>CM077669.1:319720490-320970490 GCA_039707655.1 Elymus sibiricus | reverse complement strand
GCATCTTGAGGACATTGTAGCCATGGTGAGTCACCGCCATGAACTTGGTGAGGGCGGGGTACCCGAGGATCGCGTTGTACGGGAGGTGGATGTGAGCGACATCGAAGAAGATGAGCTCGGTGTGGTAGTTGTTACGCCCGCCAAAGGTGACCGGCAGACGCACTTGTCCGATGGGGACAGTGGAGCCATCAGTGACCCCTGAGAAAGGCTTGGTTGGCATGAGCTGGTTGCTACTTCTTGAGTTGCGTTGGTTTTCCCTTGAAGAGGAAAGGGTGATGCAGAAAAGTAGATAAGTATTCCCCTCAGTTGTTGAGAACCAAGGTATCAATCCAGTAGGAGGTACAAGCAAGGCCCCAATCTTTGCACCTGCACAAACAATCAAACACTTGCACCCAATGCTATAAAGGGGTTGTCAATCCCTTCACGGTTACTTGCAAGGATGAGATCTGATAGAGATAGATATAAAAGATTACTAAAACGAAAAGTAAAATAAAAGTTCGCCTGCGTTGCCGTTCCCTCACCTCCTGCAGCAGCGAAGGTCAATGACGATGATGACAACGGCAACGATGTCGACGACAAGCTACCCACGGTCGGGGAGAGCGGCGGTGTCAGCTCCTCCTCCTAGGTCCTTCCCTGTAACATTTATCATACCTCGCGGAGGCGTTAGACTTGTTTGTGTTCAGAGACATTCAATGCTTGTAATGACTGTTTAAATTATGTGGTTTCCTACCTCGCCTTGCTTCCTTCCTGTTTGCTATAGCGCTATGCGTCGGTAGGGCCCGATCCCACGCATACCTCAACCGCCGTTGGGGCGTCCGGATCACCAGGACGATACCAAGGGGTGAGGGGCTACGTGACCAGTGAGGCTCCTGAGTCGCGATGCTCAGGATTCCCCCTTGACGTGCGAGCAACCCTCATGAAGGGAACATGGCGACGACAGGGTTGATTTGGAGATTTGGAGCACCTTGAGCTCTACGTCGGCAGGGCCTGGTCCCGCGCATACCTCAACCGCCGTTGGGGCGTCCGGATCACCAGGACGAGACCAAGGGGTGAGGGGCTACGTGACCAGTGAGGCTCCTGAGTTGCGATGCTCAGGGGTCCCCCTTGACATACGAGCAGCTCCCATACCTTTCCTCGCCAACTTTTGCCTGGGAGGGACGTGGGAAGACCAGGTGTCAGGGACCTGGTGAGGTGGCGCACGCCAGGCCCGACCTGAGCGTAGCCCCCCGTGCAGCCCCCTCGCTCGGGCATCCCAGGGGAATGCTGCGAGACGGGGCCGTGAGGGTCCGTCTTGAGGTTGGTGCAGCCGCTAGGGCGCCCTCAGTTGTTTATCCACCAGGGCGGAGCATGGGGCTTCCACGTTGCGTGGGCATAACCGCTGAGCGACAGTGTCGTCCGCCAGCGCGGAGCATGGGGCTTTCACTTGGGTGTGGGAAGGGGGGACTCGGCCCCTGAGCCCCCGGGCGTGTACAGCCCATTAAGTTCGTACACGTGACCTGCACGGTAGAATTGGAGGTGTATTTGGGCACCCGTGAGCCAGCGCGGGTCTCGCGAGGCCCTACCTCAAAGGCGGGTTGCGCCTGAATCTTCCGGTAGGTGGCTCCATTGCAAGTCCTGTATATTTTGAAGAAACCTGCGCCGAATGAATTTCCGAGGGCCATCGCATGAGAAGGCCAAACACCAAAAGCCCCTGGAGGTGACGTGAGCGGGGCCGGCCCGCCAGAAAAAGCTCAACCATTGGATTTATCGGCGCTGCAGGGACAGACCTAAGCACAGACGCCGTGCCCAGTCTTCTCATGCGACAACCCGAGGAGAAAACATTCGGCGCGTGGCCCTCGCGGTGGCGAAATGCCGACTGTGGTTGCAGGAACCGTGCCGCGCGCCCTGACTCACCCACTCCCGATTAGCTCATGCGAGGACGTAGCACCAAGGGCCACGAGAGGTGACGTGCACAGGACTGCCCCGCGAGACAGAGCTCGACCGCTTGGATTTGTCAACGCTGCAGGGACGGACCCGAGCACAGATGTCGTGCCAGCCCTTAATCACGAGGCGGTCGAAGGCAGGATTGTTATGGCACGGCGACATTCATGGTGGTGAAGCACCGAGCATGCAGGTTGGAATACTTAGGAAATTTATCAAATGCATAAGAGGTTCTGATACATGCACAAACGACGCGGCTGCAGGGACGGTCCCTAACTGCCTGAGGATAATACAGCCCGATGGGCGCCCTCAATCTAAACAAACCAAAAAGTTACCTAGGACGAACCAAAAAGTCAACTGGCGGCGATACCGCTGAAGTGTCGAGGTAGTCGTTGGAGCCTGGCCTTCATGAGCCCGACGCCTCCGGAGGCTCGGGGGCCTCGCGGGGGCCCGGCACCTCTTCCAGGACCGCGCGGCGCCAGACCTCGTGGGGCGCGAGCATGGCCTGGGCAAGGCACTGGTACGTGCCACCCGCATTCGCCAGGCCAAAGGGCATGCGGATGTAGTTGCACGGATAGACCCCACTGCGGCCAACGCGCGACGGCCAGAAGAGGTCCTGGGACGCGGCCCTGTTGATGCCCGGATGTCGACGTAGACGCGCAGCATGCCGCCCGAGCCGAGGACAGTGGCTGCGCTAGGTGGTGCAGGGCAACACCCGCCTCGCATGGCCTGCGCCTCCTGAAGCTCCACGATTGCATTGGCGATGAACTCCCGCGAACCTGGCGCCTCGCGCCGTGCTCCTAGCTTTAGTGGGTGCGCATCAAAGCACGCCTCCATGTGGTGCCCGAGCACCTCCCTCGTCTCATTGGTCAGGTCGGAGGCCTTCCAAATGGAAGCCCCCGAGCCAGACCCGAGGGAGGCGCCGAGCGCGCCTTCCTATGCGAGGGGCAAAGGAGCCCTGTCCCCAGGCGCAGAGCCTAAGACGCCGTCCTTGGAGGCCTCCGCCCCCTGATGCCCCTTGGAGAGGAGCTACTTCTTGTTCCTGGGGACATCCTCAGGAGGCAGGACGCCTCCTTCATCGTCCGAGTTTTCTGCCGTTGCGGCACAATAGGTGCGCTCAAGGGAGCAAATGATGTCCTTCTCATCGTAGGCGACGGTGATGACGCCACCACTCCCCGGCATCTTGAGGACATTGTAGCCATGGTGAGTCACCGCCATGAACTTGGTGAGGGCGGGGTACCCGAGGATCGCGTTGTACGGGAGGTGGATGTGAGCGACATCGAAGAAGATGAGCTCGGTGTGGTAGTTGTTACGCCCGCCAAAGGTGACCGGCAGACGCACTTGTCCGATGGGGACAGTGGAGCCATCAGTGACCCCTGAGAAAGGCTTGGTTGGCATGAGCTGGTTGCTACTTCTTGAGTTGCGTTGGTTTTCCCTTGAAGAGGAAAGGGTGATGCAGAAAAGTAGATAAGTATTCCCCTCAGTTGTTGAGAACCAAGGTATCAATCCAGTAGGAGGTACAAGCAAGGCCCCAATCTTTGCACCTGCACAAACAATCAAACACTTGCACCCAATGCTATAAAGGGGTTGTCAATCCCTTCACGGTTACTTGCAAGGATGAGATCTGATAGAGATAGATATAAAAGATTACTAAAACGAAAAGTAAAATAAAAGTAAAAAGATTGCAGGAAAGTATTTTTGGTATTTTTGGTTTATAGATCTGAAAATACAATATGGAAAATAGACCCGGGGGCCATAGGTTTCACTAGAGGCTTCTCTCTTGAAGGAAAATAATACGGTGGGTGAACAAATTACTGTCGAGCAATTGATAGAAAAGCGCATAGTTATGACGATATCCAAGGCAATGATTATGCATATAGGCATCACATCCGTGTCAAGTAGACCGAAATGATTCTACATCTACTACTATTACTCCACACATCGACCAACTCCTGCCTGCATCTAGAGTATTAAGTTCATGAAGAACAGAGTAACGCATTAAATAAGATGACATGATGTAGAGGGATAAACTCAAACAATATGATGAAAACCCCATCTTTTTACCCTTGATGGCAACAATACAAATACGTGCCTCGCTACCCCTACTTTGTCACTGGGTGAGGACACCGCAAGATTGAACCCAAAACTAAGCACTTCTCCCATTGCAAGAATTACCAATCTAGTTGGCAAACCAAACCAATAACTCGAAGAGACTTGCAAAGATATGAAATCATGCATAAAAGAATTCATAGAAGATTCAAATAATATTTTTATTCCGTTTAGACTCCGTTTGATATTCCTTATCTGCAATACTCATAAACAAGAAAAAAACAGAAACTGGCACTAGGCTCTAGGTTAATAGGTTAGTCCCAAAAATAATATAAAATAGCATATTAATGCATATAAAACATCCAAAACAGATAATATAATAGCATGGAACAATCAAAAATTATAGATACGTTGGAGAAGGTATCAAGCATCCCCAAGCTTAATTTCTGCTCGTCCTCGAGTAGGTAAATGATAAAAACAGAATTTTTGATGTGGAATGCTACCTAACATATTTATCCATGTAATTTTCTTTATTGTGGCATGAATGTTCAGATCCCTAAGATTCGAAACAAAAGCTTAATATTGACATAAAAGCAATAATACTTCAAGCATACTAACAAGGGAATTGTGTCCTTTCAAAATAACATGGCCAAAGAAAGTTATCCCTACAAAATAACATGGTCTGGCTATGCTCCATCTTCCCCACACAAAGTATTTAAATCATGCACAACCCCGATGACAAGTCAAGCAATTGTTTCACACCTTTTATGTTCTCAAACCTTTTCAACTTTCACGCAATACATGAGCGTGAGCCATGGATATAGCACTATAGGTGGAATAGAATATGGTGGAGGTTGTGAGGAAAAGGAGAAGATAGTCTCACATCAACTAGGCATATCAACGGGCTATGGAGATGCCCATCAATAGATATCAATGTGAGTGAGTAGGGATTGCCATGCAATGGATGCACTAGAGCTATAAGTGTATGAAAGCTCAAAAAGAAACTAAGTGGGTGTGCATCCAACTCGCTTGCTCACGAAGACCTAGGGCAATTTGAGGAAGCCCATCATTGGAATATACAAGCCAAGTTATATAATGAAAAATTCCTACTAGTATATGAAAGTGACAAAATAGGAGACTCTCTATCATGAAGATCATGGTGCTACTTTGAAGCACAAGTGTGGAAAAAGGATAGTAGCATTGTCCCTTCTCTCTTTTCTCTCATTTTTTTATTTTGGTGGGCATCTTTGGCCTCTTTTTTTTAATTTGGGCTTCATTGGCCTCTTTTATTATTTGTAAAGTTCGGAGACTCATCCCAACTTGTGAGGGAATCATAGCTTCCATCATCCTTTCGTCTCATGGGACAATGCTCTAATAATGATGATCATCACACTTTTATTTACTTACAGCTCAAGAATTACAACTCGATACTTAGAACAAAATATGACTCTATATGAATGCTTCCGGTGGTGTACCGGGATGTGCAATGATCTAGCATAGCAAATGACATCAAAAAACGGACAAGCCATGAAAACAGCATGCTAGCTATCTTACGATCATGCAAAGCAATATGAAAATGATGGTGTGTGTCATAATAAACGGAACGGTGGAAGTTGCATGGCAATATATCTCGGAATGGCTATGGAAATGCCATAATAGGTAGGTATGGTGGCTGTTTTGAGGAAGGGTATATGGTGGGTTCAATGCACCGGCGAAAGTTGCGCGGTACTAGAGAGGCTAGCAATGGTGGAAGGGTGAGAGTGCGTATAATCCATGGACTCACATTAGTCATAAAGAACTCACATACTTATTGCAAAAGTCTATTAGTTATCGAAGCAAAGTATTAGACGCATGCTCCTAGGGGAGAGGTTGGTTGGAGTTAACCATCGCACGCTCCCGACCCTCACACAAAGGATGACAATCAATAAACAAATCATGCTCCGACTTCGTTACATAACGGTTCACCATACGTGCATGCTACGGGAATCACAAACTTTAACACAAGTATTTCTACCAATCCACAATTACTCACTAGCATGACTCTAATATCACCATCTTTATATCTCAAAACTATATGCAAGGAATCAAACTTCTCATAGTATTCAATGCACTTTATATGAAAGTTTTTATTATATCCCTCTTGGATGCCCATTATATTAGGACTAAATTCACAACCTAAACCAATTACCATGCTGTTTAAAGACTCTCAAAATAATATAAGTGAGGTACGAGAGTTCAATTATTTCTATAAAATAAAACACCACCGTGCTCTAAAAAGATATAAGTGAAGCACTAGAGCAAAATTGCCTAGCTCAAAAGATATAAGTGAAGCACAACGAGTATTCTAATAAATTCACGATTAATGTGTGTCCCTCTCAAAAGATTTGTGCAGCAAGGATGATTTTGGAAAACTAAAAATCAAAGACTCATATCATACAAGACGCTCCAAGCAAAACACATATCATGTGGTGAATAAAAATATAGCCTCAAGTAAATTTACCGATGGATTGAAGACGACAGAGGGGATGCCTTACGGGGCATCCCCAAGATTAGTCTCTTTGGTATCCTTGAATATGGCTTGGGGTGCCTTGGGCATCCCCAAGCTTAGGCTCTTGCCACTCCTTATTCCATAGTCCATCAAATCTTTACCCAAAACTTGAAAACTTCACAACACAAAACTCAACAGAAAACTCGTGAGATCCGTTAGTATAAGAAAAATAAATCACCACTTTAGGTACTGTTGTGAACTCATTCTTTATTTATATTGGTGTAATATCTACTGTATTCCAACTTCTCCATGGTTCATACCCCCCGATACAACCCAGAGATACATCAAAACAAGCAAACAACACAAAGAAAACAAAATCTGTCAAAAACAGAACAGTCTGTAGTAATCTGTAAACTTCGAATACTTCTGTAACTCCAAAAATTCTGAAAAATTAGGAAAATCTGGGAAATTTTTATATAAATCTTTTGTAAAAATAACAGACTCATTTGATGCTCTGGTGAATTTATAAAAATCCTGGACTGAGCGCAAAAGTTTCTGTTTTTCAGCAAAATCAAATCAACAATCACCGTAGACCATCCCAAAGGTCTTACTTGGCTCAAACACTAATTAAAACACTAAAATATAATTACTACAGAGGTAATAATGTGTAAATCACTCAAAAACAGAAGCAAAAAGCAAAAACATAAAATAAAATTGGGTTGCCTCCCAACAAGTGCTATTGTTTAACGCCCCTAGCTAGGCATAACGCAATAGATCTAGGTATTGTCATCTTTGGTATGCAATCCATACTTGATTAAACCATCAAAAGCTTTTCTAAATAGATCTATCCTTTCCTTAATTTCTCTTCTAGTAGATGAGCTTAATTCATGAAAAGGACTTTGACTAGTAATTTTAACATTCATAAACCTGTAATCTGGATCATCACCATAAATATCATCGTATAAAACTCGTATCTTATTTCTAACGGGTTCCCTAGCCATCTTTTCCAACCAATTATCCTTATACCCTACTAAAATTCCCCTTGTTATCCAATCAAATTCATCATAAGTCTTGAGATACAAGGTTTGAGTGACTTCCGCGTAGGGAACTCTCCTCCTAAGATTTTCATTATAAGATTGATAGTCTCTAGATTCCAGACTACGCAAAGTTTCTTTATCATGGAGAATTTCTTCAATTGGAGGGTGTTCAACTTGAATAACACTTTTTCCAATAATATTACCGTCTCCTACTTGAAAAGTTTTAGCTTTATAATTAGGAGGAGGTTCAATTTCATGATCTAGGGAGCAAGATCCAATTTTTTCCTCAAGATTTGTACTAGAAATACCCTCAAAATTTTCAATGATAAACTTCCCAGATTCAGACATGGTGGCAATGAATAGATCTAGCACACAAGCAAACAAAAAGAAAATGAATAGACGAACGGAAGAAGGGCGAATAAAAAAGCAATTCTTTTTGATTTTTTCTGCAAATCGTTTTAGAAGTGGGGGAGAGGAAAACGAGAGGCAAATGGCAAATAATGTAAATGCAAGAGATGAGTTTGTGATGGGTACTTGGTAGGCTTGATGTAGATCTCCCTGGCAACCATGCCAGAAATTGGCAACTTGACGGGAGAGTTCTTGTCTTGACTTGCTATGTATCCTCCCCGGCAACAGCGCTAGAAATCCCTCTTGCTACTTCTTGAGCTTGCGTTGGTTTTCCCTTGAAGAGGAAAGGGTGATGTAGCAAAGTAGATAAGTATTTCCCTCAGTTGTTGAGAACCAAGGTATCAATCTAGTAGGAGGTACAAGCAAGGCCCCAATCTTTGCACCTGCACAAACAATCAAACACTTGCACCCAACGCTATAAAGGGGTTGTCAATCCCTTCACAGTTACTTGCAAGGATGAGATCTGATAGAGATAGATATAAAAGATTACTAAAATGAAAAGTAAAATAAAAGTAAAAATATTGCAGCAAAGTATTTTTGGTATTTTTGGTTTATAGATCTGAAAATACAATATGGAAAATAGACCCGTGGGCCATAGGTTTCACTAGAGGCTTCTCTCTTGAAGGAAAATAATACGGTGGGTGAACAAATTACTGTCGAGCAATTGATAGAAAAGCGCATAGTTATGATGATATCCAAGGCAATGATTATGCATATAGGCATCACGTCCGTGTCAAGTAGACCGAAACGATTCTGCATCTACTACTATTACTCCACACATCGACCGACTCCTGCCTGCATCTAGAGTATTAAGTTCATGAAGAACAGAGTAACGCATTAAGTAAGATGACATGATGTAGAGGGATAAACTCAAGCAATATGATGAGAACCCCATCTTTTTACCCTTGATGGCAACAATACAAATACGTGCCTCGCTACCCCTACTTTGTCACTGGGTGAGGACACCGCAAGATTGAACCCAAAACTAAGCACTTCTCCCATTGCAAGAATTACCAATCTAGTTGGCCAAACCAAACCAATAACTCGAAGAGATTTGCAAAGATATGAAATCATGCATAAAAGAATTCAGAGAAGATTCAAATAATATTCATAGATAATCTGATCATAAATCCACAATTCATCAGATCTCGACAAACACACCGCAAAAGAGTATTACATCGGATAGATCTCCATGAAGATCATGAAGAATATGGTATTGAAGAACATAGAGAGAGAAGAAGCCATCTAGCTACTAGCTATGGACCCGAAGGTCTGAGGTGAACTACTCATGCATCATCAGAGGGGCAATGGAGTTGATGTAGATGCCCTCCGTGATCGAATCCCCCTCCGGCAGATTACCGGAAAAGGCTCCAAGATGGGATCTCACGGGAACAGAGGTTCCGGCGGCGGAAAAGTATTATCGTGGCTCTTTTTGGTATTGGGGGAATATTTGGGAATTTATAGGTGGAAGATTAGGGTTGGAGGGCCTGCAGGGGGCCACAAGCCAGGGGGCGCCCCCGTAGGGCGCGCCCTGTAGGCTTGTCTCCTCCTTGAAGGTCTCCTGCTTTCCTCTCCAAGTCTGGTAGGTTTCTTCTGGTCCAAGAAAAATCATCGCGAAGATTTTATTCCGTTTGGACTCCGTTTGATATTCCTTATCTGCAATACTCAAAAACAAGGAAAAAACAGAAATTGGCACTGGGCTCTAGGTTAATAGGTTAGTCCCAAAAATAATATAAAATAGCATATTAATGCATATAAAACATCCAAATCAGATAATATAATAGCATGGAACAATCAAAAATTATAGATACGTTGGAGACGTATCACTGGTCATAGGGCACTTGGAGCGTCTCGAACGTTTCGATGGAGAGGACATTGAGCCCAGCGCCACCGTCGATAAGGGTCTTGGTGATGAGGACATTGCTGATGGTCGGCGTGCAAAGCATGGGGAGCATGCCTGCCACGGCCGAGCACCTGAGTTGATCCTTGGAGTCGAACGTGATGGCGCACTGTGATCACTCTAGGGGACACACGACCTCAAGCTTCGGGAGAGTCGCGTTCACCTCCCGCGAGAACTGCTTGAAGATCCGGTTCGACGCAGGGGCCTGAGCGCCGCCTAGGATGCAAGAGATTGCCCTGGCTTCCTGGAAGCCCCCAGCCCCATCGTCCTGCCTGTCTTCTTCCTTCCTCCTAGGTGGCGGCGGCAGCGGGGGGAGGCCGGCCTCACGAGGGCGAGCCTCATGAGGCTGGTCGAGGCGGGCCCCTCACGAGACTCGTTGCGCCAGCGGTCCTCCCGAGGCTGGTCGTGCCACTCCTGACGCGGGTCACGACTGTCCTAGCGGCCTCCACCGTGGCCTCCACCGCGACCATAGCCACGGTCACCGCACCCTGGGCGTCGACCGAAATGCTCGTCACGGACCGACCTGAGCTCCTGGCAGTCGTTGGTGTTGAGGCTGTTGGAGGAATGGAAAATGCAGAATCGTCGCCCACCCCTGGGGGGGTTCCTCATCTCGACTGCACTTCGCCTTAGGTTCTGCCTCCAGCACCGCGGGGGCCTTGCGCTTCATTTCCTTGGCCTTGGTCTTCTTGTCTTCAAGGTCCACCTCCGGAAGCTCGAGGAGGGAGAGACGGCCCTCCTCAGCCTTCGCGCACTTGTTCGCCAAGTTGAACATTTCCAGGGCGGAGCACAGGTCATTGTGGATGGCAAGCTCCTCTCTCATCCTGAGGTCCCTGACGCCGTCAGTGAACGCCGAGATGATGGCCTTGTCCGACACCTTCGGGATCTTGAGGCGAACAGTCATGAAATGCTATATGTACTTGTGCAAGGTCTCGCCCGACTATTGCTTCACGCGACGCAGGTCAGTCACAGTGAGGGCGCGGTCACGAGTGCCTTGGAAGTTGGCGACGAAGTGCTCGCGAAGTTCGTCCCAGGAGGAGATCGACCCCTCTGGGAGGTTGAGGAGCCAGGAGAGCGCACCACCCTTGAGGACCATGGGGAACCAGTTCGCCATCACCTTGTCGTCTCCACCGGCCGCCTCAATGCTCAGTGAGTAGAGCTGTAGGAACTCCGTGGGGTCAGGGGTGCCGTCGTAGCAAGGAGACAGGTCCAGCTTGAACTTGCCGGGCCAGGCGACCCGACTCAGCTCCGGGGCGATGGTGCGGCACCCCACTGCACCCACGGGCGACGCGCGCACGGGGGGGGGGGTCTTGGTGTTCCTGCACCGCGGCCTACAGAGGCGCATGGTCGTGATGCTGGCAAAGCGGCGAGGGGAGCGCGTGCGTGTCAGAGCGCGGCCGTGGCACCACCTGGCAGCTTATTTCATCCCTCACCCGCGCTGGTGGCCCGCCTGGTTGGTCGCGCGGGCGTGCTTCACGCCTGGGCTCGGGGTCGGCGTCGCGCTGGGAAGGAGGGGGTGGTGCACCATGGGCCACGTCGCCCGCCAGAGAGGACGGGGGACGAAGCGAGTAGGAGAGCGCCGGGGCGTCGCCGGCGGCGCTGACGAGCTCCGCGATGCGCCCGAGCCAGTCGTCGTAGCGGTTGGGGGCAGGGCGGTAGCGCAGCAGCTCGCGCGCCATGAGCAGTGCGGCTGGCCCGTGTGCCTGCTCGGGGCGAGCGTGGGAGGACGACCCAGTAGCTAGAACGATGGACGGGGTGGCAGTGCGGCGTCGCACCGTGCGGTGACCGGCTGCGACGAGTCCTGTTGCTCGTGGGCATCTGGGCCCGTGGCGGCGTCGGCCACAGGAGAGGCGGATCGACGCGCCGCAGTGCGGCCCACTGGCGCTGTCTGGGCGACACAAGCAGCCCGGCGCTTGGCGCGAGCTCGGCGAGCGTTAACCATCGGAGCGGTGGAGCGGAGAGGAAGCAAAGCTTGAGGAAAGACTTCGACACGCCCCCTACCTGGCGCGCCAAATGTCGGATTTCGGGCTCCGCTAAACCCAAAAAGGTTCGAACTCAGGGGCGTGTGCGAAGATCCCAACCAGCTTTGACCCCAAGCTCACAGCTCCAAAGCCTAGCCCAATCGACTCACTCAATCGCGGGGAAGAAGGCTAACACGCGGATTTACCCAGGTTCGGGCCGCTGCGAAGCGTAAAACCCTACTCCTGCTTTTGGTGGATTGCCTCACGAGGAGGTTTGTGGATGAACTGATACAGTGGTGAGCAACCTCGCAAGGGCGCTTGGGAGGTTCTCGATCTGACCCCCCTATACGGAGCAGCCTAGTCCCTATTTATAATGGCCCGGGTCCTCTTCCCTTATGGCAATGGCGGTGTCGTGGGAATGAACCTGACAATAGTACTAGGTGTATGAAAGGAGGGGCGAAGTCTAACTACGGCGCAAGTTTACTATGGGGACCCCGACTCATAAGTTGTGATCACCGAATGTACGTGCACAGTGATCCCAGAGATCAATGCTCACTGAACACACAGAAACTGAATAACAAGAGTCTTACATCCATTACATACCGTTTGTACTCAAATATGGCCTTTATGGCCAAGTCTTCATAAACTTGCAGCGGAAATCTTCGACGATAGCGTGAACCCATGTCATCTGCCTTAACCCTATAGGCATTCTGACTAGGAAGCGTCCTAGCTCGCACGTACGTCACCATGGTAATCTTCATCACAACCTGGTCTTTCATGCCTGGCCAATAAAATAACCAGTGGCAAGCCAATGAGTATTTTGAATGTACTCGCAAGCAACCCCTGTTTGGAACAAGGTATAACAATGCATGATATAGCACTAAGTAGGTAAGTTTTGCAGAAAGCTAATTTTAAGTGCAATGACATGATCAAGTAACGTAAGTAAGCATGCATCAACAGTTGACAGGTATTCATATGAACAAGACACAGTTATCATCATAAGCAGGTGTTGAACATCTCATGTTCATCATCATGCCAAGTCATCGGACTTAGCTCAAGTACCATCTTTATCACCAACACACACACACACACACACACACACACACACACACACACACACACCAGGTTTGTGAAAACATCGGACGCAATTTAAGCAGGACCTCCAACTGTCCATGACCATGGACATGGCTATTCGAATAGTTTTACACCCTACAGAGGTTGCACACTTTACCCACAAGACTCGGGAAACTTCCGTGTAATCCACGACTCGCGGTATATCACATACCCGAGGTAAGAACCCGAACAATGCCTTTCCCCTGACGATACTAAGCAAAGAGTCCACTCATTGGTACCATCCCCCATGATGTTCATCACACGAACCATCCATGGGGGCACGCAACGGTGTGCCCGGTGCCTATAAAGACAGTGCATGGTCGCCCTACTAGGCACTACCCCGTATCGAGAGTGACCACGTCACTCCCGCCACTAGTAATGCGGGCTCTATGCTAGTACCCACCAAGGTAGTCAACAAAGCCCCGTCCCATAAGGGGTATCATGGTTGTGCATGTATGGTTGGGATGGTCGGCAAATCTTAAAACTCTCCGTTTTCTAAAACACACACACACTCAACTTGTCTCGGTACACCACTTCTTTCTCAAGTGGTTACCTAGCTCAACATCATCTCCCTCGGGCATTAGTGGCACCTGACGGGGTTTTTGAAAAGTCTTTGAAAATACTTTTGTTTCCATCACCATGCATATACCTGTCCCACTTTGCGTAGCATCTACTAAGCATCCTATCTACTCCCACCCGCACAACCCTCATAAGGAGGTAGGGTTATGCACTATGCAAGTATCAACAAGAAAGTATCGGAGGCATCCCACCGAAGGGGATACCATATCATCATGATCATTATCGGAACATAAAGTCCTATATGACATGCATGAAAAGTTTCTTAACATGGTCAAAGGGATGCTTGCCTGGCTTATCCAAGTATTCGAGGTCTTCACACGCTTCTCGTCCACTCCGAACACTTCGTCTACTTCGTCAACTATCGCCGAAAACAACCGCAATAAGCAACACAACAAGCAGAGAAATAAATGTGTTGTATAAATAGGAGTTTTATTTTTACTAGACACCTCTGGCTATAAGAAAAATAACCAAGGAGGTTTTATTGGATCTGGATCAAGGGAGATTTTTGAATGGTGGAAATTAAGGCATTATTGCTCCTATAAGAAGTATACATGAAATATTTTTATAAAAATGAGTGGATGCACTCATCAAATAGGAAATGATTTTAGAGACATTTGGGAAGTGGTTTCACTGGATTTGGAGTTGTGATGATTTTCCTATGGATTTACCAAGATGAAATAAATGGAGAAAGGGCCATTTATTAGATACAACAGATACAAGGCATGGCAAAAATGTTAACCAAGGCTAGGAAAATAGGGCATGATATTATGGACACCTAGGAACTTGAATCACTCCATTTGGAGTTGATTTGGATGCTCTAGGAATTTGCAAAGGTGGCTTCATAGTAAAAAGAAATGACCAAATTATTGGTGGAGGAGAAACTGTTATATGGAAAAATGTGCAATGCACATAATTGGATAGCCCATGATTTTAAAACATCTAGGATTTTGAATCAATGAATTTGGAGTTGAAATGAATTTAATATGAATTAAACCATTTCTCTGGTAAAAAAAGGAAAGAGAGTTAACCAATGGGCCTAATGCGCGCCCTGGGCGCAGAATAGCCGCCCGTGCAATGGGTCGGCCCAGTGGCTCGGTCGTGCGCGCGAAGCCGGCCACGCAGAAAGCGCCTTCAGGAAGTACGCTTTCGCTGACCCAAAGCGACTCCCGAGAGGCCGCTTCCACTTACCAGCTGGGCCCGACCCCCGGGTGGCTTACAAGCGGGCCCCAACGGGCTCCTTCTCTCGCCTGTCCCCTTCTTCCTCCCGACAGGAGAGAGAGAGAGGGGCGCTGGCCGCCGTGGCTATGGCTGCTTCGCCGCGCCTGGCGTCGAGCCGGCGGCCTGGGGGGATGCCCCGTCTCCTGCCATGCTCGGGGATGGCACTGCTTGCCACGGGGATGGCCGGGCATGAGCAGTTCGTCGGGAGGGCGGACGGCGCCGTCGGATGCCACTGGAGGGCATGGCACGGCGGCGGGGAATGAGGCTTGGGGTAAGGGGAAGATGGCACTGCCACGGCGGTCCTACTGGAGGAGGGATCAGAGGCTTGGGAGCGTCGGCTTGCTCAATTCCGAGCAGAGCCGAACGGCAATGACGCCGGCCATGGCGAAGGAAGAGGGCGTGGGGGAGTGCTGCGGGTGGTCCGGGAGGTCCACGGAGGGGAGAGGGATGGAACAGGGGTGTCCAGGGAGCTCGGGGGCAGGTTTTAGGAGGGGGGGACTTGGGGGAGCTCGGGTCCGCCTCGGGTGCCCTTGGGCGCGGAGCGCGCACGCGCCTGCACCGCGTTGGAAGCTTCTTGCTGTCGTGGAGGAGCGTGGGAGGCAAGGATGGGTTCTCTGGCGCGCTTGGATGCCCTACCAGAGCTGGTTTGGAGCTACAGGACAAGGTTCGACTGCAGAGCGCCGTTTCTGCATGCCAATGGCTTGGTCACCACGCCAACTTTTGTCCAGAGCATGATTTTGGCCAGGAAAGGTTGTCTAGCGTGTGAGGCACCCATGCAGGAGAGCACTGGTGAAATTTGGACTCTTATGGAGTTGGGTGAGGCTGGTTTCTACTGCATGTAAGTTTGCAGCAGCAAACTTGGGAGTTATATCAGGGGCTTTTAATGGAGAGCATTAGGGAAAATACCTTGTCTAGGGTTCATGGGAATGGAGGTACTACATGACCACCAATTCTTAGCTCAGGGAGACAAGTTTGCAGGGTACTTGTAGTTCAAGGCTACAATTACTGCCATAAACTAAGTTCAGATGGTTTGCTCATATTTTTCACATGAGCATGCCATCTTTGGGTGTGTCAAGGTGCATTAGTATGCAAATGAGGTTGTAGAAAAGTTTGGGGAGAATTGCTTGAACAGAATAGTGGGAGAGAGGAGAGAGAGGGGCAGCCATGGTAAAAAGAGGGAATGAATAAGGGAGTTACCCCCCCCCCCCCCAATGATTGAGCAGAGGCCATGGAAAGGTTACTCGGGTTAGAAGGGGGCTAGCCCATGCTGTGGTAAAAAGTTAGAGACATGGAGAATCTTTTTGGGTCAACTTTTCTTGTCCACAAGCTTATGGCTGAAGGTGTTTGTGCTGTGATTGGGCTAGGTAGAGGAATCCAATGGCCTTGATATTTACCAGGGTGAAATGATAAGTCTATTTGGTACTGATCACAAGTTTTGAGCCCAAAGAAGGAAAGTTGATAATACAAATTTGGTAAACATTAGAAATCAACAGAAATGGGTTTCTGTAGATCTAGGCATGCAAAACTATTCTCCTTAATGCACCACTTGGTGTGGTGTCATTATTTGGTGATTAGAGCATGCCCACAAAGTTTGAGATCAATTGGAAATACTTGGCAATATAAAGTTGCTCAAATTTGGTCCTGAACAGAGAGGGTTTTGGGATAGTTTTGTGAACAAAAACTATTTGGATTGAGATGAAACTTGGCAAGATCATCACACAAGGCATGTGTCACTTGCTGGACTTTTGCTGGATTTATTTAAGAATATTTCTTGTAGAAATATTTCAAATGCTTGAAACAGACAGAAAGGGTTTGCAGGGTTTTGTCCAATATTTTGAACATGACCATGTGTTGAAACTCATATATATGGAAACTATATGTCCACTGAGTTTCCCTAAATTTTCTCAAATATTTTTAAAGCATTTAGACAATTTTTCCTTATAAAAGACCATTTCTGGCCTTAATAAAAAGCCTTTAAATAAAATAGGAAAATAAACTTTAAAATAATATTTTATGGTTTTGGGGAGTTATATGTAGAGTGGGCTCCAAATAAATCCTTTGGGGCAAAACAATCCACCCAATTTGAGGACTTGTAGTACAAACCTCAATTCAGGGATTTTTGAAAACCTAAATTAAATAAATGCCTTTTGGCCAAAATAATATTTGATAAAAACTGTTTTAGGTCCTATACACATGGCATGATCATTGGACCAGAGTTGGGATCAAGGAAAAGATTTCTTGAGGGTAGGAGGATGTTTTATGAATATAGAGCACAAGCAAACAATCAGACAATCAGTAATCAAGTCAAGCATCAGAAGCACACAAAAAGTTTTAATTGGCCCTGATTTTTGAGTTATGATAACTTAGTCATGAGGCAAAACACAGGGTTTGACAGACCTACCCCCTTACAAGAATCTCGTCCCCGAGATTCCTAGGCTAGGCATAGAGACGATGTAGGAATTCAGAGGTGAGGTAGTCTTCAAGTTCCCATGTGGCTTTTTCTTCAATGTGATTGCTCCATTGGATCTTGAAGAGCTCGATGATATAGCTTTAGGCGCATCATTGACTTCTTCTAAGGGTGAACGGGGTTCTTGCAATATGCTAGGCTTGCCTAATGGTTAAGGGTTTGGTGGACGGGGTTCTGGCAAGGGCCTGGCTTGCGTGTGTATCCCAAAGTCGGAATACGTGGCAAAATAGTTTGTCTGCGCGCTGGTCCTGGGGTTACTCACATTGGTTAGTGACATCTAGATGTCTCGCGTTAGAATAAAAAGGGGTCAAGGTTTTGTCGTAGCTTCTCGTCGACGCGGAAGTCCTTATCTTCCTTAAAGCAGGAGATCTTCAATCGTAGGTGGTCTTCATCCTTGAGAGTGTTGAAGCGCGTCATCGTAGGCTTCTCGTAGAGAACTTCTGTTTGAATAAGTTGCCCAGGTATGTTCTTCGTTCATCTTCGGCCATTTGTCTTCGTCGTCTCGAACACACGTTTTTCTGGCGGGTCTTTGAGAGCTTGGTCTACTTGCCTCTCCGTAACCATCTGTGGTATGGTTTGGGCTGAGTCTCGTCCCTAAGACTAATCTTAGAGATTTGACGCGAAAACGGTTCCTACCTCCTAGGAAAGTTTTCGAGGGGTCCTAGATGAGCTGGCTACCCAAAAGTATAGTCCAACCATCTGATCCCCAAGGTCTGAGGCCTGGCAAGTGGGGGTGAACTACCTTTGACACTGGTTTACCATGATCCAGTCAGGGTCATGCCCAAGATTGGACCAAAAAGGGGCTAGTAATGAAGTCATGACAGTCGTCCCACTTCATTCCAGGTCTGGAAAGGATAGGGACGTCATGCTCATCGTACACCGTCAAAGTGGTAGAGTGAGGGTGCTATCAACTTCTTGGTCCCTTCCTAGTCAGGAACTGGTAGGTGATTGATAAGACAAGGGCCACATAATCCCCTTGATGTCCAAGGGCTTCATCGTACCCTGAACGTCGGTGCTTCTTGATACAGTGTAGCTGATGTAGTCGGTAGAGGAGTGGTGGTTGACTTCTGTTGCTTCATCTTCTTCGTCGGGTTCCCTAACCGTAGTGGTCCTTCGTCTTGCTTGGGCAGGAATGTCTTCTGCTGAAGGGAGGGTGCTTCGAGGAGTAAAACCTTTTCAACGTGAAACCTTTTTCTTGAGAGGCATGGCAATTGGTGTTCCTGGGGCTGATCCAAACAGGACTAAGGTGTTCCTTTCTCTCATTGGGTAAATAAGTATGTCATCCGTGAGGGCAACAACATATTTCCCCAGGTATCACACAAACACATAGTTTGTCGAATACGTGAGAGGAGTGGGCATTCGCTCCGGATGGTCACTAGTTTAGGGGTTCATGATCCAACGTAGTGTACTTCTTCGTGTCCACCTTCCTTTTGAACATGATTGGTGGTGGTTGAGGTGGAGTATTGGCCATAGTCTAATGTCTTAGAGCCAAGACCTATGGTCATAATCTGACCATATTATGGCTCGGTAAAGCTTCTGGGTTTCAAGGAGCTTAGGATGTGAGCGAACGTCTAACATCTTATCCTCGAGCACAGTTATTAGATGCCAATAGTCCTATTATTTACTCCAAACAAAATCACCCTATACCATTGAAGATATCATCTCATATAAGTCAACTCCAACATTACACGTGCTACTCATATCTCCATGGTCTGAGATAAGGACTAAACCAAAATCTCATATGTATATTGTAGCCAACTCGAATATATCCCTATGTAAAAATCCTCGGGAAGCATACAAGCTGCTAAGCTTGCATAAGACATTTCAAATCCAAGTGCTCAGCTAATCCTTCCAAGGTCTAAGGTGTTGCATCTCTATGATATGGAAACACGTAATAAACCAA
Organism: Elymus sibiricus; assembly: GCA_039707655.1. Classification (NCBI taxonomy): domain Eukaryota; kingdom Viridiplantae; phylum Streptophyta; class Magnoliopsida; order Poales; family Poaceae; genus Elymus; species Elymus sibiricus. The sequence continues at coordinate 320,951,450 of CM077669.1, read as the reverse complement.
TCCAAGATCTTGTTTCCTTCCTACGAATCCAATTAATAGATCCACGAATATCATCCATTATTACATGTTCCATTACTGCTATAAATCCAGCATCGATGGTGTCCCACATAATCTCCTAGAGTTCATATAATCCACATATCATTGCAAGGACTATTACCACCGCATATCCGTGAACTCTCAATCTCATGACCAACTAAATTCCAAGGTCGAGCTTATATAGATCCTTAAATCATCCCTAACATCTCCTGATTCCTTCTACTTATCATCCACCGAGAAACATGGTATCACGATCAAGATCATCGGACTAAATCCAAATTACTCTGAACCATGTGGTTTGATTGATCTCGAGCACCTATTAGAATTACCTATTTAAATCCAAATCTCATGTCCACTAAGAATTCCTACTTGTTCCTCCAAGAATCTCAGCTTGTGATCATAATTGTCCTACTAAATCCAATTTTCTCAAGGGAGAAATAAGTTATGCTACTCTATCAACTTGATCCATCAATCTCCTCTACCAACATTAAGCCTCGTAATCCACCAAAGGGTCTCAACCACTTCCTCAAGATATCTTTCCTAGCCTCGTCAAATGATTAGTCTACTAATCATTTATCCTCAAGATGATCTATCTAATGGCATCATTAGATCAAGTGCTAGGTTAAGGATGAAAGGCGTTTGTTCACTATGATCACTAGTCCCATAATGAACCCAGTGCTAGCAGGGGCTATTGAAGCTCAACAAGTGCCCTGGCAAACCCGTGTATCAAACACGTGATCAGAGGTTTGAGCTGGGGTAGCTTGTGAGTCTTAGGTTGGCTAGGGAGGGTTTTCCAATCTTGAGGGAAAAGCATAACTCTACGGGGTTGCGTCTAGTTGAGTACATTGTAGTCGAAGTCTTCAGCGCTAGCTGTCCGTCGAGGGGGGTCCTTGGTGTATCTGGGCTTGCTGGTCTTCAGTTGACGAGATGGGGGACAGAAGGTAGCATAGAGAGGAGAGCCTAAGGGGGTGGTATAGTGCGAGTGAAATCAAACAAGTGCCGAGAAGGCCAAACACGAATGTTAAGATAAGGTAGGTGATATATCGCATACTCGTTGCCTTGGGCAAAAGTGCGACTTACACCAAAGCATAAACAAGCAGAAAACAAGCAACACACATCACGGTTCCATTCGAACCATCATACGGACTCGACTTCGCATGGGGGGGGGACACACGACCTATCCTACCCTAGGGGTTCTCAGACTCTATAGTCGTGCTTGCTTTGTGTCTTGGAGAGGAGTCCGCTCAGTCTTCTGGGTCTTCTTCAGGTGCTGCTATGTCTCTGGTTGTTGTTTGTCGAGACGATCCGGGTTGGGTCCTGGAGATTCTTTGACGATTTCGCATCTGGTGAGTTGACGATGAAGTTAATTCCTCATGGTTGTCGTTGGCAGGGTATTCTGGTGTCTTCGTAATCGTGACAATGCATTCTTGTCTTCTGAGACATCGAGGGTTCCTGGTAGGCAATCTTTTATGCAATGACATTAACAAGGCATGGTGGAGTTGTATCCTGGCGGTCACGTTGATGATAATATCGACACCAAGAGCGGGGGATGAGGAGAACCGTTTTCCTGCTCACTATGGTGAGGCGGACCAAATGGCGAGGTTCTCATCCACCGGTGGGTGCCGATACAACAACGGTAAGGACATGGTTACTCTATTAGCGATGCATACCATGACATTGCATATCTTACGTCCTGATCATCGCAAGCCAAGGTTGCATCAACCTGGGGCAGTGTCGAGGGTGTCACCATCTTCCTAGTCTTGATGCCTTCATCCCTCAAGAAGGTATCTTCTGTTGGTATTGTCTTGTCGTGGTGTCGTCAAACTTGTGTAAATGTCTAGCAAGGTGGCTTCCTTCCAGGTTATCCATGTGGATTTCAAGGAATCCAGGGGTAAGGGGCTCAAGGGTACTATCGACCGTTTGCATGGTTTTGAAAAGTAGATGAGGAGAGCCAGAAGAAAAATGGTGGAAGTGCTAAGGCAAAAACCTTTGCTCCCTTTGAAAATTTAGGAGAGATGAGAAATATAAGGGTTTTGAAGGTATTTTGAAGGGTCTGGAGAAATAGTTTTGTTCTAACTAACGTCCATGCTAACTAAGGGCTTCCTACAGTCAGGATGGCTCTGATACCAGCTCTGTGGGGACCCCGACTCATAAGTCGTGATCACCGAATGTACGTGCACAGTGATCCCAGAGATCAATGCTCACTGAACACACAGAAACTGAATAACAAGAGTCTTTCATCCATTACATACCGTGTGTACTCAAATATGGCCTTTATGGCCAAGTCTTCATAAACTTGCAGCGGAAATCTTCAACGATAGCATGAACCCATGTCATCTGCCTTAACCCTACAGGCATTCTAACTGGGAAGCGTCCTAGCTCGCATGTACGTCACCATGGTAATCTTCATCACAACCTGGTCTTTCATGCCTGGCCGATAAAATAACCAGTGGCAAGCCAATGAGTACTTTGAATGTACTCGCAAACAACCCATGTTTGGAACAAGGTATAACAATGCATGATATAGCACTAAGTAGGTAAGTTTTGCAGAAAGCTAATTTTAAGTGCAATGACATGATCAAGTAACGTAAGTAAGCATGCATCAACAGTTGACAGGTATTCATATGAACAAGACACAGTTATCATCATAAGCAGGTGTTGAACATCTCATGTTCATCATCATGCCAAGTCATCGGACTTAGCTCAAGTACCATCTTTATCACCAACACACACACACACACACACACACACACACCAGGTTTGTGAAAACATCGGACGCAATTTAAGCAGGACCTCCAACTGTCCATGACCATGGACACGGCTATTCGAATAGTTTTACACTCTACAGAGGTTGCAAACTTTACCCACAAGACTCGGGAAACTTCCGTGTAATCCACGACTCGCGGTATATCACATACCCGAGGTAAGAACCCGAACAATGCCTTTCCCCTGACGATACTAAGCAAAGAGTCCACTCGTTGGTGCCATCCCCATGATGTTCATCACATGAACCATCCATGGGGGCACGCAACGGTGTGCCCGGTGCCTCTAAAGACAGCGCATGGTCGCCCTACCAGGCACGACCCCATATCGAGAGTGACCATGTCACTCCCACAACTAGTAATGCGGGCTCTATGCTAGTACCCACCAATGTAGTCAACAAAGCCCCATCCCATAAGGGGTATCATGGTTGTGCATGTATGGTTGGGACAGTCAGCAAATCTTAAAACTCTCCATTTTCTAAAACACACACACACACTCAACTTGCCTCGGTACACCACTTCTTTCTCAATTGGTTACCTAGCTCAACATCATCTCCCTCGGGCATTAGTGGCACCTGACGGGGTTTCGAAAAGTCTTTGAAAATACTTTTGTTTCCATCACCAAGCATATTCCCGTCCCACTTTGCATGGCATCTACTAAGCATCCTATCTACTCCCACCCGCACAACCCTCATAAGGAGGTAGGGTTATGCACTATGCAAGTATCAACAAGAAAGTATCGGAGGCATCCCACCGAAGGGGATACCACATCATCATGATCATTATCGGAACATAAAGTGCTATATGACATGCATGAAAAGTTTCTTAACATGGTCAAAGGACTGCTTGCCTGGCTTATCCAAGTCTTCGAGGTCTTCACACGCTTCTCGTCCACTCCGAACACTTCGTCTACTTCGTCAACTATCGCCGGAAACAACCGCAATAAGCAACACAACAAGTAGAGAAATAAATGTGTTGTATAAATAGGAGTTTTATTTTTACTGGACACCTCTGGCTATAAGAAAAATAACCAAGGAGGTTTTATTGGATCTGGATCAAGGGAGATTTTTGAATGGTGGAAATGAAGGCATTATTACTCCTATAAGAAGTATACAGGAAATGTTTTTATAAAAATGAGTGGATGCACTCATCAAATAGGAAATGATTTTAGAGACATTTGGGAAGTGGTTTCACTGGATTTGGAGTTGTGATGATTTTCGTATGGATTTACCAAGATGAAATAAATGGAGAAAGGGCCATTTATTAGATACAACAGATACAAGGCATGGCAAAAATGTTAACCAAGGCTAGGAAAATAGGGCATGATATTATGGACACCTAGGAACTTGAATCACTCCATTTGGAGTTGATTTGGATGCTCTAGGAATTTGCAAAGGTGGCTTCATAGTAAAACAAATGACCAAATTATTGGTGGAGGAGAAACTCTTATATGGAAAAATGTGCAATGCACATAATTGGATGGCCCATGATTTTAGAAACATCTAGGATTTTGAATCAATGAATTTGGAGTTGAAATGAATTTAATTTGAATTAAACCATTTCTCTGGTAAAAAAGAAAGAGAGTTACCCAATGGGCCTAATGCATGCCCTGGGCGCAGAATAGCCGCCCGTGCAATGGGCCGGCCCAACGGCTCGGTCGCGCGCGCGAAGCCGGCCACGCCGAAAGCGCCTTCAGGAAGTACGCTTTCGCTGACCGAAACGACTCCCCAGAGGCCGCTTCCACTTACCAGCTGGGCCCGACCCCCGGGTCGCTTACAAGCGGGCCCTACCGGGCTCCTTCTCTCCCCTGTCCCCTTCTTCCTCCCGACAGGAGCGAGAGAGAGGGGTGCCGGCCGCCATGGCTATGGCTGCTCTGCCGCGCCTGGCGTCGAGCCGGCGGCCTGGGCGGATGCCCCGTCTCCCGCCGTGCTCGGGGATGGCACTGCTGGCCACGGGGATGGCCGGGCGTGAGTGTGGCACACCGGCTCGGAGAACCGGAGTACCAGTGTTTCCAACCCAGAGATCATGTCTTCTGGAAACACACAACAACTTGGTATAGAACAGAACTAAACTTTAATGATAACTGATGGGTACAAGCTTATATTTTACTATGATAACGAGGCCAAAGGCACCCTCGGTGCTATGACAGTATCTACATTATTTATGGAACATAGCAGGGCCTCGGAACTACTAAGTACTTCTACGGCGTAGCGGGTCATAGCGGCAACTCCATCCACAGGGACACTGCTGTGGACACATCCTAGTTAGCGTAGCACGAACCATCAGGACCTCCGTCCTCGGCTTCTCCTGCATCTGACATGATACGCCAGGTGAGTACTTTGAATGTACTCGCAAGCTCACGACAACCAAGTAATGCAGCAAACAATAGCATGGCAATCTACGTATTAAATGCTTAAACAATTCACTTACTATACCAGTTACCAACTTACTCACATCCGGGTTGTCCCACAACCCTCGGAATACTCATCGAGTACTTCTGATCATAAGAAGAGTTCTTCCATCATTACTAACATTGATACAGTTGACCATCTACTGAGGTCTGGTCGGGCTGTCCAATACCGTGGACGCGGCTATTCGAATAGATTTTTTCACTCTGCAGAGGTTGCGCACTTTACCCACACCATGAAGCACCTGGCCTCGCGATCCCCTTCGGGTGGGCTAGCGTTGCCTCAACGAAACCTGCCTGACCCGTGACTCTCTCATCGTACCTCCGGCATTCATCCTCCCCCGCGGAGGCCTACCCTGGGTGGCCCCTGTGTCCCCATGACACCTATGTCCCCATGACACCTGCCACCATCGTGGCCAAACAAAACTATCCAAAACGGGGACGCCGGCACAAACAAACAACAACAGGGCTCACAGGATTATCGCCGCCTACCTGATGAGGGTAGCGCGCGCGCATAACCCTCCCTCTTTGGAGGCACCGGTGAAAGATCACGCAGTCAGGCCAAGTCAAGGCCGTCCCATACCGGCAAATGTGGTTGCACGAGTATGCCCGGACAGGTGACTCAAGATCAACCACTAATTTTACTTCAAATAAAGTGGGTCATCACAATAAGCATCTAAGTAATTAAATGAATTACTATGGATTAACTTATAGCAAGTAAATAAGCATAATGCATGAAATTATGCAATGCTATGGAAATGCTACATAAAATGGGTATCATGGCTTGCCTTGCTCTGTTGGGTTGTTCAAACACTCCTGATCTTCAAAATCTCCAAAGTTTCCTTCTGAAATTATTTTTAAATTGCAAAGGAAAATGTCACATAATGCATTTTTATTAACCAGAAATTTTGTGGGCATAAGAAAAATACCAAAATTTGTCAGCAACTAAAGGGGCTCAATACCAAGTCAATGCAAAAAGAATCAATTGAATTGGAGCTATGGATAAAAAGTTATTTAGGGTCAAAGTTTGGTCAAAATTCTGGATTAAAAATGAATTTAAACAGAAAACAGAAAAATACCCAGCCGGCCACGTCGAAGGCGTAAAGTGGGGGGGCGCCTCCACTTATACCGCTTCGGCGGGGGCCTGAGCCGCTGACAGATGGGGCCGGCTTGGTTTAAACAGAGAGAGGAAGGAGGGAGCTGAGCACCGCGGCGCTCCGGCGATGGTCGCCGGCGATAGAGGCGGCGGTGGGGTCGGGTGACTACAGGAATGGAACGGGCGCTCGGTGGCGAGCACGTACGTACCCGTAGATTGACTAGAGATGGTCGGATGACGTCGTCCCCTTCGTCTCCGGCGGCGGCGACGCTCGGGTGAGATTGGAGACGGCGGTTCCGGCGACGGTTGGCTTGGGCAAGAGGTCGGGGAGCACCTGGGAACTACCCTGAGCTCGAGGGTGAGGTCAATTGAGGCTGGGGAAGAGTGGGGCTGTCTGGTGTCAGAGCTCGATAGGGCAGCGGTCTCCGGCGAGGTTCGAGGCCAGAGGGCCTCTCGGCCTTGGCTCGCTGCTCGGGGGGACGATTGAGAGGTAGAGGAGAGGGGTTAGGAGCTCTGGAGGGACGGGGAGGGCCTTAAATAGGCGGGAGGCGAGCGCGGCGATCTCTCCCGAAGTGGCGAGGCTCGGCCACGTCGCCGGCGCTAGTACGATGCGCTGGCTGGCCGGAAGCGTCAACGGGATGGGAGAGAGCAGGAGGGAGCGATGGGACGGGTCCGGCACCATTAATGGCTTGCGGACGACCACAGTGGCCGAAGCTCACTGTTGAGCCCGTGGCGAAGCTTGGCCGGGAGCGGCGGCGGCCTTCTCCGGCGACCAGGAGGGTTCGAGAGGAGCCACGCGGCTGGCTGGAGCGATGTCGGCACCAAGGGACAAGAGGGAGCAGCGATGGATGGCTCGGGCGAGCTCATCTGATTCTGGCGCCGTGCAGAGCGCGCGCACGGGCATGCCAGTGCCGTGCTCACCACGGTTGCGGCCACCAGCAGGACACGCCTGCCTGGCGCACCTTGTCCTTAGGGTCGACCCTTGTCCACTTAGCCTCCCTGGGTCACTGGCTCGACCAGGTTCACCCTGTTGTGAAGTGTAGCCTCAGCTACAGCTTCTGCCAGAAATCTTGAGGAGATTCTAGAAGGGAAATGAGATAGGGATGGTGCCAGAGGGGATGTCTAGTGCCATCTAGGTTGGAGGGACTACAAGCTGGCAAAGTTTGAGAAGGCTTGAAGGAGATTTGAGCATAGTTCCTTTAGAAACCACCATTCTAGTCCAGAGAGCAAATGAGCTTGTGGCACTCACATGGATGCTCTGCTAACGATGAAACTTGGTGGAGTGAAGTTATTTGGTAGTGCATACATGCCATAAAAATTGTGGATCAATGGTGCACCCCTAGCTTGTACTTCCTTCACAAAGTTCTTAGATAAGCAGAATCTTGTCAGAGTTTTGCTGCTCAAAAATTGTACTGGTCCAGATGATGTTTTTGGATATTGTGGCTAGATAGGATCCCTAGGAGCTTGGGGAATTTATTGAGAATTTTCTGAGATAAGGAAAGTGGGGTTGCTTCACAATGGACAAATTCTGGTCAGGAATAAAATAATTATTCTGGCCAAAATTTTACATTGGGCAATGGAATATTTTTGGAGATTATGGAATCATATGATGATGAGAAGATGTGGGAAAAGTTTGGGAATTTATTGATCATCCAATCTATAAGTTGCTTCACAACCCATAGTGATGACATTAATTCCCAAATATATAAAAGGGGTTTATTGAAAAAGATTAAATATTGGGAGTTGATCCAGGAGAGATGTGGAAAGGTTTTGGCAAGATGAGGAGGGTTTTGGGTTACTTGAGAAAAGATTTAAAGATTCACAGATCCAAATCAATTGAAAAGGTTTGAAAATCAACCAAGTTTGCAAATAAACTCCAAATGATTTTGAAAAGAAAAAGTTGTCAAAAATCAGGGTGTCACAAACCTACCCCCCTTAGGATGAATCTCGTCCTCGAGATTCGATTGTTCAGGGAACAAGTACGAGTATGCAGATCTGAGGAAGTCTTCTCTTTCACATGTGGCCTCTTCCTCAGTATGGTGCTCCCATAGCACCTTATAAAACCTGATCACTTTACTCCTGGTAGTTCTTTCCATTTCATCTAGGATTCTGACAGGCTTCTCTTCATAGGTCAGATCCTTAGCCAGTTCTAGCTCACTCATATCCGCTTGTTTGGTTGGTGGTGCAATGCACTTCCTTAGCTGTGATATGTGGAAGACATCGTGCACCTCTGATAACTCCGGTGGTAGTTCCAACTGGTACGCTACTCTGCCTCTTCTAGCCACCACTGGAAAGGGACCGATATATCTTGGTGCAAGCTTTCCCCGAGTATGAAACCTCTTTACTCCCTTCATGGGGGTTACTCGCAGGTAAGCATATTCTCCGGGCTCAAACGTCACTTCTCGGTGCTTTGGGTCATAGTAGCTCTTTTGCCGGGACTTGGCTGCTCGAAGACGCTCCTGAATGTCCTTGACCCGTTTCTCAGCCTCGAGCATCAAGTCCATGCCAAAGATACGGCTATCTCCTATCTGGGACCAATTTAAGGGGGTGCGGCACTTCCGCGCATAGTGTGCCTCAAACGGTGACATCTTCATGCTTGACTGATAGCTGTTGTTATAGGAGAATTCCGCATAGGGTAGGTTGTCTTCCCATTTGGGTCCATGGGTAAGAGCACAGGACCGAAGCATATCCTCCAGTATCTGGTTAACTCTTTCGGTCTGTCCATCTGTCTGTGGATGGTATGCCGTGCTATGCTTTAGCATGGTTCTCAAGGCTTGATGCAATCGTAGCCAGAATGCCGAGGTGAAAAGAGAACCCCTGTCTGAGGTGATGGACTTGGGTACTCCATGGAGGCTGACTATCCGGGACATGTAGAGCTGTGCTAGTTGATTTGCGTTGAAAGTGGTCTTTACCGGAATAAAGTGAGCCACTTTCGTGAGTATATCCACAATGACACAAATAGCATCGTTGCCTCTTGTTGACTTGGGTAGTCCAACAATAAAGTCCATACATATATCGTCCCACTTCCACTGGGGAACTGGTAAAGGTTGCAGTAGCCCAGCGGGTTTCTGGTGTTCCACCTTGACCTTGTTGCAGATGTCGCAGCAGGCGACATAGTATGCTATATCTCTTCGCATTCCTGGCCACCAAAATGTCTCTCTCAAGTCCTGATACATCTTGGTACCTCCCGGGTGGATAGAGTATGCGGACTCATGTGCTTCCCTGAGTATTCGTTGTCTTAGATTATCCTGATCGGGCACGCATATCCGCTTTTCGAACCACACGGTGCCTTGGTCATCCATACGGAAGGACTTGGCCTTCCCCTTCGGCATAAACTCCTTGATTTCTTTTATTCCTTCATCTGGCTCTTGGGCCTTCTTGATTTCTTCCATAAGTGTTGGAGTAATTTCCAAAGTATCCGGGGTAATTGGGCCGCATAGCACCATGTTGAGCTCAGCGAATTCCTCTTGTAGTCTTGGATGCATACTTCCCATTAGTGCATTCACGGTGCTTTGCTTTCTTCTGAGAGCGTCCGCGACCACATTAGCTTTTCCCGGATGATAGTTTATTCCAACGTCATAGTCCTTGACTAGTTCAAGCCATCTTCGCTGCCTGAGATTCAGGTCAGGTTGAGTGAAAATATACTTGAGACTCTTATGGTCCGTGTATATTTCACAACGTTGTCCAATGAGGTAATGCCTCCAAATCTTCAGGGCATGAACCACGGCTGCCAATTCCAGATCATGCGTGGGGTAGTTCTCCTCATGAGGTCGTAGCTGTCTGGATGCATACGCTACAACCTTTCCTTCTTGCATCAATACGCAGCCGATTTCTCGTCTGGAAGCTTCGCAATATATGTCAAAGCCCTTGTGTATGTCCGGAAGGACTAATACAGGTGCTGTCGTTAGCCTTGTCTTTAGCTCCAGGAAACTGCTGTCACATTCCGTCGTCCAGACGAACCTTTGATTCTTCTTGAGCAATTCCGTCAGGGGCTTGGCTATTTTAGAGAAGCCTTCTATGAAACGACGGTAATAGCCTGCCAATCCCAGGAAGCTACGAACTTCGGTCACCGTGGCTGGTGTCTTCCAATTCAGCACTGCAGTTACTTTGCTGGGGTCGACGGCTACTCCTTGTTCTGACAGAATGTGCCCCAGAAATCCCACCTCTTTAAGCCAAAATTCGCATTTGCTGAACTTGGCGTACAACCGATGGGCTCTCAACCTTTCTAGGACAGCACGGAGGTGTTGTTTGTGCTCTTCTTCATCCTTGGAATATATCAGGATGTCATCGATAAACACCACCACAAATTTATCCAGAAAGTCCATGAAGACTTTGTTCATCATGCTCATGAAGTAGGCTGGAGCATTCGTCAGTCCAAATGACATGACTGTAAATTCATACAGACCATATCGAGTGGTGAACGCGGTCTTGGGTATATCCTCTTTTCGGATTTTTAGCTGATGATATCCTGTTCGGAGGTCAATCTTGGAGAATACCCGTGCTCCATTTAGTTGGTCGAATAAATCATCAATGCGAGGGAGCGGGTACTTGTTCTTGATGGTGACCTCATTCAGCTGGCAATAGTCTACGCACATTCGTAGACTCCCATCCTTCTTCTTAACAAAGAGCACTGGTGACCCCCATGACGAGATGCTTGGGCGAATGTACCCTTTTTGCAACAATTCATCCAACTGCTTCTTCAACTCTGCCAGCTCTGGACCTGGCATGCGATAGTATTTCTTGTAAATTGGAGCAGTGCCGGGAACCACTTCAATTGCAAACTCCAAATCCCGGTCGGGTGGCATTCCTGGTAGTTCCTCAGGAAATACGTCCGGAAATTCACAAACTACCGGAATTAAGTTCATATCCGTGGCGGTAGTTTGGTATGCCATTCCCTTCTTCGACATCATCTTGCTGGCAAGGAATTGGACTGTTTGTCCTGCTGGGTTAACTAGTGTCACTGTTCTGCTGGCACAATTGATGCACACCAGATGTGGTGTCAACCAGTCCATTCCCAGTATTACGTCCAATCCCGAGGATTCAATGGCAATGAGTGCAGCTGGAAACTTAATTCCATGTATGGAGATTTCCAGATCTCTATATATCAGATTTGTTTTGAGCAGGGAGCCAGGGGATTGTACCACCATAATTTTGTCCAGGAGCGAAGGGAAAAATTTGTGCAAGGTGGAAAAACTCCGCGAAATAAATGAATGGGAAGCCCCAGAATCAAACAAAATTACTGCAGGTATGTTGTTGACAGAAAACATACCAAGGACTACTTCTGGAGCTTCGCAGACTTCCTCGGCGGAGATATGATGGACGCGTCCGTGGCTGATATTATGATTGGGGTGGCGTCCAATAGTGTTGACCCGCGGCTTGACATCGGAAGATGGCTTCCCGTGGTTGGTGGGGCACTGTTTGGAGTAGTTTCCGCTCTGGCCGCAAGTGAAGCAGTTGTTGTTGCGGCGGCAATCCTCTAGCACTGGTTGTTTGTCGAAGGTCTTGGTCTGGCTCACGGTCTTGTTGCTGTTGTTGCCACTGCTCCAGGTGGGCTTATATTCGGATGAGCCTGGCTGCCAGATGCGTGGCTTCTGCATAGCCTGCTCACGGTTGTCCTTCTTAGGCTCAAACTTCCACTTGTTGTTGTCATATCCGGACTTATGTTCCCGTTCGGCTATAAGGGTCTTCTTTACCAGAGTTTGAAAGTCCGGAAAATCTAGCATGCAAAGCTGACAACGGAGGGCGTGATTCAGTCCTCCTAGGAACCGATCTATCTTTCTTTCCTCGGTGGCCACATCATAGGTAGAGTACCGCGACAGATTGTTGAACTTGTTTAGGTACTCTGCTACCGACATATTTCCTTGTGTCAAAGCGAGGAACTCCCTCTGCTTCACCTTCATTATGCCGGTGGGAATATGGTATTTGCGGAATAACTCCTTAAATTTATCCCAGGAGATTTCTTCTTCAGAAGACCATGTTGCCTTTGTATTGTCCCACCAGATTGCTGCTGGCCCTTTCAGGTAGTGGGTGGCAAAAGGAACCTTGTCGGATTCTTTGCAACGGGCTATTTCCAACTTCTTTTCTATAGTCCTTAGCCAATCATCCGCTTCTATCGGGTCCACAGCTTGGCCAAAATTGGGTGGTTTGGTGCGCTGGAAGTCGGACAATCTAGAATGTGTTCCGTTGTGATTGTGGTTCTGACCCACCATGGTCTGCATGCTTTTCAGAAATTCCATAAGGTCTTGGTTTCTCTTCTCCTCAAACATTTTCATAATCTGATTAGTGGTCGGTGCTTGAGGCAGTGGGGGTGGTAAATCTTCTCGTGGTTGTCCTGTTTGTCTGGCGGATCGACGGACGGGGTTTCCATCGCCGCCTTGACTACAACTTCCCTTCATCCTAAATTTGTTCCCATTTCCAAATACCGAATCGATGAGCAACATCCATAAGGGAAACACAGGGGCATGACACCAGAAAGGAAATACGCGAAAAAGGCGAATAAAGCAAACAACATAATTATACAAGATAACCCAACATCATACATGGCAAGCTGGTAGGGGAATATCATGCTAGACGGCTCATACGGTAGTTGACATATGCAAAGATGCATGCATAAAAACTCAAGCCTCTACTCTAGTGGCGCGGATGGCACGAACACTGGAAGACTGAAGACTCCTCGTCATCAGATCCTGAGTCGGAGTCAGAACTGATGATGTGTATCTCATCCTCCGGGTCAAAGGAAACACGACGACGCTGCTGGGACGGCTCTCCTTCCGGGGTAGAAGGAGCATGACGTCATAGCTGGAGTGGCTAGGAGTGAGGCCCACTCTGACGGGGTCTCACGACGGCTACCAGACGAAAAGCCTGGTGGCACGGTAGAGCTAGAAGGAGCCTCAAACCTGGGTGGAGGTGGAACTAGTGGTGGATATATAGGTGGAAAGATAGGCTGAGGTGGAGGTGGAACCGGAGTCACGGCTGCAAGTGCCCCCTGGACACGAGACTGCTCCTCAGCTAAGGATATGATCGTGCAATAACTGGCATTCAGATAACGGGCCAGAACAGAAGTCGCACGATCACACGCCGGGTCAATTGGCGCAAAAAGGACTCGCCCTATCGTAGGCGACAGGGTGGGATAGTGGAAGAAACCTGGATGAGTCTGCATCTCAACCTCGTGGAAGCGCAGGTGAGTGAGAGCCCCCATCGCAGCAAACTAGATCGCCAACTCCGGGGTGGAAGCCGTTCCGCCCTTGGTAGAGCGATGATAGCTACCAAGGTCCGAGCTCGCGATCAGAAAAGCCTCTGCGTGGTACTCATAGACTGACTCAGCAAGCTGCTCCCGAAACACCTGGTACACTGGATCTTCGCCGTGGGGGTACAGTCGAAGCCAGACGTTCCGAAGCAGTACTGGAAAGGTGGATGGTGCAGGCTCAAAATGGTAGTGGTATGGAACTGGTGCCATCTACACTCACAATGCCATGGTTAGTAAAACAATGAATCATGATGCATGCCATGCGACAATCAAATGCAACAAACAATATGCACACTCAACATCCTATACTAATCGCGATTCTAGCGCACGCTAACTAGGGTGTCCTACAGTCAGCACGGCTTTGATACCAAGTGTTGTGGCACCCCGGCTCAGAGAACCGGATTACTAGTGTTTCCAACCCAGAGATCATGTCTTCTGGAAACACACAACAACTTGGTATAGAACAGAACTGAACTTTATTGATAACTGATGGGTACAAGCTTATATTTTACAATGATAACGAGGCCAAAGGCACCCTCGGTGCTATGACAGTATCCACATTATTTATGGAACATAGCAGGGCCTCGGAACTACTAAGTACTTCTACGGCGTAGCGGGTCATAGCGGCAACTCCATCCATAGGGACACTGCTGTGGACACATCCTAGTTAGCGTAGCACGAACCATCAGGACCTCCGTCCTCGGCTTCTCCTGCATCTGGCATGATACGCCAGGTGAGTACTTTGAATGTACTCGCAAGCTCACGACAACCAAGTAATGCAGCAAACAATAGCATGGCAATCAACGTATTAAATGCTTAAACAATTCACTTACTGTACCAGTTACCAACTTACTCACATCCGGGTTGTCCCACAACCCTCGGAATACTCATCGAGTACTTCCGATCATACGAAGAGTTCTTCCATCATTACTAACATTGATACAGTTGACCATCTACTGAGGTCTGCTCGGGCTTTCCAATACCGTGGATGCGGCTATTCGAATAGATTTTTACACTCTGCAGAGGTTGCGCACTTTACCCACACCATGAAGCACCTGGCCTCGCGATCCCCTTCGGGTGGGCCAGCATTGCCTCAACGAAACCTGCCTGACCCGTGACTCTCTCATCGTACCTCCGGCATTCATCCTCCCCCACGGAGGCCTGCCCTGGGTGGCCCCTATGTCCCCATGACACCTGTGTCCCCATGACACCTGCCACCGTCGTGGCCAAAAAAAACTGTCCCAAACGGGGACGCCGGCACAAACAAACAACAACTAGGCTCACAGGATTATCGCCGCCTACCTGATGAGGGTAGCGCGCGCGCATAACCCTCCCTCTTTGGAGGCACCGGTGAAAGATCACGCAGTCAGGCCAAGTCAAGGCCGTCCCATACCGGCAAATGTGGTTGCACGAGTATGCCCGGACAGGTGACTCAAGATCAACCACTAATTTTACTTCAAATAAAGTGGGTCAGCACAATAAGCATCTAAGTAATTAAATGAATTACTATGGATTAACTTATAGCAAGTAAATAAGCATAATGCATGAAATTATGCAATGCTATGGAAATGCTACATAAAATGGGTATCATGGCTTGCCTTGCTCTGTTGGGTTGTTCAAACACTCCTGATCTTCAAAATCTCCAAAGTTTCCTTCTGAAATTATTTTTAAAATGCAAAGGAAAATGTCACATAATGCATTTTTATTAACCAGAAATTCTGTGGGCATAAGAAAAATTCCAAAATTTGTCAGCAACTAAAGGGGCTCAATACCAACTCAATGCAAAAAGAATCAATTGAATTGGAGCTATGGATAAAAAGTTATTCAGGGTCAAAGTCTAGTCAAAATTCTGGATTAAAAATGAATTTAAACAGAAAACAGAAAAATACCCAGCCGGCCACGTCGAAGGCGTAAAGTGGGGGGGGGGGCGCCTCCACTTATACCGCTTCAGCGGGGGCCTGAGCCGCTGACAGATGGGGCCGGCTTGGTTTAAACAGAGAGAGGAAGGAGGGAGGTGAGCACCGCGGCGCTCCGGCGATAGAGGCGGCGGTGGGGTCGGGCGACTACAGGAATGGAACGGGCGCTCGGCGGCGAGCACGTACGTACCCGTAGATTGACTAGAGATGGTCGGATGACGTCGTCCCCTTCGTCTCCGGCGGCGGCGACGCTCGGGTGAGATTGGAGATGGCGGTTCCGGCGACGGTTGGCTTGGGCAAGAGGTCGGGGAGCACCAGGGAACTACCCTGAGCTCGAGGGTGAGGTCAATTGAGGCTGGGGAAGAGTGGGGCTGGCTGGCGACAGAGCTCGATAGGGCGGCGGTCTCCGGCGAGGTTCGAGGCCAGAGGGCCTCTCGGCCTTGGCTCGCTGCTCAGGGGACGATTGAGAGGTAGAGGAGAGGGGTGAGGAGCTCTGGAGGGACGGGGAGGGCCTTAAATAGGCGGGAGGCGAGCGCGGCGATCTCTCCTGAAGAGGCGAGGCTCGGCCACGTCGCCGGCGCTAGTACGATGCGCTGGCTGGCCGGAAGCGTCGACGGGATGGGAGAGAGCAGGAGGGAGCGATGGGACGGGTCCGGCACCATTAATGGCTTGCGGACGACCACAGTGGCTGAAGCTCACTGTTGCGCCCGTGGCGAAGCTTGGCCGGGAGCGGCGGTGGCCTTCTCCGGTGACCAGGAGGGTTCAAGAGGAGCCACGCGGCTGGCTGGAGCGATGTCGGCACCAAGGGACAAGAGGGAGCAGCGATGGACGGCTCGGGCGAGCTCATCTGACTCTGGCGCCGTGCAGAGCGCGCGCACGGGCATGCCAGTGCCGTGCTCACCACGGTTGCGGCCACCAGGAGGACACGCCTGCCTGGCGCACCTTGTCCTTAGGGTCGACCCTTGTCCACTTAGCCTCCCTGGGTCACTGGCTCGACCAGGTTCACCCTGCTGTGAAGTGTAGCCTCAGCTACAGCTTCTGCCAGAAATCTTGAGGAGATTCTAGAGGGGAAATGAGATAGGGATGGTGCCAGAGGGGATGTCTAGTGCCATCTAGGTTGGAGGGACTACAAGCTGGCAAAGTTTGAGAAGGTTTGAAGGAGATTTGAGCATAGTTCCTTTAGAAACCACCATTCTGGTCCAGAGAGCAAATGAGCTTGTGGCACTCACATGGATGCTCTGCTAATGATGAAACTTGGTGGAGTGATGTTATTTGGTAGTGCATACATGCCATAAAAATTGTGGATCAATGGTGCACCCCTAGCTTGTACTTCCTTCACAAAATTCTTAGATAAGCAGAATCTTGTCAGGGTTTTGCTGCTCAAAAATTGTACTGGACCAGATGATGTTTTTGGATATTGTGGCTAGATAGGATCCCTAGGAGCTTGGGGAATTTATTGAGAATTTTCTGAGATAAGGAAAGTGGGGTTGCTTCACAATGGACAAATTCTGGTCAGGAATAAAATAATTATTCTGGCCAAAATTTTACATTGGGCAATGGAATATTTTTGGAGATTATGGAATCATATGATGATGAGAAGATGTGGGAAAAGTTTGGGAATTTATTGATCATCCAATCTATAAGTTGCTTCACAACCCATAGTGATGACATTAATTCCCCAATATAGAAAAGGGGTTTATTGAAAAAGATTAAATATTGGGAGTCGATCCAGGAGAGATGTGGAAAGGTTTTGGCAAGATAAGGAGGGTTTTGGGTTACTTGAGAAAAGATTTAAAGATTCACAGATCCAAATCAATTGAAAAGCTTTGAAAATTAACCAAGTTTGCAAATAAACTCCAAATGATTTTGAAAAGAAAAAGTTGTCAAAAATCAGGGTGTCACTGTGAGAAGTTCGTTGGGAGGGCGGACGGTGGCGTCGGATGCCTCTGGAGGGCATGGCATGGCGGCGGGGAACAAGGCTTGGGGTAAGGGGAAGATGGCACCGCCACGGTGGTCCTACTGGAGGAGGGATCAGATGCTTGGGAGCGTCGGCTTGCTCAATTCCGAGCGGAGCCGAACGACAACGACGCCGGCCATGGCGAAGAAAGAGGGCGTGGGGGAGAGCTGCGGGCGGTCCGGGAGGTCCCCGGAGGGGAGAGGGATGGAAAATGGGTGTCCAGGGAGCTCGGGGCAGGTTTTAGGAGGGGGGAGACTTGGGGGAGCTTGGGTCCGCCTCGGGTGCCCTAGGGCGCGGAGCGCGCACGCGCCTGCACCGCGTTGGAAGCTTCTTGCTTTCGTGGAGGAGCGTGGGAGGCAAGGATGGGTTCTCTGGCGCGCTTGGATGCCCTACCGGAGCTGGTTTGGAGCTACAGGACAAGGTTTGACTGCAGAGCACCGTTTCTGCATGCAAATGGCATGGTCACCACGCCAACTTTTGTCCAGAACATGATTTTGGCCGGGAAAGGTTGTCTAGCGTGTGAGGCACCCATGCAGGAGAGCACTGGTGAAATTTGGACACTTATGGAGTTGGGTGAGGCTGGTTTCTACTGCATGTAAGTTTGCAGCAGCAAACTTGGGAGTTATATTAGGGGCTTTTAATGGAGAGCATTAGGGAAAAGACCTTGTCTAGGGTTCATGGGAATGGAGGTACTACATGACCACCAATTCTTAGCTCAGGGAGACAAGTTTGCAGGGTACTTGTAGTTCAAGGCTACAATTACTACCATAAACTAAGTTCAGATGGTTTGCTCATATTTTTCACATGAGCATGCCATCTTTGGGTGTGTCAAGGTGCATTAGTATGCAAATGAGGTTGTAGAAAAGTTTGGGGAGAATTGCTTGAACAGAATAGTGGGAGAGAGGAGAGAGAGGGGCTGCCATGGTAAATAGAGGGAAAGAATAAGGGAGTTACCCCCCCCCCCCAAATGATTGAGCAGAGGCCATGGAAAGGTTACTGGGGTTAGAAGGGGGCTAGCCCATGCTGTGGTAAAAAGTTAGAGACAAGGAGAATCTTTTTCGGTTAACTTTTCTTGTCCACAAGCTTATGGCTGAAGGTGTTTGTGCTGTGATTGGGCTAGGTAGAGGAATCCAATGGCCTTGATATTTACCAGGGTTAAATGATATGTCTATTTGGTACTGATCACAAGTTTTGAGCCCAAAGAGGGAAAGTTGATAACACAAACTTGGTAAACCTTAGAAATCAATAGAAATGGGATTCTGTAGATCTAGGCATGCAAAACTATTCTCCTTAATGCACCACTTGGTGTGGTGTCATTATTTGGTGATTAGAGCATGCCCACAAAGTTTGAGATCAATTGGAAATACTTGGCAATATAAAGTTGCTCAAATTTGGTCCTGGACAGAGAGGGTTTTGGGATAGTTTTGTGAACCAAAACTATTTGGATTGAGATGAAACTTGGCAACATCATCACATAAGGCATGTGTGACTTGCTGGAATTTTGCTGGATTTATTTGAGAATATTTCTTGTAGAAATATTTCAAATGCTTGAAACAGACAGAAAGGGTTTTGGAGGGTTTTGTCCAATATTTTGAACATGACCATGTGTTGAAACTCATATATATGGAAACTATATGTCCACTGAGTTTCCCTAAATTTTCTCAAATATTTTTAAAGCATTTAGACAATTTTCCCTATAAAAGACCATTTCTGGCCTTAATAAAAAGCCTTTAAATAAAACTGGAAAATAACCTTTAAAATAATATTTTATGGTTTTGGGGAGTTATATATATAGTGGGCTCCAAATAAATCCTTTGGGGCAAAACAATCCACCCAATTTGAGGACTTGTAGTACAAACCTCAATTCAGGGGTTTTTGAAAACCTAAATTAAATAAATGCCTTTTGGCCAAAATAATATTTGATAAAAACAATTTTAGGTCCTATACACATGGCATGATCATTGGACCAGAGTTGGGATCAAGGAAAAGATTTCTTGAGGGTAGGAGGATGTTTTATGAATATAGAGCACAAGCAAACAATCAGACAATCAGCAATCAAGTCAAGCATCACAAGCACACAAAAAGTTTTAATTGGCCCTGATTTTTGAGTTATGATAACTTAGTCATGAGGCAAAACACTGGGTGTGACATGTACACTAGGTTTGTACGAGTTCAGGCCTCACTCGGAAGTGATAACATCCCTACGTCTCGGTGCCTGGGGGCTGTGGTGTTTGCTTATGGTGGTAGAAGATTACAGAGGGTCAGAACCCTTGCTTTGGCGCCCGGGGGTGGCTTATATAGAGTGCGCCACCACCGGCCGAGCGCCAAGATTAGGCAATAAATGCCAATGAATACAGTGTTACAGGAACGACTGAATATCTTGACGTTACACGTAACGGCGAATTAACTCTTAACGAATGACTACTCAAATTCTACGGACGCTTTGCCTTCCAGGTCGCCTGAGCTTCTGTCAGTTCGAATGACGCCGTGTAATCCGAGTGATATGAACAATCCGAGTGAACGGCTATATTCATCCGAATGAGTCTCTGCCTAGGGGCTTTAATGAGATTGAAGGACCATAGGTGGGCCCTAGATGTCAGGCCTATGACTCTACCTAGGGTAGGCATCCTCATCAGTAGCCCCCGAATCCATGAGGTTTGAGTGGTCGAGTGACTGACACTCGGAAGCGTCGATTGTCTCCCAGAAGAGTCCAAGAAACAGTCTTGTCGTTTCTCACTCGGCTTCAGACCATGATGGATTCAGGATTGATGTCTTTTGACCAAACTGTCTTGCCACTTAATCCGAGTGTTTAGCTGGTGTGAGACATTCACTCGGTTCGCAGGAGGGAGTCGTCAAAGCCTTCGCCGCGCGGAGCTTGCTTCATTTGTGGCACGAAGGAATTTTCGCGCGTTCGAAATCGTCAAAACTACGCGCGGGCGCGCGGCGGAACGGTCACGTCGCGATAATTTAGGGTAGTGGGCACGACACCTCGATAACCGCGTCGGGGTTTTCGCCACGTGTCCTCGAAGCCCTGAACAGTAGATCCACGGATCTCGCTCCGTTTGCGGATTGACGGCCAGAGATCACGCCGGATTTTTGATATATAAACTAGAAGCACTGTTGGGGGCGAGAACAGATCTCATTTCCCCCCCTCTCCCTCGTCTTCTCCGACGCCCACCCACGCCCCTTCCTCCTCTCCTTAGCCGAAGGCCGTTCCGAGCTCGCCGGCGATGATGCGTGCAGCGTCTGCGACCGCGAAGGCCGAGCAGGCGAAGAGGAGCTCGCGTGCCTCCTCCTCCAGCGCCGGCTGGATGGACACAGGGCGAGTGGTTGCCGTCGTGGGTGACCAAGGCCCGGATGCTCGAGCTGGAGGGCCAAGGGTTCATGCGCGAGGGGAGCTGGCGGTTGCCGGGAGCGGGCGAGGATGAGCCTTCGCCGAAGGGAGACGAGCGCGTGCTCTTGGTGACTCACCTCGAGCGAGGTTTCTCTCTGCCGCCCCATCCCTTCTTCCAAAGATTCCTGGGTTTCTTTGGTGCTCAACTCCATCACATTCCCCCCAATGTTGTCGTTTACTTAGCCGCTTTCATTTCTCTTTGCGAAAACTTCTTGGGTTGTCATCCTCACTGGGGCTTGTTTAAACACCTCTTCACTTGCCGAGTGATGACCGTAAAAAAGCCCACTCGGTCGAAAGACAAGACGAATGTAGCCCAGCTGTCCGGGGGTCTAGGAATCCAACTACGGGGCAAAGTCTGTTTCCCGCAGATGACGTTTCCCGATTCGGTAAAGGGGTGGCAGGAGAACTGGTTTTACTGCCACGACATTCCAATCAGCGAGGGTCAATCGGGACTCCCACCATATACATCTGAGCTTATTCGGCCGGTTCCCAGGCTGACTGTAACCAAGGAGGAGAAAACCGAAGTGGATATCTTAGTGATAGCTCTGGTGGCTCTGGTGCAGAAAGGTGTCAACGGCCTCGACTTGCTAGAGGTCTTCCTCCAGAGGTGGATCCAACCGTTGCAAGCCAGAGATCATCCCATGTGGGAGTACACCGGACCGAGTGACCTCACTCGAACTCACCCGGAGGAGCTCACTGAAGACATGGTGGAAGCTAAGATCAAGGCGATCACTCCAGCGTGCGACAACCCCAGGGGGAGCAGGCTGGTGGCTCCACTCTCATCAGATAATCCGGCGAATGAGGTAACTCCAATGGTCCATCATCTGAGTGATGTTTGTGTTTATTGTAGTTGATCCGACTGATCTTGTTCTCCATTCGGCAGGCCTTCACATAGATGAACAGCCAGGTGCCAATCGTGGATAGGGGCCCGGTTGATGTTGCCAGCGACATCGATCATCCAGAAGATTCGACAGAAGCTGGGGAGTATGAAGAGCCCGATGACGGCGAAAATGATGAAGACGAGGAGGAGGAAGGGTCGGAAGGCGGCGACGATGTGGAATCATCACGCTAGGATGACCGAGTGCCCGAAGCCCGTTAAAAGGCGCACCAGGACTCAGGAGTCCGCGGTGGAGGTCCGAAGGGGCCGAAGGCTGCCAAACCGACTGGATCAGCCCTTCCGACCCGCAGCTCGAAGCGCGGGTGTGGAGAGCTTGCCTCTTCACCTAAGAAGACGGCTGATACGTATCCAACGTATCTATAATTTTTGATTGTCCCATGCTATTATATTATCTGTTTTGGATGTTTTATATGCATTAATATGCTATTTTATATTATTTTTGGGACTAACCTATTAACCTAGAGCCCAGTGCCAGTTTTTGTTTTTTCCTTGTTTTTGAGTATTGCAGATAAGGAATATCAAACGGAGTCCAAACGGAATAAAATCTTCGCGATGATTTTTCTTGGACCAGAAGAAACCTACCAGACTTGGAGAGGAAGGCAGGAGACCTGCCGGGAGGCGACAAGCCTGCCGGGCGCGCCCTAGGGGGGGGGCGTCCCCTGGCTTGTGCCCCCCCTGCAGGCCCTCCAACCCTAATCTTCCGCCTATAAATTCCCAAATATTCCCCCAATACCAAAAAGAGCCACGATAATACTTTGCCGCCGCCGGAAGCCTCTGTTCCCGTGAGATCCCATCTTGGGGCCTTTTCCGGTAATCTGCCGGAGGGGGATTCCATCACGGAGGGCATCTACATCAACTCCATTGCCCATCCGATGATGCGTGAGTAGTTCACCTCAGACCTTCGGGTCCATAGCTAGTAGCTAGATGGCTTCTTCTCTCTCTATGTTCTTCAATACCATGTTCTTCATGATCTTCATGGAGATCTATCCGATGTAATACTCTTTCGCGGTGTGTTTGTCGAGATCCGATGAATTGTGGGTTTATGATCAGATTATCTATGCATATTATTTGAATCTTCTCTGAATTCTTTTATGCATGATTTCATATCTTTGCAAGTCTCTTCGAGTTATTGGTTTGGTTTGGCCAACTAGATTGGTAATTCTTGCAATGGGAGAAGTGCTTAGTTTTGGGTTCAATCTTGCGGTGTCCTCACCCAGTGACAAAGTAGGGGTAGCAAGGCACGTATTTGTATTGTTGCCATTAAGGATAAAAAGATGGGGTTTTCATCATATTGCTTGAGTTTATCCCTCTACATCATGTCATCTTACCTAATGCGTTACTCTGTTCTTCATGAACTTAATACTCTAGATGCAGGCAGGAGTCGGTCGATGTGTGGAGTAATAGTAGTAGATGCAGAATCGTTTTGGTCTACTTGACACGGACGTGATGCCTATATGCATAATCATTGCCTTGGATATCGTCATAACTATGCGCTTTTCTATCAATTGCTCAACAGTAATTTGTTCACCCACCGTATTATTTTCCTTCAAGAGAGAAGCCTCTAGTGAAACCTATGGCCCCCGGGTCTATTTTCCATATTATATTTTCAGATCTATAAACCAAAAATACCAAAATTCTTTGCTGGAATCTATTTACTTTTCTTTTAGTTTTACTTAGCAATCTTTTATATCTATCTCTATCAGATCTCATCCTTGCAAGTAACCGTGAAGGGATTGACAACCCCTTTATAGCGTTGGGTGCAAGTGTTTGATTGTTTGTGTAGGTGCAAAGATTGGGGCCTTGCTTGTACCTCCTACTGGATTGATACCTTGGTTCTCAACAACTGAAGGAAATACTTATCTACTTTGCTGCATCACCCTTTCCTCTTCAAGGGAAAACCAACGTAGGCTCAAGAAGTAGCAACAGCGAAGCAGCCCAAAGTCACTACGGCCAAGCCTCGGAAGGCGGTCTTCATCCCGAAAATTAAGATGGCCATCCCCGTGGCCTCAGCGTAAGCATTTCCATTCTGTCAATTGTTGTTCGTATTTGTCTGAGTGATGAAATGATCCAAGTGTTTCCCTTACAGTGCTGATACTTCAACTGCTTCACCTGATCCCAATATTCCGGAGAAAGAGCGGGCCGACGCTGATGTTGCGTCTTCAAAAGGTAAGCCCCGGACTCACTCGGTAACTTTGGACATTCCCGAGTGTTTAATTTTTACTCATCTTCGAGTGCTTTGAATGTTTGCAGCTCTGTGTGAAGTGATCGACATTGATGCGGACAAGAGGGTTGACCTGCCGAACCCTCGGCCAACGCAGACGTCGTGATGCAGGAGTCCTCGCTTGCCGATACTTTGGTGCCATCACGAGAGGCCAGTTCGGGAGCTGGGGCGGTACTCGGTACTGGTACATCATCCCCCTCGTTGACTCCCCCTGCTACCAACATCTTTGCACTACACCATGTCCCGGAGGACCAAGTGGGAGCGAGCAAAGAGGCGTTAATCCAGCTGGAGGTGATGAGCGACTGACTGAAGACGGCATACGATGCAAGCGAGGTGCTAAAGAAGAATGTCCGAGTAAGTACTCTTGTAAGTACCTTCCTCAGTCGGAATTTCTGCCTTGTGAGGATTTGCACATACCCACTGGGTGTCTTTGAGTTCCAGTGGGGGCACACTGAGCGCACCCACTGGGTGTAGTCCCCGAGACTGCCGTCGACTGAAGCAGTCGGCGGGAGTCTTAGAGACCGAATGAATTTAACGTTCGATCCATCTGTTAGGTCTGGATCAAAAACCTTGCATTTGATTTTCCAGTGGGGGCGCGGTGAGCGCACCCACTGGGTGTAGTCCCCGAGACTGTCATCGACTGAAGCAGTCGGCGGGAGTCTTAGAGGCCGAGTCAAAATTTTGACCAATATCTTTCGCTTTAATTCTCGTTTGCAGTCTGTTTGTGAGCTCGGAAGCCACTACAGAACTTTGGAGAAAGAGGTGCAGGACCTGCGCATCAGCCTTGAAGCCGAGAAGGCCAAGAACGCCCGACTGGAGGAGGAAAAGAAGCCAATTGAAGGTATGCTCATCTTGCCCGACTGCTGCATTAACTGCTGACCCTCCCCATCTGACTGAGTATATTTCATCAGATCTTCGTGGCGAAAATCGTAAACTTGTCGAGAGGCTGAAGAATTCTATTTCTTTAGAAACTGTGAAGACGGCCCTCGAGAAAAAGGACACGGATCTGGCGGCTGCTCAAAAGGAAGCCAGCCGAAAGACCAAGGAGGACGAAGAGAAGTTGAAGGCACTCGGGAAGCTGGAGGAAGAGAAGAAAGCTCTGGAAGCTGTCGCGACGAAGTCCAAGGAGGAACTTGCTGATCTGAAGAAGACTTACTCTGAGTGGGAGAACAAACTCAAGCATATCACCACGAAGAAGAATGAACTGGAGCAGTTTGTCGAGGAGTATGGCGACTCCGTGAGCGAAAAACTCAAAGGTAAAGTTCCCGAGTGATTGTAATCTGGCCAAATGAATTCCTATCACTTCTGACTCTTTTCTTCATCTGGCGTAAACCCAGATTTCTGTGACGACGTCGCTGAGGAGACTGACAAGATCGAGAAGGAGCTGGACCCATCCCGGGAGCTGTTCAAGGATAGTGCTGCTCTGGCCATTCTTCGCTTGGAAGAACGTGTCGATCAAGTGACTTCGTACATGAAGAGGCTCAGCACTGCCGTCTCGGAAATTAATCGTGATGTCTTCCTGAAGAAGAGCCCTCGAAGGACCCGGAATCAGCTCTTACCCGAGTGAGGGACGTGCCAAGCCGAGTGAAAGCTTGGAAAAAATTTGCAGCCCGGGCCGGAGCCGACATTGCCCTCTCACTCGTCCGCGTCCACTGTAAGGGAGTGGATGAGAACAAGCTGAAGTCCTTGGAGGTCACCAACAGGAAGCATGCCAAGGTTGAAGACTTCATGGAGATGTTCATGGAAGCTGCCACTCGGATCGCAGACAGCATCGACCTGGACACCTTCGTTGAAGCAGTGCCTTAGCCCGAGTGAGTGTCGGGTCTAAAACTCTTTAAGCTTTTGCCTCGGAATGCCGAGTGGTAGTTGTAACTGTAAAAATTTAAATGAGCCTGAGGCTCCCGCCGTCCGAACCTTTATCGGTACTTACGTTTCAAATGATGCGGTTCTTATTTGTCTTGCCTTTATTCGATCTTTGATTTCTGAATGATTTAAACTTAGGCGATGAGGTGTCGCAGCTAAGTCCCCGAGTGTGGGCGGGACCCACACTCGGAATTGTTTGAGAGAACAATGATGGACTTGTCCATCTTTGTAATGATGGTCCTGTCCATCTTAGAGTCCGAGTGTGGAGGATGTCCCACTCGAGACGGTCTGTAACTTAGGCGACGCGGGGCCGCAGCTAAGCCCCCGAGTGTGGGTGAGACCCACACTCGGAATTGTTCGAGAGAACAATGATGGTCCTGTCCATCTTAGTAATGATGGTCCTGTATATCTTAGAGTCCGAGTGTGTAGGATGTCCCACTCGAAACGGTTTTTAACTTAGGCGATGCGGAATCGCGGCTAAGCCCCCGAGTGAGGGCGAGACCCGCACTCGGAATTGTTCGAGAGAACAATGATGGTCCTGTCCATCTTAGTAATGATGGTCCTATCCATCTTAGAGTCCGAGTGTGGAGGATGTCCCACTCGAGATGGTTTTTAACTTAGGTGATTCGGACTCGCGGCTAAGCCCCCGAGTGTGGGTGAGACCCGCACTCGGAATTGTTCGAGAGAACAATGATGGTCCTGTCCATCTTAGTGTCCGAGTGTGGAGGATGTCCCACTCGAGACGGTTTTTAGCTCAGGCGATGCGGAATCGCGGCTAAGCCCCCGATTGTGGATGAGACCCACACTCGGAATTGTTCGAGAGAACAATGATGTTCCTGTCCATCTTAGTAATGATGGTCCTGTCCATCTTAGATTCCGAGTGTGGAGGATGTCCCACTCGAGAGAGTTTTTAGCTTAGGAGATGCGGAATCGCGGCTAAGCCCCCGAGTGTGGATGAGACCCACACTCGGAATTGTTCGAGAGAACAATGATGGTCCTGTCCATGTTAGTAATGATGGTCCTGTCCATATTAGAGTCTGAGTGTGGAGGATGTCCCACTCGAAATAGTTTTTAACTTAGGCGATGCGGAATCGCGGCTAAGCGTTTTACACGTTTTACACCCACTGGGGGTGACACAGGACATTGATTCACCGGAGTGACAAGAGTTAAATTTCGACAAAATATAAAGGAACGAAACTTTATTCATCGAGATCACTCGGATTCATTACTGGAATGACAAGCTAAAATATTTATGTTCTAGGTGTAGAACTTGCGAAGCAGGTCCGCGTTCCAAGTTCGGGGCTCTTCCACGCCATCTTTGATGTTGTAGAGATGGTAGGCTCCATTGTGCAAGACTTTGGAGATTTCATATGGCCCCTGCCACGGAGGCGCTAGTTTGTGGGGGTTTTGCTGGTCCAGTCGGAGGACTAGATCTCCTTCCTGGAAAGCTCGGCCCTGGACGTGTCTGTCATGGTAACGCCTCAGATCTTGCTGATAGAGCGTCGATCTGATGAGGGCCAGCTCTCTCTCTTCCTCTAAAAGGTCAAGGCCATCTTGCCGTGCGGCTTCAGCTTTAGCTTCATCATATAGTTCCACTCGGGGGGGGGTTGTGCTGAAGATCACTCGGCAGCACAGCCTCTGATCCCTACACCATGAAGAAAGGTGTGTGCTTTGTAGAGCGATTTGGGGTTGTCCGAATGGCCCATAAGACAGACGGGAATTCTTCAACCCAAGCTCCAGCAGCATACTTCAGGTCTCTCATCAATCGAGGTTTCACCTTCCAGAATCATTCCATTTGCATGTTCTGCCTGTTCATTCGACTGCGGGTGAGCCACTGAGGCATAATTAACCCGAGTGCCTTGAGAGAAACAGAATTCACGGAACTCCTCCGAGTCGAAGTTCTTCCCATTATCCGTGATAATATCATGCGGCATGCCGAATCTGAAGATGATCTGCCAAATGAAACAGACGGCATTACCTACATCCAAACTCTTGATGGGCTTCGCTTCGACACACTTGGTGAACTTGTCAACTGCCACAAGCAGGTGTGTGAATCCACTCGAACCAGTTCGCAGGGGACCAACCATATCCAAGCCCCATACCGCGAACGGCTAGGTGAGCGGGATCATCTTGAGCGCTGACGCAGGCTTGTGGGATTTATTCTTGTAGAATTGGCACCCGACGCACAGGTCCACCAAGTCCCTTGCTGCTTCATTGGCTCGGGGCCAATAAAACCCCGCTCAGAAAGCCTTTGCGACCAAAGTCCGAGAGGACGCGTGGTAGCCGCAGGTTCCCGAGTGGATTTCGTGTAAGATTTGCAGCCCTTCCTTCAGGGAGATGCACTTCTGGGTGACTCCTGTAGTGCTTTTCTTGTATAACTGATCCCCCAAAACTTCGATTGACTTGGATCGACGTACGATCCGACGAGCTTCTTCTTCATCTTCGGGGAGTTCTTGCCTGAGCAAGTATGACAAATAAGGTTGAGTCCACTCGGGAGTGATTACCAGCATTTCGTGGACCAGATCCACTACAGCTGGCACTTCAACCTCAGTCGGATCAGATGGACCGACTGCTTGTGGGGGCTCCTCTGTGAAAGGATCTTATGCAATTGTTGGGGCGCGCAGATGTTCAAGGAATATGTCTTTCGGGACTGCTCGCCGAGTGGACCCAATCTTCGCCGGGTCATCTACTGCCTGATTCTTTGCGCGAGGAATGTGATGCAGCTCTAAACCTTCAAAATTCTTCTCCAGCTTTCTGACCGCATTGCAGTAACCAGTCATTGTTGGGCTCCGAATGTCCCACTCTTTCATTACTTGGTTAACAACGAGGTCCGAATCGCCGTAGACCATCAAATGACGAATGCCGAGTGATATGGCCATGCGGAGCCCGTACAGGAGGGCCTCGTATTCGGCATCGTTGTTTGATGAGTCGAAATGAATTTGGAGGACATAGTTCAGCCGGTCTCATTTGGGAGAGACAAGAACCACACCAGCCCCCGAGCCATTGAGCATCTTGGATCCGTCGAAGAACATAGTCCAGTGTTCGGGAACACTCGGAATTGGCTGCTCTTGCTCGATCCACTCGGCCATAAAATCAACCGATGCCTGGGACTTGATTGCTTTCTTAGCTTCAAACTTGATCTCCAGCGGAAGGATCTCAATTACCCACTTTGCCACTCAGCCAGCAGCGTCTCTGTTGTGCAAGATCTCCGACAGGGGAGCGTTGCTGGTGACCGTGACCGAATGGTCTTGGAAGTAATGAACCACCTTCTTAGCAGTCAGGTAAATACCATAGACCAGCTTTTGGTAGTGCGGGTACCTTTGCTTGTAAGGGGTTAACACTTCTGAGATGTAATATATGGGTCTTTGAACCTTGAATGCTTTTCCTGGCTCTTCGCGCTCTACTACAAGGACTGTGCTCACCACTTGGCTAGTCGCCGTGATGTACAGGAGTAAAGGTTCTTGGCTGCCCAGAGCTTCTAACACCGGCTGGGTGGAGAGCAATGCCTTGAGTTCTTCGAACGCGGCTTGCGCTTCATTGGTCCACTCGAACTTGTCGGACTTCTTCATCAGTCGGTAGAGAGGGAGTGCCTTCTCTCCGAGTCTTGAGATGAATCGACTCAGGGCCGCAAGGCATCCTGTCAGCCTTTGCACGTAGTTTAAGCGCTCTGGTTGCTTCATTCGTACTATAGCGCCAATTTTGTCTGGGTTGGCATCGATCCCTCGTTCGGAAACGAGAAAACCGAGTAACTTTCCGGCAGGCACTCCGAATGTGCACTTAGCTGGATTCAGCTTTATCCCGAAGCGCCGTAGGTTCGCGAAGGTCTCGGCAAGGTCAGTCAGGAGGTCGGAACCTTTCCTAGACTTGACTACGATATCGTCCATATAAGCCTCCACGTTCCGACTGATCTGCTTTTGCAAGCATTTCTGAATCATGCGCTGGAAAGTGGCCCCAGCATTCTTCAGGCCGAATGGCATCGTGACGTAGCAAAAGCACCCGAATGGGGTGATGAAGGCTGTTTTTATTTCATCACGACCGTACATTCGGATCTGGTGGTACCCGGAGTACGCATCCAGGAACGACAGGTGTTCCCATCCGGCAGTAGAGTCTACTATGTGATCTATCCGAGGTAAAGGGAAATGATCCTTCGGGCAGGCCCGATTGAGATGTTTAAAGTCAATACACATACAGAGTGATTTGTCCTTCTTCGGTACCAAGACGACATTCGCGAGCCACTCGGAGTGGTAAACCTCGCGAATGAACTCGGCGGCAAAGAGCCGAGCTATCTCTTGACCAATCGCCTTGCGCTTCTCGACGGAGGATCGGCGCAAGTACTCTTTGACTGGCTTGGCCTTGGGATTGGTTCGGAGTCGGTGCTCAGCCAGTTCCCTGGGAACACCAGGCATGTCAGACGGCTTCCATGCGAAGATGTCCCAGTTCTCACGGAGGAACTGGATGAGCTCGGCTTCCTATTTCTCTCCGAGTGAGGTGGAGATGAACATGGACTTGCTTGGTCTCGCCAGTCGACTGGAAGGCTGATTCTGAAGACGGCCGCTTTGACCTGAGCAGGTCAGCCGTATCTACTTCCTTCTTGTACCCTTCAAGCTCGACTGCAAGCACTTGCTCGTTGGCGATCTTTGAGCCCTGGTGGAGGCACTCTTTGGCGACCTTTCGGTCACCAGTCACCATGATCACGCCCTTAGGTCCTGGCATCTTGAGTCTGAGGTACACGTAACATGGTCTGGCCATGAAACGTGCGTAGGCAGGCCTACCCAGGATGGCGTGATAAGCACTGCGAAAGTCAACCACCTCGAAGGTTAACCTTTCCTTTCGGAAATTCTTCTCGCCTCCGAATACTACGTCCAGAGCGATCTGGCCAAGTGAATCTGCTTTCTTCCCAAGGACGATCCTGTGGAAATGCATGTTGCTCTTGCTCAATTGAGACATTGGGATGCCCATTGCCTTGAGCGTGTCAGCATATATGATATTAAGCCCGCTGCCTCCGTCCATAAGGACCTTGCGCAGTCGGACGCCACCCACTGCCGGGTCGACGACCAACGCCTGCCTCCCAGGGGTGGCTATGTGAGGTGGATGGTTAGACTGGTCGAAGGTGAGAGGCGTCTTCGTCCAGTTGAGGTACTCGGGGGCAGTCGGAACTGCTATGTTGACCTCCCGATTGACAACCTTCAGCTGCCTTTTGCTTTCGACGTCGGCGAAGATCATGTTGAGGACTTTATCGACTTTCGGATACTCGGAGGTATCTTCCTCATCTTTGACATCGACCTTTTCACTCGAGGACTCATCACCCATCTCCTGCTTGAGCAGGCGACATTCCCGAGTGGTATGCTTCGGGAGCACAACGTTGCCTTCTTCATCCGTCTTGGTATGAATTTGGCATCGTTGGTCGAGAATGTCGGATTTGTATTCAAACTTCTTCTTGGGAGTCCACTCTTTCTTCTTTTTCTTGGGCTTCGGCTTGCCTTGTCCTTACCCTTGGACGGCTGCCACCTCCGCCTTGCCGGAGGCGTCAGCCTTCCATTTCTGATTTTTCCCGGCATTGCCTCCCGATTGAGGGGCGTTGCCAGCTCTCGCTTTGCCGCTACGGAGGCGGTCTTCTTCCTCTCCATTGGCGTACTTGTTCGCGATCTCCATGGACCGACTGAGGGACAGATCCCTAGACCGGCCGAACTTCAAGATCAACTCCCGATACCGAGTGCCTGCCTTGAAGGCGCACACGGCCTGATGCTCGGTGACATTTTCCACGGTGTTGTGCAACGTGGTCCAGCGCTGAATGTAATCTCGGAGAGTTTCATTGCTCTTCTGGACGCAGTGCTATAGCTCTGTCAATCCACCCGGGTGCTTGTAGGTGCCCTCGAATGTTTCAATGAACACTCGGGCCAGATCTTCCCAACAATAAATGCAGTTGGCGGGCAACTGATTCAGCCACGCCTACGCGGACCCTTCCAACATGAGCGGAAGGTGCTTCATGGCGACGAAATCATCGCCGCCGCCGATCTGGACGGCGACTCAATAGTCTTCGAGCCAAGTCTCTGGCTTGGACTCGCCATTGAACTTCCCAATTCCGGTCGCCAGCCGGTAATTGGGTGGTATTTCCGCCTCTCGGATGTATCTGCTGAAACACCCGAGGACGGTAACTCCCCAGCTGCTCGCTCGGTCTCTGTCGTGCCTGTTCTGATCGACCACTCGCTGAGTGATGTCCGACCGAGCATCGTAGCCTCTGTGCCGAACAAGGCTCTCCCGAGTGGGCAGCCTCCGTCATACGGACGTTGGCCACGCAGACCGCCCCTCGGAGGGGAGTCAAACTGAAATCGTGGTCGTCGCGCCCGCGTCCTCCGTATGGACCTCTCAGATGAGGAGGAGTCCGCGGTTCTTTCCTCGGTGCGAGCGGACTGTGAGCTGACTGCACAGTATCTGCCCGAGTGGATTCATTGTGAATACGTTGATGAGATTGGGATACCTCTGAGTTTTGTTGTAGGTCGGTCTTCAGCAAAGCCTGGATTTGCCGAATGCCCTCGCCTGCCGCCAAATCAGACAGCTGGATTGAATCTGCAATCTGAGTGGCCGCGGTCAGATTTAGCAAAGGCATGCGCATCGCCGGGATGGTGTACGGACGATCCTTTGTGAACAACTGACGGCGGCTACGGCTGGAGCTGGGAAGCTCCCTCGCCGCGTGTTCGTCAAGTGAACGTTGCAGCCGCACGAGATGCTCGCGCTCAGCCAGGGTGGCTTGGTGAGCACCCTCCAGAGCTATCTCTTCCGGGGTGTTTCCCGCTATGGGCGTCTGAAGGACCTGGTCGTTCCTGCGCCTGATTTCTTCCCGTTGCTCCTGAGTGAGGGGTCGGGGAACATAGCCGTTGGAGTTGGCGTCGAGGCGGTCGCCATCCCGATCGCGGGTATCTCTCACTGAATGGCCAGGAGGAGCGACACCTCTGG
Source organism: Elymus sibiricus (assembly GCA_039707655.1). Lineage (NCBI taxonomy): Eukaryota > Viridiplantae > Streptophyta > Magnoliopsida > Poales > Poaceae > Elymus > Elymus sibiricus. The sequence continues at coordinate 320,918,700 of CM077669.1, read as the reverse complement.
CTGGGCCAGCCATCAAGACCTCTGCTACGTTGCTGCTGCTCTCGTGCTCAGCAGCTTCAGAGGATTCATCATCCGAAGACGGGAAGAGGTAGTGGACTGACTCATCGACTTCGAGTGCAGCCACCTGCTGCCCTGTGGCCTGGGCCGCCACATCGTGCTTGATCCAATGCTGCAACCGTGAGCGCCCGGAGCGCTGGCGACAAGCCGCAAGGCGAGTTGGAGAAGTCGGTCGATAGGGTGTAGGCGGTTGTCGGAGGAGAACTCCGAACGTCGTCGCGCTGAAGTGCACCGCGCCTCGGGCGGGCAGCGCCTCCTGCAGCCACGCCGAATCGTCGACGGCGAAGCTGAGGGACCCGAAGAGGATCTCGCCGCCGAATGTGTTCATGATGAACGAGAAAATGGAAATTCCACCTGCGCCGGAACTCGCTAGACGCGCGGCCCCACGGTGGGCGCCAACTGTCGTGGGAATGAACCTGACAATAGTACTAGGGGGTACGAAAGGAGGGGCGAAGTCTAACTACGGCACAAGTGTACACTCGGTTTGTACGAGTTCAGGCCTCACTCGGAAGTGATAACAACCCTACGTCTCGGTGCCCGGGGGCTGTGGTGTTTGCTTATGGTGGTAGAAGATTACAGAGGGTCGGAACCCTTGCTCTGGCGCCCGGGGGTGGCTTATATAGAGTGCGCCACCACCGACCGAGCGCCATGATTAGGAAATAAATGCCAATGAATACAGCTTTACAGGAACGGCTGATTATCTTGATGTTACTGGTAACGGCGAATTAACTCTTAATGAATGACTACTCAAATTCTATGGACGCTTTGCCTTCCAGGTCGCCTAAGCTTCTGTCAGTCCGAATGACGCCGTGTAATTCGAGTGATATGAACAATCCGAGTGAACGGCTATATTCATACGAATGAGTCTCCGCCCAGGGGCTTTAATGACATTGAAGGACCATAGGTGGGGCCTAGATGTCAGGCCTATGACCCTACCCAGGGTAGGCATCCTCATCAGGCGGGAAGGGATCCCACAACGGCCAAATCCGAAAGGGGACAGAAGGTACATCTTATCTTGATGAAAGGTGGTCTTCGCCTGCAAAGTACCTGGTAGTGACGCGGAGGTGGGCTCGGCGGTGACATCCATCCTGCCAAGCTGGTGGGCTAGGTCTTGTTACACCAGAATGGAAACCTTTGGCGAGATACCTCGGGAACCCGCGTATGTCCTTGCCTCCTTTGCACCAAAGAGGAAACTGCTTCTTCTGTGACCACTGGCACCCGCCTGGCCCGGCTGGCGTCACCTCAGCCTCTTGAGGCCGAGCGCTGTATAGAGATCTCCACCCCTCGGGAGGGAGCCTGGTGAGGCCTCCTCCTTCCGGGGGTCTTGGTGTAGTCCTCCTCGCGAGGGTGAGGCTCTCACGAGGGCCTTGTCTTGAGTGATGCCGCGCCGGGCCGTACCGGCTGTCGAGGTGGTCCACGCCCTGGGCCGTAGGCAGGAAGGCCTGGGTACCCCCGTTCCCAGGATGCCGACAGCTACCGATGCTCGCAGATAGGAAAAGTTTCATGAAGGACTTCACCCAGATATCAAGCTCGTGCTCCTTGTTCAGGACTATGCTGATTTTGCCACCTTGGTGAACAAGGCCATCCAGATTGAAACTGGTTTGCAGGAATACAAGGACGGCGGCAAGCGCAACCGTGACATGGGCCCATCTTCGGGCTCATCATCACAGAAGTGGGAGATCTGGATTCCCCACAACATGTACCATGCACCTGTTCCAGCTCCAAGGTCGTCCTATGCTGTGCCTCATCTGCCTCCTCCACCACCTAGGCAGCCAAGACTCCCAGCTCGACCACCCCGAGTTCCTGCTTCCCGTCCTGAAGACGGACTGTGCTTCAAGTGTGGTCGTCCAGGTCACTGTGCCAGAGAATGCAGGCAGAATCAGAATCAGCTTGCACTGCCTTCAACTGGCAGTGGTAACAACCAGAACCACAACAACAATGCCAGTTCTTCTCATGGTCGTGGTCAGGCTAACAACGTTGAACTGAATCAAGCTCAAGACCAGCCTGCTACTGTGATGGGTACTCTTGTTAACTCAATACTAGCTTCTGTATTGTTTGATACAGGAGCATCACATTCTTTTATGTCAGAAGATTTTGTGTGCATGCATGGTATTAAATACGAAAAGATGAACATTTCAATAGTGGTAAACACCCCCGCGGGCCAATGTCGAACCTCCATGGTTAGCCCCAATGCCCCCCATGAAATTGAAGGGCTGAAATTCCATGTTTCTCCCATTATATTGAAGTCTTCCAATATCGACCTCATTTTGGGAATGGATTGGTTGAAAACTCATACCGCCTCAATCGTTTGCGCCACCAAAACCGTCCATCTCCTACATCCTCCAAATGAGATAGTAAATTACCAGGCTCATCTTGTTCGAGATGCTGAGCCCGGCTTTACCTCTTAAATGCATTGAATATGTCACCTCTTGAGGGGATTGAAGGCATTCCTGTTGTTCGTGAATTCCATGATGTCTATCCAGAAGAACTTCCAGGAATTCCCATTATCAGGGCTGTCGAGTTTGTCATCGACTTAGTACCAGGCACCACTCCTATCGCCAAACGACCTTATAAGATGCCTCCTCATGAACTCCTTGAGCTTAAGGAAGAAATCGACAATTCCCTTCGTCAAGGTTTCATTCGTCCAAGTTCCTCCGCCTGGGGAGCACCTTCTCTCTTTGTCAAGAAGAAGGATGGTACGAATCGTTTGGTCCAAGACTACCGTCCCATCAACCAAGCAACCATTCAGAACAAATACCCGCTTCCTTGGATCAACGATCTGTATGATCAACTTGCTTGTTCCTCTGTGTTTTCTAAACTCGACTTGAGGTTGGGTTACCACCAGATCCGAGTTTGTGAAGAGGATATTCCAAAGACTGCCTTCGTTACTCGCTATGGTTCATACGAGTACACCGTTATGTCTTTCGGCTTAACCAATGCTCCAGCAACATTCTCTTGCCTAATGAACTATATCTTCATGGAATACCGTGACAAGTTTGTCATGGTTTATCTGGATGATATCCTAGTGTATTCCAAGAATAAAGAAGAACATGCTGAACATCTTCAGCTTGTACTGGAAAAGCTTCGAGAGCATCAACTATATGCCAAATACTCCAAGTGTGAGTTCTGGTTACAAGAAGTGACTTACCTTGGTCATGTGATTTCCAAGGATGGTATTGCGGTCAACCCCGAACGAGTTCAAGCTATTCTCGACTGGACTCCCCCGAAGAATGTCAAGCAAATCAGAAGTTTCCTCGGACTCTCCAGCTATTGCCGTCATTTTGTCGAGAACTTCTCCAAGATTGCCAAACCCCTGGCTAACATGCTTCACAAAGGCGTTAAGTATGAATGGACAAAAAAATGTCAAGAAAGCTTCTAGGCACTCAAGGTCAAGTTGACGTCTGCTCCAGTACTTGCTCCCCCCTGATTCTCGTAAGGACTTCGTCATCCATTGCGATGCCTCCCGTCAAGGATTAGGCTGTGTCCTAATGCAAGAGCGCAGGGTGATTGCTTATGCTTCATGCCAGTTGCGCCCTCATGAAGAGAACTGTCTAGTTCATGACCTCGAACTTGATGCGGTTATCCAAGCACTGTTATTATGGCGACATTACCTTCTCGGTAATCATTGCGAGGTTTGCACCGACCATCAAAGCTTGAAATATCCGTTTACTCAGCCAGATCTGAATCTTCGTCAGAGGTGATGGATGGAAGTGGTTACAGACTATGACTTCGGTATATCTTATACCCCTGGCAAGGCTAATGTAATGGAAGATGCCTTGAGTCGTAAAGCTTATTGCAACAACCACATGGTTCAGAAAGCTAACCCCACCTTCATGAAGAGCTTCACAAGTTGAACTTCACATTATTCCACATGGTTCTCTTAATAACCTTGTCCTGGAACCAACTCCTCTAAAAGCTATTAAGTCCGCGCAAGCCAAGGATACTCACGTTGATCAGATGAAAAGGGATCTTGACTTGGAGAAGTCCAGGGATTTATTGCTTGCTGAAGATGGAACCTTGTACTTCAAGGACCGCATTGTGGTACCCCAGTTTGAACTTATGACAGAGAAGGTTATGAAAGAACCACATGACACCCCTCTCTCTATCCATTCGGGAAGTACCAAGATGTATCTAAACATTCGTCAGAAATATTGGTGGTCCAGGATGAAGCAAGACATTGCTCGTTACATTGAAGAATGCGACGTTTGTCATCGCATGAAAGCAGAACATCAGAAGCCTGCTGGACTTCTGCAACCACTCCCTATTTCTAAATGAGAATGGGATAAGATTCAGATGGACTTCTTCACTGGCTTTCCCAAGTCACAGAAGGGTAACGATACTATTTTTGTCGTCATCGACCAATTCTCGAAAGTCGCACATTTTCTGCCAGTTAAGGAGACAATCAATGCTAGTTAATTAGCAAACTTATATACCTCAAGAATTGTGTCACTCCACGGCATTCCGAAGGAAATCGTTTCAAATCGTGGCAGTATTTTCACTTCTAAGTTATGGGATAGTTTCCAAGAGGCAATGGGAACTCATGTAACCTGGAGCACTGCTTATCATCCCCAATCTCAAGGTCAAGTTGAACGAGTTAATCATATCCTTGAAGACATGCTTTGGGATTGTGTTATCTCTTTTGGCACGAAATGGGAAGAATCTCTCCCTTATGCTGAATTCTCTTATAACAACAGCTATCAATCCATCTTAAAGATGGCTCCCTTTGAGATATTATATGGACGTAAGTGGCGAACCCCTCTGAACTGGTCAGAAACTGGGGAACGAGCACTCATTGGTCCAGACATTATCCAACAAGCTGAAGAGCAAGTCCGCATTGTCCAGGATAATCTCAAGGCGTCCTAGTCACGCGAGAAGAGTAATTATGATTGCAAACACTGGGGTTCAACCTATCAACCCGGTGATCAAGCTTATCTGCATGTCACTCCTTTGAGAGGCACTCATCGGTTCGGAGTTGAGGCCAAGCTAGCAACTCGCTACGTTGGTCCTTTCTGCATTCTCGAAAGACGTCGATATGTGGCGTACAAATTGGAACTGTCACCGAAATTTTCCCATGTCCACGATGTCTTCCATGTGTCGCAACTTCGTCGTTGCTTCAAGGACCTGCACCGTGAAGTGGATCTTGAATTGACCGAAGTGCAAGATGATCTCACTTATAAAGAGCATCCGATCCGCATTCTCGAAGAAGCTGAACGTCGGACCCGTCAGAAGGTTACCAAGTTCTTCAAAGTACAATGGTCAAATCATGCCAAAGAAAGCCACTTGGGAATGCGAGGATAAACTTCGGGCAGAATACCCCGATCTTCTTCCTTCTACCACTTAATTCTCGGGACGAGAATTTCTTTTAGAGGGGGAGAGTTGTAACCTCCCTGATTATCAGTTACAGTGAACCATGTAATTAAGCTACAATAACCTCTGAGGTTAAGCTAATGCTTTTGCTAAACAATGCTTGATCAATCTTGGAATCATATCTCATTTCATATTCCATCTCAAATTCAAATTCAAATAATAAGTGGATTAAATATTTTGGCAAACATGAAAACGAAAATCATGGATGGGTTACAAATATTCTTTAATTATTTGTCAAATTGAAACCGACATCATTTGAAGTATTTAAGTGCCTTAAAAAAATTATACCAGAGGCCAAAACAATTAATTAAATGCCTTTTAAATTATAGAAATTCCAAACTCATTCTAAATGCCCCACAACTTTTTGTGGCAGAGTCTAATATTACCACATAATTATTTGACCAAGTTCCATATTTTTACATAAGGCTTTTGGTGTGAAACAAATACAAAATAGAAATAAATAAAACTAAAACAGAAATATAATAATAAAAAGGGGAAAGGCCCCCGTGTTTCCCCTTGGTCTAAGCCCACCCAGCCGGCCCAGCCCACCCCCACTCAACCCCCTCCCCGCGCAACAGGAACAGAGGGGGGGGGCGTGGCGGCCATCCACCGGGGCCATGGCCGGCGATGCACCGCGGCGGCCATCCGGCGTCCCCCCGTACCTATAAGGGTTGCTGTCGACCCCCGTAACCCTAGCACCCCCGGCCTTGATCCACCTCTCCCTCTCGCCTCTGCCTCGCCTCGGAGAAGCGCCTAATGCAGGCGCCGCCGTTGCCGCTCCCTCATCTCCGACCGCCTCCCCGACGGCCTCCCCGAGCCTTGGCGCCTCCTCCTATCTGCAATGCCGGTGAGGCCCCGACCACCTCCCCCTCCTCCCCCTCGGGTCCCATCGCCATTTAGCCGCCCCTCTTCGCGCTCGGCCGTCGTCCAGGGGCTTGCTCCGCCCGCGCGCATCCATGTCGTGCTCACCATGCCCTCGCCAGCCCCGCGCGGGCCTTTGCCTGCGCCCACTCATCCGCGCGCCTGCCCGCGCCGTGCGCAACTCGCGCTCATTGCTACCCGTCGCCGCTGTGTTGCTGCTGCTCTACTCTGCCACCCACACCTCCTATCGCGCCCCTACTCCATGCTATTGTTGCTCGAGTTGCTGCTGCTGCTCCACCACTGCTACCCAAGCGCCTCGCCCGCTGCCGTGCCCGTGCCTTTGCTGCGGTGCTCCCCTGCTGACCGCCGTGCTCGCGCTGCGCTACGCCGCCCGTTGCCGCCGCGGGAATCGACCCCGCCGGCGACTCCGTTCGTCTCTGGCCACCTTACGGCCACCATCTGGTGTGGCTCGTCGCGCCAAACACGCATGGCCAAACCGCGCCCCGAACGGTGCCGGGATCAACTACACGGTCATCGCCGGCATTCGGCCTCGCCGTCGGTGACGATGCTGACGTGGCGTCGTTAGTCACTAACTAAAACTCAGTTAACTCAGTGACAGCGGGCCCCAGGCCACTAACTAATTTGGTTAGTTTTAATTAAAAAATGGTTAACTCGCTGGAGTCACTGACACGCGAGTCCCACTGGACCCGCCGACCAGTCAATGGTTGACCAGTCAACTACTACGTCAGCAGTTGACTGGCCCCACCTGTCAGCCACTGGTGCACCCCTAGGTGCACTACACCGGGTGCACCCAACCTTTTCTGCCTATTGTTTTTGATTTAATTGATTAAAACAATTTCACAATATTATTTAAAGTTTAAAAAATCATATAAAATAATTTATAACTCGGATGAATTATATATGAAAGTTGCTCAGAAAAATCCAACGAATCCAAATACGATGTCCGTTCATCTGTCACATGCCCCTAGCATGATGAACATGGAACTTTCCCCTTTGATTCAACTGTCCGATAAGTGCCTGAGACCCAGGAAATATCGTCACATATTTTCCCGCTCCGTCTATAACCCTTAGCACTGCGTTAGCTCATCCCTAGTACTGCATGTTGTCATGTCATGCATCGTGATGCATCTGCTGCCGAGTACGACTACGCCGCTGACATCCAGCCACTTGCAACAGAGCTTCCAGGCAAGAAAATCCCCTTGATCATTCTGATATCGCCCAATTCGTTCTCTCTCGTGCTTCCATTAAATTGTGTTACTGTTGTAGATAGCTCGTATTCTGATGCATAGCCTGTTTTTGTTAAACTGTTCTTGTACCTTACTGTTATACTAAATGCTTAGTATAGATTGATTAGTGATCCCCAAGTGACCCCACTTGTCCCTGTTGCCCCTGCTTCATCGTCGAAGACTCGAAGATGCGAAGACTCGATCAACATGATCGACAAGCCCTGAGCCAGACACCTCACCTCACACCTCCTTACTTGTACGATGCTGCATAATTAATATCGAGTGCCGAGGGTGAAACTTCTTAATGCACTCATGATGATAACTCTATAGTGAAGCTAGTCGGTCGTGGATTTCAGAGGGTGATTCCTCCGTTACCACTCCCGATAACGACTCTGTCGTGCAACACCTCAAGTGTGGACCCTCGAGGGTGATTCCTCCTAGATCACCTTGACGGTTACATCGAGAGGGATCCATCGAGGTTAATTCCTCGGATCCTCCCTTGATGTATGGACACATGCTTACTTTGACTTTACTACAGATCCATGTTGAGGTCGGATTGACCTCGAGGGTACTTGTGTAATAATGACGAGGCACGACCGGGCATTCTTGACCCTTGCCATAAGTCCTCAAGACAGGGCGACGAGACCACATATCGTGGATCATTGATCATCACCACAGTTAACAAAATATTAATGGGTTTGGATATGTGATCTGAGAAGGCCTCTGGCCTGGTTCACACCAACCACCACGCGGGAATCAGTATGGGCACTCTGCGTCGTACATTCGCCTGAAATCTCTTCAGATGTCACAGTTGAGATGCACGCGTCCGGGTGTCCCGCGTAAGCACCTTCTTTGTATTAAGAGGTGCCAGGACTGACACCGGCCGTCCTCGCAACGCGCAGGATTGCAAAGGGCGATTGGCCCATGAACCCTTCGCGATTAGGATGTAGACCGACGTGTGGCCTCTTTGTTGAGCCTAGGTAGGACTTCGGCGTGTCGATCAGCCGAGGCCGGGCATGGCCTAGAAAGTGTGTCCGGCCAGAGTTAATATAGCGTGTTGGGCAAGTTGGTGCACCCCTGCAAGGAAGTATATCTATTCGAATAGCCATGTCCACTGTAACGGACGCTCGGAGTTGTATCCTGATCTTACAACTAGAAATGGAGACTTGAAATGAAATTGTTGGCTCCGAGATTGCTTTGTCGCAGGGAGTCGAGGAAGAATCTTTGGGCGGTACTAAATAACCTGCTACTTATAATATGCTAATCTACACTCTTCTAATGCCGCAAGACGCTTCAACATGCTAGTCTTTGATAGGCTAGGCTTTCCCCCTCTATTCTGGCATTTTTGTAGTCAGTCCAAACATATAGCCCCATTCCTTTGATAATAATGCATACTTAGCATAGATTTTATGTAAGTCTTGCGAGTACTTTAGATGAGTACTCACGGTTGCTTTGCTCCCCTTTTCCCCTCGATACGATTATTGCGATCAGATGACGGAGCCCAAGAGACACCTGATCCCCCCGATAACTTCTACTACACCGATGGATCCTACTACTACGTGGAGGCTACCCACGACCAGCAGTGTCGGGGATGTGATGATCTATGGATCCCGCAAGGACCCTTTGTAATCAGGTGGATAGGTCTCCGGCGCAAAGAGCATCACAAATCTCTGTGTACGCGAGGAAGGTTTAGACAGGTTTGGGCCACCGGAGCGTGAAACCCCACGTCCTGTGTTCTTGTGGATTATTGCTGTTCATAGTACAAGGTGCAACAGCCCCGGCAAGAGGTGCCTCGGGAGTGCAGCTACGTGTGTAGAGTGAACAGGGTTTCGACCTTTCTAAAGGTAGCCATGGGCATCCTCTTATAGACAAAGGGGTTACTGCAGTGGCAAAATAGTCTTTACACCTGGTGAACTGTGGATATTGCCTCTTGCCAGAGTGTCAGCAGAGGTGGTAGTGGAAAATATCTATCTCTGACGGACTAGGATAGGCGCATTGAATGCGCCGTGAGGTGTCAAGCTGGCGACGTCTCCCGGCAAGGATTGCATCTCCTTCTGTGTCGTACGCCTAGCTACCTTCTATTCTTTCGCCACGCCATGGGATGGGTGTCGTTAAAGCTGATGCAAGTCCCTCCAGGCTGCCACGCATCCCGGCCAGTTCCACCTATCCGCCTGCCCGCTCGCCACCTGGTCGATGTAGATAACCAGCCTGGTGACGCGGAGCTAAGCATTGGCGGGGGAGTCCTTGGCGGGTGCGCGCGTCCTTGAGTCCCCCCGGCAAGGCGTCTTGCCGGGGTTACTCGGCCTTCTTTTGTTGTTGTTGGCGAAATGCTCGTGCCCAGCAAGGTCTTGCCGGTCTGGAGGTTGTGGCGTCTGGTGCACAGGTGCTAAGGACCCTGTTTCTTAGTACACCGACAATAGCACCCGGGCCTGGGCCACACATGCGTCCGCGATGTTTGTTGGGCTAGGCCCAAAAATAGCGCGCAGAGCACACGACCGCAATCTTCTGTAGTTATGATGATTTCTATTTACCTTTCCCACGACGCAGAGTAACTGCGGGTTGGGGGAGTGGTGGAGCGGGGCGGTTGCCCCGAGGGGGCATGCCTAGGCGCCGCACCGTGTTGGGCGAGGAACGACACTTCCCTCACGCCACGTGTTCTCATGTGGGGTCACATATGGGGAAGGGAAATGGTCGCCCAATGGCATGCCTGGCAGCGGACAGTCGAATCCCAAGCTTCCCAGTGATGCTTGAGCGTCTCCACCTCACTCCTCGTGTCTCGCGCGAAACGTGTCACGCGCAGGATTGGTATTGGTTGAGAGGGGCGGTTATGGGCGCTGGCTATGGGCCAGCGTGCATCCAGCCCAGGTCGTGAAGAGTTGGTCCCTTCCGCTTCCCCTGCCCTATAAAAAGGGTGGGGGGACTGAGGGGGAGCGCTACTCATCCGCGTCCTCCTGCTCTTAGTTCTTCTTCCATCGTTTTCCCCCCTCGCCTACCGCCACTTCCTCCGACGCGCTTCCCTCGGGATGGCAAGGGTCCGCGGTCGTGATCGTGGGTCGGGCAGCGCTGCGAGGGTTGCTCCGCAAAGCCCAATGCAGATCGTGGTGACGACGACGGGGTTCGGGTCCAGCTCCCGCGGTCGGTCGTCGTCCGCGGGCCGTGGACAGGCGGCTCCGCCGGCCCTTGGAGGTCGTGGAAGTCGGACGGCTCCGCCGAACCGCGGCGGCCGCGGTGGCGGCCGCGACGGCGTGCCCCTCCCTCAACCCCACACAGGAATCCATGCGGGGAGGAGGTATAGGAGTTTGTCGTGGTGGTCCCCCGCCGTCCTCAGAGCTGGCTACGCCTCCCTGACCCGTTCACCCAGGCCATGGAGGGTAGCCCGCCCCAGAGGCTATGGCTGGAAGTGGATGGCTGTTGTAACAGCCCTGCCTGGGTGGCCGTTTACCTCCCCATCAGCAGCGCGATGTTCCTGTCGCGGGGGTGGAAATCGTTCGCCCGCTCCCGTGGCTTAGGCCCCGGTCATCCCCTCCACTTCAGGTTTGACGCCGCCGCCAGCCTCTTCATGAAGATCTTCGGGGCGTCCGGCGTCCGATTGGAGTGCTGCGCGGAGAGCTCGAGTGGGAGCGACTACGATTCCTCCAGCGACAGCGACAGCGACGACGATGGCAGCACCTTCGGCATTAAGCAAGAGGAGTCCGACTAGGCACGCTTGGCGACGTAGCTAGGGTTTTAGGGATCCAAGAACGAGGCTCCATCTACGAGACCTGTTTCTGGATCAATTGCTACATCATAGTGGCAGGTCTCCTGTCGGCGGCCGGCGGGGTCGTAGAGGAAGTCGTACTCCGACTTGACGCCGTCGCCGCCGTCACCGAGCTAAGACGCCTCCCTCCTCGGAGGCCGGCGGGGACGTTATAGGAAGTCATACTCCGACTCGTCCCCGCCGCCGCCGTTGCCGGGGTTGACGTCCTCCTTTTGTATTTAAGCTGAGCTCGATGTTCTCCTTTTGTATTTAAATTGTGTCCAATGTAACCCTGTAATGAAATGAAGCGAAAAGATTGTGCAGTTTGAAAAAGAAACATCAGCGAGTTCACTTTTGTGTCTTACAAATATCAGCTCTCTTGCCGCAAGAGAGTCTCGCTTTCGTGCGTTTTTCGGATTTTTTTGTTGCCAAGGGCGCTTGCCGATACGTACATCCTCCCTTCGGGCACTTCCAAGGGTGAGTTCCCGAGCACCCTAAAAATAGATGTTGCTTTCAGCAAGGCTGTCCTGTAATCTTGCCGCCGCAACCTCAGCGCTGGGCATGCTTCCATCACTTGAGTGCGCAACGAGTCTGACGAGGGGGCCTTAGCACGCAACTTTCCCCGCACGAATCGAAAGCTCGAGAAAAAAGAGATCTCGGAGAAGTCATGCAACTTAGCTCTTTTTTTCTGCGTTTCTTGCCGCCGAACACTTCTATAGGTGCCCGCACCGTTACTCCCCCCCAGGAAGATTTGCGCACGGGGTCCCTTCTCCTTTTGAGAACAAAAAAGAAGAGGAACTAGAGTAGCCGGGGGACTCAGGTAGTCCAGCAAGCCCCTCACGGAATATATCATAAAAGATACACAAAATAAATTTGCACTTAGACAGAGGTTGCGGAGTACTTAGCTTTTATTAACTACGCACAGGAACATTGCCTGGATTTGTACAAAGGATTATATTCCCTCCTGGCATAACTTGCACAAAAATGGTTGCCGGGCGGGCCCGGAAACCGCTCCTCACGGGTAGAACTTTCGAAGATGCTCAATGTTCCACGAGTTTGGCACCGGGGTGCCATCTTCGGTCTCCATGTGGACTGCGCCAAGCCTGGTGACTCGTACCATCCGGTAAGGGCCTTCCCACTTTGGCGTCAACTTGTTTGATCCCTTCACAGACTGAATCTGTCGAAGGACAAGGTTGCCTTCCTCAACAATCCTGGCACGCATCATGCGGCTATGGTAGCGGCGCAAGGCCTGCTGGTACCTAGCAGCGCGCAGTGCCGCCTGGAGACGATCTTCCTCGAGGAGCGTGGCATCGTCATGCCGTAGCCGCTCTTGCTGGTCCTCATCAAAGGCTTGCATTCTCGGTGACCCGTACGTGAGTTCCGTGGGGAGAACTGCCTCCGCCCCGTAAACTACCTCTGCTCGATTTGGCGTCGTTCTGATCGACCCAAGAACCGCCGGCAGCTTGTCAATCCAGTGCCTTCTGTGCTTGCGCGGCTTGTCGAAAGTTCTCATCTTGACGCCCCGCAGCACTTCAGCATTTTCCCTCTGTACTTGCCCATTGCTCTTGGGGTGGGCAACTGAGGCAAAGCAGGTCTTGGTGTCGATATCTTGGCAGTATTGCACGAAAGTGTTGTTGGTGAACTGTGTGCCATTGTCAGTGATGATCTTGTTCGAGACCCCGAAACGACAAACAATACCTCTGATGAACTTGACCGCTGCCTGCGCCGTCACCTTTCTCACTGGCTCAACCTCGGTCCACTTCGTGAACTTGTCGATGGCGGCGAACAAGAACTCAAAGACCCCGGTTGCACGGGGGAGGGGGCCGACAATATCGAGCCCCCAGACCGAGTATGGCCAGGAGAGCGGTACGCTTAGAAGGGCTTGTGCTGGTTGGTGTATCTGCTTCGCGTGATATTGGCATGCTTCGCATGCTCTCACCACTGCCAAGGCATGTTGAAGGGCCGTGGGCTAGTAGAAGCCCTACCGGAATGCCTTCCCGACAAGGGCTCGTGATCCTACGTGAGAGCCCGATACGTCCATTTTGCATCATGCTTTTATATCGATATTTATTGCATTATGGGCTGTTAATACACATTATGGTACAATACTTATGCCTTTTCTCTCTTATTTTACAAGCTTTACATGAAGAGGGAGAATGCCGGCAGATGGAATTCTGGACTAGAAAAGGAGCAAATCTGAGATACCTATTATGCACAACTCCAAAAGTCCTGAAAATCTACAGAGAATTATTTTGGAATATATAAAAAATATTGGGCGAAAGAAATACCAGAGGGGACCCACCAGGGAGTCACAAGCCAGGGGGGCTCGCCCTACCCCTCTGGGCGCGCCCCTGTGGCTTGTGGGCCCCCTGGCAGGCCTTCGGTGCCCATCTTCTGCTATATGGAGGGCTTTGACCTGGAAAAAATCATAAGGGAGCTTTCGGGACGAAGCGCTGCCGTCTCGAGGCGGAACTTGGACAGAACCAATCTAGGGCTCCGGCGGAGCTGTTCTGCCGGGGACACTTCCCTCCCGAAGGGGGAAATCGAAGCCATTGTCATCCCCAACGATCCTCTCATCGAGAGGGGGTCAATCTCCATCAACATCTTCACCAGCACCATCTCCTCTCCAAACCCTAGTTCATCTCTTGTATCCGATCTTTGTCTCAAAACCTCAGATTGGTACCTGTGAGTTGCTAGTAGTGTTGATTACTCCTTGTAGTTGATGCTAGTTGGTTTACTTGGTGGAAGATCATATGTTCAGATCCTTAATGATAATTAATACTCCTCTGATTATGAACATGAATATGCTTTGTGAGTAGTTACGTTTGTTCCTGAGGACATGGGATAAGTCTTGTTATAAGTAATCATGTGAATTTGGTATTCGTTCGATATTTTGATGAGATGTATGTTGTCTCTCCTCTAGTGGTGTTATGTGAACGTCGACTACATAACACTTCACCATTATTTGGGCCTAGAGGAAGGCATCGGGAAGTAATAAGTAGATGATGGGTTGCTAGAGTGACAGAAGCTTAAACCCTAGTTTATGCGTTGCTTCGTAAGGGGCTAATTTGGATCCATATGTTTCATGCTATGGTTAGATTTATCTTAATTCTTCTTTTGTAGTTGCGGATGCTTGCGAGAGAGGTTAATCATAAGTGGGAGGCTTGTCCAAGTAAGGGCAGCCCCCAAGCACTGGTCCACCCACATATCAAATTATCAAAGTAACGAACGTGAATCATATGAGCATGATGAAAACTACCTTGATAGAAATTCCCATGTGTCCTCGGGAGCGCTTTGCTTTATATAAGAGATTGTCCAGGCTTGTCCTTTGCTACAAAAAGGATTGGGCCACCTTGCTGCACCTTTGTTACATTTGTTACTTGCTATCCGTTACAAATTACCTTATCCCAAAACTATCTGTCACCGATAATTTCAGTGCTTGCAGAGAATACCTTACTGAAAACCGCTTGTCATTTCCTTCTGCTCCTCGTTGGGTTCGACACACTTACTTATCGAAAGGACTATGATAGATCCCCTATACTTGTGGGTCATGAAGACTCGTTTCTGGTGCCGTTGCCGGGGAGTGAAGCGCCTTTGGTGAGTGAAACTTGGTAATGAAAATTTTATATATTGTGCTGAAATTTACTGTCACTTGTTATTATGGAAAATAATCCTTTGAGGGGCTTGTTCGGGGTATCTTCACCCCGACCGGAAGCAAAAAGAGATTCTCCTCAACCTACTGCACCTACTGAAAATATTTATTATGAGATTCCTTCGGGTATGATAGAGAAACTGCTAGCTAATCCTTATGCAGGAGATGGAACACTACATCCTGATTTGCATCTAATCTATGGATGAAGTTTGTGGATTATTTAAGCTTGCAGGTTTGCCCGAGGATGATGTCAAGAAGAAGGTCTTTCCTTTATCTTTGAAGGAGAAGGCATTGACATGGTATAGGCTATGTGATGATATTGGATCATGGAACTACAACCGATTGAAATTGGAATTTCATCACAAGTTTTATCCTATGCATCTGGTTCATCGTGATCGGAATTATATTTATAATTTTTGGCCTCGTGAAGGAGAAAGAATCGCTCAAGCTTCGGGGAGGCTTAAGTCAATGTTATATTCATGCCCCAATCATGAGCTCCCAAGAGAAATTATTATTCAGAATTTTTATGCTCGGCTTTCTCGTAATGATCAATCCATGCTCGATACTTCTTGTGTTGGTTCCTTTATGAAGAAAGATATTGAATTCCAATGGGACTTATTGGAAAGAATTAAACGCAACTCTGAAGATTGGGAACTCGATGAAGGTAATGAGTCAGGTATAAACCTTAAGTTTGATTGTGTTAAATCCTTTATAGACACCGATGCTTTTCGTGAATTTAGCACTAAATATGGACTTGACTCTGAGATAGTAGCTTCTTTCTGTGAATCTTTTGCTGCTCATGTTGATCTCCCTAAGGAGAAGTGGTTTAAATATCATCATCCCATTGAAGTTAAAGTAGTTTAACCTATTAAAGTTGAGGAAGAAACTATTATTTATAATGCTGATCCTGTTATTCCTGCTGCTTATATTGAGAAACCACCCTTCCCTGTTAGAATAAAGGTACATTCTAAAGCTTCAACTGTGGTTCGTAAGAGTTGTACTAGAACACCTACGCCCCCTGAACAAATTAAATTTGAACCTAGTATTGCTATGGTTAAAGATCTCTTGGTTGATAATATTGATGGGCATGTTATTCATTTCTGTGATGAAGCTACTAGAATTGCTAGACCTGATACTAAGAATAAACATAGACCTATTGTTGGCATGCATGTTGTTTCTGTTAAAATAGGAGATCATTGTTATCATGGCTTATGTGATGTGGGTGCTAGTGTGAGTGCAATTCCTTTACCTTATACCAAGAAATTATGAATGATATTGCACCAGCTGAATTAGAGGAAATTGATGTTACCATTAAGCTCGCTAATAGAGATACTATTGCACCAATTGGGATTGTTAGAGATGTTGAAGTCTTGTGTGGGAAAATAAAGTATCCTACTGATTTTCTTGTTCTTGGTTCCCCACAAGATGATTTTTGTCCCATTATATTTGGTAGACCCTTCTTGAATACTGTTAATGCTAAGATAGATTGTGAGAAAGAAACTGTTACTGTAAGTTTTTGGGATGTGTCTCATGAGTTCAATTTCTCTAAATTTCGTAGACAACCTCATGACAAAGAATTGCCTAGTAAAGATGAAATTATTGGTCTCGCTTCTATTGCTGTGCCTCCTACTGATCCTTTAGAACAATATTTGCTAGACCATGAAAATGATATGCATATGAATGAAAGGAATGAAATAGATAAGATTTTCTTTGATCAGCAGCCTATTTTGAAACACAACTTTCTTGTTGAAATACTTGGGGATCCTCCTCCACCCAAGGGTGATCCCGTGTTTGAGCTTAAACAATTACCTGATACTCTGAAATATGCTTATCTTGATGAAAAGGAGATATATCATGTTATTATTAGTGCTAACCTTTCAGAGCATGAAGAAAAGAGATTATTGAAAACTTTGAGGAAGCACCGTGCTGCTATTGGATATACTCTTGATGATCTTAAGGGCATTAGTCCCACTCTATGTCAGCATAAAATCAATATGGAGCCTGATGCTGAACCAGTTGTTGATCACCAATGACGGTTAAATCCTAAAATGAAAGAAGTGGTAAGAAATGAAATACTAAAGCTTCTGGAGGCAGGTATAATTTATCCTATTGCTGGTAGTAGATGGGTTAGTCCCGTTCATTGTGTCCCTAAGAAGGGAGGTATTACTGTTGTTCCTAATGATAAAAATGAATTGATCCCGCAAAGAATTGTTACAGGATATAGAATGGTAATTGATTTTAGGAAATTAAATAAAGCTACTAGGAAAGATCATTATCCTCTACCTTTTATTGATCAAATGCTAGAAAGACTATCCAAACATACACATTTTTGCTTTCTAGATGGTTATTCTGGTTTCCCTCAAATACCTGTGTCAAAAGAGGATCAAGAAAAGACCACTTTTACTTGTCCTTTCGGTACCTTTGCTTATAGACGTATGCCTTTTGGTTTATGCAATGCACCTGCTACCTTTCAAAGATGTATGATGGCTATATTCTCTGACTTTTGTGAAAAGATTGTTGAGGTTTTCATGTATGATTTTTCCGTTTACAGAACTTCTTTTGATGATTGCTTGAGCAACCTTGATCGAGTTTTGCAGAGATGCGAAGAAACTAATCTTGTCTTGAATTGGGAAAAGTGCCACTTTATGGTTAACGAAGGTATTGTCTTGGGGCAAAAAATCTCCGAAAGAGGTATTGAGGTTGATAAAGCTAAAGTTGATGCTATTGAAAAAATGCGATGTCGCACGGATATCAGAGGTATAAGAAGTTTCCTTGGTCATGCTGGTTTTTATAGGAGGTTTATTAAAGACTTCTCTAAGATTTCTAGGCCTCTCACCAATCTTTTGCAAAAAGATGTTCCATTCGTTTTTGATGATGATTGTGTAGAAGCATTTGAAATTCTTAAGAATGCCTTGATTTCCGCACCTATTGTTCAACCACCTGATTGGAACCTACCCTTTGAAATTATGTGTGATGCTAGTGATTATGCCGTTGGTGCTGTTCTAAGACAAAGAGTTGATAAGAAATTAAATGTTATCCATTATGCCAGTAAAACTCTAGACAGTGCTCAAAGAAACTATGCTACCACTGAAAAGGAATTTTTAGCAGTTGTGTTTGCTTGTGATAAGTTCAGACCTTATATTGTTGATTCCAAAGTAACTGTTCACACTGATCATGCTGCTATTAAATATCTTATGGAAAAGAAAGATGCTAACCCTAGACTTATTAGATGGGTTCTTCTGCTACAAGAATTTGATTTGCATATTATTGATAGAAAGGGTGCTGATAACCCCGTAGCAGATAACTTGTCTAGATTAGAGAATGTTTTTGATGACTCACTACCTATTGATGATAGCTTTCCTGATGAACAATTAGCTGTCATAAATTCTTCGCGCAATGCTCCATGGTATGCTGATTATGCTAATTACATTGTTGCTAAATTTATACCACCTAGTTTCACATACCAACAAAAGAAAAAGTTCTTTTATGATTTAAGACATTACTTTTGGGATGATCCACACATTTATAAAGAAGGAGTAGATGGTGTTATTAGACGTTGTGTGCCTGAGCATGAACAGGAATAGATCCTCCACAAGTGTCATTCCGAGGCCTACGGAGGACACCACGCTGGAGATAGAACTGCACATAAGGTACTACAATCTGGTTTTTATTGGCCTACTCTCTTCAAGGATGCTCGTAAGTTTGTCTTGTCTTGTGATGAATGTCAAAGAATTGGTAATATTAGTAGACGTCAGGAAATGCCTATGAATTACTCTCTTGTTATTGAACCATTTGATGTTTGGGGTTTTGATTATATGGGACCTTTTCCACAGTCTAACGGGTATACTCATATTCTAGTTGCTGTTGATTATGTTACTAAGTGGGTAGAAGCTATTCCAACATGTAGAGCTGATCATAACACTTCTATTAAAATGCTTAAAGAAGTTATTTTCCCTAGATTTGGAGTCCCTAGATATTTAATGACTGATGGTGGTTCACACTTTATTCATGGTGCTTTCCGTAAATTGCTTGCTAAGTATGATGTTAATCATAGAATTGCATCTCCTTATCATCGTCAGTCTAGTGGTCAAGTAGAATTGAGCAATAGAGAGATTAAATTGATCTTGCAGAAGACTGTTAATAGATCCAGAAAGAATTGGTCTAAGAAACTTGATGATGCATTATGGGCTTATAGAACTGCTTACAAAAACCCTATGGGTATGTCTCCGTATAAAATGGTTTATGGTAAAGCATGTCACTTACCTCTTGAACTAGAACATAAAGCTTATTGGGCAATTAAAGAGCTCAACTATGATTTCAAACTTGCGGGTGAGAAGAGGTTATTTGACATTAGCTCACTTGATGAATGGAGAACCTAGGCCTATGAGAATGCCAAGTTGTTTAAAGAAAAAGTTAAGAGATGGCATGATAAAAGGATACAAAAGCGTGAATTCAATGTAGGTGACCATGTCTTGCTATACAATTCTCGTTTAAGATTTTTTGCAGGAAAACTTCTCTCTAAATGGGAAGGGCCTTACATTATCGAGGAAGTGTACCGTTCCGGTGCCATCAAGATCAACAACGCCGAGGGCACAAATCCTAAGGTGGTAAACGGGCAAAGAATTAAACATTATATCTCAGGTACTCCCATAAATGTTGAAACCAATATTATCAATACCATAACTCCGGAGGAGTATATTAGGGAGACCTACCAGAACATTTTAGACTCCGAAAAGGAATAGGTATGTGCTACGGTAAGCAAACTGACTCCAAAACTTTTCCAATAGCAATTTTTATCCGTTTTGGAATATTTAATAAATTAGGAAAATTTAAAGTAGTCCGAAGAGTGCACGAGGAGGCGACAAGCCAGGGGGGTGCGCCCTACCCCCCTGGGCGCGCCCCTGTGGCTTGTGGCCACCCCGTGTACCCTCCGGACTCCGTTTTCTTGTGGTATACTCCTTGAGGTCGGTAAAAATTCATTATATAATCTACCGAAGGTTTTGACCTTCATATCACGACAATACCTCCTGTTTTTGTTTTGAGCTATTTTTGCAGCAGATTTAGAGCAAGATGTCTTCGCAAGAGTCAGTCGGGGAGAGCCGTGCCTCTCACCTGACACCGGGGCCCGGAGCATTCAGCGAAGCCAACCACTTCGGGCAAGCCACGGAGGAAGAGATGGAGGCCGACTTGAAAAGGATAGATGCAATGGAGGAAGACCAAGAAGTTTCCTCTCGTCTACAACCTGGAGCCATGTTGGAAGAACTTCAGAGCTCAGCAATTCCTAATTCGGTTATCCCTCCCAATGCTAAATTTCTTACTTATGAAAATATGAAAAAGAGTGTTGCTTCTTCCCCCGCAACAATGAAACATCCATGGGTTATGGGAGCTCTAACCGTCACTGGAAAACTTCGCAAGGAAATAATGGATCTCAGACAGCAAAATAATAAGCTTGAGGAGGAGAATCGCATTCTGAGGGGCATCATCGCCAAGAATATAACATCGCCACCTCCGAAGAAAGACGACTAAACACATGGGTATGGGCACTCCCCTTGGCTTGTGCCAAGCTTGGGGGAGGTACCCCGGTATCGTATCACCATCACATCTTTTACTTTTATCGTTTTTCTTAGTTTGATCCTTTTGGTTATATCTTGATCTAGTAGAATAAAGTCTTTAGTGTGATCTAGTTTTGAGTTTTGCTTTATGTTCCCCCTATGTAAGCAAGTCCGAGAGTTATATAATAAAGAGTAGTTTTGAGTTGAGGGCTTTGCTTGCTTGCTATGATCTTGAGAAAAAGAAATAGAAAGAAGTATAAAATAAAAGCAAAGAGTATATATGATGATCTTATGGGGGTGATGACTTCACATATAAGAAGTATGTCGATTGAAATTTGTTGTGAGTTGACAAACATAGCGATTGGTCATTGTTGCAATTAAAAGGAAGTAATAAAGAAAGGGAGGTTCACATACAAATATATTATCTTGGACATCTTTTATGATTGTGAGCACTCATTAAAATATTATATGCTAAAAAGTTGATGTTGGACAAGGAAGACAACATAATGGGTTATGTTTGCTTATGTCCGAATAGAAGTTATATGGTTTTAGATCCTTTAACATGTGACGCTTGCTTCCACCCCATATCAGCCAAAACTTTCGCACCAAGTAGAGATACTACTTGTGCATCCAAACACCCTTAACCCAGTTTTGCCATGAGGGTCCGCCATACCTACCTATGGATTGAGTATGATCCTTCAAGTAAGTTGTCATCGGTGCAAGCAATAAAAATTGCTCTCTAAATATGTACGATCTATTAGTGTGAGGAAAATAAACTTTATACGAACTTGTGATATGGAAGAAATAAAAGCGACAGACTGCATAATAAAGTTCTTTATCACAAGGGGCAATATAAAGTGATGTTCTTTTGCATTAAGGGATTGCGCATCCAACTATAAAAGCGCATGACAACCTCTGCTTCCGTCTGCGAAGGGCCTATCTGTTACTTTTATTTTCTAGTACTTACCTTTATGCAAGAGTCGTGGTGATCTTCACCACCTCCTTTATTTCGCCTTTCTCTCTTGGCAAGCGTCATGTGTTGGGGAATGATCTAGACACATATATCCACTCGGATGTGGGTGAGCATGAGTTATTTCTGTTGACATTACCCTTGAGGTAAATAGTTGGGAGGCAAAACTATAAGCCCCTATCTTTCTCTGTGTCCGATTGAAGCTTTGACCTCATAGGTACCGCGTGAGTGTTAGCAATTATGAACGACTAAAGATGATTGAGTATGTGGATTTGCTTTACAAGCTCTTATATTGACTCTTTCCTACGTTATGATAAATTGGAATTGCTTCAATGAATGAGATCATAGTTTGTTGGTTCTCAATAGAGCTCTTGATTCATACTTTACCTTGTGAACGAATTGTTACTTTAGCATAAGAAATTATATGTCAATATATGTTGCTGTTCTAAAGATGACCATGATGCCTTCATGTCTGTATTTTATTTTATCGACACCTCTATCTCTAAACATGTGGACATATTTATAGATTTCGGCTTTCGCTTGAGGACAAGCGAGGTCTAAGCTTGGGGGAGTTGATACGTCCATTTTGCATCATGCTTTTATATCGATATTTATTGCATTCTGGGCTGTTAATACACATTATGGTACAATACTTATGCCTTTTCTCTCTTATTTTACAAGGTTTACATGAAGAGGGAGAATGCTGGCAGCTGGAATTCTGGACTGGAAAAGGAGCAAATCTGAGATACCTATTCTGCACAACTCCAAAAGTCGGGAAAATCTACGGAGAATTATTTTGGAATATATAAAAAATATTGGGCGAAAGAAATACCAGAGGGGACCCACCAGGGAGTCACAAGCCATGGGGGCGCTCCCTACCCCCTGGGCGCGCCCCTGTGGCTTGTGGGCCCCCTGGCAGGCCTCCGGTGCCCATCTTCTGCTATATGGAGGGTTTTGACCTAGAAAAAATCATAAGGGAGCTTTCGGGATGAAGCGCCGCCGTCTCGAGGCGGAACTTGCATAGAACAAATCTAGGGCTCCGGCGGAGCTGTTCTTCCGGGGAAACTTCCCTCCCGGAGGGGGAAATCGAAGCCATTGTCATCACCAACGATTCTCTCATCGAGAGGGGGTCAATCTCCATCAACATCTTCACCAGTACCATCTCCTCTCCAAACCCTACTTCATCTCTTGTATCCGATCTTTGTCTCAAAACCTCAGATTGGTACCTGTGGGTTGCTAGTAGTGTTGATTACTCCTTGTAGTTGATGCTAGTTGGTTTACTTGGTGGAAGATCATATGTTCAGATCCTTAATGATAATTAATACTCCTCTGATTATGAACATTAATATGCTTTGTGAGTAGTTAAGTTTGTTCCTGAGGACATGGGATAAGTCTTGTTATAAGTAATCATGTGAATTTGGTATTCGTTCGATATTTTGATGAGATGTATGTTGTCTCTCCTCTAGTGGTGTTATGTGAACGTCGACTACATAACACTTCACCATTATTTGGGCTTAGAGGAAGGCATTGGGAAGTAATAAGTAGATGATGGGTTGCTAGAGTGACAGAAGCTTAAACCCTAGTTTATGCGTTGCTTCGTAAGGGGCTGATTTGGATCCATATGTTTCATGCTATGGTTAGATTTATCTTAATTCTTCTTTTGTAGTTGCGGATGCTTGCGAGAGAGGTTAATCATAAGTGGGAGGCTTGTCCAAGTAAGGGCAGCCCCCAAGCACCGGTCCACCCACATATCAAATTATCAAAGTAACGAACGCGAATCATATGAGCATGATGAAAACTAGCTTGACAGAAATTCCCATGTGTCCTCGGGAGCGCTTTGCTTTATATAAGAGTTTGTCCAGGCTTGTCCTTTGCTACAAAAAGGATTGGGCCACCTTGATGCACCTTTGTTACATTTGTTACTTGCTATCCGTTACGAATTACTTTATCCCAAAACTATCTGTCACCGATAATTTCAGTGCTTGCAGAGAATACCTTACTGAAAACCGCTTGTCATTTCCTTCTGCTCCTCGTTCGGTTCGACACTCTTACTTATCGAAAGGACTACGATAGATCCCCAATACTTGTGGGTCATCAGAGCCACAAATCCCCTCGTGTATCTCTGTCAACAGTTGTTGTCCTTCTTCCCGAGGGATGCACTTTAGCTTCACGCTGTTTGGTCTTCTCTTGTATAAGATGTCGTCCACAAATTGGTACATGCTTGAGCGCTAGGCTGTCCTCTTTGCTTCTTCTTGTTCCTCGGGAAGGTCTCCTGTCTAGAGATACTGGACAATCTGCTGCGCCCATGTCGGAGCTCGTGGCTCAACGATAAGGGCTAATGGCATTTCTTCTGCCGCGGGGGCACTAGCTTCTACAACCATGACCCTCGGGTCTGTCGGAGCTGGTGGTCCCCCGACGTGTGGGTAGTCACTCCCGGCAACCCGTTTGGCTGTGTTGTTTGTTGATTCTTCCCGGGGAAAGTGCATCTGGATGATGTACCTGAGGTGCTCTCTGGTGGGTGCTATGAGTAGCACTCCGGCACCGGCGCCTTGCGGCGAGAAAGCTCCGTCAAAATACATGACCCACTCCTGAGGTGCTTCCTTGCTCGGGAGCACAGTCTCGAGCACTTCTTCATCCGGTGTTGGTGTCCATTCTGCTACAAACTCTGCCAAGGCTCTGATCTGAATCATCGCCGTGCTTTCAAAACTCAAATCAAAACTTGCCAGCTCCAATTCCCATTCAACGCTGATGTGCTGACAACAGTGATGTGGTGTGCTTGAAAATAGTGGCGCAGCTTCCGGGAGGCCATAAGGAGGCCGAAAAGCATCTTTTGCATCCCAGAGTATCTCGACCTAGCCCCCTGCAGGAGGGAGCTGACAAAATACACTAGTCACTGCACCATGTTCTCCTTTTGCACAACTTATTGATTCTCTTTCCGCATCATATCTGTGTGTGGCTCTGGTTCATCTTTCGCCGGCTCGGGGGCCTCTGCCTCGTCTTCCTCAGCCTCTCTCTCCACTACTAGCACAACACTAACCACTTGGTTCGTTGTCGCTAGGTACAGCAACAATGGTTTCTTTGGTTTAGGCGCGACCACGATTGGTGTTGAAGAGAGGTACTTCTTCAGGTCCTGCAGTGCCGCCTCTGCCTCCGGGGTCCAAGTCATTGGGCCCGCTTTCTTCACGATCTTGAAGAACGGCAAGGCACGCTCTGCGGACTTGGAAATGAACCTGTTGAGGGTGGCGATGTAGCTCGCCAGACGGCATACGTCCTTGACGCGTTTTGTAGCCTCCAGTTGCTCGATTGCTTCGATTTTGGCGGGGCTGGTTTCGATCCCGCGCTGTGAGACGAAGAACCCGAGGAGCTTGCCGGAGGGGACTCCAAAGACGCACTTCTCAGGGTTGAGCTTGAGGTTGATCTTGCGCAAGTTTATGAAGGTTTCTTCTAGGTCTTGCACCAGTGTGTCCTTGTCCTTGGTCTTGACCACTATGTCATCCATGTAGGATTCTACGTTCCTGTGTAGCTCTAGATCCAAACCAATCTGGACTGCTCTCGCGAATGTGGAACCAGCGCTCTTCAACCTGAACGGTATGCATCTGAAGCAGTACGCGCTGCAAGGGGTGATGAACGCTGTTTTCTCTTCGTCTTCCTTGGCCATGAACATCTGGTGATACCCAGAGTATGCGTCAAGAAAAGACAGAAGGTCATAGCCAGCAGTTTAGTCCACTATCTGATCGATGCACAACAAGGGGAACGGGTCCTTCGGGCAGGCCTTGTTGACGTCGGTGAAGTCGATGCAAAGCCTCCATTTCCCGTTCGCCTTGCGCACAACCACAGGGTTTGCCAACCAGGTCGGGTGGATCACGCATCTAATCAAACCTGCCACTTCTAACTGCTTGATCTCTTCGGCGATGAATTCTTGCCACTCTAATGCTTGTTTCCGGACCTTCTGTTTGACGGGGCGCGTGTGGGGGCAAATGGCTAGGTGGTGCTCAATCACCTCCCTGGGAACACCGGGGATGTCAGATGGTTGTGAGGCAAACACATCGACATTCGCCCGCAGGAAGGTGACGAGCGCGCTTTCCTATTTGCTGTCAAGGGTGGCACTAATGGTGAAGGTGCCACCCTCGCCGCTTTCCCGCGCAGCCACTTGTTTCGTCTTGGGGATGGTTACTCTGTCCTTCTTGCTCCTGGCGGCGAAGGTCTCTGGTAGGTCCTCGACGGGTGTGCTGCACTCTGCCGTGCGCTTCCCGGAGTTCCTACGAGACTCGCCAGAGCTCTTGTCCTTATTCTCCCCCCCCCCCCGCCGGGAGCTTTGTCTGCAGGAGTGAGTGCCTTGTCGGCAGACGCTGCCATTGCCTCCCGGAAGAGCTTGTCTACATAAAGGACTGCGTTCTTGTTGTCGGCCTTGACGGTGATGACGCTCATCGGCACCGGCATTTTCAATGTGTTGCAGGCATGGTGAGACGCTGCCATGAACCTCACCAGTGCCGATCGGCCCAGGATTCCGTTTTACGGCAGCGACATCTTCACAACGTCGAAGACAATCTTCTCCATCCTGAAGTTGAGCTCGATGTCGAACGTGACCGACATAGTTATCTTCCCCTTTGGCTGAGACCTTCCTGGGTTGATCCGTTGGAAAGATCCCGTTGTCTTAAGATCCAAGTCAGGGATCTACAGGCGCTTGATCACATCGGGGGAAATCAGGTTCAGCCCAGCCCCACTATCGACCAGCATCTTAGTGACCTTGAGGTTGCAGATTGTCGGTGATACCAACAATGACACACACCCGACGGCAGTGATGCGGTCAGTGTGATCCTCAGCATCAAAGATGATGGGATTGTTAGACCACTTGAGGGGTTTTCTTGCCTCTGCCGCCAGTTCCGCCGCGTTGACCTCATGTGCCCACTGCTTGAGCTGTCGGTGAGAGTAGTGCAAGGACGCGCCCCCGTCAGCGCACATGCCATCCACAACCTTCTGGAACTCTGGGTCTCCTGATTCTTCTTCGTCAGTGTCGCCATCATCATCCGACTTGTTATCTCAGCCTCTAACAGGCTTCTCATTGTGCTTCTTGGCCTTGCCATGGCATCCACCACGGCCGCCGCTGCCCTTCTTGCCGGAGACACCTGTTGGGGAACATTGCATGGGAAGCAAAAATATTCCTACACTCACCAAGATCGATCTAGGAGATGAGCATATACGAAAGGAGAGATTGGATCCACATACCCTTGTAGATCGCTAAGCGGGAAGCGTTAAGAAACGCGGTCGAAGTAGTCGAACGTCTTCGCGATCCAAATCGCAAGCCGTCCCGCGA
Source organism: Elymus sibiricus (assembly GCA_039707655.1). Classification (NCBI taxonomy): domain Eukaryota; kingdom Viridiplantae; phylum Streptophyta; class Magnoliopsida; order Poales; family Poaceae; genus Elymus; species Elymus sibiricus. The sequence goes on along the minus strand of CM077669.1, from coordinate 320,891,944 downwards.
TCCAATCACGATCTAGCGCCGAACGAACGGCACCTCCGCGTTCAGCACACGTACAACTCGATGACGATCTCCACCTCTTAGATCCAGCAAGCGAGGGCGGAGAGGTAGATGGGTTCTCCGGCAGCATGATGGCATGGTGGCGGTGGTGGTGGAGCTGATCCGGCAGAGCTTCGCTAAGCAAAACCGAATCTAACTAGAGGAGGAGCTATCTATGAGGGAGGGAGAGGTTGCGCCGTGGCTTCAAGTGATCGCAGCCCTCCCTCCCCTCACATATATATAGGGGGAGAGGTGGAGGGGGCCGGCGCCCTAGGGTTCCCACCCCTAGGGGCGGCGGCCTAGATGGGGCGGCGGCCAAGGGGGGTGCCTTGGCCCCCGAGGCAAGTGGTGGCCGGCCCCCCTTTAGGGTTCCCCTCAGCCTTTGGCCGCATGGGCCCTTGTGGGAGGGGCGGCCAGCCCACCAGTGGCTGGTGCCCCCCCTCTCACAGCCCATGGGGCCTCCGAGGCAGGTGGGCCCCTTCCGGTGGACCCCCGGAACCCTTCCGACACCCCCGGTACGTTACCGGTGATGCCCGAACTTTTCCGGTGCCTAACACGGAACTCCCTATATATCAATCTTCACCTCCGGACCATTCCAGAGCTCCTCGTGACATCCGGGATCTTATCCGTGACTCCAAGCAACCTTCGATCACCAGCATACATAACCCAACAATACCTATTCGTCACCGAACGTTAAGTGTGCAGACCCTGCCGGTTCGAGAACTATGCAGACATGACCGAGACACCTCTACGGTCAATAACCAATAGCGGGACCTGGATGCCCATATTGGCTCCTACATATTCTACGAAGATCTTTATTGGTTGAACCTCTATGTCAAGGATTCAGATTATCACGTATGCAGGTCCCTTTGTTTATCGGTATGTTACTTGCCCGAGATTCGATCGTCGGTATCTCCATACCTAGTTCAATCTCGTTACCGACAAGTCTCTTTACTCGTTCCGTAACACAAGATCCCGTGGCTAACTTTTTAGTCACTTTTCTTGCAAGCTCATTGTGATGTTGTATTACCGAGTGGGCCCTCAGATACCTCTCCGTCACACGGAGTAACAAATCCCAGTCTTGATCCATGCCAACTCAACAAATACCTTCGGAGATACCTGTAGAGCATCTTTCTAGTCACCCAATTACGTTGTGACGTTTGATACAGACAAGGTACTCCTCCGGTGTCAGTGAGTTACATGATCTCATGGTCATAGGAACATATACTTGACATGCAGAAAACAATAGCAATAAACTGACATGATCATATGCTACGTTCATAGTTTGGGTCTTGTCCATCACGTCATTCTCTTAATGATGTGATCCGGTTATCAAATGGCAACTCATGTCTATGGCCAGGAAACCTTAACCATCTTTGATCAACGAGCTAGTCCTATAGAGGCTTACAAGGGACACGATGTTGTCTATATATCCACACATGTATTGGAGTCTCCAATCAATACAATTTTAGCATGGATAATAAACATTCATCATGAACAAGGAAATATAATAATAACCATTTTATTATTGCCTCTAGGGCATATTTCCAACAGTCTCCCACTTGCACTAGAGTTAATAATCTAGCTCACATCACTATGTGATTTACATTGTAATGAATCTAACACCCATACAGTTCTGGTGTTGATCATTTTCCCTCGTGGAAGAGGCTTAGTCAACGGATCTGCAACATTCAGATCCGTGTGTACTTTGCAAATATTTATGTCACCCTCCTCGATGTAATCACGGATGGAATTGAAGCGTCGCTTTATGTGTCTGGTCCTCTCGTGAAACCTTGGTTCCTTGGCTAGAGCAATGGCACCAGTGTTGTCACAGAACAGAGTCATTGGTTCCAATGCACTGGGAACAACTCCAAGATCCGTCATGAACTGCTTCATCCATACACCTTCCTTCGCCACCTTTGAGGCAGCTATGTACTCCAATTCGCATGCAGAATCAGCTACCACGCTTTGCTTGGAACTGCACCAGCTTACCTCTCCTCCATTGATAATAAATACGTATCCGGTTTGAGTCTTAGAGTCATCCGGATCAGTGTCAAAGCTTGCATTGATGTAACCCTTTACGATGAGCTTTTGATCACCTGCATAAACAAGAAACATTTCCTTAGTCCTTTTCAGGTACTTTAGGATATTCTTGACCGCCGTCCAATGATGCACACCTGGATTACTTTGAAACCTTCCGGACATACTTATGGCAAGGCTGACGTCTGGTCTTGTGCACATCATTGCATACATGATAGAGCCTATGGTAGAAGCATGGGGATGACACTCATATTTTCTCTATCCTCCGCAGTCACTGGGCATTGAGTATTACTCAACTTCACACCTTGCAATACCGGCAAGAAACCTTTCTTGGACTGATCCATTTTGAACTTCTTCAAAACTTTACCAAGGTATGTGCTCTGTGAAAGTCCTATTAAGCGTCTTGATCTATCTCTATAGATCTTGATGCCTAATATGAAAGCAACTTCTCCTAGGTCCTTCATTGAAAAACTCTTGTTCAAATATTCCTTCACGCTTTCCAAAAATTCTATATTGTTTCCAATCAGCAATATCTCATCCACATATAATATTAGAAACACTATAGAGCTCCCACTCACTTTCTTGTAAATACAAGCTTCTCCGTAAACTTGTATAAACCCAAAACGCTTTGATCACCTCATCAAAACGCTTGTTCCAACTCCGAGATGCCTGCACCAGTCCATAAATGGATCGCTGGAGCTTGCAAACTTTGTCAGCATTCTCTGGATTGACAAAACCTTCTGGTTGTATCATATACAACTCTTCCTCAAGGAAACCGTTAAGGAACGTTGTTTTGACATCCATCTTCCAGATTTCATAATCGAAAAATGCAACTATTGTTAACATGATTCTGACGGACTTAAGCATCACTACGGGAGAGAAAGTCCCATCGTAGTCAATTCCTTGAACTTGTGAAAAACCCTTTGCCACAAGTCGAGCTTTATAGACGGTGACATTACCGTCCGCGTCCGTCTTCCTCTTAAAGATCCATTTATTATGAATGGCCTTTCGCCCTTCAGGTAATACTTCCAAAGTCCACACTTTGTTTTCATACATGGATCCTATCTCGGATTTCATGGCCTCTAACCATTTGTCAGAATCCGGGCCCACCATCACTTCTCCATAGCTCGTAGGTTCATCGTTGTCCAACAACATGACCTCTAAGGCAGGGTTACTGTACCATTCAGGAGCAGTATGTGTCCTTGTCGACCTACGAGGTCCGATAGTAACTTGATCCGAAGCTTCATGATCACTATCATTAGTGTCCTCTTCAACCGATGTAGGCTCCACAGAAACATCTTTCTGCGCTGCGCTACTCTCTGGTTGAAGTGAAGGTTCAACAACCTCATCTCTATCTTCCTCCCACTCAATTCTTTCAAGAGAAACTCTTTCTCGAGAAATGACCCGTTCTTAGCGACAAACACTTTGCCTTCGGATCTGAGATAGAAGGTGTACCCAACCGTCTCTTTTGGGTATCCTATGAAGACGCATTTCTCCGCTTTGGGTTCCAGCTTTTCAGGCTGAAGCTTTTTGACATAAGCATCGCATCCCCAAACTTTAAGAAACGACAACTTTGGTTTCTTGCCAAACCACAGTTCATACGGCGTCATCTCAACGGATTTCGATGGTGCCCTATTTAAAGTGAATGCAGCTGTCTCTAACGCATAACCCCAAAACGATAGTGGCAAATCGGCAAGAGACATCATAGATCGCACCATATCCAATAATGTTCGATTACGACGTTCGGACAAACCATTACGCTGTGGTGTTCTAGGTGGCGTCAACTGTGAAACAATTCCACACTGTCTTAAGTGATTGCCAAACTCATAACTCAAATATTCTCCTCCTCGATCTGATCATCGGAATTTAATTTTCTTGTTACGATGATTCTCAACTTCACTCTGAAATTGTTTGAACTTTTCAAACGTTTCAGACTTATGTTTCATTAAGTAAATATACCCATATCTACTTAAGTCATCGGTGAAGGTGAGAAAATAACGATATCCACCGCGCGCCTCAATACTCATCGGACCGCACACATCAGTATATATGATTTCCAACAAGTCACTTGCCCGTTCCATTTTTCCAGAGAACGGGGTCTTAGTCATCTTGCCCATGAGGCATGGTTCACATGTGTCAAGTGATTCAAAATCAAGTGACTCCAAAAGTCCATTAGCATGGAGTTTCTTCATGCGTTTTACACCAATATGACCTAAGCGGTAGTGCCACAAGAAAGTGGTACTATCATTATCAACTCTACATCTTTTGGCATCAATGTTATGAACATGTGTATCATCACTATCGAGATTCAATAAGAATAAACCCCTCACGTTGGGTGCATGACCAGAAAACATATTACTCGTATAAATAGAACAACCATTATTCTCTGATTTAAATGAGTAACCGTCTCGCAATAAACAAGATCCAGATATAATGTTCATGCTTAACGCAGGCACTAAATAACAATTATTTAGGTTCATCACTAATCCCGATGGTAATCGAAGAGCGAGCGTGCCGACGGTGATCACATCAACCTTGGAACCATTTCCCACGCGCATCGTCACTTCATCCTTTGCTAGCCTCTATCTATTCCGTAGTTCCTGTTTCGAGTTGTAAATGTGAGCAACCGAACCGGTATCAAATACCCAGGCACTACAACGAGAGTTCGTAAGGTACACATCATAACATGTATATCATATATACCTTGTTTGGTGTTGGCCGCCTTCTTGTCGGCCAGATACTTGGGGCAGTTCCGGTTCCAGTGGCCAGTACCCTTGCAATGAAAGCACTCATTTTCTGGCTTGGGTCCAGCCTTGGGTTTCTTCACGGGAGGGGCAACTGATTTGCCACTCTTCTTGGAGCTACCCTTCTTGCCCTTGCCATTCTTCATGAAACTAGTGGTTTTATTGACCATCAACACTTGATGCTCCTTTTGGATTTCAGACTCAGCGACTTTCAGCATCACAAAGAGCTCGGCGACTGACTTGTTCATCCCTTGCATGTTATAGTTCAACACAAAGCTCTTGTAGCTAGGTGGCAGTGATTGAAGAACTCTGTCAGTGAACGCCTCCGGCGGGAGGGCAATTCCCAACTCAGCCAGACGGTTGGAATACCCAGACATTCTGAGTATGTGTTCACTGACAAACCCGTTCTCCTCCATCTTGCAGGCATAGAACTTATCGGAGGTCTCATACCTCTCGATCCGGGCATTCTTTTCAAAGACAAACTTCAACTCCTGGAACATCTCATGTGCTCCATGACGTTCAAAATGCCTTTGAAGTCCCGGCTCTAAGCCATACAACATAGCAGACTGAACTATTGAGTAATCATTCGAGCGCGACTGCCAGGCGTTCACAACGTGTGCAGACGACACTGGAGCGTGTGGCTCACCGAGCGGTGCATCAAGGACATAAGCCTTTTGGGAAGCCGTGAGGACAATCCTCAGATTACGGGCCCAGTCTACAAAGTTACTTCCATCATCTTTCAGCTTGGCTTTCTCTAGGAACGCATTGAAATTCAGGGGAACTACTGCGCGAGCCATTGATCTACAACATAAATTTGCAAAGATTACTTAGACTATTGTTCAATATAATGAGTTTAGTTAATCATATTACTTAAAAACTCCCAGTCAAATTGACATTCCTCCGGTCATCCGAGTGCTACAAGATCCAAATTCACCAACCCAAGTCCGATCATCACGTGAGATGAGGTGGTTTCAATGGTGAACATCTTCATGTTGATCATATCTACTATATGACTCATGTTTGACCTTTCGGTCTCTTGTGTTCCGAGGCCATGTCTGTACATGCTAGGCTCGTCAAGTTTAACCCGAGTGTTCCACATGTGCAACACTGGCTTGCACCCGTTGTATGCCAACGTAGTGTCTATCACACCCGATCATCACGTGGTGTCTCAAAACGACGAACTTTCACAACGGTGCACACTCGGGGAGAACACCATTTTATCTTGAAATTTTAGTGAGGGATCACCTTATAATGCTACCATCGTCCTAAGCAAAATAAGATGCATAAAAGGATTAACATCACATGCAAATCATAAGTGACATGATATGACCATGAACTTGTGCTTTTGATCTCCATCTCCAAAGCACCGGCATGATCTCCATCATCACCGGCATGACACCATGATCTCCATCATCTTGATCTCCATCAACGTGTCGCCATGGGGTTGTCGTGCCAAATATTGCTTCTACAACTATTGCTAATTCATAGCGATAAAGTAAAGCAAATGACACAAATTAATTAAAGACAACCCTATGGCTCCTGCCGGTTGCCGTACTCATCGACATGCAACTCGATATTTGCTATTACAAAACATGATCATCTCATACATCACATATATCACATCATGTCTTTGGCCATATCATATCACAACATACCCTGCAAAAACAAGTTAGACGTCCTCTAATTTATTGTTGCATGTTTTACGTGGCTGCTATGGGTATCTAGCAAGAACGATTCTTACCTACGCAAAACCACAATGGTGATATACAAGTTGCTATTTCACCTTCTAAAAGGACCGCCTTTGTCGAATCTGATTCAACTAAAGTGGGAGAGACAGACACCTGCCAACCATCTTATGCAACAAAGTTACATGTCAGTCGATGGAACCGATCTCTCGTACGTGGACGAGTAAGGTTGGTCCGAGCCGCTTCATCCCACAATACCGTTGAGTCAAGAAAAGACTAAGGAGGGAAGCAATCTGAATATCAACGCCCACAAAATCCTTTGTGTTCTACTCGTGATGCCATCTACGCAAAGACCTAGCTCATGATGCCATTGTTGGGGAACGTTGCATGGGAGACAAAAAATTTCCTACGCTCACCAAGATCAATCTAGGAGATGAGCATCTACGAGAGGAGAGATTGGATCCACATACCCTTGTAGATTGCTAAGCGGGAAGCATTAAGAAACGCAGTTGATGTAGTCGAACGTCTTCGCGATCCAAATCGCAAGCTGTCCCACCATCCAATCACGATCTAGCACCGTACGGACGGCACCTCTGTGTTCAGCACATGTATAGCTCGATGATGATCTCCGCCTCCTTGATCCAGCAAGCGAGGGCGGAGAGGTAGATGGGTTCTCCGGTAGCACGACGGCGTGGCGGCGGTGGTGGTGGAGCTGATCCGGCAGAGCTTCGCTAAGAAAAACTGAATCTAACTAGAGGAGAACTATCTATGAGGGAGAGAGAGGCTGCGCCGTGGCTTCAGGTGATCGCAGCCCTCCCTCCCCTAGGGGCGGCGGCCAAGGGGGGTGCCTTGGCCCCCAAGGCAAGTGGTGGCCGGCCCCCCTTTAGGGTTCCCCTCAGCCTTCGGCCGCATGGGCCCTTGTGGGAGGGGCGGCCCGCCCACCAGGGGCGGGTGCACCCCCTCTCATAGCCCATGGGGCCCTCCGGGGCATGTGGGCCCCTTACGGTGGACCCTCGGAACCCTTCCGACACCCCCGGTGATGCCCGAACTTTTCCTGTGCCTAACACAGAACTCCCTATATATCAATCTTCACCTCTGGACCATTCCGGAGCTCCTCGTGACATCCGGGGTCTCATCCGGGACTCCAAACAACCATCGGTCACCAGCATACATAACCCAACAATACCTATTCGTCACCGAACGTTAAGTGTGCAGACCCTGCGTGTTCGAGAACTATGCAAACATGACCGAGACACCTCTACGGTCAATAGCCAATAGCGGGACCTGGATGCCCATATTGGCTCCTACATATTCTATGAAGATCTTTATCGGTTGACCTCTATGTCAAGGATTCAGTTAATCCCGTATGCAATTCCCTTTGTTTATCGGTATGTTACTTGTCCGAGATTCGATCATCGGTATCTCCATACCTAGTTCAATCTCGTTACCAGCAAGTCTCTTTACTCGTTCCGTAACACAAGATCCCGTGGCTAACTCTTTAGTCACTATGCTTGCAAGCTCATTGTGATGTTGTATTACCGAGTGGGCCCTGAGATACCTCTCCGTCACATGGAGTAACAAATCCCAGTCTTGATCCATGCCAACTCAACAGACACCCTCGGAGATACCTGTAGAGAATCTTTATAGTAACCCAGTTACGTTGTGACGTTTGATACACACAAGGTACTCCTCCGGTGTCAGTGAGTTAGATGATCTCATGGTCATAGGAACATATACTTGACATGTAGAAAACAAAAGCAATAAACTGACACAATCATATGCTACATTCATAGTTTGGGTCTTGTCCATCACATCATTCTCCTAATGATTTGATCCCATTATCAAATGACAACTCATGTCTATGGCCAGGAAACCTTAACCATCTTTGATCAATGAGCTAGTACTATAGAGGCTTACTAGGGACATAGTGTTGTCTATATATCCACACATGTATTAGAGTTTCCAATCAATACAATTTTAGCATGGCTAATAATCATTCATCATGAACAAGGAAATATAATAATAACCATTGTATTATTGCCTTTAGGGCATATTTCCAGCAACACCCGCACTGTATTGACCCTTCTCCTTGTCGCGCCTTTCATACTCTTGCCTCTGCTTCTCGGCAAGCTGTTCTACATTGCGGCAACTGTTGATGTTGTGGCTCTTGGTGCGATGGATCTTGCAGTACGGCCCACTGGTCTTCTCCCCAGCCGCGGCCTCATCATCTTTGGAGCACGCATCAACGTTCTTGCAGGACCCCTCAGACTTGGCCTTCTTGGCGGAGTCAGGGTTGACGGCCCTTCGACAGCCATCACTGCCTTTTCCCTTGCGCTTTTTGTTGCGCTTCCGGCCTTTCTTCTTGGCGGCTGACGCGTCGTCATCGTCGGAGTCGACCTCCATGCCAGCGTCTTCTCCAAAGGTCTCCTCCCTTCTTCAGTGCGTGCACACTTGTCAGCCAGGGCGTATAGCTCGGCGACGTCTCGCACCTTGTTGATGCTCATCTCTTCCCGCATCCGGCGATTGCGTACGTTCGTGTGGAATGCGGCAATCACGGCGGTGGGGTGGATGTCTGGAATGTTGTGCTGCACGCTGTTGAACCTCTGGATGTACTTGTGGAGGGTCACGCCATCCCTCTGGGGAAGCACGTGCAAGTCACTGGGCTACCCTGGGAGCTGGTGGCCACCATGGTACGCGCCAACGAACTGGTTGCATAGATCCGCCCAAGAAGAGATGGATCCCTCTGGCAAGTTTATCAGCCACGTCCTCACATTGGCCTTGAGCGCTAGAGGGAAGTAGTTGGCGAGTATCTTCTCGTCCCGTCCCTCGGCAGCCTACACGGAGATGGTGTAGATGCCGAGGAACTCCGAGGGGCTTATCTTGTCATCGTACTTGTCAGGCAGCTCGGGCTTGAAGGCCCTGCTGGAAGGCCAGCGAACTAGCTCGTGGGTGAATGCCAGGCATCCCACCTCGTAAGGTAGCCTACCAAGAGCCCCCGGTGTGGGTCCGTCGATGGCAGGGTCCGCGCGGCCGTCGGATTGACGGCGAGTCCCATGCCATCTCACGATGGTCGTGCAGGTGTCTTCCTTGCGCATGTCCTTCAGGATTTGGCGCTGGTTTTGGTCCCTTCGTGGGTCCGGCGAGGCATACGACACCTCGTCTTGAACGTCCGTTCGGCGGGAAGTCCGCTGCGGAGGCGACTGGACCGTATGCGCCCCGCCGGTGTCGCGGCCGGTGGCTGGACCTCCCGGGGCCGCTCGGCGTGCGTGCCACAGTCCTGCCCCCTCCGGCTTGTCGCGATTCGCGAAGCTCAGCAAGCTTTGTATAGTTGCTCTCCAATCCTCCATCTTCTCCGCCGCAGGCGAGCGGTTCAGCAACAGCTGTGCCTACTCTAGAGCCTCTTCCGCACTCCTGGGCATGGAGCGGTGCGAGGTACATGTGACGCTCTTACTCCTGACAGTGTCAGGAGGAGCGTTCGCCCATGCCGTCATGCACCCCTCATCAGCTCCTGGAGGATGCTGTCAAGCTTGGCCCTGCACGTCTTGGGAGGGACGCTCAGGTGTCTTGTCCGCTTGCTGCCCGGGATCGCCGTCTTGGGGATGCTGGTTGCGTTCGCCTTGCAAAGGGCACGGCGGAGGCGCAGTCGCCTTCGTCGTGGCTGCAGCCACCGCCACGGTTGCTCCTGTTTCGACCCCAGCCCCCGATGCCACTGGTGCGTTCCGCACCCCTACAGCGGCGGGGTCCGGGTCGACACTCGCGGAGCTCCACGTGTTGTTGTGACTGTGCTCAACATCAGGGTGCGCACGGTGGTCTCTTTCCTTGGCGCTGCCGACGGCCACCTGAGACGGCAGTTTGGATGTGGTCACAGCAGGAGTCGCCGCACCCTTGGCTTTCTTGGCAGCCATGGGCGACGATTAAGCTGCTGGTGAAGGTGCGGGAAGACCGGTGAAGGTTCTTGCCAGAAACTTCCCCCTGCCTAGCGCACCAAAGATGTCGGGGATGCGACGTTCTATGGATCCGGCAAGGACCCTTTGTAATCAGGTGGGTAGGTCTCCGGCACAAAGTGCATCACAGATCTCTGCGTACACGAGGAAGGTTTAGACAGGTTCGGTGCGTCAGAGCATAAAACCCTATGTCATGTGTTCTTGTGGATTATGGATGTTCATAGTACAAGGCGCAACAGCCCCAGCAAGAGGTGTCTCGGGAGTGCAGCTACACGTGTAGAGTGAACAGGGTTTTGACCTTTCTAAAGGTAGCCATGGGACTCATTTTATAGACAAAGGGGTTACCACAGTGGCAAAATAGTCTTTACACCTGGCGAACAGTGGATACTGCCTCTTGCCAGAGTGTCAGCAAAGGTGGTAGTGGGAAATACCTAACTCTGATGGACTAGGACAGGCGCATTGAATGCGCTATGAGGTGCCAAGCTGGCGACGTCTCCCGGCAAGGATTGCATCCCCTTCTGTGTTGTCCGCCCAACTACCTACTATTCTTTCACCACGCCATGGGACGAGTGTCGTTAAAGCTGCTCCAAGTCCCTCCAGGCTGCTAAGCGTCCTGGCTAGTTCCACCTATCCGCCTGCCCGCTCGCCACCTGGTCGATGTAGACAACTAGCCTGGTGACGCGGAGCTAAGCCTTGGCGGGTGCGCGCGCCCCTGAGTCCCCCCGGCAAGGCATCTTGCCGGGGTTACTCGGCCTTCATTTGTTTTTGTTGGAGGAATGCTCCTGCCCGGCAAGGTCTTGCTGGCCTGGAGGCTGTGGCGTCTGGTGCACAAGTCCGAGTGCTAAGGACCCCATTTCTTAGTACATCGACAAGCAGTAGGATAGGAGGCTCCCAGGCAGGAGGCCTTGCCTTTTCGATCTGTTGTTGATGTTTGCGTTAGCCTTCTTAAGGCAAACTTGTTTACTTATGTCCGTACTCAGATATTATTGCTTCCACTGACTCATTTGTATTCGAGCTTATGTATTCGAGCCCTCGAGGCCTCTGGCTTGTAATATGAAGCTTGTATGACTTTAATTTGTGTCTAGAGTTGTGTTGTGATATCTTCTCGTGAGTCCCTAATCTTGATCGTGGGCATTTGCGTGTATGATTAGCGTACGATCAAAATGGGGGCGTCACAATTCGCAAGAAGAGTTCAGATTGGTGTGGGGCCGCAACTGCACAGGAATGTGGAAGCTTACATGGATGATATAGGGGTCAAGACCAAGAACAAGGACACGCTGATCCAAGACCTAGAAGAAACCTTTGCGAGCCTGCACAAGATCATTTTGAAGCTTAATCCTGAGAATTGCGTTTTTGGAGTCCCCTGCGGTAAGCTCCTCGGATTCTTCATGTCACAGTGTGGGATCGAAGGTAACCCCGCGAAGATTGAGGCAATTGAACAGCTGGAGGCTCCAAAGCACATCAAGGGCGTGCGCCATCTCGCGGGCTGCATCGCCACCCTTAGCAGGTTCATTTCCAAGTCAGTAGAGCGTGCCCTGCCATTTTTGAAGATCCTGAAGAAGGCAGGCCCAATGACGTAGACCCCGGAAGCGGAGGAACGCTGCAAGATTTGAAGAGATATTTATCCTCAACGCGAGTCCTAGTCGCGCCTAAGCTGGAGGAGCCGTTGTTGCTATACTTGGCGGCAATGAACCAGGTGGTTAGTGCGGCGCTGGTGGCAGAAAGGGAAACTGAAGGGGATGAGGCAGAAACTCTAGAGCCTACAACCGGCGAGCGAGAGCTAGCCCCGACAAGTCAAAGAACTAATGGCGCAAGCGTGGCACAAGGGGCAGAGAAGCAAATTGTGCAAAGGAAGAAGGTGGTGCAACGACCAGTGTATTTTGTCAGCTCTCTCCTGCAGGGAGCTAGATCAAGGTACTCTGTGATGTAGAAAACGTTTTTCGGCCTCCTAATGGCCTCCCGAAAATTGTGCCACTTCCAAGCACACCACATCACCGTCGTCACTCGTTTCCTGCTGCAACGCATCTTGAGAAACCCAGAGGCAATCGGCAGGATTGTCGAGTGGGCATTGGAGCTGGCCAACTTTGACTTGAGCTTTGAAAGCACATCAAGAATCGAAAGCAGAGCCTTCGCAGAGTTCATAGAAGAATGGAAACCAACGCTAGACGAAGAAATTCTAGAAACAACCGTTCTCGGCAAGGAACCACCTCAAGAATGGATCATGTACATTGACGGAGCCTTCCCGCTGCAAGGCGCCGATGCCGGAGTGCTGCTCGTTCCACCCACCGGAGAGCACCTCAAGTACGTGATCCAAATGCATTTCCCAAGGGAGGAATCAACAAACAACACAACTGAGTACGAAGGATTGCTTGCCGGATTACGGATATCAGCTGATCTCGGCATTAGGAAGCTAATAGTCCGGGGAGATTCACAACTTGTTGTGCGCCAAGTGAATAAAGGTTAACATGGTCCACTGATGGAGGCGTATGTTGATGAAGTATGGAGATTGGAGGAGCGTTTTGAACACGTCCCCCGTGCCGAGAATAGCATTGATGATGACCTGTCAAAGAGAGCTGCACATAAGCTGCCTGTGGAATCATGCACTTTTGTACTCTGATTAACCCAACATTCTGTCATCCCATCAGCGTGGCAGAACAAGAAAAGAAAGGTCAATTCTGGTGACTACTCCCTGGCAGAGCCATCTGTGGTCACCAAGAGGGTTGCCGGAAGCAACAACCCGCCTGCCGGTGGACCTCAAGCTCTGGCAGACCCGATGATCTTTGCCGTAGAAGCTAGTGTTCTCGCGGCAGAAGAGATGCCTTAGGTCCTTGTCGTCGAGCCACATGCTCCGGCATGGGCCCAACAGATAGTCCAGTACCTCCAGACAAGAGATCTTACCGAGGAACCAGAAGAAGCTGAAAGAGTAGCCTGACGGTCGAGCATGTACCAGTTCGTGGACATCACCTTATACCAGAGGAGACTGAATGGAGTGAAGTTGAAGTGCATACCCCGGGAAGAAGGACGTCAGCTGTTGGCAGAGTTACACGAAGGGATCTGCGGCACCCACATCGGGTCACAGGACCTTGCCGGGAAACCCTTCACTCAGGATTTCTATTGGCCGACAACCCTTCAAGATTCATTAGGAGTGGTGACAACGTGTGAAGCATGCCAGTACCACGCCAAGCAAACACATCATTCGACATGAGCCCTTCAAACCATACCGCTCTCCTAGCCCTTCTTGGTCTAGGGGCTCGTCATTGTTGGGCCCCTTCCCCGTGCTACTAGGGACTTCGAGTTCTTGTTTGTTGCAATTGACAAGTTCATGAAGTGGACTGAGGTAGAGCCGGTGAGAAAGGTAACGGCGCAAGCAGCAGTCAAGTTTCTTAGAGGAATAATTTGTCGTTTCGGTGTCCCCAACAAGATCATCACCGACAACGGCACACAGTTCACTAGCAGCATGTAACACCCAAGATGCGGTCCTATCCTTATTTTGGCTCGAGGGCCTCGATAGGGATAGAAGCGCATATCGTTGTTTCGCAAGAATGGATATCGTTACTGTCGGAATCGGGGCTCCGGTGACCCTAGAGAGGTTCGAACTCTGGGGTGCACCGTCTCTCCAACCTTGTTATCTCACCCTAACCTACGCCGATGCTCCGACCTGCTTGAGCTTGGGGGAGGAACGGTGAACACAACGATCTACCCAGGTTCGGGCCACCTTGCGGTGTAAAACCCTACTCCTGCTTGTCTCAATTTCTTAGCGGGGGAGAGCGAATACCAATCAGTCCGTCTTCTACGGTAGTGACCTACCCTCTCTTATACTGGCCCTGGTCCTCTTCCCTTGAAAACACAAGGCGGGAAGGTTCGCCACAACGGCTAGTTTGGAGGGGGACAAGACAGCAGCTTATCCTTACAAAAGTAGTCTTCGCCTGCAAAAGCCTACTGCCGTGACGCGCTGGCGGGCTCGGGATGACCTCCGTCATGGCGAGCCCCCAGCCTTGGTCCTCTTGCAACAAACAAGAAACCTTTGGGGATTGCCTAGGGAACCGCCCAGCCGGCCCTTCTCCCTTAGCACTAAAAAGGTAAACCTCCTCATGGGCGCCTACTCCCGTGGCTTCTGGCACTGCTCGGCATGGCGCGCATCTCCCACATGAAGATGCAGGACTGCACGACCTCGCCGAGCCACCCTTGGTTAGTCCACCCCGCAAAGGCCTCGGGGGCCTCCTAAGAGACGGCCTTGGGGGGGGGGGGGCTTCGCGAAGCTCCTGACGATGCTCGCTGACGTGCGTCTCGCGAGGCGGGGGCCCTCGCAAGGGTCTCGCTTGTGAAGCACCATGGTGGGCCGTGCTGGGCCCATGACCTGTGTCACGCCCGAGGCTGCAGGCAGACATGCCTGGGTACCCCCAGTCCCAGGAGCCCGACAGTAGCTCCCAGGCCCGCGGCGTACACGATCCTGCAAAATGTGGGCGAGACAACATGGGCCCTAACCGCCTATGGGTCGGGCGCGACACGTGGTGCTTGGTCAGACGGGGGACGCCTCCGCTTCCCATGATGCCTCGGTAACTGCCCGGTCCGTCGTGGAGCCAACGCACCGTACTAGGTCATCATGGCCTCCCCCGTACCATCCTCACGTCTCGGAGGCGAGAGGGCGGATGCCATCCATACGCCAGACGCCTTATAAAGGTGGGGGGGAGGTCCCCCTCCTCATCTTTTCACCCTCGCCCTTTGCCTCTACTTGCCATCGCAACAACAATGGCATCCATGAAGAGGTTTTCTGATGCCGAAAAGGGGAAGGTCGCGCTGGAAGAGACGGAGGCATCGACACCGGTGAGGGGGCGACGTCTTCCCTGAACATTCGCCGCCATGCCTGGGGCGCTGTCTGGAGGGCGCGGGCAAGTCAAGCCAGTTCAAGCCTCCGCGGAGGGGGCTTGGCCCGCGGGCGCAAGCGCGGGGGGGGGGGGGGGGGGCGAGGCGGCCATGGTCGCAGCAGGAGGAACGGCCCCTCCAGCCGTCCACCGCGATCGTGGATCCACTCCGCCGACGCGGCCCACGAGTTCATCGTGGAGATGGTCAGCCATCCCCGCACCTGGCTCTGTCTCCCGGATTCCTTCGTGAGGGAGATGGTGGAGCATGCGCCCTTGGGCCTATGGCTGCAGCCTGATGGTTGCTGCAACGGGTCTTCTTGGGTGGCGACGGAATTCAACCCCCTCGGCTTCGTGTTCCTGAAGTGGGGGTGGAAGTCTTTTGCCTTGGCACGCGGCTTGAAGGAAGGGCATGTGCTCCACTTCAAGTTCGACGGGGTCGCCACGCTCTTCGTGAAGATCTTCGGGAAGGCCGGCGACCGTCTGGACTGCTGCATGGAGAGCAGCGGCGGTGGCGGCGATTCTTCCAGTGATGAAAGCAGCAATAGCACCTCACTCGGGGGAGCCGGGGGTGACGACGGCTCTAACGGCAACTCTGGAGGCTCCCTAGGCGCCCGCGTCAAGGATGAAGGTTCTGACTGAGCACAGGCGGCACCGGGGCTGAAGCCTTGGGGGCAATATTGTTCGGGCGCGGCCCCTCTTATTATGTTTTGTCTTTTGGGGTGAACCATGCTGGCCCCGCGGGGGCGTGTAAGAAAGATTGCTGCCTTCGCGTCTTAAGTTCCATGTCATTTCTGGTTAAGGATGCGTTCTCCCTTGGTGATTCTCATTTGCTTGTTCCCATTTCTGTGCTCGCCTTAATGCTCCTGCGTCGCTGGGGTTGATCCCCTGAGCCTGACTCTGCTGTCGCCTGGGCGTCGGGCTGCGACACCCCGGACAAACCTTGGGGTGGGAGGCCTAGAACCCCGCAATAGCCCCCGAGGCGTAATCCTTGGGGGCCTTCGCCCCTCGAGGAGCCCTTCAGGCGGTACTCCTGGAAAAAGGGGGGGGCTCCGTCGAGTACCCTGCTATAGCGGGGGCTTATTGCTCGTGATGCCGTGTCCGTGGTCCTTCGGGAAGCGCTCTTGGAGGTTCCAGAGTGGGTATTGCCCCAGGGGGAGTCCTGCCTTCGGAACGACGCCCTCTTGTTGGCTCGTTCTTGTGCATCGCGCGAGGAGACCAAACACTAGGACCAGGCAGCGGGGGTCCTGGTGAGTTGGTACGCGCGAGGGTCGGTCCTGTGGTTCAGAGCCTGCCCCTCGGGCTCCTGAAGTTGCCGGGGCTGGCTCGAGTGTAGGCACTGTGTTTAGCCCCCGCTCGCGCGAGGCACGGGAGGGAGAGAACAAGCGTGCAGTCGTTGCAAAAGGGTTTCAACCAAACACCATAATACTTAAGGAAACTAGAGCCTTGCTTGAGAGGGGTAACAAACTTTGTTCATTAAGTGGGTAGGACGGTGGTTTTCACACCTAGTGTGGAGCATGGGGCTTCCACTTGAGCGTGGGCATAGTCGCGGTTCAACAGTACTTCCACCAATGTGGAGCATGGGGCTTCTACTTGGGCGTGGGCATAGTCGCGGTTCGACAGTATTTCTGCCAACGCGGAGCATGGGGCTTCCACTTGGGCGTGGGCAAAGTCACGATTCGATAGTATTTCCACCCGCGCGGAGCATGGGCCTTCCACTTGGGCATGGGCGGGAGTCCTCCCGATGCTAGGGTGTGGCGCATCAGGAGGCTCCGGGGCGTATTCAACCCCACTCATTCTTACGTGAGAGTGTCACGGGTAGAATTTGCGGAGGTGCTGGATGTTCCATGCGTTTTGCACGAGAACTCTATCCCTTGTCTCCAAGCGGGCCGCGTCCGGCCTAGAGACATGGGTGACCCTGAAGGGGCCTTCCCACATGGGCGAGAGCTTGTGGAGGCCCTCTTTGGAGAGGATGCGCCGTAGGAAGAGGTCCCCGACCTCGAGGGTACGAGGCCGAATGCCACGACTGTTGTAGCACCGCAGGGCCTGCTGTTACCTTGCGGCACGAAGGGCGGCCTGGCGGCGGGCCTCCGTTAGGAACAAAAGATCAGCCTCCCGCGGGGCATCCTGACGCGCCTCGTCAAATGCCAGGACCCACGGGGAACCATAACTAAGCTCCGAGGGAAGGACCACCTCCGCCCCGTAGACGAGGAAGAAGGGGGTTTCGTCGGTGGGCTTAGTCGCTATTGTGCGGATCGACCACAACACGGACTACGGCTCATCCAGCCACCCCCTCCCGCAGGCCTCAAGCTTCTTCTTAAAGCTCCTTGTCTTAAGGACCTTCAGGACCTCAACGTTGGCCCGCTCGGCCTGGCCATTGCTTCGTGGGTGAGCCACCGAAGCATAGCATATTTGCGTACCAAGGTTAGCACAAGATGACTTGAAGAGGCTGCTTGTAAACTATAGTTTACCAAGGTTAGTGCAGTACTGTCGGTGATGATGCGGTTGGGGACGCCGAACCGACACACGAGGATCTTGATGAACTTGAGGGCCGACCCAGCTGGGATGGCGCAGACAGGCTCGACCTCCGCCCACTTGGTGAATTTTTCGATGGCGACGTAGAGGTACCGATATCCACCGGCCGCGTGGGGGAAGAGGCCCAGGATGTCCAACCCCCATATCGTGAAGGGCCAAGGGAGTGGGATTGTCTAAAGCCCTTGCATGGGCTGGTGGATCTGCTTGATGTGGAACTCGCAGGCTTCGCAAGACTGGACCAGCTCGGCAGTGTCGCGAAGCGCGATGGGCCAGTAAAAA
Source organism: Elymus sibiricus (assembly GCA_039707655.1). Taxonomy (NCBI): domain Eukaryota; kingdom Viridiplantae; phylum Streptophyta; class Magnoliopsida; order Poales; family Poaceae; genus Elymus; species Elymus sibiricus. The sequence goes on along the minus strand of CM077669.1, from coordinate 320,873,822 downwards.
CCATAGTGAAATGCCTTACCGGCGAGGCTGCGCGACGACGAGTGATGCCCACAATCCCCCTCATGGATGTCCGCGAGCATCTCGCGCCCTTGCTCTTCCGAGATGCACTGCAGCAAGACGTCATTGGGCCGCCGGTGATACAGCTCACCGCCTTGCATGTAGTAGGCAGTGGCCTGTCGAGTGACGCGTTCCGCCACTGCGTCTTTTGCTGGGGGGTCGCCGCGGAGCAGGTAAGCCTTGAACAAATCGGCCCAGCTTCCCTTCTCAGGTTCAAGAGCCAGTAGCAAGCGGTCTCCTAAGGGCAAGCCACAGTCCGGCGCGCCTGTGGATGGCGCGGGGGGAGGCTCCTCATGCATCTGGGTGGCGCCGGTGGTAGGCGACACGATCGACTGTCGGAATTGGGGCTCTGGGGACCCAAAAAGGTTCGAACACTGGGGTGCATTTGCTCTCCTGCCGTACTCGGCCTCACAACCTTACAACCACTATCCGGCGGCTCGAGCTAAGGGAGATGAACAAAGGACACACGGTTTACCCAGGTTCGGGCCACCTCGCGGTCTAAGACCCTACTCCTGCTTGTCTGAATTGCGTGGGGGTGAGGATGAGTACAAGGTGAGTTCTTGCTTGCCCGGGGCTCCCCTCTTGCTACGGTGGCCGGTTCCTATTCTTATATTGGCCTTGGTCCTCTTCCCCCGAAAACACAAGGCGGGAAGGGTTGCCACAACGGCCAGTTTGAAGGGGGACATGACTGCAGCCTATCCAGACAAAAGTGGTCTTCGCCTGCCAAAGCTCTTTGTCGTGACATGCACGTGGGCTCAGGGGTGAGATCCATCCTGCCGAGCCCTCGGTCCTGGTCTTCTTGCATGATAAAGGAAAACTTCGGGGATTGCTTTGGGAACCTGCGAGCTGGCGTCGCTCCTCTATCACCAAAGAGGAAACTGTCTCTGTCCGTGCCAGCTGGTGCGACCCTGGGGGCCGCTCCGTGCAAGCCGCGTCAGCTACGTGAAGGAGCAGAGCTGCTTGACCCTGCCAGGCCGACCTCGATGGACCCGTCCCGCGAGGGCTTCAAGAGGTGGCTCCACAAAGGGGCCGCAAGAGGCTCTTGAAGGCGTGGTTGTTGTACGCCTCGCAAGGCACGGGCTCTCATGAGGGCTTTCCTCATGAAGACCGTTGGTGGGCCATTCGGTGCTTAGGGCCAGCGCCCGCCCGGGCCGCGGGCAGACGGGCCTAGGCACCCCCAGTCCCAGAGGCCCGACAGTAGCCCCCGGGCCAGCGGTGTGCATGATTCCGCCTGTTGGTGGGGGCAACGTGACGCGGGCCCTAATCGCCTGCGGGTCGGGCGTGATGCGCGAGTGTTTTGGGGCGCAGGGTGCCCCACTTTCCACGAGGCCTTGGCGGCTGCGCAAGCTGACATAAAGCCTGCGCGCGGCCCGGGGCCATCATTGCCATTCCTTGTGTTGCCTCCGTCTCCCCACACCTTCATCCTCCGCGCAGAACCGCTCCAGATCCAGCCTCTCATGAGGTACCTCCTTCGCCCTCCCTGTGGCCTCAGCACCTAGATGGCGCCCGCCGGCAAGAAGGGGAAGGCCGCGGCCTCCGCCGCGAGCCCTGCCGCCATCGGGCCGACGCTCTTATCCTTCACCATTTCTGACAAGGAGGACTTGGGCCCGGCGCTCCCGCTGGTGGCCGGCAGGCTGAATGAGGGGCAGGCGACTGAGATCTGGCCATGCTCGGCAGTGCCGGGCAGCCTGCCGGAGACCGCCTACCCCTTCTTCTACCATAGTGTCTGTGCCGGGCTGGTCCCGCCGTTTGCCAAGTTCTTCTATGCCATCCTCTCGCATTACCAGATCCACGCCTTGCATCTTCAGCCCAACTCCATCCTCCTCCTGGCCATCTTCGCCTTCTATTACGAGGCATTAGTGGGCATGAGACCCTCGGTGGCGCTCTTTCACCACTTCTTCAGTCTGCGGTTCACCGCCCCGGACCAACGCTCCGCGTGTGTTTCCTTTGTTGACGTCACGCGCGCGAGCATCCGCCTAAAGGCCGGGAAGAAGGTGGAGGGCTACCGGCAACGTTGGGTTGATATGTATCCAACGTATCTATAATTTTTGCTTGTTCCATGCTGTTATATTATCATTCTTGGATGTTTTACAATCATTTTATAGCAACTTTATATCATTTTTTGGGACTAACCTATTGACATAGTGCCAAAGTGCCAGTTGCTGTTTTTGCTTGTTTTTTACTTCGCAGAATATCAGTACCAAACGGAGTCCAATCGCAACGAAACTTTTTGGAGATTTTTTTTGGACCAGAAGACACCCAGTGGGCCAAAGAAGTGCCAGAGAGGTGGGCCGTGGAGACCACAACCCACCAGGGCGCGCCAGGAGCCCTGGGCGCGCCCTGATGGGTTGTGCCCTCCTCGGGACCCCTCTCCACCGCCTATGATGCCTATAAATTCCCAAATATTACAGAAACCCTAGAGGAGTCGATGAAAAACACATCTTGCCGCCGCAAGTTCTAGAGCCTCAAGATCCAATCTAACACCATCACGGAGGGGTTCATCATCCTCATTGGTGCCTCTCTGATGATTCGTGAGTAGTCCATCATAGACCTACGGGTCCGTAGGCAGTAGCTAGATGGCGTCCTCTCTCTCTCTCTCTCTCTCTCTCTCTCTTTCTTTTGATTCTCAATACAATGGTCTCTTGGAGATCTATTTGATGTAAACTTTTGTGGTGTGTTTGTTGGGATCCGATGAATTTTGAGTTCATGATCAGTTTCTATCTATGAATATTATTTGAGTTTTCTTTGTTCTCTTATATGCATGATTACTTATAGCCTCATATTTCTTCTTCGAATCATTGGTTTAGTTAGGCCAACTAGATCGATTCTTCTTGCCATGCGAAGAGGTGCTTTGTGATGGGTTCGATCTCGCGGTGCCCTCTCCCAGTGACAGAAGGGGCAACGAGGCACACATGTATCATTGCTATTAAGGATAACAAGATGGGGTCTATTCCTACTTGAATAGATCGTGTCTACATCATGTCATCGTTCTTATTGCATTACTCTGTTTTCCATGAACTTAATACACTAGATGCATGCTGGATAGCAGTCGATGTGTGGAGTAATAGTAGTAGATGCAGGCAGGAGTCGGTCTACTTATCTTGGACGTGATGCCTATATAATGATCATCGCCTTGGATATTGTCATTATTATTTGATCTTCTATCAATTGCCCAACAGTAATTTGTTCACCCACCATGTGCTATACTCATGAGAGAAGCCACTAGTGAAACCTACGGCCCCCGGGTCTAGTTTTCCAACATATTGCTTTCCGATCTATCTTTTTGGCGCTTTTGTTTTCAGATCTATTATTCCAAAAACCCAAAAATATCTTGCTGCACTTTTTATTTGTTCTTTTTATTTTGTGTTCTTGAGAGATCTATCTCTCCAATCTATCACTACCTAATCTATCTTTTTACCGTAGAGAGATTGACAACCTCTCTTTCGCGTCGGGTTGCAAGTATTTGTTCTTTGTGTGCAGGTGCTGTTTATTAGGTGGTGGTGATCCTCCTACTTGTTCGATACCTTGGCTTCATAACTGAGGGAAATACTTACTGTCGCTGTGCTGCATCATCCCTTCCTCTTTGGGGAAATACCGACGCAATCTCAAGTCACGTCAAAGGAATTTCTGGCACCGTTGTCGGGGAGTAAGCGGTCTCTTCTACGTTCCAATCTCAGGCGCCGAGGAGACACCATCATCATCTACTAGGTTCCTAATCACAAATCTCATCTCCTTGCAATTACATTATTTGCCATTTGCCTCTCGTTTTCCTCTCTCCCACTTCACCGAATTTGCCGTTTTATTCGCCCTCTTTTTCGTTTGCCTTTTTCTTGTCGGATCTCTTGCTTGCTTGCAATCTTGTTTGCGTAGTCACGATGACTCAAGAAAACACCAAGTTGTGTGATTTTTCCAATACTAATAATAATGATTTTATTAGTACTCTGATTGCTCCTCCCGCCACTAGTGCGGAGTCTTGTGATATCAATGCCGCTTTGTTGAATCTTGTCATGAAAGATCAATTTGCCGGTACTCCTAATGAGGATGCCGCATCCCATCTAAACACGTTCGTAGAATTGTGTGATATGCAAAAGAAAAAAGGTGTGGACAATGATATAGTGAAGTTGAAATTATTTCCTTTTTCCTTGCGGGATCGTGCAAAAATTTGGTTTTCCTCTTTGCCTCGCAATAGTTTAGATTCTTGGAATAAGTGCAAGGACGCTTTTGTCACTAAGTATTTTCCTTAGGACACGAATCATGAATTTTAAGCAACTTGAGCATTAACATGTTGCACAATCTTGGGAAAGAATGAAATTGATGCTAAGAAATTGTCCTACTCATGGTTTAAATCTTTGGATGATCATACAATTTTTTTATGCGGGATTGAATTTTGTCTCTAGAAATCGTTTACATTCCACCACGGGTAGTACTTTTATGGAAATTACTTTGGGTGAAGCTACTAAATTTCTAGATAATATTATGGAAAATTATTAACAATGGCATACCGAAAGAGCACCTACTAGCAAAGAGGTTAATTCGGTTGAAGAAATTAGTACTTTGAGTGATAAGGTTGATGCATTGATGAAATTGGTTGCTAGTAAAAAATCCCCTATTGATCTTAATGATGTGCCTTTGTCTACTTTGATTGAGCCAAATAGTGATTCCGTAGATGTGAACTTTGTCTCACGAAACAATTTCAATAACAATGCTTATAGAGGTATTTGTAATCCTAGGCATTTTCCTGGAATTCCTCTAATAATTATGGTAATTCCTATGGTAATCCTTCTTACAATAATAAGAGGAACACTTCTGATCTTGAGAGTAATATTAAAGAATTTATCAATGCGCAAAAGGCTTTCAATACTATGATAGAAGAAAAGTTGTATAAGATTGACGATATGTCTAGAAGCATTGATAGAATTTCTCATGATGTAGACAATCTCAAGTTGAAAGCTTTTGTGCCTAAGATTGATGAATCAATTAAAGCTTTATATGTCTCTATTGATGAAAGTAAGAAAAGAACCGCTATGCTTAGAGCTAGAAGAGAATTCTTAAAAAAATCGTTTTCTAGTGATTGCCTTCATAAAAATGATGAAGATCTTAAAGTGATTGGTGTTTCTTCTATTGATTCCTCGTTTAGTAATATTCAAATTGATGATAAAGGAACTGAAGTAGAGTCAACTTTAGCTAGAAGGCATCCCAATAATTTGGAGGGTGAAAATCTTGATGAAAAATTTGATGAAAGTGGGTTTGAAGAGGTCAAAATTTTGACTAGTGATGTGTCCACCATTTTGGATTACAAAGACTTTAATTATGATAGTTGCTCTTTGATTGAATGTATTTATTTGCTGCAATCCATGTTGAATTCACCCCATGCTTATGAACAAAATAAAGCTTTCACTAAACATATCGTTGATGCCATGACGAATTCTTTTGAAGAAAAGTTGGAGTTGGAGATTTCTAGTCCTAGAAAATTACATGATGAGTGGGAACCTACTATTAAGGTCAAGATTAAAAATTATGAGTGCTTTGCTTTATGTGGTTTGGGTTCTAGTGTTTCCACGATTCTGAAATCTTTATGTGATGTGCTTGGTCTCACTAATATTGAAGAATGTTCTCTTAATTTGCACTTGGCGGATTCTACTATTAAAAAGCCTTTGGGAAGAATTAATGATGTTCTTATTCTTGCTAATAGGAACTATGTGCCCATATATTTTATTGTTCTTGATATTGATTGCAATCCGTCTTGTCCCATTATATTTGGTAGACTGTTCTTACGTACTATAGGTGCCATGATTGATATGAAAGAAGGAAATATTAGGTTTCAGTTTCTATTGAGAAAGGCTATGGAAAACTTCCCTAGAACAAGAATTAAGCCACCATATGAATCAATCATGAGAGCCTCCTATGGAGCAAAAACCAAATATGATAATACTTGAATCTATGTGTTATGCCTAGCTAGGGGCGTAAAACGATAGCGCTTGTTGGGAGGCAACCCAATGAATAAATTTATTTTCCTCTTTAGGATGATTCATAGGATGCGTAGAAGCGATGCTGAATCTGAAACAAAAACTTTGCGTCCAGTGTTCGAATTTTCATGTTTTACTGGAACGTGATATTGAGCTGAAATTTTAACACAGTGTTTCTATACAAATTCTTTACGTTGTCCTAATGTTTAAGAATTTTTAGAGTTACAGAAGTATGGTTAGAGTACAGATTACTACACACTATTCTGTTTAAGATAGATTATGTTTTCGTTGCATTGTGTGCTTGTTTTGATGAATCTGTGGGTTATATTGAAGGGTATGAGCCATGGTAAAGTTAAAATACAGTAGGTATCATGCAATAATAAAATATGAATGGGTTTTCAGCAGCACCTAAAGTAGTGATTTGCTTTATTATACTAACGGATCTCACGAAGATTTTGTTAAGTTTTGTGTGATTGAAGTTTTTAAGGTTTTGGTGAGATCACGATGGATGAAGGAATAAGGAGTGAAAAGAGCCTAAGCTTGGGTATGCTACAGCACCCCCAAGATATATCCAAAGATAAACAAGCAACTAAGCTTGGGGATGCCCCGAGTGGCATCCCCTCTTTCTTCTAACGACCATCGGTATTTTACTTGGAACTATATTTTTATTCGTCACATATCATGAGTTTTGCTTGGAGCGTATTGTATCATTTGAGTCTTTGCTTGCTTTGCTTTTTAGTTTGTCTTTAGTATCCTTGCTGGACACACCTATTTGAGAGAGCCAAAATTATGCTATGATTTGTTAGAATTGCTCTATATGCTTCACTTAAACTTTTTGAGCTATAGAATTGCTCTAGTGCTTCACTTATATCTTTTTGAGCACGGTGTGCTTGGAAATTTTTGTAGAAATACTCTCATGCTTCACTTAGATAAATTTGAGATTTAGTAAATTTTGAAGAAATCCTCTCATTCTTCACTTATACTATTTTGATAGATGAAACTTTTATGCTCATGTGCTTCACTTAAATTTGTTTGAGCTTGTCAAAAGCAATGGCAATATATGAAACTAGTTCCCAAGTGATATATATCCAAGGGGGATATAATAAAAACCTTCATGAAGATCATTGGACAAATTAAACTTGATTCCTTGTAATAGTTTTAAGATGTGATGATAGTAATATGTGAGTCATGTTAGTGAGTAATTATGCTTTACTAGGAATATTGGTGTTAAGGTTTGTGATTCCCTATGCATGCACGAAAGTCAATAGTTATGCAATGAAATTACATCCTACTTATGGTGCATTATTTGGTGTTAGTTATGCTCAATGCTCGCTTATGTGAATTTTCGTTTCTTGGTTGGTTGCTTCTCAATCTATTTGCTAGCCTCCACTTGTACTAAGTAGAAATACTACTTGTGCATCCAAAATCCTTAAACCCAGTTTTGAGTTATAAGGCCACCATACCTACCTATATGTGGTATTTCCATGCCGTTCTAAGCAAATTTGTATGTGCCATCTCTAATTTTCAAAATAAATTTCCTTTTTGTGTGCTCGTACCGCTCATGAAACGGTAGGGGGTGTCTAATATTTTTCCATGCTAGATTTGTTATTCTCGAGATGAGTGTTTATTCACTTGTCATTGCACGAGAGTGCAGCGGTAATAGGGATGCCCAGGCCTGAAATGAAGAAAGAAAAAAAAATTATTTATGTTGTCAAATAATAAATTCCTTGGAAAGTGTTGGTATGGAAGGCAACCGTGGATACGGCCAGCCATGGATTGTGAAAGAATGGTGGAAAAAGGAATAAACTTTATTCTCTGTTTGGGAACCGCCTATGATATATCTAGCATGGAATGTTTTGTGAACTACTTTGTCATTTTCGTTGACAGGAAAGGCATGCCACTCAAAATATTTTTCTCTCTCAATTTAAACTTTGAGCTCTGGCACCTCTACAAATCAATACTTCCCTCTGCGAAGTATCTATCTATTTACTTTATGCAATTTTTATTTTGAGTCTCCATCTTCTCTTATAAAGAACCAACTAGGGGGCACCATGATCGTACTTGAGCATTGGGTGTAGCTAATATTTGAGTGTGTTTCATGAATGGGTCAATGATTGAGCATGATGGGCCAGGGATAACTTTCTTTAGTGTTGATATTTTGAAAGACATGGTTGCTTGTTGGCATGCTTGAGTATTGAAGTCATTATGTTAAAACTAGACTATTGCTTTGAATCATCTAAAGTCCAAATGTCCATGCTACAAATAAAAGAATATGAGATGAACATGTTCGGCAGCATTCCACATCAAAAATTCTGTTTTTATCATTTACCTACTCGAGGACGAGTAGGAATTAAGCTCGGGGATGCTGATACGTCTCCAACGTATCTATAATTTTTGCTTGTTCCATGCTGTTATATTATCAGTCTTGGATGTTTTACAATCATTTTATAGCAACTTTATATCATTTTTTGGGACTAACCTATTGACATAGTGCCAAAGGGCCAGTTATTGTTTTTGCTTGTTTTTTACTTTGCAGAATATCAGTACCAAACGGAGTCCAATCGCGACGAAACTTTTTGGAGATTTTTTTGGACCAGAAGACACTAAGTGGGCCAAAGAAGTGCCAGAGAGGTGGGCCGTGGAGACCACAACCCACCAGGGCGCGCTAGGGGCCCTGGGCGTGCCCTGATGGGTTGTGCCCTCCTCGGGACCCCTCTCCACCGCCTCTGATGCCTATAAATTCCCAAATATTCCAGAAACCCTAGAGGAGTCGACAAAAAACACATCCAGTCACCGCAAGTTCCAGAGCATCGAGATCCAATCTAACACCATCACGAAGGGGTTCATCATCCTCATTGGTGCCTCTTCGATGATGCGTGAGTAGTCCACCATAGACCTACGGGTCCGTAGGTAGTAGCTAGATGGCTTGCTCTCTCTCTCTCTCTTGTGATTCTCAATACAATGGTCTCTTGGAGATCTATTTGATGTAAACTTTTGCGGTGTGTTTGTTGGGATCCGATGAATTTTGAGTTCATGGTCAGTTTCTATCCATGAATATTATTTGAGTCTTCTTTGATCTCTTATATGCATGATTACTTATAGCCTTGTATTTCTTCTTCGAATCTTTGGTTTAGTTAGGCCAACTAGATCGATTTTTCTTGCCATGGGAAGAGGTGCTTTGTGATGGGTTCGATCTTGCGGTGTCCTCTCCCAGTGATAGAAGGGGCAGCGAGGCACGCATGTATCGTTGCTATTAAGGATAACAAGATGGGGTCTATTCCTACATGAATAGATCTTGTCTACATCATGTCATCGTTCTTATTGCATTACTCCGTTTTTCCAAGAACTTAATACACTAGATGCATGCTGGAAAGCAGTCGATGTGTGGAGTAATAGTAGTAGATGCATGCAGGAGTCGGTCTACTTATCTTGGACGTGATGCATATATAATGATCATCGCCTTGGATATCGTCATGATTATTTGATCTTATATCAATTGCCCAACAGTAATTTGTTCACCCACCGTGTGCTATACTGAGGAGAGAAGCCACTAGTGAAACCTACGGCCCCAGGGTCTACTTTTCCAACATATTGCTTTCCGATCTATCTTTTTGCCGCTTCTGTTTTCAGATCTATTATTCCAAAAACCCAAAAATATCTTGCTGCACTTTTTATTTGTTCTTTTTATTTTGTGTTCTTGATAGATCTATCTATCCAATCTATCACTACCTAATCTACCTTTTTACTATAGAGAGATTGACAACCTCTCTTTCGCGTTGGGTTGCAAGTATTTGTTCTTTGTGTGCAGGTGTTGTTTATTAGGTGGTGATCCTCCTACTGGTTTGATACCTTGGTTTCATATCTGAGGGAAATACTTACCGTCGCTGTGCTGCACCATCTCTTCCTCTTTGGGGAAATACCGATGCAGTCTCAAGCCACGTCATGGGTCTTCATGAACGCGCGCCGGGCCAGCTCGCTCCTGGCGGCCCCCACACGCCAACCCACGCAGATCCCCGAGTGGTGCCATGGGAAGCTCACTGACCCGAGGGCGGAACTCATCCTGAAGCGCATCACCGCGCACGAAGATGCCTCTCTGACGTTGGCGATGGTCATCATGGAATTCCTGGGGCAGCGTATCGCGCTGCTCCAGGCGCGCTCGCGGCCCCTATGGGAGTTTGCCGGCTCGAGGGACCCAATGAGGCTGCACATTAGCGGCCTGATGCACGGTGAGCTGGATGGGGTCTTAGGGGCCCTACTTAGCTTCAATTGTGAGGGTCTCCCGGAGGCAGCGCCGTTGCAGTATGGCTGCATCGACATAGAGGAGCTGGTTGTGGAGATGCCCGCCTTCGACGAGTGGGGACTCGTCGGGCCGTGCGGGAATCCCTTTGTCGCGGTGATGACCTCCAGCGGGGGCGATGACGGCGAGGACTCAGAAGCGACAGAAGGAGAGGGGGACGCCGGCCAGGTGCCGTCGCCCAGTCTCCACACGTCTCTGCGCGGCCTCGGGGATGATGACGCTGCCACGGTCAAGCAGCGCCAAGTTACTCCCTCCAGGCCCGCAACCGCGGAAGGTGGAGTGGGGCTGACTCTGCGGCCACCCCCGCGCCGTTGGCAGGGGCTCACGTCGAAGGCGTGGTGCCGGTCCCTGCGGCGGCCGCACCCCCTCAGGAGGCCTCCCTGGCTCCCAAGGAGGGGGGAAGCCAGACCGGGCCCATCGAGGGCCGCACCGAGTGCCCTCCGGGCGGCGTCAACAGGGCGCACGGGGACAGCGAGGGCACGCCACCCGCCACCGCGAAGAAGAGGAAGTGGGCCGGCGGGGACGAGTAAGTACCTCAATCCATTCCCACGCCGCATGTCTGTGGCAGGTTTGCTCGAGCTGATCTCCTCGCCGGCGCAGGTGTTCCGGCGGCGGCGAGGAGAAGAAGAAGAAGGCGGGCGCTGGGGCGAAGGTGGTGGCCATCCGGAAGGCGGCCTCAACCCTTGGCCGAAGCCTTGGGGGGCACAGGGGCGGTTTACGCTAGCCTGGCGCTGTGCTTGGTCGTGCGGGCACCGCGGCAGTGCCTAGCATCTCCCCGGCCTGGCGAGGGGGCCCGTGCCCCAGGGCCACGATGGTCTAACCCCCAGCACAACCTGCCAGGGCCGCGGGGGTCCAGCCTCAGGCGCCACCTGCCGAGGCGACGACTGTTAGCCCCCGGCGCCACCTGCCGAGGCCACGGCTTCTCAGCCAGCGAGGGAGGGAGGGGCGCCTCAACCTTCGCCGGCCATCCCAGCCACTGCAGCCATCCATGGCGCGGGGTGCGACTTAGGCTGCCCTCCAGCGGGGGTCACTCCAGGGGCCCCAGAGGCCAGCGCGATGGTCTCCCCAGGCAAACCGCAGGGGCCAAGCGCGGGGGAGAACCTGGAGCCCCCGGCATCTCAAGTGCAGGGCGCAGGGGACCTCCTTATTACAGCAGCAGCAAGCGTCGGGGCGCGAGCCCCCAGGCAAACTCTCGCCCTGATGGACCAGAACGCCTTGCTCAGGCGCGGGGCTCTGACCGATGCCCTGGATGCGCTCGACCGGCTCGGGGCAGACTTTCGAGATGCCGAGGCGCGCCTCTCTGCCGAGCGATTGAGGCTCGCCATGGGGTGGCGTCAACTTGACGCCTCCGCCAGGGAGGCTCATAGCAGGGCTGAGGCCACCCTTGCGGAGGGCAAGAAGGAGGTCGCTGAGGCGAAGGCCGCTTGCGATAGGGCTCTTGCCGAGAAAATAGCGCTCGCCAAGCGCTTCAAGGAAGCGGAAGCCGGCCTGAAGGCGCTTCAGGAGCAAGCCGCGCAAGCGCAGCAACTCGAGCCGCGGGAAGAAGATGTCAAGGCCCGCGAGGCGAGGCTCGCAGACTCCGACGCTTAGCTCACGAATATGACGACCGAGCAGGCCACGGAGCATGGGCGCTTGGAGACGCTGCTGCGCGAGGTGGCCGAGGCCGAAGAAGCTCATGCCAAGTAGGTCTCCAAAGTCAATGCCTAGCTGGATGCCCGGGAGAAGGAGATTCAGGCCGCTATCTATGCGAGGGTGGCCTCGGACCATGCCGCGCTTTCCTCCCTCGAGCACAGGGCCCGCGAGGCCCTGGGCTCCATTTGCAGGTTGAGTTTCGATGCCCCTCTCTTCCCTCAGGGCTCCAGAATGTCGGCGCACCCCTACCTGGCGCGCCAAATGTTGGAATCGGGGCTCGGGGGACTGAAAAAGGTTCGAACACTGGGGTGCACTCGCTCTCCTACCCTACTCTGCCTCACAACCTTATGGCCACTCTCCGTCAGCTCGAGCTAAGGAAGATGAACAAAGGACACACGGTTTACCCAGGTTCGGGCCACCTCGCGGTGTAAGACCCTACTCCTGCTTGTCTGAATTGCGTGGGGTGAGTATGAGTACAATGTGAGTTCTTGCTTGCCCAGGGCACCCCTCTTGCTACGGTGGCCGGTTCCTATTCTTATATTGGCGTTGGTCCTATTCCCCCGAAAACACAAGGTGGGAAGGGTTGCCACAACGTCCAGTTTGAAGGGGGATAGGACTGCAGCCTATCCTGACAAAAGTGGTCTTCGCTTGCCAAAGCTCTTCGTCATGACGTGCTCGTGGGCTCGGGGGTGACATCCGTCCTGCCGAGCCCTCGGTCTTGGTCTTCTTGCACGAGAAAGGAAACCTTTGGGGATTGCTTTGGGAATCCGTGAGCTGGCATTGCTCCTCTATCACAAAAGAGGAAACTCTCTCTATCCACGCCAGCTGGTGTGACCCTGGGGGCCGCTCGGTGCGAGCCGTGTCAGCCACGTGAAGGAGCAGGGATGCTTGACCCTGCCAGGCCGACCTTGACGGACCTGTCCCGCGAGGGCTTCAGGAGGTGGCTCCGCAAAGGTGCCGCGGGAGGCTCTTGATGGCGTGGTTGTTGTATGCCTCGCGAGGCACGGGCTCTCGTGAGGGCTTTCCTTATGAAGACCGTTGGTGGGCCATTCGGTGCTTAGGGCCAGCGCCGTGCCTGGGCCGCGGGCAGACGGGATAGGGTACCCCCAGTCCCAGAGGCACAACACCGACGGCCTGAAAAGCCTCTCCTCGAACACACCTGGGCTTTGGGCCTCTCGGCGTGATGCTCGCTTGGCGAGGTCGTCGGCCTCATGGTTAGCGTTGCGCAGGATGTGCTGCAATTCTAAACAAAGGAAGCGCTTCTCGAGTTTTCGTACCTCTTCCAGGTAGGCCGCCATGTGCTCGTCCTTGGGCTTGTACTTCTTGCTGGAGAAGTCGACGAGGAGCTGGGAATCACCCTGGATGATAAGGCGCTTGACGCCAAGGGCGGAGGCGGCCTTGAGGCCGGCGATGAGGCCCTCGTATTCCGCGATGTTGTTGGAGACCTTCCCGTCGTGACCGAAACACAGCTGGACCGCGTATCGCAACTTGTCTCCCGTCGGAGAGGTGAGCACGGCGCCGGCCCCCGCTCCTTGTCTGGAGAAAGCGCCATCGAAGCATAGGACGCATCCTTCGGGCGCCTCATCCCCAGTAAGAAGGGTCTCGTCTCCCTGAGGCCCCTCCTAGCATGGGTTCGTCCATTCTACCACGAAGTCGGCCAAGGCTGCGCCCTTGAAGACCCTGGTAGTGCAGAATTCCAGCTGGAAAGCTTGCAGCTCGATGTTCCATTCAGTGACCCTGCCCTCGGCATTGGGATTGCGCAGGATTTTCTCCAGGGGTAGGTGGAAACGACCCTAATAGTGTGGCTTTGGAAGTAGTGGTGCAACTTTCGGGAGGCGATGAGCAGCGCGAGGAGGAGCTTCTGCTGCATGGGGTAGTGCTCGCGCGCGTCCCTCATCACCGTGCTAATGTAGTACACGGGCCGCTGGAGGTGGCGCGTGACCGTAGTGTCGGTATCGTCCTCGCGAGGAGGCTCGAGAGGTGCGGCAGGGGGCGGGGCTGTGGCATCCTCCAGGGACACGGCGCGATCGACCGCGGGGGGCACTGGGACCATTGCGTCGAGGGCCGCGGGGGCCTCCGGGGGCCCACCACCCAAGGTGGCGGGAGCCCCCTGACGTGCGCAGCTTGAGGCCATCACGTCCCCCTGAAGGGGGGCGGTGGCCCCACGTGGCGCCTCTTCGGTCAGCGCGACCACACGGTGTCTTCATGGGGGTCATGGCCCCCTCCTTTGGGATGACTCGCTCTTCCCGCTCCACCACGAGGTCCGCACTGGCTGTCTGGGGGGTGGCCGCCAAGTACAACAGCAGACGCTCGTGGGGGCACGGCACGACCATGACAGGGGGGCTGGTGAGGTACCTCTTAAGGTCCGCGAGGGCGGCGTCTGCTTTTGGGGTCCACTTGAACGGGCCAGACCTCTTCATGAGCTTAAAGAACGGCAACGCCTATTCACCATACTTAGAGATGAAACGCCCCAGCGAGGCCAGGCATCCCGCTAGCTTTTGCATCTCCTTGAGTGCTCGCCGGGGGCCTATCTGCTCGATAGCCTTGACCTTTTCCGGGTTGGCTTCGATCCCTCGATGAGATACGAGGAACCCGAGGAGCTTGCCTGAGGGGACCCCGAAGACGCACTTGTCGGGGTTGAGCTTGAGGCGGACCTTGCGTAGGTGGGCGAAATTCTCTTCCAAATCTTCACTGAGCATCTTGGCTTCGCGTAATTTGACCATGATATCGTCCAGGTAAGCCTCCGCGTTCCTGCCTAGTTGGGGCCCCAATGCGATGTACATCAACCTCTAGAAGGTGGACCCGCCACTCTTCAGACCAAAGGGCATGCAGGTGTAGTAGAATATCCCACAGGGGGAGGTGAACACCATCTTCTCCACATCTTTCACTGCCATCTTGATCTGATGATAGCCCAAGAAGGCATCCAAGAAGCACAGGAGGTCATAGCCAGCGGTGGATTCCAGGATCTGGTCGATGCGTGGCAGCGGGAAGGGGTCCTGAGGGCAAGCCTTATTGAGACTTGTGAATTCTACGCACATCCATTCCTTGCCGCCCTTTTTGGGGACAATGACCAGGTTAGCGAGCCACTCGGGATATCACACCTCACGGATGACCCCTGCTTCCTACAGCATCTGCACCTCCTGGACGCCAAAGTGATGCTTCTCCGGCGCCTGGCGCCGCGCTTTCTTCTTGATCGGGCGCGCATTGGGGCACACCTCCAGGTGGTGCTCAATTACCTCCCTCGGGACCCCGGTCAGGTCGGTCGGCTTCCATGCAAACACGTCAGTGTTTGCCTGAAGGAACACAATAAGCTCACTTACCTGCTCGGGGGAGAGCTCGGCGCCAATGGTGAAGGTGTGGCTCGGGTCGGCACCACCGAACGACACTTTCTTCATTTCAGCATTGTCTTGAGAGAACATCAGCTTCTTTCTTTCTGCATCGCCTCGGGAGGCTCCGCCTCGCTCCCGGCAGCTGGGTGTGCGGCCGTAGCGGCCTTGCGCGCGAGCTTGAGGGAGCTGACTGCATCCCTCTCATCGCATTTGATAGTGATGATACCACCATACCCGGGAATCTTGATGATGTTGTACACCGGATGGGTGGCCGCCATGAACTTGACGAGCGCCGGGTAACCCAAAATGGCGTTGTACGGGAGGTCAATGGGCGCCACATCCAAGTCGATGATCTTGGTGCGGTAATTGCTGTGGGTGCCAAAGGTGACGGGCAAGCGTATCTGCCCCAGGGGGGCGTAACCATGTCGGCTACTCTGGAGAACGGCTTGGTGGGCCACAGCAGATCGCGGGGCACTTGGAGTGCCTCGAAGGTCGCGACGAAGATAACGTTGAGCCCATCACCCCCATCAATGAGGGTTTGGGCGACCGCGACATTACTGATGTTCGGGGTGCATAGCATGGGGAGGTCTCCTGCGGCAGTAGTGGACCTAGGGTGGCCCCCCACGTCGAAGACGATGTCGCACTGTGCCCAGCTTGGCGACGACGCGGGCCCGTGCTCCCTGAGAGCGGCGCTCGCTTTACGCAGGGCGGGCTTCAGGTGCCGGCCGTCGGCGGGGGCCTGGGCCCCTCTGAGGATGCATGTTGCGGCACGCAACCCCAGACAAACTCCGGTGCCCCCGCCCTGCGGGCACAAGCCATGTCGTAGCGGGGCTCCCCGTGACCTGCGCCCCCAACGCGGCGGGGGCGAGGCGAGCGAGGAGCCGTCTGAGCCCTTCCTGCGACTGCGATGAGTCCGGTGATGCGTGCCAACTAGGCGTCCTGCTCAGCGCCTGCCGGGCGAAGGTAGAGCAGCTCGCGCACCTTGAGCAACGTGGCTTGTGCGTTTGCGTGCTCATGGCGGGCGAGGGGGGAGGAGACGGTGGCAATGCGGCTGTCCCTATGCACGGAGGGGTGCATGGAGGAGTCCCGCTACTTGCGTGTTGTGGGGTCGGCGACAGCGGCAGCATTGGCGCTGACGGAGTGGCGGCGTCCGCCGCGGCCTGTATGCGCGGTCTGGACGACGCGAGCCGCCCGGCGCTCAGCGCGCGCACAGTGGGCGCCCGCCATAGGGTTGATGAAGCCGCAGCCCGAACGGGGCTGAAGAACAGCAGCACACCCTACCTAGCGCGCCAAATGTTGGAATCGGGGCTCCGGGGACCCTAGAGAGGTTCATACTCTAGGGTGCACCGGCTCTCCAACCTCGTTCTCTCACCCTAACCTACGGCGATGCTCCAGCGTGCTTGAGCTTGGGGAGAGGAACGGTGAACACAACGATTTACCCAGGTTCGGGCCACCTTGCGGTGTAAAACCCTACA
Source organism: Elymus sibiricus (assembly GCA_039707655.1). Classification (NCBI taxonomy): domain Eukaryota; kingdom Viridiplantae; phylum Streptophyta; class Magnoliopsida; order Poales; family Poaceae; genus Elymus; species Elymus sibiricus. Next base: position 320,857,066 of record CM077669.1, on the reverse strand, counting down.
CCTAATTGTCTCAATTTCTTAGCGGGGGAGAGCGAATACCAATCAGTCCCTCTTCTACGGTAGTGGCCTACCCTCTCTTATACTGGCCCTGGTCCTCTTCCCCTGAAAACACAAGGCGGGAAGGGTCGCCACAACGGCCAGTTTGGAGGGCGACAGGACTGCAACTTATCCTGACCAAAGAAGTCTTCGCCTGCAAAAGCCTCCTGCCGTGACGCGTTGGTGGGCTCGGGATTACCTCCATCCTGGCAAGCCCCCAGCCTTGGTCCTCTTGCACCAAACGGGAAACCTTTGGGGGTTGCCTAGGGAACCGCCGAGAAGTCCCTTCTCCCTTAGCACTGAAAAGGTAAACCTCCTCATCTGTGCCTACTCCCGTGGCTTCTGGCGCTGCTCGGCGTGGCGCGCATCTCCCACATGAAGATGCAGGACCGCATGACGTCGTAGAGCCACCCTTGGTTAGTCCACCCAGCAAAGGCCTCGGGGGCCGCCTAAGAGACGGCCTTGCGGGGGGGCTTCACTAAGCTCCTGACGGCGCTCGCTGACATGCGTCTCGCGAGGCGGGGGCCCTCGCGATGGTCCCGCTCGTGAAGATCCATGGTGGGCCGTGTTGGGCCGATGACCTGCGTCGCGCCCGAGGCCGCAGGCAGACGGGCCTGGGTACCCCCCGTCCCAGGAGCCCGATAGTTATAAGTACATGTAAATAGGAGATGAGTATACGGAATTGGCTTACACTCGCCACAAGCTAAATCATGATCATCCCAAATAAAATAATACATTCAATCACCATACATAAGAGCAGGGTCCGATTACGGACGAAATCAAGCTAAAAGCGACATCCATACTTGCTAATCCCAGGCTGCCGGCCTCGAACCCATCCTATGATCGAAGAAGAAGAAGAACTCCAAATGAAATAAGCATCGCTCTCACGTCAAAGCATCACATTACCTGTACCTGCAACTATTGTTGCTGTAATCTGTGAGCCACAGGGACTCAGAAATCTCATTTCCAAGGGTGTAAAGACTAGCAAAGCTTAATGGGTGACGTATGGTTTAGTGGTGAGGCTGCAGCAAGCACTAAGCATTTATTTGAGTGGCTAAGTTATGAGTACAAGAATAAGAAGAGTGATCTATGCATAAACGGACATGAGCTAATAATGATCAAGAAGTGATCCTGAACACCTAATTACGAGTCAATCATAACCCCACCGTTTTCTCTTTTCGAACTCTCTCGAAAAGAGACGGTCACGGTTACACACACGGTTGGTGTATTTTAATTGAGTTTTCTTCATGTTTTCTATCACCGGATATTAAAAATTTCCAAGTTGGCACATAACTGCGGGCATGGCTCTCAGAAAGATTTAACCCTGCAGGGGTGCTCCAACTCATCCATCACAAACTAACCACAAGCTGCTCCGGAAAACCTCAACCTCGAGATAGTCCAAAGTATCCTCGGAATCCCGATGCACAAGACATTCGAGAAAGGTAAAACAAATCCAGCAAGACCGCCCGACGTGTCGACGAACCCGATAGGAGCCGCGTATCTCGTCCTAAGGATACGACTGGATGAGCACAACGTACAGTGGCCTGATAGAAATCTCCCGAGTTGCCCCAGGGTGGCCCCGCACACGACTCTAGTTTGGACCAACACTAATGAGGAGCACTGGCACGGGGGTCGATTAATTATCCATGGGGTCAGGAAAGTCCCTATGCAAGTTTTATTAGTTATTAGGAAAATGTAGTACCAAAGTTGGGCCTTGCCGGAAGAGTTGTATCCCAAAATGAAAATCAAGGGATCCCCATAACAACCCCAAGCATGTTAGGAGCACTCAATATGGAACATAACACTAGTACTCGGAAACTAAGTTGGCAAGAGTGGAACAAAACACCAAGCAAAAAGCTAGGCCTTCCACCCTTTACCAAGTGTATAGATGCATTAAATCAAATAGCAAGAATATTGTGATATCCCGAGATATCCATGTTATCACATGGATCCACCTGCACCTGCAACTAGCAACACTATAAGAAGGTTTGAGCAAGCGGTAACATAGCCAAACAATTGTTTACTGAGATGTGGTGATTTAGAGGCTTATCATGGCATTTTGGGAGGCATGACAAACAAGTGGTAGGTAGCAAGACATTGCGATAGAAATGAGATAACTAGTATGGCAATGATAGTAGTGGTATCCATGGAAATGGTCATCTTGCCTGAGATCCCACTTGGAAGAAGAACGAATCCGAGAAGTAGACGAATGGGTCGTAGTCAAACAAATCCTCGCAGTCCGAACGCTTTCAGAACTCTATCGAGGAGAATCAAATCCAGAAACAAAAAAATGACATGGTAAACACCACTACATATTCATGACATGATGCTCAACCAAGGATGATGCATGTCAAGTTTAAATAAGCATGGCATGGCAAGATGCAACAATCAAACACTACAAATTAAGTGAAGTTCAATATGCAACAAGTTGCATATTGACAAAACTCCACGTTAGATTATTTAGTTCACTCTCTCTTATTTACACGGCAAGTTTAAATGATTTTAAACAGGGCGATGGTGAAGCATAAATAAACTACATCATCTAGGCATTTTAAATGAGGTTGGAAGCAACATATAGCATTTCCGAAACGACCCCATATGCAAATTTCAAATTTGGTCTAGATCTGTCCTAAACATATTTTATATTCATCAAACATGAAAAATAAAGTGGACCATGTGATTCTACACATTTTCTAGTCAAGTTACATATGTGGATCATTTAAAATGAAGCCACGGTAATTTAGGTTTGAAATAAATCATTTTCACATGGTATTTATGCAAATTAATACAAATAGCAGGTTTAGATATTTTTATCATGGATGAAAGTAAAAAATTGTGAAACTACATGAAATTCTAGTAATCTTACATATATAAAGTGTTTACATACGATGCACAGTTAATTACATATTAATACTTTAAAATGGTGGCTTTTTCTGAAAATATGCAATTTTCTGGATAATTAGCTAATTTGTTCTGCGGAAAAAACGCAGCATGGGCCTAATCTGGATCTGGTCCAACAGTTCAACAAGTGCAATATAATTACGTAGCGCACATGCGCTGGATAGATAACAGGTGCACAGGCGGGGGATAGCGCTCGAGCGCTCACCTTCTGGCCCCTCAGGCCGGTCGGTGGAGAGGTTCAGCTGGGCCGTGGGAGGAGCTGGGCCGGGGCGACGCGGGCCGGCGGCTGGGCCTTGGGGAGGCCGAAGCGGAGGGCCGGTTGTTGTGTGGCCCATCTGGGCGGGACGCGGTCAACGGCGCGGCTCGGGCGCCTCGTCCTCCCGTGCTCCTGCACAAGCGGAGGCATGGTGGTGGTTGCTACTTCTTGAGCTTGCGTTGGTTTTCCCTTGAAGAGGAAAGGGTGATGCAACAAAGTAGATAAGTATTTCCCTCAGTTGTTGAGAACCAAGGTATCAATCCAGTAGGAGGTACAAGCAAGGCCCCAATCTTTGCACCTGCACAAACAATCAAACACTTGCACCCAATGCTATAAAGGGGTTGTCAATCCCTTCATGGTTACTTGCAAGGATGAGATCTGATAGAGATAGATATAAAAGATTGCTAAAAGTAAAACTAAAATAAAAGTAAATAGATTGCAGCAAAGTATTTTTGGTATTTTTGGTTTATAGATCTGAAAATATAATATGGAAAATAGACCCGGGGGCCATAGGTTTCACTAGAGGCTTCTCTCTTGAAATAAAATAATACGGTGGGTGAACAACTTACTGTCGAGCAATTGATAGAAAAGCGCATAGTTATGACGATATCCAAGGCAATGATTATGCATATAGGCATCACGTCCATGTCAAGTAGACCGAAACGATTCTGCATCTACTACTATTACTCCACACATCGACCAACTCCTGCCTGCATCTAGAGTATTAAGTTCATGAAGAACAGAGTAACGCATTAAGTAAGATGACATGATGTAGAGGGATAAACTCAAGCAATATGATGAAAACCCCATCTTTTTACCCTTGATGGCAACAATACAAATACGTGCCTCGCTACCCCTACTTTGTCACTGGGTGAGGACACCGCAAGATTGAACCCAAAACTAAGCACTTCTCCCATTGCAAGAATTACCAATCTAGTTGGCCAAACCAAACCAATAACTCGAAGAGACTTGCAAAGATATGAAATCATGCATATAAGAATTCAGAGAAGATTCAAATAATATTCATAGATAATCTGATCATAAACCCACAATTCATCGGATCTCGACAAACACACCGCAAAAGAGTATTACATCGGATAGATCTCCATGAAGATCATGAAGAACATGGTATTGAAGAACATAGAGAGAGAAGAAGCCATCTAGCTACTAGCTATGTACCCGAAGGTCTGAGGTGAACTACTCACGCATCATCGGAGGGGCAATGGAGTTGATGTAGATGCCCTCCGTGATCGAATCCCCCTCCGGCAGATTACCAGAAAAGGCTCCAAGATGGGATCTCACGGGAACAGAGGCTTCCGGCAGCGAAAAAGTATTATCGTGGCTCTTTATGGTATTGGGGGAATATTTGGGAATTTATAGGCGGAAGATTAGGGTTGGAGGGCCTGCAGGGGGGCCACAAGCCAGGGGGCGCCCCCCCCCCTAGGGCGCGACCTGCAGGCTTGTCGCCTCCCGGCAGGTCTCCTGCCTTCCTCTCCAAGTCTGGTAGGTTTCTTCTGGTCCAAGAAAAATCATCGCGATTCCGTTTGATATTCCTTATCTGCAATACTCAAAAACAAGGAAAAAACAGAAACTGGCACTGGGCTCTAGGTTAATAGGTTATTCCCAAAAATAATATAAAATAGCATATTAATGCATATAAAACATCCAAAATAGATAATATAATAGCATGGAACAATCAAAAATTATAGATACATTGGAGACGTATGAAGCATCCCCAAGCTTAATTCCTGCTCGTCCTCGAGTAGGTAAATGATAAAAACAGAATTTTTTATGTGGAATGCTACCTAACATATTTATCCATGTAATATTCGTTATTGTGGCATCAATGTTCAGATCCATAAGATTCAAAACAAAAGCTTAATATTGAAATAAAAACAATAATACTTCAAGCATACTAACAAGGCAATTGTGTCCTTTCAAAATAACATGGCCAAAGAAAGTTATTCCTACAAAATCATATGGTCTGGCTATGCTCCATCTTCCCCACACAAAGTATTTAAATCATGCACACCCCCGATGACAAGTCAAGCAATTGTTTCACACCTTTTATGTTCTCAAACCTTTTCAACTTTCACACAATACATGAGCGTGAGCCATGGATATAGCACTATAGGTGGAATAGAATATGGTGGAGGTTGTGAGGAAAAGGAGAAGATAGTCTCACATCAACTAGGCGTATCAACGGGCTATGGAGATGCCCATCAATAGATAGCAACGGATGCACTAGAGCTATAAGTGTATGAAAGCTCAAAAAGAAACTAAGTGGGTGTGCATCCAAGTCTCTTGCTCACGAAGACCTAGGGCAATTTGAGGAAGCCCATCATTGGAATATACAAGCCAAGTTATATAATAAAAAATTCCCACTAGTATATGAAAGTGACAAAATAGGAGACTCTCTATCATGAAGATCATGGTGCTACTTTGAAGCACAAGTGTGGAAAAAGGATAGTAGCATTGTCCCTTCTCTCTTTTCTCTCATTTTTTTTATTTTGGTGGTCATCTTTGGCCTCTTTTTTTTATTTGGGCTTCTCTGGCCTTTTTTATTATTTGTAAAGTCCGGAGACTCATCCCAACTTGTGAGGGAATCATAGCTTCCATCAACCTTTCCTCTCATGGGACAATGCTCTAATAATGATGATCATCACACTTTTATTTACTTACAACTCAAGAATTACAACTCGATACTTAGAAAAAAATATGACTCTATATGAATGCTTCCGGTGGTGTACCAGGATGTGCAACAATCTAGCATAACAAATGACATCAAAAAACGGACAAGCCATGAAAACATCATGCTAGATATCTTACGATCATGCAAAGCAATATGAAAATGATGGTGCGTGTCATAATAAACGGAACGGTGGAAGTTGCATGGCAATATATCTCGGAATGGCTATGGAAATGCCATAATAGGTAGGTATGGTGGCTGTTTTGAGGAAGGGTATATGGTGGGTTCAATGCACCGGCGAAAGTTGCGCGGTACTAGAGAGGCTAGCAATGGTGGAAGGGTGAGAGTGCGTATAATCCATGGACTCACATTAGCCAAAAAGAACTCACATACTTATTGCAAAAGTCTATTAGTTATCGAAGCAAAGTATTAGACGCATGATCCTAGGGGAGAGGTTGGTAGGAGTTAACCATCGCGCGCTCCCAACCCTCACACAAAGGATGACAATCATTAAACAAATCATGCTCCGACTTCGTTACATAACGGTTCACCATACGTGCATGCTACGGGAATCACAAACTTTAACACAAGTATTTCTACCAATCCACAATTACTCACTAGCATGACTCTAATATCACCATCTTTATATCTCAAAACTATATGCAAGGAATCAAACTTCTCATAGTATTCAATGCACTTTATATGAAAGTTTTTATTATATCCCTCTTGGATGCCCATTATATTAAGACTAAATTCATAACCTAAACCAATTACCATGCTGTTTAAAGACTCTCAAAATAATATAAGTGAGGTACGAGAGTTCAATTATTTCTATAAAATAAAACACCACCGTGCTCTAAAAAGATATAAGTGAAGCACTAGAGCAAAATTTCCTAGCTCAAAAGATATAAGTGAAGCACAAAGAGTATTCTAATAAATTCACGATTAATGCGTGTCCCTCTCAAAAGATGTGTGCAGCAAGGATGATTGTGGCAAACAAAAAATCAAAGACTCATATCATACAAAACGCTCCAAGCAAAACACATATCATGTGGTGAATAAAAATATAGCCGCAAGTAAATTTACCGATGGATTGAAGACGAAAGAGGGGATGCCTTACGGGGCATCCCCAAGCTTAGGCTCTTTGGTATCCTTGAATATGGCTTGGGGTGCCTTGGGAATCCCCAAGCTTAGGCTCTTGGCACTCCTTATTCCATAGTCCATCAAATCTTTACCCAAAACTTGAAAACTTCACAACACAAAACTCAACAGAAAACTCGTGAGATCCGTTAGTATAAGAAAAATAAATCACCACTTTAGGTACTGTTGTGAACTCATTCTTTATTTATATTGGTGTAATATCTACTGTATTCCAACTTCTCCATGGTTCATAGCCCCCGATACAACCCATAGATACATCAAAACAAGCAAACAACACAAAGGAAACAGAATCTGTCAAAAACAGAACTGTCTGTAGTAATCTGTAAACTTCGAATACTTCTGTAACTCCAAAAATTCTGAAAAATTAGGACAATATGGGAAATTTGTATATCAATCTTTTGTAAAAATTTCAGACTCATTCGACGCACTGGTGAATTTATAAAATTCCTGGACTGAGCGCAAAAGTTTCTGTTTTTCAGCAAAATCAAATCAACAATCACCGTAGACCATCCCAAAGGTCTTACTTGGCTCAAACACTAATTAAAACAATAAAACACAATTACTACAGAGGTAATAATGTGTAAAACACTCAAAAACAGAAGCAAAAAACAAAAACATAAAATAAAATTGGGTTGCCTCCCAACAAGCGCTATTGTTTAACGCCCCTAGCTAGGCATAACACAATAGATCTAGGTATTGTCATCTTTGGTATGCAATCCATACTTGATTAAACCATCAAAAGCTTTTCTAAATAGATCTATCCTTTCCTTAATTTATCTTATAGTATATGAGCTTAATTCATGAAAAGGACTTTGACTAGTAATTTTAACATTCATAAACCCGTAATCTGGATCATCACCATAAATATCATCGTATAAATCCCGTATCTTATTTCTAACGGGTTCCCTAGCCATCTTTTCCAACCAATCATCCTTATACCCTACGAAAATTCCCCTTGTTATCCAATCAAATTCATCATAAGTCTCGAGATACAAGGTTTGAGTGACTTTCGCATATGGAACTCTCCTCCTAAGATTTTCACTATAAGATTGATAGTCTCTAGATTCCAGACTACGCAAAGTTTCTTTATCATGGAGAATTTCTTCAATTGGAGGGTGTTCAACATCTTTATTATAAAAAGCAAAAATCTCCCTAGCTTCTTGTACAATAAAATCAAATTCTCACATAAGGATGATTAATATTGGGAAGTTCATAAAACACCTTTTGTAAAGCAGGATGGATGTGCACAAATTTTCTTTCTAACTTTTCAATGAGCATGACAGTAGCATCTGAATAACAGTTTGTATCGAGAAGAATAGATCTTTTATTAATAGGCATAGTTCCCGTACAATCAAAGAACTCTTGAATAACACTTTTTCCAATAATATTACCGTCTCCTACTTGAAAAGTTTTAGCTTTATAATTAGGAGGAGGTTCAGTTTCATGATCTAGGGAGCAAGATCCAAAATTTTCCTCAAGATTTGTACTAGCAATACCCTCAAAATTTTCAATGATAACCTTCCCAGATTCAGACATGGTGGCAACGAATAGATCTATCACACAAGCAAACAAAAAGCAAACGAAAAGACGAACGGAAGAAGGGCGAATAAAAAGGCAAATCTTTTTGGTTTTTTCTGAAAATCGTTTTAGAAGTGGGGGAGAGGAAAACGAGGCAAATGGAAAATAATGTAAATGCAAGAGATGAGTTTGTGATGGGTACTTGGTAGGCTTGATGTAGATATCCCTGGCAACCACGCCAAAAATTGGCAAGTTTACGGGAGAGTTCTTGTCTTGACTTGCTATGTATCCTCCCCGGCAACGGCGCCAGAAATCCTTCTTGCTACTTCTTGAGCTTGCATTGGTTTTCCCTTGAAGAGGAAAGGGTGATGCAGCAAAGTAGATAAGTATTTCCCTCAGTTGTTGAGAACCAAGGTATCAATCCAGTAGGAGGTACAAGCAAGGCCCCAATCTTTGCACCTGCACAAACAATCAAACACTTGCACCCAATGCTATAAAGGGGTTGTCAATCCCTTCACGGTTACTTGCAAGGATGAGATCTGATAGAGATAGATATAAAAGATTGCTAAAAGTAAAACTTAAATAAAAGTAAATAGATTGCAGAAAAGTATTTTTGGTATTTTTGGTTTATAGATCTGAAAATATGATAGGGAAAATAGACCCGGGGGCCATAGGTTTCACTAGAGGCTTCTCTCTTGAAAGAAAATAATACGGTGGGTTAACAAATTACTGTCGAGCAATTGATAGAAAAGCGTATAGTTATGACGATATCCAAGGCAATGGTTATGCATATAGGCATCATGTCCGTGTCAAGTAGACCGAAACGATTCTGCATCTACTACTATTACTCCACACATTGACCGACTCCTGCCTGCATCTAGAGTATTAAGTTCATGAAGAACAGAGTAACGCATTAAGTAAGATGACATGATGTAGAGGGATAAACTCAAGAAATATGATGAAAACCCCATCTTTTTACCCTTGATGACAACAATACAAATACGTGCCTCGCTACCCCTACTTTATCACTGGGTGAGGACACCGCAAGATTGAACCCAAAACTAAGCACTTCTCCCATTGCAAGAATTACCAATCTAGTTGGCCAAACCAAACCAATAACTCGAAGAGACTTGCAAAGATATGAAATCATGCATATAAGAATTCAGAGAAGATTCAAATAATATTCATAGATAATCTGATCATAAACCCACAATTCATCGGATCTCGACAAACACACCGCAAAAGAGTATTACATCAGATAGATCTCCATGAAGATCATGAAGAACATGGTATTGAAGAACATAGAGAGAGAAGAAGCCATCTAGCTACTAGCTATGGACCCAAAGGTCTGAGGTGAACTACTCACGCATCATCGGAGGGGCAATGGAGTTGATGTAGATGCCCTCCGTGATCGAATCCCCCTCCGGCAGATTACCGGAAAAGGCTCCAAGATGGGATCTCACGGGAACAGAGGCTTCCGGTGGCGGAAAAGTATTATCGTGGCTCTTTTTGGTATTGGGGGAATATTTGGGAATTTATAGGCGGAAGATTAGGGTTGGAGGGCCTGCAGGGGGGCCACAAGCCAGGGGGCGCCCCCCTAGGGCGTGCCCTACAGGCTTGTCGCCTCCCTGCAGGTCTCCTGCCTTCCTCTCCAAGTCTGGTAGGTTTCTTCTGGTCCAAGAAAAATCATCGCGAAGATTTTATTCCGTTTGGACTCCGTTTGATATTCCTTATCTGCAATACTCAAAAACAAGGAAAAAACAGAAACTGGCACTGGGCTTTAGGTTAATAGGTTAGTCCCAAAAATAATATAAAATAGCATATTAATGCATATAAAACATCCAAAACAGATAATATAATAGCATGGACCAATCAAAAATTAAAGATACGTTGGAGACGTATCAGTGGTTGTGGCGCTGGTCCGGCGAAGCAGCAATAGAACGGCGCGGCGGGGATGCATGGGAGCGGCGGATCCGGCCGCTCCTGACCCATTCCGGCCGGATCTGGCCGAAGACGATGTGGGGACGGCCGGCGGCGGAGCTCCATGCATCGGCGTTCATGGCAGGGTTTCCAGGAGGAGAAAGAGCATAGGGGATGAGAGAACAGGAGCAGAGGGGAAGAAAGGGAAGGAGAGGGAGATGCGGTGCGCGACACTGGCCTAGGGGTCCGGCGGCTCGTTGTCGGTGGCGCGGCGCTCCGGTGGCCTTCATGGCCAGCAGGCGAGGAGGCTGGAACAAGGGCGCAGGGCGCGCTGCGGGGTGGAGGAACAAGGCAGATCGGGCACTTCGGGCGGCCGCGGTTGCCTCGGCCTGGATCGGGCCCGAGTCGAGCTTCAAGACGGGCTTGCATGGGCCCCGCCGGCTGGAGAAGGGTGACAACACCGGGAGGTGGCGGCTGGGGGTTTGGGATGCACGGAAAACGAGGTGGGGGTTAGGGTTGCCCGATTTGGACGTGGGAATGTCCATTTATAGGCAGGGTGGCTAGGGTTAGGGGGGTTTTGCCCGAATTCGGACCGTTTGATCTCGATCGGACGATCTGAAACAGACGGGTAGGCTAGGTGGGTCTAGTGGGCTGTGTAGACGCATGGGCTGAGAGAAGAGAGTGAATTGAGCGACCCGTGATAGAGTTTTAAAAACCGAAAACGTCCGCTAATTAAACCGGCTAAAGTGCCGCTATATGTTTAACGGTTGGACTATCAAAAGACCTCCGAATGCAACGAACTTTGGTAGGCGGTCTAGCTACACTATACTAAGACCACACGCCAACTTTCACCCCTTTCCAAGAATGTTTTATATGCCCTTTGAAAAACAATATTTTAATGATGTCGTGGGCGCGTGCGAGTGTGGTTGGTCACGAAACGGTCAACGACAAGAACAGAGATAATCGACAACTGCGAAACGGATGCAAGTTTTGAAAAATGATGGCAATGGAGTGCCGATGCTATGCAGATGATGCAAATGATGCGATGATGAATGCGACAACCAAATGAAACACACGGCAAGGCTCGAAATAACTAGAAGGCATCTAAAGCGTTGGTCCCGGGCTGTTACAACTCTCCTCCACTTACAAGAGATCTCGACCTGAGATCTTAGAATGAGAAGAGGAAGAGGAAGAGGAAGAGGAAATGAAGAGGTAAAACTTAGTTGCTTCTTTGACAAACGAGTGAAAAGAATGAAACTTGGAGGTTGCAAAGAGATTGAGAATGTCATGAGGAACAAGCAAGAATTTGAAACTACTCCGATTCAAACGAGATATACAAAGAATGAGAAAGAAGAATTTGGGCAGCATTCCGGTAGAAAGGAGAGGCAAAACTTGATAAGATAAAAAGAACTTTGAAAAGAGAACACACACTCCGGTTAAACTGGATAAGCAAGGAAAAGACCATGATCTTCACAAAACTAGATGATGGTTCGAAAAGAGCAACATCACAAGGCCTCCAGAACGAAATAATAGAAGCTATATCGATGGAAGGAAAAGAACGGAGAAGAAGGATTGAACGGGGTTGTTGGAAAATCAATAACAAAAAGAAAAGCTTGTTGTGGGCTTATGGAAAACATCTCAAAATTATGAGTTGACAGCCAGTCACAAATGGAAAATAATTAATTGGTTGGGAGCAACAAGATATGCAAAACTTATTTCACCGAGAGGATAAGAGAAAACTTGGATCATTGACAAACACCATGATACCAACAATCCTTAGGAAACGCTTTAGGTGGAATATAATCCAAGAGAGCTCCACTGAAGAAATCATGGATTGAAAATGTCTAATGATCGAGGAAATTGGTGGGTTTACATATCTTATTCTCGACAAATTATCTTCGAGACTCCTCCTGAATCACGAATGCCATAACACCACCTCAAAAGATAAGGGAGAATGAATTGCACTTTGAAATGCAAGGTAGGAATACTTGAGGTACTACCATGAGAATCTTGAAGAATATTTGGAAATTTGACTTAAATTCTTGAAGAAACACCATGAAGAACCCCCCGTATGCCAACGAATGATCAAAAGAAATGAAGGTCGAAAAGAATAAGATTATGACCTGCACGGATTTAGATGAAACTTCGCGAAGAGATACTTGAGAAAATTTGGAACTCCGAAAAAGAAAAGATGAACAACTTAGAATCGAGATTTTGATACCATGAACAACTCCAGAAAAATGAGTGAAATCATCTCAATGAAACAAGAATAAGAAGTATGTTATGCTTATCCTTCATCAAGTTAAATTGATGACAAGCAACAGATTTGACATACTACTTATTCTTCTTGCAAAGATTGAGAGATAAAAGCACAAACTTGAAGAAGTCTTCAACGAAACACCGGTAGGAATTTGAAACTAATGAGAACACTACGAATGAATGGAGATACGGGAGAATGAATATATCATGATCCGTCTAGCAGAGAACTTGAACGAAGCACCGGAATACTTGAGATACAAACGAAGAGACAACAATTGAGAAGAATTTGAGAACGAGAGGTGAAAGCTGAGAACGAAGGAATCTTCTGAAATGATGGCCTTCGGAGGATCGAGAAATGAAAACAACTTTGAAATGCTCTGGGTAGCTATGGACGGAATTTCTCAAGATCAAAAACAATTTGAGAAGATAGCAACAAGCTGGTTTGACGAATCTTCAAACACAGAGAACGATGGCGAGAAACACCACCAATATTGTTGAGACACTCCGGAACAATGGATAAAGGAAGGTTGAGGCAAAGATGAAAATTATTTAGAAGCGATCTTCAAGAAGGAATATGACTGATGAAATTCATTCTTACGTCATATTGAAAAGAACTTGAGGACATCTCCAGAAAAAGATTAGAAGAGCCAGGTAAGATCCTGGGAAAATCCTGTGGGTTATGGGCCCACTAAAAGGAACACGGTTGAAATGATTTCTTAGGAAGAGAGATTGCACCTGTACAAATTAATAACTTGATGAGGTGAGACCCTCAAAATAATTTGGAAAGATTTTGAATGGAAACACGACTCTTCTGAGATATCTTCATCACTCCGGATAGAATAGAGAGAGACGAATAAAGAAGAGAGGCTTGGCTAAGAAATTTTAACACGGGAAAACATTGGACAGATGACTTAGGATATGACGAACACCGAGAGGTTGAATTGAATCCACCGGAATAAAATGAGAACAAAGAGTTATGAAATTCAAACTCCTGAGAACCTTCACATGGAAAACACCGGATACAATATGGAAGAAAAGATAGCGGAAGCATCACATGAAAAGAAAGGCACCTGGACGGTAATTTAATCTTTGAAGAAAAAGGACGGGAGGGTGGGGAAAACAAAGAAAACCTGGGGCGAGTGAAAAAAGAACTCCGGAAATAAATATGAGGATAGATCTTGTCAATATTGGAGAGGATTGAATTATCTTGAAGAGAAGCACTCCGCATGAAAAAAGTTTAGCATGACATTTTGATTGAGCAAAAGGATTAGCATTCCCATAGAAATATGAGAACACCGCTTAGGAAAGATATGAAATCACCAATTTCCATCGAAGCAACTCAAATTACCATACTCCAACAAAACAAAGGATGAAGCTTGCAAATTTAAGCCAGAAACAAATACATAACCCATTTTGCAATCGTTGGAAGGATAATCCTAGGTAACTACTTGAATTCCCACCTGAGAACTCCCAAAATCATTTGGTTATGCAATCGGTTCCACAGATACACGGAGTAAAATCCATCACTCAACTCCTAGCAGTAATACTACTCTCCAATGTATCACATCCGTCAACACATAACCAGAGGCCTCGAAAATTCATCTACCTCAGACCCTCGTAATCACAATGATACTAAACATAGCAGTACATCTGGACACTCTCCCTAGTACTGGGTCACGCCAAACTCCTCTCGCCAAAAATAGTATTGAAGCAATTTCGAACATCCTCGTCCTGAGATACTAAGGAAAATGAACGATAGCGTGTGACAAGAATCCCCTGGAGCTCTACTCCCCGGAAACAGGAGGCACCAAGAACAGAATTCCGGTCACATCGACATCATAGAGGTTCCAAAATACCCGCGTGGTCCTAAAAAAATGAGTGAGAAGAGGGGTCAAATTAAAATTCCTACGTCACGATTCCTCACCAGAGCATAGAAGAGGAGTAAAAAGATTGCTACTCTCCGATATATAACTAGACTCAAAATAGTTTTTCACTAGACTCGACTCGGCCATGTTCGATCAATCAAGGGAGTCTCCTAGGTCGGTACGGCTCTGATACCAACTTGTAATGCCCAAAATGCGGTTCTGTCCTTGTTTTGTCTCGAGGGCCTCGATAGGGACAGAAGCGCATCTCGTTTTTTCGCAAGAACGGATATCGTTACAAGTACATGTAAAGAGGATATGAGTATACGGAATTGGCTTACGCTCGCCACAAGCTAAATAATGATCATCTCAAATACAACAATAGATTCAATCACCAGACAGAAGAGCAGGGTCCAACTACGGACGAAATCGAACGATAAAAGTGACATCCATCCTTGCTAATCCCAGGCTACCGGCCTGGAACCCATCCTATGATCGATGATGAAGAAGAAGAAATCCAAATCAAACAAGCATCGCATTACCTGTACCTGCAACTATTGTTGTAGTAATCTGTGAGCCACAGGGACTCAGCAATCTCATTTCCAAGGGTATCAAGACTAGCAAAGCTTAATGGGTGAGTGTCGGTGTCAAAACTGGCTGATCTCGGGTAGGGGCTCCCGAACTATGAATCTACGATCGATGGTTATCAGGGGACGAAGGAGACAATGTTTACCCAGGTTCGGGCCCTCATGAGGAGGTAAAACCCTACGTCCTGCTTGATTGTATTGAAGAGTATGATGGTTACAGAGTTGATCTACCTCGAGATCGAATGAGCTAAACCCTAGATGAGTTGACTTGTCTCTCTATGAACTAAGCCCCCTGGTTTATATAGAGACAAGAGGTACCTAGGGTTACACATGGTAGGTTTCCATCCGGGCAAAGATACGCCCATTCTCTCTCTCTAGTCTTGGAGGTCACGCCAAGTCTTCGGGGCCATTCCTTCCGAACACGGGATTGTCCTGTAGTTCGGCCTTCTAGTAATTGCCACAGCGACCCACCGTGTTGGCCCACCGGGGGTGAACCAACGGCTCAAGGACCCCTTAGTCCCGGACTCCCTCAGTAGCCCCCGAACTTGCCTCCAATGCTGAGGCACTCCATATTCGGCAACTTTGTTCGCCCAGGATCTTCAGCTTGCGAGGCGAGTTCTCTTCTTCTCTCACTCGTCGGACGATAACCTGGCCACTGAAAAAATCTTCAACTGCCGAAAATGACACAGACCCACAACATTAATTTTTCTGCCCAAGGTTCGATGAAACCCCTCGATTCTTGTGCACCAATAGAAGGCAGGCATCCCAACAGTGTTTTTACGGAACTGCCCTCAACAAGCCGAGGGATAAACGCCTATTTCTAGCAGGTTAAACTTGTCGTAGGCAACGCTTCTTCCCCCTTCGCCTCCAAGAGACTCTAGCATCAACGAACTTGGAGATATGGCGAGCGCCCCAGGTTCTTCCTCGCGCCCTCATGGCCCCCTTCCAGGTGACTGGGCAAGCTGTTCCATTTCCCTCCTCCGGCTACACAATCTTGAGACACAAGGATATCTCCCTGCTTTGGATCTGGCTCCCACTCGCGCGGGATTGACTTCCGCGAATGGTGTGGCTTTTGCGGAGAACTTCCCCGCTCCCCGCCAGGACGAGAGGGTATGCTTCACCTCTTTCCTCCTACGAGGCCTGGGCTTCCCCATTCACCCCTTCTTGAGGGGTCTATTGGAGTTCTACGGGATCCAACTCCACAACCTCACCCCCGGGTCCAACGTGCACATCTCGGGCTTCGTCGCCCTCTACGAGATGTTTCTAGGATGCGAGCCCTACTTCGATCTATGGAGAAAGTATTTCTGCCTCATCCCCCGCACTCGGGGAGGGTCAATCCGGGAAGTGGGCGGAGCCGAAGTATGGCGCATAGCCGGGACGGGGTACCTCATTGGGACCCTAAAGAAGGAATCCGAAGAGTGGGCTTCAGAGTGGTTTTATATCGAGGACGTCTCCTTATTCGACCCAGCTCGAAGGGGTCTGCCCGATACTCCGAGGCTCCTTTAAAGAAGCGATTCAACTGGCGCCCGAGGAGCACTTCCCAAGAGGAAAGCGCTGAGGTAAAGTGCCTAGCCGCCCAGGTGAAGCTGCTAGGTCACAGCAAGCTAACCATTATCGACGTGATGGCTGCTGCCATTACACGTTGTGTCCAACCCCTGCAACAGAGGATCCATCCCCTGGGGTGCTACAACGAGACGAGTGACACGACCCGTTCCTGAAGACAAGGGCCTGCCGACCAGGCAGCATTGGCGGCCATATTAGCCGATCTGTTCAAAGGAGATAAAGAATATTTTGTTCACCTGAAGATCAGGGAAGGCTACTCAACTCATAACCCCATTGAATGGGTAAGTTCATTCACAATCCCCTAGCTCGGACCACTAATTTTTGATTTTACTGATCGGAACTACGTGTCTCTCCGAACAGCAATGGAGGCATTGGGTCGAGACAGTTAGATGTCCCGCCCCACAACCGGAAGATTATTCATGTAGCGATGACCCCAGATTTCACGACGATCCTAAGATTTCCATTGAATTTGAGGACGGGACCTTTTACCAGAGGAGCGTTGACGAATCCAAGGTGGCCCTTCAGGCTGATCACCTCGGATCGCTCCCTTTCTCCATGACAAGCAAAAAGAAATCTTCTTCTCGGAAAAGGAGTGTGCCTCCCGTCATTCCGATCTCATCGACCTTCGTCCCCAAAGGTCGTCGGTCTACGCGGCGGACACCCTCGGGGGCTACCCCGGCAGGGTCTGTGCCAAACAGCGGCAAGACTCCCGAGCAAGAGACTATGGTGGGAGTTACACCGATCGTTTTCCCTACCAAGAGGTACTTAATCTTGCAACCTGATCTTTGTTTTATCCACTTCAAACACTTACGGTTTTCGGCTGACATACTCAGGAGTCAAGTAGAACCACCTCATCCGAAGATGGTGAGAAGGCATCGGACAACCCTCGACCAAGGTCTTCGGCACACGCCAAAGTGGATGCGGGAGCTCCTATTACTGGCCAACATCCTGAGGACTCGAGGGACGTCTCGGTTACCAATTCCGAGGTTGAGAGTGCGATGAATCATCGACGGCGGAGGGAGTCACTGCGTCACCCCATATTTTCCGACCAAGAGTTTAATGCTCTTAATTCCGTGGACTCATACCTCGGAGCTGCTCGATCGGGACTTGATGGAGCCGCTAGAATAATATCCACCAACATGCAGGTTAGTGGTTGGCTTTGACTGCCGAACATAATTCCTAACCCAGTAGCTTCCAAGCCTTAATTTGGTCGGTACGGCCGAATTCAAGGGTCTAAATATTGTTTTCGTGCATGTGTAGGCTTCAAAGCAACAAAACGAGAAGCTGTCTGTGGACCTCAAGTCAAGCTGAGCAGAGCTGCAGGATATTAAGGCCGAGATTGAGCAGGTGAAAAAGTTCACCAGAGAGGCGCACGATGAGTACAAAGTATTGCTTGTTGTGCAGAAGTTGTTGAGGACATATATATCATTTTGACGAAAGATTGATTCATAGCATCCGAGTCCATAGGGCAGCTGCAGAAGGATTTGGATGCTTCCCGAAAATATCAAAGGTATGCTGAGTCACAGCTGGAGGCCGGGCATCGCGTGTTGACTCGAAGTCTGGAGGATAAGAACTAGCTCAAAGCAGAAAATCAGCGCCAGGCCGAAGAAATTGAGAGCTTGAAAACTCAATTGACAGAAACCCATGAAGAGAACCAGAGATTAAAGGGTGGCATGTTCTGTAAGAGAAATTCTAACCTAGAACTCCGTAAAGTGTTTTTTTATCGTGTCAAGTGTAAGGAGTATCGTTGATTTCCTTCCTAGGTCTCCTGACCGGGCGTCCCGAGGAAGAAGTCAGCTCATACGGAGGGGACCTGTTAAAGGAACTATCCGTTGTGCACGAACGGGCTCGGAAGGCTATGAAGAGTATGATCAAGGCACTCTGGCCAGCTCAGACGCCTCCGGATGGGATGACAGAACTAGCCGATAAATTTAGAGGAGCTCAGAGTCGTTTTGAGCTGTGGAATACTTCGGCTTGTCGAGAGGGAGCGCAGGAGGTATGGGCCATGGTGAAGACCCTCTTTACCAAACTCAACCCCGAGCACTTGGCTTGGGTTGGGCCGGTAGGGCCGGATGGTAAAGAGGTACCTGTGCGCCTGGTTTATGACCAAGTGATGCCCGCGGCTCGTATGTCACAAGAGGATTGCGCCCTGGACACCATAATAGACCATCTTGAATCATAGCCTAGTGTTTTGAATCTATGTAACTATGTACTTTTTATCAAACCGTCTCCACCCGTGCTATAAGCGTTGTCTTAACCGGCCATCGGCTTCTGCCTCCTTCGCCAATAGCTAGGGAGTGTTCCGTATGATGCATCCTGCAATAGCAGGGAATCATTTCGGAGAACTAGGCAATCTGGCCTGCTGGTGTTAACAGACAAAACGCGCATAGGGAGGTATGTTATATTACTATTTAACGTAAGAAACATCTTACGAAGAAAATAGTTCCGCTATGGGTTCCTTTCTTGAGGTTACTACGTAGATCGTAGATGTTATAGCCATGTACCATATTATGCGGGTAACTGGCTACTTTGGGGGAATGTTCCCTGTTTATGGCGAAAAGCGTCAACTATATTTTCTTTTCTTTGTGTCCGACCAATTTGTTTCTTAAGAATGCTAGCCTTCGGCTTCACCCGTCAGAGGTACGTATCCGGGTAATCCGGTCGTAGCAATCGCAGAGGTGCTCCCTTTACCCCTTAGCCGAACAATCGGGAACATAAGGGGTAAGCACAGGAGCGAGGCAACCCAGCTTGGCTAAATCTTAAGTCCAATTGGTGCATAAAACGGCACAAAACGATGCGCGGAAAGTGCATACATGAAAAAATAGCCAGAGAAAACAATATAGTTTGGCTTCATTAAGAAGCCCCCAGGTGTTACCGGGTAAAACATTTGAGAATGAATGCCGGTGAACTCTTAACATAGTTCGGTTTAACCGAACATAATCTGAGAAAATCTAACCAATCCTTACAAAAGTAAAAAAGGGGAAAGGAAGAAAATACAAGGGTTTTTAGAGAAATTGACGATGCCGCTCTAGTCGTAGAAGCGTCAAAGGCGAGCTGCGTTCCATGGGTTTGGTTCGAGATGGTGATCCTGCGGGTTACGGAGGCGATAAGCTCCTCCTGTTAGTACTTCATCAATTATGAAAGGGCCCTCCCACTTGGCTTTGAGTTTATGCTTCTGTTTCTCTGGGAGGCATAAGACCAACTCGCCCAGGTTATATACTTTGGCTCGAACCTCCCTGCTTTGGTAGCACCGAGCTTACTGTTGATAGAAAGTAGATCGGGCCCGAGCTATATCGCGCTCTCCTTCCAAGGCGTCGAGGTCGTCCTGCCGATCTAGCTCGGCTTCTTTTTCTTCGTACATGCACACCCTAGGTACGTCGTAGATGATATCACAGGGAAGGACCGCTTTGGCCCCGTACACCATAAAGAATGGTGTGTATCCCGTTGATCGGTTCGGGTGGTACGCAAATCCCACAGTACGGAATCAAGTTCCTTCACCAAATGACAGTCAGATTCTTGTAGGGATCGGACCAGACAAGGTTTAATACCACTCATAATGAGACCGTTGGCCCGTTCGACATGTCCATTGGTCTGCGGATGATCCATCGAGGCGTAATCAAGTTTAATGCCCAAGTTAGCGCACCAGTCTTTTACCTCCTGGGCGGTAAAGTTGGATCCATTGTCTGTTATTATACTGTGCGGGACACCGTAACGGTGCACCATGCCGGATATGAAGTCGATGACCGGTCCCGACTTTGCCGAACTTACTAGTTTTGCTTCGATCCACTTAGTGAACTCGTCGACCATGACCAGTCTAAACCCCAGACCGCAAAAGGCCATGTAATGGGTATCGTCTGAAGAGCCATAGGAGGCATGTGGCTTTGATTTGCAAAGAGCTGACAACCGACACAATGTTGGACAAGTGTGTGGGCGTCCTCTCGGGCGGTGGGCCAGAAGAATCCGTCTCGAAAGGCCTTGCTTACCAGGGCCCGCGCTACTGCGTGGTGGCTGCCCATGCCTGCGTGTATCTCTGCCAAGAGTGGCCTTCCTTCTTCTTCGAATATGCACCATTGGAGGATCCCCGCAGTGCTCTTTTTATATAATTCTCCTTCATGGACCTTGTAGGCTTTTGATCGCCGGATTATGCGTCTCACCTCCATCTGATCGTCGGGGAGTTCTTTGTGTAGAAGGTAGGCAAGGAAGGGTTCTGTCCATGGTGCGATTACTGCCAGGACCTCGTGGGCCGAGGGTGTTTCTTCAATTACGGAATCGCCGATGCTTTGCTCATCTGGTTCGATCGTGGGAGGGATGAACTGTTCTGTTCCATTAGTTATGGCGTCCTTGCCGTCGTCCTGCCACACCATAGAGGGCTTGAAGAGCTTCTCTAGGAAGGAGTTCTTAGGGACGGGGTCGCGCTTGGCACCCATGCGAGCGAGGATGTCAGCAGCTTGATTGCTGTCTTTGGAGACATGGTGAAATTCTAGCCCTTCGAACCGTGCGGATCTCTTGAGGACGACATTTCTGTAAGCTGCCATTTTTTGTTTTTTGGCATCGAATTCGCCATTGATTTGTGAGATGGCGAGATTAGAATCTCCCCGTACTTCGAGCCGTTGTACACCCATTGATGCTGCCATCCGGAGTCCGTGCAATAGAGCCTCGTACTCAGCTGCATTATTTGAGTCGGCGTACATGATCTGGAGGACATATCGGATGTTGTCTCCGGTGGGGGGTGTGAGGATAACTCCAGCCCCCAATCCGGCGAGTGTCTTGGACCCGTCAAAGTACATCGTCTAGTGTGAGTATGTGCTATATTCTCTTGGGAGTTCGGCCTCCGTCCATTCGGCGAGAAAATTGGCCAACACCAGATATTTAATAGCTCGGCGTGGCTTGTAATTGATTTTGAATGGGAGGAGTTCGATGGCCCATTTGGCTATGCGGCCGGTGGCGTCCCTGTTATTGATTATATCGTTCAGGCGTGCCTTGGAGGCCATCATGACCGAACACTCCTGAAAATATTGTCTGAGCTTACGTGATGCCATGAACACTGTGTAGGCTATATTCTGATAATGTGGGTATCTGTACTTGCACGGAGTAAGCACTTCCGACACGTAGTAGACTGGTTTCTGTACTCAGAATTTGTGGCCCTCGGCCTCCCGTTCTACCACGAGGACCGCACTGACGACCTGGTGTGTGGCTGAGATGGATAGCAGCATCGGTTCACTAGTACTAGGGGTTGTTAGTATGGGGTTGCTGGCCAGTAGTGTCTTAATATCCTCTAACGCTCCTGCTGCCTCATCGATCCACTCAAAGTTTTTGGTTCGTTTCAACAGCCTGTAGAGTGGCAGGGCCTTCTCGCCAAGGCAGGAGATAAAGCGGCTTAGCACCGCCACGTAGCCTGCTAGTCTTTGAACGTGTTTTAGTTCCGTGGGGATCGCTAGTTGTGAAAGAGCTCGGATCTTGGCCGGATTGGCCTCTATTCCCCCGTGGGAGACAATGAATTCGAGCAATTTAGCGACGGGGACTCCGAAGACACACTTGTCCGGGTTTAGCTGTATATCGTACTTCCGCAGGCTAGCGAATGTTTGACCGAGGTCCTCCACCAACTGATTGATGTGTTTAGTCTTGATGACCACGTCATCTATGTACGCCTCGACTGTTTTGCCGATTTGTTTTTTCAGACATGTCTGAATCATGTGCTGGTATGTGGCGCCTGCGTTTTTTAACCCGAAAGGCATTGTGTTAAACAGAATGGCCCATAGGGGGTGATGAAGGCTGTTGCAGCTTGATCGGATTACTTCATTTTGATCTGATGATATCCGGAATAGGCATCGAGGAAGCAAAGTGAGTCGTGTCCGACGGTGGCGTCGATGATCTGGTCGATGCGGGGTAAAAGGAAAGGATCCTTAGGGCAGGCTTTGTTAAGGTCTTTGAAATCGACACAAAGCCGCCAGGATTTGTCTTTCTTGGGCACCATGACGGGGTTCGCCAACCATTCGGGGTGTTTAATTTCTCTGATGAATCCGGCTTCAAGCAATTTGGCGAGTTCTTCGCCCATAGCTTGACGCTTGGGCTCAAAAAATCGACGTAAGGCCTGTTTTACCGACTTGAAGCCTGCGATTATATTCAGACTATGTTCTGCCAGCCTTCGTGGGATTCCAGGCATATCTGATGGGTGCCAGGCGAATATGTCCCAATTTTCACGCAAGAATGTGTGGAGTGCTTCATCAGCAATCGTGGGGTCCAGCTGAGCTCCAATGGATGCCATTTTATTGGGGTCCGTTGGGTGTCCCTGAAATTTTATGATTTCATCTGTAGGTTTGAACGATGTGGACTTTGGCCTTTTGCCAAGGATTATGTCGTCCTTATCTATGATAGAACGGAGTGTGGCCAGTTCTACTATAGCAAGGGTCTCAGCTAGTGCCTCGAGGGCAAGCGATGTTGTTTTATTTTCGGCTCGAAGGGCTCTATCCGGGTCACTTGTAACTGCAATCACACCGTTGGGCCCCAACATTTTAAGCTTCATGTAACCATAATGCGGTATGGCCCGAAATCGTGTGAAGGCGTCGCGCCCTAAGCGGGCGTGATAACCGCTATGGAAGGGCACGATATGAAAAAGAAGTTCCTCGGATCTGTTGTTGTCGGGGGTACCGAACATTACATCATGGGTTACTCTTCCTATACAGGATGCCTCTCTTCCTGGGATGATTCCTCGAAAAGTTGTGCTGCTTCATTCGATTCGAGATCTATCGAACTGCATTTTGGTCAATGTACCGTCGTAGATGAGGTTTAGACAACTGCCGCCATCCATTAGTACTTTGTCCAACCTGAAGCCATCTACAATTGGGTTGAGGACCAGGGCGGCAGGTGCTCGCCCTGTGCGGGTTATCGGTTGGTCATCCTCGCCGAAAGTTATCGGTATATCTGCCCATGATTTCCTTGATTCCACCTGGTGTATCTGATTAAGCTCTCGAAGAGCTCTCTTCCTCTGACCTTTGGAGGAGAACGTCTTGTAGATCGTTAGGACCTCGGCATGGTTTTCGGCTGGCGTCGATGGACATCTGCCTGGTGGTGAGGCCACGAGGATGGCCTCTCCGCTCTTTGCGATTTGCCTAACGACCCAGCATGCTCGAAGGCTGTGAGTCGGGCTTTCGTTTAGTGAGGCGGAGTGTATGGGGCATGGAATGTCCAGTAGTCCGTCAGGGACTATTTTTTCTTTCATGGGATATTTGTTCCTCTTTTCGGTGGGCTCGTGCCTGGCCGGGCGTTGCGGGGGTACGAGCCTTTTCCGAACTCCTCTAGGTTGTTCGGTGTGGGCTGGCTCCATGTAGAATTGTTGTTCTTTCCATGCGCTCTCCATGGCGCAGTACTTTCCCACCAAGTTCGTCAGCTCGGAGAAGTTTTGGATGCGACGGCGGGCGAGGGCGTTGAGAATTCCCTCATCATGGCAATTGCGCTGGAAGGCCGCAATCATTTCCTGGCCATCACGGCCCCTCATTTTGTCTTTGTTGAGGAGGAATATGGCCCAAAAATGATGGACCGATTCCCCTGGCTGTTGTTTCACCTCCCGTAAGCCCATTGTGCTCGGCTCTCCTACGCTTGGAAAGCGCTCGATCTGGGTGGTGGGTGGGGAAAAGTTTCGCGCCCAGGCAAGGTGTGCGTCCAGCTTATTGACGTCCGGGTTTTGCATCGTTGCGGAATTAGGCGCGACGGGCTTGGAGTGTGCGGCACCGGTGGCGCTTCGCTGTGCAGACTCTGGATTGTGCGCTAGGTCGGCAGCCGGCCTCGAATCAATATCCGGGGGGAGTCCGGCTTCCGAGTTGTGAGTAGGGTCCAGGTGATCGGATATCGGGACGTAAACCGTTTTTAATGTTGCCGGTTGGTGGGACATACTTCCTGCCGGGCACTCTATGGTGGCGACCAGGTGTGTTATCGGGGGAACACGAATTTCCCTGTCGTCGGGCCTAAGCCCGATTTGGTCGTAAACCGTAGGTTGGCGATCGGTCATGCCCAAGGCTTGAATCCGACCGAGCAGCTCGTCCAGCGTTGGGGCCTCGGCCGGGTCGACGCTACAAGCGCGCCTGGGGTTGGTTTGCGGAGCCGCCGTCCCGGGGTCGTTCGAGGACGCTCCCGGGCTGTACGCGACCATAGCTGACTCAGGCGTATCGACCAAGTTAGGTTTTAAGACCGAACTAGAGGCCGAGGTCATCCCAGTGGCGGGGTTTCCTGCTTCCGAGGTTAAGGCATCGGGGATCATGGGCCCTTCAAGGAGGGCAGAGGTCTTTGTCAAAATAAGATCTCCTCGGGAGTCGACGGTGAACTCTAGGTTCCCGAACCTGACTTCTAAACCAGGGGAAAAACTTCCGATGTGGCCAAGGCGGCCGGCGGGATCGGCGTGAAGCATGATGTTTCCGAAAAGCGCAGATTTGACCAGGAACGAAGACGTCCTTGTTACAGACTTCATCGCCAATGATTAAGCGAGCCATCGATCCTTTGGTGATTCACAACGGAACTCTCAATGAAAGCATCAATGTCGGTGTCAAAACTGGCGGATCTCGGGTAGGGCATCCCGAACTATGAATTTCGGGCCCTCGTGAGGAGGTAAAACCCTACGTCCTGCTTGATTGTATTGAAGAGTATGATGGTTACAGAGTTGATCTACCTCGAGATCGAATGAGCTAAACCCTAGATGAGTTGACTTGTCCCTCTATGAACTAAGCCCCCTAGTTTATATAGACACCATGGGTACCTGGGGTTACACATGGTAGGTTTCCATTCGGGCGAAGATATGCCCATTCTCTCTCTCTAATCTTGGAGGTCACGCCAAGTCTTCGGGGCCTTTCCTTCCGAACACGGGATTGTCCTGTAGTTTGGCCTTTGTCAGGGCAGGATGCACACGATCACCTATGGGACCACGGGTCCCTTGTGGTTTGACGGGGGGAGGTCACGTTGCACAAAGAGCAGAGGCCATAGGACAGCACGACGACGGGCCGCTAGTGTTTTACCTAGGTTCGGGCCGCTGGGAAGCGTAAAACCCTACTCCTGCTTTGGTGGATTGGATGGGGGAACACGAAGATTGCGCAGCGCTCAAACCCGGCAAGGGATGCCTTCGGGTGAGCTGCAACGCTAGTACAACTGTCCAAGGGTCCGAATCTTGAGCTAGGTTGCCTTGGGCCTCCTTTTATAGGTCAAGGGGCAACCACAGTGGCAAAACAGACATTACCTAATGATTAGATAGCTAACAGTGCTATCATACCTAACTCTGGCACTTAGGACAAAATGCCATAAATGCTAGCCTAGGTGGCGTGCTGGGGCGCGTCCCCGGCAAGCTTCTACCACCGCTTGGCCGTCTAGTGCTTAGTGTCTTGACACACCTCTGGACGGGTGTCATATGTATATAATCTATCTTCTGGTGCGTCGCCACGTGCTTAGCGAGAACAACTTAGCGACCTAAGGGCTCGACACCGCATCGACAAGTGACTGGCGTCGCGATGCGGTGGAACGGTGGCTGATCGGCTCGCGCCTGCCGGGGGATAGCTTGTCGGGTCTTCCTGAAGATGTGTGCGCTTCGGTCCCCGACAGGCATCGGGACGTGGCTGGCGCGGTTTGGGTCCCTCCTGGGCCGTTGTATTGAGCTTGCCGGCGTTGCTGGCCAGCGTAGGCTGCCTCTGTCGGGGTCTTGGTCTTCTTGATGCGCTCCTTGATCTCTCGTAGAGCGGCTACTCTGGCTTGGATTGATGTTGGTGGGGTGTTAGCTTTCCCCGGCAGGCTTAGGCCATCGGGTCGGAGGCTTACCGTCCGTGCACAAGTCAGGGGGAAATAAACACCCCTGTTTGTGTACCCCAACAGAAGCCCCCGGGCCTGAGCCATATGTGTCGCTAGGCACATTGGTTTAGGCCCCAAACAGTGCACTGACACGCGTCGAGGAAGGGCTGCCCTCAAGCACTTGGTGATGATGACTTGTCAAACCCACGTCCACTCCGCGCGATTACCACAGGTCGTGGGGTCATGGAACAGTAGCCGTTGCCAGCAAAAGAAATGGTTTTCTCCGAAAGGTAGCGACAAGCCAGCCCCCACGCGGTTTCCTTATTGTCATGTTGTCCTGTACTTAAGACACAATAGGTATCCTGTATTAGGCCATGCACTATCTTTGTTTTAATGCTTGCCGAACCGATGTTTTTATGTAAACGTATGCTATCCCCTTTGCTTCCCTACTGGTGTTCGTATGGTCGTTTTCTTCGCGTGTTCTGGTTACCCGCCAACAACGTGCTGCCGCGATTGCTCTGAGGAACAGGTCCTTAGCATTCTACTGGGAAGGATACACTGCCGGTGAGCTTTTCCTTGGTGGTGTTCGATGCAGCCGCATGTTTCATTGAGCAGGCTCGAAACAAAACACGGGCACAAACGAATACAGCAAGGTTCCATCATGCACAAGACTTGCCATACGAAACCTTTGGTTGATGAGGGGATATGCAAACATGAACTTTAACGAAAAACTGATAATCATGCCAACTTAGCTTTCGTTACGGTTCCTCTTCCGTCCTGGCGCGTTTTCATTCGCGTTCATCGTCCCTTCCTCCATTCATGGGCGCCTGTCCCCGTCACCTTTATAGGTGAACACATACGCGTGTACAAACCTTTGCCCTGAGATGAAGAGAAGGCGAAGAGGGGCAAATGGAGTGTCGGGGCACGGATGCTCACGATCACCTATGGGACCAGAGGTCCCTTGTGGTTCGGCAAGGGGGGTCACATTGCACGAAGAGCGGAGAGCATGAGACGGTGCTACGATCAGGACACAAGCATTTACCCAGGTTCGGGCCGCTGCTAAGCGTAAAACCCTACTCCTGCTTTTTGGTGGATTGATTGGAGGAACACGAAGAATGCACAGCGCCTAACCCTGGCAAGGACTGCCGTTGGGGAAGGAGCTGCTACGCGAGTACAAGTGTTCGGGGGTCCGAATCCTGAGCTAGGTTGCCTTGGGCCTCCTTTTATAGTGCAAGGGGTTACCACAATGCAAAATAGTCATTATCTATCGATTAGATAGCTAAGCAGAGCTATCATACCTAACTCTGGCATTTAGGACAAAATGCCATGATTACCTGCCTAGGTGGCGCTCGGGGGTGCATCCCCGGCAAGCTCTTGCCACCGCTTGGCCAGTCGTTGCTTATGGTCTTGACACGATGCAGGGCGGGTGTCAACTGAGCGTAACTTGCATTCCGATGTGTTGCCACATGCTTAGCGAGAGCTGATTAGCCACCTGAGGGCTCGACACCGCATCGATAAGTGACAGGCGTAGCGATGCGGTGGAGCGGTGGCCGGTTGGCTCGCGCCTGCCGGGGAGTGGCTTGCTGGGTCTTCAGGAAGGTGTGCATGCCTTGTTCCCCGACAAGCGTTGGGGACGTGCTTGGCGCATTGCAGTCCAGGCTTGGGCTGTCGCGTTGAGCTTCTTGAAGTCTTGTCTTGATTATACGACGGGTTTTTTCTTCTACCGCCTGTGCATAAGTGAGGGGCACTGGGTACCCCTGTACTAGTGCACCGACAGGAGCACCCGGGACTGGCCCACACGTGCACGCCAAGTGCCGTTGGGTCAGGCCCAAGTTTCATGCACACGCGCGCAATGTGAGGGAGTAACTGCCAATTTATTGGTCAGCACTGACCCACCATTTCAGGCCGTTTCCGCCACGCGCGCCGCATACATAGCGGGGAGTTAGCGATGGGCGCGCGTGACTTAAAGCCCTGGTCATGGCAGAAAACTTCAGCGCCATGGATTGGAGCAGCGGGGCGGTTACCTGTTCGCCCTTGATTGTGGGCGATGGAATTGGTGGAGACGGGCGGTGACCCTTGGAGTGGAGGAGAGCCAGTCCCCCGCGCTCTCCCCTATAAATTGGGGGTCACGAGGGGCGATGCTCATCCATCCTTTCTTCCTCCTCGAGTCTGAGTCCACAGAGCTCGCCCTTCTACTTCCTTGTCTTGAGCCGCGCTCGCTCTCCTGATGCTCTGGGGGAGGGGTCGAGCAAGCGTGTTTGCAGAGTCTTCCCTCCGGACCCCGGCTCAGTTCCCGTCATGGGTAGACGATTCTGAACTGAAGGCTGGTCGGGGAAGCCTCGGATGGGGGAGCGGGCAGCGTGGTGGCCGTATCGGGGATGGCTGCGATGGTACGCCTGCCGCCGTGCTGCCCGCCTCTTTAGTCTTGACGGAGCTCCATGTGGTTGACATCGCGCCGGGATCTATGTCGGAGGTGCAGCGTCGCGGCGGTTTGCGGTTCCCGCATTCCCTCTTCAAGGTGATGGAGAAAAAATGCCCGCTCGGCCCCCATGGGCGTGTGCGCGGTTGCAGCCGCGCATCGTCATTTACCGCGGTGAAGTTATCCTCCCGCAGCACTTTGGATGGAGCGTACGGGAGGTAGTCCTTCATCTTCGTGTGCTCTTCTAAGGCGGGGGACAGAATTCCCCACCTTTGGCCACCGGTGACGACCAAGCTCTCTGTGGGGTCCCAGGGTCGCCATGCCTGGAGCTTGGGCGACGGCGGGGGCGTCTCCTCGGGCGGTGGCGATGAGGAAGACGATGGCGGTCAGGGATCTACGACGCATCAGGAGCACGGATGAGGTCTCCGACGCTTCGCGTTCCCCGGCAGCACCATCATCACCAGCTGGGGCTCCGACAGCGCCACCATCTGCATCTGCCCTCCGCCTTCTTTCCCCTTGTCGGTCTTGTCCGCTCCGTCGGCTTCGTCCGCCCTGCCTGGGGGTAGGGCCCTTCTGCCCGCCGGTCGCGTCCCTCTGGTCCTGGCTGGGAAGCGTTGAATCCTGTCCAGGCGCTCCTTTTGCCCTCTGTTCCTTCTCCACCTAATCCCTAAGAGGAGAGGGACAAGAAAGGGATTACGGGGCACTTATCTTTTTTTTATGTCAAAAGATGTAGGCGCTTGCCAAGTTTTAATTAATCATAATGTAATCTCTATCCATTTTGTATCGAAAATGAATGAGAAAAGAGTGTCATTTTCTTCCCGCAAGTACTATCCTTTTCTTTCCCTGTTTATGCTGTTTTGGGATGTTTGATCCTTGTTACACGGAGCCACTTGCCGGATCATAACTTAACTACGAGTGCCAAGGGGAAACGAGCCCCCGGCAACAAGTTGGCATTGTTTCCCGGCAGAGCTCCTTGTCGGTGTTGGCGCAGCTCCCCATAGGGGGTGTCTCGCCCCGGCAAGGGTTTTCACCACGTGGAGGACTCCACTAGCCACAACGAGGGAGATACTACGGATTTCCTTAGGCATCGAAGAAATACCGAACTTTGGGATGTGTAATTGTACTTATCTTTTCCAATTTGTATCCCTCTTGAGGTCTTCATGGGCCGTTGTCTTCATTCTTTCGCTTCTCTTCCCTGTCTTCCCGACGGTCCGTCGTGTAGGGAGAGAAAAGTAACAAAGATTACAGGTTCATCAAGTACTCTAGAAAATTGTATATCTTAAAAGCAATAACACTGCAATCATGAAAATGCGTAATGAGCATGTAAGGTGTTGATATGATGCAGTGCCTAGTTTTATTATTGTCGCACAGGGTCTGCGCCTGGCTTTGTACAAAGGGTTACATGCAACATCGGCAATGCTTGTACGAAAGGTGGCTGCCGGGGGCTGCGCCCGGCAGCCGCGCCTTACGGGTAGAACTTACGAAGATGCTCAATATTCCATGAGTTAAGCACCTTGGTGCCATCTTCAGTCTCTCCAGATGGACAGCGCCGGGTCTGGTGACTTGTGCTACCCGGTAAGGGCCTTCCCACTTCGGCATCCACTTGTTGGTACCCTTGGCGAACTAAACGTGCCGAAGGACAAGGTCGCCTTCCTCAAGGCTCCGGGCGTGAACCCTGCGGCTATGGTAGCGGCGCAGAGCTTGCTGGCAGCGTGCTACACGCACAGCAGCCCGAAGACGGTCTTCCTCGAGGAGTGTGGCATCGTCATGCCACAGCTGCTGTTGCTGTACTTCATCGTAAGCAAGCACTCGAGGTGACCCGTATATGAGTTCTGTGGGGAGCACTGCTTCCGCCCCGTACACTAGGTTGAAGGGCGTCTGGCTGGTAGCTCGATTTGGTGTCATCCTGAGAGACCAAAGAACCACTGGCAGCACACCTATCCAGCGCCTGCCGCTCTTCCGTATATTATCAAAAGTCCTTGTCTTGAGTCCTCGCAGCACTTCAGCATTCATCCTCTCGACTTGCCCGTTGCTTCTTGGGTGAGCAACAGAGGCAAAGGAGACCTTGCTTCCAAGGCTTTGGATATATTGCATGAAGGCGCGGCTCGTGAACTGGGTGCCGTTGTCGGTGATCACTCTGTTAGGCACTCCAAAGCGGCACACCAGTCCTTTCATGAACTTGATAGCTGCTTGTGCGGCCACCTTTCTCACTGGTTCCACCTCAGGCCACTTTGTGAACTTGTAGGTTGCCACGAACAAGAACTCAAAGCCCCCGACAGCACGGGGGAAGGGGCCTAGGATATCGATCCCCCAGACCGAGAATGGCCAGGATAGAGGGATTGTTTGCAGGGCTTGCACTGGTTGATGTATGTTCTTGGAATGGAACTGGCAGGCTTCACACTTGGTGACCAGCTCAGTAGCGTCCTGGAGGGCAGTGGGCCAATAGAAACCCTGTCGGAAAGCTTTCCCGGCGAGGGCCCTTGATCCAATGTGGGAACCACATACTCCTCGGTGAATCTCCGCCAACAGCTTCAGTCCATCCTCCCGGCAGATACACCTTAATTTCACACCGTTCGGTCATCTTCTGTACAGGGTGTCATTGACATACTGGTACATACTTGACCGACGGGCTACTCTTTCGGTGTCTTCTTGCTCTTCGGGGAGTTCTCTTGTTTGAAGGAAATGGACTATATGTTGTGCCCAGGTTGGAGCATGTGGCTCGACAACAAGGAATAAAGGCATCTCCTTGTCTCCGGGAGCGCTTGTCTCAACCGCTAGACCCTGAGGTCCTGCGGGAGGGAGCTGCTCGTCAACCGAAACGGGATTTCCCCCGACAGCTTCTCTACCAGCGGCTTCGGGAAGCTCTGGCAGGAAATGCTTGCCGGAGTTCAGCTTTCTTCTCTTCTTGGACATCGTTGATGGGGATACTAATGGTTGAGTGAGGCGGAGAACAAAAGTCCCTGGTTCCACAGGAAGCTTCTGCGCAACGCACTTCGATAGATGGTCAGCAATGCTGTTTTCCGCTCGCGGCACATGCTCGGTTTGCAATCCATCGAAGTGCTCCTCCAATTTCCTCACTTCTTCCACGTATGCCTCCATCAGCGGGCTCTGGTAATCCTTGTTGACTTGCTTTACCACAAGCTAAGAATCTCCTTGGACGATCAGCCTCTTTATTCCCAACTCCACCATGATTCTGAGTCCGGCAAGGAGCCCCTCGTACTCAGCGGTATTGTTGGTGGCTTCCTCCTGGGGAAAGTGCATCTGGACGACGTACTTGAGGCACCGTCAAAGTACATGATCCAATCCTTGGGTGCTTCTTTGCCGGGGAGGATTGTCTCTGGAGCTTGATCATCTGGCGTGGGCCTCCATTCTACGATAAACTCTGCCAAGGCCCTGCTCTGAATGGTGGAAGTGCTCTCATACTTTAATCCGAAACTTGATAACTCCAGTGCCCACTCAACTATCCTGCCAGTAGCTTCGGGGTTTCTCGGTATGCGTTGCAATGGGAAACTGGTGACAACTGTTATCTCATGGGCTTGGAAGTAGTGGCGCAGCTTCCTCGAGGCCATGATGAGGCCGAAGATCAGCTTTTGTACTCCAGAGTACCTAGATCTAGCCCCCAGTAGCAGGGAACTGACAAAGTACACGGGCCGCTGCAACATTTTCTTCTTTGCCACTTCTTTGGATCCACTGTCAATCATTTGCTGAGATCCCTCTTGATCCATGTTGAGCCCTGCCGCGGACGTTCCTACCCCACTTCCGGCAGCATCAGCAGCAGCTGCTGAATCTCCATCCATTTCCCGCTGCGCCACCAGCGCTGCACTAACCACTTGATTCGTTGTCGCCAAATATAGCAGCATAGTGAGATGCTGCCATTAATTTTGCCAATGTTGGACGACCGAGGATTCCGTTGTAAGGCAAAGGGATCTCAGCCACGTCAAACACTATCCTCTCTGTCCAGAAATTCAGCTCTTCTCCGAACGTTACCGGCAGAGTGATCTTGCCCTTGGGCCGGCTCCTACCGGGGTTGACTCCCTGAAAGGTGCCCGAAGCCTCAAGCTCATCATCATGTATTTGCAGTTTCTCAACCACCTTGGGGGAGATCAAGTTCAACCCGACCCTGCCATCAACTAACATCTTAGACACCTTGAGGTTGCGGATTGTCGGGGAAACCAACAACGGCAAACATCCGACCGTAGTGGTACGGTCAGGATGATCCTCTTCGTCAAAAATGATAGGTGTGCGGGACCATTTGAGTGGCTTTCTGGATTCTGCGGTTGGCTCCACGACATTGACCTCTTGCGCCCACTGTTTGAGTTGGCGGTGAGAGGAGTGCAAGGAAGCACCCCCCCGTCAACGCACATGGTTTCGGTTGCTTTCTGAAACTCCCTCTCGCTGGAATCCTCATCATCATCCTCAGCTTCACTCATATCGTCTGTTTCCTTCTTCTCTCGGCCTCTGGCGGGTTTTTCCTTTTGCTGCGGGGTTTTGCCGCGGCGACCTCCTTTGCCGCCACGGCCTTTCCTGGCAGCGCCGTCCTGGCCTTTTTCTTTGTCGCGCTTCTCGTATTCGGCCCTCTGTTTCTCAGCAAATTGCTCGACCTGTCGGCATTCTAGTAGATCATGGCCCTTGGTGTGGTGAATTTTGCAGTATGGCCCGTCGGACTTCCCGGTCTTCTCAGCGGCAGCAGCCTCCCGACAATCAGTGTTGGAACAGGCGGTACACTACGCCAGCGCCAAATAAAATTTTCTACCGCGCACCGAAGAACATGCTGCTGGAAATAGATCACGGGATCGGGTTTACCACTTGTCACACCCTGTGTTTTGCCTCATGACTAAGTTAACATGACTCAAAAATTAGGGCCAATTAAAACACTTTGAGTGCCTATGAATGTTGACTGGTGTGCTATTTGCTTGCTTGTTTGATTGCTTATTGGTGCTCTATATTCATAAAACTCCCTCCTACTCTCAAAACTCTTCTCCTTGATCTAAACTCTTGTCCAATGATCATACCATGTGTATAGGACCTAAAACTATTTTTTATCAAATATTATTTTGGCCAAAAAGCATTTATTCAATTTAGGTTTTTCAAAAAACCCTGAATTGAGCTCTATACTACAAGTCCTCAAATTGGGTGGAATATTTTGCCCCAAGGGATTTATTTGGAACCTACTATATATATAACTTCCCAAAACCACAAAATATTATTTTTAAAGATTATTTTCTTATTTTATTTAAAGGCTTTTTCATAAGGCCAGAAATGGTCTTTTATTAGGAAAAATCATTTTTATGCTTTCAAAATATTTGAGAAAATTTAGGAAAACTCAGTGGACGTATATTGTCCATATAAAAGAGTTTAAACACATGGTCATGTTAAAAATATTGGACAAAACCCTTCAAAACCATTTTTGCCTATTTCAAGCATTTGAAATATTTCTATAGGAAATATTCTCAAATAAATCCAAGAAAATTCTACCATGACACATATGACATATGTGATCATCCTGACAAGTTTCATCTCAATCCCAATTGATTTGATACACCAAAATATTCCAAAACCCTCTCTGTCCAGATCCAAATTTGAGCAACTCTACATTGCCAACTGTCTCCAATTATGCTCAAACTTTGTGGACATGTTCTAATCCTCTAATAATGCGTCCACACCAAGTGGTGCATCAAGGAGAACAGATACATTTGTCCAAATCCCCCCAAACCCATTTCTGCTGATTTCAAGAATAGGGAACTTTTGCATTATCAAGTTTCCCCAATTGGTCCCAAACTTTTTGGGCATGCTCTAATGGCCAAATTATGCCACCACCTCAAGTGGTGCATTAAGGAGAATAAGTTTGCATGGCTAGATCTAAGAAAATCAGTTTCTGAGGATTTCTAGGGTTTGCCAAAGTTACATTGGCAACTTTCCTCAACAAATCTCAAACTTGGTGGTAAACCTTATTTTTAACCACCATTTAGTCCTGTTAAGTTTCATGTCTAGTAGAATCTTTTTAGTCACTCAAACCACCATCAAACACCTTCTGGTGTATTCTAGGATTTACTGTTTTGACCACTTCTACTCTTCTCCTTGGGCTCAAAATTTTACCAGAGCTCTTGCTAGTCACCTTCTACCACGAGTAAAAAACCCATGGAAGTAGCTCCATTATTGGAGGGGTAAAACCCCCACTTTCTACCCTGTTTCACCATGGCAGCACTCCCCCACCCTCAATTTCTTATTTCCTACACCCTCCCTTAGCTCCCAAGTACCCCTAGGGAATCCTTGAAACCCCTAGACACTACTAGACAAGCCAGAGCGCATAGGGCATGGCCATGCCGGCCATTTGGCCGCTCTGGAGCGCGCTACAGTGCACCAGGGCACTGTAGCCGCCCCCATCCCGAAGCCCCCAATGTCCTCGTGCTCCCCCCTCTCGCCGGCAGCCTTGCCTCGACGTCTGGGACACGCAACACACCTGTCCCCCTCCTCTCTCCCCCTCTGGAGGCCTCCTCACACGCGCACCATCGCCGCCCGAGCGCACCCATGAGCGCGCCCGCATGCGCGACGCGTCTGCGCTACCCCGCTCCCTATATTTCCTTCCCTGGTCCGGGACCAAGTCCACGAGGACCCAAGACACGCCCTGGTGAGCCCCCGAGAGCTCAGGCGATGGCCTCGACCTCGCCGGACCCCCTGTCCACGGTGCGCCGCCCCGCGCGTATAAAAGAGCTAACCGGGCATCCCTCTCCTCCTTTATCGCCCTCCCTCGCACCCAATCGAACACCCGTTCCACCGACGCAAGCCCCGAGAGCCCCCGTGCCCACATCGGACCCGAGCTCCGCCGTCAAGGACCGCCGTCGATCTCGCGGTATGTGGCTTCTCCGGCACTCCTCCTCCTTCATCTGGGCCTCCCTCACCGCTCTGAAGTGATTCCCCTCCTCCTTCCCGTCGATTGCAGCCAGAGACCACCAGAGCAAGCTCCTCCCGAAGCCCTCCGCCGCGGATTCACGTCGCCGGCGAACCCCGGCCCTACGGCGACCATCGTCGTGCCCAAACGAATGGCGGGACCTCCCTGAGTCTTCCCGTATCTCCCGCGAGACGAACGGGGACCGGAGTCGCCGCCGGTGAGCCCCCCTGAGCCCCTATTCGTGAGGTAGGAGATGACGGGCGGGCCCCTCCTGTCATACTCACCTATCCCCTGTGCCACCGACAAGTAGGGCCCGCCTGTCGGGTTCGAATCCATCGGCTGCGCGCGCACCAATGCGGCGGAGGCGTATTGCCAAAATACGCCTTCGGCGTGGCCCTCTCGCAGCGCTGCGCCTGGACTGTTTCCTCCTGGGCCGGCTCAGCTCAATGGTTTCGGCCCACTAAGCACAGTGGCATTTTTCTTTTTTGTTTTTCCAGGAACCCCCAAATAATGCACAGAAGAAAATATTTACCCAAATGAATTGATTCAAATTCCTAAATTTTCCTAGAACCACAAACTATTTAATGGTGCAACTTTCACATTTTTCCATCACACTTTCCAGTACTGTTCAAATGCATATTCAAATTTGAACTATGGAATGACCAAATTGCAAAATTCCTAGGACATCCAAATCAACTCCAAATGGAGTAATTCCCATTTCTAGGTGCTCTAAATATCATGCCTTATTTATCAAGCCTTGGTTAAAATTTTTACCATGCATTAATTATGCTAGATCAAATAAATAGCCCCATATTTCATTATTGCCATCTTAGGAAATTGATAGGAAATCATCTCAAGTCCAAATCCAATGAAACCACTTCCTGCATGTTTATAAAATCATGCCCTAATTAATAGGTGCATTCACTCATTTTTATAAAAATGATTCATGTAGGCTTCTTATAGGATCAAAAATACCTCCATTTCCATCATTCAAAAATCTCTGGCAATCCAAAATCCAGTAGAGCCATTTCAGATATCCTTCTCATGACCAGAGATGTCCTAGAAAAATAAAACTCCTATTTATAGAGCACTTTTACTTTCTGCTTGTTGTGTTGCTTATTGCGGTTGTTTCCGGCGATAGTTCACGAAGTAGACGAAGTGCTCAAAGTTGGACAAGAAGCATGTGAAGACCTCGAAGACTTTGCTGAACTAGGCAAGCAGCCCTTTGACCATGACTATGAACCCTTTTATTTGCATGGCATATAGCACTTATTTCCGTGATGTTGATCTTGTGGATGAGGTGTTCCCCCTCCCCCTTCAATGGGATGCCTCTGATACTTCACCGTTGATACTTGCATCGTGCATGACCCTACCATCCTTATGACGGTTGTGCGGGTGGGAGTAGATAAAATGCTTAGTAGATGCTACGCAATTGGGATCGGGATATGCATGGTGTCGGAAAAGAAATGATTTCAAAGACTTTTCAAAAACCCCGTCGGGTGCCACTAATGCCCGAGGGAGATGATGTTGAGTTGGGTAACCACTTGAGAAAGAAGTGGTGTACCGGAGCAAGTGAGTGTGTGTGTTTTCAAAAACGGATTAGATTTAAGATTTGTCGACCGTCCCAACCTTATATGTACAACCACTCTACCCCTATATGGGAAGGGGCCTTGTTGATTACTTTGGTCGATGCTAGCAGAGAGCCCGCATTACTAGTGGCGGGAGTGACGTGGTCACTCTCGATACGGGGTCATGCCTAGTAGGACGACCATGCGCTGTCTTCACAGGCACCGGGCACACCGTTGGTCCATTCATGGATGGTACGATCTGGAGCAAGGCTCGTATGATGTACATCATGAGGGTTGTGTACCAATCGAGTGGACTCTTTGTTTAGTATCGTCAGGGGAAAGGCATTGTTCGGGTGCTTACCTCGGGTATGTAATATACCGCTAGTCGTGAATGACACGGAAGTTCCCCGAGTCTTGTGGGTAAAGTGTGCAACCTCTGCAGAGTGTAAAACTATTCGAATAGCCATGTCCGCGGTCAAGGACAGTTGGGTGGTGCTGCTTAAACTATGTCTTGGGTTTTCATAAACTTAGTGTGAGCGTGTGGTTAACAAACATGGAATACTCGAGACAAGTCGGATGACTTGACATGATGATTGAACATGAGATGTTCAGACCTTGACTATATTGATATCGGTAACCTGTTTGTGCGGATACTTGTATCCTCATGATGCATGCTATTACTATTTATCTTGATCATGTCATTGCACTCAAAATTAGCTTTCCATAAAACTTACCTATTTAGTGCTATATCATGCATTGTTATTGCCTTGTTCCAAAACTTGGGTTGCTTGCGAGTACATTCAAAGTACTCATTGGCTTGCCACTAGTTATTTTATTGGCCATGCATGAAAGACCAGGTTGTGATGAAGATTACCATGGTGACGTACGTGCAAGCTAGGACGCTTCCCAGTCAGAATGCATGTAGGGTTAAGGCAGATGACATGGGTTCACGCTATCGTTGAAGATTTCCGCTGCAAGTTTATGAAGACTTGGCCATAAAGGCCATATCTGAGTACAAACGGTATGTAATGGATGTAAAACTCTTGTTATTCAGTTTCTGTGTGTTCAGTGAGCATTGATCTCTGGGATCACTGTGCATGTACATTCGGTGATCACGACTTATGAGTCGGGGTCCCCACAGAGCTGGTATCAGAGCCATCCTGACTATAGGAAGCCCTTAGTTAGCATGGACGTTAGTTGGGATAGGAACTAGCCCCAGACCCCAAATCACTTGCAAGACCTATTCGCACTTCTCTCCTCTTCTGAGCTAGCTACTATGAAACCTTTTATGCTCACCTCATCCTCTCTAGTTATATTAACCCTCCTCTGACCAACTTGTAGATGGCCGTCGCTCCCATGAGACTCCTCATGACCGGATTCCCACCTCTCCTAAGAGACTGCCTCCAACACTACCAATATCCTTCGGAGCCAATGTACACCCTGCACGAACTGGACAATGGCGAGTTTGGAATGGAGTTCTATGCCAAGGTGGTTGTACCTGCCAAGACCCCACCCCAGAGTTGGTTCTTTGTTGGACCACCTATGCCAACAAGAGACATGGCCATTCAGCAGGCGGCCTATGAAGCCCTCCTTCGTCTCCGAGACCTCCTCCCAGAAATGAAGGAAGGACAAGCTACCCGCTACCTGCCTAGCAAGAGTGGATTAGGAACCTCTGCTCAGGCAATGATTTCCACAAGGGACGAAGACCCAACCCTCAAGCTCCAGATCCGCTTCGCCAACGCGGTCGATTACCTTCTGAGTTACCTTACTGAAGAATTCCTCAAGTCCCACCAGGATTTCCCTTCGATCCTACACCTCCACTATCTCGAGAAGAAGAAGGTGGTCGAGCAAGAACAACAAATTGCTGCTCTGCAAGTCTACATCACCAACTAGAAGCAACATATCGAGGAACTTCAGGAAGCTTGCAACGGAGCCCCGCGCAGAAGGCACCGGAACAGATTTCCGTATCCACTACATGGGAGACCATCTCCACATCAGCAACATCGTAACCCAAGGATAAAAAACGACCTCTTTGCTCCCGTCGCATGCCACGGATGTGGTGAATATGGGCATATTGTTAGGAGATGTCCCAACAAGCAGCCGACTGTCGCATACCCACTGGTACCCCAGGAAGACCCAGAAGCTAAGGGATGAGCGTCCTTTCCCCCGAGGCAAAAAGCAAGGCACGACTACTGAGTCCGAGAACCCCCTACAGTAGGATGAGTCGTGTAACCCCTATGCGAAGTCGAGTCCGTGTGATGGTTCAAATGAAACCATGATGTGTGTTGTTTGCTTTTATGTGTTTGTGCTTGGGTATAAGTCGCACTTTTGCCCTAGGCAATGTGTACGTGACTATACCACCTATCTTATCTTAATGAATGTGTTAGCCTTTTCGGCACTTGTTTGATTGCACTTGCACTATATCACCCCCATAGGCACTCCCCTCTATGCTACTTTTCCCTCTCACCCCTCTCGACGACTGAAGACCGGCAAGACAAGATGCACCAAGGATCCACCTCGACGGACAGCTAGCGTTGGAAACTATGTCTACATACTCAACCAGACGCAACCCCGTAGAGCTATGCTTTTCCCTCAAGAGTGAAAACCCCTCCCTAGACCAACCTAGACCTCACAAGCTCCCCCAGCTCAAACCTCTGAGCACATATTTAATACATGGATTTGCTAGAGCACCTGCTTAGCAGCAATAACCCGTGCTTAGCACTGGGTTCGTTACGGAGCTAGTGATCATACAGTGAACAACCGTCTTTCATTCTTAAGCTAGCACCAGAGTTGTGATGCCATAAGAAAGATCATTCTAAGGATATATGATCAGTAGGCAAATGATCTGATGTGGATATCATGGGTATCCTGAGTAAACAGCTGAGATCATTTGGTGAATCATGAGACTTTCAAGGTGATAGGTGAACTTGGTGGACCAAGTTCATAGAGTTGCATAAATTCTCCCTTGAGTAAATTAGATTTTGTAGGACAAATATGATCACAAGCTGAAATTCTTGGTGGATTAATAGCTTGACTTTGGCAAGTAATATTGATAATGGATTGATGATGATACGATAGTGATTGGAGTAACTAGTAGGGAATTCTTACTAGATGTAAACCTCGGATTAAAGTAAGTGATTCTAAAAGGTGCTTAGGATAAATCAAACTACATGGTTCGGAGTAATTTGGAATTAGTCTGATGATCTTGATCTTGATACCATGTTTCTCGGTGGAAGACCAACCAAGAATATTGGATGGTTGTCAGAATTGATTCAAGGATCCATATGCACCTAACATCGGAGTTTACTAAGTAATCATGATGGGAATTGCTGGTTATACTATGATGAGATAGTTCTTTCTGGGATTTGGGAATTTAGGAAATCTCGAAGATATTTGGAACGTCACCGGTATTGGATTTGTAGCAATAACAAATCATGTAATAATGCATGGTATTAGTGGATCGATTAAATTGGATTCATAGGAAGGGAACGAGATCTTGGATTGGTATACTACGAGTTTCCTTAACATAGTAATGCAGTATCTTAGACCTTGGATAGGTTAGCAGATCACTTGGATTTGTAGTGTCACAATCAAGCTTAGCAGCTTGTATGCTTTCCCAAGGATTTTTACATAGGGATATGTTTGAGTTAGCTATAGAATAACATATGAGATTTTGGTTTAGTCCTTCTCTCAAGACCTTGGAGTTGAATAGCATGAGTGATGTTGGAGTTGACTTACATGAGATGATACCCTCCATGATGTGGGATGACTTTGTTTGGAGTAATAGGCAGTACTATTGGCATCTAAGAAACTGTGCTTAAGGATAAAATGATAGACGCCCACTCACATCTGAAGCTCCTTGAAACCCCGAACATGGTCGAATTATGACCATAGGCTCTGGCTCTGAGTCGGAAGGCTATGGTCGGTACTCCACCTCGACCACCACCAATCCTG
The DNA here is from genome assembly GCA_039707655.1 of Elymus sibiricus. NCBI lineage: Eukaryota > Viridiplantae > Streptophyta > Magnoliopsida > Poales > Poaceae > Elymus > Elymus sibiricus. The sequence continues at coordinate 320,815,722 of CM077669.1, read as the reverse complement.
TTCAAAAGGAAGGTGGCCACGAAGACCTGTATTAGGTTGGACCACAAACCCTTAATACTAGTGACCATCCAGGACGAATGCCCGCTCCTCTCACATATCCCATGAGCAATGTGTTTATGTGACACTTGGAGAAATAGGTTGTTGTCCTCCAAGATGACATACTTATTTACCCAATGAGAGGAAAAACCCCTTAGTCCTAATTGGATAAGCCCCAGGAACACAAATTACCATGCCTCTCAAGTATAAGGCTTCACCTTGAAAACAGTTGGACTATTTGAAGTACGCACCCTACAACAGAAGACATTCCTGCCCAAGCAAGATGAAGAGCCACTACGGTTGAGAAACCACGACGAATAAGATGAAACAAGAGAAGTCAACCACCACTCCTCTACCAACTACATCAGCTAGACTATATCAAGAAGCACCGACGTTCAGGGTACCATGAAGCCCTTGCACCTCGAGAGGATTATAGAGCCCCTTGTCTTAACAATCACCTAACAAGTTCCTGACTAGGAAGGAACCGAGAAGGTGATAGCACCCCTCACTCCACCACCTTGACGGTGTATGATGAGCATGACGTCCCTATCCTTTTCAGATGCTTAGAACAGAGTGGGACGACTGTCATGACTTCACTATTAGCCCCTCTTTGGTCCAATCAAGGGCGTGAATCCTGACTGGATCATGGCGAAACACCCGTCAAAGGAAGTTCACCCCACCCCCTCACTAGCCAAGCCTCAGACCTTGGGGATTGGATGACTGATCTATACTTTTGGATAGACAACTTATTTAAATTCCCCGCTAGGACCTTCTCAGGGGGAAGGGATCCATTTAGCCACCCGAACTCTAAGCTTAGTCTTAGAAATGAGACTCAGCCCAAACCTTTGCCACACTGGCTACGGGCACAGAAGTAGACCGAACACTCGAGGACCCGCCAAGAAACACGCATCCGCGACGACGAGGACAAACAGCCAAAGAAGAATGAAGAATCTACCTGGGCAACTTACTCAAGCAGAAGGTCTCGACGAGAAGCCTACGATGACGCGCTTCAACAATGTGAAGGATGAAGACCACCTGCGACTGAAGATCTCCTGCTTTAAGGAAGATAAGGACTTCCCCGTCAACGAGAAGCTACACCAAGGCTCGACCCTTCTATTTTAACATGAGACATCTAGACGTCACTAACCAACGTGAGCAACCCAAGGACCAGCACATAGACACACTACTTGGCCACGTATTTCGACTTTGGAATACACACGCAAGCCATGCCCTTGCCAGAACCTCGTCCACCAAACCCTTAACCATTAGGCAAGCCTAGCATATTGCAAGAACCCCGTTCACCCTTAGACGAAGTCAATGATGCACTCGAAGACATATCATCAGGCACTTCAAGATCCAGAAGGACAACCACGCCGTAGTAGAAGCAACATGGAATGTGAAGACTACCTCACCAGTGAATTCCCACACCTTTTTCTACGCCTACCCTAGGAATCTCGGTGACGAGATTCTTGTAAGGGGGGTAGGTCTGTCACACCCTGTGTTTTGCCTCATGACTAAGTTAACATGACTCAAAAATTAGGGCCAATTAAATCTTTTTGAGTGCCTATAAATGTTGACTGGTGTGCTATTTGCTTGCTTGTTTGATTGCTTGTTGGTGCTCTATATTCATAAAACTCCCTCCTACTCTCAAAACTCCTATCCTTGATCTAAACTCTTGTCCAATGATCATACCATGTGTATAGGACCTAAAACTATTTTTTATCAAATATTATTTTGGCCAAAAAGCATTTATTCAATTTAGGTTTTTCAAAACCCCCTGAATTGAGGTCTATACTACAAGTCCTCAAATTGGGTTGAATATTTTTCCCCTAAGGATTTATTTGGAACCTACTATATATATAACTTCCCAAAACCACAAAATATTATTTTTAAAGATTATTTTCTTATTTTATTTAAAGGCTTTTTCATAAGGCCAGAAATGGTCTTTTATTAGGAAAAATTATTTTTATGCTTTCAAAATATTTGAGAAAATTTAGGAAAACTAAGTGGACATATATTGTCCATATAAAAGAGTTTAAACACATGGTCATGTTAAAAATATTGGACAAAACCCTTCAAAACCATTTCTGCCTATTTCAAGCATTTGAAATATTTCTATAGGAAATATTCTCAAATAAATCCAAGAAAATTCTAGCATGACACATATGACATATGTGATCATCCTGAAAAGTTTCATCTCAATCCCAATTGATTTGATACACCAAAATATTCCAAAACCCTCTCTGTCCAGATCCCAATTTGAGCAACTCTACATTGCCAACTGTCTCCAATTATGCTCAAACTTTGTGGATATGTAATAATCAACTAATAATGCATCCACACCAAGTGGCGCATCAAGGAGAACAGATACACTTGTCCAAATCCCCCAAACCCATTTCTGTTGATTTCAAGAATTGGGAACTTTTGCACTATCAAGTTTCCCCAATTGGTCCCAAACTTTTTGGGCATGCTCTAATGGCCAAATTATGACACCACGTCAAGTGGAGCATTAAGGAGAATAAGTTTGCATGGCTAGATCTAAGAAAATCAGTTTCTGAGGATTTCTAGGGTTTGCCAAAGTTACATTGGCAACTTCCCTCAACAAATCTCAAACTTGGTGGTAAACCTCATTTTTAACCACCATTTAGTCCTGTTAAGTTTCATGGCTAGTAGAATCTTTTTAGTGACTCAAACCACCATCAAACACCTTCTGGTGTATTCTAGGATTCACTGTTTTGACCACTTCTACTCTTCTCCTCGGGCTCAAAATTTTACCAGAGCTCTTGCTAGTCACCTTCTACCACCAGTAAAAACCCCATGGAAGTAGCTCAATTATTGGAGGGGTAAAACCCCCACTTTCTACCCTGTTTCACCATGGCAGCACTCCCCCACCCTCAATTTCTTATTTCCTACACCCTCCCTTAGCTCCCAAGTACCCCTAGGGAAACCCTGAAACCCCCAGACACTACCAGACAAGCCAGAGCGCGTAGGGCATGGCCATGCCGGCCATTTGGCCGCTCTGGAGCACGCTACAGTGCACCAGGGCACTGTAGCCGCCGCCATCTCGAAGCCCCCAACGTCCTCGTGCTCCCCCTCTCGCCGGCAGCTTTGCCTCGACGTCTGGGACACGCAACACCCCTGTCCCTCTCCTCTCTCCCCCTCTGGAGGCCTGCTCACACGCGCGCCATCGCCGCCCGAGCGCACCAATGAGCGTGCCCGCATGCGCGACGCGTCAGCGCTACCCCGCTCCCTCTATTTCCTTCCCTAGTCCGGGACCAAGTCCATGAAGACCCAAGACACGCCCTGGCGAGCCCCCGAGAGCTCAGGCGATGGCCTCGACCTCGCCGGACCCCCTGTCCATGGTGCGCCGCCCCGCGCGTATAAAAGAGCTAGCCGGGCCTCCCTCTCCTCCTCTATCGCCCTCCCTCGCACCCAATCGAACACCCGTTCCACCCACGCAACCCCCGAGAGCCCCCGTGCCCGGATCGGACCCGAGCTCCGCCATCAAGGGCCGCCATCGATCTCGCGGTATGTGGCTTCTCCGGCACTCCTCCTCCTTCCTCTGGGCCTCCCTCACCGCTCTGAAGTGATTCCCCTCCTCCTTCCCATCGATTGCAGCCAGAGACCACCAGAGCAAGCTCCTCCTAAAGCCCTCCGCCGCGGACTCACGTCGCCGGCGAACCCCAGCCCTACAGCGACAATCGTCGTGTCCAAACGAACGGCGGGACCTCCCTGTGTCTTCCCGTATCTCCCGCGAGACGAACAGCCGCCGGAGTCGCCGCCGGTGAGCCCCCCTGAGCCCCTATTCACGAGGTAGGAGATGATGGGCGGGCCCCGCCTTTCATACTCACCTATCCCCTGTGCCACCGACAGGTAGGGCCCGCCTGTCGGGTTCGAATCCGTCGGCAGCGCGCGCACCACTGCGGCGGAGGCGTATTGCCAAAATACGCCTTTGGCGGGGCCCTCTCGCAGCGCTGCGCCTGGACCGTTTCCTCCTGGGCCGGCTCAGCTCAACGGTTTCGGCCCATTAAGCACAGTGGCATTTTTCTTTTTTCTTTTTCCAGTAACCCCCAAATAATCCACAGAACAAAATATTTACCCAAATGAACTGATTCGAATTACTAAATTTTCCTACAACACAAACTATTTAATGGTGCAACTTTCACATTTTTCCATCACACTTTCCAGTACTGTTCAAATGCATATTCAAAATTGAACTATGGAATGACCAGCTTGCAAAATTCCTAGGACATCCAAATCAACTCCAAATGGAGTGATTCCAATTTCTAGGTGCTCTAAATATCATGCCTTATTTATCAAGCCTTGGTTAACATTTTTACCATGCATTAATTCTGCTAGATCAAATAAATAGTCCCATATTTCATTATTGCCATCTCAGGAAATTGATAGGAATTCACCTCAAGTCCAAATCCAATGAAACCACTTCCTGCATGTTTCTAAAATCATGCCCTAATTAATAGGTGTGTTCACTCATTTTTTATAAAAATGATTCATGTAGGCTTCTTATAGGATCAAAAATACCTCCATTTCCATCATTCAATAATCTCTGGCAATCGAAAATCCAGTAGAGGCATTTCAGATATCCTTCTCATGACCAGAGATGTCCTAGAAAAATAAAACTCCTATTTATAGAGCACTTTTACTTTCTGCTTGTTGTGTTGCTTATTGCGGTTGTTTCCGGCGATAGTTGACGAAGTGCTCAAAGTTGGACGAGAAGCGTGTGAAGACCTCGAAGACTTTGCTGAACCAGGCAAGCAGCCCTTTGACCATGACTATGAACCCTTTTATTTGCATGGCATATAGCACTTATTTCCGTGATGTTGATCATGTGGATGAGGTGTTCCCCCCCTTCGGTGGGATGCCTCCGATACTTCACCGTTGATACTTGCATCGTGCATGACCCTACCATCCTTATGAGGGTTGTGCGGGTGGGAGTAGATAGGATGCTTAGTAGATGCTACGCAATTGGGATCGGGATATGCATGGTGTCGGAAAAGAAATGATTTCAAAGACTTTTCGAAAACCCTGTCGGGTGCCACTAATGCCCGAGGGAGATGATGTTAAGTTGGGTAACCACTTGAGAAAGAAGTGGTGTACCAGAGCAAGTGAGTGTGTGTGTTTTCGAAAACGGATTAGATTTAAGATTTGTCGACCGTCCCAACCTTACATGTACAACCACTCTACCCCTATATGGGAAGGGGCCTTGTTGATTACTTTGGTCGATGCTAGCAGAGAGCCCGCATTACTAGTGGCGGGAGTGACGTGGTCACTCTTGATACGGAGTCATGCCTGGTAGGGCGACCATGCGCTGTCTTCACAGGCACCGGGCACACCGTTGGTCCCTTCATGGATGGTACGATCTGGAGCGAGGCTCGTATGATGTACAGCATGAGGGCTGTGTACCAATCGAGTGGACTCTTTGTTTAGTATAGTCAGAGGAAAGGCATTGTTCGGGTGCTTACCTCGGGTATGTAATATACCGCGACTCGTGAATGACACGGAAGTTCCCCGAGTCTTGTGGGTAAAGTGTGCAACCTCTGCAGAGTGTAAAACTATTCGAATAGCCGTGTCCACGGTCAAGGACAGTTGGGTGGTGCTTCTTAAACTATGTCGTGGGTTTTCATACACTTAGTGTGAGTGTGTGGTTAACAAAGATGGAATACTCGAGACAAGTCGGATGACTTGACATGATGATTGAACATGAGATGTTCAGACCTTGACTATATTGATATCGGTAACCTGTTTGTGCGGATACTTGTATCCTCATGATGCATGCTATTACTAGTTATCTTGATCGTGTCATTGCACTCAAAATTAGCTTTCCGCAAAACTTACCTATTTAGTGCTATATCATGCATTGTTATTGCCTTGTTCCAAAACTTGGGTTGCTTGCGAGTACATTCAAAGTACTCATTAGCTTGCCACTGGTTATTTTATTGGCCAGGCAGGAAAGACCAGGTTGTGATGAAGATTACCATGGTGACGTACGTGCGAGCCTGTACGGTTGAGGCAGATGACATGGGTTCACGCTATTGTTGAAGATTTCCGCTGCAAGTTTATGCAGACTTGGCCATAAAGGCCATATCTGAGTACAAACGGTATGTAATGGATGTAAGACTCTTGTTATTCAGTTTCTGTGTGTTCAGTGAGCATTGATCTCTAGGATCACTGTCCACGTACATTCGGTGATCACGACTTATGAGTCGGGGTCCCCACACCACTAGACGCGTAGTCACCACAGCGAATGTAGAGTTGGTGATGCGTGTAATCGATCAGCCGATTCGTCTCCTCCTCGTGTAGCCGATCTCCCACGAACAGCGATCTCCCACGAAAAGCTCCTCGCGGATCCCTCAAACAGTTCGTCCAAGCACCGCAGATGCGATGCCTCCAAGGTATCCACACGTACGGGGGCAGCGTCGGGCGGCGGACTGCTAGGTCCGATCGCAAGGCATGGTGGCGTGGGGAGTGGCGGTGGCTGTCGACGGGAGGAAAAAGATCAACCCTGAAAGGTGTGCCCACTCCCCTTTATATAGACCTCCGAGGTGGGCTCAACACTTGAGGCCCACGACGAGTCTATCCCATTTTCCTTTCGGATCCAATCCGAATAGGCTGCAATCCCTTAAGTGTGCGACCCTATAGGTTCACTTACACATGGACATGACCCGAGTCGATAGTCGGTAGCGGCTCCTAGCAGAACATGCCAACTCCCATGTGTGCGCAAAGTCGTTAGACGAACCTCGACAATGTGTCATATACAACATTCCTTTTGCCTCATGATATAGGTTGTAGAGCTCAAGGCGAGTACTTGTCACCCTTCTGGTAGCTCGACATCTCTTCTCGAAACCGTGATGCAGATTCCCGAACTGGGTTAACACTTAACCCATGTCACATGGCCATGCTTTCTGAATCTGGTCACACAGAGGGCCCAGAGAATATCTCTCCTCAGGGTGGGGCAAATCCCATCTTGGTTAACCAATACTCGCGGCATGTCTCACGACTCACCCGAAAGCTACCTTTATAACTACCCAGTTACGGAGTAGCGTTTGATAGACCCTAAGTAAGTCGATCCTCATCCCGAGAACATGCGATGACCTCAGGTCTAGGACATGGCATATACATTGTGCTTGAGACTAACAGATGACATTATCTCGCTGTGTCTCAAAGTGGGTCTGTCCGACTCGGTGATCTCAATCCCCGAGTCCATACTATCAGTTTAGCATCTCTATGCACATGACTTGTGAAACGTAGTCATCAACTGAATCATATACTAGTAATGGATATGTGTCCGCATAGCCTTAACAACTAGGGACTATTAGAACAATCATCATACTATATATAGTCTCACAAATAAGACACATACTTATTGATACATATCACTGATGATATTCAAGGACAATACAAAAAACTCATGAATACATAGGAAACGAAATCATCACATGATTGCCTCTAGGGCATATCTCCAACAGTCTCCCACTTGCACTAGAGTCAATCATCTAGGCATCGTATGCCCATGGACCTCATGTGCATCTCATGCTTCGACTGCGGGAGAGGCTTCGTTAATGGATCAGCAACATTTGCATCCGTGTGTATCTTGCATATGTTTACATCGCCTCTCTCAACAATGTCGCGAATGAGGTTAAAACGCTTGAGTATGTGTTGGGTTTTATGATGGTTTCGTGGTTCCTTGACTTGTGCAATAGCACGACTATTATCACAATAGAGGTCCAACGGATTGGACAAGTCCTGAACCACTCCAAGATCAGAAATAAAATTCTTCACCCAAACACCTTCTTTTGCAGCTTCAGAAGCCGCAATGTACTCAGTCTCCATTGTAGAATCAGCAACCGTATCTTGCTTGGTGTAACACCCCAAAATTTTGACCATGTTTTATTAATTAAAATTTTGCCAGGAAAATTAATTTTTATTTTTCTGGATTATATTTTGATTTCAAAATCACTCTTTTAGTCTGAGTTATGGAGTTTTCCCTCCTAATAGAAACCTTTCAAAAATATTTTTGGACTTGAGTACCTGCTCAAGAGCATTTCATTTTCATTATATATGATCAGTGGAAATATTTCTATAATTATTTCTCCTAAGCTCTATTTTTGTATTTAATGGTTTCTCATAACTTTTGGAGCCTCAATTGCACTACAACCATTTAGTAACTTCATTTAAAAATTCTACAAAAATTCCTAGATGACATGTGATGTTTCTACATCACTTTTATGCAAAAACCCCTCTTGGTCATTTGGATATTTTGAGCCCTACCTCAAGTTTTCAGATCTGGTTCAGTTTGTAGTTTGCACTACAACCTATTTATTTACTTCTTCAAAAATTCCATAAAAATTTGGATATGTTAGTAGAAGGATATAATTCATTTTTATGCAGAAACTCATTTGTGTTCTTTGAAAAATTTGAGCAAACCATCCTCATTTGTATTCTGGTCCAGTTTGGCAATTTGTACTGTGACCCTATCTTATCTTGCTCTAGTGATCTTGATATTTTTCCTGCTATTAGTACTTGCTACCAAACTCTTAAGTCCAGGAGCTCAGAGCCACTGGAATATTTTTGACACATGCAATGTTAGCCTTTCTTTCCTGGCCAGATTTGGTTTTCTCAAAAACTTGCACTAGCTAGTTTCTGTTTTGCCCAAACTAACCACACTATCTTCTTGAGAATCTAAAGAGACCCCATTCTGCCAATTTTCATCTCTAGCTAAGCTCTCCAGGTGGATCTGGCTTTATGTCGAACACCTATAGTGCATGAACAGATTTGGCATAGATTTTAGTTTGCATTATAGAGTTGCTTTATTTGCCAAACCAGCATGTCCCTTAGCTCTCTTATAACGATTAGCATAGACCTGTTAATTCGCATGGGCATCAGTAGGTATTTGCACGCGATGGCATTTCGTCGAACGCATGGCGTGCATGCTCTGGACGCGCCCAGAGCGCACGTTTTGCACGCGCGCAACCGAGCCGCCGCGTTCGCTGACCCTCGTGCCCCTGGTCTTTTCTTGCCCAAGGGACCAAGCCCCGTTCTCATCCGCTCACTCGTGACCCTCTGCTACCCCTGGCGTCCTACAACGCCGCCGCAGCGAGCGTCTTGGCGCTACGCCGGTGTCGGCAGCATACCTTTGTCAGGTCGGCACCGCCCAAGCCGCACGCACGCGCCAGCTAGCTCCCATGGACAGTGGCAAGGTCGTCGCTAGCCCCTGGAGTCAGGCGACCAGAGCCACGTCGCCCTGCTGGAATCAGAGACGGCCAGCCGGCGTTCTTATCCCCGGCCATCTCCGAACCAACCTTCTGGCGCTATAAAGGAGCCCCCGAGCTCGTCTAGCCATTCTCAACCGCCTCTGCGCAGCCGTAGGGAGGTCCCCGTTGCTTCAATTCGCCCGGAGCCGACTCTGTTTTCCCCGCCGATAGTTTTGGCTGCCGCCGCCCTTCGGTTAAATCTGAGCAAATCCGAGCCTATTTTCTCCCTTTCTCTGCACCACTAGATCCACCATGACCCCGATGACCCATTCCAGCATTCAATTTTGCCCGGGAGCCGAGGTGTGCAAAGCTCCATTCCTTCCCGAAGCTCCCCTCCGCCATGGAGGAAGGGCTGCTCGCCCTCGAGCTCCGCCGCTCCCCTAGCCCCCTCCAATGGATGCGGCATCTCCTCCCGAGCTCGTGCATATCCGGAGCGCACCGTTTGGTGCCCTGTGTCGCCGGCAATCATCGCCGGATTCGTCCCTGCTCTCTGTCAACGCGCGCGCTTGGGGAGGGAGACGAACCTGACAGCACGGGTTCACCCTGTCAGCGACCCCGCATCGGCGCGTGCCGTCCTAAGTGGAGGTGTACTCTGCTAGGTGCGTTTCCTCTTTTCGAAAGCGTATTTTGGCCGAACCGTTTTTCCTTTTCTGTTTTTATTTAAAAACAGATTTGACCTGATCTTTGACTGGCTATAACTTTTAATATACAACTCCATTTGACTTGATTCTTTTTCTGTTGATTCCAAAAATTTGTCTAGTTTATTTCCATATTTATTTGAAAATTTTCCAAGACAAATTTTTGCACTGTTTTGAATTGCGTGTTAATGCAATACTTTTCAAAATAGGAATTGGAAGGAGAAGAAAAATTTCAAAGATTTGGAGTGCTCATTGCCTCTCTACACATGGAAGGCAAGCATTTTGAACCCGGGCATAATAATTGTTTGGTGTTGTTTGACGTAACTACAACACCATATTGACTCGAAGCATGCATTATTTTATGTGACGTGATCATGCTCCTGAGTGCATGATAGAAATTCCTTGCTGTTGGAATTTAAATACTTGTGACAGTATTCATACTCTTACACCTCTCATGCCTACCGGAAGGGATCCGGAGAAGTCTCTGTCTCGGGTAGACACGAGCTTGGTGTTGACATCTCGTTGAAGCGAGAGTGGTCAGTGATGCATGAAGGGGTGTGATGAGTGGTGATTCTGTTTGGAAACTGTGAAAAATAATTGTTGTGCTAACCATGCAGGGAACACATAAGCCTCCTGAGTCGACCATAGATCGAGTCTTGTTCCAGTAACCCCCATACTTGTTCCGTACTACCACTTGTCCCTGCCGCAGGTAGGGTACGGTCCAGTAAGTTGTCAACCCCTTTCTTGGCACACACCATACAGAGAGGCCATAGTGAAAGATACCAGTGGCCACTGGTAGGCATGTCACTTGGTCCGGGGGCATGGGTGTTTCCGGTTGGACCGAGAGGGGGGCACCCCTTAGAGCGCGCGAATATAAATTTGATCCCATGCTATTCGAGGTTGGAGCCTCCCCACTTAGAGTTTTGCTTAACGAGTGTCGTGGGTGATTCCAGGCACCGGTAAGTTAAGCTGGTGTGTGCGGGTCAGGTGTGTTTTCAATTCAAAGACCGTAAACGGAATTAGTCCTGGTGGACTAAAGAATTCCGTTACTCGTGGGTAAAGAGTACACCCTCTGCAGAGTTTATATCTATTTGAATAGCTGTGTCCACGGTTAAGGACTACAGTCTGGGATGGGTCAAGTGTCGGTCTTAGTGTCGGTCTTCGGAGGAAAAACTTCTAAACCAGAATATTGATCTTGGCATGTGATAATGATGATTTTGACTATTATTATTGTGGACTAACCATTTTTAATATTTGTATTATTGAGTATCCTTGGGACGGTTCTACCTCCTGGATACTTATTGTTATTTAGTTTCCCTTATAAGCCCTTTATGTGGTGTCGCTCAGACCCCCGACTGTGGCATGCCTGTTATTTATTCTTCCTTATAAGCCCTTTATGTGGTGTCGCTCAGACGCCCGACTGTGGAATGCCTGTTATTTATTTTTCCTTATAAGCCCTTTATGTGGTGTCGCTTAGACGCCCGACTGTGGCATGCTTGTTGTTTATTTTTCCTTAGAAGCCCTTTATGTGGTGTCGCTCAGACGCCCGACTGTGGCATGCCTGTTATTTATTTTTCCTTATAAGCCCTTTATGTGGTGTCGCTCAGACGCCCGACTGTGGCATGCTTGTTGTTTATTTTTCCTTATAAGCCCTTTATGTGGTGTCGCTCAGACGCCCGACTGTGGCATGCTTGTTGTTTATTTCCTTTATAAGCCCTTTATGTGGTGTCGCTCAGACGCCCGACTGTGGCATGCTTGTTATTTATTTTCCTTATAAGCCCTTTATGTGGTGTCGCTCAGACGCCCGACTGTGGCATATTTTTCCTTATAATCCCTGCGTCATGAATTTTATTTTGTGACTGACTAAGTGATCATGGATTGTTTCAGTGCATGATTTTCACCTGCTATATTATACCTGTTTTCATGATGTTTGCGAGTACATTCAAAGTACTCACTGGCTTGTCCCTGGCTATTGTCTTGGCCAGATTTCTTGCTTGGAGAGGAGCGCAACGACGACAGCTCGGAACCTAGGCAACGATGATAGCAGCCTCGCGAAGATAGGAGTTATCCAGGTCAGCTGTTCCTGTGGGAAATGGAGTCTCATAGACGCTGATGAACCGCAAACCGCTTCCGCCATCAACCACTAGAAACCTGTTGTTGTACTCATGGACCACAAGGGTCTTGTACTACATACTTTGTATTTTGCTTGGAATTTCTGTATCAAGTTTGTGTCTCATTAGCTAACAGTAATCCTGGGGCTGGTGAGCACAAGGGCCATTTACTGGGAAATTAATATCCTGGAAAACTAGTCCTGACAACCTTGGTATCAGAGCCAGGCTGACCATTGGCTAATCCTATCTTAGCCAGGTCAATAAACCTAGGTTAACCCACCCACCAGGCCTTTCGGATACGATAGCCACACAGTGACCCCGACACCTTTTGGCAGTCGATGCCCAACCTACCAGCCTAGCCTGTCGATCACACGCCAGTGACCAACACCTAAATTGTCTCATTCGCAAGCGTGCGAAGGAAGACTCCATTCTCTTTTCTATAAAAAGGGAACGCTAGCCCCAACCCAGCACAGCACAGCCTCTACCCCAAAACCAAGCCAAGATGCCTGGCCCCATTGTTCACAATGAGACCACAGCAACCAACCTTGGAGGTTTTGTTACCGTGCTAGCAAACCTCACCCGTCGTGCCTTTGCATTAGAAGAGCCCCCAGAGTATGTGGTGTACCAAGGGCTCATGAGCGGTGAGAGCCGTCAATTCTGGGCCACGGTGCACGTCTATGGTAGGGGTATAGCGCCAGAGCGCCCCTACAGGTTCACCGGAAGGACAACTTCCTTTGAGCCACAAGCCATCCAGCTGGCCGCTCGAGAGGCTATAGTTCAACTCCGGCACCTGTCGCCAAGAGTTAACTGCCGCTCGTTCTACTACTACCCCAGCCGTGACGGGTATAGTAGGCCACCCCAGGTAGCCAACGGAGACCACGAGACGGACCCTGCATTGCTGCATCTGGTGCGCTATGTAAGTGCACTAGAGGCGTTGTTCGATCAGGTCACTCTTGATCTGATCGCAGCCCGTGGAGAGCTTGCCCGTCGAACCCCGGCAAGAGGAGAAGATGTGCCCGACGCCGACAACCCAGTCGTGCTGTTCGGACAGCCGATCGAGTCCTTTAGGGCTGCCCCTGCAACCAACCGGAATGTATTTGCATCTCCGGAGGAGCTTCGTCGCATTTTAGGGACACGCTCCAATGGGATTGTGACCACCAATCCCCGCGATGGCCATCATCGCTACCCCGACCCTCCTCAACCCAACCCAGCAAACCCCGACGGTGAGGCCCATGGAGAAGCCTCGACGTCCACAAGGCACGCTCGTTTAGATATTAACGAGGTAGACTAAGTTACTCGAGTAGTACCGAGTCTTAGTATTCTACGCCATGTATCAGTGTGACCTTGTAATCGCCTTGAAATAAATGCAGACTGCTTGTGTGCCTTTGTTTTGCTTAGTAGCCACACGTAAGTATTTTGGCGTTCGGTTGCATATTAAATTCTGGGCGTAGCCACCCCAGACAACACCCACAGTGATACGTCACTTTTGTGAGATATGTGTATCTATGGCATTGACCCCGACCCCCATAGAGCAGAACCGTCAAACTAGTTTGCCCCCACACCGCAATCGGTAACCCAGCCCTGATAACTATATAAGAGGCCACTCCGTGACCTTACCAAGCATCCCTCACTTTGTGCACAGCTCTCATAGCCATTTTTGCCATGCCAAGCCCTAGTATTCATCTGAGAACTCCAGATGCAACCCCAGGTAGTTTTGTCAAAATACTATGGGACTTTACCTGCAGTACCATGAGTTCTAACCATCCACCCCAGTACGAGCTGCTCAAAACGAGGATCACCCCATCCGCCTCGAAATATTGGGCAGTAGTACACATCCCACCCGCAAACCCGAACCAAGACCCAACGGAAGTCTCCTTCGTGGGGAAATCTATGCCGACTCCGCAAATGGCCATAGAAGCTGCTGCGTACGAAGCGCTTGCTCGCCTTCGATTCGCGGTACCCTATGCCAGCGAAAGGGGGTATTATTACTTCCCGAGTCGTGCAGCACCCGGAGAAGTGGCATCTTTTCCCGGTGGGCGAATTGAGAGGGACCCGGTACTGGCCAATCTTGCCCAGTACGTCATCGCGCAAGAGCGTTTGACCCAGCGAGTAATGGGATATCTCCAGAACCTCGCTGATTTAAATCCTCAGATCGCCATTGGCAGACCCCTGAGGCCAGACCAGGAGAGGCGCGTTCTCCGACTGGTCAATCCGCTTCCTCCGGTAGAAGAAGAATGTGTCCCAGTGCCGGAGACATTTTCTCAGGGCCCAACCCATTTTTCGTTTACGTTGTAGACGCCGCTTCTGTGTTTGTTATCCTAGCATTTATTTATGTGTTGCAGCTTATGTGTTCTATCCTAAATTTGTGCTATGAATAAACTGGTTGGTTTCAATTAATGTGAGTAATTTTACTGCTGTGATTTTTTTTTGAAACTGTTTTCGCCCTCAGTAATTTCCAAGGAGGGTTTTCTCTTGAGTTTTTGCAACAAACATTTCTCCGTGGCATAAATTTAAATTCACGTAGCACCACAACAGCAGGCTCACAGCCACAACCACTCGACCACATGCCCTAATTGCAAAACCGCATACACATTTTGCACCTAACTGACCACCGCACTGACACACCATAATTTCTGAAAGAGAAATTTGTGGGTTATTATTCTAGTGCAGCTTGCCTCCAGCACACTGACAGCAGTAGCAGTTAGCACCTGACACCGACACTTAATCCTCATGATCGCCGCCGCCGTGAAGAGCCAACACTCGAGCAGCAGCATCACGATGATCATCGAGGATCATCGCGCACAAGAGCACGGAGAACCCCAGCACTGCCGCCAACCCTCCGCACATCAGGATCGTGTACCAATCTGGCATCACCTCCGCCATTAGAGCCTCGTTTCGAGCTCCTGCAAACAGAAATGGAGAAGAAGGGAGGAGGGGGAGAAACAAGACCAGGTGTGAGGAGGAAGAGGGAGCACCGCGGTCATTTTATAGCTCGAGATCGGTGTACGGTGAACGAAGTCCACCAGCGCCGCTCGTCGCTCGATCGCCGGTGTTCGGAGGTGAATCCGCGAGCAGTGCCGACCGCGCACTGGCCCGCGAGGTGAGTGCACGCTGCGCCAGCAGCTCGCACGCCGCGCACTATGGCTGTACGGCCTAGATGCCCTACGCGCTAGACGCCGCCGGTGGAGAAAGCACGGGATAGCGCTCGAGAGAGAGGAAGAACCGAGGGCGAGAGGTAGAAGAAGAGAATGACAGTCAGCCAGAGAGTGCGCTATGCAATCGGGTACGACCAGCGTAATTTGTAAATTTAGAAGTTTATTCTAAATTTACTGCAGCCATAAGTAGGAATCTCTCGGTTTCCCCAGCCGTAGATTTCTTCTCACAGCGCCAATACCCCACTGTAGTTTTCCCTTTTTTTTTTGCCCTCTCACTGTAAACACGTTAGGTCGTGTGAGTAGGATGTTGATTTTACGATTCTTATTGCCTGATAATAGGAGTAATATTTTTGAAACCGTCCTTAGCAAATCTCGAGGACGAGATTTTTCTTAAGGGGGGTAGTGTTGTAACACCCCAAAATTTTGACCATGTTTTATTAATTAAAATTTTGCCAGGAAAATTAATTTTTATTTTTCTGGATTATATTTTGATTTCAAAATCACTCTTTTAGTCTGAGTTATGGAGTTTTCCCTCCTAATAGAAACCTTTCAAAAATATTTTTGGACTTGAGTACCTGCTCAAGAGCATTTCATTTTCATTATATATGATCAGTGGAAATATTTCTATAATTATTTCTCCTAAGCTCTATTTTTGTATTTAATGGTTTCTCATAACTTTTGGAGCCTCAATTGCACTACAACCATTTAGTAACTTCATTTAAAAATTCTACAAAAATTCCTAGATGACATGTGATGTTTCTACATCACTTTTATGCAAAAACCCCTCTTGGTCATCTGGATATTTTGAGCCCTACCTCAAGTTTTCAGATCTGGTTCAGTTTGTAGTTTGCACTACAACCTATTTATTTACTTCTTCAAAAATTCCATAAAAATTTGGATATGTTAGTAGAAGGATATAATTCATTTTTATGCAGAAACTCATTTGTGTTCTTTGAAAAATTTGAGCAAACCATCCTCATTTGTATTCTGGTCCAGTTTGGCAATTTGTACTGTGACCCTATCTTATCTTGCTCTAGTGATCTTGATATTTTTCCTGCTATTAGTACTTGCTACCAAACTCTTAAGTCCAAGAGCTCAGAGCCACTGGAATATTTTTGACACATGCAATGTTAGCCTTTCTTTCCTGGCCAGATTTGGTTTTCTCAAAAACTTGCACTAGCTAGTTTCTGTTTTGCCCAAACTAACCACACTATCTTCTTGAGAATCTAAAGAGACCCCATTCTGCCAATTTTCATCTCTAGCTAAGCTCTCCAGGTGGATCTGGCTTTATGTCGAACACCTATAGTGCATGAACAGATTTGGCATAGATTTTAGTTTGCATTATAGAGTTGCTTTATTTGCCAAACCAGCATGTCCCTTAGCTCTCTTATAACGATTAGCATAGACCTGTTAATTCGCATGGGCATCAGTAGGTATTTGCACGCGCTGGCATTTCGTCGAACGCATGGCGTGCATGCTCTGGACGCGCCCAGAGCGCACGTTTTGCACGCGCGCAACCGATCCGCCGTGTTCGCTGACCCTCGTGCCCCTGGTCTTTTCTTGCCCAAGGGACCAAGCCCCGTTCTCATCCGCTCACTCGTGACCCTCTGCTACCCCTGGCGTCCTACAGCGCCGCCGCAGCGAGCGTCTTGGCGCTACGCCGGCGTCGGCAGCATACCTTTGTCAGGTCGGCACCGCCCAAGCCGCACGCACGCGCCAGCTAGCTCCCATGGACAGTGGCAAGGTCGTCGCTAGCCCCTGGAGTCAGGCGACCAGAGCCACGTCGCCCTGCTGGAATCAGAGACGGCCAGCCGGCGTTCTTATCCCCGGCCATCTCCGAACCGACCTTCTGGCGCTATAAAAGGAGCCCCCGAGCTCGTCTAGCCATTCTCAACCGCCTCTGCGCAGCCGTAGGGAGGTCCCCGTTGCTTCAATTCGCCCGGAGCCGACTCTGTTTTCCCCGCCGATAGTTTTGGCTGCCGCCGCCCTTCGGTTAAATCTGAGCAAATCCGAGCCTATTTTCTCCCTTTCTCTGCACCACTAGATCCACCATGACCCCGATGACCCATTCCAGCATTCAATTTTGCCCGGGAGCCGAGGTGTGCAAAGCTCCATTCCTTCCCGAAGCTCCCCTCCGCCATGGAGGAAGGGCTGCTCGCCCTCGAGCTCCGCCGCTCCCCTAGCCCCCTCCAATGGATGCGGCATCTCCTCCCGAGCTCGTGCATATCCGGAGCGCACCGTTTGGTGCCCTGTGTCGCCGGCAATCATCGCCGGATTCGTCCCTGCTCTCTGTCAACGCGCGTGCATGGGGAGGGAGACGAACCTGACAGCACGGGTTCACCCTGTCAGCGACCCCGCATCAGCGCGTGCCGTCCTAAGTGGAGGCGTACTCTGCTAGGTGCGTTTCCTCTTTTCGAAAGCGTATTTTGGCCGAACCGTTTTTCCTTTTCTGTTTTTATTTAAAAACAAATTTGACCTGATCTTTGACTGGCTATAACTTTTAATATACAACTCCATTTGACTTGATTCTTTTTCTGTTGATTCTAAAATTTTGTCTAGTTTATTTTCATATTTATTTGAAAATTTTCCAAGACAACTTTTTGCACTGTTTTGAATTGCGTGTTAATGCAATACTTTTCAAAATAGGAATTGGAAGGAGAAGAAAAATTTCAAAGATTTGGAGTGCTCATTGCCTCTCTACACATGGAAGGCAAGCATTTTGAACCCGGGCATAATAATTGTTTGGTGTTGTTTGACGTAACTACAACACCATATTGACTCGAAGCATGCATTATTTTATGTGACGTGATCATGCTCCTGAGTGCATGATAGAAATTCCTTGCTGTTGGAATTTAAATACTTGTGACAGTATTCATACTCTTACACCTCTCATGCCTACCGGAAGGGATCCGGAGAAGTCTCTGTCTCGGGTAGACACGAGCTTGGTGTTGACATCTCGTTGAAGCGAGAGTGGTCAGTGATGCATGAAGGGGTGTGATGAGTGGTGATTCTGTTTGGAAACTGTGAAAAATAATTGTTGTGCTAACCATGCAGGGAACACATAAGCCTCCTGAGTCGACCATAGATCGAGTCTTGTTCCAGTAACCCCCATACTTGTTCCGTACTACCACTTGTCCCTGCCGCAGGTAGGGTACGGTCCAGTAAGTTGTCAACCCCTTTCTTGGCACACACCATACAGAGAGGCCATAGTGAAAGATACCAGTGGCCACTGGTAGGCATGTCACTTGGTCCAGGGGCATGGGTGTTTCCGGTTGGACCGAGAGGGGGGCACCCCTTAGAGCGCGCGAATATAAATTTGATCCCATGCTATTCGAGGTTGGAGCCTCCCCACTTAGAGTTTTGCTTAACGAGTGTCGTGGGTGATTCCAGGCACCGGTAAGTTAAGCTGGTGTGTGCGGGTCAGGTGTGTTTTCAATTCAAAGACCGTAAACGGAATTAGTCCTGGTGGACTAAAGAAATCCGTTACTCGTGGGTAAAGAGTACACCCTCTGCAGAGTTTATATCTATTTGAATAGCCGTGTCCGCGGTTAAAGACTACAGTCTGGGATGGGTCAAGTGTCGGTCTTAGTGTCGGTCTTCGGAGGAAAAACTTCTAAACCAGAATATTGATCTTGGCATGTGATAATGATGATTTTGACTATTATTATTGTGGACTAACCATTTTTAATATTTGTATTATTGAGTATCCTTGGGACGGTTCTACCTCCTGGATACTTATTGTTATTTAGTTTCCCTTATAAGCCCTTTATGTGGTGTCGCTCAGACCCCCGACTGTGGCATGCCTGTTATTTATTTTTCCTTATAAGCCCTTTATGTGGTGTCGCTCAGACGCCCGACTGTGGCATGCTTGTTATTTATTTTTCCTTATAAGCCCTTTATGTGGTGTCGCTCAGACGCCCGACTGTGGCATGCTTGTTGTTTATTTTTCCTTAGAAGCCCTTTATGTGGTGTCGCTCAGACGCCCGACTGTGGCATGCCTGTTATTTATTTTTCCTTATAAGCCCTTTATGTGGTGTCGCTCAGACGCCCGACTGTGGCATGCTTGTTGTTTATTTTTCCTTATAAGCCCTTTATGTGGTGTCGCTCAGACGCCCGACTGTGGCATGCTTGTTGTTTATTTTCTTTATAAGCCCTTTATGTGGTGTCGCTCAGATGCCCGACTGTGGCATGCTTGTTATTTATTTTCCTTATAAGCCCTTTATGTGGTGTCGCTCAGACGCCCGACTGTGGCATATTTTTCCTTATAATCCCTGCGTCATGAATTTTATTTTGTGACTGACTAAGTGATCATGGATTGTTTCAGTGCATGATTTTCACCTGCTATATTATACCTGTTTTCATGATGTTTGCGAGTACATTCAAAGTACTCACTGGCTTGTCCCTGGCAATTGTCTTGGCCAGATTTCTTGCTTGGAGAGGAGCGCAACGACGACAGCCCGGAACCTAGGCAACGATGATAGCAGCCTCGCGAAGATAGGAGTTATCCAGGTCAGCTGTTCCTGTGGGAAATGGAGTCTCATAGACGCTGATGAACCGCAAACCGCTTCCGCCATCAACCACTAGAAACCTGTTGTTGTACTCATAGACCACAAGGGTCTTGTACTACATACTTTGTATTTTGCTTGGAATTTCTGTATCAAGTTTGTGTCTCATCAGCTAACAGTAATCCTGGGGCTGGTGAGCACAAGGGCCATTTACTGGGAAATTAATATCCTGGAAAACTGGTCCTGACACTTGGCACTCCTCCAGCTCACCGCTCCTCCGTTCAGAATGAACACAAACCCAGATTGCGATCGACTATCATCCCTATCGGTTTGGAAACTAGCATCAGTGTAACTCTTTGCAATGAGCTCATCCTCACCTCCATAAACTAGGAACATATCCTTTGTTCTTCTCAATTATTTAAGGATATTCTTTACCGCTGTCCAGTGACTCTCACCTGGATCAGCCTGGTATCTGCCTACTACGCTTAGAGAAAAGCTAACATCGGGACGAGTACATACCATAGCATACATGATGGACCCGACAGCCGAAGCATACGGAATCCCATCCATGCGTCTTCGCTCATCAGGAGTCAAAGGACTCTGAGTCTTGCTAAGACTAATGCCATGTGACATGGGAAAGAACCCTTTCTTGGCATCTTGCATGTTGAACCGCTTCAACACCTTGTCTATATACGTACTTTGGCTTAATCCAATAAGCCTTCTCGATCTATCTCTATAAATCTTGATTCCCAAAATATAAGCTGCTTCTCCCAAGTCTTTCATCGAAAAACTATTTTTCAATGAGTCCTTGATAGATACAAGCATTTGAACATCATTTCCAATCAACAATATGTCATCCACATACAAGAACTGAGCTCCCACTGACCTTCCTGAATACACAATGACAATAGTCATTCTTGATGAAGCCAAACTCTTTGACCGCTTCATTAAAACGAATGTTCCAATTCCGAGATGCTTGCCTCAATCCATAAATGGATCTCTGAAGCTTGCATACCTTGCCCACATTCTTTGGATCGACAAAACCCTCGGGCTGTATCATATACACTTCCTTAGTTAAATTTCCATTAAGGAAGGCCGTTTTGATGTCCATCTGCCATATCTCATAGTCGAAATATGCAGCTATAGCAAGAATGATCCGAATTGATTTAGGCATCGCTACCGGTGAATAAGTCTCACCGTAGTCATCTCCTTGAACTTGTCGATAACCTTTAGCGACAAGTCGAGCCTTATGGACTGTAACATTTTCATCCATATCAGTTTTCTTCTTAAAGATCCATTTGCACTCAATGGCTCGAACGCCATCTGGCGGATCAACCAAGTTCCAAACTTGATTGTCATCCATGGACTTTAATTCGGATCTCATGGCCTCAACCCATAACTCGGAATCAGGGCTCACCATCGCTTCCGCATATGTGGTCGGTTCATTGTTCTCCGAGAACAACACATTGCAGTCGTGCATATTGCGCAACCTTTCCGACCTACGTGGAACCGGCGCCAATTCCACTACGGGTTCCCTGACTAACTCCGGCGTGATTGAATTACCTGTCGGAACGTCCTCGTGTGGCTCTCGAATTTCTTCGAGTCGGACCGACCTCCCACTAGCCTTCCGATTGAGAAACTCTTTCTCAATGAAAACTCCATGTCGAGCGACAAACACTTTGCCCTCTTCACGGTTGTAGAAGTAATATCCCAAGGTTTCCCTAGGATATCCCACGAATATGCACTTGTCTGACTTGGGGTGTGAGCGTGTCTGACTGGAGTTGCTTGACATATGCTTCACAACCCCAAATCTTTAGAAAAGACAAGCTATGACTCTTTGCAGTCCATATCTCATATGGTGTCTTATCTACGGACTTTGATGGTACCCTGTTTAGTGTGAAAGCTGCGGTTTCTAGAGCGTATCCCCAAAATGACAAGGGTAAATCCGACTGACTCATCATCGATCGGACCATGTCTAACAAAGTCTGATTCCTCCATTCCGACACACCATTTCTCTGTGGCGTACCTGGAGGAGTGAGTTGTGGAACTATTCCACGGCTCTTCAGATGATCATCAAACTCCTGGCTCATATACTCACCACCACGATCAGATCGTAGAAGCTTGATTGTCTTGCCGAGTTGATTTTCCACTTCGTTCTGAAACTCCTTGAACTTTTCAAAAGTTTCTGACTTGTGCCTCATCAAGTAGACATATCCATATCTACTAAAGTCGTCGGTAAAAGTCACGAAGTATTGGAAACCACCTCTAGCTGTCGTGCTCATTGGTCCACATACATCACTATGTATAAGTTCCAATAGCTCAGACGCCCTCTCACAACTCTTTGCAAAAGGAGTCTTAGTCATCTTGCCGAGTAGGCATGACTCACATGTCTCAAATGATTCAAAATCAAATGAAGTCAGAATTCCATCATCATGGAGCTTCTTCATGCGCTTTTGACTAATGTGTCCTAGTCAACAACGCCAGATGTAAGTCGGATTTATCTCGTTAGGCTTATGCCTCTTGACATTTATGTTATAGACCGATTCACCTTCAAGATCTAATATAAATAACCCATTCTTAACAGGTGAAAAGCCATAAAACATTTCATTCAAGTAAATAGAACAACCATTGTCCTTAATACTGAATTCATAACCTTGCCTCATCAAACATGAGGCCGAAATAATGTTTCGACTCAATGCAGGAACATAATAACAATTATCAAGTTCCATTACAAATCCTGAAGGTAAATTAAGTTGCATGGTGCCGATGGCTAATGCAGCAACTCTTGCTTTATTCCCAATGTGTATGTCAACTTCTCCTCTTGGAACATTCCTAGTCCTTCTTAGCCCCTACATCGAGTTGCATATGTGAACAACCGATCCGGTATCATATACCCAAGAGCTACTAGAAATATCAGCAAGAAAAATGTCTATAACATATACAACAAGTGTGCCTGAAGAAGAAGTCACACTTCCAGTCTTCTTGCCTATCTAGGCAAGCCACTTGCTGCAGTTCCTCTTCCACTGACCAGTTTCCTTGCAGTGAAAGCAAACGGTCCCCATGTTTGGTCCGGACTTGGGCGTGGCGGCGATAGTAGGAGTTGCCTCCTTGCCCTTTTCCTTAGTCTTTTTCTTGGACCAGCTCTTCTTGAACTTTGCCGTGTTCTGCACCATCAACACTTGATGCGTGCCTTTCTTGATATCCTGCTCTGCCACTTTTAGCATCCCATGCAATTCAGTGAGCTTCTTTTCCATGCCGTGCATATGGAAGTTCGAGATGAATGCCCCATAGCTAGTCGGAAGAGAAGCCAGAATTGTATCTGTGGACAATTCGTCCCCAAGTGGGAAGCCTAACCGATCCAAAGCTTGCATGTATCCGATCATCTTGATCACATGAAGGCTCAGTGGATCACCCTCTTTCAGCTTACAATCCATCAAGGATCGCCAGACGTTGAACCTTTCGGTCCTTGCCTGCATCTGAAACATGCTCTTGAGGTTCTCGATCATATCGAAAGCCTCAATGTTTTCTAAATACTGCTGCAGATCGGGCTCCATAGAAGCCAGCATGAGACAGTTGATCTCGTTAGACTCATCAACGAATTTCTGGTGGGCATTCCTGGCCGTGGCATTAGCATTCTCGGCAGGTTCCTCTGGAAGGGGTTCCTCTAGAACATGTTCCTTTTTATCATGCCCGAGAACAATTCTCAGATTTCTATACCAGGTGGTAAAGTTTGTTCCATTCAGTTTATCCTTTTCTAGGATTGATTTCAACGAAAAACTGGGTTGAGCAGGTGGTGCCATTGATCTACAACATAAATATGCAAAATACTAAGACATGTATTCATAAAGAGTAATTCAAATTAAACATTTTAATAAGAACATTACTCCCACTAAAATCAACATCCCTCCGTTGATTCTTAGTGATTCAAGATCCAAGATCCACATGTCAACTAGTGAGCTTTTGCATCACCGCTAGAAGACTAGATCACTCGGTAAGCAACACTTGCTAATCGTATCTCTATACGACTCTTGTTTGTTGGGGACATCTCATGCCACGCCAACTCTTATGCCTCGAGGCCCAAAACTATTTTGATAGCCACAACAAGTTAACCAATGCTTCGCTCGTAAGTGTCCGACACAAACACACCATGTTAAGGAGAATTAGCAGCACCCTAATTTTATAGGCCGACCACTAAAAATACTTAACATGTGATGTTGCGGCAATTGGGGAGGCAATTTTACTTGACATTCTTTGAGGGATCACCCTACTTAATAACATCTATCATGCAAAAGAAGGGCGCATAAAAGGGACAAATTTTCACATGCAGTTTATATATGTGTGATATGGTATAGCCCCTTTCATCAACGCATGGTGATCTCCATCTCCACGTGCGCTGCATGCCCATGGCGATCTCCATCTCCATGCATGGTTGCCCTTGTGGTGATCTCCATCTCCACACATGGTGTCAACCGCCAAGTGTTACATAAGATACTATGCTATTACAAACTAATAGCTATGTGAGTAAATTACATTACAAGGCATCTCATGTTGACATGCAGGTCATTAATACAATAATGGGACAACCATATGGCTCCAGCCGGTTGCCGCACTCATGACACGCAGGTCATGATTTAATAATTTACAAGCAACATTCATGGGCTATACCAAATCACAAGCATTCCCTGCAAAAACAAGTCAGACGTTCTACCGTCGAAAATAAAACTGTCCGAAACTCTATTTTCCAAGAGGATTTTGACCTCGAAAATATCGCCGAAAACAGCAAGACAGTTCAAGGTCAAATGCATCTTTTCGTGCCCTTCAGTTTGACAGGTCGTGAAGCGAAAACGGAGTTCGTATGCAAAAGTTATGCCCATTTTACTGTGACCCCTCCAACAGATTTCCGTACTGCGAAAATAACATTTCCGCGGTGTCGATCTTTGTTCCGGTTCGATCAATCTCATTGATCTTCGCGTGCTGCATCTGGATTTACGTTCCACTGTCTACCCCGATGGCGGAAACTGACCGATAGGGGTAATTCGTGTCACGACCTCTGCATCACGATCACGGAATCAAGATCACTAAACCAACCGTCAACACTGACGTGCACACCCTATCTCATCGACCCGCACCTGAACTGATCTACATACCTCATATGCAAATCAACGAATCTATCACCACACAGCGGAGGCTCTGATACCACTGTTGGAACACGCGGTACGCTATGCCAGCGCCAAATAAAATTTTCTACCACGCACCCAAGAACATGCTGCTAGAAATAGATCACGGGATCGGGTTTACCACTAGACGCGCAGTCACCGCAGCGGAAGTAGAGTTGGTGATGCGTGTAGTCGATCAGCCGATTCCTCTCCTCCTCATGTAGCCGATCTCCCACGAACAGCGATCTCCCACGAAAAGCTCCTCGCGGATCCCTCGAACAGTTCGTCCAAGCACCACAGATGCGATGCCTCCAAGGTATCCACACGTACGGGGGCAGCGTCGGGTGGCGGACTGCTAGGTCCGATCGCAAGGCATGGTGGCGTGTGGAGTGGCGGTGGCTGTCGACGGGAGGAAAAAGATCAACCCTGAAAGGTGTGCCCACTCCCCTTTATATAGACCTCCGAGGTGGGCTCAACACTTGAGGCCCACGACGAGTCTATCCCATTTTCCATTCGGATCCAATCCGAATAGGCTGCAATCCCTTAAGTGTGCGACCCTATAGGTTCACGTACACATGGACACGACCCGAGTCGATAGTCAGTAGCGGCTCCTAGCAGAACATGCCAACTCCCATGTGTGCGCAAAGTCGTTAGACGAACCTCGACAATGTGTCATATACAGCATTCCTTCTGCCTCATGATATAGGTTGTAGAGCTCAAGGCGAGTACTTGTCACCCTTGTGGTAGCTCGACATCTCTTCTCGAAACCGTGATGCAGATTCCTGAACTGGGTTAACACTTAACCCATGTCACATGGCCATGCTTTCTGAATCTGATCACACGAGAGGGCCCAGAGAATATCTCTCCTCACAGAGGGGCAAATCCCATCTTGGTTCACCATGTCTCGCGGCATGTCTCACGACTCACCCGAAAGCTACCTTTATAACTACCCAGTTACGGAGTAGCGTCTGATAGACCCTAAGTAAGTCGATCCTCATCCCGAGAACATGCGATGACCTCAGGTCTAGGACATGGCATATACATTGTGCTTGAGACTAACAGATGACATTATCTCGCTGTGTCTCGAAGTGGGTCTGTCCGACTCGGTGTTCTCAATCCCCGAGTCCATACTATCAGTTTAGCATCTCTATGCACATGACTTGTGAAATGTAGTCATCAACTAAATCGTATACTAGTAAAGGATATGTGTCAGCGTTCTGGATACCAGGGTACCCAGACTTGCCTACTTGCGGCCCAGGGCGTGGCCCACCTGGCGGTCCGTACGGCCCCACGCGGCCTCACTCAAGACAAGACCCTCGCGAGGGGCCCATCCTCGTGAGGAGGACAGCGCCAAGGCGAAAGGGGAAGGCCTCCCCGGGCCTCCGCCCGAGCGGCGGAGATCTTTATGCAATGCTAGGCCTCAGGAGGTCAAGGGTGACGACAGCCAGGCCAGGCGGGCGCCAGCGCGCCAGAGGGAACAGTTTCCCCTTTAGTGCAAAGGAGACAAGGACGAATGCGGGTTCCCAAGGAGCCCCGCCAAAGGTTTCCATTCCGGTGCAACAAGACCGAGTCAGCGAGCGCAGCCGGACGGATGTCACCGGCGAGCCCACCACCGCGTCACCACCACCAACTTTGCAGGCGAAAACCGCCTTTCGTCAGGATAAGATGTACCTCTTGTCCCCCTTCAAATTTGGCCGTTGTGGGATCCCTTCCCGCCATTGCGATAAGGGAAGAGGACCCGGGCTGCTATAAATAGAGGCTACGTAGCCCGGTAGAAGACACGAGACAACCACCCCGCAAACACACCGTTGTACAAGTTCATCCACAAACCTCCTCGTGAGGTAATCCACCAAAGGCAGGAGTAGGGTTTTACGCTTTGCAGCGGCCCGAACCTGGGTAAACTCTTGTGTGTCATCGTCTTCCTCGCCATCGAGTGGGGTTATCGTGTTGTGAGCTTGGAGGGGGCGAAGCTGTTGGGGAATCTTCGCACACGCCCTGGGTTCGAATTCCTTAGGGTTTTGCGGAGCCCGAAATCCAACATTTGGCGCGCCAGGTAGGGGCGTGTCGGAATCTTCTTCAAGCCTCGCTCTTCCTCGGCCTCACCACTCCGATCGCTGATGCCCGCCGAGCCCGCGCCGAGCGTCGTGCTGCCCGTGTCGCCCAGACAGCGCCCGTGGGCTGCACCGCCGCGCGCCGGTCTCCCTCCCCTGTGGCCAACGCCGCCACGGGCCTGGAGGCCCACGAGTAGCAGGATTCGTCGCAGCCAGTCACCGCGCGGCGGGACGGCCGCACTGCCACTCCGACAATCGTTCCAGCTACTGGGTCGTCCTCCCACGCCCGCCGAGGACCGGCGCGTGGATCGGGCGCACTGAACATGGCGCGCGAGCTGCTGCGCTACCGCCCCGCCCCCAACCGCCTCGACGACTGGCTCGGGTGCGTCGCGGAGCTCGTCAGCGCAGCCGGCGACACTTCGGCGTTCACCTACTCGTTCCGGCCCCAACCCTCCCTGGCAGGCGACGAAGCTCATGATGTGCCGCATCCTCCTCCCCAGCGTGACATCGACCCCGAGCCCAGGCGCGAAGCATGCCCACGCGACCAGCCGCGCGGGCCCCTGGCGAGGATGAGAGATGAAGTAAGCTGCCAGGTGGTGCTACGTCCGGGTGTTGACGCGCGTGCGCTCCCAGCGCCAGCGACGCGACCGGGCGCCCCTAGAGGCAGCCGTGCAAGAGCATCAAGACCAGGTCCCTCCCGAGCACGCACCGCCCGTGGGCCCGGTGGGCTGTCGCGCCATCGCCCTGGAACTCCATCCGGTCATGTGGCCCTGCAAGTTCAAGCCTGACCTGCCTCCTCGCTACGACGGCACCCCAGACCCCGCCGAGTTCTTACAGCTCTACTCGCTGAGCATCCAAGCGGCCGGTGGGGACGACAAGGTCATGGCAACCTGGTTCCCCATGGCGCTCAAGGGTGGTGCGCTCTCCTGGCTCCTCAACCTCCCGGAGGGGTCAATCACCTTCTGGGAAGACCTGCGTGAGCGCTTCATCGCCAACTTCCAAGGCACCCGTGACCGCGCACTTGGAGTGGGTGACCTCCGTCGCGTGAAGGAACAACCTGAAGAGACCCTGCACAAGTTCATACAGCGCTGCATGACTACCCGCCTCAAGATCCCGAGAGCGTCAGATGAGGCCATCATCTCGGCGTTCACCGACAGTGTCAGGGATCTCAGGATGAGGGAGGAGCTGGCTATCCACGACGACCTGAGCTCGGCCTTGGAGATGTTCAATTTGGTGAACAAGTGCGCGAAGGCCGAGGAGGGCCGCCTCTCCCTTCGCGAGCTTCCGAAGGCGGAACCCAAAGACAAGAAGACCAAGGCCAAGGAGCCAAAGCGCAAGGCCCCCGCGGTGCTGGCGGCTGAGCCCGAGGCAAAGCGCGGCCGAGACGAAGAACCCCTCGCGGGCGGGTGACCATTCTGCATCTTCCATGGCACCAACAACCACAACACCATGGACTGTCAGGAGCTCAGGGTGGTCCGTGACGAGCACTTCGGCCGGCGCCCTGGGCGCACTGACCGAGGCTATGGATGCGGCGGAGGCCGCTGGGACAATTGGGACCCGCGTCATGATTGGTGAGACCAGCCTCGGGAGGATCGCTGGCGCGATCAAGCTCGGGAGGACCGCTGGCGCGACAAACCTCCTGAGGGGTCGCGTTGGGGCCAGCCTCGTGAGGCCCGCCCTCGCGAGGCCGGCCTTCCCCCGCTGCCGCTGCCACCCAAAAGGAAGGAAGAGGACAGGCAGAACGACGGAGCTGGGGGCTTCCAGGAGGTCAAGGCAATAGCTTGCATCCTGGGTGTTGCCCAAGCCCCAGCATCGAACCGCGTCTTCAAGCAGTTTTCGCGGGAGGTGAACGCGGCTCTTCCAAAGCTCGAGGCCACGCGCCCCCTTAAGAGGTCCTAGTGCGCCATCACCTTCGACTCCAAGGACCAACTCAAATGTTCAGCTATGGCGGGCGCGCTCCCCATGCTGTGCACGCCCACCATCAGCAACATCCTCGTCACCAAGACCCTCATCGACGGCGGCGCCGGACTCAATGTCCTCTCCATCGAGACGTTCGAGACGCTCCAAGTGCCTTACGACCAGGTCATGCCAACCAAGCCTTTTTCAGGGGTCACTGATGGCTCCACAGTCCCCATTGGGCAGGTGCACCTGCCCGTCACATTCGGCGGGCGCAACAATTACCACACCGAGATCATCGTCTTTGACGTCGCCCACATCCACCTCCCGTACAATGCGATCCTTGGGTACCCAGCCCTTGCAAAGTTCATGTCGGTGACCCACCACGGCTACAACGTCCTCAAGATGCCGGGAAGTGGCGGTGTCATCACTATCGCCTGCGATGAGAAGGACGCCGTCTGCTCCCTCGAGCGCGCCTACCGTGCCGCGGCAGCCGAGCACTCGGACGACGAAGGGGGTGTCCTGCCCCGTGAGGACATCCCCAAGAAGAAGAAGCAGCTCATGTCCAAGGGACGCCAGGGGGCTGAAAACCCTAAGGACGGCGCCTCAGGATCTGCGCCAGGGGCTCAGGCCCCTTCCCCCCTTGCATAGGAAGGCGCGCCCGGCGGCTCCCTTGGGCCGGGCTTGGGGGCTTCAACCCGAAGGACTACCAACCTGACCAGTGAGACGAGGGAGGTGCTCGGGCACAACTCGGGGGCGTGTGTCGGCACGCACCCATCCAAGCAAGGAGCACGGCGCGAGGCGCCAAGTTCGCGGGAGTTCATCACCAGAGCAATCGAGGAGCTTCAGGAAGCACAGGCTGTGCGAGGTGGGTGCGGCCCCGCACCACCCAACGCCGTCGCCGTCATCGGCCCGGGCGATGCGCCGCGCATCTGCGCATCGGTCACGGCAGGGCCTACCCGCACAACTACGTCCACATGGCCTTCGGGCTGGCGAACGCGGCCGACACATTCCAGCGCCTTGCCCAGGCCATGTTCGTGCCATACCAGGCCAGGCACCATGAGGAGTTGGAGGGGGTGTCGGGCCCGAGCGGGTCTCCCGAGCCTCCCGAGGCGACGGGCTCGTGAAGGCCAGGCTTGCGGAGGCACAAGGCCAAGCTCCTACCACTACCTCCATGCTTCAGCGACATTGCCGCCAGGTGATCCTTTTGGCCCGTACCAGGTAACTTTTTGGTTTGTTCAGTTTGAGGGCGGCCATCGGGCTGCATTATCCTCAGGCGGCAAGAACTCATCCCGGCCGCGTCTCTCCCACATGAATTGGGCCTTTACATGGTTTCAATCTATTTCCCTAAGTATTCCAACCTGCATGCCCGGTGTTTCACCGCCATGAATGTCGCTGCGCCCTAATGAGCCTGCCCTCGACCGCCTCATGATTAAGGGCTGGCACGGCGTCTGTGCTCGGGTCCGTCCCTGCAGTGTCGACAAATCCAAGTGGTCGAGCTCTGTCTCGCGGGCTAGCCCCGTGTACGTCACCTCGCATGGCCCTCGGTGCATCACCCTTGCATGAGCTAACCGGGAGTGGGTGAGTCAGGGCCCGCGGCACGGTTCCGGTCGGCCTTTCACCGCCATAGGAACCGCACACCGGGTGTTTCCTCCTCGGAGTTGTCGCATGAGAAGACTGGGCACGGTGTCTGTGCTCGGGTCCGTCCCTGCAGCGTCGATAAACCCAAGGTATGAGCTCTGTCTAGCGGGCCGGCCCCGTTCACGTCACCTCCTCGGGTCATTGGTGTTTGGCCTTCTCATGCGATGGCCCTTGGAAATCCATTCGGCGCAGGTTTCTCAAAAATGTACAGGACTTGAAGCGGCGACTCCCACCGGAAGATTCAGGCGCAACCCGCCTTTGAGGTAGGGCCTCGTGAGGCCTGAGCTGCCTCACGACGCCCAGATACACCTGCCAGTTCAACCGTGTAGGCCACGCGTACGAACTTAATGGGTTGTACACGCCCAGGGGGCTCAGGAGCCAGGGCCCCCCATTCCCACGCCCAAGTGGAAGCCCCATGCTCTGCGCTGGCGGACGACATGGCCCTCCAATGGCTATGCCCACGCAACATGGACGCCCTATGCTCCGCGCTGGGGATAAACAACTGAAGGTGCCTTAGCGGGTGCATTCAACCTCAGGATGACCCCTCGCGGCTCCATCTCGAAGCATTCCCCCGGGATGCACGCGCGAGGGGGCTGCGTGGGGGCTACGCTCAGGCCATGCCCTGGCGCATGCCACCTCACCAGGTCCCTGGCACCTGGTCTTCACGCGTTCCTCTCGGACAAAACCAAATGTATGGGAGCTGCTCATACGTCAAGGGGGACTCCTGAGCATCGCAACTCAGGAGCCTCACTGGTCCCGTAGCCCCTCGCCCCTTGGCATCGTCCTGGTGATCCGGACGCCCCAACGGCGGTCGAGGTATGCGCGGGACCGGGCCCTGCCGACGCAGAGCTAAAGGCGCTCCAAATCCCCAAGTCAACCCCGCCTTCGCCGTGTTCCCTTCATGAGGGCTGCTCATACGTCAAGGGGGACCCCTGACCATCACAACTCAGGGGCCTCACTGGTCTCGTAGCCCCTCGCCCCTTGGCGTCGTCCTGGTGATCCGGACGCCCCAACGGCGGTCAAGGTATGCGCGGGACCGGGCCCTGCTGACGGAGAGCGCTACAGCAAGCAGGAAGGAAACAAAGCGAGGAAACAAAATCACACAGCTTAGCAGTCATTACAAACATTAAGATGTCTCCGAAAATGCAAACAAGTCTAATGCCTCCACGAGGCACGATAAACATTACAAGGGAAGACCCATGAAAGGAAGCTAAGAGGAGCTGGCACCACCGCTCGTCCCGGTCGCGGGGAGCTCGTCGTCGACGTCGCTGCCGCTGCCATCATCATCGCCAACCCCCGCAGCCGCAGGAGGAGGCGAGGGAACGGCGACACAGGCGAACTTCTTCATCAGCGCCCCCACGGCGCCCTCCACGGCTGCCGCCGCGGCGGCGCGAACCCCAGGATCAACCGAGCGGATCACGAAGACGAAGTCGAAACTTGGCTCGCGAAGGTAGAGGTGGCTGAAGACGCGCGTCACGGCCGCAGAGAAGAGGTCGCGGCACTCACTCTCCAAGACGTTCTCCACCCTGGCGAAGGCACCCTCAATCACCTCGGCGAGCCTTGAGGAGAGCCCCGCGAAGCCGCTCTCACGAGCCACCAGGGGCTCTGTGAACCCCCCACGGCAGATGGACTGCAGCGCCTGGCGAAGCCTGAGCTCGACGGAAGGGAGAGTGTCGAGCTCCGCATCCTTCTTCTCCTCGGCCATGGCAAGGACCTTCTCCCTGGAGGCAAGCCGGGCCTTCTCCGCAGCCACTTCCTCCTTCAACTTGTCCTGCTGATCGCGCTCGGCGGCTAGGTCGGCCGCCGCCTTGGACAGCGCAGAGCCACGATCGGCGAGCTTGACCTCGCAGGCCTTGAGATCCTCCTCCCGCTTGCGGAGCCTCTCCGCAAGCGCAGACCTTGTAACAGCCCGGAACCGACGCTCCAGAAGATTCCCCTTTTATTCCATTGTCATCGTGTGATTCGAGTGGTTGTTGCATTCATCATCGCATCATTCGCATCATCTGCATAGCATCGTCACTCGTTTTTGAAAACTTGCATCCGTTCGTAGTTGTCGGTTCTCTCCGTTCATGTCGTCGATCGTTTCGAGACCAACCACACACGCACGCGCCCGCGGCATCGGAAAAATATTGTTTTTAAAGTGCGTGAAAATATTCTTGGATTGGGTCGAGGGTTGGCATGCGGTTTTGGTTTATTGTAGGTAGACCGCCTGCCAAATTTCGTCGCAATCGGAGGTCGTTTGATACCCGATCGGTCGACCGTAGCGGCACCGTCATTGTTTTATTATCGGATGTTTTATGGTGTTTAAAACCCTCTGTCACGGGCTGCCACTTCCCTCTCTTCTTGGCCCATCCACTCTACACAGCCCACTAAGGCCTAACCTAGCCACACTCTGCGACCGAAGCCATCCGATTACGATCGTACGGTCGAAATCGCCCCTGAAAACCCCCAAACCTAACCCCCATTGCTATAAATACTCCCCTAGCCTACCCTACCTCGGAATCCGTGCCACCCCTAACCCTAGCCGCCACTTGTCGCCCTCCACAGTGCCTCCAGTGCGCAGGGCCCGCCAAGCCCATCCGGGGCCCGCCCGGGCCCAAACCTGCGCCGCCGGCCGAGCTCCCGCATCCCCGCTTCCGCTCCGCCACGACCAAGCCAGGGCCTCGCCCGAGCTGCACCGCCTCCCCTCGCCGGACCACCACCGGCTCCTTGCCGGAGACGCCTCGCCCCACCGCTGCCCCAGCAGGCCGCCGGAGCCGCCGCCGGCGCCGAGCAGGTCGTTCCCATCGGCCTCCGCCGCCCTCGCTCTCTCTGTCTTGGCTCCCTCCCTAACCTCTTCTTCCCACAGGAACTCCCTACCATGGCCATCGTCCTCGAGCCCTCCGTCATCAACTCGCGTCGGGAGTCGCCGGATCCGGGATGCCAGAGACCCGATCCGCCCGTTTTCGTCGCCGCCTCGCCGTCCTGGGTGTCGGAGTCGCCGGTGGCCGCCGTCTTTGTTCGTCCCTGCGAGGAGGACGAGGAAGCCAGATCGAGCGCCTCGCCCGTTGACCGCCTCGTCTGGGCCACAGCGCCAGGCAGGCTAGCGCGTCCCAAGGCCCAGCGCTTCCAACTCCGGCCCAGCCCACCGAAGTGAGAACCCCAGCCACCCACGCCTATGCTTCGCCCTGGGCGATTTTTACTATGTTGCGTTCAGTCCAGACCCGAGACAGATTCCAGTTTCGGCCCGTAGTTGTTTTTTTAGTGTCTGCGAATTTCTCTATTTATCCAGGACATTTTAATTACAGTAAATGCATGATTTTAAAAAATGCTCAGAAAAATGCGTAGATTAATAATATGCCATTTTCATCCATGTTAAAAATACTCACACTCGCTGTTTGCATCATTTCACATAAATGCTATTATTTCGCGTTGCGCATATTAATCAACCGTGCATTGGAATTAATCCAACAATATATTAAAAATGTTCACATTAATTGTATCGTATTTTCATGCATGGAAAATATGTGTGATGTTTTATTTGCATTCAATTTGCATGTATAATTGCTAAAAGGGGATTAGGCCATAACCTTGCATAATTAATTGTGACATATTTCCCTACATGAACCTAGGCATATTATATTTGTTTTTGGGGTAGAAAAATCCATAGAATATATCGGTGCATTTAGTTTTGTCATTGGAGGAAGTTCGTGTGCATGTCATTTTTGCCATGATGCCCATTTGTCTATTTTGTGGGATTTAATCCGTGCATCATATGAAATAATTTTGAACATGAGATATGCCCTTGGACATGTGTGCTAGGCCCTGGTATTTTTGGTTGTCATAGAAATGCATGTTTAGGTGTTGTTTTCTTGTTACCAACATGCTATAAAAATCTGTTGTTTTGAGGGTCCAAAATATTTCTAAGTCTGAAATCTGTGTTATTTTGTTGCTGTCTTGCCATGTGGTTTGCTATTGTTCTATAGCTCTTTTGGTGTTGCCAATGAGATGTATTGTTAAGCATGTTATGCTCTATCATGTTGTGCCAATAGTTTGCATGAATAGGTTTTACATCATAATTAATTTTGCTGTCCAATATGACAATCTGTTAAAAAACTGCTGTACATGTCTACTCTAATTTTCACTAATTCTGAGAATCTGTTTTCTTCATGATGCCATGTTGTGTTGATGTTTGCCATGAATCTGAGCATAATTTGGTGCTGCCACCATGGTGTGATTTGTAGGGCATCATGTCTACTACCATGCTGTTAAGTTTCATGCCAATATATGACCTATAGCATATAGTTTTACTGCTGCCAATATGCCTCCGTGAAAATCTGCTATGCTAAAAACTGTAATTTTCACTAAGTCCTAATCTGCCATATTTTGTTGCCATGTTGGGAGCTTCCTATCATGTGATCCATGCCTATTTTGAGTATGATATGTGAAGATGAAATGAAGTTTGTGTTATATACTACTGCCCCATGCTTAGTTTGTGCATTTTAGAATATTGTAACTTGTTGTTTTCATGTGTGCAAAATGCTATCTTGCTGTTTTGGGCAGATTTGAAGTAAAACTTGTTTTGGTGATTGTGGTTGGACCGTAGCTCCGTTTTGGACATGCCATATATGAATCTTGCTTGGAATCTCATGTAGTTTCATAAGAACTTGCTGCATTCATGATTTGAAGTGTTTGTCATTGTCTTTTCCATGCATTTTGCATTCATGGCATAATATCTTGTGAAGGTCATATATTTTAGACCGTAGCTCCGTTTGAGATGTTCCATATATGTAAAATGACCTGAATGACATGTAGAATTGCATGGTATACTTTATTTTCCTGTTTAATAAATATAAAACATGATTAGTTCATATCTGGACCAATTTCGAAATTAACATATGGGGTCATTTCGGAAATGCTATATGTTGTTTCCGGCCTCATTTAAACTTGCCTAGATGTGTAGTTTACTTATGCTTCACCTCTTGCCATGTTTAACAACATTTAATATTGCAGTGTACCTAAACGAGAGTGAACTAAATATTCAAATGTGGAGTTTCGTCAATATGCAACTCGTTGCATATTGAGCTTCACTTAACCGGACATGCATCATATTTGTTTGCGCATTATGTCATGCATATGTTGTGGTGTTTATCATGTGTTGAATTG
Organism: Elymus sibiricus; assembly: GCA_039707655.1. Classification (NCBI taxonomy): domain Eukaryota; kingdom Viridiplantae; phylum Streptophyta; class Magnoliopsida; order Poales; family Poaceae; genus Elymus; species Elymus sibiricus. The sequence continues at coordinate 320,780,116 of CM077669.1, read as the reverse complement.
TTGTTTCTGGATTGCTTCTTCTCAATAGAGTTCCGAAAGCGTTCGGAGTGTGAGGATTCGTTCGACTACGTTGGTTCGTCTTCTTCATGGATTCGTTCTTCTTCCAAGCGGGATCTCAGGCAAGATGATCATTTCCCTGGATACCAATACTATCATTGCCATGCTGGATGTCCCGTTTCTATCGCTTGTCTCGCTACCTACCACTTGTATGTCAAGCCTCCCATATGCCATGATAAGCCTCTAACCCCTCCACATCCCAGCAAACATTGTTTGGCTATGTTACCGCTTGCTCAGCCCTTCTTATAGCGTTGATAGTTGCAGGTGCAAATTGTTTCCATGTGCCAACATGGATCTCCTTTTTTTGTTATATCACAATATTCTTGCTATTTAATTTAATGCACATATATACTTGGTAAAGGGTGGAAGGCTTGGCCTTTTGCTCGGAGTATTGTTCCACTCTTGCCGCCCCTAGTTACTTGTGTACCGGTGTTATGTTCCATAATTGAGCGCTCCTAATATGCTCGGGGTTGTTATGGGGACCCCCTTGATTTTCGTTTTAGGATAAAATTTGTCTGGCAAGGCCCAACATTGGTACTACATTTGCCTAATAACAACTAAAATTGCATAGGGACCCGCCGGCACCCGCGGATCTTTAATCAACAACCCGGGCCAGTGCTCCTCATGAGTGTTGGTCCAAAATAGAGCCACTTGCGGGGCCACCTCGGGGCAACTCGAGGGATTTCTATCAGGTCGCCGTACATAGTGTTCATCCGGTCGTGTCCTGAGAACGAGATACGCGGCTCCTATTGGGTTCGTTGACACGTCGGGCGGTCTTGCTGGACTTGTTTTACCTTTCTCGGACGTCTTGTGCGAGGAATTCCGAGAATACTTTGGGCTATCTCGAGGTTGCGGTTTTCCAGTGGAATTGCCTAGGAAGATCACGAGATTCGTGGTCGAGGTTATTCCCGCTGCGTGTGGTTAGTTTGTGATGGATGAGTTGGAGCACCCCTGCAGGGTTAAATCTTTCGGAAAGCCGTGCCCGCGGTAACATGGCAACTTGGAAACTTTGTTTAATACCAGGTCATAGCAAACTTGAAGTAAACTCAAATAAAATACACCAACCGTGTGCGTAACCATGACTGTCTCTTCTCGTGAGTCCTTATCCGAGAGAGAACACGGTGGGGTTATGTTTGACGTATGTAGGTGTTCAGGATCTCTTAGAGATCGTTACTAGTTCACGACCGTTTATGCGACAATCATCTCCCTTTATTCTTGTACTCGTAAGTTAGCCACTCAAATAAATGCATAGTGCTTGCTGCAGCCTCACCACTTAACCATGCCTCACCCATTAAGCTTTAATAGTCTTGATACCCATGGAAATAAGATTGCTGAGTCCCCGTGGCTCACAGATTACTACAACAACAGTTGCAGGTACAGGTAAGGCGATGATATGACATGAGCGCGATGTGTTGTTTGATTTGGAGTTCTTCTTCTTCTTCATCATCGATCATAGGATGGGTTCCAGGCGGCAGCCTGGTATAGCAAGGATGGATGTCATTTTATCGTTTGTTTTTCGTCTGTAGTCGGACCCTGCTCTTCTGTATGATGTTTGGATATGTTCTTATATTGATGTGTAATTGATGTAGCTTGTGGCGAGTGTAAGCCAATTCCGTATACTCATCTCTTCTTTACATGTACTTGTAATGATATCCATTCTTGCAAAACGACGAGATGCGCTTCTATCCCTGTCGAGGCCCTCGTGCCAAAATAAGGATAGGATCGCATCTTGGGCGTGACAAGTTGGTATCAGAGCCAGTACCGACCTAGGAGCCCCCTTGATTGATCGAACTTTGGCCGAGTCGAGTCTAGTGAAAAAACTATTTTGAGTCTAGTTATATATCGGAGAGTAGGATTCTTTTACTCCTCTTCTATGCTCTGGTGAGGTATTCGACTTAGGAATTTTGATTCTACTCCTCTTCTCGCTCAAATTTTTTTTAGGATCACGCGGGTATTTTGGAAACTATATGATGCGATGTGACGGAGTTCTGTCTTGGTGCCTCCTGTCTGACTTGATTTCTTCCGGGGAGTTGAGCTCCAGGGGATTCTTGACACATCGTTATCGTTCAGTTTCCTTAGTACTTAAGAACGCGGATGCTCGAAATTGCTTCAATACTATTTGTGGTGCGAAGAGTGTGGCGGCACCCAGTACTGGGGAGCGGGATCACATGTACTGCCATCTTTAGTATTGCTGCGATTACGAGGATCTGAGGTAGATGAGTTTCCGAGACCGTTGGTTGTGTGTTGAGGGATGTGATACACTGGAGAGTAGTATTACTGCTAGGAGTTGAGTGATCATGTAAAACTCCGTGTATCCGTGTACCCGATTGCATAACCAAGATTTCGGGAGTTCTTAGGTGGGAATTCAAGTGGTTACCTAGGATTATCTTCCGCAGATGATGATGTGAGGTTGGGGTTCGACATCGAGTGGTTCGCTTGTTGACGGTCTTTCGTACAGCGGTTCTCGTTGTGTCTTAAAGAGTCCTTGTAGCTTGCTACGACTCGGGGATGCTTCGTATGTTGTGTGCACTGCCTTGTACATGATGGCTACTGTAAGATCGAGCCCGTGTGAGCCTTACCACGAAAATTTCGAGCGAAATCTCTGTCATATATCTGTTTCCGGCTTAATTTGCAAGCCTCATCCTTTGTTTTGTTGGAATATGGTAATTCGAGTTGCTTCGATGTCAAGCAGTGATTTCATGTCTTTTCTAAGCGGTGTTCTCACATTTTTATGGGAATGCTAATCCTTTTGGTCAACCGGAGTTGTCATGTCAATTCTTTCCAACCGATGTGCTTCTCTTCAAGATGATTCTATCCCTTCCAATTTTTGCAAGATCTATCCTCATCCTTCCTTTTCCACGGAGTTCGTTTCATCCGTTCCAAGTCTTCTTTGTTTTCCCCACCCTCCCACCCTTTTTCGTCAATAATTAAATTCTCATCCAAGTGCCTTTTCTATTCATGTGATGCTCCGCTCTCTTTCCTTCCGTATTGTATCCGGTGATTCATTGTGGAAATTCTCAGGAGCTTCAAGTTAGTGGTTCATCATTTCTTAGTCTTCATCTTTGTATTCTTTTCCTGGTGGATTCTATTTTATCCGGAGTGCTGAAGATATCTCAGAAGATTCGTGTTATCGTTTAAATACTTTCAAGTTAGTTTGAGGTTCTCACCTCGTTAGGTTCTTAATTTGTACCGGTGCAATCTCTCTTCCTAAGCAATTGCTTCAACGGTGATCTCTTTGAGTGGGCTCATAACCCACAGGTTTTTCCCAGGATCTTACCTGGCTCTTTTAATCTTCCGGAGATGTCCTCAAGTTCTTTTCAATATGACGTAAGAATGAATTTCATCAGTCATATTCCTTCTCGAAGATCGCGTCTAATTCAGTTTCATCGCTGCCTTAACCTTTTCTTATTTATTCTTCCGGAGTGCCTCAGTAATTCTTGGTAGTGTTTCTCGTCATCATTCTCATCATTCAAGACCGAAGAAGAGTTTCTCTTAAATCTTTGTCCATTCTCTTGAAGATCCATGGTTTCAGCTTGTTTCTATCCTCTCTAATTGTTTTGATCATGAGTAATTCCTTCCATATCTATCCGGAGCATTTTAGAGTTGTTTTTATTTCTCGATCCTCCGAAGGCCATCATTTCAGAAGATTTCTTCGTTCTCAACTTTCAGCTTTCGTTCTCAAATTCTTCTTAATTGTTGTCTCTTCGTTCGTATCTCTGTTATTCCGGTACTTCATACAAGTTTTCTGCTAGGCGGATGATGATCTCTTCGTTCTCATGCATCTCCATTAATTCGAAGTATCCTCATTCGTTGCAAATTCTTACCGGTGTTCTTGTTCAAGACTTCCTCAAGTTTGTGCTCTTATCTATCCTCAATCTTTGCAAGAAGAATAAGTCGTATGCCAAATCCGTTGCTTGTCGTCAATTTAACTTGATGAAGGATAAGCATAACATAATTCTTATTCTTGTTTCATCAAGATGATTTCAATCCTTCTTCCGGAGTTGTTCATGATATCAAATTCTCGGTTTTAAGTTGTTCATCTCTCTTTTCGGAGTTCCAATTTTCTCAACTATCTCTTCATGAAGTTCCATCTAAATCTTGCTAGGCCTCAATCTTATTCTTCTCAACCTTGATTCTTTTGATCATCATTTGTTTTCGGAGTTCTCCAAGATGTTCTTCATGGTGGTTCTTCAAGTATTTAATTCCTTCTCAAAGTGTTCTTCAAGATTCTTGTGGTAATTTCTCAAATATCCTTTATCTTGCAATTCAAGTGCAATTCTTCTCCCTTATCTTTGAGATGGTATTATAGCATTCTTGATTCATGTGGAGTCTCAAAGAGTAGTTGACAAGAATGAGATATGTAAACCCATCATCTTCCTCATTGGAGCTATCTTGGATTTGGATTTCACCAAAAGCATTTCCTTAGGATTGTTGCCATCATGGTGCTCATCAATGATCCAAGTTTTCAATGTATCCTCTTGGTGTCGGAAGTTTGTATGTCTTGTTGCTCCCAAGCAATCAATTGTTTTCCATTGTGGACGGTTGTCACCTCTTTATGTTGGGATGTTTGCCATAAGCCCACAACAAGTCTTTTCTTTCGTTGTTGATTTCCAACAACTCCGTTCAATCTCTTCTTGTTAGGATGCTTTTAAATTCAATGGTGGTAGAAGTTGTCATTTTCTTCTCCATTCTTTTCTTTCCTTCGATCTAGCTTCAATTCTTGTTCCGGAGGCTTTGTGATGTTGCTCTCTTCGACCCATCATCTCGGTTTGTCATGATCTTGTTCTTTCCTTTATTATTCAATTAACCGGTGTGTTGTGCCCTCTTTTCAAGTTCTTCCCATCTTATCAAGTTTTGTCTCTATCCTACCGAAGTGCTGGCGAAATTTCTTTTGAATTATTGCTTGTTCATCATGGCATTCTTCATCTCTTTGAATTCTTCAAGATTCTTTAGTTTCACTCCTTTTTCAAAGAAGCAACCAAGTTTTATCTCTTCCTTTTCTATTTCTCTTCCCCTTCTCATTCTAAGATCTCGGGTCGAGATCTCTTGTAAGTGGAGGAGAGTTGTAACAGCCCGGAACCGACGCTCCAGAAGATTCCCCTTTTATCCCATTGTCATCATGTGATTCGAGTGGTTGTTGCATTCATCATCGCATCATTCGCATCATCTGCATAGCATCGTCACTCGTTTTTGAAAACTTGCATCCGTTCGTAGTTGCCGGTTCTCTCCGTTCGTGTCATCGATCGTTTCGAGACCAACCACACACGCACGCGCCCGCGGCATCGGAAAAATATTGTTTTTAAAGTGCGTGAAAATATTCTCGGATTGGGTCGAAGGTTGGCATGCGGTCTTGGTTTATTGTAGGTAGACTGCCTGCCAAATTTCGCAGCAATCGGAGGTCGTTTGATACCCGATCGGTCGATCGTAGCGGCACCGTCATCGGTTTATTATCGGACGTTTTTCGGTGTTTAAAACCCTCTGTCACGGGCTGCCACTTCCCTCTCTTCTTGGCCCATCCACTCTACACAGCCCACTAAGGCCTAACCTAGCCACACTCAGCGATCGAAGCCATTCGATTACGATCGTACGGTCGAAATCGGCCCTGAAAACCCCCAAACCTAGCCCCCATTGCTATAAATACTCCCCTAGCCTACCCTGCCTCGGAATCCGCGCCACCCCTAACCCTAGCCGCCACTTGTCGCCCTCCACAGTGCCTCCAGCGCGCAGGGCCCGCCAAGCCCATTTGGGGCCCACCCGGGCCCGAACCTGCGCCCCCGGCCGAGCTCCTGCAGCCCCGCGCCCGCTCCGCCACGACCAAGCCAGGGCCTCGCCCGAGCCGCACCGCCTCCCCTCGCCGGACCACCACCGACTCCTTGCCGGAGACGCCTCGCCCCCCCGCTGCCCCAGCCGGCCGCCGGAGCCACCACCGCCGCCGAGCAGGTCGTTCCCATCGGCCTCCGCCGCCCTCGCTCTCTCTGTCTCGGCTCCCTCCCTAACCTCTTCTTCCCGCAGGAGCTCCCTGCCATGGCCATCGTCCTCGAGCCCTCCGTCATCAACTCGCGTCGGGAGTCGTCGGATCCGGGATGCCGGAGTCCCGATCCACCCATTTTCGTCGTCGCCTCACCATCCTGGGCGCCGGAGTCGCCGGTGGCCAACGTCGTCGTTCGTCCCTGCGAGGAGGACGAGGAAGCCAGATCGAGCGCCTCGCCCGTTGACCGCCTCGTCTGGGCCACAGCGCCAGGCAGGCTAGCGCGTCCCAAGGCCCAGCGCTTCCAACTCCGGCCCAGCCCACCGAAGTGAGAACCCCAGCCACCCACGCCTATGCTTCGCCCTGGGCGATTTTTACTATGTTGCGTTCAGTCCAGACCCGAGACAGATTCCAGTTTCGGCCCGTAGTTGTTTTTTTAGTGTCTGCGAATTTCTCTATTTATCCAGGACATTTTAATTACAGTAAATGCATGATTTTAAAAAATGCTCAGAAAAATGCGTAGATTAATAATATGCCATTTTCATCCATGTTAAAAATACTCACACTCGCTGTTTGCATCATTTTACATAAATGCCATTATTTCGCGTTGCGCATATTAATCAACCGTGCATTGGAATTAATCCAACAATATATTAAAAATGTTCACATTAATTGTATCGTATTTTCATGCATGGAAAATATGTGTGATGTTTTATTTGCATTCAATTTGCATGTATAATTGCTAAAAGGGAATTAGGCCATAACCTTGCATAATTAATTGTGACATATTTCCCTACATGAACCTAGGCATATTATATTTGTTTTCGAGGTAGAAAAATCCATAGAATATATCTGTGCATTTAGTTTTGTCATTGGAGGAAGTTCGTGTGTATGTCATTTTTGCCATGATGCCCGTTTGTCTATTTTGTGGGATTTAATCCGTGCATCATATGAAATAATTATGAACATGAGATATGCCCTTGGACATGTGTGCTGGGCCCTGGTATTTTTGGTTGTCATAGAAATGCATGTTTAGGTGTTGTTTTCTTGTTGCCAACATGCTATAAAAATCTGTTGTTTTGAGGGTCCAAAATATTTCTGTGTTATTTTGTTGTTGTCTTGCCATGTGGTTTGCTATTGTTCTATAGCTCTTTTGGTGTTGCCAATGAGATGTATTGTTAAGCATGTTATGCTCTATCATGTTGTGCCAATAGTTTGCATGAATAGGTTTTACATCATAATTAATTCTGCTGTCCAATATGACAATCTGTTAAAAAACTGCTGCACATGTCTACTCTAATTTTCAGTCTGAGAATCTGTTTTCTTCAAGATGCCATGTTGTGTTGATGTTTGCCATGAATCTGAGCATAATTTGGTGTTGCCACCATGGTGTGATTTGTAGGGCATCATGTCTACTACCATGCTGTTAAGTTTCATGCCAATATATGACCTGTAGCACATAGTTTTACTGCTGTCAATATGCCTCCGTGAAAATCTGCTATGCTAAAAACTGTAATTTTCACTAAGTCCTAATCTGCCATATTTTGTTGTCATGTTGGGAGCTTCCTATCATGTGATCCATGCCTCTTTTGAGTATGATATGTGAAGATGAAATGAAGTTTGTGTTATATGCTACTGCCCCATGCGTAGTTTGTGCATTTTAGAATATTGTAACTTGTTGTTTTCATGTGTGTAAAATGCTATCTTGCTGTTTTGGGCAGATTTGAACTAAAACTTGTTTTGGTGATTGTGGTTGGACCGTAGCTCCGTTTTGGACATGCCATATATGAATCTTGCTTGGAATCTCATGTAGTTTCATAATAACTTGCTGCATTCATGATTTGAAGTGTTTGTGATTGTCTTTTCCATGCATTTTGCATTCATGGCATAATATCTTGTGAAGGTCATATCTTTTAGACCGTAGCTCCGTTTGAGATGTTCCATATATGTAAAACGACCTGAATGACGTGTAGAATTGCATGGTATAATTTATTTTCCTGTTTAATAAATATAAAATATGATTAGTTCAGATCTGGACCAATTTCGAAATTAACATATGGGTCATTTCGGAAATGCTATATGTTGTTTCTGGCCTCATTTAAACTTGCCTAGATGTGTAGTTTACTTATGCTTCACCTCTTGCCATGTTTAACAACATTTAATATTGCTGTGTACCTAAACGAGAGTGAACTAAATATTCAAATGTGGAGTTTCGTCAATATGCAACTCGTTGCATATTGAGCTTCACTTAATGTGTAGTATTTGATTGTTGTGATTGCCATGCCTTGCATATTTAACCGGACATACATCATATTTGTTTGCGCATTATGTCATGCATATGTTGTGGTGTTTATCATGTGTTGAATTGTTGTTTCTGGATTGCTTCTTCTCGATAGAGTTCCGAAAGCGTTCGGAGTGTGAGGATTCGTTCGACTACGTTGGTTCGTCTTCTTCATGGATTCGTTCTTCTTCCAAGCGGGATCTCAGGCAAGATGATCATTTCCCTGGATACCATTACTATCATTGCCATGCTAGATGTCTCATTTCTATCGCTTGTCTCGCTACCTACCACTTGTATGTCAAGCCTCCCATATGCCATGATAAGCCTCTAACCCCTCCATATCCCAGCAAACATTGTTTGGCTATGTTACCGCTTGCTCAGCCCTTCTTATAGCGTTGATAGTTGCAGGTGTAAATTGTTTCCATGTGCCAACATGGATCTCCTTTTTTTGTTATATCACAATATTCTTGCTATTTAATTTAATGCACATATATACTTGGTAAAGGGTGGAAGGCTTGGCCTTTTGCTCGGTGTTTTGTTCCACTCTTGCCGCCCCTAGTTACTTGTGTACCGGTGTTATGTTCCATAATTGAGCGCTCCTAACATGCTCGGGGTTGCTATGGGGACCCCCTTGATTTTCGTTTTAGGATAAAACTTGTCTGGCAAGGCCCAACATTGGTACTACATTTGCCTAATAACAACTAAAATTGCATAGGGACCCGCCGGCACCAGCGGATCTTTAATCAACAACCCGGGCCAGTGCTCCTCATGAGTGTTGGTCCAAAATAGAGCCACTTGCGGGGCCACCTCGGGGCAACTCGAGGGATTTCTATCAGGTCGCCATATGTAGTGTTCATCCGGCCGTGTCCTGGGAACGAGATACGCGGCTCCTATCGGGTTCGTCGACACGTCGGGTGGTCTTGCTGGACTTGTTTTACCTTTCTCGAATGTCTTGTGCGAGGAATTCCGAGAGATTACTTCGGGCTATCTCGAGGTTGCGGTTTTCCAGTGGAATTGCCTAGGAAGATCACGAGATTCGTGGTCGAGGTTATTCCCGCTGCGTGTGGTTAGTTTGTGATGGATGAGTTGGAGCACCCCTGCAGGATTAAATCTTTCGGAAAGCCGTGCCCGCGGTTACGTGGCAACTTGGAAACTTTGTTTAACACCCGGTCATAGCAAACTTGAAGTAAACTCAAATAACATACACCAACCGTGTGCGTAACCGTGACTGTCTCTTCTCGTGAGTCCTTATCCGAGAGAGAACACGGTGGGGTTATGTTTGACGTATGTAGGTGTTCAGGATCTCTTAGAGATCGTTACTAGTTCACGACCGTTTATGCGACAATCATCTCCTTTTATTCTTGTACTCGTAAGTTAGCCACTCAAATAAATGCATAGTGCTTGCTGCAGCCACACCACTTAACCATGCCTCACCCATTAAGCTTTAATAGTCTTGATACCCTTGGAAATGAGATTGCTGAGTCCCCGTGGCTCACAGATTACTACAACAACAATTGCAGGTACAGGTAAGGCGATGATATGATGTGAGCATGATGCGTTGTTTGATTTGGAGTTCTTCTTCTTCTTCATCATCATCGATCATAGGATGGGTTCCAGGCGGCAGCCTGGTATAGCAAGGGTGGATGTCATTTTATCGTTTGTTTTTCGTCCGTAGTCGGACCCTGCTCTTCTGTATGGAGTTTGGATATGTTGTTTTATTGATGTGTAATTGATGTAGCTTGTGGCGAGTGTAAGCCAATTCCGTATACTCATCTCTTCTTTACATGTACTTGTAATGATATCCATTCTTGCAAAACGACGAGATGCGCTTCTATCCCAGTCGAGGCCCTCGTGCCAAAATAAGGATAGGATCGCATCTTGGGCGTGACAGACCTATCCTCTTGAAGAGCCTTCAGGCGGGCCTCCGCCTCGTCACAGCGCTTCATGGCAGACGCTGCGTCAGCCAGTGCCGCGTCTCGGGATGCCCTGGCCGACGCGGCCTCCTCCCTGCTTATAGCCGCGGCAGATTCGGCTTGGCCCCAAAATGGCACGGCCGAGGCATCAGAATGGAGCTACCCAGAAAGAAGACCCAGGCGCTCCCTTGCGAGGCGATCGACGACGCCACCAAGAGCGCCTCGGACCTGATCCAAGACGGAGTAGGCCCCGTCCAGGGTGCCTGACTCGACTAGAGGGCCATGAGTCGGTGGCACCAGGGCATGGCCCGGAGGCGGCGTCTGTGCGGCGGCAGGAGCCGCCTCCGGAGGGGCAGAAGCACGAAGGGCAGAAGACACCGGTGGCTGCACCACCACCATAGACAAGGAAGGTGCGGACGACCCTACACCCAGCTGGCCCTCGGGGGCTGGCCCCTCGGGCTTGAGCGCGGGCATGACCCCAAGGGCAGGGACGGCCTCTTCAGTCGGCATCGGGGGCTCCACGGCCGCGACAAGGAGAGCCACCCCGCAGGCCTCCTCGCCCGCGACGTCCGGCGCCTCGTCAGGCGGCGGCAAGGCACCAGGAACGGGCGTCGTGTCGGAAGGCGCCCTCGGCTTGACGCCGGCCTTCTTCTTCCTCGACTTCGGCACGGCAGCGCCCCTGATTGTCAGGCAAAGAGAGGCCCATCAGTACATAAACCACTGGAAGGCGGCATGAAACCAAGCGAGACTACTTACTCCTCGACGTCGACCCACTTCCTCATCCTCTCCGCATCGGCAAAGGCGGGGAAGCCTCCGTCCTTCTCCGAGGAGCTGCCGCTGCGTGGAGGAGCGGTGGAACCGCTCGAAGCGGCCACGGCCGGCAAGGTCATGCCGGCCCCAGACGCGGCCGCCTCGCCCACAAGCTGCGGCTGGGGCAGGGGTGAGGCGGGTGCTTCGGCCACCTTGCAGGCGCGGGCTGGGGGCTCCGGGGGAGGCCCGGCCTCGCGCCTCCTCGGGGTCACCCGGCAGACGGATCGGGCAGCCCGAGGTGTGGGGCCTGGCCCCCTGAGGACCCTGGTAAGTCATGAAGGACTTGTAGCAGGGGGCTCGCCGGCGTCGTCGTCGTCGAAGCTGCGGAGGAGTGCACTCCTCCAGGTCATCGTTCGCCGTCTCCTCCGAGTCCTCTTCATCTACGGTGTCGTCGGAGGACACCGCCACAGGGGCACCGGGGCTCTCGGCCGGAGAGAGCCCCAGCTCGTCGAAACTGGGCATCGCGGCAACTAGATCAGCCTTGTCGTCGCGGCAGTATAGCGGGGCGTAGGCCTCGGGAAGGTCCCTGGGGTCGCCGTTGAGCAGGGTCGCCATAACCCTGTTCAACTCCTCGGGGGTCAGGAGCGCAGAACAGAGCCTCGTGTCATCGCCACCACCTTGATAGTCCCACATGGGCCTTGAGTGAGACTGGAGGGGCGCCAGGCTTGCACAAGGAACTCCTTCACTATCATTCCCCCAGTCAACTTCCGGGCGCTGATGTCTCGTAGGACCCGCTCCAAGACGGGCTTGGTCCGAGGGTCGGAGAGCTTCGCGGAACTCCACGCCGGGATCTTCTCCGGTAGCCCCTTGGGGAGTTCCAGGCGAGGGTCGTTGCCCTTGAGATCCAAGAAGACCCAACGGTTCCTGAAGTTCTCCACCTTCGTCCCGGCCTTGAAGAGCATGTTCCTGCTCTGGACCGCGATGAAGGAGACGCATGCCGACCGCTGAGCGCCGTCATGAAGCTGCAAGCTGAACAAATGGCGGAACAGGGCCACCAACGGCCTCACGCCCATGAAAGCCTCGCAGTAGAAGGCAAACATGGACAGAAGTAGGATGGAGTTGGGTTGTAGATGGAGGGCCTAGATCCCGTAGTGCTCAAGGACGGGGGTGAAGAACGTGGAGAAGGGTGGGACAAGCCCGGAAAAGACGATCTGGAGGAAGAAAGGGTAAGCCGACTTGGCCAGGCGATGTCTCTCCGCAGAGCCGCACCATATCAAGGTCCGCCCCCACTCATTGGTGTCATCTGCCGTCAACGGAAGCACCGGGGCGAGGTCCCCGTCCTGGGCTATGGTGGACTCTGAGAGCGCTGGCGAGATAGGAGCAGAAGCCGAGCCCTGGGCCTCGGGTTTCGACTTGCCAGCGGGAGCCATTAAGAAGCTTTTGGGGCCAAGGGAGCAAGAAGGAGGATGGAGTGGTGCTGAGATCTGGGGAGGTTCTCGCAAGGGATGGAGATCTGGAAAGAAGAGCAAGAGCGCAGAAGAGGAAAGCAATAATGGCTCGGCGCTGGACGTCAGGCTTTTGTCGGTTCGGGCAGTTGCTGAGGAGACACAGGGCAGGGACGCCCGCGCCCCACCAAGCACCGAGTGCCAAACCTGGCCCGCAAGCAATAAGGGCCCGCGGCGCTCCGGGCCATCTCCTTTGACTTTCCCCTCGAAGCCAACTCGAGCGCGCCTTGGGCCCGGGGGCTATTGTCGGCGTTCTGGATTCCAGGGTACCCAGACTTGCCTACTTGCGGCCTAGGGCGTGGCCCACCTGGCGGTCCGTACTGCCCCACGTGGCCTCACTCAAGACAAGACCCTAGCGAGGGGCCCATCCTCGTGAGGAGGACAGCTCCAAGGCGAAAGGGGAAGGCCTCCCCAGGCCTCCTCCCGAGCGGTGGAGATCTTTATGCAACGCTAGGCCTCAGGAGGTCAAGGGTGACGACAGCCAGGCCAGGCGGGCGCCAGCGCGCCAGAGGGAATAGTTTCCCCTTTAGTGCAAAGGAGACAAGGACAAACGCGGGTTCCCAAGGAGCCCCACCAAAGGTTTCCATCCCGGTTCAACAAGACCGGGTCAGCGAGCGCGGCAGGACGGATGTCACCGGCGAGCCCACCACCGCGTCACCACCACCAACTTTGCAGGCGAAGACCGCCTTTCGTCAGGATAAGATGTACCTCCTGTCCCCCTTCAAATTTTCCCGTTGTGGGATCCCTTCCCACCATTGCGATAAGGGAATATGACCCGAGCCTCTATAAATAGAGGCTAGGTAGCCTGGTAGAAGACACGAGACAACCACCCCGCAAACACACCGTTGTACGAGTTCATCCACAAACCTCCTCGTGAGGCAATCCACCAAAGGCAGGAGTAGGGTTTTACGCTTCGCAGCGGCCCGAACCTAGGTAAACTCTTGTGTGGCATCGTCTTCCTCGCCATCGAGCGGGGTTATCGTGTTGTGAGCTTGGAGGGGGCGAAGCTGTTGGGGAATCTTCGCACACGCCCCTGGGTTCGAATTCCTTAGGGTTTTGCGGAGCTCGAAATCCGACAATATGTGTCCGCATAACCTTAACAACTAGGGACTATTAGAACAATCATCATACTATATATAGTGTCACAAATAAGTCGCATACTTATTGATACATATCACTGATGATGTTCAAGGACAATACAAAATACTCATGAATACATAGGAAACGAAATCATCACATGATTGCCTCTAGGGCATATCTCCAACAATTAGCGCACGCGGCAGCTCCCTTGCCGGGGGTTTTGGCTTTCGCCTTCTTGCCTGCATTGAGGTCTCCGGAACTCTCGATAGCCAATACTGCTTTTCCCTTACGCTTCTTTTTGCGCTTCCTGCTCCTTTCCTTCGGGTCGGGTCATCATCAGAGTCCATTTCGACGCCCGCTTCCTCCCCGGGAAGTCGCCTTCCTTCTTCAGCTCGAGCGCACTTATCCGCCAAAGTGTAAAGCTCATTAACAGTCTTGGGGAGCTTGACATTCATCTTGGCTCGCATCCTTCTGTTGCGCACGTTCGAGTGGAACACAGCAATCACCGCTGCGGGATGGATCTCTGGGATGTTGCGGTGCACTCGGCTGAATCTCTGGATATACTTTCCCAAGGTTTCTCCCTCCTTTTGCAGGAGCACTTAGAGATCGCTGGGCTGGCCTGGTTCTTGATGACCACCGGTGAAAGCGGCAAAGAACTCATTGCATAGATCAGCCCATGATGAAATGGAATTCCCTGGCAGATGCATCAGCCACGATCTCATGTTTGGCTTGAGTGCCAAAGGGAAATAGTTGGCGAGCACCTTTTCTTCTCTTCCTCTCGCAGCTTGAACAGCTATCGTGTATATGCCCAAGAACTCCGCAGGGTCCAACTTCCCGTCGTATTTCTCAGGCAGCTCGGGCTTGAAAGCTCGGGTTGATGGCCAACGGACCCATCACAGCTCGCTAGTGAAGGCAGGGCAACCAACCTCGTAGGGAAGGTACCCGCCAGCACTGGGCGCGGGGTCACCGACGTCTGGACCGTTGCACTTGTCGGATTGACGGTGAGCCTCCCGGCGTCGCTCGATGGTGATACGCGCGTCTTCTTTCCACCGGTCTTCAAGGACATGCCATTGATCCTGGCGGTCGCGCGGGCCGGACGAGACTATGGACGCCTCGTCATGCTCATCAACATGCGAAGCTTGCTGTGGCTGCCTCTGGGCCTGTTGTCGCGAAGGGGACTGCACCGTTGGGATGGCCCCTTCGACCCGCTCACCACCCCGGGCCGCCGCTGCTATTCGCATACGTCGCGATGGCTCTGCATGCTGGGTCTTGTTGGCTTCAACGAAAGAAATCAAACTCTGAATGGTGGCTCTCCATTCGTCCATCTTATCAGCCGCTGGCATGAAGTTGAGTAGCATCTGGACGTGCCATGGCCTCCTCAGTGGTGCTCGGCATGGCGAAAGAGGCGGATTGCAACGTCGCTCGACTCTTGCCAGGGCAAAAAGAAGCGTCGCTCGCCGGAGCTTTCTGGTGGGCTGTGGGCCGATCCTGTGGGGCGGCAGCTCCGCTGGGCGCCCCGTCTCGTTCCGCACGAGGTGCACGCCCAATAATCTCGCTGGCGACAGGTGCGGCTGGAGGGTCACGGCTCGCACCAGACCGGGCGCCGTTGAGGCGCCCTCGGCCATCCGCGCGGCGGGGAGGGGATGAACGGTTGTTTCCCTCACCCGCGGCGTCGGGGCCAAGCTTGCCATGTTGTTGTTGTAATTGCTCCTCTCCGGCGCCTCCTGCTCCATCTCTGGCCGCGAAGGACTGGACGGGGGCGCCACCTGCGCTGTTTGCGTCGTCCACGATGGCTGCCTCGCCCGCAGCCGCCGCCGCGTCTACGGCGTCGGCGGCCGTGTGTGAGGGAGCCTTCGAAGTGGAGGGATGTGTGGCTGCACTGGATTACTTCTTGGGAGCCATTGTTGAATAATATGACGATGGAGATCGATCCGCCGTTCACGAACTCGGGTTCACGCAAATGATGCACGCCCCCTACCTGGCGCGCCAAAGATGTCGAGGCACAGATGCTCACGATCACCTATGGGACCAGAGGTCCCTTGTGGTTTGGCAAGGGGGGTCACGTTGCACGAAGAGCGGAGAGCATGAGACGGCGCGACGATCAGGACACAAGCATTTACCCAGGTTTGGGCCGCTGCTAAGCGTAAAACCCTACTCCTGCTTTTTGGTGGATTGATTGGAGGAACACGAAGAACGCACAGCCCCTAACCCTGGCAAGGACTGCTGTCGGGAAAGGAGCTGCTATGCGAGTACAAGTGTTCGGGGGTCCGAATCCTGAGCTAGGTTGCCTTGGGCCTCCTTTTATAGTGCAAGGGGTTACCACAATGGCAAAGCAGTCATTATCTATCGATTAGATAGCTAAGCAGAGCTATCATACCTAACTTTGGCATTTAGGACAAAATGCCATGATTACCTGCCTAGGTGGCGCTCGAGCGTGCATCCCCAGCAAGCTCTTGCCACCGCTTGGCCGATAGCTGCTTATGGTCTTGACACGCTGCAGGGCGGGTGTCAACTGAGCATAACTTGCATTCCGATGTGTCGCCACGTGCTTAACGAGAGCTGATTAGCCGCCTGAGGGCTCGACACCACATCGATAAGTGACAGGCATAGCGATGCGGTGGAGCGGTGGCCGGTTGGCTCGCGCCTGCCGGGGAGTGGCTTACCGGGTCTTCAGGAAGGTGTGCATGCCTTGGTCCCCGACAAGCGTTGGGGACATGCTTGGCGCATTGCAGTCCAGGCTTGGGCTGTCGCGTTGAGCTTGTTGAAGTCTTGTCTTGATTGTACGCCGGGTTTTTGCTTCTACCGCCTGCGCATAATTGAGGGGCACTGGGTACCCCTGTACTAGTGCACCAACATGGAGGACTAGGAAGCCCGTTAGTTGTAAGTGTAATCCTCGACATGAGCCTGCCGGTTTAAGGTAAACATTCACAACTAACGAAAAAGGGGGAGCAAGCACGAATGGCTGAGCCCTCTCTCCCTTCCTTCGCGTCCAACGGTCCCGTCACGGCCAATGCGAAGTGGGCATTGGCGAATGGGGCCTTGCCGAAGTTCGCCTGCCGGGGGTGCTAAACGATGGATTCGCTCTAGCATTTGGCTCGGGATTTTACCCTTGGTAAGGAAAATGCAAGAGCGAGCCTCATGCGAGCTTATCGACACCGGCAGCACCACTCCCTGGCAGAACTAACCACAGGCGGGGAAGGAGAGGGGAGAGGAGCATAGCCATGTACCCATTTCTTTTCTTTTGCCAGAACGAGTTGCACCTCGCGAGGATTGGGCGGGCTTGCTCCTCTCCGGCATTCCTCGCTCCATCTTCGGCCGTAGGGGACACGACGGTGGCGCCGCCTGCGCTAGCCGTGTCGCCCACGATGCCCACCTCACTCTCCGCCGCCGCGGTGCCGATGGAGTCCGCGGCCGCGTGCGAGGGAGCCTTCGAAGTGGAAGGACGCACGGTCGCACCAGTCTTCTTTTTGGGAGCCATGGATGAAGAAGACGGTGGTGAAGATCGACGTGCTGCTCACGAACTCAGGTTTGCACAAATGAAGTGCCCCCGACCTAGCGCGCCAAAGATGTCGGGGCAGGATGCACACGATCACCTATGGGACCACGGGTCCCTTGTGGTTCGGCAGGGGGAGGTCACGTTGCACAAAGAGCAGAGGCCATGGGACAGCACGACGACGGGACGCTGGTGTTTTACCCAGGTTTGGGCTGCTGGGAAGCGTAAAACCCTACTCCTACTTTGGTGGATTGGATGGGGGAACACGAAGATTGCGCAGCGCTCAAACCCGACAAGGGATGCCTTCGGGTGAGCTACAACGCTAGTACAAGTGTCCAAGGGTCCGAATCTTGAGCTAGGTTGCCTTGGGCCTCCTTTTATAGGTCAAGGGGCAACCACAATGGCAAAACAGACATTACCTAATGATTAGATAGCTAACAGTGCTATCATACCTAAGTCTGGCACTTAGGACAAAATGCCATAAATGCTAGCCTAGGTGGCGTGCGGGGGCACGTCCCCGGCAAGCTTCTACCACCGCTTGGCCGTCTAGTGCTTAGTCTCTTGACACGCCTCTGGATGGATGTCATATGGATATAATCTGTCTTCCGGTCCATCGCCACATGCTTAGCGAGAACCACTTAGCCACCTAAGGGCTCGACACCGCATCGACAAGTGACTGGCGTCGCGATGCGATGGAGCGGTGGCCGATCGGCTCGCGCCTGCCGGGGGATGGCTTGCCGGTTCTTCCTGAAGATGTGTGTGCTTCGGTCCCCGGCAGGCACCGGGGACGTGGTTGGCGCAGTTTGGGCCCCTCCTGGGCCGTTGTATTGAGCTTGTCAGCGTTGCTGGCCAGCGTTGGCTGCCTCTGCCGGGGTCTTGGTCTTCTTGATGCGCTCCTTAATATCTCGTAGAGCGGCTACTCTGGCTTGGATTGGTGTTAGCGCGGTGGTAGCTTTCCTTGGCAGGCTTAGGCCATTGGGTCGGAGGCTTACCGTCCGTGCACAAGTTAGGGGGAAATAAACACCCCTGTTTGTAAACCCCGACAGCCTTCTAGTAATTTCCACAGAGCGGCCCACCGTGTTGGCCCACCGGGGGTGAACCAACAGCCCGAGGACCCCTTAGTCCCGGACTCCCTTAGTGAGGTATGGTTAAGTGGTGAGGCTGCGGCAAGCACTAAGCACTTATTTGAGTGGCTAACTTACGAGTACAAGAATAAGAAGAGTGATCTACGCATAAACGGACGGGAGCTAATAATGATCAACAAGTGATCCTGAACACCAACTTACGAGTCAATCATAAACCCATCGTGTTCTCTTTCCAAACTCCCTCGAAAAGAGACATTCACGGTTACACACACGGTTGGTGTATTTTAATTGAGTTTACATCAAGTTTTCTATCACCGGATATTATAAAATTTCTAAGTTGCCACATAACCACAGGCATGGCTCTCAGAATGATTTAACCCTGCAGGAGTGCTTGTCGGTTCTGAATCCGAAATATCTCGTAGTAGGGGTCCTAAGCTAGGCGTCTTGGAGCGATGGTAACATGGACACATGATTTTACCCAGGTTCGGGCTCTCTGGAAGAGATAATACCCTACGTCCTGCTTTTGATTGTATTCATATGGGGGATAGTACATAGTATAGGTATCTATCACCAGATTGTTGTAATGGATCTGAGCTTGTCTATTGACTAGCCTAGCCTCGGTTTATAAAATGTACCAGAGGCCAAGGGTTTAGAGGAGTCCTTGTCTTGTGCGCCAAGTCTTGTGGAATCTCCCTTGTATGCATCATGGACTATTCGAACTGGCCCATTAGTGAA
This sequence comes from Elymus sibiricus, assembly GCA_039707655.1. Classification (NCBI taxonomy): domain Eukaryota; kingdom Viridiplantae; phylum Streptophyta; class Magnoliopsida; order Poales; family Poaceae; genus Elymus; species Elymus sibiricus. The sequence continues at coordinate 320,761,249 of CM077669.1, read as the reverse complement.
CCACCATGGGGGTCCTCGGCCCGACCCACTGGTCGGGAGATGACGTGCTGAGTACCCCCTAGTCTAGGACACCATCAGTAGCCCCCTGAACCGGTCTTCAAGTTGCGGACGCTCCTCGGTTCTTCCGAACTGTTCTTCGTCTTCGGTCGTCGGTCTTGAAAACTGACGGATCTCGGGCTCCGCAAAACCCTAAGGAGTTCATACCCAGGAGCATGTGCGAAGATCTCCAACAGCTTCACCCCCAAAACGCCCACAACGCGATAACCCCGCTCGATGGCAAGGAAGAAGATAGCACACGAGAGTTTACCCAGGTTCGGGCCGCTGCGAAGCGTAAACCCTACTCCTGCCTTTGGTGGATTGCCTCACGAGGAGGTTTGTGGATGAACTAGTACAGTGGCGTCTTGCCTCGCGATGTGTTTGCGAGTGGTTGTTCGGTCCTCCCTTCTACAGGGCGGCCTAGCCTCTATTTATAGCGGGCCGGGTCCTCTTCCCTTGTCGCAATGGCGGGAAGGGATCCCACAACGGCCAAATTCGAAAGGGGACATGAGGTACATCTTATCCTGACGAAAGGTGGTCTTCGCCTGCAAAGTAGTCGACGGAGATGCAGAGGTGGGCTCGGTGATGACGTCCGTCCTGCGGGGCTTGGGGTCTTGGTCTTGTTGCACCGAAGTGGAAACCTTTGGGGAGCGCTTTGGGAACTCGCGTGCTCGCCTGCCTCCTTTGCACCAAAGGGGAAACTGTCCCCTCTAGCGCGCTGGCACCCGCCTGGCCTGGCTGGCGTCACCCTTGGCCTCTTGAGGTCGTGCGTTGCATAGGAATCTCCGCCACTCGGGAGGGAGCCTGGGGAGGCCTGCCTCCCCGTGGGACTTGGCGTTGTTTCCCTCGCGAGCTCGGGGTCTCGCGAGGGCCTTGTGTTGAGTGAGGCCATGTCGGGCCATACTTGGTCGTCGAGGTGGGCCACGCCCTGGGCCGCAGGCAGGCAAGTCTGGGTACCCCCGTTCCCAGGACGCTGACAGTATCCCCCGGGCCCAAGGCGCGCTCGGGCTAGCTTCTGGGTGAGGCCACGGAGGATGGCCCGAAGCGCCGTGGGCCCCAATGCCTGCGGGCCCATCTTGACGCGTGGCGCACAGTGAGACGTGGGCGCTTCGGCTCCTCGAAGACGTCGAAAACCGCCCTGAGCCGAGCTGACGCAGGGCCCGCGCGCCTCCCCTGCCGTCATTACCTTCCTTGAATGCGGCTGTCTCTTCGCGTCCTCCCCCCCTTCGGGCCACGCGGATGTGACCCGTTGGGGGCAGAGGAAACGACGTGAGGCAGGGCAGCACGCCGATCGAGCCTGGCACGCGTCGCCCGAGGGGTGCATGGCGACTCCACTCCCCACGACGCCTCGACAACCGCTTTGTCTGACCTTCAACCGGCGCACGTTGCGGGGCCATTATCACCCGGGGTAGGGGAAAACGCCGGTTGGCCTCCATCCATCTATAAATGGGCGGAGGAAACTGAGCCCCCAGCCCATTCCTTCTCCTTGCTCTCCCGCCTCCACTCTTCATCTCTCTCTCCATGACGCCTGTGAGGAGGTTCTCCACCGCCGAGAAGGGAAAGGCCTGCCAGGGGGTGCCGGACCCACTCCCTCCCAAGAGGAGCAAGGGTCGCCCTCACAAGTATGCTGGGACGTCTCTGGCGGCTCCCCGTGGGCGCGGGCGCCCCTCCGCGGGGTCCGGCACTTCTGCTGGCGCTGTCGGAGGCGGCGGGCGCGGTGGCCGTGGCAGGGGGGTAAGACCTGTAATCGGTGCCCGGCCGCCGCGCCCGCAAGCTCACACGGCCGACACGGGCCTGGAGTTCCTGGTGCCAGTGGAGAGGGCGGTGAGATCCTGGTTGCAGCTCCTGCGCTCCTTCGCAGAGACGTTGCCAGCTGACGCGCCCGCAGGCCTGTGGCTACAGGCCGACGGGTGTTGCGGTGATGCGTTGTGGGTGGAGGTTGAGGTCACCCCCGCAGGCAACGCCTTCTTGGGCTGCGGGTGGCAGACCTTCGCCCGCGCCCACGGCCTGGAGGGGAGGCCTACGCTCCACTTCAAGCACGGCGGTGCCGCGACGCATTTCATCAAGATCTTCGGTGAGGACGGCAGGCGTTTAGAGTGCTGCCCAGAGGGCGGCGGCAGCGGCGATCTTGGAGGTGAGCTTGCCCTTGGCGACGGCCGCCATGCTTCCAGCAGTAGCGATACATCCTCCGAGGAGAGCCCGAGCGACGACAGCTATGACGCCCCGCCGCGCTGGCGCACTCGGACTTCGGGGGGAAGCTAGCCGTGGCGGCACCGCTCCCCCGCCCGGGAAGCGGCCTCACCGATGCGCCACCGTGGCGCCATCAAGGAGGAGGAGGACTCCGACTGAGCGCCGACACGCCTAGGCCGGGGCCTCAGGAGCGGTGGCCCCCGGGGAGGAGCTCCTTCGTCTTTTTTCCTTTCCTCTGCCTGTAATCAAAATCATGGGGGGCCCTTCCGGGTGTGTGATGAACTTTGGCGCTTGCGCCCTTTTGTTAGCATTTTCATTACGTATTGCAGTCACTGTGTTACCGTTAACTGAGGCTTCCCTTTGACCGTGGTTAGAGAACTTAGCTCGATGCGTTCATGGCGGGTTCCCGCGTCGTGAGGTTTGGCGGTGGCGCCTAGTGAGCTAATGGCGCTTGGAGAGCTTGGGGAGGTTCCTTCTTCCTGCGAATGAGGCGGCTTGGGGGGGCCCTGTCGGCACTCTACGTCTGCAGGGCCCTATCCCGTGCATGCCTCGACACCGTTGGGGCGTCCGGATCACCAGGACGAGACCAAAAATCGCGAGGCCTCGACCGCCATTGGGGCGTCCGGATCACCAGGACGAGACCAAAGAGCGAGCGAGTAGCCACGCGATCGGTGAGGCTCCTAAGGCGCGAACCTCAGGAGCCCCCTTTGACGCTCAAGCGGCGCTCTACGTCGGCGGGGCCCGACCCCGTGCATGCCTCGACCACCGTTGGGGCGTCTGGATCATCAGGACGAGACCAAAAGTGGCGAGGCCTCGACCGCCATTGGGGCGTCCGGATCACCAGGACGAGACAAAAGAGCGGGCGAGTAGCCACGCGATCGGTGAGGCTCCTTAGGTGCAAACCTCAGGAGTCTCCCTTGACGTTCAAGCGGTGACCAATCCCTTCTACCGGTTCTTGTCCCCAGGGGGCGTGAGCCTCTAGGGGTTTTTAAGATAGCGCGCCGAGCCGCGGCGGAGCCCCCGAGCGAGGGTGAGGCGGTGCGCGCCTGCTAGCTTGCTCGAGAGTGCCACGCGAGGACCAGGACGCCAAGACCACGCGGGGACCAGGACGCCGAGGCCTTGGCGAGGTGTGCGCACCGTGCCAGTAGCCCCCGCTTGCGGGGCGCGGGAGGGAGAGGCTAGCAGGTGGTACCTAGAAGAGAGAAATTCCAAGAGAGAGGACTGCAAGAAGAAAAAATTCCCGCCCCTTTTCCTCTAAATAGAGTCAACCAAAAGCCTCGGGCTTCATTCCAGGAAAAAGGCAAATTCGAACACAAGAAAGGTAGAGGACAGCCGCGTCCGGCACCTAGGCTAGTCTTCGTCTTCCCCCAGCGCGGAACATAGGGCATCCACGTGGCGTGGGCATAGCCATTGGAGGGCAGTGTTGTCCGCCAGCGCGGAGCATAGGGCTTCCACTTGGGCATGGGAGGGAACCCTTCCGCGTCCTCGGGGGGCTCCGGGCGTATACAGCCCACTCATTATTACGTGAGACTGTCACGGGTAGAACTTGCGGAGGTGCTGGATGTTTCCAGGCATTCTGAGTCTCCAGACGCACGGCGCCAGGCCTGGAGACGCGGGCGACCTTGAACGGGCTCTCCCACATGGGCGAGAGCTTGTGCAAGCCTTCCCTGGAGAGGACCCGCCTCAGGACGAGGTCTCCAACTTCGAGGATCCTGGAGCGGATGTTACGGCAATGGTAGCGCCGCAGCGCCTGCTGGTACGTCGCAGCTTGGAGCGAGACTCGATGTCGGGCCTCCTCCCTGAGCGCAAGATCCGTCCCCCGTGAGGCATCATGACGCTCCTCGTTAAATGCCAAAACCCGCGGGGAGCGGTGCTTGACTTCGTGCGGGAGGACGGACTCGGCTCCGTAGACGAGGAAGAACGGGGTCTCGCCGATGGGCTTATTCGCGGTGGTGCGGATGGACCACAACACGGACTGAAGCTCATCGACCCAACCCTTGCCACAAGCCTCGAGCTTCTTCTTGAAGCTTCTTGCCTTCAGGCCCCGCAGGACCTCCGCGTTGGCGCGCTCTGCCTGACCATTGCTCCGCGGGTGTGCCACTGAGGCGTAGCATATCTGCGTTCCAAGGTTAGCGCAATAAGTCCTGAAGAGGTTACTTGTTAACTGCGAACCGTTATCGGTGATGATGCGGTTGGGGACGCTGAAGCGGCTCACGATGCCCTTGATGAACTTGACGGCCGACCCGGCGGGAATGGTGCGGACGGGCTCCACCTCCGCCCACTTGGTGAACTTGTCGATGGCGATGTAGAGGTAGCGGTACCCGCCCGCCGCTCGTGGAAAGGAGCCCAGTATATCCAGCCCCCAGACCGCGAAGGGCCAGGAGAGCGGAATGGTCTGGAGGCCCTGCACGGGCGGATGAATCTGCTTGGCATGGAACTGGCAGGCCTCGCAAGACTGGACCAGCTCGGTGGCGTCGTTGAGCGCCGTGGGCCAGTAGAAGCCGGTGCGGAACGCCTTCCCTGCAAGTGTGCGTGATGAGGAGTTGTGCCTGCAGTCTCCTCCATGGATGTCGACAAGCAGTTCGCACCCTTGTTCCCTGGACACGCACCGCAGCGCGATGTCGTTCGGGCGCCTGCGGTACAGCTCGCCATCCCGCAGACAGTAGGCTGTGGCTTGCCGTACCACGCGCTCTGCGTCTTCCTCCTTTTCCGGCAGCGTGCCGCGAAGCAGGTACGCCTTGAACTCCTGAGTCTAGTCGTCGACTTGGGGCTCCAGCGCCAGGAGCAGTCGAGCTCCTGAGGCCGGACCGCAAGGTGTAGCCCCCGAGGGTGGTGCTGGGGGTAGACCTTCACTCCACGGCACCTTGTCCCCGGCCGATGGCGCCGCGGATGGCTTGAAGAGCCGCTCCTCGAAGACGCCCGGCTCCTGAGGCTCGCGAAGCGATGCCCTCTTGGCGATGTCATTGGCCTCCTTGTTCGCGCCGCGCGGGATGTGTTGTAATTCCAAGCCCTGGAAACATTTTTCAATCTTACGTACCTATTCCAAGTATGCCTCCATGTGCTCGTCCTTGGGCGTATACTCCTTGTTGGAGAAGTTGACGAGGACCTGGGTGTCACCCTTGATGGTGAGGCACTGAATCCCCAAGGCGGCTGCAGCCTTGAGGCCGGCGATTGAACCCTCATATTCCGCGATGTTGTTGGATACCTTCTCGCCGTGCTGGAAGCAGAGTTGCACGGCGTAGTATAGTTTGTCCCCGGTCGGGGAGACGAGTACAACTCCGCCCCCTGCTCCCCTGCGAGCGAAGGCCCCATCGAAGTGCATGGTCCAACCCTCAGGCACCTCGTCACTGGGGGCAAGGGGCTGGCCCTCGTCTAGCCCCCGGTCGGGAGTGTCCGTCCATTCTGCTACAAAGTCCGCCAGTGCTGCCCCCTTGATGACCCTGGTCGTGTTGAACTCGATATTGAAGGCCTGCAGCTCGATGTCCATTCTGCCACCCTCCCTGCTGCGTTGGGGTTGCGCAGCACTTTCTCCAAGGGGTATGCGGAGATGACCTTGATGGGATGCCTCTGGAAGTAATGGCGCCGTTTCCTTGAGGCGACAAGAAGCGTGAGCAAGAGCTTTTGCCGCATAGGGTAGCGCGAGCGTGCGTCCCGCAACACGGTACTAACGTAGTACACCAGATGCTCGACGAGGGAGAGGCCTTCTGCGTTGCCCCTCTCCGTTGCGGGAGCCACCAGGGCGGCCGGCGCCTCAGGAGCGTTGTCTCGAGTAGGCGAAGGCTCCTTGGCATCTTGTGGGTCACCTTGCTCCTCGCCCGTGGGCCCGCCTGTGCCCGAAAGCGTAGCGCGCGTGCTGGCACGCTCTTCCCTGACCGCCACAAGCGCAGCACTGGCGGAGTGCGGTGTGGCGGCCAGGTATAGTAGCAGAGGCTCCCGGGGGCGAGGTGCCACCATCACTGGTGGGCTCGTGAGGTACCGCTTGAGGTCCTCGAATGTCGCGTCTGCCTCCGGAGTCCATTCGAAAGGGCCCTTCCTCTTCATGATCTTGAAGAACGGCAGGGCGCGCTCGCCAAGCCTCGAGATGAAGCGTCTCAAGGAGGTCACGCAGCCAGCCAGCTTCTGCATTTCCTTGAGTGTCTGAGGCGGGCTCATCTTGCTTATAGCCTTGACCTTCTCCGGGTTCGCCTCGATCCCCCGGTGCGACACCAAGAAACCGAGCACTTTGCCCGACGGGACCCCAAAGACACACTTCTCGGGGTTGAGCCTCAGGTTCACCCGTCTCAGGCTGGCGAACGTCTCCTCCAGGTCCTCGTTCAAGGTCTTGGCTTCTCGCGACTTGACCACGATGTCGTCGACGTAGGCTTCTGCGTTCCTCCAGAGCTGCGGCCCCAGGGCGATGTGCATCAGCCGCTGGAAGGTTGCGCCCGCGTTCCGCAGCCCGAAGGGCATGCACGTGTAGCAGAACACACCGCACGCGGTGAGGAAGGCTGTCTTCTCAACATCTTCTACCACCATCTTGATCTGATGGTAGCCCGAGAAGGCATCCAGGAAGCACAGGAGGTCGCATTCGGCGGTGGAGTCCATGATCTAGTCGATGCGCGGTAGCGGGAATGGGCCCTGAGGGCAGGCCTTGTTGAGGTTCGTGAAGTCAACACACATGCGCTCCTTCCCGCACTTCATCGGGACGACTACCGGGTTGGCGAGCCATTCCGGGTATTGCACCTCCCGGATGTCTCCTGCCTCTTTCAGTTTGCCAACCTCTTGGGCGATGAACGCCTGCTTTTCTTGAGCCTACCTCCTCGCTTTTTGCTTCACAGGTCGCGCATTGGGACACACCATGAGGTGGTGCTCGACATCCCTCAGGACCCCCACCAGGTCAGAGGCGTTACACGCGAACGCATCCTTGTTCGCGCGGAGGAAGGCCACCAACGCCTCTTCCTGTTCCTGAGGTAGGCCGGCGCCGATAGTGAAGGTAAGGCCAGGATTCTCGTCGCCTACGGGCACCAGCTTTGTCTCAGCCCGGTTCTGAGAGAACAGTTGCTTCTTCTTCACTGGCACGACGTTGGTGACGTCCTCAACGCCCTTCGAGGCCTGCGTGGCGTCGCCTGTGCTGGGGCGCGCCGCAGCCGCAGCTTTGTAGGCGAGCTTGAGTGCATGTGCCGCATCCTTGGTGTCTCCGGCGACGGAGAGGATGCCGCCGCTCCCGGGCATCTTGATGACATTGTAGCCCGGGTGCGTTGCCGCCATGAACTGGGCGAGGGCGGGGTAGCCAAGTATCGCGTTGTAAGGGAGGTGGATGTGGGTGACGTCAAAGTCGATCTGCTAGGTGCGGTAGTTGGAGCGGGTGCCGAAGGTGACGGGGAGGCGCACCCGCCCCAAGGGGGCGACGGAGCCCCCAGCCACCCCGGAGAAAGGCCTTGAAGGTGTGAGCTGGCCTTGGGGCACCTGCAGCACATTGAAGGTCTCCACGGAGAGGACGTTGAGGCCGGCCCCGCCATCTATGAGGGTTCTGGTGACGGCCACACTGTTTATGGTTGGCGTGCACAGCATGGCGAGCGCACCGGCGGCGGTCGTTGTTCTGCGGTGATCGTCGGGGCCGAAGGTAATGTCGGTCTCCGGCCATGCCCGGTGCGGGGTCTCGGACCGTGGCCAGATCGCGCCTGCCTGGCGGAGGAACCGCTTGACCCGGCGGTTGGAGGCGGGTGCGTGCGATCCGCCGAGGATGCAAGCGACCGCCGGGCCGTCCCTGCGAACCGAGGCGCCACCGCGCGCCAAGGGCTTCCCGGCCTCAGGGGTTGCGTCGGCCATCGACACGGCAGGGCGAAGAAGAAGTGAAGCTTGCTGAAGACTCCGACACGCCCCCTACCTGGCGCGCCAAATGATGGATCTCGGGATCCGCAAAACCCTAAGGAGTTTGTACCCAGGGGCGTGTGCGAAGATCTCCAACAACTTCACCCCCACAACGCCCACAACACGATAACCCCGCTCGATGGCGAGGAAGAAGATAGCACACAAGAGTTTACCCAGGTTCGGGCCGCTGCGAAGCGTATACCCTACTCCTGCCTTTGGAGGATTGCCTCACGAGGAGGTTTGTGGATGAACTAGTACAGTGGCGTCTTGCCTCGCGGTGTGTTTGCGGGTGGTTGTTCGGTCCTCCCTTCTACAGGGCGGCCTAGCCTCTATTTATAGCGGCCCGGGTCCTCTTCCCTTGTGGCAATGGCAGGAAGGGATCCCACAATGGCCAAATTCGAAAGGGGATAGGAGGTACATCTTATCCTGATGAAAGGTGGTCTTCGCCTGCAAAGTAGTCGACGGTGATGCAGAGGTGGGCTCGGTGATGACGTCCGTCCTGCGGGGCTTGGGGTCTTGGTCTTGTTGCACCGAAGTGGAAACCTTTGGGGAGCGCTTTGGGAACTCGCGTGCTCCCCTGCCTCCTTTGCACCAAAGGGGAAACTGTCCCCTCTGGTGCGCTGGCGCCCGCCTGGCCTGGCTGGCGTCACCCTTGGCCTCCTGAGGTCGTGCATTGCATAGGAATCTCCGCCGCTCGGGAGGGGGCTTGGGGAGGACTGCCTCCCCGCGGGTCTTGGCGTTGTTTCCCTTGCGAGCACGGGGTCTCGCGAGGGCCTTGTGTTGAGTGAGGCCACGCCGGCCATACTTGGTCGTCGAGGTGGGCCACGCCCTGGGCCGCAGGCAGGCAAGTCTGGGTACCCCCGTTCCCAGGACGCCGACAAAAACTGGTTCAACAAATCTTCCCATCTTCAATCTTGAGGATCGCCAAGGTGTATCCGAAGAGCTCACACGTCGGGCATCCGAGGAGCCCTTTAAATTTTTTTCCTTTATCGATGCCTTGTTAATTTTTATGCCACACCTCGGGTTTGAAGTGTTTCCCGTGCGGCGGTATCCTCTTGCGTTCGAGCTCCAACGCCGAACTATATCCGAGGTGTATTTTTGCAGCTGAGGTCCAACGTTGGTCGACATCTGAGGTGTCATAGATTACCTCGGTTTCTGAAAATTTGAAGGAGTTCATCCGAGCTAAAATGCCGGAATAGTCTTTCATGGAGGCAGCCATTCGCATTCGGGCTTTATGTCGGACTGCTTCCAAGGTGCCTTTTTGCAGCTGAAGGATAAAAATAAAACCGTTGATCCCAACAGCCCCTGAGACTTAGGTCGATTTGTGAAATCGGCCTGAGGATCAAGTTCTTGCTTGGTAGCATACTTTAGGGACAAAATTGTGTGTGCAGTAGTTCCCAAGACTTAGGTTGGGTGCAGCCGACCAACCTGAAGATTGAATCACCTCGAAAAACGTATTGCACTTGAATTTGCTCCATTGAATAGGCAATGCATTAGCCCCTGAGCCTTAATTTGGGCACGGGTGGTCGAATTAAGGATCGATATTTGTTTGACACAAACTTTGTTACGTTTGACACAATTTATGTGTAATGATTCTATATATCCAAGTACTTTACATCATTAATGCTCGGATCCGCATTGTACAAGACTTTGTTGACCGACCATCGGCTTCAACCTCCTCGGCCAGTAGCCGAGGAGTGTTTGTCCTACTTTATAAAGTCTTTATAAGGGCAAAGATTTACGGCAAACCAGGCAATCCAGCCACATGGTTTTATAAACAAAGGTTCGCGGAGAGATATGTTATATATTACTATTTAATGTAAGAAACATCTTTTGGGAAAAATACTTCATTTATAAGTTCCTTTTCCCAGGATATCATGTTGACCATGATCGTGAAACCTCAACTTCGATCAATGTGGGAGGAAAATATTGAGGATTTAGTTCGGGGAATGTTGCCGAACTTAGTGATCTTTAATGAACCGAGATTTTCACTTCCGTCGTTGCCGACCAATTATATTCTTAAGATGGCTAGCTTTCGGCTTCACCCAGTGTGAGCTACTAACCTGGATGACCCAGAAGAAACAATCACAGAGGTGCTCCCTTTACCCTCTATACGAACAATCGAGAACATAGGGGGTAAGAACAGGAGCCAGGCAACCCAGCTTGGCTAAAATCTTAAGTCAAATTGATGCATATCTATGGCATTATAACGATCACTACGGAAAGCAGATTTTGTATATTAAATAGAAACGCTGATGATATGTTGGGCTCTCCAGGAATCCCGATGTATCTATGCCGAGGTGCCACAAGGAATCCTCGGTAGGGTTTATAATCTGAAAGTGGCCTATCGTTGGCTCCCACCCCTTTGTAGATGCTACGCAGGGTGTTTCCATACAAACAAGACAACCCTTAGCCGACCTCTCGGTGCCCGGAGGTAGTTGTGTTAGTGGAAAGGAGGCAATCAGATATTGAGGCTTTATAACTTTCACTTAGTCATACGAACATATGTTTGGGGACAACTTAATAGCCCCCAGTATACGTCGACTCCTCGGATCATTCGAGGTCGAACCACTTACAACTTGGCATTTTCAAGAAAGAGGGGCCCTTCGTTTTACTCCTCGATCGGCTATATTTGGTTGAACACCTCCTGCGGTTCGCTGATCGATTTATGCTTGTTGTGACAGTCAGCTTATGGCTTTCTCCAACTGAGGCACTTAACCAGTTAAACCAGAAGTGACAATCGCAGTGGCTATCCCTTTACCCCTTGCCGAACAAAGCGGAAATGTAAGGGGTAAGCACCGGAGCCAGGCAATCCAGCTATAGACCAAAGACACAACTCAAAATCAATGCATATAAATGCGAAATACCGAGGACATTTTGCCAAGGACAACATGGAGTACCTTGGTTTTTGGTGGGTTCAGTGCTAACCGCAGAGCCCCTTTAATATTGCCGATGCATGAAATGCATCTGGCGTTGTACTGCGAGAGTTATGCTCGGAAATACCAAAAAACTTATGCAAAAAACTTTATGTTTAGATAAAACAAAATTGTGTCAATCCAAAATTGGTTTAAAATTTAATTTGTGCTTCGGTCGTGTTTTAACATGATACATCTGATCTCCAGACTCCAATCGAGTCAGCCTTTGGCTTCAACCTCCATATTCTGAAGGAGGAGTGTTTCTCCGAGGCCTGTTTAGCAAACTAAACTCAAGCGGCTTTATAAACAAACCAGGCTATCCGGCTATTGACCACACACTAGTATTGGAAAAAGGAGTAGTAGAAAAATACTTTGCAACGACCAAGAAGAAAATACATTTATTATAAAATGGCGCATATAAATTTAAGAGCCCCCAGTTAACTTTGGGGAAAGGAAATTGTTTTAAACAAACAATTTCTTTTTGTTTAACAAAAAATATAATGTTTGTTTGAACCGAACAAAGAGTAAAAATTCAAAAAGAGCTGAGCATGAAAACGACTTAGCTAGTTAATGTGCTTGGTGTGGTCTGGGGTTGTGGCGGGACGGAGACGTAGTCCTCTACATGGCCGAGGTCCCAGTCCCCATGCCCAAGGTAATCGAGCGAAGAGCTCGAGTCGAGAAGTGGCAACACAACACGGTTGTTGCGGCGTGGCGAAGCCTCCAGTCCAGCCGAGGAGACAGAGTAGTTCGGCAGCGTGATGGCGAAGCCCCCACGTCATTCGATCATGCCGACGACGCAATTTGGTTGATGGAGGCGGGATGACGATGTCAGCACGCCAAGGTGACCGCATGATGCAGTCAAAGTCAATTACCTGTGTGCACAATATAGTGCAAGCCAATAGTAATAACAAATAATAATAAAATGAAAATCCTTTACTTAATTAACTTAAGTGAAGTAAATAATGAGAAAACATATAGCCTGAGGGCCGAGGTCGGCAGAGGCGGGACGACGACGTCGGCTCGCCGATGTAACAGCATCGTGTGGTCGAGGTCGATTATCTGGCGCGAGGTCAATGATGACACAGTTCGGAAATCCACAAGAGGCTGGCCAGACCGACGTCATACACGGATATTGATAGAATATCTCAAAAATAATGCAGTACAAAACCAACAGAAAATATTCTGTGCATAATAATAATTTTATGTTCTGAGGGAATAGTCAGGAAAAACAAAACCTGATATTCACCCGATGTAATGCCCCTTGATTTGACTTTCATGACATTAATCTCCCGTATGATGACAAGTGACTCTCCATTGAAAAGAGAATTAGCTTAATTGCTGCCCCAAAGAAATCAAGTATGCGTCGTTGCCGCGTAGTGCAGCCGTCTATAGTTAGTTGATGCCTTCAGGCGTCGAGCTTGTAGTAGCCTTTAGGGGAAGCTCGATGATCCCCGGCGCCTGAGCACAGGGAGCGTACATGGCCAAGGTCGAGCCCCGGTCTTCGGACGCAGTGATCGGACCCGAGCTCGAAGTTGAATCCAGGGTAAGGGTCGAGCCCAGGTTTCCGGACGCAGTCATCGGATCCGAGCTCAAAGCCGAATCCAAGATAGGAGTCGATCCGGAAACGGGATCGAGGAGGAGGCCCGAAGTTAAAGCTTTGGAATGTGCGGGCTCATCGGGTGAGGCCGTGGACCCGACAAGAAACGGATTGCCCTGGGCATCGGCAGCGTACTCTAGGCTGCCGAACTTGATCTTCTATCCTGGGGCGAGGCTATCGATCTATTCAAGATGATCGGCCGCATCGGCGTGAAGCACGATGCTGCCAGATGTGAGGAGCTGGTCGGCTGGTGAAGACGAAGTCGCGAGAGTAGGTTGATGAAGAGATGGTGAAACCCCCGGTCTAGCCGAGGTGACGGAGCAGGTCAGCTGGTGATGCCGAAGTCCCATGCCAGCCGACGTGTCGAAGCAGGTCGGCGCGATGGACGTCAGCTTGAAGAAGCGACGGCGCGGCGATGCCGCCGCAGGTCGGAATTTGTGACACGGTCAATGTCGGCTTGCTAAAAGTGACCGCGCAGTGATGGCGGTGCGCCCAATCCATTTAATCCACGGGGCGATGATGTTGTCTTGATGATTAGCTGTCCTTCACGATGCCGAACACTTGGTCGGCTTGCCGAGAAGATGATCCGAGGTGGTTTTCGTTAGGTTGATGGAGCAACGGCGCAGTCGATGTTGGCGCATGTCGGTAGCCATGGAGCAATGTGGTCGGGTTGGTTTGACATCGGCGCGACGGTGAAGATCGCCTCGGAAAAGACTTAAAATTTGTGGACACGTTTTTGAAAACAACACACAATACCCGAGAAAAAAATTCACCAAAAAGGATATCCAATATCCCGTTCATGAAGAAAGATGAACTCGGGTCGGATTCGTTTTCGCGCAGAAAATAGATCCGAAAGTAGATGTACTCATCGGACATTTCTCGGAGTTTGGCGGTTGGATCGATTTGAAATTTTGAGGGGTCATCGGTAAGAGAATTCCGTAGCCGAAGAACGGTGGGATCTTGCAAATGATCTCCGAGCTAGCCGCTGGACTCCTCGCCCTAAACTCGTCCAGATTCTCATCCAGATTCGACAGGGCTCTGGTAGATCGGAGTTTGCCGGAGATTCCTCCATCAGAACATGATGAAATTTTACAGGGTTATTCTAGACCCAATTCAGCACAATTCCACTGAATCAATCGTCAAAGCGACGCTCGAGGAAACGGGGACGACAAACACGGGTCGCTGTCCAGAAAAACTGCACGGTTGGCTGAGGACGATGTTAACATCGAGCCCCCGAGCTCCATGGATGATTCCTGGTGATCTTGATAGAGATCGGAGATGATGACGATGAAAGTATCCGTCCGATCTTGATGATCCGACATGGAGCGCAGTCCTCGGTCCAGCCGAGGTGACCAGTTGAGCCGGCAACGAAGATGCCGACATTGACAACAAAGCTCGGTTCTGATGACCCACAAGTATAGGGGATCAATCATAGTACTTTCGATAAGTAAGAGTGTCGAACCCAACGAGGAGCAGAAGGAAATGACAAGCGGTTTTCAACAAGGTAATTTCTACAAGCACTGAAATTGTAGGTAACAGATAGTTTGATAGAAAGATAATTGGCAACGAGCAAGTAACGGTAACGGTAAATAAAGTGAAGCAAGGTATCTCAATCCTTTTGTGGCAAAGGAGAGGCCAGAACAGTTTCTAGTAACAGGCAAAGTGTTCTTGAGGGTACACGGGAATTTCATCTAGTCACTTTTATCATGTTGGTTTGATTTGTGTTCGCTACTTTGATAATTTGATATGTGGGTGGACCGGTGCTTGGGTGTTGTTCTTACTTGAACAACCTCCCACTTATGATTAACCCCCTCGCAAGCATCCGCAACTACGAGAAAAGTATTAAGATAAAATCTAACCATAGCATTAAACGTTTGGATCCAAATCAGCCCCTTACGAAGTAGCGCATAAACTAGGGTTTAAGCTTCTGTCACTCTAGCAACCCGTCATCTAATAACTACTCCACAATGCATTCCATTATGCCCAAGGATGGTGAAGTGTCACGTAGTCGACGTTCACATGACACCACTAAGGGAATCACAACATGCATATCATCAAAATATCAAACACATATCAAATTCACATGATTACTTGCAACATGACTTCTCCCGTGACCTCAAGAACAAAGGTAACTACTCACAAATAATATTCATGCTCAAGATCAGAGGGGTATTGAATAGCATAATGGATCTGAACATATAATCTTCCACCAAATAAACCATATAGTAATCAACTACAAGATGTAATCAACACTACTAGTCACCCACAGGTACCAATCTGAGGTTCCGGTACAAAGATTGAACACAAGAGATGGACTAGGGTATGAGAGGAGATGGTGCTGTTGAAGATGTTGATGAAGATTGGCCTCTCAAAGATGAGAGGGGTGTTGGTGATGACGATGGCTTCGATTTCCCCCTCCGGGGGGGGGGGGGAGTTCCCCCGGCGGAATCGCTCCGCCGGAGAGCAAAAGTGCTCCTTCCCAAGTTCCGCCTCGAGACGGCGGCATTATGTCCCGAAAGTCCTCTCTTTATTTTTTAGGTCAAAAGACCTTATATACCAAAAGATGGGCACCGGAGGTGGGCCGAGGAGGGCACAACCCACGAGGGCGCGCCTGTCGGGGCCTGGCGCGCCCTGGTGTCTTGTGCCCACCAGGGTGGCCCCCTCCGGTAGATATTTGCTCCAGTATTTTTAATATAATCAGAAAAAATTCTCCGTAAAGTTTCAGCTTGTTTGAAGAAGTGGAGAATAGGTATCTCTGATGTGCTTTTTCAGGTCCAGAATTCCAGCTGCCGGTATTCTCCCTCTTTGTGTAAACCTTGCATGTTATGAGAGAAAAGGCATTAGAATCACTCCATAAAGCATTATTATTTAAAAAAACATTATAAATAATAGTAGGAAATCATGATGCAAAATGAACGTATCAACTCCCCCAAGCTTAGACCTTGCTTGTCCTCAAGCAAAAGCCGATATTGAAAAGCATGTCTACATGGTTTGAGAGAGAGGTGTCGATAAAAACGAAATACAGACATAGTATCATCATGCTTATTATCATAAGAGCAACAAACTCTATCATAAAACGTATTCATATACTTTCATCATATAACTTCTCATGAACAAGTAACAATTCATCACAACAAAGAAGTATAAAGCATAAACCCTATTGAAAACCAACAAACTATGTTCTCGGTCAACTTTGCAACTACAATTCATCATATTTTCAGGAAGGGTCTTGTGTCGGAGCCTTTTGGCAAGTCCACATACTCAACCATCATTTAGTCTTCTATGATTGCTAAGACTCACAGCATACCCATGAGCAAAAAGTTTCAACCGGACACATAGAAATATAGGGGCTTATAGTTTCGCTTCCCAACGTACTCACCTCAAGGGTGATGTCAACAATAATAACTCATGCTCACTTACATCCAACCAAATATATGTGCCTAGATCTTTCCTCACCACATGATGCTTGCAAAAGAAAAAGTAAAAAGGAATAGGGAAAAATACTTTGACTCTTGCATAAAAGTAAATACATAAACTAAAGGATAGGCCCTTCGCAGAGGGAAGCAGAGGTTGTCATGCGCTTTTTGGTTTGTATGCCCAATCCCTTAATGTAAAAGAACATCACGCTATATTGCCCCCTATGATAGCAACCTTTATTATGCATTTCGTCGCTTTTATTACTTTGCCATCATATGTTCGTATAGTGCTCAATTTTCTCTTACACTAATTGATCAAGACACATTTGGAAGCAATTTTTATTGCCTTATTGCACCGATGACAACTTACTTGAAGGATCTTACTCGATCCGTAGGTAGGTATGGTGGACTCTCAAAGCAGGAATTTGGGTTTTGGGTTTTTGGATGCACAAGTAGTATCTCTACTTAGTGCAGAATTTTTGGCTAGCAAAGTCTTGAGCAAGCACCACATGTTGAAGGATCTATGAAAATATAACTTCTATGTGAATATGAACAAGCACAAATCATTACGTTGTCTTCCTTGTCCAACGTCAACAATTTTGGCATATAATATTTAATGGGGGCTCACAATCATAAAAGATGTCCAAGATAGTGTATTTGCATGTGAATATTCTCTTCCCTTATTAACTCTTTCATGAATTGCATCATTGACCAATGCTATGTTTGTCAATCTCCAATAAATTTTACCACTTATACTATTTCTTATGTGATGTCATTACTTACCATAAGATTAGCATATGATTCTTTATTTATTTCTCTTTCCCTTTATTTGATTGAACAAGAAAATAAAGAATCAAAAGCTCAAACTAAACTTTATTATATAACTGTCACTCGATTGCATAGATAGATAGACCATGAAACTAACACACGAAAATAGATCACGCTAAACTTTTATTCAACTAAATCAAAATGAAACTAAAGATCGAACTAAAACAGGTAAAGGCGAATAAAAGTGATGGTGATACGATACCAGAGCACCTCCCCCAAGCTTGGCTCAAGCCAAGGGAAATGCCCACACCCATGTGCTCAAGTCTCCTTTCGTGGTGGTGATGAAGTAGGTGGTGGTGATGATGTGGCAGGCTTGTCCTCCAGCTTCTAGGGCAAGGGCTCACCATCAAAAGTTGACGCAAGAGTCCCCCGAGTCCTGCAACTAGCAGCAAAACTCATACCTTTAAATCTTGCTTCATATTCAAAAACTTGGTTGTGAAGATCATAAATTTGACTTTGCAAAAAATTGATTTGCTCATTAACGGTGGAGATGGTGTCCTTCACAGACCGGCCATCCACCATCTGATCACGGGTGAACTTCGTGATCATGGAGTGGTTGGCACTAAGTCCACGGTCCACCATGCTTTGGCACTTGAAGATGTCTTGTTCCACTTCCTCGAGCCTAGCTTCCCCGCTTCTGGTCCTCTTGGGTCCCTGAACATTGTGGACGTGGAGCACCCCCTCACGCATCTCAATGGCTCGAGGGTGCTTCATCACCTCCGGGAAGTACGGGTTGATGACCTTCTCAAAGAACTTGTCCTTGGAGGAGCTTGGTGGAGCCATGGAGATCTAGATCTGACGAGAAAACAACACGAAGCAAGAACAGAGGATTTTTCTGTGATGCGGTTGTCAAACCAGTCGGGGTATATATAGAGAATTTTTATTCTTGGAAAACAAGCTTATAGAAAGAAAACGGAGTCGGGAAGGTGTCCGAGGTGGGCACAACCCACCAGGACGCGCTTGGCAAGGCGGGGGCGCCCTGGTGTATCCTGCTCACCTCGGTTGCCTTCCGGTTTATTTCTTATTTTCCTAGTTTTTCTAATAATCCAAAACTGACAAAAAATATTTTTGCGGATTTTTCGAAGTACGTTTACTTACCGTATCACGTACCTCCTATTTTTCAGAATTCTGGAGTGTTCCGGAAGGTTTCTTTTATGTGTTCCTCCAGTGTCATGGTTTGGATAACATTGCTTTCAACATTAATAGGCGTACCTGATATATAATGTTTAATTCTTTGTCCATTGACCACCTTCGGCTTAGTACCTTCGGCATTATTAATCTTGATAGCTCCAGAACGGTAAACCTCTTCGATAATATATGGTCCTTCCCATTTGGAGAGAAGCTTGCCTGCAAAAAATCTTAAAGGAGAGTTGAACAAAAGAACATAGTCTCCTATTTTGAATTCTCGATTTTGGATTCTTTTGTCATGCCATCTTTTTACTTTTTCTTTGAATAGTTTGGCATTTTCATAGGCTTGGGTTCTCCATTTATCTAGTGAGCTAATATCAAATAGACTCTTCTCACCGGCAAGTTTGAAATCATAATTCGGTTCTTTAATTGCCCAAAATGCTTTATGTTCTAACTCTAGAGGCAAATGACAAGCTTTTACGTATACCATTTTGTACGGAGACATGCCCATAGGATTTTTATAAGCTGTTCTATAGGTCCAAAGTGCATCATCTAGTTTCTTAGACCAATTCTTTCGAGACCTATTGACAGTTTTTTGTAATATCAATTTTATTTCTCTATTGCCAAGTTCAACTTGACCACTAGATTGAGGATGATAGAGTGATGCAATTCTATGGTTAACATCATATTTAGCAAGCATCTTGCGGAAAGCACCATGAATAAAGTGTGAACCACCACCAGTCATTAAATATCTAGCGACTCCAAACCTCGGGAAGATAACTTATTTAAGCATTTTAATGGAGGTGTTGTGATCAGCACTACTAGTTGGAATAGCTTCTACCCACTTAGTGACATAATCAACAGCAACCAAAATATGAGTGTACCCGTTAGAGGAAGGAAAAGGTCCCATATAATCAAAACCCCAAACATCAAATGGTTCAACAACAAGTGAATAATTCATAGGCATTTCTTGACGCTTACCGATATTACCAATTTTTTGACATTCATCACAAGACAAGACAAACTTATGGGCATCCTTGAAGAGAGTAGGCCAGTAAAAACCAGATTGCAATACCTTGTGAGCAGTTCTATCTCCCGCATGATGTCCCCCATAAGCTTCGGAATGACATTTCCATAGAATTTGTTCCTGTTCATGCTCAGGTACACAACGTCTAATAATACCATCTACCCCTTCTTTATAAAGATGTGGGTCATCCCAAAAGTAATGTCTTAAATCATAGAAGAATTTTTTCTTTTGTTGGTATGTGAAGCTACGTGGTATATATTTAGCGACAATGTAATTAGCATAATCAGCATACCAAGGAGTGTTTTGAGAAACATTTATTGCAGCTAACTGTTCATCAGGAAAGCTATCATCAATAGACAGTGGGTCATCAAGAATATTTTCTAACCTTGACAAGTTATCAGCTACGTGGTTCTAAGCTCCCTTCCTATCAACGATATGTAAGTCAAATTCTTGAAGCAAGAGAACCCACCTAATGAGTCTAGGTTTAGCATCTTTCTTTTCCATAAGATATTTTATAGAAGCATGATCAGTGTGAACAATGACTTTGGAATCAACAATGTAGGATCTAAATTTATCACAAGCAAACACAACTGCTAAAAATTCCTTTTAAATAGTAGAATAATTTCGTTGGGCACTGTCTAGAGTTTTGCTAGCATAATGGATAACATTCAACTTCTTATCAACTCGATGTCCTAGAACAGCGCCAACAGCATAATCACTAGTGTCATACATAATTTCAAAAGGCAAGTTCCAATCAGGTGGTTGAATGATAGGTGCAGAGGTTAAGGCTTTCTTGAGTGTTTCAAACGCTTCTACACAATCATCATAAAAAACAAAAGGGATATCCTATTGCAAAAGATTAGTAAGAGGCCTAGAAATTTTAGAGAAGTCTTTAATGAACCCCCTATAGAAACCAGCATGACCAAGGAAACTTCGAATACCTTTAATATCTTTAGGACATGGCATTTTCTCAATTGCATCAACTTTAGCTTTATCCACCTCAATACCTCAGTCAGATATTTTATGCCCCAAGACAATACCTTCATTAACCATAAAGTGGCACTTCTCCCAATTCAAGACAAGATTAGTTTGTTCACATCTCTGCAAAACTCGATCAAGGTTGCTTAAGAAATCATCAAAAGAAGTTCCGTAAACGAAAAAATCATCCTTGAAAACCTCCACAATCTTTTCACAAAAATCAGAGAATATAGCAGTCATACATCTTTGAAAGGTAGCAGGTGCATTGCATAAACCAAAAGGCATACGTCTATAAGCATAGGTTCCAAAACGACAAGTAAAGGTGGTTTTCTCTTGATCAGATTGTGATACAGGTATTTGAGAGAAACTAGAATATCCGTCCAGAAAACAAAAGTGTGTGTGCTTAGATAATCCTTCTAACATCTGGTCTATAAAAGGCAAAGGGTAATGATCTTCTCTAGTAGCTTTATTTAATTTTCTAAAATCAATTACCATTCTATAGCCAGTACCAATTCTTTGTGGAATGAGTTCATTCTTATCATTAGGAACAACGGTAATACCTCCCTTCTTAGGGACACAATGAACGGGACTTACCCATCTACTATAAGCTATGGGATAGATTATACCTGCTTCCAGAAGCATTAATATTTCAGTTCTTACCACTTCTTTCATCTTAGGATTCAATCGTCATTGATGATCAACAACGGGTTTAGCATCAGATTCCATATTAATCTTCTGTTGACATAGAGTGGGACTAATGCCCTTAAGATCATCAAGATTATATCCAATAGCTGCCCGATGCTTCTTCAGAATTTTTAATAATCTTTCTTCTTCATGTTCTAAAAGGTTAGCACTAATAATAACATGATATATCTTTTTCTTATCAAGATAAGCATACTTCAAAGTATCAGGCAATTATTTTAATTCAAACACATGATCACCTTTAGGTGGAGGAGGACCTCCATGAGTTCCAATAGGCAAATTGTGTTTTAGGAGAGGTTGTTGTTCAAAGAAAATTTTATCTATTTCATTTCTTTCACGCAAGGGCATATCATTTTCATGGTCAAGCAAATATTGTTCTAGTGGATCGGTAGGAGGTACGGCAATAGAAGCAAGACCAATTATTTCATCCTTACTAGATAGTCCTCTATCACGAGGTTGTCTACTAAACTTGGAAAAATTAAACTCATGAGACACATCACCAAAACAGAGACCGACAGTTTGTTTTTCACAACCTATCTTAGCATTGACGGTGTTCAAGAAAGGTCTACCGAAGATAATGGGACAAAATTCATCTTGTGGGGAACCAAGAACTAGAAAATCAGTAGGGTATTTTACTTTCCCACACAAGACTTCAACATCTCAAACAATCCCAAGTGGTGTGATGGTGTCTCTATTAGCAAGTTTGATTGTAACATCAATATCTTCTATTTCAGCAGGTGCTATTTCATTCATAATTTCTTGGTATAAGGTAAAAGGAATAGCACTCACACTAGCACCCAAATCACATAAACCATGATAGCAATGATCTCCTATTTTGACTGAGATAACAGGCATGCTCACTACGTGTCTATGTTTATCTTTTTCATCGGGTTTGGCAATTCTAGCAGCTTCATCACAGAAGTAGATGACATGCCCATCAATATTTTCTATCAAGAGATCTTTAACCATATCAACACTAGGTTCTACTTTAATTTTCTCAGGGGGCTTAGGTGCTCTAATATTACTCTTGCGAAGCACTGTTGATACCTTAGCATGTTCCTTTATCCTAACAGGGAAAGGTGGTTTTTCAATATAAGCGGTAGGCACAGCTGGATCAACATTGTAAATGATGGTTTCATCTTTAGCTATGAACGGTTCTTTAATTTCTTATTTAATAGGGGGATGATATTTAAACCACTTCTCTTTAGGGAGATCAACATGAGTAGCAAATGATTCACAGAAAGAGGCTACTATTTCAGAGTCAAGTTCATATTTAGTGCTAAACTTGTGAAAAGCATCGGTATTCATAAAAGATTTAACACAATCAAACTTAAGCTTTATACCTGACTCATTACCTTCGTCGAGTTCCCAATCTTCAAAGTTTCATTTAATTCTTTCTAAGAGATCCCACTTGAATTCAATAGTCTTCTTCATAAAAGAACCAGTACAAGAAGTATCGAGCATGGATTGATCATTATGAGAAAGCCGAGCATAAAAATTCTGAATAATAACTGCTCCCGGGATATCATGATTGGGGCATGAATATAACATTGACTTAAAACTCCCCCAAGCTAGAACGATGCTTTCTCCTTCACGAGGCCAAAAATTATATATATAATTCCGACCACGATGAACTAGATGCATGGGATAAAACTTTTGATGGAATTCCAATTGCAATCGATTCCAGTTCCATGATCCAATATCATCACATAGCCTATACCATGTCGATGCTTTTCCCTTCAAAGATAAAGGGAAAACCTTCTTCTTAGCTTCATCACCGGGTAGACCTGCAAGCTTAAATAATCCACAAATTTCGTTCACATATAATAGGTGCATATCAGGGAGTTCAGTTCCATCTCCTGCATAAGGTTTAGCAAGCAGTTGTTCTACCATACCCGAAGGACTTTCATAACCAATATTTTCAGTAGGTGCAGTAGGTTGAGGGGAAACTAATTTTGGTTCCGGTCGAGGTGAAGATACCCCGAACAAATCCCTCAAAGGATTGTTTTCCATAGTAGCAAGTAAAAATAAATTTCAGCACGTAGTATAAGTTTTTCCTTACCGATTTCCACTTACCAAGAGCACTTCACTCCCCGGAAATGGGGCCAGAAAAGAGTCTTGATGACCCACAAGTATAGGGGATCAATCATAGTCCTTTCGATAAGTAAGAGTGTCGAACCCAACGAGGAGCAGAAGGAAATGACAAGCGGTTTTCAGCAAGGTAATTTCTGCAAGCACTAAAATTGTAGGTAACAGATAGTTTGATATCAAGATAATTGGCAACGAGCAAGTAACGGTAACAGTAAATAAAGTGCAGCAAGGTAGCCCAGTCCTTTTGTGGTAAAGGACAGGCCAGAACAGTTTCTAGTAATAGGAAAAGTGTTCTTGAGGGTACACGAGAATTGTATCTAGTCACTTTTATCATGTTGGTTTGATTTGTGTTGGCTACTTTGATAATTTGATATGTGCGTGGACCGGTGATTAGGTTCTGTTCTTACTTGAACAACCTCCCACTTGTGATTAACCCCCTCGCAAGCATCCGCAACTACGAGAAAAGTATTAAGATAAAATTTACCATATCATTAAACGTTTGGATCCAAATCAGTCCCTTACGAAGTAGCGCATAAACTAGGGTTTAAGCTTCTGTCACTCTCGCAACCCATCTTATAATAACTACTCCATAATGCATTCCCTTAGGCCCAAGGATGGTGAAGTATCATGTATTCGATGTTCACATGACACCACTAAGGGAATCACAACATACATATCATCAAAATATAGAAGCGTATCAAATTCACATGATAACTTACAACATGACTTCTCCCGTGACCTCAAGAACAAAGGTAACTACTCACAAATAATATTCATGCTCAATATCAGAGGGATATTGAATAGCATAATGGATCTGAACATATAATCTTCCACCAAATAAACCATATAGTAATCAACTACAAGATGTAATCAACACTACTAGTCACCCACACGTACCAATCTGAGGTTCCGGTACAAAGACTGAACACAAGAGATGAACTAGGGTTAGAGAGGAGATGGTGCTGTTGAAGATGTTGATGAAGATTGGCCTCCCAAAGATGAGAGGGGTGTTGGTGATGACGATGGCTTCGATTTCCCCCTCCGGGAGGGAAGTTCCCCCGGCGGAATCGCTCCGCCGGAGGGCAAAAGTGCTCCTGCCCAAGTTCCTCCCCGAGACGGCACCGTTCCATCCCGAAAGTCCTCTCTTTATTTTTGTTAGATGAAAAGACCTTATATACCAGAAGATGGGCACTGGAGGTGGGCCGAGGAGGGCACAACCCACCAGGGCGCGCCTGGGGTCCTGGCGCGCCCTAGTGTCTTGTGCCCACCAGGGTGGCCCCCTCCGGTAGTTATTTGCTCCAGTATTTTTAATATAATCGAAAAATATTCTCCGTAAAGTTTCATCTTGTTTGGAGAAGTGCATAATAGGTATCTCTGATGTGCTTTTTCAGGTCTAGAATTCCAGCTGCCGGTATTCTCCCTCTTTGTGCAAACCTTGCATATTATGAGAGAAAAGGCATTAGAATGACTCCCTAAAGCATTACTATTTAACAAAATATTATAAATAACAGTAGAAAATCATGATGCAAAATGGACGCATCAGGTTCCGACGCATAGATCACGCCGAAGACGATCCGAATTCCCATCGCACTACGGTGACTACCAGCAGGCTCTCAATGAAAGCACCAATGTTGGTTATGAATCCGGCATATCTCGTAGTAGGGGTCCTAAGATAGGCCTCTTGGAGCGATGGTAACATGGACACATGATTTTACCCACGTTCGGGCTCTCTGGAAGAGATAATACCCTACGTCCTGCTTTTGATTGTATTCATATGGGGGATAGTACATAGTTCATGTATCTACCACGAGATTGTTGTAATGGATCTAAGATTGTCTATTGACTAGCCTGGCCTCGGTTTATATAATGTACCAGAGGCCAAGGGTTTAGAGGAGTCCTTGTCTTGTGCGCCAAGTCTTGTGGAATCTCCCTTGTATGCATCATGGACTGTTCGAACTGGCCCATTAGTGAACCACCATGGGGGTCCTCGGCCCGACCCACTGGTCGGCAGACGACGTGGTGAGTACCCCCTAGTCCAGGACACCATCAATGTTCCAACTCATCCATCACAAACTAAGCACAAGCTGCTCCAGAAAACCTCAACCTCGATATAGCCCAAAGTATCCTCGAAATCCCGGTGCACAAGACGTTCGACAAAGGTAAAACAAATCCAGCAATGTCGGGCCTTTGGGACTGGGGTTACCCAGGCCCGTCTGCCTACGGCACAGGACGCGGAGGTTGCCATAAACACTGGGTGGCCCACCTGCGAGCTTCGTGACGATGATTCTTGCGAGGGCTTACGCCTCGCGAGGTGCGGGGCAGTAGTACCATCAAGTACTTCACGAGGCTTCTCCGCGAGGCTATCCTCGACGCCCTCAGTAGGCGGGTCCGATAAGGGTCGGCCTGGTAGGGCCCCGCAACCCTGCGCCCGCACATGGGTGACACGCGCTGCGCCAAGCGGCACCAGGAGTGGTGCTAGTGGGTGCAGACAAAGAGGCTTTGCTCTTCGGTGATAGAGGAGCGGTGCTAGCTCGCAGGCTCCAAAAGTAACCCCCAAAGGTTTCCTCTCTCGTGCGAGAAGACCAAGACCGGGGGCTCGGCAGGGCGGAGGTCACCCCCGAGCCCACAAGCACGTCACGGGGAGGAGCTTTGATAGGCGAAGACCACCTTTTGTCAGGATAGGCTGCTGCCTTGTCCCCCTTCAAACAGGCCGTTGTGGCAACCCTTCCCGCCGTGTGTTTTCAGGGGGAAGAGTACCAAGGACAATATAAGAGTAGGAACCGGCCACCGTAGAAAGGGGAGACCCCAGGCAAGCAAGAACACACCTTGTACTCATCTTCATCCTCAAGCAATCCAGACAAGCAGGAGTAGTATTTTACACCGAGAGGTGGCCCGAACCTGGGTAAACTGTGTGCTCCTTGTTCGTCTTCCTTAGCTCAAGCCGCCGGAGAGTCACCTTGAGGTTGTGAGGCAAAGTAGGGCAGGAGAGCAAGTGCACCCCAGTGTTCGAACCTTCTTGGGTCCCCGGAGCACCGATTCCGACATTTGGCGCGCCAGGTTGGGGTGCGCCGACGTTCTCCAGCTCCATTTCGGCTCCGGCTTCACCAACCCCATTGCTGACGCTCGCCGTGTGCGCGCTGAGCGTGGGGCAGCCCGGGTCGCTCAGACTGCGCCTGCAGTTTGTGACGGCCGCCATCACCCCGCTAGTGCTGAGGCCACCGCAGTCACCAACCCTGCTGCCCGCGAGCAGCAGGACTCCTCCGGGTGCCCTTCCATGCACAAAGAGGGCCGCACCTCCGTGTTTTCCTCCTTCCAAACCGGCCTCAGGCGGGCGCACGCGCGGGGCATGCAGCTTGTGGCACGCGAGCTGCTCCGTCATTACCCGGCCGGCATTGGCCGCGATGACTGGCGAGGCCGCCTCGTCACGCCCGTCGCCGCCGCACGATGGACGCAAGGCCCCTTTCATTCGCCCCGCCCCCCAACATCGCATGTGGAGGCCAAGACGCACATCCCCTGGCGCGTCGACTCGGCCGAGCCCCGAGGAGGCCTGCCTTCGCCCGGCAGGGGCACCGAGGCGCATCGAGAACGGCGCTCGGTGGCATGCATCCTTAGCGGGGCCCAGGCCCCGGTCTCCGACCGCCACTTCAAGCCATCTTTCCGCAAGGTGGGCGCTGCCCTCAGGGAGCATGGGCCTACGCCGCCTAGTTGGGCGCAATGCAACATCACCTTCGACACAGGGGACCACCTGAGGTCTGCGACCGCCGCGGACGCCCTCCCCATGGTGTGCACCCCCACCATCAGCAACGTCGCGGTTACCAAGACTCTCATCGACGGGGGAGCAGGGCTCAACATCATCTTCATCGCTATTTTTGAGGCACTCCAGGTGCGCTACGACCAGCTAAAGCCCACCAGGCCTTTCTCCGGGGTGGTCGGCGGGACCGCGGCCCGCCTCAGGCAGATACGCCTCCCCGTCACCTTCGGTGCACGTGACAATTACCGCACCGAGCTCATTGACTTCGACGTGGCACACGTTGTCCTCCCATACAATGCCATCTTGGGCTACCCAGCGCTCGCCAAATTCATGGCGGCGACTCACCTGGGTTACAATGTCATCAAGATACCCAGTTGCGCTGGCGTCATAACTGTCAAAGCCGCCGCGGTTAGCTGCCTCGGGCGTGCGTACAAAGCCGCCGCGGCCGCACGACCGGTTGGCGGGGGCGAGGCGTCGCCCCCCGAGATAGCGCCGGCATGGAAGAAGCAGCTGTTCTCTCAGAGCCGAGCTGAGACCAAGAAGGTGCCGTTCGATGGCAGCGACTTGGGCCACACCTTCACCATCGGCGCCGGCCTCGCCCCGGAGCAGGAGAAGGCACTCGTCACCTTCCTCAGGGCGAACGCGGATGTGTTCGCATGGAAGGCGACTGACCTGACCGGAGTCCCGAGAGAAGTGATCGAGCACCACCTAGCGGTGTGCCCCAACGCGCGCCCTGTCAAGCAGAAAGCACGGCGCCAGGCACCGGAAAAGCAGCACTTCATTGTTCAGGAAGTGCAAAAACTTCAAGAGGCAGGGGTCGTCCGCGAGGTGCGCTACCCGCAGTGGCTCACCAACCCCGTCATCGTCCCCAAGAAGGGTGACAAGGAGCGGATGTGCGTCGACTTCACCAGTCTCAACAAGGCCTGTCCCTAGGATCCCTTCCCGCTTCCGCGCATCGATCAGATCATGGATTCCACTGCTTTCTGCGATCTACTGTGCTTCTTGGATGCCTTCTCGGGCTACCACCAGATCAAGATGGCAATAGAGGACGAGGAGAAGACGGCTTTCATCTCCCCTAGCGGTGTATTCTGCTATGTGAACATGTCGTTCAGCCTGAAGAGTGTTGGTGCCACCTTCCAGCGGCTAATGCACATCTCGCTGGGGCCCCAGCTGGGGAGGAACGCAGAGGCCTATGTCGACGACATTTTGGTCAACACACGTGAGGCCAAGACGCTCATCGAAGACCTGGAGGAAACTTTCGCCAACCTACGCAAGGTCAACCTGAAGCTCAACCTCGACAAGTGTGTTTTCGGGGTCCCCTCCGGCAAGCTACTCGGCTTCCTCGTATCCCATCGGGGAATCGAAGCGAAACCCGAAAAGGTTAAGGCCATCGAGCTGATGCAACCTCCCCGGACCCTCAAAGAAATGCAGAAGCTAGCAGGGTGCCTAGCCTCAGTCGGGCATTTCATCTCCATGTTCGGCGAGCTGGCATTACCGTTCTTCAAGATGATGAAGAGGTCGGGCCTTTCGCGTGGACTCCTGAAGCTGACGCGGCCTTTGTGGACCTCAAGCGGTATCTCACAAGCCCTCCCGTCATGGTCGCGCCGCGCCCCCGCGAGTGCCTGCTGCTGTACTTGGCCGCCACCACACAGACGGCCAGCGCGGCCCTTGTAGTGGAACGAGAAGAGCAAGCCCGCGCCAAGAAGAAGCCCGCGTAGAAAGCATCCCCTGAGGTTGCTCGAGCCCCTCCAGCGCCGGTCAAGGGCACTCTTCAGGGGGACCCCGTACACCCTCAGGAGGTCGCCCCGCCTCCGATGGCCCCAGGCGCCTTGCTTCCAGAGGCCTCTGCGGTCCCCGACGCCTTGCCTCCGGGAGCCACCACGGGCCCGCTTCTCGAGCCCTCCGGCGAAGACGACATGGACACCGCGGTCACGCGTCACGTCGAGCACCATGTGTACTACGTCAGCACTGTGCTGAGGGATGCGCGCGAGCGCTACCCCATGTAGCAGAAGCTCCTCCTCGCGCTCCTCATGGGCTCCAGGAAACTGCGTCACTATTTCCAAGCGCACCCTATCAAGGTCGTCTCTGCGTACCCCTTGGAGCAGATCCTGCGTAGCCCCAACACTACGGGCAGGGTCTCCGAGTGGAACATCGAACTGCAGGCCTTCGACCTGGAGTTCTGCACCACTAGGGTCATCAAGGGTGCGGCCCTGGCAGACTTCATAGCAGAATGGACATCCTCGGGTGAGGAGGAGCCCCGCGAGGGCGCATCCCTCTTGCCTGGGGATGAGGTACCCCGCGGTTGGGTCCTGTGCTTTGACGGTGCCTTTTCCATGCAGTGCGCGGGGGCTGGTGTCGTGCTGACCTCACCAAAAGGCGACAAGCTGCGCTACGCGGTCCAGCTGTGCTTCGGGCATGATGAGAAGGTCTCCAACAACATCGCAGAGTACGAGGGCCTCATCACTGGCCTTAAGGCCGCCTCCGCCCTCGGGATCAAGTGTCTTATCGTCAAGGCCGCCTCTTAGCTCCTCATCAACTTCTCCAACAAAAAGTACAAACCAAAGGACGAGCACATGGTGGCGTATTTGGAGGAGGTACGCAAACTTGAGAAACGCTTCCTTGGTTTGGAGTTGCAACACATCCCGCGTTGTGCTAATCAGGAGGCCGACGACATCGCCAAACGAGCGTCTTGCCGTGAGTCCCAACGCCCCGGCATTTTCGAGGAAAGACTTCTCAAGCCATCGGATGCGCCGCCCATCCTCGGCACCGATCTGCTGCAAGAGGAGCTGCCGCCCGCGCCACCACCAGGCGCACCAGACTGAGGTCCGCCCTCAGGAGATCGCTTGCTGCTGGAGCTGGAGCCTCAAGAGGGCGATTGGACCGCCGAGCTCAAGGCCTATCTGCTTCATGGCGACCTCCCCACGGAGGATGCGGAAGCGGAGAGCATCGCCCGCCAGGCCACCGCGTACTGCCTGCGAGACGGCGAGCTGTACGAAAGGCGGCCTAACGACGTTTCGCTGCGGTGCATCTCGGAGCAGCAAGGGCGCGAGCTGCTCGCCGACATCCATGGGGGAGATTGCGGGCATTACTCTTCGTCGCGCACCCTCGCTGGTAAGGCGTTCCGCAGCGGTTTCTATTGGCCTACTATGCTCCGCGACGCCACCGAGCTGGTCCGGTCCTGCGAAGCTTGCTAGTTCCACGACAAGCACATCCACCAGCCCGCGCCGGGGCTGCAGACGATCCCGCTCTCCTGGCCTTTCTCGGTGTGGGGGCTGGACATTCTCGGCCCTTTCCCCTGCGTGTCCGGTGGGTACCGCTACCTCTACATCGCCATCGACAAGTTCACTAAGTGGGCAGAGGTCCAGCCCGTCCGCACCATCCCGGCTGCTTCGGCCGTCAGGTTCATCAAGGGCCTATTATGCCGGTTCGACGTCCCCAACCGCATCATCACTGACAATGGCTCTCAGTTCACGAGTGGTCTTTTCAAGTCATATTTGTCGGCGTCCTGGGAACGGGGGTACCCAGACCTGCCAGCCTGCGGCCCAGGGCGTGGCCCACTTCGGCAGCCAAGCTCGGCCCAGCGCGGCCTCACTCAAAACAAGACCCTCGCGAGAGCCCCACGCTCGCGAGGAGGATGGTGCCAAGACCCCTAGAGGGAAGAGTCCTCCCCAAGCCCCCTCCTGAGCGGCGGAGGTCTCTATGCAACACTCGGCCTCGGGAGGACAGGGGTGACGCAAACCAAGTCAGGCGGACATCAGCGCACACACAGGGGACAATTTCCTCTTCTGTGCAAAGGAGGCAAAGGCGTACGCGGGTTCCCAAAGCACCCCCCAAAGGTTTCCATTCCGGTGCAACGAGACCAAGGCCACGACCCCCGCAAAACGGACGTCATCGCCGAGCCCACCTCTGCATCACCACCGGCTACTTTGCAGGCGAAGACCACCTTTCGTCAGGATAAGGGTGTACTCCTTGTCCCCCTTCGAATTTGGCCGTTGTGGGATCCCTTCCCGCCATTGCGATAAGGGAAGAGGACCCGGGCCACTATAAATAGAGGCTAGCCCGCTCCGTAGAGGGGAGGATCGAACCCCACCCGAGTGCCCTCACGAGGCAACTCACGACTGTACTAGTTCATCCACAAACCTCCTCGTGAGGCAATCCACCAAAAGCAGGAGTAGGGTTTTATGCTTCACAGCGGCCCGAACCTGGGTAAATCCTCGTGTGTTGATCTTATTCCCGGGAGTGTGCGAGCTTGATTGGCTAGGCGGTCGAGCCGAGAGCTGGAGGTTGAAGCTGTTGAGGATCTTCGCACACGCCCCTGTGTTCGAACTTCTTTGGGTTTTGCGGAACCCGAAATCTGACATTTGGCGCGCCAGGTAGGGGGCGTGTCGGAATCCTTACACAAGCTTCGCCCCGCCTCCGCTCGCCGTTTCCATGGCTAAGGGACACCGAGCCCGCGCCGAACGACAGGTTGCTTGCGTTGCTCGAGCGACGCCTACAGACCTCGTCATCCCACGTCGCTTTGCCCCCCCCCGTTGGCGGACGCCATCGCCAGCCCGGCCTTCGACAGGCGCCGGGGGCGGTCGCCCTCATCAACCGCGCAGCACGTTCTCATCGCCCCGACCCTCCCCCGCGTCTGCGTCACGGCATCGTCCTCCCGAGCCCGCCGCGACCAGGCACACAGGCGAGTCGCGCTCCTCGCGGCCCGCGAACTGCAGCGTTTTCACGCCGCTCGAGGTCGCTACAATGACTGGGTATGTCGCGCGGCCAGGCGCGTCACCACAGCAGGCGAGGTCCAGGCACTTCCTTACGGGACGGGCCTGGGGGCTCGCGTCCATGGGATCACTCAACCGACCGGCATGATGCTGAGGACACGCGGATGCCCGTGGGAAGCGCGTCGCGACCCGCACCC
The DNA here is from genome assembly GCA_039707655.1 of Elymus sibiricus. Taxonomy (NCBI): domain Eukaryota; kingdom Viridiplantae; phylum Streptophyta; class Magnoliopsida; order Poales; family Poaceae; genus Elymus; species Elymus sibiricus. The sequence goes on along the minus strand of CM077669.1, from coordinate 320,729,831 downwards.
GCTGGGGGCGCGGCCCAGTTCATCGGGCACGCAGGAGTTAGTCCCTGGCGCGGACGGGGACTAGTGGGAGATGCTGGCCGTGTGGGGTGGGCGCCGCCTCGCGCCTCCCGGCACGCCCAGCGCGTCCGAGGCGGACGCCCAGCGACTCGTCTACACCAGCGCCCGGGGGCTCGCGCAACTCCACAACGACCGTGTTGACGAGCGCCCGGGCTATGATGGGAGCAGCGCCGGCCACCACGACAACCTGGCAATGGCAGCCTCGTGAGGCGCGCCCGCTGGTGGGGAGCTACCCTGGACAGGCGCCTGGGTCCGTGGATCGGGGGTCACCTGCCTGGAGGCGGAGGGTGGAACACACGCCCATGTCCCCAGGCCATGCGACCCCAGCCAGGACACGGAGGGTGGAACACACGCCCATGTCCCCAGGCCGGGCGACCCCAGCCAGGAGACGGAGGGTGGAACACACGCCCATGTCCCGAGGCCAGGTGCTTCCAACCTAGAGATGGAGGGTGGAACACACGCCCATGTCCCCAGGCCCGGTGCTCCCAACCTGGAGACGGAGGGTGGAGCACACGCCCATGTCTCCAGGACAGGCGTCGCCTACCCAGAGACGGAGGGTGGAACACACGCCCATGTCTCCAGGCCAGGCCTCGCTCGACCAGCGGCAGGGGATCACGTACTCGCCCATATCTCCGGGTCCGGCTCGGTCCACCTAGGGACGGGGGATTGAGTACCCCGTGTGGGGCTCCCGGGCACCCCAGTGAGGCGCGCTGGGGTACCGCCTTGGGCGTCGGCCTCGCGTGCGACGGAGGGGCCCTGCGCCGAGCCCCGCCCACAGCGCAGGGGGCTGCGGCGCTACTACAACGACAGCATCCGTCCTCGGGCTTTGGAGTGCCCGAGGCCCTGTTCCGAGGCGGGCCCTCCCTGCGAAGAGCGTGGGGGGCTCCCTCCACGCTCGAGAGCCCGTCCGGGGCCGACCCCACTTAGCCGCATCATGCTTGGGGGCTAGAAGTGGGCTCCGTGTCCAGGAGACATGGAGCTCCCAACGCACCCCCAGGCTCAACCCGTGACACTCTCACGTAATAATGAGTGGGTTGTATATGCCCGGAGCCCCCCGAGGACGCGTAGGGGTTCCATCCCACACCCAAGTGGAAGCCCCATGCTCCGCGCTGGCGGACAACACTGCCCTCCAATGGCTATGCCCATGCAAGGTGGAAGCCCTACGCTCCGCGCTCGGGAGAAGACAAAGACGAAGATTAGCCTAGGTGCCGGACGTGGCTGTTCTTTGCCCATTTTGTATTCGAATTTGCCATCTTTTGGAATAAAACTCAGAGTTCTTACGGTTTTCTTCTGGAAATAGGGGGGTCATTCTTTTTGGTAACGATTTCCGTTTGGCATCTCGCTTTCTTTGGGAAGTTCGGCAGCTGCCGGCCCTTTCCTCTCCCACGTGCGACCCGTAAGCGGAAGCTGGACGCAGTGGACGCGCTACCGCACACACCTGCCAAGGCCAAAATGCTCGGACGCTCGCGCGACGTGATCATCCTGATCGATAGGAATTTTTGGCAAAAAGAAGTACGATGCTGTGCATCACGTCGCACGGAAGTATCCCCAAGGGTCCTTCCAAAAATACATTCAAGTCGCCACAGGGCCACACTCATAACCCTGACAGGTAAACGTGAAGATTACTCATGGAGACATGCCGCCATCGTCGCCCTCATCATCACCACCACCACCACCAGGCCCGCGCTCCCCGGCTCCGGCAAGGTCCTCCGGTTCATCAGAAGAAAACCCCGCTATCAAGTCCTCCACATGGTCCTCCACCCACTCGGCAAGGGTGCCTTGGATCACTTCGGGCACGGGGGCGAGCACCACCCCGAAGTGCGGATCGAGGCGAAGGAGATGGCTGAAGACGTGCGAGGCCGCCCGCGCAAGGAGGTCGCGGCGCTTCTCCTCCATGAGCTCGCGGATCTTCTCCGCACCCCCCTCAAGGTGCTCCACGACCCTGGAAAAGAAGCCCAGGTACCCGGCATCGTCCAGAATGAGAGGGCTCGAGACGCTCTCGCCGCAGATGTTGCTCAAGGCCCGGTGGGCCCTCTTCTCGAGGGATTGGAACATCTTGGAGCGCGTGTACTGAAGGCCGCAGGCACGATCCGCCTCGTCCCGAAGCCTTCTCCGCGAGGGAAGTGACGCCCTTTACCTGCTTATAGAGAAAAGACAGCTCGGCCTCGACAGTAGCCTGGGCATCCATCGCAGCTTTCTGGCATCGCCCCGTCTCATCTAACCTTCTCCTGAGGTCGTCGGCCTCGATTTTCAGGTGGTCTCGTCGCCTGCGGAAACGAGACTCCTGGAGCTTCAACTTCGCACGGTAGTCCTGGAGAAGGGAGCGTCGAACCTCCGCCACCTTGTCGATGATCTCCTCCTGAACCTTCGCCTCACGGGTGGCGAGGGAGTCCTCGGCGAGGGACACCTGGTGCTCCCTCACCTCCAGCCTCTCGTGCTCCAGGCTCTGCTCCAGCGCCTCCATCGTCAGCACGTCTTCGGGTACGCGGGGCCCCGCATCGCCAGTGGGCACCTCAATCGTCAGGACGTCAAGTGCGGCCCTGTGCACCTAGATTCGCCTTTCAAGGGCGGCGTTGGAGGCTTCAAGCTCCTCCAAGCGTTCCTTCGAGGCCTTGCGTCGGCTATCGGCGGCTTGGGCCTCTGCAAGGGCGCGGTCGCGGTCCTCCCTCGCCGCGACAAGGGACACCTCAGCGTCTGCGTGGGCACGCTCATGCTGCAAACGGCCGAGGTTAACGGCAACCTCAAGACGGTGCCACTCTCGCGCGAGGCGCTGGCGCTCCGCCTCGAGGTGGGTGTCGGTGTTGGCGAGCTCCGCCCCCAGGTGCCCCAGCGCATTCACTGCGGTTTGGAGCAGACCGCGCCGCACGGCGCTTCGGTCACATGCGAGCTTGAGGACCCAACCAGGATCTCCGCCTTCCTCTGGATCAGTAGGGAAGGCATGCGAGGGGCCGCATGACCCCGGTGCGCGCCCGGGGGCTGGGGGCTCCTCCCTTTTCTCCCCAGGTGGAGGCCGTACCCCGCGGGGATCCGCGTCTTTGCTCAAGGAGGGCCCTAGGGCACGGCGTGACTGGTTCCCGGAGAAGACTGTCAGCGGAGGACGTAGCCCCTCCCCTGCAAGTTGGAGGCCATGCATGAAGAAGATTACAGGAAACTCACGCTCTGGACCCCCCGAGGGCCGCACGAGCTCGGGTACGGGTGCCCTCCTGCACGGAACCCCGAGGCCCGCGGAAGATAGGGCCACGATGGGCCCGGTGGCCTCAGGAGGCGGCGGTGGCGTCGCGTCCCTCTCTTCATCGGGGGGAACCTACGGAACAAAGATTCAGAAGGGGCACACAGGGGGAAGACTGAGGGGACTCGGACACTTACTCATCCAAGGCGACCCACTTCCTCTTCATCGGCACCCAAGACGTCGGGCAGCAGCTGCTCCCGGGCCCCTTCCTCTTCCGGCGAGTGCGGGGGCCCGGGGACGACATGTCGGCGTCTACCGCCAGGCATCCTGCGGCAGAGGGGGCAGCCACCTCCACCGGTTGGGCGTCATCCTCACTCCCGGGCAGTCCCGTGGCAGGAGCCCGGGGGATGGGCGACGCAGAACGCCCCACCTCGGCCAAAGGGGGAGCCACGGCCTCAGGACCCCCAGGACCCGAGGCCCTCGCGGGGGGATCGCCCCGGGGACCCACTCCCACCGAAAGAAAAAACCCCCACTCGTCAAAGCGCGGCATCTTTCGGGCAAGGGTTTCCCCGTCCTTGCGGCTGTACAAGGGGAGGCCGTCCCGGGGAAGCTCATCTGGTTCCCCACCGGTCAGGCGACGGAGCAGCTCGCGCAGCGCGCTGGGAAGAAGAGAAGGAACCTGGAGCCTCATGGAGTCGTGAGGGCCTACGAAGGTCCACATAGGGCGGGAATGGCGCTGAAGAGGAGCAATTCGCTGGTGGGAGAACTCCCGCACCACCATCGCCATTGTCACGCCAGCCTTCTTTAGTTCTGCCAGCTTGACCAAAACCTGCGCGAGTCGCGGGTCGACAAGCTCCTCGTGCTCCCACCTGGGACTCGGCTCTGTAGGAACCGACGGGAGTTGGAGCAGGGGGCTGGCCTCAGCGGCATCGATGTACACCCACTTCCTCCGGAAGCCTTCTGCGTTCGGGGAAAGCCGGGCGTCGAGGGCCCTGCTGGCCGTCGCATCGACTGCTCTCACGGACACACATCCTGAACAGTGTCCCCAGGGGCTCAACTGGAGGGCGAAGAAGTGGCGAAGCAGGGCCACAGAAGGGGAGACGCCGATGAAGGCCTCGCTCAGGAACGCGAAGGCAGAAAGGAGGACGATGGAGCCGGGGTCGAGATGAAGCGCACGAACCAGATAATGCGTGAGCACGGCAGAAAAGAAGTCCGAGAATGGCGGCAGCAAGCCGGAGAGGACGGTGTGGAGATGAAGGGGAATGCAGGTGGCTTCCAGCTCGGTCTGAGGCCGCGAGCCCAGCCAGATCTTGGTCGCCCCCCACTCGTTGGAGCCAGCGGCGACCGCCAGTCGGACCTTCTCCAACCCCTCAAGATTGACCACCAAGGATCGACCTAATGCGGGCTCCGGCGTCGACGAATGTTCCAGTGCCTTCGGAGCCTCGCCCCCTCTCTTCTTGGGGGCCAAGGCAGACGGCCAGGCTGGGGCGAACGCAAGATTTGTCGGAGAGGGCGCGAGCCGCGGAAGAAAGGAGAACGGACGGCAAGATTGATGGGGAACTATGACGGCTCGGAGGCATGCGCCAGGCTATTTGTCAACCGGGGCAGTTGCCGAGACAGCGCGACGAAATGGAGGCGTCAGCGTCTCAGAGGGCGCCGCGTGTCAAGCCTGGCCCGCAGGCGGTTGGGGCCCACGGCGCTTCGGGCCGTCTTCTAAGGCTTCGCCCAGAAGACAACTCGAGTGTGCCTTGGGCCCGGGGGCTGCTGTCGGCGTCCTGGGAACAGGGGTACCCAGACCTGCCAGCCTGCGGCCTAGGGCGTGGCCCACTTCGGCAACCAAGCTCGGCCCAGCGCGGCCTCACTCAAGACAAGGCCCTCGCGAGAGCCCCACGCTCGCGAGGAGGACGGTGCCAAGACCCCTAGAGGGAAGAGTCCTCCCCAAGCCCCCTCCTGAGCGGCGGAGGTCTCTATGCAACACTCGGCCTCGGGAGGACAGGGGTGACACAAACCAAGCCAGGCGGACATCAGCGCGCACAGAGGGAACAGTTTCCTCTTCTATGCAAAGGAGGCAAAGGCGTACGCGTGTTCCCAAAGCACCCCCCAAAGGTTTCCATTCCGGTGCAACGAGACCAAGGCCACGAGCCCCGCAGGACGGACGTCATCGCCGAGCCCACCTCTGCATCACCACCGGCTACTTTGCAGGCGAAGACCACCTTTCGTCGGGATAAGGGTGTACTCCTTGTCCCCCTTCAAATTTGGCCGTTGTGGGATCCCTTCCCGCCATTGTGATAAGGGAAGAGGACCTGGGCCACTATAAATAGAGGCTAGCCCGCTCCATAGAGGGGAGGATCGAACCCCACCCGAGCTCCCTCGCGAGGCAACTCACGACTGTACTAGTTCATCCACAAACCTCCTCGTGACGCAATCCACCAAAAGTAGGAGTAGGGTTTTACGCTTCGCAGCGGCCCAAACCTGGGTAAATCCTCATGTGTTGATCTTATTCCCGGGAGTGTGCGAGCTTTCTTGGCTAGGAGGTCGAGCTGAGAGCTGGAGGTTGAAGCTATTGAGGATCTTCGCACACGCCCCTGTGTTCGAACTTCTTTGGGTTTTGCGGAACCCGAAATCCGACAATATTGCGCTAACCTTGGTACACAGATATGCTACGCCTCCATGGCACACCCGCACAGCAATGGTCAAGCCGAGCGCACCAACGCCGAGATCAAAAAGGGCCTCAAGACCAGGAGCTTCAGGAGGAAGCTTGAGGCCTGCAGGAGGGGATGGTTGGATGAGCTGCAGTCCGTGCTGTGGTCTATCCGGATCACCGCGACTAAGCCCACCGGCAAAACCCCCTTCTTCCTCGTCTATGGGGTTGAGGCGGTCCTTCCCTTGGAGCTTAAGCACGGTTCCCCACGGGTCTTAGCGTTCGACGAGGCGCGTCAGGATGACTCGTGTGGAGCCGACCTTTTGCTCCTTGAGGAGGCCCGCTGCCAGGCTGCCCTCCGCGCCGCAAGGTACCAACAAGACTTGCGGCGCTACCACAGCCGCAACATCGGCCCTCACACCCTCGAGGTCAGGGACCTCGTCTTGCGGCGGGTCCTCTCCAGGGAGGGCCTCCACAAGCTCTCTCCCATGTGGGAGGGCCCCTTTAGGATCGCCCATGTCTCCAGGCCAGGCACCGCCCGCCTGGAGACGGAGGGTGGGATTCCAGTGCCAAACACTTGGAACATCCAACACCTCCGCAAGTTCTACCCGTGACACTCTCGCGTAAGAATGAGTGGGGCTGTACACACCCCGAAGCCTCCCGGCCGGGCTACGGCCTCGGGGGGTGTGGGGACCCCGACTCAGAAGTCGTGATCACCGAATGCACGTGTACAGTGATCCCAGAGATCAATGCTCACTGAACACACAGAAGCTGAATAACAAGAGTCTTACATCCACATTTAGCGTCTTACACAAATAATGACCATGAAGGTCAAGTCTTACATAGATAGGGCCGCAAGGGCCAAACACTTAAACATAACAAGCAGCGGAAATCTTGATCGGAAGCGTGAACCCATGCATTCTGCCTTAAACCTACAGGCATTCTGACTGGGAAGCATCCTAGTTCGCATGTTCGTCACCAACGAACTCTTCGCCATATTCCTGCTCTTCCATGCCTGGCCAATTAAATAACCAGTGGCAAGCCAATGACTACTTTGAATGTACTCGCAAGCAACCCAAGTTTTGGAACAAGGTATAACAATGCATGATATATCACTAAGTAGGTAAGTTTGCGGAAAGCTAGTTTTAAGTGCAATGCATGATCAAGTAACTTAAGTAAGCATGCATCAACCATTGACAGACATTCATGTCAACAAGACAGAGTTATCATAATAAACAGGGGTTGAACATCTCATGTTCATCAACATGCCAAGTCATCGGACTCAGCTCAAGTTTCATCCTTGTCACCAACACACACACGCACACACCAAATTTAGTAATCATTGGACGTAGCACAAGAGCGGTCATCCAACTGTCCTTGACCGTGGACACGGCTATTCGAATAGTTTTACACTCTGCAGAGGTTGCACACTTTACCCACAAGACTCGGGAAACTTTCACGTCAAGCCACGACTCGCGGTATTGTTCATACCCGAGGTAAGTAACCAAACATTGCCTTTCCCCTAGCGATAGTAAACAAAGAGTCCACTCATTGGTGCCATCCCTCATGATATACATCACACGTATCATCCATGAGGGCACGCAACGGTGTGCCCGGTGCCTGTAAAGACAGCACATGGTCGCCCTACCAGGCATGACCCCGTATCGAGAGTGACCTCGTCACTCCTGCCACTAGTAATGCGGGCTCTATGCTAGTACCCACCAAGGTAATCAACAAAGCCCCGTCCCATAAGGGGTATCGTGGTTGTACATGTAAGGTTGGAATAACGGTCGCAACTTACACCAATCCGTTTTCGAAAACAACACACACTCACTTGCTCCGGTACACCACTTCTTTATCAAGTGGCTACCTAGCTCATCATCATCTCCCTCGGGCATTAGTGGCACCCGACGGGGTTTTCGAAAAGTCTTTGAAATCATTTTAGTTTCCATCACCATGCATATACTCGTCCCACTTTGCGTAGCATCTACTATGCATCCTCTCTACTCCCACCCGCACAACCCTCATAAGGAGATAGGGTCATGCACGATGCAAATATCAACAAGAAAGTATCGGAGGCATCACACCGAAGGGGTTACCACATCATCATGATCATCATCGGAACATAAAGTGCTATATGACATGCATGAAAAGTTTCTTAGCATGGTCAAAGGGTTGCTTGCCTGGCTCCACAAAGTCTTCGGTCCAACTCCCTCGTCAACTTGGCAATCTATCGTCCCGATAAATACGGTAAAATAAGAATCATCACAAAAATAGGGCACAAAACTTACTTCTAAAATGTTGCCCTACTCTGATAAATACTACAAACTATACCAAAAATATTTGCCTAAGGTTTTGTTGTGAAAAAGATTTTGATAACTATTTAAACAGAGGCTAAAAATAATCAAAACTAGCCTTTAAATAAAACCAGTACATAAAATGTTTTCAAAAATTTACACAAGTGGCACTATAAAATTCTACAGAATATTTCAAGATTTGTGATGCAAAAATATTTGGAATTGGATAATTATTGAACTCTGTGGGATTTTTGCAAAACCCCACAAAAAGAAAATGAAAAAGGGCTCACTACCCAGGGCCAGAGCCAGCCAGCTGCTGGGCCGGCCCAGTGGCCACCCAGGCTAGGCGCGCTTGCGCCCCCGCGCGCGCCAGGTTTGAACCTGACGTGCGGGGCCCAGAGGCCAGCGGCTGAGGGGAGGAGAGGGGGCGAGGTGGAGGCCTCCAGGTGGGGCCCTCATGTCGGGTCCTTCGTCCACCTCTGGACAGAGGGGAGTGGGGCTCACCGGCGATGATTCCGGCGACGAAGAGATGAGATGGTGGTGGGAACGGACTCAGCGTCGAGCCGCCATTCCTCTGGAGGTGGAGGGAAGACCGGAGGTGTCCTGGCTCACCTGCGACGAACACCCGCGGCGGAGGAGCTTCGGGACGGGGGTCGGAGTCGTCGATTTTTGCAGCAATTTGAACGGAGTAGCGGTGGGGAAGGGCCAGGAGCCAGCTGCGGTCACGATGCAGGTGAGAGGAGAGCAGGAGCGGGCCTGTGTCCCGAGATCGACGGAGCCCCGACGCGGCGGCGCCTCGGTCGATCTGGAGTACTGGTGCTCGGGGGGCTCAAATGGGGGCTCGGGATGGCCGATTGGGAGTGGAGGGGAGTCAGCAGAGAGAAGAGAGAGTCCCGGGGTGGCTTTATATAGCCGGTGGCGCTGGCGCACCGTGGGTAGGGGCTTGGGCTCCACGGCAACGGCGCTGACGATCGTTGGAGGAGGAGGAAGAGAGCATGGGTGCTCGTGGGGCTAGTCCACGACGCGGGAAGGAGAGAGGGAGGGAGAGAGAGGCGCCAGGAGCGCGCGCGTGCGAGCCCGCGCATTGGCCGATTCGGGCGGCGCTCGGTACGTGTGAGAGGGGAGAGGAGGGGGACAGGGCCGTGGCGTGTCCCGGACGTCGAGGCGCATCGACTGGCGCGAGGGGGGAGCTCGAGGTGGTTAGGTATGGGCAGGAGAGGGAGGTCAACCCTCTAGAGCGCGGCTGCGCGCCCCAGAGCGCGACTTTGGCCGGCATTCCAGAGCTTTTGACGCGCTCTGGCGTGTCCACTTGTGTCCAGCAGCTGCAGGGGGGAGTAAACAAGTGGGAAAGGGGCATGGGATGCTCTGGAGTGGCAAGCAGTGAGAGGGGAAAGTGAGAAGAGAGAGAAATGGGCTGTCCAAAGAGGGAAATGGGGCTTTTCACCCATGCAATCATGGACTTGGGCGCTAGGAATTTTACTAGAGGTGCCGGGGGTCTAGGTGGAGTTGTGGTAGAAATTTGGAGTGAAGGAGAATAGAGGAAGGAATCATTGATTTTGCACCCCCACCAGAAGGTGTTTGATGCTGGTTTGGGCAAGTTAATGGGGTCTACTTTCCATGATATTTACCAGGGTGATAATGTAGGTAAAATTAGAGTGGATCACCAAGTTTGAGCCCATTTGAAGAAAGTTCACAATATAACTTGGTAAAACCCTAGAAATCAACAGAATCAGATTTCTGTAGATCTAGGCATGCATTTCATTTCCCCCAAATCCACCACTTGGTGTGGTATCATCATTTGGGGTTTTTCACATGCCCACATAGTTCGGGGTTAAGGGAAGATACTTCACAATGTAAAGTTGTTCAAATTTGACACTGGACAGGAATGGTTTTGGAATATTTTGGTGAAGCAAATCAATTGGGATTGAGATGAAACTTTGCAAGATCATCACATATGGCATGTGTGTCTTTCTGGAATTTTCTTGGAATTTATTGAGAATATTTCCTATAGAAATATTTCAAAAGCTTGATTTGGGCAGAAAGGGTTTTGAAGGGTTTTGCCCATGATTTTAAACATGACCATGTGTTGAAACTCAGATATATGGAAAATATATGTCCACTGAGTTTCCCTAAATTTTCTCAAATATTTTTAAAGCATTTAAATAATTTTTCCCTATGCAAAACCATTTATGGCCTTAAGAAAAAGCCTTTAAATAAAATAGTAAAATAATCTTTAAAATTAATACTTTATGGTTTTGGGAAGTAATATATATAGTGGGTTTCAAATAAAGTCTTTGTGGAAAAAGGATCCACCCAATTTGAGGACTTGCAGTACAAACCTCAATTCAGGGGTTTTTGAAAACCTAGCTTGAATAAATCCTTTTTGGCCAAAATAATATTTGATAAAAAAAAAATTGGGTACTATTCACATGGCATGATCATTGGGCAAGATGTTTGGATCAAGGAAGATAAATATGGGGAGGAGTAGAACCTAAGAGTGCCATACACAAACAACCAAACAAGCAAACAAGCAACAATTCAAACAAGCATATGCACTCAAAAGTTTTAATTGGTTCCAAATTTTGTAAATCCAAGCATAGCAAAGTGATACAAACACAGGGTGTGATAGACCTAACCCCCTTACAAGAATCTCGTCCCCGAGATTCCTAGGCTAAGCGCTAAAAAGATAAGGGAACTCAGATCTAAGATAGTCCTCACGCTCCCAGGTTGCTTCAGCTTCAGTATGGTTGCTCCATTGGACCTTGAAATACTTGATGGTGCGGCTTCGGGTTCAACGTTCAGCTTCATCCAAAATACGAACTGGCCTCTCATGATAAGTGAGGTCTGGCTGGAGGTCGATGGCTTGATGGTCGATGTCCTTGTAGAGGTCAGGGCGGTTGGGAACTTGAAGACACTCCCGGAGCTATGACACGTGGAACACGTTGTGCACGTCTGATAGCTCAGAAGGTAGTTCTAGCTGGTAAGCAACTTCTCCTCATCTGTCAGTGATCTTGAAGGGGCCGATGTATCTTGGTGCAAGCTTCCCCTTGACGTGAAAACGCTTGTTTCCTTTGAGAGGCGTGACTCGGAGATAAACATGGTCTCCAACACGGAAACTCATGTCTCGACGGTGGGAATCAGTGTAGCTCTTTTGTCTGGTCTTGGCAGTCTTGAGACGCTCTCGGACGAGTTGAACTTGCTCTTCTGCTTCGCGGAGGATGTCTGGGCCAAAGACTAGTCCTTCTCCGGTTTCCGACCAATTGAGGGGAGTGCGGCACTTGCGTCCGTACAACACCTCAAATGGTGCCATCTGAAGACTCGACTGGTAGTTGTTGTTGTAGGAGAACTCGGCGAATGGTAAGCAATCTTCCCACTTGGCTCCATATGCCAATACACAAGCACGGAGCATATCCTCGAGTATCTGGTTTACTCGTTCCGTCTGTCCACCGGTCTGGGGGTGAAAAGCAGTGCTGAAGGAAAGCTTGGTTCCCAGGGCTTCTTGGAATCTATTCCAGAATCTCGAGGTAAACTGGGTACCTCGGTCTGATAAGATCTCCTTAGGAAATCCATGGAGGCTCATGATCCGGTTGATGTAGAGGTTGGCCAGTTGGTTCCCATTATAGGTCGTCTTGACGGGAATGAAGTGGGCTACCTTGGTCAGGTGATCGACAATGACCCAGATGGTTTTATATGAACCATTACACAGACTCGACTTCGCATGAGGGGTACATGACTGATCCTACCCTAGGGGTTCTCGGACTCAGGTGGGGGAGTGCTCGGTCTCGTAGTCACGCTCCTCTGGGTCTTCCTCCTGATCATCATCCATACGGGCATCGTCTCCAGTGGAAGGGGTCGGAGAACCAGGAGGCCCTTCCCGACGACGCTTCGTCGGTGGGTTAGTGAAGAGCTTACGGTACTCCTTCACACTAATGCGACGTCGATGTGTGGGTGCATCTCTAGCTGGGGGTACTCCTCCTCGGTAAGCAACAGCTGGTCGTCCCTCAGGGGCTCCATCCTTCTTGATCCCGTCTGGCTTCGTCTTGGCTTGACGAAGTAGCTCTCGGGTGTGGTGAAGTTCCTCGCGGAGCTTCACGGACTACTTAATCAAGTTGTGAACCAGACTGTCGGCGGAGAGGTTGAAGTATGTCTGGAACCTGAGTGGCATCCCATCCTCCTTGGACGGAATCAACGTACAACTCTCGCCATTCCCATCCTTCTTGAAAGGTAGGTAGCGAGTAGTTGGCTCGTCAGTCATCTCTGGAATGATGTCTCGAAGGTGGATAAGTACCTTCCGTGCAGCCGTCTCAACTGCGAGCCCCAGGGTCTCCATCTGTGGTCCTTCAAAGAACCAACTTGTCGAGGAGTGATACGTCTCCAACATATCTACTTTTCCAAACTCTTTTGCCCTTGTTTTGGACTCTAATTTGCATGATTTGCATGGAACTAACCCGGACTGACGCTGTTTTCAGCAGAATTGCCTTGGTGTTATTTTTGTGCAGAAATAAAAGTTCTCGGATTGACCTGGAAATTTATGGAGAACATATTTGGAATTAATAAAAAATATTGGCGAAAGAATCAACCGGAGAGGGGCCACCACCTGGTCACAAGACAGGGGGGTCCCCCCCCCCTAGGGCCCGCCCCGCTGTCTTGTGGGGGCCCTGTGGCTCCTCCGACCTCATTTCCACTCCTATATATTCCTATTTGCGGAGAAAAAAAATCAGAGAGAAGAGTTCATCGCATTTTACGATACGGCGGCGCCGCCACCTCCTGTTCTTCCTCGGGAGGGCAGATCTGGAGCCTGATTTGGGCTCCGGAGAGGGGAAATCGACGCTGTCGTCATCACCAACCATCCTTCATCACCAATTTCATGATGCTCTCCACCGTTCGTGAGTAATTCCATCGTAGGCTTGCTGGACGGTGATGGGTTGGATGAGATTTACCATGTAATCGAGTTAGTTTGGTTACGGTTTGATCCCTAGTATCCACTATGTTCTGAGATTGATGTTGCTATGACTTTGCTATGCTTAATGCTTGTCACTAGGGCCTGAGTGCCATGATTTGAGATCTGAACCTATTATGTTTTCATGAATATATATGTGTTCTTGATCCTATCTTGCAAGTTGTAGACACCTATTACGAGTTATGATCCGCATCCCCCAGGGTGACAATAACTGGGATTCTTTCCGGTGATTACCGTAGTTTGAGGAGTTCATGTATTCACTGAGTGCTAATGCTTTGGTCCGGTTCTCTATTAAAAGGAGGCCTTAATATCCCTTAGTTTCCATTAGGACCCCGCTGCCACGGGAGGGTAGGACAAAAGATGTCATGCAAGTTCTTTTCCATAAGCACGTATGACTATATATGGAATACATGCCTACATTACATTGATGAATTGGAGCTAGTTCTGTGTCACCCTATGTTATAACCGTTGCATGATGAATGCCATCCGATATAATTATCCATCACTGATCCATTGCCTACGTGCTTTTCGCATATTGATCTTTGCTAAGTTACTTTTCCGTTGCTACTGTTACAATCACTACAAAACTGCTACTATCACGCTTGCCATCGTTACCGTTACTTCCATACTACTTTGCTACTGAATACTTTGCTGCAGATACTAAGTCTTTCAGGTGTGGTTGAATTGACAACTCAGCTGCTAATACTCGAGAATATTCTTTGGCTCCCCTTGTGTCGAATCAATAAATTTGGGTTGAGTACTCTACCCTCGAAAACTATTGCGATCCCCTATACTTGTGGGTTATCAAGACCTTTTTCTGGCGCCGTTGCCGGGGAGCATAGCTCTATTCTCTGAGTCACTTGGAATTTATATCTGTTGATCACTATGAAGAATCTGAAAGACGCTAAAACTAAGATCTACCCCTCAACTACGAGGACAGGGAACGAACTGTTGAACAAGCTGAATCACTATTGAATAATATATTGAGCAATGATAATGATTGAACTATTCCCGAACCACCTCCAAAGCCAACTCCGAAGAAAAGAGGTATTCTATTTCTCAGTCCTGAAGATATGCAAAAGGCAAAGAAATCTATGAAAGAAAAAGGTATTAAAGCTGAAGATGTTAAGAATCTACCACCTATTGAAGAAATACATGGTCTTGATAACCCGACACAGGTAATAGAGGTAACTTCCCTCCGTAGATTTGATGAAGGTGATATTCCTTATAATAAGTCTGCTAGCCAATGCTTGGATGAATTTGATAATTTTATTGTTAAGCAAGAAAATTTCAATGCTTATGTTAGTAGACAATTGAAACATAATGCTTACATGCTTGATCGCTTGGGTGATTATGTGAGTAGAACTATTAATGATCTTAAGCTTATTAGTAAACATGCTTCCATGGTGACTACTCAAGTAGAACAAGTACTTAAGGCACAGAATGATTTGCTTAATGAGATGATTAGTAAGAACAATGATCATTCTGTTAGAGTTGTGACTAGAGGTGGTAGAATGACTCAGGAACCTTTGTATCCTGAGGGCCACCCTAAGAGAATTGAGCAAGATTCTCAGAGAGTTAATACTGATGCACATAGTCATTCTATTAATAGAAGGAAAAGGAATGACGATAGGACTTTGCATGCTGCTAGTGAACCTGTTATTGATTCACATGAAAACCCAAATGATATTTCTATTTCTGATGCTGAGACACAATCTGGTAATGAACATGAGCCTAGTGATGATGTTCATGATGATGCTCAACCTAGTAATGATAATGATGTGGAGATTGAACTTGTTGTTGATCTTGATAACCCACAACCTAAGAATAAGAGATATGATAAAAGAGACTTTGTTGCTAGGAAGCATGGTAGAGAAAGAGAACCATGGGTTCAGAAACCCATGCCCTTTCCTCCTAAACCATCCAAGAAAAAGGATGATGAGGATTTTGAGCACTTTGTTGAAATGCTTAGACCTGTCTTTTTGCGTGTGCGCTTGACTGATATTCTGAAAATGTCTCCTTATGCTAAGTATATGAAAGATGTTATGACAAATAAAAGAAAGATACCTGAAGCTGAGATTTCCACCATGCTTGCTAATTATACTTTTAAAGGTGGAATACCCAAGAAACTAGGAGATCGCGGAGTACCTACTATACCATGCTCTATTAAAGGAAATTATGTTAAAACTGCTTTATGTGACCTTGGAGCTGGTGTTAGTGTTATGCCTTTCTCTTTATATCGTAGACTTGATTTGAATAAGTTGACACCTACTGAAATCTCTTTGCAAATGGCTGATAAATCAACTGCTTTACCCATCGTTATTTGCGAGGATGTGCCTGTTGTGGTTGCAAACGTTACTATTTTAACGGACTTTGTTATTCTTGATAATCCCGAGGACGACAGTATGTCGATCATCCTTGGTAGACCCTTTTTAAACACTGCAGGGGCTGTTATTGATTGCAACAAGGGCAATGTCACATTTCATGTTAATGGTAATGAGCATACGGTACACTTTCCGAAGAAACAACCTCAAGTTCATAGTATCAACTCCATTGAAAAGATTTCAACGATTATTATTGGAGACTTTGAATTCCCTCTTCCTACTGCCAAAAAGAAATATGATATACTTATTGTTGGGGACATGCATATCCCCATTGAGGTAACCTAGTGTTATTCGAAAATTCTCCGGTTCCATGTCCTTCGGAAAAAGTTTGTCAATAAGACTTGATCAACCTTATTGATGGATTCTTTTTGATGAGCATGAGATGGATGAATTTAGAAAGCACAACCTTCTGTACCCAACTTTTATTTTCTGTTCTTTAGTTTCCATTTAGTAAAAATGCCATTATTTCTTTGTTTTCTGATTTATCCGTGCAATAGAAAAATGACCTGAAAATAAAAGTTCTCAGAATTCCCTGAAAATTTAGTATGATTTTTTCTGGAATATTTAAGAATTTTTGGCACTGAGTATACATCAGGGGGCTGCACCAGTCGGACACAAGCCTACAGGGCGCGCCCCCTGGCTTATGGGTCCCACGTGGGGCCCCCTCACTTATTCCAGCCCCCATCCACTTTGTCTTCCTCCAGAAAAAACCCCACCATTGCTCAAACCCGTGTTCTAGCTCATCTTGCTGCCATTTTCGATCTCCTTGCTCAAAGCTCCATTTGCAAAACTGTTTTAGGGGATTGTTCATCGGTATGTGACTCCTCCAATGGTCCAATTAGTTTTTGTTCTAGTGCTTTATATATTGCAAATTTTTGCTATTGTGGTGACCTTGTTCTTGAGCTTGCATGTCAAATTTGTATGGTCCCAAGTAGTTTTGATGCATGATATAGCCTCTAGGCACTTGTGGGAGTAGTTGCTATAAGTTTTGTTAAGTTTTGTTCACTTTTATTTGGAGTCACTAAAAAATTTCAGATTTATTGTTCAGAAAAAGAAATGATGAGGAGATTGTTGAGAGGCTCTTCAAGCCGGGGTTTTAAGGAAAATGAAAAAGAGAAGCCTAGATACAATATTCCTCGCACTGCGGAGGTTCGGCCCTGTGAATGGCCAAGTGAAGCATTTTTGAAGGCGGCCGGAATTTATGAAGATTTCTATTATCTAGCAGAAAATGCAGGCATCACCGACTTCCTCAACGATAAGTGTGACCAGTATCTCCTACTTACTAATACTTTCGTGCAAAATTTTCACTATTATCCTAGGAAGAATCCTCCCATGGTAGAATTTCATTTATATGATCCGCCTAAGGAAATGTCACTTTTCGATTTTTGCAATGTTTGCAAAATACCTCATGAAGGCAGCATCAGTGAACCACGCCCTAGAGACATGGAGGATTTTATTGCCGCAATGACTGTAGGGGAAGAGAGAGGGGTGTCAAAGGCAAGAGCGGCTAGTGTACATTTTCCTGTTTTACGCTATTATTCATTATTTGCGGGGAGATGTTTAGTTGGTCTCGGCGAGAGTGGAAGCCTTAGCGCTCCCGACCTCGCCATTCTGCGCCACGCTTTACTTGCTGATAGAACTTTTAGTCTGGGCGCGATAGTGGCCCAACGGTTGAACGTAAACCGTTTGAAGGGCCCCATATTCGGAGATATCTATGCATCTCGCTTAGCTAAACACTTTGAAATACCTATTAGGCTTGACGAGAAAGACGAAATGCTGCTTCCTACAAGATATTTAGATTATGATAGTATGGTAGCACATGATTTTATTAAGAAAGACAATGATAAGAGGCTGCTTTACAACTTAGTATTTAGTCAGGGCACTTGTGAGATTATTGTTTTGCCTGCTTCTTCTTTGTTCGATATCCATTCAGGCAGGTACACTATTATGCCCG
This sequence comes from Elymus sibiricus, assembly GCA_039707655.1. Classification (NCBI taxonomy): domain Eukaryota; kingdom Viridiplantae; phylum Streptophyta; class Magnoliopsida; order Poales; family Poaceae; genus Elymus; species Elymus sibiricus. The sequence continues at coordinate 320,712,369 of CM077669.1, read as the reverse complement.
GAGATATTTACAGATATTGGGGCCTGTCGCAACCCCCAGCATCTGAGCCTGCACCAGCCCTTGACCCGTATCAGGCTCCAGTTTTTCAGTGGGAGCCACAGGAGCTCGAAATCAGTGGAACCCTCAGTGTCCTCCGGAGTATCCAGGAGAGGGTTATTTCCAGCCGTGGCCCTAGGCCAAAAGCCTAAGCTTGGGGGAGTATGTATTTCTCACCGACATTACATTCATGTTCACACATTTCATTCCAGTTGTCGGTGTTCATACTTTTTCATTGTACCATCCTTGGTAGTTTATTTCTTCTTTTTGTTTTCTTCTTGTATGTTTAAATTAACCTTGAGAAAATCCAAAAAATTAGTTCTAGCTTTACTTTCAAGTTTGTTTAGTGTAGTACTAAAAGAAAACCCAAAAAGATTTCTCGTTCTTCTTTTGCTTGTTGGGAGCTTTCCCGTGTAAATAGTTTTTCTTTTCTTTTCTTTGGGTCATAAGGAGAAGACCACGATGACATGTTGAGTGGCTCTCATATGCATTATTGTTTATCTTTCAAAGAGCCCATATTACCTTGCCTTCTCCTTTGAGTTATTGCTTGCAGATTCCAGCTTAGTCCAATGCACGTGCACTCTTATTATTATTCACACCGTTCGGTCGTGCAAGTGAAAGGCAATAATGACGATATATGATGAAATGATTGAGATGGAGAAAAGCTGGTATGAACTCGACCTATTTTGTTTTTGTAAATATGATTTGCTCATCGTTCTGGATTCAGCTCATTATGGGTTGAACATGTTTGCGATGACAATTAGAGATTATAGTTATTCATGCCATGCTTAATTAGCTAAGAGCATATAATGGTTTGTCTTGCGTGCCAACATGCATATTAAAGTGGTTGTGATGTAGTATGATAGAATGGTATCCTCCTCTGAACGATTCGAGTGGCTTGACTTGGCACATGTTCACGCATGTAGTTGAAACAAAACCAACATAGCCTCCATGATGTTTATCTTCATGGTGATTTATATCCTACTCATGCTTGCATTCAATGTTGGTTAATCTCAAAGCATGTTTATGACTATTATCGCTCTCTAGTTGGTCGCTTCCCAGTCTTTTGCTAGCCTTCACTTGTACTAAGCGGGAATACTGCTTGTGCATCCATCTCCATAAACCCAAAGTTGTTCCATATGAGTCCACCATACCTACCTATATGCGGTACTTACCTGCCGTTCCAAGTAAATTTGCATGTGCCATACTCTAAATCTTCAAATAAACATTCTGTTTTGTATGCCCGAATCGCTCATGTAGCGACTGGGGGCTGTCAGTATCTTCCATGCTAGGTGGGTTATTCTCAAGATATGTGTTGACTCACTATCATTCACGAGAAAGTGGCTGGTATTCAGGATGCCCAGTTCCATGCTCAAAATTCAAATCAAAGTATAATGAAAACAAAACTCCCCCAGGATTGTTGTTTTTATGGACGGTATCCGTGGATTCGACCCGCCGTGGAGTGTGATCGATTGGTGGAGGGGGAGTAAAAACTTTACTATTCTGTTTGGGAACCGCCTATAATGTATCTAGCATGGAAGATATTGAGATCTCTTGGTTGTTATGTTGACAATGAAAGCATACCACCCAAAATCATTATTCATCTCTGTTTTTAAAAGCTCGAGCTCTGGCACCTCTATAAATCAATGCTTCCCACTGCGAAGGGCCTATCTATTTTATTTCTTGTTGAGTCATCCTCCTCTTATAAAGAGCACCAGTTAGAGAGCACATCCGTCATTTGTATGCTTTGCTATTAATTGATATTGAGTATGAGTATGACTGGATCTCTTTTACCATGAATTACAATGTCTAGTCAGTCCTCGTTCTTCAGAGGTGCTCTGCATTTATGTTTTGCGGTCTCAGAAAGGGCTAGCGAGATACCATTATGTCATATTGTATCATGATTGTTTTGATAAAATTGTTGTCACCCGAGACTTATTATTATTGCTCGCTAGTTGATTATGCCATTGATATGAGTAAATGTGAGACCTAAATGTTATTGTGAATGTGATTAGTTCATAATCTTTGCTGAAAACCTGAACATCAGTTAGACATATTTACAACAGCAAGATCAAACAGAGTTTGTAAAAGTTTTTCTTTATCACTTTCAGTTTATCAACTGAATTGCTTGAGGACAAGAAAAGGTTTAAGCTTGGGGGAGTTGATACATCTCCAACGTATCTACTTTTCCAAACTCTTTTGCCCTTGTTTTGGACTCTAATTTGCATGATTTGAATGGAACTAACCCGGACTGACGCTGTTTTCAGCAGAATTGCCTTGGTGTTATTTTTGTGCAGAAATAAAAGTTCTCGGATTGACCTAAAAAATTACGGAGAACATATTTGGAATTAATAAAAAATATTGGCGAAAGAATCAACCGGAGAGGGGCCACCACCTGGTCACAAGCCAGGGGGGCGCCCCCCCCCCCTAGGGCACGCCCCCTGTCTTGTGGGGCCCCTGTGGCTCCTCCGACCTCGTTTCCACTCCTATATATTCCTATTTGCGGAGAAAAAAATCAGAGAGAAGAGTTCATCGCGTTTTACGATACGGCGGCGCCGCCACCTCCTGTTCTTCCTCGGGAGGGCAGATCTGGAGCCAGATTTGGGCTCCGGAGAGGGGAAATCGACGCCGTCGTCATCACCAACCATCCTTTATCACCAAATTCATGATGCTCTCCGCCGTTCGTGAGTAATTCCATTGTAGTCTTGCTGGACGGTGATGGGTTGGATGAGATTTACCATGTAATCGAGTTAGTTTGGTTAGGGTTTGATCCCTAGTATCCACTATGTTCTGAGATTGATGTTGCTATGACTTTGCTATGCTTAATGCTTGTCACTAGGGCCCAAGTGTCATGATTTCAGATCTGAACCTATTATGTTTTCATGAATATATATGTGTTCTTGATCCTATCTTGCAAGTTGTAGACACCTATTACGAGTTATGATCCGCATCCCCCAGGGTGACAATAACTGGGATTCTTTCCGGTGATTACCGTAGTTTGAGGAGTTCATGTATTCACTAAGTGCTAATGCTTTGGTCCGGTTCTCTATTAAAAGGAGGCCTTAATATCCCTTAGTTTCCATTAGGATCCCGCTGCCACGGGAGGGTAGGACAAAAGATGTCATGCAAGTTCTTTTCCATAAGCACGTATGACTATATATGGAATACATGCCTACATTACATTGATGAATTGGAGCCAGTTCTGTGTCACCCTATGTTATAACCGTTGCATGATGAATGCCATCCGACATAATTATCCATCACTGATCCATTGCCTACGAGCTTTTCGCATATTGATCTTTGCTAAGTTACTTTTCCGTTGCTACTGTTACAATCACTACAAAACTGCTACTGTCACGCTTGCCATCGTTATCGTTACTTCCATACTACTTTGCTACTGAATACTTTGCTGCAGATACTAAGTCTTTCAGGTGTGGTTGAATTGACAACTCAGCTGCTAATACTCGAGAATATTCTTTGGCTCCCCTTGTGTCGAATCAATAAATTTGGGTTGAATATTCTACCCTCGAAAACTGTTGTGATCCCCTATACTTGTGGGTTATCAGGGAGTCGTTTGCCTTCACGACCACATCAACGTGGTACTCCTTCATGACGGCATCGACCCAGTGCTCGTGGTAGACGAAAACGGGTGGTCGGCCATACTGGCACATCTCCAGGCTATCCTCAAGGAGTAGGGGAAAGCCGGATGCTAGGAGGGCCTCGGGTACGATGGCCATCTACAAGGGTTTAAAGGGAGGAAAGTCAGTATAGTGCTGTGGGAAGACTAGAAGAGGTAAGAAGTGCAGAACTCTTAAGTATATCTGTAGTTTTGAAAATGGTTTTATCCTAGCTAACGTCCATGCTAACTAAGGGCTTCCTACAGTCAGGATGGCTCTGATACCAGCTCTGTGGGGACCCCGACTCATAAGTCGTGATGACCGAATGCACGTGTACAATGATCCCAGAGATCAATGCTCACTGAACACACAAAAGCTGAATAACAAGAGTCTTACATCCACATTTAGCGTCTTACACAAATAAAGACCATGAAGGTCAAGTCTTACATAGATAGGTCCGCAAGGACCAAACACTTAAACATAACAAGCAGCGGAAATCTTGATCGGAAGCGTGAACCCATGCCATCTGCCTTAAACCTACAGGCATTCTGACTGGGAAGCGTCCTAGTTCGCATGTTCGTCACCAACGAACTCTTCGCCATATTCCTGCTCTTCCATGCCTGGCCAATTAAATAACGAGTGGCAAGCCAATCAATACTTTGAATGTACTCGCAAGCAACCCAAGTTTTGGAACAAGGTATAACAATGCATGATATAGCACTAAGTAGGTAAGTTTGCGGAAAGCAAGTTTTAAGTGCAATGCATGATCAAGTAACTTAACTAAGCACGCATCAACCGTTGACAGACATTCATGTCAACAAGTCACAGTTATCATGATAAACAGGGGTTGAACATCTCATGTTCATCAACATGCCAAGTCATCGGACTCAGCTCAAGTTTCATCCTTGTCACCAACACACACACACGCACACACCAACTTTAGTAATCATTGGATGTAGCACAAGAGCGGTCATCCAATTGTCCTAGACCGTGGACACGGCTATTCGAAAAGTTTTACACTCTGCAGAGGTTGCACACTTTACCCACAAGACTCGGGAAACTTCCGTGTCAAGCCACGACTCGCGGTATTGTTCATACCCGATGTAAGTACCCGAACATTGCCTTTCCCCTAGTAATACTAAACAAAGAGTCCACTCGTTGGTGCCATCCCTCATGATATACATCACACGTATCATCCATGAGGGCACGCAACGGTGTGCCCGGTGCCTATAAAGACAGTGCATGGTCGCCCTACCAGGCACGACCCCGTATCGAGAGTGACCTCATCACTCCCGCCACTAGTAATGCGGGCTCTATGCTAGTACCCACCAAGGTAATCAACAAAGCCCCATCCCATAAGGGGTATCGTGGTTGTACATGTAAGGTTGGAATAATGGTCGCAACTTACACCAATCCGTTTTCGAAAACCACACACACTCACTTGCTCCGGTACACCACTTCTTTATCAAGTGGCTACCTAGCTCATCATCATCTCCCTCAGGCATTAGTGGCACCCGACGGGGTTTTCGAAAAGTCTTTGAAATCATTTTAGTTTCCATCACCATGCATATACCCGTCCCACTTTGCGTAGCATCTACTAAGCATCCTATCTACTCCCACCCGCACAACCCTCATAAGGAGATAGGGTCATGCACGATGCAAGTATCAACAAGAAAGTATCGGACGCATCACACAGAAGGGGATACCACATCATCATGATCATCATCGGAACATAAAGTGCTATATGACATGCATGAAAAGTTTCTTAACATGGTCAAAGGGCTGCTTGCCTGGCTCCACAAAGTCTTCGGGGTCTTCAAAGTCTTCGGGTCCAACTCCCTCGTCAACTTCGCAATCTATCGTCGCGATAAATACGGTAAAATAAGAATCGTCACAAAAACAGGGCACAAAACATACTTCTAAAATGTTGCCCTACTCTGATAAATACAACAAACAATACCAAAAATATTTTCCTAAGGTTTTGTTGTGAAAAAGATTTTGAAAACTATTTAAACAGATGCTAAAAATAATCAAAACTAGCCTTTAAATAAAACCAGTACATAAAATGTTTTCAAAAATTTACACAAGTGGCACTATAAAATTCTACAGAATATTTCAAGATTTTTGGTGGAAAAATATTTGGAATTGGATAATTATTGAACTCTGTGGGATTTTTGCAAAATCCCACAAAAAGGAAAAAAATAAAATAAAAAGGGCTCATTGCCCAGGGCCAGAGCCAGCCAGGTGCTGGACCGGCCCAGTGGCCAGCCAGGCCAGGCGCGCTTGCGCCCCCGCGCACGCCAGGTTTGAACCTGACGTGCGGGGCCTAGAGGCCAGCGGCTGAGGGGAGGAGAGGGGCGAGGTGGAGGCCGACAGCTGGGGCCCTCCTATCGGGACCTTCGTCCACCTCTGGACAGAGGGGAGCGGGGCTCACCGGCGATGATTCCGGCGACGAAGAGATGAGCTGGTGGTGGGAACGGACTCAGCGTCGAGCCGCCGTTCCTCTGGAGGTGGAGGGAAGACCAGAGGTGTCCTGGCTCGCCGGCGACGAACACCCGCGGAGGAGCTTCGGGAGGGGGTCGGAGTCGTTGATTTTTGCAGCAATTCGAGTGGAGGAGCGGTGGGGAAGGGCTAGGAGCCAGCTGCGGTCACGATGGAGGTGAGAGGAGAGCCGGAGTGGGCCTGTGTCCCGAGATCGATGGAGCCCCGACACGGCGGCGCCTCGGTCAATCTCGAGCACTGGTGCTCGGGGGGGCTCGAATGGGTGATCGGGATGGCTGATTGGGAGCGGAGGGGAGTCAGCAGAGGGAAGAGAGAGACCCGAGGTGGCTTTATATAGCCGGTGGCACTGGCGCACCGTGTACAGGGGCTCGGGCTCCGCGGCAACGGCGCTGGCGATCGTTGGAGGAGGAGGGAGAGAGCCTGGGTGCTCGTGGGGCTAGTCTACGACGCGGGAAGGAGAGAGGGAGGGAGAGAGAGGCATCAAGAGCGCGCGCGTGCGAGCCCGTGCATTGGCCGGTTCGTGCGGCGCTCGGTACGTGTGAGAGGGGAGAGAAAGAGGAGGGGAGAGGAGGGGGACAGGGCCGTGGCATGTCCCGGATGTCGAGGCGCATCGACTGGCGCGAGGGGGGAGCTCGAGGTGGTCGGGTATGGGCAGGAGAGGAAAGTCAACCCTCTGGAGCGCGGCTGCGTGCTCCAGAGCACGACTTTGGCCGGCATGCGAGAGCTTTTGACGCCCTCTGGCATGTCCACTTGTGTCCAGCAGCTGCAGGGGGGAGTAAACAAGTGGGAAAGGGGCATGGAATGCTCTGGAGTGGCCAGGAGTGAGAGGGGAAAGTGAGAAGAGAGAGAAATGGGCTGTTTAGAGAGGAAAATGGGGCTTTTCACCCATGCAATCATGGACTTGGGCGCCAGGAATTTTACTGGAGGTGCTGGGGGTCTAGGTGGAGCTGTGGTAGAAATTTGGAGTGAAGGAGAATAGAGGAAGGGGCTCAATCATTGATCTTTGCACCCCACCAGAAGGTGTTTGATGCTGGTTTGGGCAAGTTGATGGATTCTACTTGCCTTGATATTTACCAGGGTGATAATGCAGGTAAAATTAGAGTGGATCACCAAGTTTGAGCCCATTTGAAGAAAGTTCACAACGTAACTTGGTAAAACCCTAGAAATCAACAGAATCAGATTTCTGTAGATCTAGGCATGCATTTCATTTCCCCCAAATCCACCACTTGGTGTGGTATCATCATTTGGGGTTTAGCACATGCCCACAAAGTTTGGGGTTAAGGGAAGAAACTTCACAATGTAAAGTTGTTCAAATTTGACTCTGGACAGGAATGGTTTTGGAATATTAGTGAAGCAAATCAATGGGGATTGAGATGAAACTTTGCAAGATCATCACATATGGCATGTGTGTCTTGCTGGAATTTTCTTGGAATTTAATGAGAATATTTCTTATAGAAATATTTCAAAAGCTTAATTTGGGCAGAAAGGGTTTTGAAGGGTTTTGCCCATGATTTTGAACATGACCATGTGTTGAAACTCATATATATGGAAAATATATGTCCACTGAGTTTCCCTAAATTTTCTCAAATATTTTTAAAGCATTTAAATAATTTTTCCCTATGCAAAACCATTTCTGGCCTTAAGAAAAAATCTTTAAATAAAATAGTAAAATAATCTTTAAAATTAATACTTTGTGGTTTTGGGAAGTAATATATATAGTGGGTTTCAAATAAATTCTTTGTGGAAAAAGGATCCACCCAATTTGAGGACTTGCAGTACAAACCTCAATTCAGGGGTTTTTGAAAACCTAGCTTGAATAAATCCTTTTTGGCCAAAATAATATTTGATAAAAATATTTTTGGGAACTATTCACATGGCATGATCATTGGGCAAGAAGTTTGGATCAAGGAAGATAAATATGGGGAGGAGTAGAACCTAAGAGTGCCATACACAAACAACCAAACAAGCAAACAAGCAACAATTCAAACAAGCATATGCACTCAAAAGTTGTAATTGGTTCCAAATTTTGTAAATCCAAGCATAGCAAAGTGATACAAACACAGGGTGTGACAGGGGGACTCCCGCCCATGCCCAACTGGATGGCCCATGCTCCGTACTGGCGGAATAACTGTCGAACCGCGGCTATGCCCATGGCCAAGTGGAAGCCCCATGCATCGCACTGGCGGAACAACCATGCCCACGCCCAAGTGGAAGCCCCATGCATCACGCTGGTAGAAAGATCAAGAAGACACCCCATGGGCCACGCTAACCCCATGCTGACCCGTGCAGGACACAGCAGTCGCATCCCTCTTTTTGCTTGTAAACGAGTTTGCCCCCCGTTTTAATAAAGATTTGGTTTTTCAGATTTTTGCGGAGTTTTGTTGGATTTCTATTTTTCAAAGCCGTGTGCGCTCAATGTCTCCCTCCTGAGCATCACGCGAGCGGGGGCTGGGGCACGGTGTTTATGCCCGGACCGGCCCCCATGGCACCGGGACCCCAATGTACCTGTCCAGGTCATGGGCCTGTCCCTGCGCGCACCACCTCGGCAAGACATTTGGCGCATGGTCTCCTCGCGTGACGCGCATGAGTAAGCTGATGAGTGTGCGCCATACCCCTAAGGCCTTGACACCCTTGCCTCCCGGCAGATCTCACCCAGGCAGTGCAACCTGGTTTACTCGTAACGGCCGAGCCTCACGCAAAGTTCACATCTCGGTATTCGGAAGTATGAAAGCAACATCAGAGGAAGCCATACAAAGCATGAGTGCCAATTACAAGAATATAGTGTTCAAAACAAAATGCTACCTTCATGCCCTAGCAGGACTACAAACTGGTATCAGCAGAAGGATTAAAGGGGGCCTAAGGAGACGCGTCGCTTTCGCCGTCGTCGCCACCTTCGCGCTCCTCAGACCCTTCCCGGTCCTCGTGGTCGCCAAGGGAGAACTAAGCGCTCACTGCACCCACATAATCTTCCAATGCCTCCCGTAGGGTGCCGCGGATCGCGTCAGGAAGCAGGGCCATCACCAACTCGAAATCAAAGCTGGGGTTGGCGCGAAGGAGATGACTGAAGACGCGCGTTAGCGCTTCGGACAGAAGGTCGCGGCTCTCTCCTTCAATCAGCTCGCCCACCTTCCCGGCACCCGCCTCGAGCCGCTCCACGACCTTGGTGAAAAAATCAAGATAGCCAGCGTCGTCAAGCACGAGAGTGCTGGAGACACCCCCATGCAGATGGACCCCAGGGCCTGGCGAGCCCGCCGCTCGAGGCCCTGGAACATCTTCAAGCACAGATGCTGCCGACCATGGGCCTGGTTCGCTTCCTCCGTCGCCCGCTCCACGAGGGACGCAGCGCCATCCACCTTTTCCTGGAGCGACGCCAGCTCGGCTACGGCAGTGGCATGGGCCTTAAGTGCGGCCTCCCGCTGCACCTCCGCTCGGGTTAGCTTCTTCCCGAGGCCTTCAACCTCGCGCGGCAGCTCTGCGCGCCGGGTCTTGAAGCGGCTCTCTTGCAGCTTTAGTTTATCGTTATAATCCTTGCGGGTTTGCTCAACCCTCATATCGGCACCCCCTGGACCTCCTCCACATGTTGTTTGTAGGTGGCCATGGCAGCGGTGACGTCACGATCGAGCGCCTCCAGCCTCTCGCGTTCCAGACTCTGCTCCGACGACACCAGGGCTAGTTGTTGCTCGAGACCCCGAAGGTCTGCCTCGCGGAGAGCGAGCTCACACGCCCCCTCCGCTTCGACCGCCGGCCCTTCATCGCACAAGGAAAGAGCGTTCCTCCGCTCCTGAAGCTGCTGTTGCAGGATGGCATTTGAGGCCTGAAGGTCCCGCTCGCGGCCCTCAGCCACCTCACGACGCTCATCCGCATCCTCAGCCCCCTCGCCTCAACGATGGACCTTTCAGCCTCAGCGCATGCCGTCTCATGTTGGCGATGGCTTAGCTTGACGGCGACATCAAGCTGATGCCACCCGCGAGCCAAGCGCAGCCGCTCCTCGGTGAAGCGCTCTTCGGCACCCCGAAGTTCCGCCCCGAGCTCTCCCAGCAAGCTCGTTGCGTTCCGCAGAAGGTCGTGCCGGATCGAGGTCCAGGAGTTCACGAGCGTCAGGGCCCAGTCCGGGTCAGGCCCCACGCCCTCGTCCACCGCCGAAGCTTCGGAGGTTCCGCCGCCGCCCATCGGGGGCTGGGGACTGGCCGATGCCCGCACCGCCCCGTCAAGGAAGGATGGCGCACGCCGCGGGCTTGGGATCCCCCTTGACGTGGAGGGCCCATCGAGGCCGCCCTCGGCGCTGGCCTGAGCGGCAGTTCCGGCTGGCACTTCAGTCCCCGCCTGCTCGGCGCGTGCCACAGGGTTGGGCGCTCCGGAGGCCGAAGAGCGTCCTCCCGGGGGCGCCCCCAATGGGATCATTGCTGTGCCCCCATAAACGGGGTCCCCCCGGGAGATGTGGGGTGAGCTGTCGCCCCTCGCCCCACGCTCCCGACTGGCGAAGAAGAAACCGCCTCGCGCCCGGCCATGTTGTCCGGGCTCTGATGGGGCACATACCTCCTGCCTTCCCCGGACTTGGCTGGCGATAGGAAAGTGCCCGCTGGGCGCGGGGGCTCCTTAGCCTTTTTGCTTGCCAGAAACCTATGAGAGACAAGGGGTCAGGCATGCCCGGAGTGTCGAAGCAAACAAAGCCAAGGCGTGGCGCTTACTCGTCTCTGGCAGCCCATCTCCTCTTCCTCAACACCCTCGGTAGGACACCGGCGCTGCTCTCGAGCAGAGCCTTCCCTCCGCGGCTGACCCCGTGGGGCGGTGTCGCGGCCTCAACGCCGGCCCCCGCCCCCCTCACGAAGGGAACAGGGTGCACGCTGGCGGCACCCCCTCAAGGGAGTGTGATCTGGAGGGCGCCGCCCTGGGGTCAATGGTGCCGCTCGTCAGGCCAAGGGAGACATCCTCGCCTCCAGGCGGGGCGGTGCCGCTGGCACCCACGGGCGTAGGGAAGAATTGGCAGCGGGTCTTCCAGGGTAGGCGCTCGTTGCTCCCCGCTACCTCGGCTGAGGGCTCTAGGCCCGCTAGGGCCCTGGGCTCGAGGACCACCAGGGCAGGGTCGCTCCGGGGCCCCTCGCGACTCTCCGGGAGCAGCCCCCATCGGTCGAATTGGGGCATGGCGCGGAAGAAGTCCTCCTTGTTCTTGTACTTGTACAGGGGGCACCCCTCCCAGGGGAGACCATCGGCTGCTTCGCCGTTCAAGACTAGAAGCACCCCGTCCAATACTTCGGGCGACAGGCGGTCCGGGTGGAGCCGCATGGGATCCATTGGACCAGAAAAAGCCCACATCGGGCGAGAATGGCACTGAAGGGGAGCAATCCTTCGCCGGAGGAACTCCCTCATGACTAGCATCGCGGTTACTCCGGCTGCCCTCAGGGTGGCCAGCTTCCTCATCATCGGTGACAACCTTGGATCATCAAGCTTCTTGTGCCTCCACCCCGGGCTCGGCACCGCCGGGGACGACGGGACCAGCAGCAGGGGGTTGTATCGGCCGGCGTTCACATACACCCACTGCCGCCTGAAGCCCCCCGCGTCGGTGTTGATCCTCATGTTGATGCATTCGCCCATTGTCTCGCCCGCGGCCTGGAGTGACACGCACCCGGAACATTGGTTGGGCGTGGTCAGCCGAAGGAAGAAGAAGTTTCAGAGCAACGCCACCGAGGGGGAAACACCCAGGAAGGCCTCACACAGGAAGGCGAAAGATGAGAGAAGAAGAACGGACTTCGGCTCGAGATGTAGTGTGTGGATTTGGTAATGCGAGAGCACGGCGTCAAAGAAATCCGAGAACGGAGGAAGTAAGCCGGAGAAGAGCGAAGGAAGATGGAGGACGATGGAGGTAATATCCAGCTCAACGGGGAGTAGCAAGACTGGCGAGATCTTGGTCGACACCCACTCATTGGAGGCGGCCGCAGTCATCGGGAGGACCTTGTTGAGCCCCTCGCGGTTGAGCACTATGGACCTTCCCAGGGCGGGTTCCCGCGCGGGCTGCTCTTCCGCCGTTGTAGTCGCCCCGTGCCTCTTGCGAGGGGGTGCCATGGCAACGCGGCGAGATGGGAGGTGATGGTCGCTCGGTGGATTGAGGGAAGGTGTACGCAGGAAGGAAGGCGCAGGAGGGCGACGCGAGAGGAGGAAGGGCAATGATGGCCCGGCGCTGCTCACAGGCTTTACGCTGGCATGGAGCGGTTACTGAGGTGTTGAGGGAATTGAAGTGGAGGCATCCCACGATCCTCCGTGCACCACGCGTCAGGCCTGGCCCACGGGCGGTTGGGGCCCGCGTTGCGCTCCCCCCCCCCCCCAGCTGGTGGGACTGTACCCATCGTGGCCCCGGGGGCTACTGTCGGGCCTCTGGGACTGGGGGTACCCAGGCCCGTCTGCCTACGGCCCAGGATGCAGAGGTTGCCTTAAACAATGGGTGGCCCACCTGCGAGCTTCGTGAGGATGATTCTCGCGAGGGCCTACACCTCGCGAGATGCGGGGCAATAGTACCATCAAGTACTTCACGAGGCTTCTCCGCGAGGCTGTCCCAGACGCCCTTAGGAGGCGGTTCCGTTAGGGGTCGGCCTGGCAGGGCCCCGCAACCCTGCGCCCGCACATGGGTGACGCGCGCCGCGCCAAGCGGCGCCGGGAGTGGTGCCAGCGGGTGCGAACAGAGACGCTTACCTCTTCGGTGATAGAGGAGCGGTGCGAGCTCGCAGGCTCCAAAAGCAACCCCGAAAGGTTTCCTCTCTCGTGTGAGAAGACCAATACCGGGGGCTCGGCAAGGTGGAGGTCACCCCCGAGCCCACAAGCACGTCACGGCGAGGAGCTTTGACAGGCGAAGACCACCTTTTGTCAGGATAGGCTGCAGCCCTGTCCCCCCTTCAAACGGGTCGTTGTGGCAACCTTTCCCGCTATGTGTTTTCTGGGGGAAGAGGACCAAGGCCAATATAAGAGTAGGAAACAACCACCGTAGAAAGGGGAGACCCCAGGCAAGCAAGAACACACCTTGTTCTCATCTTCATCCTCAAGCAATCCAGACAGGCAGGAGTAGGGTTTTACACCACGAGGTGGCTCGAACCTGGGTAAACTGTGTGCCTCTTGTTCGTCTTCCTTAGCTCGAGCCGCCGGAGAGTCACCATGAGGTTGTGAGGAAGAGTAGGGCAGGAGAGCGAGTGCACCCCAGTGTTCGAACCTTCTTGGGTCCCCGGAGCCCCGATTCCGACAAGCAAGACCGCCCGACGTGTTGACGAACACGGTAGGAGCCGCGTATCTCGTTCTCAGGACACGACCGGATGAACACAGCGTACAGTGTCCTGATAGAAATCTCCCGAGTTGCCCCGGGGTGGCCCCGCACATGACTCTAGCTTGGACCTACACTCATGAGGAGCACTGGCCTAGGGGTTGATTAATTATCCACGGGGTCTGGAAAGTCCCTATGCAAGTTTTATTAGTTATTAGGCAAATGTAGTACCAAAGTTGGGCCTTGCCGAAAGAGTTTTATCCCAAAACAAAAAATCAAGGGGGTCCCCATAACAACCCCAAGCATGTTAGGAGCGCTCAATATGGAACATAACACTAGTACTCGGAAACTAAGGCGGCAAGAGTGGAACAAAACACCAAGCAAAAGGCCAAGCCTTCCACCCTTTACCAAGTGTATACATGCATTAAATTAAATAGCAAGAATATTGTGATATCCCAAGATATCCATGTTATCACATGGATCCACCTGCACTTGCAACTAGCAACGCTATAAGAAGGGCTAAGCAAGTGGTAACATAGCCAAACAATGGTTTGCGGGGATGTGGTGTGTTAGAGGCTTATCATGACATTTTGGGATGCTTGACAAACAAGTGGTAGGTAGCGAGACATAGCGATAGAAACGGTACAACTACCATGGCAATGATAGTAGTGGTATCCAGGGAAATGGTCATCTTGCCCGAGATCCCGCTTGGAAGAAGAACGAATCTGTGAAGTACACGAAGGGACGTGGTCGAACGAATCCTCACACTCCGGACGCTTTCAGAACTCTATCGAGAAGAAGCAAATCCGGAAACAAACAAATGACACAGTAAACACAACAACATATTCATGACATGATGCTCAACCAAGGATGATGCATGTCAAGTTTAAATAGGCGTGGCATGGCAAGATTCAACAATCAAACACTACTGTCGGCGTCCTGGGAAACGGGGTACCCAGACCTGCCTGCCTGCGGCCCAGGGCGTGGCCCACTTCGACAGCCTGATACGGTCCGACGCAGCATCACTCAAGACAAGGCCCTCGCGAGAGCCCCATCCTCACGAGGAGGACGACGCCAAGACCCCCGGAGGGAGGAAGCCCCCCCAGGTTGCCTCCCGAGGGGCGCAAATCCCTATGCAGCGCCCGGCCTCGTGAGGTCGAGGGTGACGCAAGCCGGGCCAGGCGGGCGCCAGCGGGCGTAGGGGAGACAGTTTCCTCTTTGGTGCAAAGGAGACAAGGACGTACGCGGGTTCCCAAGGCACCGCGCCAAAGGTTTCCATTCTGGTGTAACAAGACCTAGCCCACGAGCTCGGCAGGACGGATGTCATCGCCGAGCCCACCTCTGCATAACCACCAGCTACTTTGCAGGCGAAGACCACCTTTCGTCAGGATAAGATGTACCTCCTGTCCCCTTTCGAATTTGGCCGTTGTGGGATCCCTTCCCGCCAGTGCAATAAGGGAAGAGGACCCGGGCCACTATAAATAGGGACTATGCTGCTCCATAGAAAGGGAGATCCAGAACCACCCGAGCGCCCTCGCGAGGTAGCTCATCGTTGTACCAGTTCATCCACAAACCTCCTTGAGAGGCAATCCACCCAAAGCAGGAGTAGGGTTTTACGCTTCGCAGCGGCCCGAACCTGGGTAAATCCGCGCGTTGGCCTTCTTCCTCGTGATTGAGAGAGTCGATTGGGCTAGGCTTTAGAGCTGTGAGCTTGGGGACGAAGCTGGTTGGGATCTTTGCACACGCCCCTGAGTTCGAACCACTTTGGGTTTTGCGGAGCCCGAAATCCGACATTTGGCGCGCCAGGTAGGGGCGTGTCGAAGTCTTCCTCAAGCTTCGCTTCCTCTCCGCTCCACAACTCCGATGGCCGACGCTCGCCGAACCCGCGCTGAGCGCCGGGCTGCTCGTGTCGCCCAGACAGCGCCAGTGGGCCGCACCACCGCGCGTCAATCCGCCTCCCCTGTGGCCGACGCTGCCACGGGCCCGGATGCCCACGAGCAGCAGGACTCATCGCAGTCGGTCACTGCACGGCGCGACGGCCGCACTGCCACCCCGTCCATCATTCCAGCTACTGGGTCGTCCTCCCACGCTCGCCCCGGATAGGCGCGCGGGTCAGCCGCACTGCTCATGGCGTGCGAGCTGCTGCGTTACCGCCCTGCACCCAACCGCTACGACGACTGGCTCGGGCGCATCGCGAAGCTCGTCAGCACCGCCGGCGACGCCCCGGCGCTCTCCTACTCGCTCCGTCCCCCGCCCACTCTGGCGGGCGACGTGGCCCATGGTGCGCCACCCCCTCCTCTCCAGAGCGACGTCGACCCCGAGCCCAGGCGTGAAGCACGCCCGCGCGACCAGTCGCGCGGGCCACCAGCGCGGGCAAGGGATGAAGTAAGCTGCCAGGTGGTGCCACGGTCACGCGCTGACGCGCGAGCGCTCCCCGCGCCGCTGCGCCAGCGTCACGACCATGCGCCTCTGGAGTCCGTGGCGCAGGAACACCAAGACCGGGCCCCTCCTATGCGCGCAGGGCCCGTGGGTGCAGTGGGGTGCCGCGCCATCGCCCCGGAGCTGCAACGGGTTGCCTGGCCTGGCAAGTTCAAGCCGGACCTGCCTCCTCGCTACGACGGCACCCCTGACCCCGCAGAGTTCCTACAGCTCTACTCTCTGAGCATCGAGGCAGCTGGAGGAGACGACAAGGTCATGGCAAACTGGTTCCCCATGGCCCTCAAGGGTGGTGCGCTCTTCTGGCTCCTCAACCTCCCGGAGGGGTCGATCTCCTCCTAGGACGAACTTTGCGAGTGCTTCGTCGCCAACATCCAAGGCACTCGCGACCGTGCCCTCGCTGTGACTGACCTGCGTCGCGTGAAGCAACAGCCGGGCGAGACCTTGCACAAGTACATACAGCGTTTCACGACTGTTCGCCTCAAGATCCCGAGGGCGTCGGACGAGGCCATCATCTCGGCGTTCACCGACAACCTCAAGGAACTCAGGATGAGGGAGGAGCTTGCCATCCACGACGACCTGTGCTCCGCCCTGGAAATGTTCAACTTGGCGAACAAGTGCGCGAAGGCTGAGAATGGCCGCCTCTCCCTCTTCGAGCTCCCGGAGGCGGACCTCGAAGACAAGAAGACCAAAGCCAAGGAAACGAAGCGCAATGCCCCCGCAGTGCTGGCGGCAGAACCTGAGGCGAAGCGCAGTCGAGATGAGGAACCCCCCACGGGTGGGCGACCATTCTGCATTTTCCATGGCACCAATAGCCACAACACCAACGACTGCCAGGAGCTCAAGTCGGTCCGTGACGAGCATTTCGGTCGTCGCCCTGGGCGCGGTGACCGTGGCTATGGTCGTGGAGGAGGCCACGGTGGAGTCCGCTGGGACAGTCGTGACCCGCGTCAGGAGTGGCGCGACCAGCCTTGGGAGGACCGCTGGCGCGACCAGCCTCGTGAGGACCGCTGCCGCGACGAGCCTCGGGAGGGGCCCCGTCGCGATCAGCCTCGTGAGGGTCGCCCTCGTGAGGCCGGCCTCCCCCCGTTGCCGCCGCCACCCATGAGGAAGGAAGAAGACAGGCAGGACGAGGGGGTTAGGGGCTTCCAGGAAGCCCGGGCAATCGCTTGCATCCTGGACGGCACTCAGGCCCCTGCATCGAACCGGGTATTCAAGCAGTTCTCGCGGGAGGTGAACGCGGCTCTCCCGAAGATTGAGGCCGTGCGTCCCCTCATGTGGTCACAGTGTGCCATCACCTTCGACTCCAAGGATCAACTCAGGTGCTTGGCCATGGCAGGCATGCTCCCCATGCTGTGCACGCCGACCATCAGCAATGTCCTCGTCACCAAGACCCTTATCGACGGTGGCGCTGGGCTCAATGTCCTCTCCATCGAGATGTTCGAGACGCTCCAAGTGCCCTACGACCAGCTCATGCCAACCAAGCCTTTCTCAGGGGTCACTGACGGCTCCACTGTCCCCATCGGACAAGTGCACCTTCTGGTCACCTTCGGCGGGCGTAACAACTACCACACCGAGCTCATCGTTTTCGACGTCGCCCACATCCACCTCCCGTACAACGCGATCCTCGGGTACCCCGCCCTCGCCAAGTTCATGGCGGTGACTCACCATGGCTACAACATCCTCAAGATGTCGGGGAGTGGTGGCGTCATCACCGTCGCATGCGATGAGAAGGACGTCGTTTGCTCCCTCGAGCGCGCCTACCGTGCCGCAGCGGCAGAGCACTCGGACGACGAAGGAGACGTCCTGCCTCCCGAGGATGTCCCCAGGAAGAAGAAGCGGCTC
Organism: Elymus sibiricus; assembly: GCA_039707655.1. Classification (NCBI taxonomy): domain Eukaryota; kingdom Viridiplantae; phylum Streptophyta; class Magnoliopsida; order Poales; family Poaceae; genus Elymus; species Elymus sibiricus. The sequence goes on along the minus strand of CM077669.1, from coordinate 320,694,690 downwards.
CTCTCCAAGGGGCATCAGGGGGAGAAGGCCTCCAAGGATGGCGCCTCAGGCTCCGCGCCCGGAGCCGGGGCTCCTTCACCCCTCGCATAGGAAGGCGCGCTCGGCGCTTCCCTCGGGTCGGGCTCGGGGGCTTTCATCTGGAAGGCCTCCGACCTAACCAGTGAGATGAGGGAGGTGTTCGGGCACCACATGGAGGCGTGCTTCGGCGCGCGCCCACTCAAGCAAGGAGCAAGGCGCCAGGTTTGCGGGAGTTCATCACCAATGCAATCGAGGACCTTCAGGAGGCGCCGGCCATGCGAGGCGGGCATCGCCCCGCACCACCTAGCGCAGCTGCCGTCGTCGGCTCGGGCGGCATGCTGCGCATCTGTGTCGACATACCGGGCATCAAGAGGGCCGCGTCCTAGGACCTCTTCTGGCCATCGTGCGTTGGCCGCAGTGGGGTCTATCTGTGCAACTACATCCGCATGCCCTTTGGCCTGATGAATGCGGGTTCCACACACCAGCGCCTTGCCCGGGCCATGCTTGCGCCCTACGAGGTCCGGCGCCGCGCGGTGCTGGTGGAGGTGCCAGGCCCTAGCGAGGACCCCGAGCCTCCGGAGGCGTCGAGCTCATGAAGGCTAGGCTCCAACGACTACCTCAACGCTTCAGCGGCATCGCCGCCAGGTGACTTTTTGGTTTAGGTAACTTTTTGGTTTGTTCAGATTGAGGGCGCCCATCGGGCTGCATTATCCTCAGGCGGTTAGGGCCTGTCCCTGCAGCCGCGTCGTTTGCGCATGTATCAGAACCTTTTATGCATTTGATCAATTTCCTAAATATTCCAACTTGCATGCTTGGTGCTTCGCCACCATGAATGTCGCCGCGCCCTAACAATCCTGCCTTTGACCGCCTCGTGATTAAGGGCTGGCACGACGTATGTGCTCGGGTCCGTCCCTGCAGCGTTGACAAATCCAAGCGGTCGAGCTCTGTCTCGCGGGCCAGTCCCATGCACGTCACCTCCCGAGGCCCTTGGTGCTACGTCCTCGCATGAGCTAATCGGGAGTGGGTGAGTCAGGGCGCGCGGCACAGTTCCTGCAACCCCAGTCGGCGTTTCGCCGTCGCGGGAGCCGCGCGCCGGGTGTTTTCTCCTCGGATTTGTCGCATGAGAAGACTAGGCACGGCGTCTGTGCTCGGGTCCATACCTGCAGCGTCAATAAATCCAATGGCTGAGCTCTGTCTGGCGGGCCGTCCCCGTTCACGTCACCTCCAGGGGTCATTGGTGTTTGGCCTTCTCATTCGATGGCCCTTGGAAATTCGTTCGACGCAGGTTTCTCCAAAATATACAGGACTTGCAGTGGCGCCTCCTACCGGAAGACTCAGGCGCAACCCGCCTTTGAGGTAGGGCCTCGTGAGACCCGCGCTGGCTCACGAGTGCCCAAATACACCTCCCAGTTCTACCGTGCAAGCCACGCGTACGAACTTAATGGGCTGTACACGCACGGGGGGCTCAGGAGCCGAGCCCCCCTTCCCATGCCCAAGTGGAAGCCCCATGCTCCGCGCTGGCAGACAACACTGTCGCTCAGCGGCTATGCCCACGCAACGTGGAAGCCCCATGCTCCACGCTGGTGGATAAACAACTGAGGGCGCCCTAGTGGCTGCACCAACCTCAGGATGGCCCCTCACGGCCCTGTCTCGCAGCATTCCCCTGGGATGCCTGCGCGAGGGGGCTGCACGGGGGCTACGCTCAGGCTGGGCCTAGCACGCGCCACCTCTCCAGGTCCCCAATACCTAGTCTTCCCGCGTCCCTCCCAGGCAGAAGCTGGCGAGGAAAGGTATGGGAGCTGCTCGTACGTCAAGGGGGACCCCGGAGCATCGCGACTCATGGGCCTCACTGGTCACGTAGCCCCTCACCCCTTGGCATCGTCCTGGTGATCCGGACGCCACAACAGCGGTTGAGGTATGCGCGGGACCAGGCCCTGCCGACGCAGAGCTCAAGGCGCTCCAAATCTCCTAGTCAACCTCGTCATCGCCATGTTCCCTTCATGAGGGCTGCTCGTACGTCAAGGGGGACTACTGAGCATCGCGATTCAGGAGCCTCACTGGTCACGTAGCCCCTCACCCCTTGGTACCGTCCTGGTGATCCAGACGCCCCAACGGCGGTTGAGGTATGCGCGGGATTGGGTCCTGCCGACGCAGAGCGCTACAGCTAACAGGAAGGAAGCAAGGCGAGGAAGGAAACCACATAATTTAGCAGTCATTACAAGCATTAAATGTCTTCGAAAATGCAAACAAGTCTAACGCCTCCGCGAGGCACGATGAATGTTACAGGAAAGGACCTAGGAGGAGGAGCTGGCACCGTCGCTCGCCCCTACCATGGGGAGCTCGTCGTCGACATCGCTGCCGTTGTCATCATCGTCATGGACCTTCGCAGCTGCAGGAGGCGAGGGAATGGCAACGCAGGCGAACTTCTTCATCAATGCCTCCACGACGCCCTCCACGGCTGTCGCCGTAGAGGCGCGAACCCCAGGATCAACCGGGTGAATCACGGTGCCGAAGTCGAAACCCGGTTCGTGGAGGTAGAGGTGGCTGAAGACGCGTGTCGCGGCCGTGGAGAAGAGGTCGCGGCACTCACTCTCCAAGACGGTCTCTACCCTGGCAACGGCACCCTCAAGCACCTCGGCGAGCTTGGAAGAGAGCCCCGTGAAGCCACTCTCAAGAGCTACCAGGGGTTCGTCGAATCCCCCCGGTAGATGGAGTGCAACGCCTCGCGGAGCCTAAGCTCGACGGAGGGAAGGGCATCACGCTCCGCAGCCCTTCTCTGCTCAGCCGCAGAAAGGGCCTCCTCCCTGGCGTCCAGCTTGGCCTTCCCCACAGCGACTTCCTCCTTCAGCTTGTCCAGACGCTCGCGCTCTGTGGCTCGGTCGGCCGCCGCCTGGGACAGCACGGAGTCGCGGTCGGCAAGCTTGACCTCGCAGGCCTTGAGGTCCCCCTCCCGCTGGTGGAGCTGTTCCGCGAGCGCAGTCTTCTCCTCCTGAAGAGCCTTCAGGCTGGCCTCCGCTTCACCGCAGTGCTCCATGGCAGACGCTGCATCGGCCAGCGCCGCGTCGCGAGCCGCCTTGGCTGACGCGGCTTCCTTCCTGCTCTCCGAAGCGGTGGCCTCGGCTTGGCTCCAAGCTGCCCTGGCAGCGGTGTCGGCCTGGAGCCACCCAGAAAGGAGCCCCAAGCGCTCCTTCGCGAGGCGGCCATCGGCGCTCTGGAGATCGTCCCGGACTCGATCCAGAGCAGCGTAGGCCCCCTCCAGGGTGCCTGACTCGACCAGAAGAACACGACTCGAAGGCCATGGCACCACTTCAGGCGGGGCGAGGATGGACGGCCCCTCGGCCAGCCGGCCCTCGGGGGCTGGCCTCTCCGGCAGCGGTGCCAATGCACCCCCAGGGGCAGAGGTAGCCTCTCCCACGGGCATCGGGGGCTCCACAGTCGCGGCAAGGAGTGTCTCCCCGTGAGCATCCTTCGCGGGCCTCGGGGGCTCCACGACCGCGACAAGGCGAGTCGCCTCGTGAGCCTCCTCACCCATGGTGTCCGGCCCCCCATCAGGCGACGGCGGGGCGCCAGGGGCAGGCATCGCGTCGGAGGGCACCTTCGGTTTGATGCCCGCCTTCTTCTTCCTCATCTTCGGCATGGCGGCGCTCCTGGTTACCAAGCAAAGAAGGGACCATAAGCACGCGAGCCACCGGCGGGTGGCCTGGAGCAAAGCAGGGATACTTACTCTTCGGCGTCAACCCACTTCCTCTTCTTCTCCACCGCGGCGAAGGTGGGCGTGCCCTCGCCCTTCTCCAGGGAGGCACCACCGTGCAGGGAAGCGGAGATGTCGCCCCAAGGGCCGTGGCCGGAGAGGCCGTACCCGCCACGGCCGCAGCCGCCTCGCCCACAGCCTGCGGCCCAGGCAGGGGCGAGATGAGCGCCTCAGTCGCCACACTGGCGCGAGGGGGGGCACTCCGGACGAGGCCCCGCTGCGCGCTTCTCCAAGGTCGCCCGGCCGACGGTCCGCGGGGCCCGAGGGGTGGATCCAGACCCCCTGGGGACCCTGGCGAACCGCGAAGTACTAGCACCCAGGGGTTCGCCGGTGTCGTCGTCGTCCTCGAAGCCGCGGAGGAGCACGCTCCGCGACGGAGGGGACACTTCTTCCAGATCCTCGTCCTTAGTCTCCTCCGAGTCTCCCTCACCCGTGGTGTCGTCGGAGAACACCGTCACTAGGGAGCAAGGGCACTCGGCCGGAGAAAGCCCCAACTCATCGAAGGTGGGCATGGCAGCGACCAGGTCGGCCTTGTCGTCGCGGTAATACAGTGGGGCGTAGGCCTCGAGGAGGTCCCCGGGATCGCCGTTGAGCAGGGTCGCCATGGCCCTGTTCAGCTCCCCATTGGTCAGGCGAGCAGGTCGCAGCCTGATGCTATCTCCAGCGCCCTGGTAGTCCCACATGGGCTTTGAGTGAGCCTGGAGCGGCGCCAGGCGTTGCGCCAGAAACTCCTTCACTATCATCCCCCTGGCCAGCTTCCTGGCGCTGATGTCTCTAGAGATCTGCTCCAGGACGGGCTTAGCCCGGGGGTCGGTGAGCTTCGCGGAGCTCCACACGGGAGTCTTCTCCGGCAGCCCCTTCGGGAGCTCCAGGCGAGAGTTGAGGCCCTGAAGTTCTCCACCTTCTTCCCGGCCTTCAAGAGCATGTTCCCGCTCTGGACCACGACGAAGGAGACGCACGTCGACCGCTGAGCGCCGTCGTGAAACCGCAAGCTGAAGAAATGGCGGAAGAGGGCCACAGAAGGCTTCACGCCTATGAAGGCCTCACAGTAAAAGGCGAATACGGACAAAAGCAGGATGGAGTTGGGTTGGAGATGGAGTGCCTGGATCACATAGTGCTCGAGGATGGCGGTGAAGAACCCCGAGAAGGGCGGAACGAGCCCGGAGAAGATGTTGTGGAGGAAGAAAGGGTAGACTGACTTGGCCAGGCTGCGCTGCTCCGCGGAGCTGCACCATATCAAGGTCCGCCCCCATTCATTGGTGTCGTCCGCCGTCGACGGAAGCACCGGGGCGAGGTCCCCGTCCTTGGCTATGGTGGACTGTGAGAACGCCGGTGAGGTGGAAGCGGAGGCTGAGCCTTGGGCTTCGCCCTTCAACTTGCCGGCGGGCGCCATCGAGAGGTCCTAGAGAACAAGAGAGCAAGGGGGAGAAATGTGCAGCACTGAGATCTGGAGGAGTTCTCGCAGAGGATGGAGATCTGGACGAAGGAGCAAGAGCACAGGGAAGGAAAGCAATAATGGCTCTGCACCGGGCGTCAGGCTTTTGTCGGTTCGGGCAGTTGCCGAGGAGACACGGGAGCGGAGACGTCCGCATCCAACCGTGTGCCACTCGCCAGGCCTGGCCCGCAGGCGATTAGGGCCTGTGGCGCTTCGGGCCATCCTCTTCGGCTTCGCCCTGAAGCCAACTCGGGCGCGCCTTGGGCCCGGGGGCTACTGTCGGCGTCTTGGGAACGGGGGTACCCAGACCTGCCTGCCTACGGCCCAGGGCATGGTCCACTTCGACAGCCTGATATGGCCCGGCACGGCATCACTCAACACAAGGCCCTCGCGAGAGCCCCATCCTCGCGAGGAGGACAACGCCAAGACCCTCGGAGGGAGGAAGCCCCCCCCCCAGGTTGCCTCCCGAGGGGCGGAAATCCCTATGCAGCGCCCGGCCTCGTGAGGTCGAGGGTGACGCAAGCCGGGCCAGGCAGGCGCCAGCAGGCACAGGGGAGACAGTTTCCTCTTTGGTGCAAAGGAGACAAGGACGTACATGGGTTCCCAAGGCACGGCGCCAAAGGTTTCCGTTCTGGTGTAACAAGACCTAGCCCACGAGCTCGGCAGGACGGATGTCATCGCCGAGCCCACATCTGCATCACCACCAGCTACTTTGCAGGCGAAGGCCACCTTTCGTCAGGATAAGATGTACCTCCTGTCCCCTTTCGAATTTGGTCGTTGTGGGATCCCTTCCCGCCAGTGCGATAAGGGAAGAGGACCCGGGCCACTATAAATAGGGACTAGGCTGCTCTATAGGAAGGGAGATCCAGAACCACCCGAGCGCCCTCACGAGGTAGCTCATCGTTGTACCAGTTCATCCACAAACCTCCTCGAGAGGCAATCCACCCAAAGCAGGAGTAGGGTTTTACGCTTCGCAGCGGCCCGAACCTGGGTAAATCCGCGTGTTGGCATTCTTCCTCGTGATTGAGAGACTCGATTGGGGTAGGCTTTGGAGCTGTGAGCTTGGGGACAAAGCTGGTTGGGATCTTTGCACACGCCCCTGAGTTCGAACCTCTTTGGGTTTTGCGGAGCCCGAAATCCGACAACTACAAATTAAGTGAAGTTCAATATGCAACGAGTTGCATATTGACGAAACTCAACGTTAGATTGTTTTTTCGCACTCGCTTATTTACACGGCAAGTTTAAATGATTTTAAACAGGGCAACGGTGAAGCATAAATAAACTAAATCATCTAGGCAATTTAAATGAGGTCGGAAGCAACATATAGCATTTCCGAAACGACCCCATATGCAAATTTCAAATTTGGTCCAGGTCTGTCCTAAACATATTTTATATTTATCAAACATGAAAATAAAGTGGACCATGTGATTCTACACATTTTTCTAGTCGAGTTACATATGTGGATCATTTCAAAACGGAGCCACGGTTATTTAGTTATGAAATAAATCATTTTCACATGGCATTTATGCAAACAGCAGGTTTAAAATTTTTTATCATGGATGAAAGTTAGAAATTGTGAAACGCCATGAAATTCTAGTCATCTTACATATATAAAGTTTTTACATACGATGCACGGTTAAATTAAATATTAATATTTTAAAATGGTGGCTTTTTCTGAAAATATGCAATTTTCTGGATAATTAGCTAATTCGCTCTGCGAAAAAATGTAGCACGGGCCTAATCTGGATCTGGTCCAACAGTTCAACAAGTGCAATATAACTACGTAGCGCACATGCGCTGGATAGCTAACAGGTGCACATGCGGGGGGTAGCGCTGGAGTGCTCACCTTCTGGCCTGTCAGGCTGGTCGGTGGAGAGGTTCGGCTGGGCCGCTGGAGGAGCTGGACCGGGGCGACGCGGGCTGGTGGCTGGGCCATGGGGAGGCCGAGGCAGAGGGCCGGCGGTTGCGTGGACCATCTGGGCGGGACGCGGTCAACGGCGCAGCTCGGGCACCTCGTCCTCTCGTGCTCCTACACGAGCGGAGGCATGGCGAAGGTTGCAGCGCTGCTTCGGCGAAGCAGCAGCGGAACTGTGGGGCGGGGATGTGTGGGAGCGGCAGACCCGGCCGCTCCTGACCCATTCTGGTAGGATCTGGCCGAAGACAAGGTGGGGTCAGCCACTGGCGGAGCTCCATTCGTCGACATTCATGGCGGGGTTTCCAGGAGGAGAAAGAGCATGGGGGATGAGAGAATGGGAGCAGAGCGAAAGAAAGGGAAGCAGAAGGAGATGCGGTGCGGGGCACTGTCCTGGGGCTCCGGCGGCTCGTCGCCGGTGGCCTTCATGGCCAGCAGGCGAGGAGGCTGGCACGGGGGGCGCGAGGTACGCTGCAGGGTGGAGGAACGAGGCAGATCGGGCGCTTCGGGCGGCGGCGGTTGCCTCGGCCCGGTTCGGGCCCGGGACGGGCTTCAAGATGGGCTTGCGCGGAACCTGTCGGCTGGAGGAGGGAGACAACGCTGGGAGGTGGCGGCTGGGGGTTGGGGATGCACAGAAAATGAGATGGAGAGTTATGGTTTCTAGATTTGGACGTGCGAATGTCCATTTATAGGTAGGGTGGCTAGGGTTAGGGGGGGTTTGCCCGAATTCGGACCGTTTGATCTCGATCGGACGGTCCGAAACGGACGGGTAGGCTAGGTGGGTCTAGTGGGCTTTGTAGAGGTATGGGCTGAGAGAAGAGAGGGAATAGAGCAACCCGTGACAGAGTTTTGAAACCCAAAAACGTCCGCTAATTAAACCAGCTAAAGTGCCGCTATATGTTTAACGGTTGGACTATCAAACTACCTCCGAATGCGACGAAATTTGGCAGGCGGTCTAGCTACACTATATTAAGACTACACGCCAACTTTCACCCCATTCCAAGAATGTTTTATACGCCCATTTAAAAACAATATTTTAATGATGTCGCGGGCGCGTGCGAGTGTGGTTGGTCACGAAATGGTCAACGACAAGAACGGAGAGAATCTGCAACTACGAAACGGATGCAAGTTTTGAAAAATGATGGAAATGAAGTGTCGATGCTATGCAGATGATGCGAATGATGCGATGATGAATGCGACAACCAAATGAAACACACGGCGAGGCTCGAAATAACTGGAAGGCATCTGAAGCATAGGTCCCGGGCATTTACACAGCAGCTTCATGTAGTATTGTCAGGAAATTGGCACCAAGGTATGCTTTGCATCAGTTGCTCACCCCAGGATCAATAGACAAGTAGAAAGAGCAAATGTTGAAGTGCTGCGGGGCCTCTAGATGAGAACTTTCGACAAGCTGCACAAGCATGGAAGGCACTGGATTGATGAACTCCCGATAGTTCTTTGGTCAGTCAGAACGACACCAAATCGAGCCACCGGCGAGACACCCTTCTCCCTTGTTTATGGTGCAGAAACCGTTCTCCCCACGGAACTCGCATACGGGTCACCGAGTGTGCAGGCCTTTGACGAGGACCGGCAAGAGCAAGTACGGCAAGATGATGCCATGCTCCTCGAGGAAGATCGTCTCTAGGCCGCGCTGCATGCCGCTTGGTACCAGCAGACTCTGCGCCGCTATCACAACCGTAGGGTGCGCACCAGGAGTGTTGAGGAAGGCGACCTTCTTCTCCGACGAATTCAAGCCGCGAAGGGATGAAACAAGTTTACGCCAAAGTGGGAAGGCCCTTACCAGGTAGTACGAGTCACCAGGCATGGCGTAGTCCGCCTAGAGACCGAAGCGGCACTTCGGTGCAAAACTCGTGGAATATCGAGCATCTTGGCAAGTTCTACCCATGAGGCACGGTTGTCGGGCCGCCCGGCAACCCCTTTTGTACAAGTTCGCCGGCAAGACATGTAATCCTTTGTACAGAGCCAGGCGATGACCCTCGGCGTAGTCAATGAAGCTAAGTGTTCTACAACTCTTTGTCAAAGTACATATTTATCTTATGTATCTTATGTGGGATGTTGTGATCATTGTTTACTTGTGTAAGTTGACTATTGAACCACTTATGTTCCTAGCCTGCTCTATTTTCTCTTCTTTATTTATCTCCAAAGGGAGAAGGGGGGCCCCGTGTGCAAGTCTTCCCGGGGGGAGAGGCGATACGAACACCTACAGATGCGTTCAAGGACGATCACCTTGCGGCAAGAAAAACAACAAAAAAAGCTAGGTTGCAAAAACTCTTCAAAAAAAACGAGTTTTTCCCCTTGGGCAAAATTGGTGCTTGTGTGAGAAAACCTGCATGCTAAGGGGCCCTTTCTCAGGGGTCACTGACGGCTCCATTGTCCCCATCGGGAAAGTGCGCCTGCCTGTCACCTTCGGCGGGCGTAACAAATACCACACCGAGCTCATCGTCTTCGACGTCGCCCACATCCACCTCCCGTACAACGCGATCCTCGGGTACCCCACCCTCGCCAAATTCATGGCGGTGACTCACCATGGCTACAACGTCCTCAAGATGCCGGGGCGTGGTGGCGTCATCACCATCGCCTGCGATGAAAAGGATGCCGTTTGCTCCCTCGAGCGCGCCTACCGTGCCGCAGCGGCCGAGCACTTAGACGACGAAGGGGACGTACTGCTTCGCGAGGATGTCCCCAGGAAGAAGAAGCAGCTCCTCTCCAAGGGGCGCCAGGGGGCTGAACCCTACAAGGACGGTGCCTCAGGCTCCGCGCCCGGGGCCAAGGCCCCTCCCTCCCTCGCATAGGAAGGCACGCCCGACGCTTCCCTTGGGTCGGGCCTGGGGGCTTCCACCTGGAAGACTACCGACCTGACCAGTGAGATGAGGGAGGTGCTCGGGCACAACCTAGAGGCGTGTTTCGACACGCATCCACCCAAGCAAGGAGCACGGCGCGAGGCGCCAAGTTCACGGGAGTTCATCACCAGTGCAATTGAGAAGCTTCAGGAAGCACAGGCCATGCGCGGCGGGCGTCGCCCTACATCACCAAGCGCGACCGCCGTCGTCGGCTCGGGCGGCGCGCCGCGCGTCTGCGTCAACGTACCCGGCATCAACAGGGCCGCGTCCCAGGACATCTTCTGGCCGTCGCGCGTCGGTCGCGGTGGAGTCTACCCATGCAACTACATCCGCATGCCTTTTGGTCTGATGAACGCGGGCGCCACATTTCAGCGCCATGCTCAGGCCATGCTCGCGCCCTATGGGGTCCAGCGCCACGCGGTGCTGGAGGAGGCGCCGAGCCCGAGCGAGGGCCCCAAGCCTCGGGAGGCGCCGGGCTCATGAAGGCCAGGCTCACGGAGATGCAAGGCGAAGCTCCGACGACTACCTCGACGCTTCATCGGTACTGCTACCAGGTAACTTTTTGGTTTGCTCAGTTTGAGGGCGCCCGTCGGGCTGCATCATCCTCAGGCGGTTAGGGCACGTTCCCGCAGCCGCATCATTTACGCATGTACCAGAACCTTTCATGCATTTGATCAATTTCCTAAATATTCCAACCTGCATGCTCGGCGCTTCGCCACCATGAATGTCGTCGCGCCCTAATGATCCTGCCTTCGACCGCCTCGTGATTAAGGGCTGGCACGGCGTCTGTGCTCGGGTCCGTCCTTGCAGCGTTGATAAATCCAAGCGATCGAGCTCTGTCTCATGGGCCAACCCCGTGCACGTCACCTCCCGTGGTCCTTGGTGCTTTGTCCTCGCATGAGCTAATCGAGAGTGGGTGAGTCAGGGTGCGCGGCACGGTTCCTGCAACCACAGTCGGCCTTTTGCCACCACGGGAGCCGCGCGCCGGGTGTTTTCTCCTCGGAGTTGCCGCATGAGAAGACTGGGCACGGCGTCTGTGCTCGGGTCCGTCCCTGCAGCGTCAATAAATCCAATGGTTGAGCTCTGTCTGGCGGGCCGGCCCCGTTCACGTCACCTCCTGGGGTCATTGGTGTTCGGCCTTCTCATGCGATGGCCCTTGGAAATCCATTCGGCGCGGGTTTCTCCAAAATATACAGGACTTGCAATGGCGCCCTCTACCGGAAGACTCAGGCGCAACCCGCCTTTGAGGTAGGGCCTTGTGAGACCCGTGCTGGCTCACGAGTGCCTAGATACACCTCCCAGTTCTACCGTGCAAGCCACGCGTATGAACTTAATGGGTTGTACATGCCCGGGGGGCTCAGGAGCCGGGGCCCCCCATTCCCACGCCCAAGTGGAAGCCCCATGCTCCACGCTGGCGGACAACACTGTCGCTAAGCGGCTATGCCCACGCAACGTGGAAGCCCCATGCTCCGCGTTGGTGGATAAACAACTGAGGGCGCCCTAGCGGCTACATCCAACCTTAGGATGGCCCCTCGTGGCCCCGTCTCGCCGCATTCCCCTGGGATGCCCGCGTGAGGGGGCTGCATGGGGGCTACGCTCAGGCCGGGCCTGGAGCGCGCCACCTTCCCAGGTCCCTGATACCTGGTCTTCACGCGTCCCTCTCAGGCGAAAGCTGGCAAGGAAAGGTATGGGAGCCGCTCGTACCTCAAGGGGGACCCCTGAGCATCGCGACTCAGGAGCCTCACTGGTCACGTAGCCCCTCACCCCTTGGCACCGTCCTAGTGATCCGGACGCCCCAACGGCGGCTGAGGTATGCTCGGGATCGGGCCCTGCCGACGCAGAGCGCAAGGCACTCCAAATCTCCAAGTCAACCCCATCTTCGCCACGTTCCCTTCATGAGGGTTGCTCGTACGTCAAGGGGGACTCCTGAGCATCGCGACTCAGGAGCCTCACTGGTCACGTAGCCCCTCGCCCCTTGGCACCGTCCTGGTGATCCGGACGCCCCAACGGCAGTCGAGGTATGCGCGGGACCAAGCCCTACCGACGCAGAGCGCTATAGCAAGCAGGAAGGAAACAGGGCGAGGAAAGAAACCACATAATTTAGCAGTCATTACAAGCATTAAAATGTCTCCGGAAATGCAAACAAGTCTGACGCCTCCACAAGGCACGATGAATGTTACAGGAGAAGACCCATGAAGAGGAGCTAGGAGGAGCTAGACCACCACCCGTCCCGACCGCGGGGAGCTCATCGTCGACATTGATGCCGTTGTCATCGTCATCACTAACCCTTGCAGTCGCAGGAGGAGGTGAGGGAACGGCGATGCAGGCGAACTTCTTCATCAGCGCCTCCACGGCGCCCTCCACGGCCGTCGTCGTAGCGGCACAAACCCTAGGATCAACCGGGCGGATCACGGAGCCGAAGTCAAAACTCGGCTCGCGAAGGTAGAGGTGGCTGAAGACGCGCGTCGCGGACGCGGAGAAGAGGTCGTGGCACTCACTCTCCAAGACGTTCTCCACCCTGGCGATGGCACCCTCAAGCACCTCAACGAGCTTTGAAGAGAGCCCCACGAAGCCGCTCTCAGGAGCCACTAGGGGTTCTGCGAATCCCCCCAGTAGATGGAGTTCAGCGCCCGACGGAGCTTGAGCTCGACGGAGGGGAGGGCACCAAGCTCCGCAGCCTTCCTTTCCTCAGCCGCGACAAGGGTCTTCTCCCTGGAGTCGAGCCGAGCCTTCTCCATAGCTACTTCCTCCTTTAGCCTGTCCAGATGCTTGCGCTCCGCGGCTTGGTCGGCCGCCGCCTTGGATAGCGCGGAGTCACGGTCAGCAAGCTTGGCCTCGCAGGTCTTGAGGTCTTCCTCCCACTGGTGAAGCCGTTCCGCGAGCGCAGTCCTTTCCTCCTGAAGAGCCTTCAGGCGGACCTCCGCCTCGTCACAGTGCTTCACGGCAGACGTTGCATCGGCCAGCGCGGCGTTGCGGGCTGTCTTGGCTGATGCGGCTTACTTCCTGCTCTCAGCTGCGGTGGCCTCGGCTTGGCTCCAAACTGCCACGGCTGAGGCGTCGGACTGGAGCCACCCAGAAAGAAGCCCCAAGCGCTCCTTCGCGAGGTAACCGTCGGCGGCCCCGAGGGCGTCTCGGACCTGATCCAGGGCGGCGTAGGCCCCATCCAGGGCGCCTGACTCGATTGGAGGGCCACAAGTCAGAGGCACCAGGGCCCGGCCCGGATGTGGCGCCTACGCGGCGGTAGGAGCCACCTCTAGGGGGCAGAAGCATGGAGAGCAGAAGGCGCCGGAGGCTGCGCTACTACCACAGACAAGGCAGGGAGGGACGGTCCTATAGCCAGCTGGCCCTCGGGGGCTGTCCCGTCAGGCAGTGGCGCGGGCGCGCCCCCAAGGGCAGAAGCAGCTTCTCCAACGGGCATCGGGGGCTCCGCGGCCGTGACGAGGAGAGTCGCCCCGCGAGCCTCCTCGCCCGTGACATCCGGCGCCTCATCAGGCGTCAGCATGGCACCAGGAACGGGCGTCACATCAGAAGGCACCTTCGGCTTGACGCTGCCTTCTTCTTCTTCGCCTTCGGCATGGCGGCACTCCTGATTGCCAAGCAAAGAAGGGACCATTAGCACAAAAACCACCGGAAGGCGGCCAAAAACCAAGCAGGACTACTTACTCCTGGACGTCGACCCACTTCCTATTTTTCTCCACCTCGGCGAAGGCGGGAATGCCCCCGCCCTTCTCCGGGGAGGCGTCGTCGCGTGGGGGAGCAGATGAACCGTGCGTAAGGGCCGTGGCCGGAGAGGTCCCACCAGCCCCAGACGCGGCCGCCTCGCCCACAGGCTGCAGCTCGGGCAGGGGCGAGGCGGGTGCTTCAGCCACCTTGCTGGCGTGAGCTGGGTACTCCGGAGGAGGCCCGGCCTCGCGTTTCCTCGGGGTCACCCGGCAGGCGGACCGTGCGGCCCGAGGTGTGGGCCCCGGCCCCTTGAGGACCCTGGCGAGTTGCGAAGGACTTGCAGCAGGGGGCTCGCTGGCATCGTCGTCATCGAAGCCGTGGAGAAGCGCACTCCGCGATGGAGGGGACACTGTCCCCTCCGAGTCTTCCTCATCCGCGGTGTCGTCGGAGGACACCGCCACAGGGGCGCCAGGGCACTCGGCCGGAGAGAGCCCCAGCTCATCGAAGATGGGGATCGCGGCGACCAAATCGGCCTTGTCGTCGCGGCAGTACAGCGGGGCGTAGGCCTCAGGAAGGTCCACGGGATCGCCGTTGAGCAGGGTCGCCATAACCCTGTTCAACTCCTCGGAGGTCAGGCGCGCGGAGCGAAGCCTGATGTCATCACCACCGCCCTGATAGTCCCACATGGGCCTCGAGTGAGACTGGAGGGGCGCCAGGCGTTGCGCCAGGAACTCCTTCACTATCATTCCCCCGGTCAACTTCCTGGCCCTGATGTCTTGAGAGATCCGCTGCAGAACTGGCTTGACCCGGGGGTCGGAGAGCTTTGCAGAGCTCCACGCAGGAGTCTTCTCCTGCAGCCCCTTTGGAAGCTCCAGGTGGGAGTTGATGCTCTTGAGATCCAAGAGGACCCAGCGGTGCCTGAAGTTCTCCACCTTCTTCCCGGCCTTTAAGAGCATGTTCCCGCTCTGGACCGCGACGAAGGAGACGCATTCCCACCGCTGAGCGCCGTCGTGAAGCCACAAGCTGAAGAAATGGCGGAACAGGGCCATCGAAGGCTTCACGCCCATGAAGGCCTCACAGTAGAAGGCGAAGACGGACAGGAACAGGATGGAGTTGGGTTGAAGATGGAGAGCCTGGATCCCGTAGTGGTCGAGGACGGTGGTGAAGAACGCGGAGAAGGGCGGAACGAGCCCGGAGAAGATGTTGTGGAGGAAGAAAGGGTAGACCGACTTGGCCAGGCGGTGCTTCTCTGCGGAGCCGCACCATATCAAGGTCCGCCCCCGCTCATAGGTACCATCTGCCGTCGACGGAAGCACCGGGGCGAGGTCCCCGTCCTTGGCTATGGTGGACTCCAAGAGCGCCGGCGAGATGGAAGCAGAGACCGAGCTCTGAGCCTCGGGTTTCGACTTACCGGTGGGAGCCGTCGAGGAGTCCTTGAGGCCGAGGAAGCGAGAAGGAAGACGGTGCGGTGCTGAGATCTGGAGAGGTTCTCACAAAGGATGGGGATCTGGGAGAAGGAGCAAGAGCGTAGAGAAGGAAAGCAATAATGGCTCGACACCGGACGTTAGGCTTTTGTCGGTTCGGGCAGTTGCCGTGGAGACACGGGAGCGGGGACATCTGCATCCAACCGCACACCAGGCCTGGCCCGCAGGCGATAAGGGCCCGTGGCGCTTCGAGTCGTCTTCTTCGGCTTCACCCCGAAGCCAACTCGAGCGCGCCTTGGGCCCGGGGGCTACTGTCGGCGTCCTGGGAATGGGGGTACCCAGACTTGCCTGCCTGCAGCCCAGGGCGTGGCCTGCCTCGACGGTCCGTATGGCCCGGCGAGGTTTCGCTCAAGACAAGGCCCTCGCGAGAGCCCCACCCTCGCGAGGAGGACAACGCCAAGGCTCCCGGAAGGAGGAGCCCCCCCCCCCCAGGCCCCCTCCTGAGTGGCGGAGATATCTATGCAATGCTCGGCCTCGGGAGATCAAGGATGATGCAAGCCGGGCCAGGTGGGCACCGGCACGCGCAGAGGAGACGGTTTCTTCTTTGGTGCAAAGGAGGCAAGGGCATACGCGGGTTCCCAAGGTGTCCCGCCAAAGGTTTCCATTCCAGTGCAACGAGACCAAGACCAGCAGGCTCGACAGGACGGATGTCACCAGTGAGCCCACCACCGCATCACCGCCAGCTACTTTGCACGCGAAGTCCACCTTTCGTCAGGATAAGATGTACCTCCTGTCCCCTTTCGAATTTGGCCATTGTGGGATCCCTTCCCGCCATTGCGATAAGGGAAGAGGACCCAGGTCACTATAAATAGAGGCTAGGCTGCTCCGTAAGGACGGAGCGAACACCACCTGAGCGCCCTCGCGAGGCAACTCACCACTGTACTAGTTCATCCACAAACCTCCTCGTGAGGCAATCCACCAAAATAAGGAGTAGGGTTTTACGCTTCGCAGCGGCCCAAACCTGGGTAAATCCTCGTGTGTTAATCTCTTTCCCCTCGATTGTGCGAGTTCATCGGGCTAGGCTGTCGAGCTGTGAGCTTGAGGGCGAAGCTGGTGGAGATCTTCGCACACGCCCCTGAGTTCGAACCTCCTTGGGTTTTGCGGAGCCCGAAATCCGACAGATGTTAAAGGTTTAGGTAAACACTCATCCATTGTCCAAACTCAGCTAGAACAAGTTGCTAGGTCACAAAATAATTTGTTTACTGAAATGAATAATAAAACCAATGATCATGCTATTAGAGTTTTGACTAGATGGGGTAGAATGACACAAGAACCCCTCTGTCTTGAAGGACATCCTAAAAGAATTGAACAAGATTCTCAGAATACTAATAATGATGCACCTAGTCCTTCTAGGAAGAAAAAGGAAAAAAATGATAGTAATTTGCATGATTCTAGTGAACCAATGATAGAAAAACCTTGTGAGAATCATGGTGATGTTTCTATTTCTGATGTTGAGACACAACCTAGTAATGAACACGCACCTAGTGATAATGAGAATGATGATGTTCATGCTAATGCTCAACCAGATAATGATAAAGAATCTGATAATTATGTAGAAATAGAACCTGCAGCTGATCCTAATAACTCGCCACCTAAGAATAAGTGTTATGATAAAAGAGATTTCCTTGCTAGAAAACATGGTAAAGAAAGAGAGCCATGGGTTCAAAACCCAGCCATTCACTCATAAACCTTCTAAAATAGGGATGAGGACGATTTTGAGCACTTCGTTGAAATGCTTAGGCCAGTCTTTTTGTGCACACGCTTGACTAATATTCTGAAGATGATTCCTTATGCGAAATATATGAAAGATACCTAAAATTGAGATTTCCACCATGCTTGCTAATTATTCTTTTGAGGGTGGAGTACCAAAGAAATTGAGAGACCCGGGATACCCACTATACCTTGCTCCATTAAACAAAGTTATGTTAAAATTTCTTTATGTGATCTAGGAGCCGGTGTTAGTGTTATACCTTTATGTCTTTATAAAATACTTGATTTGAATAAGCTCACACCTACTGAAATATCTTTGCAAATGGCAGATAAATCTACTGCTATACCTATTGGGATGTGTGAGGATGTCCCCATTGTTGTTGCAAATGTTACTATTTTGACAGACTTTGTTATTCTTGAGATTCCTGAGGATAACAACATGTCGATTATCCTTGGTAGACTCTTTTTGAATACTGCAGGGGCTGTTATTGATTGCAACAAAAGCCAGGTTACTTTTCATGTTAATGGAAATCATCATACGGTATACTTTCCGAAGAAACGAGTTATGGTTAATAATATCAATTCTATTGAGCAAGTGGCAACAATTACTTTTGGAGAGTTCAAAATTCCTCTACCTACTTCCAAGAACAAATATGATATTCTTATTGTTGGGGAAATGCAGATCCCCCATTGAGGTAACTTAGTGTCATACGGAAAAAAATCGGTTTCATGCCAATCGAAAACGGTTCGTTAATAATACTTGATCAACCTTGTCAATGGATTCTTTTTCAAAATCATGTAGTCGATAAATTTAGTAGGCACACTTTCTGTAACTTTATGCTCTCTATTATTTGTAGTTTAATAAAGAAAAATGCCATGATTTTCATGTTTTCTGAATAAACCGTGCAATAGAAAAATGACCCAAAAATAAAAGTGCTCAGGATGCCACAAAATTTTAACATGAATTTATGTAGAATATATTAGAATTTCTGGAGCTGAAAACATCCCACGGGGGTGCACCAGTTGGCCACAAGGCACATGGGCGCGGCCACACCCCCCCCCCCCCCCCCCCACGGGCGCGCCTACCTACCTTGTGGGTCCCATAGGGACCCACTCACTTATTCCTTCAGCTCACTTCATCTCTTACCTCTAGCAAAAATTCCTGGTAGCTCTATCTCTCTCTCTCTCGTGTTCTTGCTCCCAAACCTGAGATTTTCGATCTCTTTGCTCAGAACTCCGTTTCCAAAACGGTTTTAAGGGATTGCTCGTTGGTATGTGACTCCTCCATTGCACCAATTAGCTTTTTCTTTAGTGGATTATATCTTGCATATTTTGTTACACTTGGTGCTACTAAAAATGAGCTTGCAGGTTGAATTCTTTGAGTTCCAAGTTATTTGAATGCTTGATATGGCCTCTAAGCATCCCTATCAGTAGTTTCTATCAATCTTACAAAGTTTTGTTGATGTAATTTTGTGGTCCAAAAATTTCAGAAATTTGTTTTTAGGAAAATGAACATCTTTAGGAGGAGTTCTTCAAGAAGAAGTTCCTTTGGTGAGTCATCGAGCGAGAGCTCGGTGCGGCAAGCGTACACTGAACCAAGGGCAAGCTCAGCACGGATCGCTGAAGCCAAATCATGTCGTTGGCCTTCCGACGAGTTTATGACGGGAGCTGGTATTAAGGAGGAATTTGATCAATATATTTAAAACACTGAGCTCACCGCCTTCCTTGCAGATAAGTGCACTCAACACTATAATCTCACCTATTTGTTTACGCAAAAGTTTGAGTACCATTCTCGCACTTCAAGAGTCTTGTTTCATCTCTATGATAAATCATTTGGTATGTCTCTAGAAGAATTATGTGATGTTTGCAAAATTCCATATTAGGGTTCACTTAGTGAACCTCCAAAACCTGACTATGAAGTGTTCCTTAGAAGTCTTTGCAATGGTGAGGATAGAGGAGTTACGCAAGATAGAATAAAAAGTATTCAATTTCTCTCTATTCGTTACTTTGCACTTTTCAATGGAAATGTATTGTTGGAGAACAAGATTGCAGTGCGTTTTGCGCTCCTGACTTGAGAATTATTCTCACCGCTCTAACAGACACTAGACGGTATAACCTTGGGGCAATTATTGCCCGTCGCTTGCACTGCAATGCGGGTAATGGAGATTTATATGGAGGAATTTATGCTGCTCGTTTAGCTACTAAGTTAGGGGTCTCACCTCGACCCAATAATCCTATATTACCTGAAAAATATCTAGACTTCGAGGCAATGCATCGCCATGTTTTATTAAGGACGGAGCTCACATATATGATTATAACTTGAAATTTGATAAATACAATGTTGTCTCTGTTATTTTTCCTGCGCATGTCCTCTTTGATTTTCAGAGCAAACAGAGACATTTCAACTATGAGAACGAAGCACATGAGTTCAATGCAGCAGTGGAGGCCGCTCGAGCAGCACGGAACGCCTCCACGAGCTATCATTTCGACTATTATCCAGACCAAGGATGGTGACTACCAAGCTAGTCCAAGGCCTAAGCTTGGGGGAGTACACATTTATCATCGATATTACATTCATGTTCACACATTTTCATTCATCGGTGATCATCCTTTTTCATTGTATATCCATGTTAGTTTTATTTTTCGTTTTCTTCTTGTGTGTTTGGAAAACTTCTAAAACCCAAAAATATTTCTCGCTTCTTTTCGGTTTTTATTTCTTGTTTTATTAGTTTGTGGTATTAAAAGAAAACCCAAAAATATTTCCCGTTTCTTCTTTTACTTGTTGGGAGCTTTCCCGTGTAAATAGTTTTTCTCGTTTTTCATTTTTCTTCGTTAATTTGCTTTCTTTAGAAGAACTAAAAACTCCAAAAATATTTCAGTGGAAATTATTTTCCTTTCTTTGAGTTGCCGATAGGATAAGACCATGACGAAAATCTTGAGTGGCTTTCATATGCTATATTGTGGACCTAACGAAGAGCCAATATTACCTTGTCTTTTCCGTTGAATAAATGTTTTGTAGATTCCAACTTAGCCCAGATGCACACTTGCACTATTATTATTTTCACACCATTCGGTCATGCAAGTGAAAGGCAATAATGATGATAGTTGATGAAGTGATTGCGGTAAAGAAAGATGGTATGAACTCTTCTTGTTTTCTGTTTTTGTAAATATGTTTAGCTCACTCGCTCTAGATTCGGCATATTATGTTTGTGATGACCATTAGAGATTATAGTTTCTCATGCCATGCTTAAATAGCTAGGAGTGGATAATGCCTTATCTTGTGTGTCAACGTGCATTAAAATGGTTGTGATGTAGTATGTTAGCGCGGTATCCTCCTCTGAGTAATTCGAGTGGCTTGACTGGGCACATGTGCAAACATGTAGTTCAATCGAATCCAATGCAGCCTTCATGATATTTATGTTTAAGTGTTTATATCCTACTCATGCTAATTTTCAATGTTAATTAGTCGCAATGCATGATTATGACTGTTGTCGCTCTCTAGCTGGTCGCTTCCCCGTATATTTGCTAGCCTTCATTTGTACTAAGCGGAAATACTGCTTGTGCATCCAAAAAACTTAAACAAAAGTTGTTCCACATGAGTCCACTATATCTACCTATATGCGGTATTACCCTGCCATTGCAAGTAAATTTGCACATGCCACCTCAAATGATTCAAATAAATATATGTTTTGTGTGCTCGTACCGCTCATGGAGCGACGGGACGGTCAGAATCTTCCATGCTAAGCGGGTTATTCTTATGATGGTGTTTATTCACTTGTCATTGCACGAGAGAGAGGCTAGTAAAAAGGACGCCCAGTCCTACATAATCAAAAATAAATTAAACAAACTCCCTTGGAATGATGAACTTTGGAGGGCACCCATGGATTCGGTCAACCATGGCTCGTGTTTGTATGGTTGGGAGTAAACTTTACAATTTTGTTTGGGAACCGCTTATAATGTGTTTGTTGGAACACGCGGTACGCTACGCTAGCGCCAAATAAAATTTTCTACCGCGCACACAAGAACATGCTGCTGGAAATAGATCACGGGATCGGGTTTACCACTAGACGCGCAGTCATCGCAGCGGAAGTAGAGTTGGTTATGCGTGTAGTCGATCAGCCGATTCGTCTCCTCCTCGTGTAGCCGATCTCCCACGAACAGCTCCTCGCAGATCCCTCGAACAGTTCCTCGTGACAGATTCAAGCATTTGAACATCATTTCCAATCAACAATATATCATTCACATATAGGATCAGAAATGCAACTGAGCTCCCACTGACCTTCTTGAATACACAATGATCATAGTCGTTCTTGATGAAGCCAAACTCTTTGACCGCTTCATTAAAACGAATGTTCCAATTCCGAGATGCTTGCCTCAATCCATAAATGGATCTCTGAAGCTTGCATACCATGCCAGCATTCTTTGGATCGACAAAACCCTCAGGCTGTCTCATATACACGTCCTCAGTTAAATTTCCATTAAGTAAAGCCGTTTTGACATCCATCTGCCATATCTCATAGTCGAAATATGCAGCTATAGCAAGAATGATCATTGATTTAGGCATCGCTACCGGTGAATAAGTCTCACCGTAGTCAACTCCTTGAACCTGTCGATAACCTTTAGCGACAAGTCGAGCCTTATGGACTGTAACATTTCCATCCATATCAGTTTTCTTCTTAAAGAGCCATTTGCACTCAATGGCTCGAACGCCATCTGGCGGATCAACCAAGTTCCAAACTTGATTGTCATCCATGGACTTTAATTCGGATCTCATGGCCTCAAGCCATAACTCGGAATCAGGGCTCACCATCGCTTCCGCATATGTGGTCGGTTCGTTGTTCTCCAAGAACAACACATTGCAGTCATGCATATTGCGCAACCTTTCCGACCTACGTGGAACCGGCGCCGATTCCACTACGGGTTCCCTGACTAACTCCGGCGTGATTGAATCACCTGTCGGAACGTCCCCATGTAGCTCTCGAATTTCTTTGAGTCGGACCGACCTCCCACTAGCCTTCCGATTGAGAAACTCTTTCTCAAGGAAAACTCTATGTCGAGCGACAAACACTTTTCCCTCTTCACGGTTGTAGAAGTAATATCCCAAGGTTTCCCTAGGATATCCCACGAATATGCACTTGTCCGACTTGGGTGTGAGCTTGTCTGACTAGAGTCGCTTGACATATGCTTCACAACCCCAAATCTTTAGAAAAGACAAGCTATGACTCTTTGTAGTCCATATCTCATATGGTGTCTTATCTACGGACTTTGATGGTACCCTGTTTAGTGTGAAAGCTGCGGTTTCTAGAGCGTCTCCCCGAAATGACAAGGGTAAATCCGACTGACTCGTCATCGATCGGACCATGTCTAACAAAGTCCGATTCCTCCGTTTCGACACACCATTTCTCTGTGGCGTACCTGGAGGAGTGAGTTGTGGAACTATTCCATGGCTCTTCAGATGATCATCAAACTCCTGGCTCATATACTCACCGCCACGATCAGATCGTAGAAGCTTGATTGTCTTGCCGAGTTGATTTTCCACTTCGTTCTGAAACTCCTTGAACTTTTCAAAAGTTTCTGACTTGTGCCTCATCAAGTAGACATATCCATATCTACTAAAGTCGTCGGTAAAAGTCACGAAGTATTGGAAACCACCTCTAGCTGTCGTTCTCATTGGTCCACATACATCACTATGTATAAGTTCCAACAGCTCAGACGCCCTCTCACAACTCTTTGCAAAAGGAGTTTTAGTCATCTTGCCGAGTAGGCAGGACTCACATGTCTCAAATGATTCAAAATCAAATGAAGTCAGAATTCCATCATCATGGAGCTTCTTCATGCGCTTTTGACTAATGTGTCCTAGTCGACAATGCCAGATGTAAGTCGGATGTATCTCGTTAGGCTTATGCCTTTTAACATTTATGTTATAGACCGATTCACCTTCAAGATCTAATATAAATAACCCATTCTTAACAGGTGCAAAGCCATAAAACATTTCATTCAAGTAAATAGAACAACCATTGTCCTTAATACTGAATTCATAACCTTGCCTCATCAAACATGAGGCCGAAATAATGTTTCGACTCAATGCAGGAACATAATAACAATTATCAAGTTCCATTACAAATCCTGAAAGTAAATTAAGTTGCATGGTGCCGACGGCTAATGCAGTAACTCTTGCTTTATTCCCGACGCGTATGTCAACTTCTCCTCTTGCAACATTCCTAGTCCTTAGCCCCTGCATCGAGTTGCATATGTGAACAACCAATCCGGTATCATATACCCAAGAGCTACTAGAAATATCAGCAAGAAAAATGTCTATAACATATACAACAAGTGTACCTGAAGAAGAAGTCACACTTCCAGTCTTCTTGCCTATCTGGGCAAGCCACTTGCTGCAGTTCCTCTTCCAGTGACCGGTTTCCTTGCAGTGAAAGCAAACGGTCCCCGTGTTTGGTCCGGACTTGGGCGCGGTGGCGACAGTAGGAGTTGCCTCCTTACCCTTTGCCTTAGTCTTTTTCTTGGAACAGCTCTTCTTGAACTTTGCCATGTTCTGCACCATCAATACTTGATGCGTGCCTTTCTTGATATCCTGCTCTGCCACTTTTAGCATCCCATGCAATTCAGTGAGCTTCTTTTCCATGCCGTGCATATGGAAGTTCGAGATGAACGCCCCATAGCTAGTCGGAGGAGAAGCCAGAATTGTATCCGTGGACAATTCGTCCCCAAGTGGGAAGCCTAACCGATCCAAAGCTTGCATGTATCCGATCATCTTGATCACATGCGGGCTCGGTGGATCACCCTCTTTCAGCTTACAATCCATCAAGGATCGCCAGACGTTGAACCTTTCGGTCCTTGCCTGCATCTAAAACATGCTCTTGAGGTTCTCGATCATATCGAAAGCCTCAATGTTTTCGAAATGCTGCTGCAGATCGGGCTCCATAGAAGCCAGCATGAGACAGCTGATCTCGTTTGACTCATCAACGAGTTTCTGGTGGGCATTCCTGGCCGTGGCATTAGCATTCTCGGCAGGTTCCTCTGGAAGGGGTTCCTCTAGAACAATTCTCAGATTTCTATACCAGGTGGTAAAGTTTGTTCCATTCAATTTATCCTTTTCTAGGATTGATTTCAATGAAAAACTGGGTTGAGCAGGTGGTCCCATTGATCTACAACAGAAATATGCAAAACACTAAGACATGTATTCATAAAGAGTAATTAAAATTAAACATTTTAATAAGAACATTACTCCCACTAAAATCAACATCCCTCCGTTGATTCTTAGTGATTCAAGATCCAAGATCCACATGTCAACTAGTGAGCTTTTGCATCACCGCTAGAAGACTAGATCACTCGGTAAGCAACACTTGCTAATCGTATCTCTATACGACTCTTGTTTGTTGGGGACATCTCATGCCACGCCAACTCTTATGCCTCGAGGCCCAAAACTATTTTGATAGCCACGACAAGTTAACCAATGCTTCGCTCGTAAGTGTCCGACACAAACACACCACGTTAAGGAGAATTAGCAGCACCATAATTTTATAGGCCCACCACTAAAAATACTTAACATGTGATGTTGCAGCAATTGGGGAGGCAATTTTACTTGACATTCTTTGATGGATCACCCTACTTAATAACATCTATCATGCAAAAGAAGAGCGCATAAAAGGGATAAACTTTCACATGCAGTTTATATATGTGTGACATGGTATAGCCCCTTTCATCAACGCATGGTGATCTCCATCTCCACGTGCGCTGCATGCCCATGGCAACCTCCATCTCTATGCATGGTTGCCCTTGTGGTGATCTCCATCTCCACACGTGGTGTCAACCGCCAAGTGTTACATAAGATACTATGCTATTACAAACTAATAGCTATGTGAGTAAATTACATTACAAGGCATCTCATGTTGACACGCAGGTCATTAATACAATAATGGAACAACCATATGGCTCCAGTCAGTTGCCACACTCATGACACGCAGGTCATGATTAAATAATTTACAAGCAACATTCATGGGCTATACCAAATCACAAGCATTCCCTGCAAAAACAAGTCAGACGTTCTACCGTTGAAAATAAAACTGTCCGAAACTCTATTTTCCAAGAGGATTTTGACCTCGAAAATATCGCCAAAAACGGCAAAATAGTTGAAGGTCAAATGCATCTTTTCGTGCCCTTCAGTTTGACAGGTCGTGGATCGAAAACGGAGTTCGTATGCAAAAGTTATGCCCGTTTTACTGTGACCCCTCCAACAGATTTCAGCACTGCGGAAATCACATTTCCACGGTGTCGATCTTTGCTCCGGTTCGATCAATCTCATTGATCTTCGCGTGCTGCATCTAGATTTACATTCCACTGTCTACCCCGATGGCGGAAACCGACCAGTAGGGGTAATTCGTGTCATGACCTCTGCATCACGATCACGGAATCAAGATCACAAAACCAACCGTCAACACTGACGTGCACAGCCGATCTGATCGACCCGTACCTGAACAGGTCTACATATCTCATATGCAAATCACCGAATCTATCACCACACAGCGGAGGCTCTGATACCACTGTTGGAACACGCGGTACGCTACGCTAGCGCCAAATAAAATTTTCTACCGCGCACCCAAGAACATGCTGCTGGAAATAGATCACGGGATCGGGTTTACCACTAGACGTGCAGTCACCGCAGCGGAAGTAGAGTTGGTGATGCGTGTAGTCGATCAGCCGATTCTTCTCCTCCTCATGTAGCCGATCTCCCACGAACAGCAATCTCAACAGCTCCTCGCGGATCCCTCGAACAGTTCCTCACGGATCCCTCGAACGGTTCGTCCAAGCACCGCAGATGCGATGCCTCCAAGGTATCCACACGTACGGGGGCAGCGTCGGGTGGCGGACTGCTAGGTCCGATCGCATGGCATGGTGGCGTGGGGAGTGGCGGTGGCTTTCTACAGGAGGAAAAAGATCAACCCTGAAAGGTGTGCCCACTCCCCTTTATATAGACCTCCGAGGTGGGCTCAACACTTGAGGCCCAAGACGAGTCTATCCCATTTTCCATTCGGATCCAATCCGAATGGGCTGCAATCCCTTAAGTGTGCGACCCTATAGGTTCACGTACACATGGACACGACCCGAGTCGATAGTCGGTAGCGGCTCCTAGCAGAACATGCCAACTCCCATGTGTGCGCAAAGTCGTTAGACGAACCTCGACAATGTGTCATATACAACATTCCTTTTGCCTCATGATATAGGTTGTAGAGCTCAAGGCGAGTACTTGTCACCCTTGTGGTAGCTCGACATCTCTTCTCGAAACCGTGATGCAGATTCCCGAACTGGGTTAACACTTAACCCATGTCGTATGGCCATGCTTTCTGAATCTGATCACACGAGAGGGCCCAGAGAATATCTCTCCTCACGGAGGGGCAAATCCCATCTTGGTTAACCATGTCTCGCGGCATGTCTTACGACTCACCCGAAAGCTACCTTTATAACTACCCAGTTACGGAGTAGCGTTTGATAGACCCTAAGTAAGTCGATCCTCGTCCCGAGAACATGCGATGACCTCAGGTCTAGGACATGGCATATACATTGTACTTGAGACTAACAGATGACATTATCTCGCTATGTCTCAAAGTGGGTCTGTCCGACTCGGTGATCTCAATCCCCGAGTCCATACTATCAGTTTAGCATCTCTATGCACATGACTTGTGAAACGTAGTCATCAACTGAATCATATACGAGTAAAGGATATGTGTCCGCATAACCTTAACAACTAGGGACTATTAGAACAATCATCATACTATATATAGTCTCACAAATAAGTCACATACTTATTGATACATATCACTGATGATGTTCAAGGACAATACAAAATACTCATGAATACATAAGAAACGAAATCATCACATGATTGCCTCTAGGGCATATCTCCAACAGTGTTTGCATGGAAGATACCGAAATCCTTTGTCGTGGCGTTGATAGGAAAGGCACATCACTCAAAATAATGTTGTCATCCCTGTTTTAAACCATGAGCTCTGACACCTCTGCAAGTCAATGCTTCCCTCTGCGAAGGGTCTTTCTATTTACTTTCATGTTATTTACTTTATTGTTGAGTCTTTATTTTCTCATTAAAAGCACCAGACCTGAGACCGCTATTTTCATTTTTATTCATCGAGTCTATTTAATGTTGGATGTTAGCATGACAGGATCTCTTCTATGCTGAATTACAATGTTTAGTCGCTGCTTGATCCTCAGAGGTGCTCTGCATTTATGTTTTGTGGTCTCAGAAAGGGCTAGCGATATACCATGTTATCATATTATTTCATGATTGTTTTGACAAATTGTTGGCATACAAGATATCTTATTATTGCTCGCTAGTTGGTTATGTTATTGCCATGAGTAAATGTGAGACCTAATTGTTATCATTAACATGGTTAGTTCATGATCTTTGCTGAAAACCTGAACATTGAGTTAAGTATAATTATAAGAACGAGAACAAAAGAGTTTGTAAAAGTTTTCTTTATCACTTGCAGTTTGTCAACTAAATTGCTTGAGGACAAGCAATGAGCTAAGCTCGGGGGAGTTGATACGTCTCCAACGTATCTACTTTCCCAAACACGTTTGCTCTTGGTTTGGACTCTAATTTGCATGATTTGAATGAAACTAACCCAGACTGATGTTGTTTTCACTAGAACTACCATTGTGTTGTTTTTGTGCAGAAATATAAGTTCTCGGAATCGAACAAAACTTTTTGGAGAATTATTTTGGAATATATAAAAAATGCTGGAGCGAAGACCTGCCAGAGGGGGGCCACCACGTGCCCACAAGACACCTGGGCGCGGCCACCCCACCCCACCCCCCCAGGCAAACCGACCTGCCTTGTGGGACCCACGTGGCTATGCCAACCCTAATTTCGGTCCTATAAATTGATATTCTCTGAGGAAAAAATAAGAGAGAGGTTTTCATCATGATATACGAGATGGAGCCGCTGCCACCTTCTGTTCTTCCTTGGGAGGGCTGATCTGGAGTCCGTTTTGGGGCTTCGGAGAGTGGAAATCGTCGCCATCGTCATCACCAACCCTTCTCCATCAACAATTCCATGATGCTCACCACCGGGAGTGAGTAATTCCTTTGTAGGCCTGCTGGATGGTGATGGGATTGGATGAGATTTATCATGTAATCGAGTTATTTTGATAGGGCTTGATCCTTAGTATCCACTATGTTCTGAGATTGATGTTGCTACGACTTTGCTATGCTTAATGCTTGTCACTAGGGCCCGAGTGCCATGACTTCAGATCTGAACCTATTATGTTTCCATGAATATGAGAGTGTTTTAGATCCTATCTTGCAAGTTGTATGCACCTACTATGTGTTATTATCTACATCCCCCAAGGTGACAATAATTCGGACTCTTTCCGGTGATGACCGTAGTTTGAAGAGTTCATGTATTCACCATGTGTTAATGCTTTGTTCCGGTTCTCTATTAAAAGGAGGCCTTAATATCCCTTAGTTTCCATATGGACCCCACCACCATAGGAGGGTAGGACAAAATATGTCATGCAAGTTCTTACTATAAGCACATATGACTATATACGGAATACATGCCTACATTATATTGATGAATTGGAGCTAGTTCTGTGTCGCTCTAGTGTGTAACTGCTACATTACGAATGGCATCCATATCAATCCATCACTGATCCATGGCCTATGCTTTTCGCTTAATGATTTCTGTTAAGTTACTTTCATTACTGCTACTGTTACAATCAATACAAAACTGCTATGTTTCTCTGTTTCCATTACTATTGTTATTGTGTTACTAAAAACTTTACTGCGGAAAGAAATCTCAGGTGTGGTTAATTGACAACTCAACTGCTAAGACCAATAAATATTTTTTGGCTCCCCTTGTGTCGAATCAATAAATTTGGGTGAAATACTACCCTCAAAGACTATTGGGATCCCCTATACTTATGGGTTATCAGTATCCTAGATTGATAATATAATAGCATGGAACAATAAAAAATTATAGATACGTTGGAGACGTATCAGGCACCCCCTAGTCTAGGACAGCCTCAATCAAGAAATTGGTTGACTGGATCTCCTGAACGTGTTGCAAATCCATCTGAACCCTTGGTTAACCCACAACATGAAGGAAAATTGCTACTTGCTCTTCCACGGAGGCGTGGATGTTATCTTCTGTCAATACCCTCTCCCTAAACATTTCCACAAGCTATGGCTCACAAGAATTGAGATGAACAACTCTCTTGTGGAGCAACATGACCCAGGCTTAAATCAAAACTATGAGTGCCAATGCGTCAACTAGCAGCTTCATTTGTTCATCCTAGTGAAATCAATGGCGTGGTAAGTAATTGCAAAAATTCACCCTACACCTTACCTAACGACCTAACGGTGGAGGGTGCTTGTATGCCGGTTACCGCCATTGGAACCAACGACCCGTCCATGTTGAGATGAGGCGGACGATACAGAGACAGAGATAAACTGGACAAGTAGCCCAACTAGGGGAGCACGTCTTGTTATCAGATTTATAAGTCGTCAACTCCTCCGGTCCCGCAGATCTAAATTGTCACCGCCGGCAATGCCGAGAACTAAGGCTGGATTTTACTTACCGCTAGAGGGTAGCAAATAAGTGGGGGCGGGTGAGACTAGATTTTGCGCCACCCAGTGTTTGTATTGGTCTCCCGGCATCTCCATGCATACATTGCCATGTACGACGTTCCCCATATTACGCCCTCCTCAGCCTGAGTCTGCGAGAAACGGACGATTCGAGTGTTCCTAGCGAGTCATACCCTGGAGTGCTATAAGTTTTGTGCGCTTACGGGCCAACACCTCGTGTGCGCAACCAAAATGAGCTTTTCTTGCATCTAGCGGGCATGTTTGGACGTGTTGCAGACAACCAAACACCCTCTACATTGCAAGACTTGGGTACCTCTGCATGAGCTAGTTCCATCGCGCTTAGAATCCCTCCATTACCGTTTACCAAACTAGAGAAGGAAAACAGCGCCGACAGATTTGAAACTTGGGACTGAAGAAGCCCCTCGCCTTGCGAGCCACAACTATCACTAGTACCAAAAGTCATGATCTATAACACCATTTGAGTCCCTTGTCCAATGACGATTTTCCTCTCAAAAATGCTCTCTGAGGCCCTTCAATCCCAAATCTGGGGTCACACCGCCCCACCTCTGCCAAGATGGACATATCCCTCTTCTGCACTACCCGCAAACCCAACAGCGGCCTCCTCACTACTCCAAGAGCAGCTCGCTGATACCACTACACCATGTCGAAGTATCAGATTATTGTCGCTCCAGTGAAGCTTCTAGGCGCTCTGCTAGAATAAACCTTGCAAGTTCAGACGTTTCAGATAGTTCAGTTAGCATTTTGTCAGTCTGTTTTGTCAGTTAGCAGATAGCGAGATTTGGTCAAGTTTAAACTACTAATTTCGAGTATTGCATCCTACCGATTCGTTCATGGGATGGCACGAGCATTGTGGATCATAGTGGCACAAAGGCAGGTGGCCACAAGCCCCATTTCCTTCTCTGTACCCTGAATAAATTCAGAGAGAAAGAACAGAAAAGATGTGGCAAATTTGCGCACCCAAAGCCTCGTATTCCACCTCAGTTGTTGTTTGTTCATTGCTTTGATTCCCAACAATTGGCATCAAGGCCATTTTCCGATACAGACTATGACCGGCAAGGACAATACCGGTGGTAGCAAGTTGCCACCGACGCTACGTGCAAGGATCACCGACAGCACAGAGGTGGTCGTGGCAGAGAGATCCATGGCGCGGGTGGTGCGCGACACCGGCGGCGCGGTCTGGCTACAACTGGCAAGGAAAAACTACACCGACTGGGTCGTCCTCATACAGGTCATGATGGAAGGGTGTCAGCTCTAAGACATCGTGCAAACCGGCACCGCGGAGCACAACAAGGATTGCCTTGCCCTCGAGGTGATCCTACACAGCGTGCCACCAGAGATGGCGCCCACCCTTGCCGGCAAGGCCTCAGCTAAGGAGGCGTGGGACACCGTCAAGATAACACGCCTCGGAGTGGCGCGCGCACACGAGGCTAAGCTCGTGACCATCTCCAAGCAGTACAACAACATCCGCTTCGTTGACGGCGAAACCGTCGATGACTTCGCCATGCACATCACTAGCATGGTGGCTCAGATGACGCAACTTGGGAGACCAAGCGAGTCATTCACAAGTTTCTCTCTGTCGTCCCTAAGAGGTACTCCCAAATTACTGTCAATCAAAACACTGGTTGATCTAGACACACTCCCTGTTGAAGAGCCCACCGGACGGCTCAAGGCCACCGAGGAGAGGTACGAGCTTGACCAGGCCGAGTCAGGTGTCGGGCGCCTTCTTATCACCAAGGAGGAGTGGAACGCCCGGCTGAAGGTCTATGCGGCTCGAACAATGAAGCGCCACAAGGTGGGTACCACGGCAAAGGACATGGACGTGGCCGTGGCGGCAGGCGCGACAACAACAAGAACAAGCAGCCCGCCACCAACGACGATCGTGACAAGTGCAGCTACTACGGTATTCCAAGCCACTGGGATTGGGACTTCCACAAGAAGAAGAGGGAGGGGGCACACCTCGCTCAAGAAGAGGGAGTCGGCGACAAGGACCCAACCATCCTCATGGCACAGATGTGCACGACCACGCACAACAGCGACACCGTCGACGACTACGTCGATCTCATCGAGGAACACGTCGAGCTCCACCTTCCATGCACGGAGGAGGAGTAAGATTTCAAGTGGTACGTGTACACGGGTGCCTCCAACCACATGTTGTTGGGTTCTACCGTAGGTGCATCGCATGCAAATTAAAATTTTCCTACGCGCAGAACAACCAAGAACATGCTACAGACATGGATCACAGATCGTTACCACTAGATGCGCAATGTCCTGCAGCGGAAGTAGAGTTGGGGTAGCGTGTCCGCGAGGTCCCTCTCCTCCTTGTCCGATCTCCCTCGAACAGCCAGTCCGATCTCCCTCGAACTGCCGGTCGCCGGATCCCACGTACAGGTTCGCCGGACCGGCTCAAGTGCACCGCCTCTAATGGTATCCATGCGTGCAGGAGGAACACCGTGCGGCGGACTGCTAGGTCTGATCACACAGTTCGGCGGCGAGTGGAGGTGGCTAGTTGCAACACATGCAAAGCCCTAATGACGGTGCCGAAGCGATCAACCAGATGGATGTGCCGCACCTCCACTATATATAGGCATCTGTCGCAGGCTCAACTCTTGGGCCTCGCACGGATCCTAAAGCCCACGTGTTCCTTCCCTTAAGGGCGCGACCCCTTAGGTTCTCGTTCACTTTGTCGCGAGTCAGATCACATCCGGCTCGACTAGTCGGCAGCGTCCTCTAGCAAAGCGTGCCGACTCCAAGTGTCCGATGAAGCTGGTTAGGCGAAACTGTACTTCATACTTCTGTTCCCTTTGCCACACGATATATGTTGTCGGGCTCAAGGCGAGTCTGTCATCCTTGTGTTAGCCCGACATCTTTCTCGTTCCAGTGATGCCGACCACAAATCAGATTATCTCATAATCCTTGTCGCATGGCCATGCTTATCTTGGTCGGATCACACGAGGGGGCCCAGAGTATATCTCTCATGATCGGAGGGGCAAATCCCATCTTGCTTGACCATGTCTCGCAGCATGGGTCTGGACAAGCCCGAAACCTACCTTTATAACTACCCAGTTATGGAGTAGCGTTTGGTCAGCCCAAAGCAGGTCTATCACCATCCCGAGTACATGTGCCAGCTCAGGTCTTAGGACATAGAATGTATGTTGTACTAGAGACTCACAGATGACATATCGTTGCGTCTCATAGTTGGGTCTGTCCAACTCAGACCTTATCTCAACTCGGATCCGACTACGTCGAATCCGACCAGATCTTTCTGAGTCCATATTATCCGGCTAGCATCCGATGCTACATGGTCAGAGAGACCGGACCATCCACCGTGTCATATGCTAGTCTAACTGGATGTGCGTCCACACAACACTTTCGACTAGGGACCATTTAGGACAGTCATCATACAATGCATAGTCTCACAAACAAGTCACGTACTTATTAATACACATCATTGATAATGTCCAAGGACTATCTTTCTTCATAAACACATAGGAAATATCATCATACATGATTGCCTCTAGGGCATATCTCCAACAGTCTCCCACTTGCACTAGAGTCAATCAAATAGACATCGAATGCCCATAGCTCTAACGTGCCCCTCATGCTTGGGTTGTGGAAGTGGCTTAGTCAACGGATCTGCAACATTTTCATCCGTATGAATCTTGCATAAATTAGTATCACCATTCTTTACGAGCTTTCGTATCAGGTGATACTTTGAGTCTATGTGCCTGGTCTTGTGGTGTTGTCTCGGCTCCTTGGCTTGTGCGATGGCACCTGAATTATTGCAATACAGGTCCAAAGGTTTTGCCCATCCCGGGAACACACCAAGATCCTCGAGGAACTTCCGAATCCAAACACCTTCCTTTGCGGCTTCACAAGCCGCAATGTATTCGGCCTCTGTTGTGGAGTCGGCCACCGTAACTTGCTTGGAACTCGTCTAGCTCACTGCTCCTCCATTCATGACATACACGAATCCAGTTTGTGATCGACAATCATCCCTGTCGGTTTGAAAACTAGCATCAGCGTAACCCTTTACGCAGAGCTCCTCCTCACCTCCATAAACTAGGAACATCTCTTTGGTCCTTTTCAGATACTTCAGGATAGTTTTCACCGCTGCCCAGTGACTCTCACCTGGGTCAGCCTGGTATCTGCTTGTTAAGCTTATTGCATAGGCAACATCAGGATGAGTACATAGTATGGCATACATGATGGATCCTATTGCCGAAGCATACGGAATCCTACTCATCCGGTTTCGCTCATCAGAAGTCATAGGACTCTGAGTCTTGCTTAGCCTTATACCATGTGAGATGGGTAAGAACCCTTTCTTGGCCACACTCATGTTGAACCGCTTCAACACTTTGTCTATGTATGTGCTCTGTCTTAAGCCGAGCAGCCTCCTCGATCTATCTCTATAGATCTTGATGCCTAAAATGTACACTGCTTCTCCAAGGTCTTTCATTGAAAACTTGCCATTCAATGATTCCTTGACTGAGTTTAGCATCGAAACATCATTTCCGATCAGCAGTATGTCATCCACATACAGGATCAAAAATACTAACGAGCTCCCACTAGACTTCTTCTATAAACAAT
The DNA here is from genome assembly GCA_039707655.1 of Elymus sibiricus. Classification (NCBI taxonomy): domain Eukaryota; kingdom Viridiplantae; phylum Streptophyta; class Magnoliopsida; order Poales; family Poaceae; genus Elymus; species Elymus sibiricus. The sequence continues at coordinate 320,660,630 of CM077669.1, read as the reverse complement.
AGTCCTCTTCGTTCTTGATGAAACCAAGGTCAACAATGACCTCATCAAAACGAATGTTCCAACTCCGAGCTGCTTGCTTCAATCCATCAACGGATCTCTTGAGCTTGCATATTTTACTAGCATTATTTAGATCGACAAAACCTTCAAGCTGTATCACTTATACATCCTCCTTTAAATTTCCATGAAGAAAGCCATTTTGACATCCATATGCCATATTTCATAATCGAAATATGTAATTATAGCTAGTATGATCCTCACCGACTTTAGCATCGCTACCGGCGAGTAGGTCTCATCATAGTCAATTCCTTGAACTTGTCCATAACCTTTAGCGACAAGCCAAACTTTGTGGATCTAAACATTTCCATCCACATCGGTTTTCTTCTTAAAGACCCATTTGCAACCAATGGCAATTACGCCAAGTGGCGGATCAACCAAGTCCCAGATTTGATTATCATCCATGGACTTTAACTCGGATCTCATGGCCTCCAGCCATGCCTCAGAATCTGGGCTCACCATCGCTTCCGCATACGTGGACGGCTTGTAGCTTTCTAGCAACAACACATTGCGCACTTTGCACAATCTTTCCGACCTCCGTGGCTCCGGTGCCGATTCCACTACGGGTTCCCTGACCAACTCCGGTATGATCTCATCACCAGCCGAGTCGTCCCCGAGTGGCTCTCGAATTTCTTCGATTCGCACCGTTCTCCCACTGGCTTCCCGACTGAGAAACTCTTTCTCTACGAAAACCCCGTTTCGAGCAACAAACACTTTGTTCTCTTCTCGGTTGTAGAAGATGTATCCCAAGGTTTCCCTCGGATATCCCATGAATATGCATTTATCCGACTTGGGTGTAAGCTTGTGCGACATGAGTCGTTTGACAAATGCTTCACAACCCCAAATCTTTAGAAAAGACAAACTAGGACTCTTCCCAGTCCACATCTCATGTGGTGTCTTATCTACGGACTTTGATGGTACCCTATTAAGTGTGAAAGCTACAGTTTCTAGAGTGTATCCCCAGAATGACAAGTGTAAATCCGATTTGCTCATCATTGATTGGACCATGTCCAACAAGGTTCAATTTCTCTGTTCTGACACGTTGTTTCTCTGTGGTGTACCCAGAGGTGTGAGCTGAGGTACTATACCTCGGCTTTTCAGATGATCATCAAACTCCTGGCTCATGTATTCACCTCCACGATCTGATCACAGAAGCTTTATCGTCTTGCTGAGTTGATTTTCAACCTCGTTGTGAAACTCTTTGAACTTTTCAAAAGTTTCCAACTTGTGCCTCATCAAATAGATATATCCATATCTACTCAAGTCGTCGGTAAAAGTCACAAAGTACTGATAGCCACCTCTGGCCATTGTGCTCATTGGACCACACACATCACCATGTATAAGCTCGAATAGCTCGGACGCCCTTTCGCAACTCTTTGCAAAAGGAGACTTAGTCATCTTGCCTAGCAAGCATGATTCGCATGTCTCGAATGACCCAAAGTCGGACAAAGTTAGGAGTCCATCATCATGGAGCTTCTTCATGCGTTTCAAGCTAATGTGTCCAAGCCGGCAGTGCCAGAAGTATGTTGGATTTATCTCATTAGGCTTATGCCACTTGACATTCATGTTATAGACTGGTTCCATTTCCAGATTCAAAATAAATAGCCCATCTACAATGGGTGCATAGCCGTGGAACATTCCATTCAAATGAAATGAACAACCATTGTCCTTTAAACTGAATTCGTAACCCTGACTCATCAAGCATGAGGCAGAAATAATGTTCTGACTAAGTGCAGGAATGTAATAACAATTATTCAATTCCAAAATAAATCCAGAAGGAAGCTTGAGCTGCATCATGCCGACCTCCAACGCAGCAACTCTTGCTTTGTTGCTGACCCTGATGTCAATCTCCCCTTGTGCCACACGCCTAGTTCTTATCAGCCCCTGCATCAAGTTGCAAATATGAACAACCAATCCGGTATCAAATACCCAAGAGCTACTAGGTATGTCAACAAGGTAAATGTCTATAACATATGTAACAAGTGTACCTTTGCCTGGAGAAGCATTTTCGGCTTTCTTGCCATGCTCAGCAAGCCACTTGCTACAGTTCCTCTTCGAGTGACCAGTTTCCTTGCAATGAAAGCAAATGGTCTTTGAGTCCGGTCCCAGCTTCGGCGCAGCGGCGGAGACAACCTTCTCCGTGCCCTTTGCCTTACCCTTTTTCTTGGACCAACTCTTCTTGAACTTAGTCGAGTTCTGCACCATCAACACTTGATGCGTGGCTTTCTTAATATCTTGCTCTGCCACCTTGAGCATCCCATGCAATTCAGTGAGCTTCTTATCCATGCCATGCATATGATAGTTCGAGATGAACGTCCCATAGCTAGGTGGAAGAGAACCCAGAATTGCATCCGTGGACAACTCGTCCCCAAGTGGGAAGCCTAACTGATCCAAAGCTTGCATGTACCCGATCATCTTGATCACATGCGGGCTCAGTGGATCACCCTCTTTCAGCTTACAATCCGTCAAGGATAGCCAGACGTTGAACCTTTTGGTCCTAGCCTGCGCCTGAAACATGCTCTTGAGACTCACGATCATATCGAAAGCCTGAATGTTTTCGAAATGATGTTGCAAATCGGGCTCCATACAAGCCAGCATGAGGCAACTGATCTCGTTTGATTCATCAACGAGTTGCTGGTAGGCATTTTTGGTTATGGCATTAGCATTATCGGCAGGTACCTCTGGAAGTGGATCCTCTAGAACATGTTCCTTTTTATCGTGCTTGAGAACAATTCTCAAATTTCTATACCAGGTGGTAAAGTTTGTTCCATTCAGTTTATCCTTTTCCAGAATTGATTTCAATGCAAAGTTGGGTTGAGCAGGTGGTGCCATTGATCTAGAACAGAAAATATGCAATCACTAAGCAATGTGTTTATGTAGAGTAATTCAAGCCTTAAACTGAACTACTCCCACCGAAGTCAGCATCCCTCCGCAAACTCTCAGTGATTCAGGACCTGTCTAGCGCGAGCGACTAGTGAGCTTTAGCGTCACTGCTAGCCAACTTGCCTATTCGGTAAGCAACTCCTTGCTAATCGTATCTCTATATGACTCCTGTCGGTCGGGTAGGTATCTTATACCCCGGCTCCCAACCTTCTTTGCCACAAGGCCCAAAACCGTTTTGATAGCCTTGTCAAGTTAACCAGATGTAGTGCATGTCCGTGTCCGACACGAACCCTCTAGTTCAAGGACACCTAGTGGCACCTCAATTTTATGAGCCCACCACTAGACGTACTTGACGTGCGAAGGTGCAACATCCAGAATGGCAATGTGCTTGATATAAACGAGGGATATTTCTACCATTTTAACATGCATAGAAACAAGAAGCAATATCAATCACATATAAACATAAATATGTGAAATAGTATGGCTCCTTCATGGACATCCTTCCAGGCCGACTCCAACTCCGATGACCAAGGTGGAACTCCATCTTGTTCGTCACACCGGGAAGCCAAAGCCTCGAACTTGATCTCTGTTCTCCAACTACTACAACTAGTAATGAATTTACAGAGAATCACAAGTCGACACACAGGTCGTTATACAATATAATGACAGCACTTTGGCTCCTGTCGGCTGACAATCATGACACGCAGGTCATGTTAAATTACACACATGCATCACATACATATGAGACATACTATTCACAACAAACCTGCAAAACAAAATTATGCGTAGAATCACATTCTACTGGTTTGTGTGATCGTGTACAAAATACAAGGCGCTACGCACACGGCAATCCCGCTAGCCAGTTAGCGGGTGGGGTTCAAAGGGGCAGCGCCCCTCGCGGGTGCGGGCAGCGCCCGACGTTTTCGGAAATCACAGATCGAATCTGTATTCTGATCATGCCGGATTTTCTCATCTGACCGATCTCATCGATCATCGCGAACCCGATTCGGATTTACGTTTCACTGTTAACCCCGATGGCGGATACCGACCGGTAGGGGTAGGTTGTGTCACGACCTCGTCGATTCCGATTGACAGAAAACATAGCCTCGACGATCCCCATGTGCAGTTGATCACACCAACCGTGCACATAGCCGATCTCATGAACGACAACAGATCTCATCTGCCGCCTTCACATATCAAATATACATTCGATCTGAAACCAAAACCTATAGCAGAGGCTCTGATACCAATGTTGGGTTCTACCGTAGGTGCATCGTATGCAAATTAAAAATTTCCTACGCGTAGAACAACCAAGAACATGCTACACAGATGGATCACATATCATTACCACTAGACGCGCAGTGTCGTGCAGCGGAAGTAGAGTTGGGGCAGCGCATCCGCGAGGTCCGTCTCCTCCTCGTCCGATCTCCCTCGAACAGCCGGACCGATCTCCCTCGAACTGCCGGTCACCGGATCCCATGTACAGGTTCGCCGGAGAGGCACAAGTGCACCACCTCTAATGGTATCCGCGCGTGCAGGAGGAACACCGTGCGGCGGACTGCTAGGTCCGATCACACAGTTCGGCGGCGAGTGGAGGTGGCTAGTTGCAACACATGCAAAGCCCTAATGACAACGCTGAAGCGATCAACCAAATGGGTGTGCCGCACCTCCACTATATATAGGCATCCGTCGCGGGCTCAACTCTTGGGCCTCGCACGGATCCTAAAGCCCACGTGTTCCTTCCCTTAAGCGCGCGACCCCTTAGGTTCCTGTTCACTTGGTCGCGAGTCAGATCACATCCGGCTCGACTAGTCAGTAGCAGACTCTAGAAAAGCGTGCCGACTCCAAGTGTCCGATGAAGCTGGTTAGGCGAACCTGTACTTCATACTTCTGTTCCCTTTGCCACACGATATATGTTGTGGGGCTCAAGGCGAGTCTGTCATCCTTGTGTTAGCCAGACCTCTTTCTAGTTCCAGTGATGCCAACCACAAATTAGATTATCTCATAATCCTTGTCGCATGGCCATGCTTATCTTGGTCGGATCACACGAGGGGGCCAGTGTATATCTCTCCTGATCGTAGGGGCAAATCCCATCTTGCTCGACCATGTCTTGCAGCATGGGTATGGACAAGCCTGAAACCTACCTTTATAACTACCTAGTTACGGAGTAGCGTTTGGTCATCCCAAAGCAGGTCTATCACCATCCCGAGTACATGTGCCAGCTCAGGTCTTAGGACATAGAACATATGTTGTACTAGAGACTCACAGATGACATATCGCTGCGTCTCATAGTTGGGTCTGTCCAACTCAGACCTTATCTCGACTCGGATCCGACTACGTCGAATCCTACCAGATCTTTCTGAGTCCATATTATCTGGCTAGCATCCAATGCTACATGGTCAGTGAGACCAGACCATCCACCGTGTCATATGCTAGTCTAACTGGTTGTGCATCCACACAACCCTTTCGACTAGGGACCATTTAGGACAGTCATCATACAATGCATAGTCTCACAAACAAGTCACGTACTTGTTAATACACATCATTGATAATGTCCAAGGACTATCTTTATTCATAAACACATAGGAAATATCATCATACATGATTGCCTCTAGGGCATATCTCCAACACATGTCGGGCAGTGCGGTGTGCCTCAACGAACTTGACCGCCATGTTGTCGGCACCGTCAAGTTCGGAGATGGCTCGGTCGTGGCAATTTGCGAACGCGGCTCCGTGCCTTTCACAGACTGCAACGGCGGGCATCGCGTGATCACCGGTGTCTACTTCATCCCTCGCCTGGGCAGCAGCATCGTCAGCGTCGGGCAACTGGATGAGAGTAGCTGCAAGACGGTGATCGCTGATGGCATTTTCACCCTCAGTGATCAACGTGCGCTGGTATTCGCCCGCGCCTCCAGAGCACGCAACCGACTCTACCCCTATGACATGCAGTTGACCAGGCCAGTGTGTCTGGCCGTGCGCATGGCCACCGACGAGGCGTGGCACTGGCACTCAAGGTATGGCCACATGAATTTCAATTCACTTTAGATGCTAGCTCGACAGGAGATGGTGTGTGGCCTGCCGACAATTGACCAGGTCGACCAGCTCTACGACAACTATCTGGCTAGGATGCAACGTCGAGCGTCCTTCCCGGACATGGCAAACTATGTGGCGGAGCATGTCCTGGAGCTCGTTCATGGTGATCTATGTTGACCCATAACCCCGGCGACCCCTTCTGGTTGTCGTTACTTCTTTCTCCTCGTCGATGATCTCTCCAGGTTCATGTGGTTGACACTGCTGAGCAGCAAGGACGAGGCATCGTACACGATTCACCTCTTCCAGGAGCGCATCAAGGTGGAGACCGGGCGCAAGCTGCACGCTCTCTGCATCGATCGCGGCGACAAATTCATGTCTGTCGAGTTCGGCGAGTACTGCACCAATCGTGATATGCAGCGACAACCCACAACGCTCTATTCATCTCAGCAAAACGGGGTGGTCAAGCGGCGCAACCAGAAGGTGGTAGCCATGGCGTGGAGCATGATAAAGGCTACAATGATGCCTGGCACGTTCTTGGAGGAGGCGGTCACCACGGCGATGTTTGATACGTCTCCAACGTATCTATAATTTATGAAGTATTCATGCCATGTTTGCAATAATTCTATATGATTTTGGTATGATTTTATTAGAACTAACCCAGACTGACGCTGTTTTCAGCAGAACTACCGTGGTGTTGTTTTTGTGCAGAAATAAAAGTTCTCGGAATGAGCTGAAAATTTACGGAGAATATTTTTGGAAAATATAAAAAATACTGGAGCGAAGAGTCACCGGAGAGGAAGGCCGAGGAAGCCACAAGCCACAGGGGCGCCCCCCCCTAGGGCGCGCCCCCTTGGCTTGTGACCTCCTCGGGAACCTTCTGGACGTGGCACCAACGCCAAAAACTCTTATAAATATAGAAATCTCCGAAAAGAAACCTAGATCGGAAGTTCCGCCGCCGCAAGTCTCCAGAGCCACGAAAGATCAATCTTGGCCCTCTCCGGCACCCTGCCGGAGGGGGTCACCTTCACCGGAGACCATGGAGGAGGAAGACGGAGGGGCCATCATCGCCATGGAGGCCAAGGACCAGAGGGAGAACCTTCCCCCAACCAGGGGGGAGGCCATGGAGGAGGAAGCACAAGGGGGAGACCCTCTCCCCCTCTCTCCCGGTGGTACCGGAGTGCCACCAGGGGAACCATCGCCGCGGTGATCGTCTTCATCAACATCACCTTCTTCATCACCATCCTCATCTCCTTTTAGCGGTCCACTCTCCCGCACCCCGCTGTAATCCCCTACTTGAACATGGTGCTTTATGCCACATATTATGATCCAATGATGTGTTGCCATCCTATGATGTTTTGAGTAGATTACTTTTGTCCTTTGGGTTGATTGATGATATAGATTGGTTTGAGTTGTATGTTTATTTTGGTGCTGTCCTATTGTGCCTTCCGTGCCGCGCACACGTGAAGGATTCCCGCTGTAGGGTGTTGCAATACGTTCATGATTCGCTTATAGTGGGTTGCTTGAGTGACAGAAGCATAAACCCGAGTAGGTGGGTTGTTGCGTATGGGATAAAGGGGACTTGATGCTTTAATGCTATGGTTGGGTTTTACCTTAATGATCTTTAGTAGTTGCGGATGCTTGCTAGAGTTCCAATCATAAGTGCATATGATCCAAGTAGAGAAAGTATGTTAGCTTATGCCTCTCCCTCATATAAAATTGCAATAATGATTACCGATCTTGTTAACAATTGCCTAGGACAATTCCGCACACCGACCCATCATTATTCCACCCTCGCTGTTTGTAATACATTGTAATATATTCTAGCTTTATGATAACAGCACCTATTTTTATATTTTAGCTCTCCGATTTCATGCAAAGCTATCCTCTTCATACCCACAACGTAGTTTTATTTCTCGTTTCTAGTTGGAAGCAAATGTTTGGCGTACGTAGAGTCGTATCAGTGGCAGATAGGACTTGAGAGAATATTGATCTTACCTTTAGCTCCTTGTGGGTTCGACACTCCATACTTATCACTTCCACCTTTGGAAATTGCTACGATGATTCCTTGCACTTGGGGCTTATCAAGCTCTTTTCTGGCGCCGTTGCCGGGGAGCAATAGTGTGGGGTTGATATTCTCGTGTGTGCTTGATTGCTTTCTTCACTTAGTAGATTTTGTTTTCCCTTTTTGCTTTCTTTAGTTGTGGGTGAAACAAACAAAAATAAATAAATAATGAAAAATACAAAAATAATTACTTGCCTCTTGCCTAAGAAGTTTTTCAAAAAGAGAAGTGATTGGGAAGTTGTGCATTGGAGAAGTGAGGGTCGACCTTGAACACTTGTGTTCATGCTCATGGAAACAATGTAGAATTTTTCATGGAAGCTTCTCAAAAATTATTATCCCCTGTATATATCCATTGTATTATAAAAATAATGCGCCAAGATTTGGTTTTAGGTTGATTAGATTGCTTGTTTGCTTTGTGCGGTGCAAAAACAGAAACTTTGACTGTAGTGCATGAATTTACATTTCTTACTGGAATGTCAAAAGTTTCTGAAATTTTTACACAGTACTTATATACAAATTTTTTTAATTTTTCCTAAATTTTCAGAATTTTTTGAGTTACAGAAGTATACAAAGTTTCCAGATTGCTACAGACTGTCCTGTTTTTGACAGATTCTGTTTTCTATGCATTGTGCTCTTATTTTGATGAATCTATGGGTAGTACCGGGGGGTATGAACCATGGTGAAGTTGGACTACAGTAGATATAATGCTAATATGAATTTGGAATGAGTTCACAACAGTACTTAAAGTAGTATTTTGCTTCATTATACTAACGGATCTCACGAGGGTTTTGTTAAGTTTTGTGTGAATGAAGTGTTCGGAGATCGAGGAGGTATTGATATAAGAAGAATACGGAGAGACAAGAGTTCAAGCTTGGGGATGCCCAAGGCACCCCAAGTAAATATTTCTAGGAGACTCAAGCATCTAAGCTTGGGGATGCCCCGGAAGGCATCCCATCTTTATTCTTCAACAATTATCGGTATACCTCGGTTTTTGTTTTGTTCACGTGATATGCGTTTTTCTTTTCCTTTTATGCACCCTTCTAGTATGAGAAAGTCCTTCATTGATTTTGTAGAATGCTTCATGAGCTTCACTTAAATCTTTTGAGCATGGCTTTGTAGAATGCTCTTTGTGCTTCACTTAAATCTTTTGAGTATGGCTTTATAGAATGCTTCGTGTGCTTCACTTATATATTTTGAGCTTGGGTATTGGTTAATCTTTATTAAATGTAGAATGCTCTATGAACTTCACTTATATCGTTTAGAGTATGAATAAAATTTCTATCGGAATTAAGTTTGGAAGTGTATCAATGTCATGCCTAGCTAGAAAGGCATTAAAGAAAAGCACTTGTTGGGAGACAACCCAATATTTACCCTTTCTATTTCTGTATTTTAACATGATTAAGCTACTGTAGTAATCATGTTTTGTACCTTTTATTTCAATAAAGTGCCAAGTAAAGCCTTTGGGATAGTGTGGATGATAGTTGACTTGATTCTGTGCAAAAACAGAAACTTTTGCTCTCAGTCCAGGAATTTTGTAAATTCACTGGAACGTGCTTTTGATCTGAATTTTTTACACATGATTTATATACAAATTTACTAGATTTTCCTAATTTTTCAGAATTTTTATATACAGGGAAGTATGGCTACGCTACAGATCTTCACAGACTGTTCTGTTTTTGACAGATTCAGTTTTGCATGCATAGTTTACTTGTTTTAGTGTTTCTATAGCCTATATTTAGTAGTATAAATTATGGGAATGGTAGAATACAGTAGGTATCATGTGGGAACAATTATGAATCTTGTCTTGAAAGTACCTAAGTGAATGATTTATCTTTATTACACTAACCCCTCTCACGAAGTTCCGTTAAGTTTTGTGTGATTGAAGTTTTCAAGTTTTGGGTGAGACACCGATATGAGGAGAATAAGGAGTGAAAAGAACCTAAGCTTGGGGATGCCCAAGGCACCCCCAAGGTAATATCCAAGGAATACTCAAGCGCCTAAGCTTGGGGATGCCCCGGAAGGCATCCCCTCTTTTGTCTTCAACATTATCGGTAACCTCGCTTGGAGCTATATTTTTATTCGTCACATAATATGTGCTTTGCTTGGATCGTCATTATATTTTGTTATTTTCTGTTAGGTGTTATTCATAATCGTGTTTTTCAATAAAAAGTTCCAAGAATTGCCTTAGGATGTTTGCATTGCATGTTTTGATGAGTGCTGTGTAAAAACAGAAACTTTGGCTGTAGTGTTTGAATTTTCATATTTTACTGGAATGTGGAAAGTTTCGGAAATTTTTACACAGTAGTGTCATATAAATTCCTTAGCATGTCCTAAATTTTCATAATTGTTTGAGTTATGTAAGTACACTGTTTTTATAAATTGCTACAGACTGTTCTGTTTGGACATATTGCTGTCATAGTTTTGTTATGTACTTATCCTCTAGTTTCCATAGCCTATATTGGTAGATATCAATTGAGGAAACGATAGTAAACAGTAGATGATGTTTGAAAATTATTGTGCAACTTGTCTTGGCAGTACATGAAGTGTTGATTTATTCTTATGAGTACTAACCTATCTCACGAGTTCTTTTCGAGTTTTGTGTGGATGAAATTTTTGAGAATAGGTAAAACCATGATATGAGAGGATTGAACGAGATACAAAAGCTCAAGCTTGGGGATGCCCAAGGCACCCCAAGTAAATATTTCAAGAAGTCTCAAGTATCTAAGCTTGGGGATGCTACGCATCCCACCTCTCTTCATCAACAATTATCGGTTAACCTATGTTGAGCCTAAATTCTTATTCGTTCACATGATGCGTGCTATTCTTGGAGTGCTATTTTTCTTTTGCTTGCTGTTTGAATAAAATCATTGGATCTGAAATTCTTAGATGAGAGAGTCCTCACATAGTTATTTAATTGTTGGCTACTCATTGCTCTTCACTTATATCTTTTTGGAGTAGTTTGTCATTCACTCTCGTGCTTCACTTTTATCCTATGAGTAAATGGTTGAATGAATTGAATATCATAAATCTGAAATTAAATATGCTTCATATACTTATCCCATGGAGAGTAATGACTTCACACATAATAAGTATAGGTGGTGAAATTTATTGAAAGTTAGCAAACACCGCATTGATCACTTGAACAATTCATGAAAGAATATTGAAGGAAGAGAGATTCCACATATAAATATACTATCTTGGACATCTTCTATGATTGTGCATACCCATTAACTATTTTCAAACTTGAGCAAATTAGTTGAAGTTGGACAAGGAAGACAACTTAATGAGTTATGTTTGGGTATATTTGTATAGAAGTTATATTGTTATGGATCCTCCAACATGTGGTGCTTGCTCCCACCTCATACTAGCCAAAACTTCCGCACCAAGTAGAAATACTACTTGTGCATCCAGACACCCTTAAACCAGTTTTGCCATGAGAGTCCACCATACCTACCTATGGATTGAGTAAGATCCTTCAAGTAAGTTGTCATCGGTGCAAAAAGCAATAAAAAATTGCTCCTAAATATGTATAATCTTTTATTGTAAGGGAAAATAAACGTTGTACGAACTTGTGATGGTAAAGAAATAAAAGCGACGGACTGCATAATAAAGGTTGCTATCACAAAGGGCAATACAACGTGATGTTCCTTTGCATTAAGGCTTTTACATCCAAAAACAAAAAGCGCATGACAACCTCTGCTTCCCTCTGCGAAGGGCCTATCTTTTACTTTTTAGTACTTACCTTTATGCAAGAGTCATGGTGATCTTCACCACTTCCTATATTTTGCCTTTTTCTCTTGGCAAGCGTCATGTGTTGGGGAATGATCTGGACATATATATATCCACACAAATATATTTGATCATGAATTATTATTGTTGACAATTATCTATATGATAAATAAGTTGGGAGGCAAAACATTAAGCCCCTATCTTTCTCTGTGTTCGATGGATGCTATTTGTTCTAAAAATATGCTTTCAGTGTCAATAATCATGGAAGACTATATGATAGTTGAGTATGTGGAATTTGCTAAATCAAAGCTCTTACATAGACCCTTCCTGAAAATAAGATGAATTGCAATTGCTCGATGACTAGGAATATGGTTTGTTAGTTTTCAAGAAACTTTCTGATCTATACTTTAACATGTGAATAGCTTGTTACTTGATCATGAGAAGTTTTATGAGATGAGCTACTGTTTATGGTGTATATTGATGCTAGAAAAAGTGATTGGAATTATCATTGATCAAACTTGTGCACTTGCTAGCATTCACACTTCATAAATTATTTCTTTTATCATTTACCTACTCGAGGACGAGCAGGAATTAAGCTTGGGGATGCTGATACGTCTCCAACGTATCTATAATTTATGAAGTATTCATGCCATGTTTGCAATAATTCTATATGATTTTGGTATGATTTTATTAGAACTAACCCGGACTGACGCTGTTTTCAGCAGAACTACCGTGGTGTTGTTTTTGTGCAGAAATAAAAGTTCTCGGAATGAGCTGAAAATTTACGGAGAATATTTTTGGAAAATATAAAAAATACTGGAGCGAAGAGTCACCGGAGGGGAAGGCCGAGGAAGCCACAAGCCACAGGGGCGCCCCCCCCCCCCCTAGGGCGTGCCCCCCTGGCTTGTGACCTCCTCGGGAACCTTCTGGACGTGGGACCAACGCCAAAAACTCTTATAAATATAGAAATCTCCTAAAAGAAACCTAGATCGGAAGTTCTGCTGCCGCAAGTCTCCAGAGCCACGAAAGATCAATCTTGGCCCTCTCCGGCACCCTGCCGGAGGGGGTCACCTTCACCGGAGACCATGGAGGAGGAAGACGGAGGGGCCATCATCGCCATGGAGGCCAAGGACCAGAGGGAGAACCTTCCCCCAACCAGGGGGGAGGCCATGGAGGAGGAAGCACAAGGGGGAGACCCTCTCCCCCTCTCTCCCGGTGGTGCCGGAGTGCCACCGGGGGAACCATCGCCGCGGTGATCGTCTTCATCAACATCACCTTCTTCATCACTATCCTCATCTCCTTTTAGCGGTCCACTCTCCCGCACCCCGCTGTAATCCCCTACTTGAACATGGTGCTTTATGCCACATATTATGATCCAATGATGTGTTGCCATCCTATGATGTTTTGAGTAGATTACTTTTGTCCTTTGGGTTGATTGATGATATAGATTGGTTTGAGTTGTATGTTTATTTTGGTGCTGTCCTATTGTGCCTTCCATGCCGCGCACACGTGAAGGATTCCCGCTGTAGGGTGTTGCAATACGTTCATGATTCGCTTATAGTGGGTTGCTTGAGTGACAGAAGCATAAACCTGAGTAGGTGGGTTGTAGCGTATGGGATAAAGGGGACTTGATGCTTTAATGCTATGGTTGGGTTTTACCTTAATGATCTTTAGTAGTTGCGGATGCTTGCTAGAGTTCCAATCATAAGTGCATATGATCCAAGTAGAGAAAGTATGTTAGCTTATGCCTCTCCCTCATATAAAATTGCAATAATGATTACCGATCTTGTTAACAATTGCCTAGGACAATTCCGCACACCGACCCATCATTATTCCACCCTCGCTGTTTGTAATACATTGTAATATATTCTAGCTTTATGATAACATCACCTATTTTTATATTTTAGCTCTCCGATTTCATGCAAAGCTATCCTCTTCATACCCACAACGTAGTTTTATTTCTCGTTTCTAGTTGGAAGCAAATGTTTGGCGTACGTAGAGTCGTATCAGTGGCAGATAGGACTTGAGAGAATATTGATCTTACCTTTAGCTCCTTGTGGGTTCGACACTCCATACTTATCACTTCCACCTTTGGAAATTGCTACGATGATTCCTTGCACTTGGGGATTATCAATGTTCATCCTTAATCGTGCGCTAATGAACAGCGTGTGCGGCATGACCCGTACGAGGCATGGCACATGATGTGGCCTGTAGTGCACTTCCTACGCACTTTCGGTTGTGTGGCATATGCCAAGAACATGCGCCCGCACTTGAAGAAGCTTGACGATAGATCCACGCCCATGGTCTTCATCGGCTATGAAGATGGTGGGAAGGTGTACCACATCTTTGACCCCATGGGAGGACGTGTCCACATGACGCGTGACGCCATCTTCGACGAGGCGGCTCACTGGAACTAGGACCACGGGGACCTCACCTCCGACACCAACGCTTTCACCGTCAACTATGAGGTGCATCGAGTCCCCGCGATGGCCGACGGGATCATCCCCAACACGCCACCACGGCAGCACCCAGTCACGAGCGGATCAGCTGCAACGGCAGCAGGAAACATTACCGCATTGAACCACGATGGAGAAAATGGTACCAGAACCACAAGTCCAGGCAAGGGGGAAGATGCTGTCACGACACTTGATTCCGAGCCCAAAAACCTGCCACAACGGCCGATTTAGTGTCTTCGTCGAGCAGCACATAGGTCGTCTTCACCATGCCGCCGTCGCGGTCGGAGTTCTACGACTACGGCGGTGACCCTCACGCTCCTCACGGCTTCCAGCGTGTATCAGATTTGTTCGGGCCGCATTCAAATGTGACGCGCGATCAGGAGGAGCAACTGCTACTTGCGTCTGTAGAGGAGTCGTCGATGTTTTCAGAAGCAGAACATGAGCCCTACTGGAGGAAGGCCATGCTCGGTAAGATCACCTCGATCAAGGAGAACGGTACATGGGAGCTCATAAATCTTCCCCCAGGTCACACACCCATAGGCCTGAAGTGTGTGTTTAAGGCAAAACGCGACAAGAGCGGGGCGGTGACCAAGTACAAGGCACGAGTCGCAAACGGGTTCGTTCAGCAGCAGGGGGTCGACTTCGAGGAGGCGTTTCCCGTGTCGCTCGGATGGCTGTCGTGCGATTGATGATCGCCCTCGCCGCACAGGAAGACTAGTGCATCCAACACATGGACGTGAAGTCCTCCTTTCTCAATGGCGAACTAGCAGAGGAGTTGTACGTTCGGCAGCCATCTGGCTTCATCGTGGTGTAGGAGGAGCACAACGTTATGTGCCTGAAGAATGTGCTCTATGGTCTTCGTCAGGCTTCGTGCGCCTGGAACGCCAAGTTGGACATCACGCTTGTCACGCTTGGTTTCCATAGAAGAAACTCAGAGCACGTCGTCTACGTTCGCTACAGACTCCTAGTGGAGGTGTACGTCGATGACCTCCTCATCACCGGCTCGGACGATGATGACATATTCCACTTCAAGGAAGAAATGATGGCCAAGTTCCACATGAGCGACCTTGGCCTGCTCACCTACTACCTTGACATAGAGGTTCACCAGAGCGTGCAGGGGATCACGCTCGGCCAGACTACGTATGCGCACAAGATTCCGGACAAGGCAAGCATGTTGGAATGCAACCCATGCCGCACGCCAATGGAGCCTAGGATGAAGCTGAGCCGGGACAGCCAGGCTCCCCCCGTCGATGCCAACAACTATAGGAGTCTCGTCGGCAGTCTCAGGTACCTGGTCCATACTCAATAGGATATCTCTTTTTTCGTCGGGTATGTGAGCAGGTTTATGGAGGCGCCAACGACGGAACACTTCGTGGCAGTCCAGCACATATAATGCTACATCGCGGGCACGATCGACTACGGCTGCAACTACAGGAGGAGCAGCAATGTTATACTGACGGGGTTCAGTGACAACGACATGGGTGGCGACCAGATACCCGCAAGAGCACCACCGGCCTTCTCTGGTATTTGGGCGGCAACCCAGTCACCTGGCAATCACAGAAGCAAAAAAGCAATGGCGCTCTCATCCTTTGAAGCGGAGTGCATGGCGACCACAGGGGCGACATGCTTCGGCGTGTGGCTGACTCGCCTACTGAAGGACCTCACCGGGAAGGATGCAGACGCGCCAATTCCAAAGATGGACAACAAGTTGGCTATTGCTCTAGCCAAGAATCCTGTCCACCACAATCACAACAAGCACATCGACCTTCAGTTCCACTTCATCAGGGACTGTGTGGAGGAGAAGAAGATCATGGTGGACTGCATCAGCATTGATCTTTAGCTCACGGATATTCTCACGAAGCCACTAGGCAGAATCAAGTTCCAAGAGTTGAGGAGCAAGATTGGGATCGTCAAAATAAACTAGGAACTGCAAGGCTTAGGAGGAGACTGTTAGAATAAACCTTGCAAGTTCCGAAGTTTTAGTTTGTTCAGTTAGCATTCTTTCTGTCAGTTTTGACAGTTAGCAGATAGCGAGATAAGCTCGAGTTTAAACTACTAGGCCCGAGTCATGCGCCCTACCGATTCGTTCGTGGGATGGCACGAGCATTGTGGATCGTAGTGGCACAAAGTCAGGCTGCCACGAGCCCCGTTTTCTTCGCTGTAACCTGAATAAGTTCAGAGAGAAATAACAGAAAAGTTGCGATAAATTTGCGCACGCAAAACCTTGTCTTCCACCTCGGTTATTGTTTGTGCATCACTTTGATTCCCAACACGCTCCACCAACAGCAGGAACTTCGAGATCCATATCAGAACCAAATGCGATGTCCTCCACCTCCTCCCACCCCCACCCCCGCCCCCCGGTTCTGTCGTCGTCGTGCTTCTACGTGCACTCGCCAACGAAGGTGGCGTCGTGGATCCTATGAATGGAGCCCTCCACCTCCCAGTCCCCCCTGGTTTTGTCATCGTCGTGCTTCTACGTGCACTCGCCAACGAAGGTGGCACCGTGGCTCTTGCGAATGGAGCCCTTCACCTCCCAGTCCCCCCCCCCCCCGATGGGATGCCACTGTCGTGGCCCTACCTGCTGGGGACGCCTCACTAGTGCTCCTCGCTGGTTGCCTAGGTGTCAGGGTGCCTGCCGGCATCGCCCTACCGTCTATTATTGTGTTACATGGCGCTATTGGCGGATGCTCTGTGACTCGTCCCGTGAAGGATGTTACCAGGGATGGGAGAAATCCATGGTCGGCCAGCGGCGACGCTCAATGTCGTTTCGATCTTGATGGCATTGTCTTCATCCCCTGGTATCGCGATGGCTTGGGTGTGCTCTGAGGCATTCTTTGCTTGGTGATGCTCTTCGATTACACCGGTGGCGCACATGTGTGGTGGCGTCGTCTCGGCCTGGCTTGACCTTTCGAATGTACCCCATGACATAGATGGTGTTGCAGCGTTGTGCAGTCTCAATTGGCCGGCCGGCCGGCCGGCATATTCGATTACGTCGAGGATGCAGTCTCATGGTTTGTTCTTGGCTGACCGTTGTAGTTCCAGTGTATGGGGTGCCCCCGTTGTGTTGTGTCCCTCCTCGCCATGTGTTGTTGGTGTGTGTGTGTTTTGCTTTATCTCCCTTGCGCTTCTGGTTCGCTTGAACCCTATCTTTTATTAGACTGCAAAGCCTACAACCAAAAATGAATACAATTCAGGTGCGGAAAAACTCCCCCACCCACCCACCCACCCCCGCACGTGTTGAAAATTCGAAAAAAAACATCAGAACCAAAAGACCCAACCTTCACAAGCCCACTAGTGGAGCCGAAGAAGTTGCCACTGAGACGAGAAAGGACATGAGAGAACGTTATTCCATGGTTGTAAGCTCTCCGCTGTCCAGAGCAGGCCGGCCAGAAGCCAAAGCCTAGAAAAACTAGGACCCTATCTACACATCGGACAGAGAACCACGCTTCTCCCCACTTTCCTTCGCTCACCGGCGACCGGAGGTGAAAAGAAGTGGTGGCCTCGTCGATGGGAGGCACTAAACCCTCGTGTCGCGTCTTAGCCATCCGCGCGGTAGAAAGTGTATATGTGGAAACGTTCATTATTTCGGCATGAGCTATGGGACACTAGTTATTAATTAATTTTTTTTGAAAGAACGCTGGAGAGCTGCGTATTTCATTAAGAAGGAATGGCTGACAGCCAACTATACAGGTACTAGGCCAAAAGGCTTAGAGAAAACAAGAAAAACCAAGAGGGAAAAAAGGAAAAGGATGCAGGCCGCAAAAGGCGTGGCCGGCACACAACCAGCAAACTGCCAAAAGGCCTGACTCCTCCGCTAGGAGCCGGAAGGTGATCGTCACCGGTGTTTCCACTGCTCGAAAAATCCTGGCGTTTCTTTCCTTCTAGATGGACCAGATAGTTAGCAGCGCCAAAGACTTGGCCCTCTTGCTGGACGCACCGTGCACAGTCAAGGATGACAACCAGTCTGTAGTGCTAAGGTCATCTGCCCAGCTGGCCGGCTCGAACTGAGGTAGCATGAAGCGAGCAGCGACCATGGACCACAAACTCCTCGACCACGGGCAGCTAATCATGAGGTGGCTTGCTGTCTCAAGATTGCGCATACATAGAGGGCAGAAATAGGAGTTCGGCCATTTCCGGGCCAGGAATTTGTCTGCTGTTAATATCCGCTCCTGACACCACAGCCAACCGAAAAACTTACATTTGGCCAGCGCCCAGACTTTCCAGATGAGAGGGTGTACAGCCGATGACGTTGAGCCTAGGAATTGGGCTTGGTAGGCCGAGGTGACTGAGAAAGCGCCATCCACCGTCAGCTTCCAGCGGAAGGTGTCTTGCACCCTGTCCCGCAGCGAGATGTGAGCGATCTTGGACCAGAGATCCACAAACTCAGCCAGGAGAGCTCCACTAACCCTGCCCCGTAGGTCCGCTACCCACTTGCCATTTGTTAGACCATCCCTGACAGTCCTCATTTTGCGCCTAGCCAGTCGGAACAGCGCGGGTGCAACATGGCAAGGTGCCTGGCCCGTGAGCCAGCTATCCGTCCAGAAGGAGGTACGCGCCCCCATCGCCCAACTCCACTCGCGTGCAGGATGCAAACAGGTCCCTGTCCTCATGAGAGCATGGAATGGGCAAGCCAAACCAAGGCTTGGGGTGCCCAACCCGCTCCTGCCAGAGCCAGCGAAGCCGTAGTGCCTTTGAGAAGCGAGCCAGGTCGATAACGCCCAGGCCACCCAGAGGCTTCGGCCGGCAAACCTTACTCCAGGCAACCTTACAGTGACCACCATGGCAGCTATCCTCCCCCTTCCATAGCCATGAACGACATAGCCGGTCGATTTCCTTGCAGGCCCAGGCTGGAAGCTCGAGGATAGACATCCAATAGATCGTGAAGGCAGAGAGCACCGCGTTCAGTAGGACGAGACGCCCGGCCGCAGCCATAAGCTTGGCCTTCCAGAACGCGAGACGGCATCGCAGCTTCTCCAGAAGCGGCTGAACGTCTATTTTCCGCATCCGACTTCTCCAGAAGCGGCTGAACGTCTATTTTCCGCGGCCAACGCAGAGATAGCGGTAGTCCTAGAAACTTACATGGCAGTTGAGCGATTGGAGCGCCTAGCGGACTTACAATGTCGACCACATCCATTGAGCCGCAACTGATAGGTATAACTGCACTCTTTGAGAAGTTGATGCCTAGATGGTAGCGCTCTCTTAGCATGGTAGTAGCTCAGTAGCGCAGATGGTAGCTCATGCCGAAACAACAAGGGGATGTAGCTCAGATGGTAGCGCTCTCTTAGCATGCGAGAGGCACGGGGATCGATACACTGCATCTCCAAAATTGTCTTTTTTTCCTTCGCCAGCTCTGGAGCAAACAGTCATAAGCACATGCACTATTCAAGCAAAAAGGAAAAGGTACGAGCACTGAATATTTGGCCCCGATGCCTTATTCGTGTGCAATGAGCGTGATGGCACGGACAACGCCACACTGTTCCAAAACTAACTATTTGTCTGAAAACAACGCTGTCACTACAATTACCAAAACTATGCATGAGCGATCAAATGTCACTGCGGTGAGTAGATAGAGAAATTTACACGGACCAGACTTCAAGATGTTTTGCCATCGAAGCAAACAAAAAAAAAACATTTTTTCTAACTCTGAAACAAAAGCGAGTTAACAAAAGGAAGATGCCACTGCTTCAATGCTAGCTTAATCTCCTGCAGTGTATCACTAAGTTAAAATCTTCTCAAAACCATATTCAAGACTCCTTTCCTTTTCCTGCTCCTGCCAATCAGATCCATATATAGAAGAGCTTTACAGAAATTTGTTAGCATCTTCAGCGCCAGCAGTTTGAGGTCACGGTCGACAACTCTTCAGTTTCTCAGGGGAATGGACATTTTCTATCTTTGCCAGCAACATCCAAGACTGAAGGCACAGTTTTGGAGAATGGCCCAATGATTAGTATTTGCAGAACTTATTTGTCTTTATTTTCCAAGGAGAAAACTTAGTCAGCCCTTAGTCTTAGGATTTCCTTAGCTGTTCTCCTCCGAAAGTATTCCATGTGCTCCTGCAGTTGACAAACAACTAATGTGCATAAGCATTCATACCATATAATCACCTTAAGATAGACCAGCTTCCGCCATCTTATACTTTAGCCCAAATGTGTATGCATCAATCTAGAATAAGCATCTCCATACAGTCCCAGAAACAAATCCAGTCTGCTAAATTTTTGGCAAATCAAATTTACTCACCTGACCAAAAGATAAGCTGACTCCTCTGCTGTGGAAATCAATGTACTTGAGCATAAACATACCACAATCCCACCTGAAATAATTAAAGATGTGTGTACCCATCAGAATTAATCTTTGCTCATTGTTATAACTGCAAGTATCAGTACTTGAGTTCTAAAACATACTTTGTGCACGACCAGCCAGCTAAACATGGATTTCAAAGAAAGCACATATACAGATGGTGCACATGTACATAATGATACTAATACTCAGCACATTATGGTTACAGGAACTGAAAGCAGATATTACCCATAAATAGTGAATCTACGCATTAAATGACCATTAGTGTAAACAAGACGTACCCATTCTCTTGGAAAGGAATACAATCAATACATTCTTTGGTCCAAGAACTTATGTCAATCTCTTTATTACTCTTGTCCTTCACTTCATCCACAATATATCTAGCCTGTATATGAAGTACAGAAGAAGCACCATTACATTACTCAGTTTATAAGCAAGAATTAGACGGAAATGCCTATGAAGATAGTATTATTTAGTACTTATGGAGAGATATAGGGAGCAAAAGAAGGACCTGCATATGGTGTTCATTGACTTGGAGAAGGCCTATGATAAGATACCGCGGAATGTTATGTGGTGGGCCTTGGAGAAACACAAAGTCCCAGCAAAGTACATTACCCTCATCAAGGACATGTACAATAATGTTGTGACAAGTGTTCGAACAAGTGATGGCGACACTGATGACTTCTCGATTAAGATAGGACTGCATCAAGGGTCAGCTTTGAGCCCTTATCTTTTTGCCTTGGTGATGGATGAGGTCACAAGGGATATACAAGGAGATATCCCATGGTGTATGCTCTTTGCGGACGATGTGGTGCTAGTCGATGAGAGTCGGACGGGGGTCAACAGGAAGTTGGGAGTTATGGAGGCAAACTTTGGAATCGAAAGGTTTTAGACTTAGTAGGACTAAAACCGAGTACATGAGGTGCGCTTTCGGTACTACTAGGCACGAGGAGGAGGAGGATGTTAGCCTTGATGGGCAGGTGGTGCCGCAGAAGGACACCTTTCGATATTTGGGGTCAATGTTGCAGAAGGATGGGGATATCGATGAAGATGTGAACCATCGAATTAAAGCCGGATGGATGAAGTGGCGCCAAGCTTCTAGCATTCTCTGTGAAACGAGGGTGCCACAAAAGCTAAAAGGCAAGTTCTATAGGACGGCGGTTCGACCCGCAATTGCGCTGAGTGTTGGCCGACTAAAAGGCGACATGTGCAACAGTTAGGTGTGGCGGAGATGCGCATGTTGAGATGGATGTGTGGCCACACAAGGAAGGACCGAATCCGGAATGATGATATACGAGATAGAGTTGGGGTAGCGCCAATTGAAGAGAAACTTGTCCAACATCGTCTGAGATGGTTTGGACATATTCAGCGCAGGCCTCCAGAAGCCCCAGTACATAGCGGACGGCTAAAGCGTGCTGATAATGTCAAAAGAGGCCGGTGTAGACCGAACTTGACATGGGAAGAGTCCGTAAAGAGAGACCTGAAGGATTGGAGCATCACCAAAGAACTAGCCATGGACAGGGGTGCGTGGAAGCTTGCTATCCATGTGCCAGAACCATGAGTTGGTCGCGAGATCTTATGGGTTTCACCTCTAGCCTACCCCAACTTGTTTGGGACTAAAGGCTTTGTTGTTGTTGTTGTAGCAGGTGAATTCTCCCAGAGCATATGCAGAGGCCCATAAACATATGGTTTCCCCCTAATTTAACATTTGACAATTGGAAGAGGTGCACCAAAAGTTTTACTTAAGTTAAAACTACGAAAAGTTATTTGTATAGTTAACTAACCTTCTCAGAAAATAAGCACTCCCAAATTGGAATGGAACCAGGGGTGCATTTGATTAAACTAGTGCCAGCTGTTCACCCTTTGCATCTAAAAAATAACTCCCTGCTTTCTTTTTAAATGATGTATGACGTTTCAAAAGCTTTGGCATGCTACTTTGACCATCACTTTTGCAACTTCGCATTACGATATATTAGTGGAATTAACATATGCTTTTCAATGATAAATCTAATGATTCAATTTATAGCTAGTCTAAAAAATAATAAATCTAAACGGTAAACTTGAAAAGTTCTGCTTGTGATTCCGGAACGTCAAATTTAGAAACTTCTCTTTGCAAGGAAATCTTTAAAAAGTTCAACAAGGATTATATAGGAAGTAAAAAGGAATAGAGGCAGTATATAAAATTCGGTTTTAACACAAAACTCCCTCCTCCCAACCCTATCCGTCATCCAAAGCCTACTCCACACCGCTGCCACGGTCCCCGTCTTATCGCCCGTCCAGCAGTCTCGGTGGCGGCAATAGGAGTGAGGACCCATCCCTTCCGTTTTTTCTTAGTTTTAGTAGGTTTTTTTGTTCCTAGGTTGGTTCCTAGTGACATCAGCCGGGTGGTGGCGAGTGGTGATGATGGCGCATCGGAATAAGGTCTTTCCAGCCTCTCCCCACCTCAACGTCGTCCGATCTGACGCCGACGAAGGGCCTGTGAGGGTAGGTGTTGCCATACCCATTGGCTCTCTTCGGATTTTGTCAGTTGGTATGTCAATCAAGAGAAGCTGTTGGTTGCATCTTGGTGTGGCGACTTCGGCATCTTCTTTTGATTTGTTCGACAAAGGGCCTATGAGAGTAGGTGTTGCCATATCCATTGGTTCTCTACGGATCTTGGCAGTTGGTGTGTCAATCAAGAGAAGCGGTCGGTTGGATCTTGGTGTGGCGACTTTGGCATCTTCTTTTGATTTGTCGTCCGGTTTCTCCAACCCTATGGACTCGTGATGAAGAATTGTAAGCCTGTGCTGCATGGGGTGATGCCCCAACCGATGTTCCTTCAGCGGTTTCTTCGTTTCAAGCGGCGAGTGGCTATTGCGGTCTTCAAAGCCTCGTATGGTGAGGGCGTTTGCAGGTGTCTGTTTCCTTTGCTGTCGTATCAGTGCAATTTTCAATCTCCGAAGAGTGGCGTACTATTGGAGAAAGATGACTAGTATTATTTTCAACGTAGTTTTATTTTTTACTGGTCATTTTGTGTCCAATTGTCTTTCCATTGTGCTAGCTACTGTTTTCCTTGATAATTATCAGATCTATAAGATGCCCTTTGGGTGTCTATTCTGGAAAAAAAATATGAAAAAAAGAAGTTACCAGCATTTCATATACACGAGGATCATTGCCACGAAGAGAATCAAGATATTGTAATGTCTTCGCCTTCATATCTATAATTGCCAAACACCAATGCACTTTTTGATGTACAGGGACAAAGATCTGCAAAGTAAATTCTGAACATAAGTTGAACATAAGAAATAAGCATGTCAAAGATCACGTGCAGTAACAATAGAAAAATAAAGAATGCAACAGCCAATTTACTTTATCACATTCAATGAGCTCATAACCCAACTTCCTGGAGGTAGTCCATCTTTTTACAGATTTGTAGTCATATCCAGTTTTTCCACAAGCAAGCTGAGGAAGAATTCAGAAAATAAACAGGGCTGAATTAGATGGTAATCAATTTTATCCAAATGAAAATCAAGGCTGAAATGCATGATATCTAGTTTAATTTCCAATCAAAGGTCTCAAATCAAGTAACAAAACAAAAGAAACCAAATAAGACAGACACAGAACAACTCTCCATTCAAAAATGTATGTGGCCATGCCATGCATGAAGTGAAACTTTCCTGATTGTGACTACTAACACACATACAAACAACAGATGGCTCAAACAAAAATGTTAGTCGTAATCTCATAGACTATGTTGCATGGATACTTGGATAAGTATCGGATACGCGTATAGGGAAAATTCATCCTATCACCCAGGGGTAGTTACCCCACATGTCTCATATACCATCATGTGGTAGTATATATACTACTTTATCATTTTAAATATGTTGATATATTATATATAAGATAATTTAAAGTGAGTTACATGAAAAAAATTGCAAGTTGGCCCATGGTTTTCATTATATTTATGAAATACGTATATATTTGTACGTAAAAATGAACATACTCAAAATATGATGCATACTACTTAAAAAGTATTATATATATACTACTTAAACATTCTTATATACTATATATTACGTGCACATGCTCTTTGATTTGATAGATACTACATACAACATACAAAACTCAAGTGATGGTAACTACCACCGGTGGTAGCAAACATTTGTGTGTGTGTGTGTGTGTGTGTGTGTGTGTAAATTATTCAGAATATGAAAAACTAAGGAGCTTACAGGGCAAAGCTTGCCTCAATAGGATTACCCCCCCCCCCCCCCCCCCCTTTGGCACTTGGTCCACTTCCATCATTGGCAGTGGGATTTTCTTAGGTTCACTGCTCTCAATCAGTGCATCAGCTCTCTCTTCCTCACCTTTCAACTGAACAAGAACATCGACAGTCACCTTTTGATATGAACTCACCCCATGTTGGGAATCTTCAAAAGGTTCGCCTTTACACTTGAGGGATTTCATGTCGAACGAGGGGTTTCACGTATCCAAAACGTATCGCAACAGTATCCCAGGAGTATCAAACATTATTTTCTTTCTTTTTTAAATCAAAAAATCAAGGGATACGTATCGGGGCAGTATCCAGGTGGATACGCACGCATTCTGAAGTATCCGCGCAACGTAGCTCATACGTATGCCATAGATACAACCTAATGTATTCCAAACAGATGTCCCCAAGTAAAAATTCAAATTAAGAAACCCAGGAGGGCAATCATGGTATATTCAAACTTCCTAATATCAATGACCAAATATGTATCTATAATGGTCACACAAAAGTGACATAAGTATGATTTAGCTTAAAAATAGACATTTCCACAATATATTATAAGGTCATGAGTCCTTGATAATCTAATTACAAGAATTTGTAGCCAAAGGGGTACTTTCAGGACCGCATAATTTATAAAGTGACAGGCATAAGCAGCAGGGAACATACACTAAGTGATAAGCTGATGCATGTCCATAAATTGAAAGCAATACGCCAGAACCAAGGTACAATATAGCAACCTTCGAGTGCTAACCACAGTATCTAAACCGCTCATCAAGCATATTCAAATTAATCCTAAATCGGCATGTGGTTAGAAGAAATACAAAAATAAACAAAGCTATAGAACACAGGAAAGATATGCAAATATTTAATATGACACTCTGCAGATCCGATAGGAGAAAACACAAGGTGCATATATTCTAACCTTCTTATAAAAAAATGTATTGAAGAAATGTATTGAACAAAAATAAACTAAGCTTATTCAAACCGCTCTCCTTTAACAATTCAAGGTACAAATTAATGACCTGAAAACAACAGGAATCACTTTCCCCACTACATATAAAATATCAGTGTAAAGCTTACATGTTTGCAATCAGTGAAGATGGTTTAGTACATTTATAAGATGAATATTTACCTCGTCATTTAACCAGCCATGTGGCCTCAAACACCAAATTTTCTCCCTGCTGACCTCAATGTTAGACGATTCATGCAGCACCAGGACTTTGCTACTGTAAGTGAAAGGGGGCAATGTTCAGCTGTGTTAACAAGGTACATAGGAAGCTTCAAACAACATGCAAGCATGTCATCAAACGTACCTTGAACCATTACCATACAAAGAATCCTGAACTTCCTTTTCATCTTCAGCAGTTAGAGGTACAAAGAATTGAGACAGATCCTGAAGACAGATCAACATACATAAATCAATATCCGCAAAAAAAAACCTAAATTAAAGGGTTAATGCCTTAATGGAGCATAGAAGGTTGTCGAAACAAAGCAGGGTAATCAGCCACCCATTAAAGAGGAAAAACAGAAGAGGACCTCTCTGTTTGCCTCTTTTAAAATTTGAAGCAGTTAAAACAGATTTGACGCCTTCAGATTGCGTGCTATTTCTCACTGTACATGGTTATGTCTTCTCCATTCCGTTCGCAAACTCAATGCATGTTTTTCGATTGGGTCAACATTAGCTTTCTCTAAAGCCTAATGCAAATCCAGTTGGCATATCCCTTGTTATCAATTGTCCGTTCTTGCAACATGGGTTCCCTTACAGAGCTCTTGTGCATGAACGTAATCTTCCTACTCACCCCGCATACCAACATAAAAATGTGCTGAAAAACATACCTCCTTAGGCGGCTCAGCCTGCTTCGTCTGCTCCTCAAGCGTCTTCTCCAGAAGACCCACCTCGACGGGGATCTCGCCCAACCTCTTGTCATTATGTTTCGTCTTCGCATGGAGATTCTTCCAACACGGTTTCGCCTTCTCCCGCTGAGGAGGAGGCGCCGCCTTCAAGGCGACCTTCACGGGGTCATCTACTTTCCAATTCCCCGCCACCGCCACGCTCCCTGGCTTCACATCGTTGTTCTTGAGCAGCCTCAGGCCGTTGCCCCAGGCTAGATCCTGCGGCACATCCTTCGACGCACGGACCCAGCCCTTGAGCATCCTCAGGCCGTTGTCCCACATGTCCGGGATGCTGCGGATGTAGTCCCACATGTCGAAATCAGCGGATTTGGCTTCCGGCGGTGGCACGAGGAAGCAGTCGGGTACGAGGACGCGGGCCCCTCGGCGCTTGCGCTGCTGGCCGCGCAAGTGGTCGTGGAGGCGGCCATCAGCCGGTAGGGGGCGCTTGCGGCAGTTAACGCGGAGTTCTGCGTCCGTGCTCATGGCAGGGACAAGGATGCCAGCGCCATGGAAGGTTTAGGGTCAGCGGCGGAGCATGCTGGAAGCGGAAACCCTAGGTTGGGTTCGTCGGGGCTCGGGGGCTAGGGGTTTGAGCCCGGCGGAGGGGGAGAAGGCGGAGCGACTAGAGCGAAGATGACCGAACACCCCTTTTGCAAAAAGGTCCTCGTCTGGGAAATCAAGGGATCCGTTATTAATTTATTTAATACTTTAATGGCCCAGTTCGACGAGCCTGGCCCATGACCGTCACCTGGCTAATTGTTTTTGCCCTTTTGAGAAAGACACGTGTGTTCGACTAAAAAAAGAAAGGCATGTGTCTAATTATTCTCCAAAGGAGAAACAAATCGTCACATGCTGATCAAACTGCAAGAACCGAGTATAATAGCAACTCTAGCAAAATCGTCATATCGGACCGATAAACATAATAACCGTTGATATGTGGATTTCGGCTAAAAAAAGGTACTCTAGCAGAGTTGCATGCCTCCGGGTCGCCATAATTTATGGGCACCCTCCATATACGGCCCGCGAGAGTTCATATTTAAAGGTTGTGGGCGTTGGTATAGAGCGAATGCCACCCGCCAACCGTTTGCGCGGGAGGGAAGTTTCAGCCAACCACTTCATCTTGCACGCAACCCGGTCAATGGCACGCCAGTCCCTATGGTTGTCGCTTCCGCCACTGCCAATGTCGCGGATTCATTCCCATCGAAAAGAGCATCAATTAATGGTTGTCGCGTTTCAGACCCGTTGTCCAACCCACAAGCGCTAAATCCGGCCCCGTTTCTCGTCAGAGCGCGCCAGTTCGCGGGTATATAAAAATTCCCATTATCGTTGCCGCCACACTCACACCCTAAGTTAGTCGCCACATCGCCCCCTCTCTTCGTCCTTCCCCAACACCGCCGCAATAACCCCCATCAACCATGTTGGTGCGGTCGCGTCCTCCCCGTGCAGACCTTTCGTCACCGGGACTGAAGAAGACCGTGTCGAGAGAGAGTTCAAGGAAAGTGCAGGGGAGTTCTCAGGGTGGTTTATGACGTGTGTTGTAAGGTTGAACCAATCGTCGGCCGCACTCGCCTCCCCACTGTCCTCGAGTACTTCGACCGCATCTCAATGGTTGCCCATGTAGGATCCAAAGTATGTTTAGAGGGGGTAATTAGACTACTTGACAAAATAAAAACTTAACCTTTTTCCAATTTTATCGTTGGCAAGTTTTAGCAATTTTACCAAGTCTAGCACACCCTACACATGCAAGTCTACGAGTATAGCAGCGGAAAGTAAAGACATGCAAGTGTAAGTAGAGGGTAGGGATAGGAAGATCAAATGCAATGAAAACACGAAGATTTTTGGCATGGTTCCAATAAGTGGTGCTATCGTACGTCCACGTTGATGGAGACTTCAACCCACGGAGGGTAATGGCTGCGCGAGTCCACGAAGGGCTCCACCCGCAAGGGGTCCACGAAGAAGCAACCTTGTTTATTCCACCATGGCTTACGTCCACGAAGGACTAGCCTCACTCAGGGTAGATCTTCACGAAGTAGGCGATCTCCTTGCCTTACAAACTTTTTGGTTCAACTCCACACGATTTGAAGGCTCCCAAGCAACACCTAACCAATCTAGGAGACACCACTCTCCAAAAGGTAATAGAAGTGGTATGGATGATGAACTCCTTGCTCTAGTGCTTCAAAAGATAGTCTCCTCAACACAATCACTCTTTCATAGAATTTGGCTTGGTAGAAGAGATTGATTGGGTGGAAAGCAATTTGGGGAGGCTAGATATCAAAATTCATATGATTGGAGTGGAAGATCTTGATCTCAACACATGAGTAGGTGGTTCTCTCTCAGAAAATGAATGGTGAAAGTGTTTGCTTGTTCTGAGTGCTCTCTCTGCGAATGAGAGGGGGTGGAGGGGTATATATAGCCATCTCCAAAAATCCAACCGTTACAACATTATTGCCCAACTTGGTGGAACCAAAGTAAAAAATCGGTTGCACTGACTAGTGCAAAATGCTCTAACTTTTGGGTTCTCGGTGAGACCAATATGAAGCATCTCGGTGAGACCGATTCAGTTGGCCTTGAGTAGTTCCTCACTTCGGTGGCACTGAAATGTAAAACTCGGAAATTCTGATTTTTGACAATTAGATACCAGAAGGTTGGTCACTGCTTTTCGGTTGTACCGAAGTGAAACTCGGTTGTGCCGATTTGCTAGGGTTTGGCTTGGGCTTTGTCTAAGAAAAACTCGGTAGTGCCGAAATGTGAAATATTGGTGGCACTGAATTTGATCATTTGGTTTTTGGACAGATGTGATGTGATCACTAGCGCTACAGTTACTACTATTTTGCATGCACATAATTTGCTAAGTGAGAAGAAAACACTAAAGGAGAGGGAAAATACAAGTATATTGAGTGTTATTCCATGTGCCATCACGAAGGAAGCAAAGCATACAACTTCTGCTAGTTACACTTTGACAAACTTAACAGAGGGAGCGCCAATTATTTTCATTGGAGAAGTTTCGGTTGAACTCGTCGTTGCGCAAGAAGTTAAGCTAAATTTCAGGACTCCTCCATGTTGGTTATTTTTGTGGCCAGGGTAGACAATTAGTATTGGTACAACACCGTGGTGTCCCATTGTTTATTTCCTAAGTACTAGTTAGATTGTTAGTACATGTTCAGGACGTGACTTGTGAGTCAGTCCAGGTTTGTTTGGATTCTAGTGATCAGTGTGCCGGATACTTAATTAGTTAAATCTTGATTAGTTTAAACAAGAAAGAGATAGAGTCCATTTCTAGTTTGGTGTGTTAGGGTCGTTTCGGTCAGCGTATGTGTCGCCTATATAATAGGCAGGCTTCGGCCTTTGTATGGGAGTTTTTGGGAGTTGAATAAAATACAGAAAAAACAACGTTATGGTTGCGCCAAATATATTTGCTTGCTGATCCACGAGGGATCCAAGAGTTGCTTGGCGTGGAATTGATCTGTGATTGATTATACGCTAGTTTTTTGTGCACTTTGGTCTTCTCGCGTCCAGCTTGATTCGAAGAGTCGTTCTTCTATTGCTTCTCTATTTTCTGCTATTACGAGAATTGTCGTGGTTCGGCGTTGATTGTCGTGTACCGTGAAAGATTGGGCCAACATCCGACTCGCCATCTAGTCGGGCCACATCAGAATGTTTTGTGGGAGAATTGTTGAGGTTTTGGGTGGCAAATCTCTAAGCACTTTGAGCAACTAGATCATCATAAATAGCTCATCCAATTTTAATAGTATTGGCTTTCCTATGGCTGAAATATGATTTCTCACATAAAGCAAAATGTAGAGTCTTGAAGCTCTTGCCAAATGATGTTCCTTGCATCTAGGGAATCCTCCTCACAATCCTAGCCAATCCATTAATTGAACTTTTCGTGAAATATACTTGGTAGGCTCATTAGTTCAATGACTATATGTTGTTATTGATTACCAAAACCACCTAGGGAGAAGTTGTGCTTTCAATCTCCCCCTTTTTGGTAATTGATGACAACATATAGATCAAAGCTTCGACGATAATAAAATCAATGCATAGCATCGCCGTTTTGAGAAATATGTGATAAGCAAGAGCTTCCCCTAAATTTGTGCATTCTTTTAAATTTGCGTTCGAATGCAAATGCACAATCAATTAGGGTCATGAATCTTCCATGTCACATGCATCTTGGTGGTGGGCATAAAAAATATGAATGGATTACAATGCACATAACACCAAGCAAATGAGTGAATGATCATAATATGAATATCACAAAGGATAGGCAATAGTAGCATCAATCACAAAGCGTATGATCAAACACGACATAATTTAAGACGAGCAAAAGATAGGCCAAATGTTTTGAAACTCGAGAGAAGCAACAAAAAAAGCAACTCTCTCTCTCAGCCCTGTGATCTATACATTTTCTCCCCCTTTGGCAACAAGTTACCAAAAAGCTTGAAAGGTATAAAGCTAGACGTCACTCTGGGCTGGATCTCCTCCATGGGGCGATGAAGCTTCTCTGGTGGTTGTCGAAGGAGTTGAAATGAGAGCATCAGCGAATGCTTCTGTAGAAGACCTCTGAGCTGGTGGAGTGGACACTGGAGGTGCTGAAGGAGGCATAGTAGATGTAGCAGCACGTGCAGACACGGAAGGTCGCATCTCTGGGGCAGCCACAGTGATGACCCACAAGTATAGGGGATCAATCGTAGTACTTTCGATAAGTAAGAGTGTCGAACCCAACGAGGAGCAGAAGGAAATGACAAGCGGTTTTTCAGCAAGGTAATTTCTGCAAGCACTGAAATTGTAGGTAACAGATAGTTTGATAGCAAGATAATTGGTAACGAGCAAGTAACGGTAACGGTAAATAAGGTGCAGCAAGGTAGCCCAATCCTTTTGTGGCAAAGGACAGGCCAGAACAGTCTCTAGTAATAGGCAAAGTGTTCTTGAGGGTACACGGGAATTTCATCTAGTCACTTTTATCATGTTGGTTTGATTCGTGTTCGCTACTTTGATAATTTGATATGTGGGTGGACCGGTGCTTGGGTGTTGTTCTTACTTGAACAACCTCCCACTTATGATTAACCCCCTCGCAAGCATCCGCAACTACGAGAAAAGTATTAAGATAAAATCTAACCATAGCATTAAACGTTTGGATCCAAATCAGCCCCTTACGAAGTAGCGCATAAACTAGGGTTTAAGCCTCTGTCACTCTAGCAACCCATCATCTAATAACTACTCCACAATGCATCCCCTTAGGCCCATGAATGGTGAAGTGTCATGTAGTCGACGTTCACATGACACCACTAAGGGAATCACAACATACATATCATCAAAATATCGAACACATATCAAATTCCCATGATTACTTGCACCATGACTTCTCCCGTGACCTCAAGAACAAAGGTAACTACTCACAAATAATAAACATGCTCAAGATCAGAGGGGTATTGAATAGCATAATAGATCTGAACATATAATCTTCCACCAAATAAACCATATAGTAATCAACTACGCAAGGTAATCAACACTACTAGTCACCCACAGGTACCAATCTGAGGTTCCAGTACAAAGATTAAACACAAGAGATGAACTAGGGTTTGAGAGGAGATGGTGCTTTTGAATATGTTGATGAAGATTGGCCTCCCAAAGATGAGAGGGGTGTTGGTGATGACGATGGCTTCAATTTCCCCCTCCGGGAGGGAAGTTCCCCCGGCGGAATCGCTCCGCCGGAGAGCAAAAGTGCTCCTGCCCAAGTTCCGCCTCGAGACGGCGGCGCTCCATCCCGAAAGTCCTCCTCTTATTTTTTTTCTAGGTCAAAAGTGATTATATACTAGAAGATGGGCACCGAAGGTGGGCCGAGGAGGGCATAACCCACTAGGGCGTGCCTAGGGGGGCCTGGCGCGCCCTGGTGTCTTGTGCCCACCAGGGTGGCCCCCTCCAGTAGTTCTTTGCTCCGCTATTTTTTATTAATTCCAAAAATAATCTCCGTAAAGTTTTAGCTTCATTGGAGATGTGCGGAATAGGTATCTCTGATATGCTTTTCTTGGGTCTAGAATTCCAGCTGCCGATATTCTCCTTCTTTGTGTAAACCTTGCATATTATGAGAGAAAAGGCATTAGAATCACTCCCTAAAGCATTATTATTCAACAAAACATAATAAATAACAGTAGGAAATCATGATGCAAAATGGACGTATCAACTCCCCCAAGCTTAGACCTCGCTTGCCCTCAAGCGAAAAGCCGAAATTGAAAAACATGTCCACATGGTTTGAGAGAGAGGTGTCGATAAAAACAAAATATGGACATAGAAGCATCATGCTTATTATCATAACAGCAACAAACTGTATCATGTAACTTATTCATATACTTTCATCATATAACTTCTCATGCACAAGTAACAATTCATCACAACATAGAAGTATAAAGCATAAACCTTATTGAAAACCAACAAACTACAGTCAACTTTGCAACTACAATTCATCATATTTTCAGGAAGGGTCTCATGTCGGAGCCTTTTGGCAAGTTGTAGGATCGAAAGTATGTCTAGAGGGGGGGTGATTAGACTACTTGACCAAATAAAAATCTAGCCTTTTCCCAATTTTTAGTGTTGGCAGATTTTAGCATTCATAGCAAGTCAAGTACACCCTACACATGCATGTCTAAGAGTATAGCAGCGGAAAGTAACAACAAGCATGAGTAGTAAAGGAAGGGTAGGAAGATCAAACGCAATTTGTAGACACGATGATTTTTTCCGTGGTTCCGATAGGTGGTGCTATCGTACGTCCACGTTTATGGAGTCTTCAACCCACGAAGGGTAATGATCGCGAGAGTCCACGGAGGGCTCCACCCATAAGGGTCCACGAAGTAGCAACCTTGACTATTCCATAACAGCTTCCGTCCACGAAGGACTAGCCTCACTATGGGTAGATCTTCACGAAGTAGGCGATCTCCTTGCCCTTACAAACTTCTTGGTTCAACTCCACAACACGAAGTAGGAGGCTCCCAAGCGACACCTAACCAATCTAGGAGGCACCACCCTCCAAAAGGTAATAGGCTCGGTAATGACGATGAACTCCTTGCTCTTGTGCTTCAAGATGATAGACTCCTCAACACACAATCACTCTCTCACAGATTTGGCTTGGTGGAAGAGATGGGATTGGTGGAAAGCAACTTGGTGAGGCTAGAGATCAAGATTCATATGGTTGGAATGGAATGGCATGATCTCAACACATGAGTAGGTGGCTCTCTCTCAGAAAATGAGATGGGGCAAGTATGGAATAGTTCTGAGTGCTTCTCTTTCGAGTAGATGGTGGTGAAGGGGTATATATAGGCATCTCCAAAAATCCAACCGTTACACCTAAAGTGACCAACTCAGTGACACCGATGTGTGAATCTCGGTGGTACCGAAGTGATCAAAAGGCAGTAACTTTTGAATCTCGGTGAGACCGATATATAATTCTCGGTTGCACCGATAAGGTGACTAACGGTCAGATTGCCCAATCTCGGTGATGCCGATTCAACAAACTCAGTGGTACCGATTTTGTGAATCGAGGTAACAGAAAGTTGGCAATCCAAACTCGGTGGCATCGAAGTGGAATCAGTTGCACCGATGTGCTAGGGTTTGGCATGGGTCTGTCTGAGTTTGGGAATCGGTGGCACCAAGTGGAAAGTGTTGGTTGCACCGATTTTGGATATTTGACTTTGGACAGACTTTTGTGGAAGAGCTTGTTGGTGTTTTTGGTGACTATCACTTGTGCACATATGAGCATTTTGTTCACCAACAATACCTTACCCCCTTTTAATAGTATTGGCTTTCCTATGGACTCAAAGTGATTTCTCACAAAGTAAAATGTAGAGTCCTCTTGCTTGAAGCTTTGCCAATCCATTTCCTTGCATCTTGGGGTGTCTCCACAATCTCCACAATCCTTTTGCCAATCCTATCATTGAACTTTTCCTGAAATATACTTAGTGGAAACATTAGTTCAATGACATATATGTTGTTATTAATTACCAAAACTACCAAGGGAGCAAATGTGCTTTTAATCTCCCCCTTTTTGGTAATTGATGACAACATATAGATCAAAGCTTCGACATATGATATAATCAATGAATATAATCGTCGCTTTGAGAAGTATGTGATAAGCAAGAGCTCCCCCTAAATTTGTGCATTATTTTAAAATTTGCGTTTGAATGCAAATGCAAAATCGATTAGGTACATGGGGCACTTCTTCCATGTCACATACATCTTGGTGGTGTGCGAGAATAATAATAGTTAATACATGGCACAACACAAACAAGCAAATGTGAATGATCATCTCATAAGCAGCATAATGATAGGAAATAGTAGCAACACACATTAAGCGTATGATCAAACACCACATAGTTCAACACAAACAAGTCAAAAGATCAACTGTTTTTGAAAAAGCGATAAAAACCAAACGCTCTCTCACTCGAAGCCTAAAGATCTATATACACTTCTCCCCCTTTGGCAACAAGTTACCAAAAAGTTTAACGAGATATAGCTAAACGTTCTTGGGCTGATCTCCTCCGGTTGTTGATGAAGGAGTCGAGAGAACTGCGTCGGCGAAGATATCGACTGATGTCTTGGATGGAGTTGGTGTAGCAACTGGAGGCACTGGAGCTGATGGAGCTGAGGTTATAGTAGCAGGTGCTAATGAAGAAGGCCTCAAATCTGGAGCTGGCACTGTGGCTGATCTGGCCTGGGTGGTGAAGTGTGTGCCTGTCCCGAGAGGAGAGTCATCCTCATCATCATCATCATCATCATCATCTGTAGATTGAGGAAGAGGCACAGAGTCAACTTCCTTCTTGAGCTCATTGACTGTCTTGGTCAGCCCATCCACCTTGTCATTAAGGGTCTTGATCCCGTTCTCAAAGATCCTGACAAGACTGTTTTGATTGTCCAGTATGTCCTTGATGTCCTTCTGCATGCCTTGAATGGATGAGATCAAGAGATCCATTTGCTCGTTCCTGGATCTAGGGACCTGAGCACTAGTGGCTCTAGCTGCCTCTGCCTCTGCCTGTGCTTGAGCTGCAGCTGATGTGGGATGTTCTGGGTCCATCACCACAATGTTGTCCTCTAAATCTGGCTGTAGGGGCAAATGGGGTCTGTCCAGAGCAAAGATGTGCTTCTCCAGCTTGGAGTTGATGATCATCTGAATGTAGGGTGCATAGCAGCATGAGCGCTTCTGATCAGCAGCAACCCTCTTCACTGTCTCTACTATCAAGTCCATTACTCTTATCCTGGTGTGTCTGTCAAGATGGATTAGCATGTTGATTGAATGGCCTCGAATCATCTTCTCATCTCCTGACTTGGGCATCAAAGTATGCCTCAATATGGTGTTCATGGTACGGAGGCCATCCTGGAGGAAGTAAATAGATCCTAACTTGTGTGATTTCAAGTTAGCAGCAGGGATAGCATTGTACATGTCCTTCATAGCATCATGGCTCTCCTTGGATTCAAAGTAGACATCCAAGTCACCATCCTGCACCTCTGGGACTTCTAAGATAGCAGCCCATTCATCAACAGTAGACTCGTATCTTGCTCCTTCTGTCATCCATACATTTCTACCATCTCCATAGAAGTGAGCGGTGGAGTAGAATTGCATGATCATCTCATCATTCCATGCAGTGAACTCTTTGCCAACAAACTCATCTAGGCCAATGCAATGAAAATTATCTTGGACATTTGGAAAGTAATCTTCATTGGCCTTGATGTACTTCCAATCAACATATCTCATATCGCTCACAGCTGGACTCTTGTCAAGCAGCACAGTCTCATAGAAATCCTGTTGCTCCTTGGTGTAGAACCTGTAGTCCATAGCTGTTTTTCTCCTCTGGGCATATAGATCAATAGCTCTCCATGCCCTCAATCCAGAATCCTTCCTCTTCTTCATGTCTTCAGCAAGTGGATGGCTGGCATTGTGTGGTCTAAGCTTCATCAAAGCAGACATGGCATCCTCATCCTCATCTCTGGAGGTAGTTCCTTTGTTCTTCTCAGAAGCTGGAATCTGTCTGGATGACCTCTTGGATTTTTCAGCAGCAGCCTTCTTGGGGGGCAGACTTGGTGCTCTTGGAGGGACCTTGCTTTGGCATAGCATCTGCCAAAAGCTTCGTTTGCTTCTTCTTGGGAGGTGTCTTGACAACATGCTCTTCCTCCTCCTCAGCAGCAACACCAGCAGTCTCCTCTGGGTCCTCAAACATAGATGTTTGCCTGCCAGTGACATAGACAATCCTTTTCCTGGCATTCTTCTCTCCTGCCTTCTTAGGCATAGACTTCCTTGGGGGTCAATGGTCATGGTAGCCCTAGCACTCTCAGGTGCTCTCATAGCTTCAGAGCTAGCATATACCTTGCTGACAGTTCTTCTGGAAGAGGTGGCTTCATTAGCAGACTTCTTAGCAGCTTTGTCTTGCTTCTTGGCAAGAGCTTCCTCTGGCACAAAATCTGAATCCTCCTCATCTGAATTCAGCTTCTTCCTGGCCCTAGTAGCAGCCTTGGGCAACCCATGAGAACTGGGGGGTGCCTGGATCTGAAGAGGAACTAGACTCAGGACTAGTGCCTGAATCCAACTCAACACTCTGCTCTCTGAAGTTGTTCTCACTATCCTCAGAATCTGACATACTAACGCTGTGAATAGAGTATAGAGGAGCAGAAGAAGATGAGTCATCACAAAATGCAGCTATTTTTGAAAGATTGAACAGAAAAATCTTAGATGTAGTTCACAGCAAAAATGGATTTCAGTGTCACCGAGTCAACATTTTCGGTGTTGCCGAGACTCACAATACTCTTAACAGAAACTTGGCAGCAGTTTCGATGGGACCGAAAACTACCACTCAATTTCACCGAGTACTTTCCTCAGTAGCACAAAAAATAAATCGGTGGAACCGATTTTTCTGACTCGGTATCACCGAGATGCGATTTTGCGGGCAACTAAATCTAAAAAATTTCGATTCGCTAATCTACTAGAACTTTTAGAGGATAGGGAG
The DNA here is from genome assembly GCA_039707655.1 of Elymus sibiricus. Lineage (NCBI taxonomy): Eukaryota > Viridiplantae > Streptophyta > Magnoliopsida > Poales > Poaceae > Elymus > Elymus sibiricus. The sequence goes on along the minus strand of CM077669.1, from coordinate 320,622,989 downwards.
GATTGCACATGGTGGATTATCGATGGAATAAGCTTCAGCGCACAAGATTCGGACGAGGAGCGCAATGAAGGGTAGGATCCATACCCTAACTCGGTGACGGATCCGCTATGGCGAAGACGGCGGTGAAGATGCCCGTCGACGGCGAGGATCCCAGTGGCGGAGGAGCGTGGGGAGACAAGGGCGACGACTAGGGGGTCCTGTTCGGCAGCTTAGGGTTTTGGGGCGCGACGGTTGAAGATTGATTTTCAAAGCATCGGGTCCACAGCTTATATACCCCTTGCTGTCGGTGACACCGATTCTAAATTTTCGGTGTCACCGAGTTCCTCAACTGTCAGCTGACAGGGAAACTCGGTGTAACTGAGAATATGGAATCGGTGGTACCGAGATTGAAAACCAGATCAACCCTAGGCATTCGGTGAGACCGAGAATTTTGGGTTGGTTCCACCGAGATGCACTTGGGAGGTTTTAATGGTCAGTCCTTTGTCGATACGGAACTCCGAGTGCTCCTCACACAGAGGGATCGAAAAGTACTTGTTCAAATTTTGTGATGCAGCATGAATAGAATATGAGGTGAGAAAGCATAGATAGCTAGAGAGTGGCCCTAGGCATTCTTGTCCATCCAATTGGCAAAAGAAAAATCAAAAGCAGCAACAATTGGATGTCCTCGAATGGGTAAATAAATGCAAACCAACATGCTCACACAATAAGATGTCAAATGAAATCATGGCAAACATGCACATACATACTAGCATCTAACAAGCACTTTGGCGATGACGGAGTCATCTATATATGAGTATATTGACTTAGGAGCCAAGTAAGAATACTTGATCATAGGTCATACTCATCGTTTAAGCACAAGTGGGGTTACCACTTTTACATAAAGCATTTAATGTTGTCACATTCTAAGAGATGCTTTAACTCAAGTCTTAGAGTAAAGCTCCCCCTTGATGTGACATCCCCCATAAGAGGGATAAACTAACCTTGGGTTTTGTCGATGAAGACTTCATGTTGGTGAGGTAGTGGTGGATGCTCAAGGTTGATGAAGATCACCAAGAGTTGAGAGCATCCTTGTTGTTTCCTTACTCTTCTCACCTACATGGGTTAGTCCCGACACACAAGAGACAAATACAAGGATATCTATGGACATGGAGTGCAAAGCATGTGTGATGATGTCCATTGATTTGTTGATTACCTTGTCCCTTGCTTACCTTTGAGGGAATGTGTGACTCCTTGAACTATTGCATAGAGTTGATGTTGATTGCAAATAGTTCTTGCCAATAATGAATGTGAGTGAATTTTATTGGCGGAGTCACCCCTCAAGAACTCTCTAGTTCTTCTTCTTGGGGACCCACATAAACTTGATGGGGATCCTTGGTGTTGAAGTAGCCTTTGTAGAAGTTGAGCTTGAAGTAGCCTTGGGAACCCACTCCACCAAAGCTAGGGATTCATCTTCATATGAGTCAATGTCCTCTTGAAGTTTGTTCTTGCCCTTGAGCTTGTGGTCTTGAGGTGGAAGATCATCTTGAGTGTTTGTTCCCTTGGGAAGAGTATTTTCATACTTCTCCTTTTGAGGAACAAACTTGGGCTTGGGGTATTGACCTTCTTCCCATTCAACTCCATTAGCGTTGAAGTAGCCAATGCCATGGTTCTTCCGGTATCCTCCGTGCTTGCGTACAATTTCCTCAAATTGCTTACACCCGGCAAGACTCTTGTAGATACCTTTCTCTATAATTCCTTTCAATAAAGCATTTTCTTGCTCAAGTGTAACTTGGCTAAGAGAATCATCATTAGTGGAATCAATAGAACTACTAGAAGCAACATCATCAGGTTTAGCATTTTTATTGTTGCTACTAGATGAAGAACTTTTCTTGCCTTTGTTACTAGTTTGTTTAGATTTAACTTGTGGCGTGAATGTAGACAAGAGTAGTCGTTTGGCTAGATAAGATGAAGTCTTCTTTCGGAGATCGTCATTGATAGCTTTAAGAAACTCATGCTCTTGCTCCAAGTTGAGCTTCTCGAAGCGTAGCTTCTCATGAGTTCTTACAAGCTCTCTATGATCTTCGAGAGTAGATTCATGGGCTAACTTCAGAGTGTTTAGTTCTTTAGTTAGTTGTTCTATTTTCATCTTATCATCATCAAATGACTTATCTTGGCTAGCATGAGAATTATCAAGTTCATTTTGACTAACATCACTAGTTTCATCAAAGAGCAAGTCATCATCACAAAGTAAATCATCTTCATCACTATTGAAATCAAGATACTCGGGGTGTGATACCTTGGGGCCTTTAGCCATGAAGCAACTTCCACTCCCTTCATTTGGTGAATCAAATAGATCATAGGAGTTGGTAGTCACTAGAGCAAGTCCGGCAGCACCTTCATCTTGACTATAGTCAGAGTTGGAGTGATAGCTTCTCTCGGAGTTGTTGTCGGAGTCGGAGCCGGAAACCCATTCACCAACATGAGCTTGTTGTTTTCTTCTTGTGTAGCTCTTGGTGTACTTGTCCTTCTCCGAATCCCTACTTCTCCTTGAGGGTCTTTGTTCATAACGATCATCTCTACTCCTTCTCTCTCTTTGAGGTGATTCATTCCTTGAGCTTCGTCTTCTAGGTGACTCTTCTCTTCGTTTGTAGGGAGCCGTGCACTCATTGGAGTAGTGTCCGGGCTTCCCACAATTGTAGCAATTGCGGTCACGACTTGACGAACGCTTCTCTTCATATCTTTAGTTGGAGCTTCGTTCTTTGCCTATATTCTTGTAGAACTTGTTGAATTTCTTGACCATGAGGCTTATCTCTTCATTGGTGACAAGGTTGTCTCTTGAAGTTGCGGGAGCATCACTTGTGGCTTTGTAAGCACCGCTAGACTTGTTGTGAAGCTCTTCTTTGTCTTTGAGTGTCATCTCATGAGCAACAATCCTTCTAATGACTTCCGTAGGCTTGAGATCTTTGTAGTTGGGCATCATTTGGATCAATGTGCACACGGTGTCGTATCTCTCATCCAAATCTCGAAGTATCTTCTTGATGATGAATTTGTCGCTCATTTCTTCGCTTCCTAAGCCGGCAATCTCATTGGTGATGAGAACTAGCCTAGAGTACATCTCTGCGACTTCTTCACTATCCTTCATCTTGAACTTGTCAAGCTGACTTTGAAGAACATCCAACTTGGATTCTCTCACGGACTCGGTTCCTTCGTGCATATCAACCAAAGTATCCCAAATCTCTTTTGCATTCTCAAGACGGCAGATTTTGTTGAATTCTTCGGGGCATAGGCAGTTGAAGAGAATGTCGCATGCTTGAGCGTTGTATTGCAACATCTTCAATTCATCTGCGGTCGCTTCACGATCCGGTTCCTTTCTATCACCAAAGAATTCACCTTGCAAGCCAACATGAACAACAGCCCAAACGGCGGGGTTATGACCAAGAATATGCATTTTCATTTTGTGCTTCCAACTAGCAAAATTAGTGCCATCAAAGTATGGACCTCTACGGTGATAATTTCCCTCACTAGACGCCATGCTCTCCTAGGTTGTGAGACCAATGCAATGGAGACCAAAGCTCTGATACCACTTGTAGGACCGAAAGTATGTCTAGAGGGGGGGTGATTAGACTACTTGACCAAATAAAAATCTAGCCTTTTCCCAATTTTTAGTGTTGGCAGATTTTAGCATTCATAACAAGTCAAGTACACCCTACACATGCATGTCCAAGAGTATAGCAGCGGAAAGCAACAACAAGCATGAGTAGTAAAGGAAGGGTAGGAAGATCAAACGCAATTTGTAGACACGATGATTTTTTCCGTGGTTCCGATAGGTGGTGCTATCGTACGTCCATGTTTATGGAGTCTTCAACCCACGGCGGGTAACGGTCGCGAGATTCCATGGAGGGCTCCACCCATAAGGGTCCACGAAGTAGCAACCTTGACTATTCCATAACGGCTTCCGTCCACGAAGGACTAGCCTCACTATGGGTAGATCTTCACGAAGTAGGCGATCTCCTTGCCCTTACAAACTTCTTGGTTCAACTCCACAACACGAAGTAGGAGGCTCCCAAGCGACACCTAACCAATCTAGGAGGCACCACCCTCCAAAAGGTAATAGGCTCGGTAATGACGAGGAACTCCTTGCTCTTGTGCTTCAAGATGATAGACTCCTCAACACACAATCACTCTCTCACAGATTTGGCTTGGTGGAAGAGATAGGATTGGTGGAAAGCAACTTGGTGAGGCTAGAGATCAGGATTCATATGGTTGGAATGGAATGGCATGATCTCAACACATGAGAGCTAGCCTAGAGTACATCTCTGCGACTCCTTCACCATCCTTCATCTTGAACTAGTCAAGCTGACTTTGAAGAACATCCAACTTGGATTCTCTCACGGACTCGGTTCCTTCGTGCATATCAACCAAAGTATCCCAAATCTCTTTTGCATTCTCAGGACGACATATTTTGTTGAATTCTTCGGGGCATAGGCAGTTGAAGAGAATGTCGCATGCTTGAGCGTTGTATTGCAACATCTTCAATTCATCTGCGGTCGCTTCACGATCCGGTTCCTTTTCATCACCAAAGAATTCACCTTGCAAGCCAACACGAACAACAGCCCAAACGGCGGGGTTATGACCAAGAATATGCATTTTCATTTTGTGCTTCCAACTAGCAAAATTAGTGCCATCAAAGTACGGACCTCTACGGTGATAATTTCCCTCACTAGACGCCATGCTCTCCTAGGTTGTGAGACCAATGCAATGGAGACCAAAGCTCTGATACCACTTGTAGGACCGAAAGTATGTCTAGAAGGGGGGGTGATTAGACTACTTGACCAAATAAAAATCTAGCCTTTTCCCAATTTTTAGTGTTGGCGGATTTTAGCATTCATAACAAGTCAAGTACACCCTACACATGCATGTCCAAGAGTATAGCAGCGGAAAGTAACAACAAGCATGAGTAGTAAAGGAAGGGTAGGAAGATCAAACGCAATTTGTAGACACGATGATTTTTTCCGTGGTTCCAATAGGTGGTGCTATCGTACGTCCATGTTTATGGAGTCTTCAACCCACGGCGGGTAACGGTCGCGAGAGTCCACGGAGGGCTCCACCCATAAGGGTTCACGAAGTAGCAACCTTGACTATTCCATAACATCGTCCGTCCACGAAGGACTAGCCTCACTATGGGTAGATCTTCACGAAGTAGGCGATCTCCTTGCCCTTACAAACTTCTTGGTTCAACTCCACAACACGAAGTAGGAGGCTCCCAAGCGACACCTAACCAATCTAGGAGGCACCACCCTCCAAAAGGTAATAGGCTCGGTAATGACGAGGAACTCCTTGCTCTTGTGCTTCAAGATGATAGACTCCTCAACACACAATCACTCTCTCACAGATTTGGCTTGGTGGAAGAGATAGGATTGGTGGAAAGCAACTTGGTGAGGCTAGAGATCAAGATTCATATGGTTGGAATGGAATGGCATGATCTCAACACATGAGTAGGTGGCTCTCTCTCAGAAAATGAGATGGGGCAAGTATGGAATAGTTCTGAGTGCTTCTCTTTCGTGTAGGTGGTGGTGAAGGGGTATATATAGGCATCTCCAAAAATCCAACCATTACACCTAAAGTGACCAACTCGGTGACACCGATGTGTGAATCTCGGTGGTACCGAAGTGATCAAAAGGCAGTAACTTTTGAATCTCGGTGAGACCGATATATAATTCTCGGTTGCACCGATAAGGTGACCAACGGTCAGATTGCCCAATCTCGGTGACGCCGATTCAACAAACTCGGTGGTACCGATTTTGTGAATCGAGGTAACAGAAAGTTGGCAACCCAAACTCGGTGGCACCGAAGTGGAATCGGTTGCACCGATGTGCTAGGGTTTGGCATGGGTCTGTCTGAGTTTGAGAATCGGTGGCACCGAGTGGAAAGTGTTGGTTGCACCGATTTTGGATATTTGACTTTGGACAAACTTTTGTGGAAGAGCTTGTGGGTGTTTTTGGTGACTATCACTTGTGCACGTATGAGCATTTTGTTCACCAACAGTACCTTACCCCCTTTTAATAGTATTGGCTTTCCTATGGACTCAAAGTGATTTCTCACAAAGTAAAATGTAGAGTCCTCTTGCTTGAAGCTTTGCCAATCCATTTCCTTGCATCTTGGGGTGTCTCCACAATCTCCACAATCCTTTTGCCAATCCTATCATTGAACTTTTCCTGAAATATACTTAGTGGAAACATTAGTTCAATGACATATATGTTGTTATTAATTACCAAAACCACCAAGGGAGAAAATGTGCTTTCACAAGTCCACATACTCAACCATCATTTAGTCTTCTATGATTGCTAACACTCACAGCATACCCATGAGCAAAAAGTTTCAACCGGACACATAGGAAGATAGGGGCTTATAGTTTCACCTCCCAACGTATTCACCTCAAGGGTGATGTCAACAATAATAACGCATGCCCACCCATATCCATCTGGATATTTGTGCCCAGATCTTTCCTCACCACATGATGCTTGCAAAATAAAAAGCAAAAAGGACTAGGGAAGAATACTTTGACTCTTGCATAAAAGTAAATACATAAAAGTAAAAGATAATCCCTTCGCAGAGGGAAGCAGAGGTTGTCATGCGCTTTTTGGTTTGTATGCCTAATCCCTTAATGTAAAAGAACATCACACTATATTGCCCCCTATGATAGCAACCTTTCTTATGCAGTCAGTCGCTTTTATTACTTTGCCATCATAAGTTCGTATAGCGCTCAATTTTCTCTTACACTAATGGATCAAAACACTTTTAGAAGCAATTTTTATTGCCTTATTGCACCGATGACAACTTACTTGAAGGATCTTACTCGATCCATAGGTAGGTATGGTGGAATCTCAAAGAATGGATTTGGCTTTGGGTTTTTGGATGCACAAGTAGTATCTCTACTTAGTGCGGAATTTTTGGCTAGCAAAGATATTGAGCAAGCACCACATGTTGAAGGATCTATGACAATATAACTTCTATGTGGATATGAACAAACATAAATCATTACGTTGTCTTCCTTGTCCAATGTCAACAATTTTGACATATAATATTTAATGGGGGCTCACAATCATAAAAGATGTCCAAGATAGTGTATTTGCATGTGAATCTTCTCTTCCCTTATTAATTCTTTCATGAATTGCATCATTGACCAAGACTATGTTTGTCAATCTCCAATAAATTTCACTACTTATACTTTTCCTTATGTGATGTCATTACTCACCATAAGATTAGCATATGATTCTTTTCATTTATTTCCTTTTCCTTTATTTTGATTGCAACAAGAAAGTAGAGAGGCAAAAACTCAAACTAAACTTTATTATATAACTCTCACTCGATTACATAGATAGATAGGCCACGAAACTAACACACGAAAATAAATCATGCTAAACTTTTATTCAACTAAAGCAAAGGAAAACTAAAGATCGAACTAAAATAGGTAAAGGTGAATAAAAGTGATGGTGATACGATACCGGGGCACCTCCCCCAAGCTTGGCTCAAGCCAAGGGGAGTGCCCATACCCGTGTGCTGAAGTCTCCTTTGGTGATGGTGGTGAAGAAGGTGGTGGTGATGATGTGGTAGGCTTGTCCTCCAGCTTCCAGGGCAAGGGCTCCCCATCAAAAGTTGACGCAAGAGTCCCCTGGGTCCTGCAACTGGCAGCTAAACTCATACCTTTAAATCTGGCTTCATATTCAAAAACTTGGTTTTGAAGATCATAAACTTGGCTTTGCAGAAAATTAATTTGCTCGTTGAGGGTGGAGATGATGTCCTTCACAGACCGACCATCCACCATCTAATCACGGGTGAACTCCATGATCATGGAGTGATTGGCACTAAGTCCACGCTCCTCCATCTTTTGGCACTTGAAGATTTCTTGTTCCACCACCTCGAGCCTAGCCTCCACGCTTCCGGTCCTCTTGGGTCCCTGAACATCGCGGATGTGGAGCACCCCCTCACGCATCTCAATGGCTTGAGGGTGCTCCATCACCTCCGGCAAGTACGGGTTGATGACCTTCTCGAAGAACTTGTCCTTGGAGGAGCTTGGTGGAGCCATGGAGATCTAGATCCGACGAGAAAACAGAACGAAACAAGAACAGAGGATTTTTCTGCGATGCGGTCATCAAAACAGTCGGGGGTATATATAGAGAATTTTTATTCTTGGAAAACAAGCATATGGAAGGAAAACGGAGTCGGGAAGGTGTCAGAGGTGGGCACAACACACCAGGGCGTGCCTAGGGGTGCCTGGCGCGCCCTGGTGTATCGTGCTCACCTCGATCACCTTCCGGTTTATTTCTTAATTTCCAAAATTTTCTAAAATTCCAAAACTGACAAAAAATATTTTTGCGGATTTTTCGGAGTCCGTTTACTTACCTTATCACGTACCTCCTATTTTTCAGAATTCTGGAGTGTTCGGGAAGGTTTCTTTTATGTGTTCCTCCGGTGTCATGGTTTGGATAACATTGCTTTCAACGTTAATAGGCGTACCTGAGATATAGTGCTTAATTCTTTGTCCATTGACCACCTTCGGGTTAGTACCTTCGACATTATTAATCTTGATAGCTCTGGAACGATAAACCTCTTTGATAATATATGGTCCTTCCCATTTGGAGAGAAGCTTACCTGCAAAAAATCTTAAACAAGAGTTGAACAAAAGAACATAGTCTCCTATTTTGAATTCCCGCTTTTGGATTCTTTTGTCATGCCATCTTTTTACTTTTTCTTTGAATAGTTTGGCATTTTCATAGGCTTGGGTTCTGCATTCATCTAGTGAGCTAATATCAAATAGCCTCTTCTCACCGGCAAGTTTGAAATCACAGTTGAGTTCTTTAATTGCCCAAAATGCTTTATGTTCTAATTCTAGAGGCAAATGACAAGCTTTTCCATATACCATTTTGTATGGAGACATACCCATAGGATTTTTATAAGCTGTTCTATAGGCCCAAAGTGCATCATCTAATTTCTTAGACCAATTCTTACGAGACCTATTGACAGATTTTTGTAATATTAATTTTATTTCTCTATTGCTAAGTTCAACTTGACCACTAGATTGAGGATGATAGGGTGATGCAATTCTATGGTTAACATCATATTTAGCAAACATCTTACGGAAAGCACCATGAATAAAGTGTGATCCACCATCGGTCATTAAATATCTAGGGACTCCAAACCTCGGGAAGATAACCTCTTTAAGCATTTTAATGGAGGTGTGGTGATCAGCACTACTAGTTGGAATAGCTTCTACCCACTTAGTGACATAATCAACAACAACCAAAATATGAGTGTACCCATTAGAGGAAGGAAAAGGCCCCATATAATCAAAACCCCAAACGTCAAAAGGTTCAACAACAAGTGAATAATTCATAGGCATTTCCTCACGCTTACCGATATTACCAAGTCTTTGACATTCATCACAAGACAAGACAAACTTACGGGCATCCTTGAAGAGAGTAGGCCAATAAAAACCAGATTGCAATACCTTGTGAGCAGTTCTATCTCCTGCATGATGTCCCTCATAAGCTTCGGAATGACATTTCCGTAGGATTTGTTCCTGTTCATGCTCAGGTACACAACGTCTAATAATACCATCTACTCCTTCTTTATAAAGATGTGGGTCATCCCAAAAGTAATGTCTTAAGTCATAGAAGAATTTTTTCTTTTGTTGGTATGTGAAGCTAGGTGGTATATATTTAGCAACAATGTAGTTAGCATAATCAGCATACCAAGGGGTGTTTTGAGAAACACTTATTGCAACTAACTGTTCGTCGGGAAAACTATCATCAATAGGTAGTGGGTCATCAAGAATATTTTCTAACCCAGACAAGTTATCAGCTATGGGGTTCTTAGCTCCCTTCCTATCAACGATATGTAAGTCAAATTCTTGAAGCAAAAGAACCCACCTAATAAGTCTAGGTTTACCATCTTTCTTTTCCATAAGATATTTTATAGCAACATGATCGGTGTGAACAATAACTTTGGAGTCAACAATATATGATCTAAATTTATCACAGGCAAACACAACTGCTAAAAATTCTTTTTCAGTAGTAGCATAATTTCATTGAGCACTGTCTAGAGTTTTGCTAGCATAATGGATAACATTCAATTTTTATCAACTCTTTGTCCTAGAACAACACCAACAACATAATCACTAGCATCACACATAATTTCAAAAGGTAAGTTCCAATCAGGTGGTTGAACGATAGATGCAGAGGTTAAGGCTTTTTTGAGTGTTTCAAAGGCTTCCACTCAATCATCATCAAAAAGAAAATTAATATCCTTTTGCAAAAGATTAGTAAGAGGCCTAGAAATTTTAGAGAAGTCTTTAATGAACCTCCTATAGAAACTAGCATGACCAAGGAAACTGCGAATATCTTTAATATCTTTAGGACACAACATTTTCTCAATTGCATCAACTTTAGCTTTATCCACCTCAATACCTCGTTCAGATATTTTATGCCCCAAGACAATACCTTCATTAACCATAAAGTGTCACTTCTCCCAATTCAAGGCGAGATTAGTTTGTTCACATCTTTGCAAAACTCGATCAAGGTTGCTTAAGCAATCATCAAAAGAAGTCCCGTAAACGGAAAATTCATCCATGAAAACCTCCACAATCTTTACAAAAATCAGAGAATATAGCAGTCATACATGTTTGAAAGGTAGCAGGTGCATTGCATAAACCAAAAGGCATACGTCTATAAGCATAGGTTCCAAAAGGGAAAGTAAAGGTGGTTTTCTCTTGATCGGATTGTGACACAGGTATTTGAGAGAAACCAGAATATCCATCGAGAGAACAAAAGTGTGTGTGCTTAGATAATCTTTCTAGCATTTGATCAATGAAAGGCAGAGGGTAATGATCTTTTCTAGTAGCTTTATTTAACTTTCTAAAATCAATTACCATTCTATAACCAGTGACAATTCTCTGTGGAATGAGTTCATTTTTATCATTAGGAACAACGGTAATACCTCCTTTCTTAGGGACACAATGAACGGGACTTACCCATCTACTATCAGCTATGGGATAGATTATACATGCTTCCAGAAGCTTTAATATTTCAGTTCTTACCACTTCTTTCATCTTAGGATTTAATCGCCGTTGATGATCAACAACGGGTTTAGCATCAGGTTCCATATTAATCTTGTGCTGACATAGAGTGGGACTAATGCCCTTAAGATCATCAAGAGTATATCCAATAGCATCCCGGTGCTTCCTTAGAACTTTTAATAATCTTTCTTCTTCATGTTCTGAAAGGTTAGCACTAATAATAACATGATATATCTTTTTCTCATCAAGATAAGCATACTTCAAAGTGTCAGGTAATTGCTTTAATTCAAACACAGGATCACCTTTAGGTGGAGGAGGACCTCCAAGAGTTTCAATAGGCAAATTGTGTTTCAGGAGAGGTTGTTGTTCAAAGAAATTTGATCTATTTCATTTCTTTCACGCAAGTGCATATCATTTTCATGGTCAAGCAAATATTGTTCGAATGGATCAGTAGGAGGCACGGCAATAGAAGCAAGACCAATTATTTTGTCCTTACTAGATAACGCTTTATCACGAGGTTGTCTACTAAACTTGGAAAAATTAAACTCATGAGACACACCACCAAAATTGACACCGACAGTTTGTTTTTCACAATCTATCTTAGCATTGACGGTGCTCAAGAAAGGTCTACCAAATATAATGGGACAAAAGTCATCTTGTGTGGAACCAAGAACTAGAAAATCAGTAGAGTATTTTACTTTCCCACACAAGACTTCAACATCTCTAACAATCCCAAGTGGTGTGATGGTGTCTCTATTAGCAAGTTTAATAGTAACATCAATGTCTTCTATTTCAGCAGGTGCTATTTCATCCATAATTTCTTGATATAAGGTAAAAGGGATAGCACTCACGCTAGCACCCAAATCACATAAACCATGATAGCAATGATCTCCTATTTTAACTGAGACAACAAGCATGCCTTCTATGGGTCTATCTTTATCTTTTTCATCGGGTTTAGCAATTCTAGCAGCTTCATCACAGAAGTAGATAGCATGCCCATCAATATTTTCTACCAAGAGATCTTTAACCATAGCAACACTAGGTTCTACTTTAATTTTTTCAGGGGGCTTAGGTGCTCTTATATTACTCTTACGAACCACAGTTGATACCTTAGCATGTTCCTTTATCCTAATAGGGAAAGGTGGCTTTTCAATATAAGCGGTAGGCACAACTGGATCAACATTGTAAATTTTGGTTTCATCTTTAGCTATGACTGGTTCTTTAATTTATTCTTTAATAGGGGGATGATATTTAAACCACTTCTCATTAGGGAGATCCACGTGAGTAGCAAATGCTTCACAGAAAGAGGCTACTATCTCAGAGTCAAGTCCATATTTAGTGCTAAACTTGTGAAAAGTATCGGTATTTATAAAAGATTTAACACAATCAAACTCAAGCTTTATACCTGACTCATTACCTTCGTCGAGTTCCCAATCTTCAGAGTTGCGTTTAATTCTTTCTAAGAGATCCCACTTGAATTCAATAGTCTTCTTCATATAAGAACCATCACAAGAAGTATCGAGCATGGATTGATGAGAAAGCCGAGCATAAAAATTCTGAATGATAACTTCTCTCGGGATGTCATGATTGGGGCATGAATATAACATTGACTTAAGCCTCCCCCAAGCTAGAGTGATGCTTTCTCCTTCACGAGGCCAAAAATTATATATATAATTCCGATCACGATGAACTAGATGCATGGGATAAAACTTTCGGTGGAATTCCAATTGTAAACGATTCCAGTTCCATGATCCAAGATCATCACATAGCCTATACCATGTCAATGATTTTCCATCCAAAGATAAAGGGAAAACTTTATTCTTAGCTTCATCTCCGGGTAAACCTGCAAGCTTAAATAATCCACAAATTCCGTTCACATATAAAAGGTGCATATCAGGATGTTCAGTTCCATCTCCTGCATAAGGTTTAGCAAGCAGTTGTTCTACCATACCTGAAGGAATTTCATAAACAATATTTTCAGTAGGTGCAGTAAGTTGAGGGGCAACTAATTGTGGTTCCGGTCGAGGTGAAGATACCCCGTACAAACCCCTCAAAGGATTGTTTTCCATAGTAGCAAGTAACGATAAATTTCAGCATGTAGTATAAGTTTTTCCTTACCGATTTCCACTTACCAAGAGCGCTTCACTCCCCGGCAATGGCGCCAGAAGTGAGTATTGATGACCCACAAGTATAGGGGATCAATCGTAGTCCTTTCGATAAGTAAGAGTGTCGAACCCAACGAGGAGCAGAAGGAAATGACAAGCGGTTTTTAGCAAGGTAATTTCTGCAAGCACTGAAATTGTAGGTAACAGATAGTTTGATAGCAAGATAATTGGTAACGAGCAAGTAACGGTAACGGTAAATAAGGTGCAGCAAGGTAGACCAATCCTTTTGTGGCAAAGGACAGGCCAGAACAGTCTCTAGTAATAGGCAAAGTGTTCTTGAGGGTACACGTGAATTTCATCTAGTCACTTTTATCATGTTGGTTTGATTCATGTTCGCTACTTTGATAATTTGGTATGTGGGTGGACCGGTGCTTGGGTGTTGTTTTTACTTGAACAACCTCCCACTTATGATTAACCCCCTCGCAAGCATCCGCAACTACGAGAAAAGTATTAAGATAAAATCTAACCATAGCATTAAACGTTTGGATCCAAATCAGCCCCTTACGAAGCAGCGCATAAACTAGGGTTGAAGCTTCTATCACTCTAGCAACCCATCATCTAATAACTACTCCACAATGCATTCCCTTAGGACCATGAATGGTGAAGTGTCATGTAGTCGACGTTCACATGACACCACTAAGGGAATCACAACATACATATCATCAAAATATCGAACACATATCAAATTCACATGCTTACTTGCAACATGACTTCTCCCGTGACCTCGAGAACAAAGGTAACTACTCATAAATAATAAACATGCTCAAGATCAGAGGGGTATTGAATAGCATATAGGATCTGAACATATAATCTTCCACCAAATAAACCATATAGTAATCAATTACGCAAGGTAATCAACACTACTAGTCACCCACATGTACCAATTTGAGGTTCCGGTACAAAGATTGAACACAAGAGATGAACTAGGGTTTGAGAGGAGATGGTGCTGTTGAAGATGTTGATGAAGATTGGCCTCCCAAAGATGAGAGGGGTGTTGGTGATGACGATGGCTTCAATTTCCCCCTCCGGGAGGGAAGTTCCCCCGGCGGAATCGCTCCGCCGAAGGGCAAAAGTACTCCTGCCCAAGTTCCGCCTTGAGACGGCGGCGCTCCATCCCGAAAGTCCTCCTCTTATTTATTTTTCTAGGTTAAAAGTGATTATATACCAGAAGATGGGCACCGGAGGTGGGCCGAGGAGGGCACAACCCACTAGGGCGTGCCCAGGGGGGCCTGGCGCGCCCTGGTGTCTTGTGCCCACCAGGGTGGCCCCCTCCGGTAGTTCTTTGCTCCGCTATTTTTTATTAATTCCAAAAATAATCTCTGTAAAGTTTCAGCTTCATTGGAGATGTGCAGAATAGGTATCTCTGATGTGCTTTCCTTGGGTCCAGAATTCCAGCTGCCGGTATTCTCCTTCTTTGTGTAAACCTTGCATATTATGAGAGAAAAGGCACTAGAATCACTCCCTAAAGCATTATTATTCAACAAAACATAATAAATAACAGTAGGAAATTATGATGCAAAATGGACGTATCACACAACAGCAGATCTAGCCTGAGTCCTGGACTGAGTGTGGACAGGAAGTGTGGGGTTGTCATCATCATCTGAGCTTAGCATGGGCACTCCATCTACCTCTTTCTTCAAAGTGTTGACCGTGATGGTTAGCTCCGTCACCTTGTTGTCAAGATCATGGAATTTAGTCTCCACAATCCGCTCTAGGCTCTTCTGGTTTAGCAGTAGCCCAGCAATGTTCTTCTCCATTCTCTGGGTAGCACTGACAAGATAGGCTATCTAACCATTCTTCTTCTTTAGGACTAGAGCACTATCAGCTCATGCTGCTTCTGCCTGGGCCTCTACCTCAATAGATGCATGTGTAGTAGATGAAGTGGGATGAGATTGGTCCATCACCACAACATTTTCTTCAAACTCTGGCTAGAGGGGAAGGTGTGGTCGACAAGTAGATATAAGGTATTTCCGACCTTGGAATTGATGAGCATCTGAATATATGGAGCATATCCACAAGATCTCTTCGGATCTGCAACAGTCCTCTTGATGGTCTCAACTATAAGATCCATCACTCTGATCCTGGTGCGGCTATCAACGTGATGGAGCATGTTAATGGAATAGCCATGAATCATCTTATCATCTCCTGATTTGGGCATCAATGTGTGCCTCAAGATTGTGTTGGAGGTAGTCAAGCCAGCTTGCAAAAAGTAAACAGAGCAGAATTTGTGAGTCTTCACATACTCCTTGGGAATTGGGGTGCACATGTTGGCCATGGTGTTGTGGTTCATCTTGGACTCTGAGTACACATCCAAGTCTCTCTCCTGCACCTTGGGGACTCCTAAGATGGTAGCCCACTCATCAACTGTTCATTGGTACCTAGTGCCTTCTGTCATCCACACTATCCTACCATCTTGATAGAAATGAGCAGTGGAGTAAAATTGCATGATGAGCTCATCATTCCATGCAGTCATTTCCTTACCAATGAACTCATCAATGCCCATCATTATGAAACTCTCCTGGACATGGGGAAAGTAGTCCTCATTTGATGCGGAGCATCCTACGGGCATCACCATGACAAGAGCCCGTTTGGCAAGTGACACGTGCGACATCTACTTTGCATTCATAAAGGTGAATCATCTCCTTTATATGTGGTCATTTGACCCCTTCGAGGATTGTATACTATTTGACACTCCCCTCGTGTGCATACATAGGTATTGTTGGAGCTTCACGAATGACGAGGAGCAGTGCAAGTGCCGAGGAACGACTACACCATGTGCGAGGGAAGCATGAAAGAGACGACGGAATAAGATGAAGTTGTTGAAGCTACAACGGCCGGACATCCGGACAAGGGCCCGGACATCCGGCGCCTAGAGACCCGGCGAGCAACAAGGCAGGGCCGGAAGAGTTATAGCGGCCGGACATCCGGCCTCTCCCCGAACATCCGGCATACACCCGGAAATCCAGCCTACGCCTGGAAATTTGGCCCGAAGACGCCCGAACCGGAAGCCCCTGACCAACTCTAGCCCGGACATCCGGCCCCAGCCCGGACATTTGGCGCGTCCTGAAGCCCCAGACATCCGGCCACCAGCCCGGACATTCGGACTGTCCTGAAGCCCCGAACATCTGGCCCCTGTACGGAAAGATGCGGGCCAAAGGCCCATGTATCTCCCTCTTACTCACACCTTCGTGAATATGACTATATATACTCCACCCCCTCCTCATTTCTAGGGTTAGCAAAGTGATAGCTCATTCATAGATGAGCTTTGCTCCTTCCTCTACTTCTCACATGGAGACCAAGGCCTCCACCGGAGAAGATCCCTAGAGGATGTCAAGGCCCCTTTTGAGGGAAGATCCGTCTACGGATTTCAAGGCCCATCTCTCCTAGAGATTTGGATGAACTACACATGTATCTTCATTTCCATTGTTGCTCTTGGATCTTGATGCACCTCATGCATTGTTTTTGATTTTAGGAGTACTTGGTGTGGATCTTGTCCATTAGAGTGTTTTCCCCTCGTGTTCTCCCTCGAATCCACCTCCAATTCGTGAAGATCGTCCCACCATTAGGTTTGCCCCATATAATCTTGGTATCATGAGCCACGTTTCCATGAATTTGGAGCCCTACCCCCCACTTTTCTTGCTTTAGTTCGAATTTTTCTCCCCAATTTCAAAAATTCCCCACAAAAAGAGCCCCAAAAAAATTTCTTGTGATTTGTTGTTCTTGTGAGTTTTTGTTCATTTTGATCCATGGACTAGTGTTTGGTACGTGGATCTAACTCCCTTTGCGTTCCCTAGCCCTAATTCCACCTTTTCCCCCTTCAATTTTGGCTTTGCAATGGCGAAATTCCGCCCCAAATCGAGTTTTCGAGCCCTAAATCACGATCTGGATTTGTCGGGCAGGATTTCCGGGCATCGAGCCAGACATCCGGGCCTCCAGACGAACATCCGGGCCACCGGCCGGACATCCGGCTCCTGGAGCGCCAAAACAGACTCGGTTCTGGACATCAGGCCCCGGATTTCCGGCCCAACCCCGGGATGTCCGCCCCCTGTAGGTTCCAGCCTTCCGTGTTTCACCGTTTCGGCCATAATTAATTCATCCGGAGTCTGATTTAGGCGTTCTTTAGATTGTTTTGTAGCTATTGAAATCCACCATCCACCAAAATTAGTTCTACCATCATTTGACACCATCATAAAAAATTTGGCAAGTTGGCCTAGGCCCTCCGCCATATCATCCGCAATATCACCATAGACTTCCGCAACCTAACCCATTTTGGTTACCATTGTATTTGTGGTTGCTTAAGTTGTGATTTGAGTCTCCTAAGGTGTTTCGGCTACTTAGGGATGGTTACTACTTCATCAACCACTGGTGACTTGTAGCGTGCCATTGACTACATCAACCACCGACGTTCGACATTGACGACGACCATCCATCCTTTGAGACCAACTTCAACCGAAAGCAAGGCCGTCTTATGCCCAACTTCGTGAAAGGTTAAGTGTGACGAAGGTATCCATTCCGTCATAAACTTTTCCTTCCTTGCCATTACAACTTGATAGCCCCACCATCTTTGTGAATACCTTCATACCTATTGAGACTAGCTATCCGAGTATTGCCGGGCTTCGCGAAAACTTGTGCACCATAGTGATACGATATCATATTGTTGTATCATTTGAAATATCATATAGTGCAATTGCTTGCTCCCATGCATATCTTGTGATACTTGTCTCATATATTTGGTTGAGGCTCAAAAAGAGTAGTGGGAAGGAAGAGAAGAAGAAGAAAATAATAAAAAAAGCTTCTAAGCAAGAAAGAAAGATCAAAAGCTTATAAGCATAGAGTTGAGCATGAAAAGAGATACTTGTGCATGAGGATACATGGAATAGGAAACATTTTGCTTGCATGAATAGGATTGGTGCCAAGTGGTGAATCGTGCCCGTACGTGCAATCAAGCTAGCGTCTCTCCTTGTGTTTGTGCAATGCGAGCTTAGTCTTCGTTAGGCAATTTTGTATTGCTCATCCCTATAGTTGCACAAGCCCCATTATCCCACCGCGTGTGTTTCTTTATTGCCCTCCTCTATATTTGTGATCACTTTCTTTGCATTTTGAGTCCATTGGATTTATTTCAACATTTACAATATCTTGGACTTCATTTTGC
Organism: Elymus sibiricus; assembly: GCA_039707655.1. Lineage (NCBI taxonomy): Eukaryota > Viridiplantae > Streptophyta > Magnoliopsida > Poales > Poaceae > Elymus > Elymus sibiricus. The sequence continues at coordinate 320,604,619 of CM077669.1, read as the reverse complement.
TTGATTTTTGTGCCACTAACCCCACCGAGCTCCACTATAAGCCATTTGTGTAGGTCGTGAGAATTGGACAAGGTTTTTCACCAAGTGCACTCTTTTCCTTACATACATTGTGGTCTTTTGAGATCCATCTACAACTTTGGAAAGAGGTAACTTTGGTATGTTCATTCCATCTCGTTCTCACACCTTCTCGGGTGCTTCTATGGATAGGGACAAAACATTTACTTCGGTCTACCACGACGACGACAAGTTCGATGCCATGAAGAACTTCAACAACGCCAAGATAGATGCTCAAATGGAAGAGCTAAAGGTCCTCATCAACACCGGCAAAGAGGTCTTCCTCATCTTCGAGAAGACGCTCAAGTGCACATGCTTCCGAGCTTCCATCTCCGGCAAGATCACAACAACATCGACACCATCAACGACATGAAGAAATAATGACTCCATCATCAAGGCGTACAACAAAGAACAAGTGTGAAGGTCACGAGCTCGACACCAACCACCGCTCGACGACTTCACCACCTACCTTGGCATCTTTGCCAAGCGACTTCAAGGCATCTTCGCCTTTGGATATGCGGTATCTTCGCCGACAACAATTCAAGAGAAGCTCCCCAAGCTCAAGTTCGCAACTCCCACAAGCTACTATGACCTTGACATCAACCATGGGATTCCTTTCTATGGGAGTCAAGACCCCGAGGAGTATCTCGAGTGGGAGCGCAAGATGGACTACTACCTCAAGCTACTTCAAGTCCCTTCCGAAGATCAAGTGAAGTGTGCCACAAGAAACTTCCACGGTGACGCGTCGACATGGTGGCTTCACACATCTTCAAAGATCTTCGACATGAGTTGGTCCAAGACGAAGAAAGCTATGCGGCGAGAGTTTGTGCCTTTCACCTACACGGAACATCTTCAACGCCACTTGGAGAACACCATACAAGGATCCAAGTCCATCAATGAGTACTTCATGAAGATGAAGAAAGCCTTGCGACGAGCCGGCATGGACGACCCCATTTGGATGAAGTTCTACTTCACGATGGGATTGAACAACGACATCGCCAAGGTTATCTTCCTCAACAACTAGGAATCTCTTGAAGACCTCTACATTGGTGCTCTCAAGGTGGAACAAGAACTCAAGGCCAAGGCTACTCCACCCCGAGTACACTTTGCGACGACCAAGCTCCAATACGACGAGCATGAGGATGGTACCAACAAGATGTAACAGCCCAAGACCGACGCTCCAGAAGATTCCCCTTTTATTTTCGCTATCGTCGTGTGTTTCATTTGTTTGTCGCATTCATCATCACATCATTCGCATCATCCGCATTGCATCAACACTCCATTGCCGCCAGTTTATAAAAAACTTGCATCCGTTGTAGTTGTCGGTTCTCCCCGTTCTTGTCGACGACCGTTTCGTGACCAAACACACACGCATGCGCTCACGACATTGCAAAATATTGTTTTTAAAAGTGCATATAAAATATTCTCTGAATGGGTCGAAAGTTGGCGTGCGGTCTTGTTATAGGGTAGGTAGACCGCCTGCCAATTTTCGTCGCAATCAGAGTCTGTTTAATACCCGAACGGATAACCCTATTGCGGTACTATAGCCGGTAAAACCACAGACGATTCGATATTTCTAAAAACATGTTGCCGGGCTGCCCGTGTTTTCCGTCTCTGCTATGCCTAGCCCCTCTGCACAGTGCACAGACCCCTCGCACGTGCCCGATAGCTTCCCCGAACCCAAAACCTACGGTCGTGACCGTTGGATCCGGATCAACCCCGTAATACCCCAAACCATCATCCGTTTCTCATTTGAACTCCCTTAGATATATTTCTCAACCATCGATCTACGATCGTAGGGACAAGATAGTCTATACCCTAATACCACTGCTATATATACCAGTTTCAACCCTAGAATCTAGGCATCTGTCCCATCCATCCGAAGCCGCCGCCGCCACCCTCTTCCTCGGGATCCATCCCAGCCCACAGCCAATCCATCTGCCTTGTTCCTCGATTTACCCAGCCGGCCAACCCACCAGCTCCAGCCAGCCGAAGCCTGTGTGTGCTCTTCCTCCCCTTCCTCCTGGACATGTCCGGCGACCACAGTCGCCTTCGTCCGTGGCAACAGGAGCAAGCAGCAGCAGCTAGCCGCCGGACCTCAACCTCGCGACCTCGCCGCCAACGACCGGAGTACAAGCCGCTGTCCCCTGCCCCCGTGCTCTCTCCATCTCTTTTCATTCTTTTCTCTCTCAGTTTCTCAACCCTCTCTCTGGTTTTGTAGCAGGACGCATCACCGGCCATCGGAGCTTCGCCGGGGTCCCTTGTGCCTCGCCGCACCTCCAGGGACTGCCTCCGCGCCCTCTCCTATTCCTCTCGTGCCTCCCGTGTTCTTCCTTCTCCTCCCTCTCGCTCAGTTCTCTCTCTTGTGACCAGCAGGAGCAGCACCCCCGCCATGGACCGGGAGCTCACAGCTCGTGCACCGGTCGTCCCCGCCGCCGAACCAAGCTCCTGACGCTGGGAATGGAGCCCCAGCCGTCGGATCCACCGTTTCCGGGCCGCGCCACCGGACGACATCGCCGTCGCCTTACCGTTCATCGCCGGTGAGGAGCTCAGCGCCATGACCGAAAGCTTCGTGTTTTGCCTAGATCCGTTCTTGTTGTAGAGGTTAATTAGCGCAGCCATTATGTTTTTGCCATGATTGCATGTTGTAGCCGAAGTGGTTAGCTCCACCTCATTTTAACCACGTGGTCTTTGGTTCGAATCCTCGCGACTGCATCTTTATTTTGCACTTTTTCTCCTGAGTCAGAGGATCAACTCTTGCCTTGTTTTATATATTGCAGAGGCCATTTGGTCACAAGCATTGTCCCTAGTGGCTAGAGCCACATCTCCCACGCGAGAGATCCCGGCTTCAAATCTCAGGCACCCAATTTTGTTTTTATTATTGTTTTTGAAAGCACATTTGCACCCTTGGTGGTTTTGGTAATCAATAACAACATATATGTCATTGAACTAATGTTTCCACTAAGCATATTTCAGGAAAAGTTCAATGATAGGGATGGCAAAAGGATTGTGGAGAAACCCCAAGATACAAGGAAATGGATTGGCAAAGCTTCAAGCAAGAGGATTCTACATTTTACTTTGTGAGAAATCACTTTGAGTCCATAGGAAAGCCAATACTATTAAAAGGGGGTAAGGTACTGTTAGTGAACAAGATGCTCCACGTGCATAAGAGATAGTCACCAAAAACACCCACAAGCTCTTCCACAAAAGTCTGTCCAAAGCCAAATATCCAAAATCGGTGCAACCAACAATTTCCACTCGGTGCCACCGATTCCCAAACTCAGACAGACCCATGCCAAACCCTAGCATATCGGTGCAACCGATTCCACTTCGGTGACACTGAGTTTGGGTTGCCAACTTTCTGTTACCTCGATTCACAAAATCGGTACCACCGAGTTTGTTGGATCGGCGTCACCGAGTTGGGCAATCTGACCGTTGGTTACCTAATCGGTACCACCGAGAATTATATATCGGTCTCACCGTGATTCAAAGGTTGTCACCTTTTGGTCACTTCGGTACCACCGAGATTCACACATCGGTGTCACCGAGTGGGTCACTTTAGGTGTAACGGTTGGATTTTTGGGGATGCCTATATATACCCATTCACCACCACCCACTCAAAATAGAAGCACTCAGAACTATTCCATACTTGCCTCATCCAATTTTCTAAGAGAGAGCCACCTACTCATGTGTTGAGATCAAGCTATTCCACTCCATCCATATGAATCTTGATCTCTAGCCTCCCCAAGTTGCTTTCCACCAAATCAATCTCTTCCACCATAGCCAAATCTGTGAGAGAGTGATTGTGTGTTTAGGAGTCTATCATCTTGAAGCACAAGAGCAAGGAGTTCATCGACATTGCCGAGCCTATTACCTTTTGGAGGGTGGTGCCTCCTAGATTGGTTATGTGTCGCTTGGGAGCCTCCTACTTCATGTTGTGGAGTTGAACCAAGAAGTTTGTACGGGCAAGGAGATCGCCTACTTCATGAAGATCTACCCATAGTGAGGCTAGTCCTTCGTGGACGGAAGCCGTTATGGAATAGTCAAGGTTGCTACTTCATGGACCCTTATGGGTGGAGCCCTCCGTGGACTCTCGCGACCGTTACCCTCCGTGGGTTGAAGACTCCATAAACGTGGACGTACGATAGCACCACCTATCGGAACCACGGGAAAAATCTTCGTGTCTACAAATTGCATTTGATCTTCCTTCCTACCCTCTACTATACATGCTTGTTGTTACTTTCCGCTGCTATACTCTTAGACATGCATGTGTAGGGTGTGCTTGACTTGCTATCACTGCTAAAATCTGCCAACACTTAAAATTGGGAAAAGGTAGAATTTTTATTTGGTCAAGTAGTCTAATCACCCCCCTCTGGACATACTTTTGGTCCTACAAGTGGTATCAGAGCTTTGGTCTCCATTGCATTGGTCTCACAACCTAGGAGAGTATGGCGTCTAGTGAGGGAAATTATCACCGTAGAGGTCCGTACTTTGATGGCACTAATTTTGCTAGTTGGAAGCACAAAATGAAAATGCATATTCTTGGTCATAACCCCGCCGTATGGGCTGTTGTTCGCGTTGGCTTGCAAGATGAATTCTTTGGTGATGGAAAGGAACCGGATCGTGAAGCGACCGCGGATGAATTGAAGATGTTGCAATACAACGCTCAAGCATGTGACATTCTCTTCAACTGCCTATGCCCCGAAGAATTCAACAAAATCAGCTGTCTTGAGAATGCAAAAGAGATTTGGGATACTTTGGTTGATATGCACGAAGGTACCGAATCCGTGAGAGAATCCAAGTTGGACGTTCTTCAAAGTCAACTTGACAAGTTCAAGATGAAGGATGGTGAAGGAGTCGCAGAGATGTACTCTAGGCTAGCTCTCATCACCAATGAAATTGCCGGCTTAGGAAACGAAGAAATGAGCGACAAATTCATCATCAAGAAGATACTTAGAGCTTTGGATGAGAGATACGACACCGTGTGCACATTTATCCAAATGATGCCCAACTACAAAGATCTCAAGCCTACGGAAGTCATTGGAAGGATTGTTGCTCATGAGATGACACTCAAAGACAAAGAAGAGCTTCACAACAAGTCTAGCGATGCTTACAAAGCAACAAGTGATGCTCCCGCAACTTCAAGCGACAACCTTGTCACCAATGAAGAGATAAGCCTCATGGTCAAGAAATTCAACAAGTTCTACAAGAATATAGGCAAAGAACGAAGCTCCAACTAAAGATATGAAGAGAAGCGTTCGTCAAGTCGTGACCGAAACTGCTACAATTGTGGGATGCCCGAACACTACTCCAATGAGTGCACGGCTCCTTACAAACGAAGAGAAGAGTCACCTAGAAGACGAAGCTCAAGGAATGAATCACCTCAAAGAGAGAGAAGGAGTAGAGATGATCGTTACGAACGAAGACCCTCAAGGAGAAGTAGGGACTCGGAGAAGAAGGACAAGTACACCAAGAGCTACACAAGAAGAAGACATCAAGCTCATGTTGGTGAATGGGTTTCCGGCTCCGACTCCGACAACAACTCCAAGAGAAGCTATCACTCCAACTCCGACTATAGTCAAGATGAAGGTGTTGCCGGACTTGCACTAGTGACTACCAACTCCTATGATCTATTTGATTCACCAAATGAAGGGAATGGAAGTTGCTTCATGGCTAAAGGCCCCAAGGTATCACACCCCGAGTATCTTGATTTTGATAGTGATGAAGATGACTTACTTTGTGATGATGACTTGCACTTTGATAAAACTAGTGATGTTAGTCAAAATGAACTTGATAATTCTCATGCTAGTCAAGATAAGTCGGTTGATGATGATAAGATGAAAATAGAACAACTAACTAAAGAATTAAACACTCTTCAGTTAGACCATGAATCTACTCTCGAAGATGATAGAGAGCTTGTAAGGACTCATGAGAAGCTACGCTTCGAGAAGCTCACCTTGGAGCAAGAGCATGAGTTTCTTAAAGCTATCAATGACGATCTCCGAAAGAAGACTTCTTCTTATCTAGCCAAACGATTACTCTTGTCTACATTCATTCCACAAGTTAAACCTAGACAAACTAGTAACAAAGGCAAGAAAGGTTCTTCATCTAGTGGCAACAATAAAAATGCTAAATCTAATGATGTTGCTTCTAGTAGTTCTATTGATTCGACTAATGATGATTCTCTTAGCCAAGTTACACTTGAGCAAGAAAACGCTTTATTAAAAGGAATTATAGAGAAAGGTATCTACAAGAGTGTTGCCCGGTGTAAGCAATTTGAGGAAATTGTACGCAAGCACGGAGGATACCGGAAGAACCATGGCATTGGCTACTTCAACGCTAATGGAGTTGAATGGGAAGAAGGCCAATACCCCAAGCCCAAGTTTGTTCCTCAAAAGGAGAAGTATGATTATACTCCTCCCAAGGGAACAAACACTCAAGATGACCTTCCACCACAAGACCACAAGCTCAAGGGCAAGAACAAGCTTCAAGAGGACATTGACTCATATGAAGATGAATCCCAAGCTCTGGTGGAGTGGGTTCCCAAGGCTACTTCAACACCAAGGATCCCCATCAAGTTGATGTGGGTCCCCAAGAAGAAGAACTAGAGAAGTTCTTGAGGGGTGACTCCGCCAATGAAATTCACTCTCATTCATTATTGGCAAGAACTAGTTGCAATCAATTCCAACTCTATGCAATAGTTCAAGGAGTCACACATTCCCTCAAAGGTAAGCAAGGGATAAGGTAATTAACATATCGATGGACATCATCACACATGCTTTGCACTCCATGTCCATAGATATCCTTGTATTTGTCTCTTGTGTGTTGGGACTAACCCATGTAGGTGAGAAGAGTAAGGAAACAACAAGGATGCTCCCAACTCATGGTGATCTTCATCAACCTTGAGCATCCACCACTACCTCATCAACATGAAGTCTTCATCGACAAAAACCCAAGGTTAGTTTATCCCTCCTATGGGGGGATGTCACATCAAGGGGGAGCTTTACTCTAAGACTTGAGTTAAAGCATCTCATAGTATGTGACAACATTAAATGCTTTATGTAAAAGTGGTGACCCCACTTGTGCTTAAACGATGAGTATGACCTATGATCAAGTATTCTTACTTGGCTCCTAAGTCAATATACTCATATATAGATGACTCCGTCATCGCCAAAATGCTTGATAGATGCTAGTATGTATGTGCATGTTTGCCATGATTTCATTTGACATCTTATTGTGTGAGCATGTTGGTCTGCATTTCTTTAATCATTCGAGGACATCCAATTGTTGCTATTTGGTTTTTGATTTTTCTTTTGCCAATTGGATGGACAAGAATGCCTAGGACCACTCTCTAGCTATCTATGCTTTCTTACCTCATATTCCATTCTTGCTGCATCACAAAATTTGAACAAGTACTTTTCGATCCCTCTGTGTGAGGAGCACTCGGAGTTCCGCATCGACAAAGGACTGACCATTAAAACCTCCCAAGTGCATCTCGGTGGAACCAACACCAAAATCTCAGTCTCACCGAATGCTTAGGGTTGATCTGGATTTTCAATCTCGATAACACCGACTCCTTATTCTCGGTGACACCGAGTTTCCCTGTCAGCTGACAATTGAGGAACTCGGTGACACCGAAAATTTTGAACCGGTGTCACCGACAGCGAAGGGTATATTACCTGACGGACCCGACTTTTGAAATTCAATCTCAAGAGTTCGTTTCCTCCAACCGTAAGCTGCCGCTCCGGACCCCTTGGTCGTCGCCCTTGCGTCCTCGTGCGTCTCCGACGTTGGGAATCGCCGCCGCCGACGGAATCTTCGCCGCCGTCGGCGCCTTAGCGGATCCTTCACCAAGCTAGGGTATGGATCCGGCCCACCTTGCGCTCCCCGTCCAATTCATGCGCATTGGAGTTACTTTTATCGATAATCTACCGATTGCAAACCTCCCTATCCTCTAGAAATCCCATTCGATTAGCGAACGAAGGATTTTTAGGTTTAGTTGTCCGCAAAACCGAATCTCGGTGACACCGAGTCAGAAAAAACGGTTCTACCGATTTTGTTTTTGTGCTACTGAGGACAGTCTCGGTGAAACCGAGTGGCAATTTTCGGTGCGACCGATATTGCTGCCAAGTTTCTATAAAGAGCTCTCTGTGTCTCGGTGGCACCGAAACTTTTGACCCGGTGACACCGAAATCCCTTTTTGCTGAGAACTATATCTAAGGATTTCTCCGTTCAAACCTTTGAAAAATTGTCTGCATTTTGTGATGACTCATCCCTTCCACTCCTCTATACTCTATTCACAGGGTCAGATATGTCAGAAGCCGAGGACAGTCAGAATGATCTCAGAGAGCAGAGTGTTGACATGAGCTCAGGCACTAGTCCTGAGGGGAGCTATGATGACATCCCTAGCTCTCCTGACTTGCCCAAAGCTGCAACCAGGGCAAGGACAAAGCTCAATTATGATGAGGAGGATGAGGACTTCATACTCGAGGAGCTGCCCAAGAAAGTTGATGCTGCCAAGAGCACCACTGCTGCCACTACTTCCAAGAAGAAGAAAGCTATCAGGAAGGAGTATGCTAGCTCTGGGTCAGCTAGAGCACCAGAGAGCTCAAAGGCAACTATGACTCTTCACCTTGAGTCACCCCCAAAGAAGTCTATGCCTAAGAAGGCAGGGGAGAAGAAGAAATCCAGGAAGAGGATTATCCATGTCATTGGCAGAAAAACCTCTATGTTTGAGGATCCAGAAGAGGCAGCTGCTGAAGAGGAGGAGGAAGAGCCAGTTGTCAAGGCTCCTCCCAAGAAGAAGAAGAAGCTTATGGCAGATGCTATGCCTAAGGCTACCACTTCCAAGAGCACCAAGTCTGCTCCCAAGAAGGCTGCTGCTGCTGAAAAGCCTTAGAGGTTCTTCAGAGAGATACCAGCTTCCAGCAAGAACAAGACCTCCACTTTCAGGGAAGCTGAGGATGATGATGATATTACTGCTTTGATGAAGCTAAGACCACACCTTCCAGAGCACAATGCCAGCCATTTGCTTGCTGAGGATATGAAGAAGAGAAAGGATTCTGCTTTGAGGGAATGGAGAGCAATTGATCCATATGCTCAGAGGAGGAAAACAGCTGTGGACTACAGATTTTATACCAAGGAGCAACAAGATATCTATGAGACAATCTTGCTTGATAAGAGTCCAGCTGTGAGTGACATGAGATATGTTGATTGGAAGTACATCAGGGCAAATGAAGATTACTTCCCAAATGTTCAAGACAACTTTCATTGCATTGGCTTAGATGAATTTGTTGGCAAAGAATTCACTGCATGGAACGATGAGATGATCATGCAATTCTACTCCACTGCTCACTTCTATGGAGATGGTAGGATTGTGTGGATGACTGAAGGAGCAAGGTATGTATCTACTGTTGAGGAATGGGCTGCCATCTTAGGAGTCCCAAAGGTGGAAGAAGGAGATTTGGATGTCTATTCTGAATCCAAGGAGAGCCATGATTCTATGAAGAACATGTATAATGAGATCCCTGCTCCAAACTTGAAATCTCACAAGTTAGGATCCATCTACTTCCTCCAGGCAGGTCTGCGAACCATGAACACCATCTTGAGGCACACCTTGATGCCTAAGTCTGGAGATGACAAGATGATTCGAGGCTATTCCATCAACATGCTGATCCATGTTGACAGACACACCAGGATAAGGGTGATGGACTTGATAGTAGAGACTGTGAAGAGGGTTGCTGCTGATCAGAAGTGCTCATGCTGCTATGCACCCTACATTTAGATGCTCATCAACTCCAAGCTGGAGAAGCACATTTTTGCTCTTGACAGGCCACACTTGCCCCTACAGCCAGATCTTGAGGATAACGTTGTGGTGATGAACCCAGATCATCCCACCTCAGCTGCAACACATGCAGAGGCAGAGGCAGTTAGAGCCACTAGTGCTCAAGTCCCTAGATCCAGGAATGAGCAAATGGATCTCTTGATCACTAACGTTCAGGGCATGCAGAAGGACATCAAGGACATATTGGAGAATCAGCATAGTCTTGTGAGGATCATGGAGAATAGGATCAAGACTCTCAATGACAAGGTGGATGGGCTGACAAAGACCAAGAACGAGCTCAAGAAGGAAGTTGATAGTGTGCCCAGTCCCGACACTACAGATGATGAGGATGACTCTCCTCTCAGGCCAGGCACTCACTTCACTACCCAGGCCAGATCAGCCACAGTGCCAGCTCCAGAGTTGAGGCCTTCTTCATCAGCACCTGCTACAGCCTCTTCAGCTCTATTAGCACCTCCAGTACCTCCAGTTGCTACACCAACTCCGTCCATGAAGTCTGCCGACATCTTCGCCGACACAGTTCTCTCGACTCCTTCATCGACCACCGGAGGAGATCAGCCCCAGAAGAACGATTAGCTATATCTCTTTGAACTTTTTGGTAACTTGTTGCCAAAGGGGGAGAAGTTGTATATAGATCTTTTGGCTTCGAGTGAGAGAGCGTTGATTTTTATCGCTTTTTCAAAAACATTTGATCTTTTGGTTTGGATGTGTTAAACTTTGTGGTGTTTGATCATACACTTGATGTGTGTTGCTACTATTTCCTATCATTTTGATGCTTATGAGATGGTCATTCACCGTTACTTGATTGTGTTGTGCTACGATATTCATTCTTATTATTCTCGCACACCACCAAGTTGTATGTGACATGAAAGAGTGCCCCATGTACCTAATCGATTGTGCATTTGCATTCAAACGCAAATTTAAAATAATGCACAAATTTAGGGGGAGCTCTTGCTTATCACATACTTCTCAAAGCGACGATTATATTCATTGATTATATCATATGTCGAAGCTTTGATCTATATGTTGTCATCAATTACCAAAAAGGGGGAGATTGAAAGCACATTTGCTCCCTTGGTGGTTTTGGTAATCAATAACAACATATATGTCATTGAACTAATGTTTCCACTAAGCATATTTCAGGAAAAGTTCAATGATAGGGATGGCAAAAGGATTGTGGAGAAACCCCAAGATACAAGGAAATGGATTGGCAAAGATTCAATCAAGAGGACTCTACATTTTACTTTGTGAGAAATCACTTTGAGTCCATAGGAAAGCCAATACTATTAAAAGGGGGTAAGGTACTGTTGGTGAACAAGATGCTCCACGTGCACAAGAGATAGTCACCAAAAACACCCACAAGCTCTTCCACAAAAGTCTGTCCAAAGCCAAATATCCAAAATCGGTGCAACCAACAATTTCCACTCGGTGCCACCGATTCCCAAACTTAGACACACCCATGCCAAACCCTAGCACATTGGTGCAACCGATTCCACTTCGGTGCCACCGAGTTTGGGTTGCCAACTTTCTGTTACCTCGATTCACAAAATCGGTACCACCGAGTTTGTTGGATCGGCGTCACCGAGTTGCGCAATCTGACCGTTGGTTACCTAATCGGTACCACCGAGAATTATATATCGGTCTCACCGTGATTCAAAGGTTGTCACCTTTTGGTCACTTCGGTACCACCGAGATTCACACATCGGTGTCACCGAGTTGGTCACTTTAGGTGTAACGGTTGGATTTTTGGGGATGCCTATATATACCCATTCACCACCACCCACTCGAAATAGAAGCACTCAGAACTATTCCATACTTGCCCCATCCAATTTTCTGAGAGAGAGCCACCTACTCATGTGTTGAGATCAAGCTATTCCACTCCATCCATATGAATCTTGATCTCTAGCCTCCCCAAGTTGCTTTCCACCAAATCAATCTCTTCCACCATAGCCAAATCTGTGAGAGAGTGATTGTGTGTTGAGGAGTCTATCATCTTGAAGCACAAGAGCAAGGAGTTCATCGACATTGCCGAGCCTATTACCTTTTGGAGGGTGGTGCCTCCTAGATTGGTTAGGTGTCGCTTGGGAGCCTCCTACTTCATGTTGTGGAGTTGAACCAAGAAGTTTGTACGGGCAAGGAGATCGCCTACTTCGTGAAGATCTACCCATAGTGAGACTAGTCCTTCATGGACGGAAGCCGTTATGGAATAGTTAAGGTTGCTACTTCGTGAACCCTTATGGGTGGAGCCCTCCGTGGACTCTCACGACCGTTACCCTCCGAGGGTTGAAGACTTCATAAATGTGGACGTACGATAGCACCACCTATCGGAACCACGGGAAAAATCTTCGTGTCTACAAATTGCGTTTGATCTTCCTTCCTACCCTCTACTATACATGCTTGTTGTTACTTTACGCTGCTATACTCTTAGACATGCATGTGTAGTGTGTGCTTGACTTGCTATCATTGCTAAAATCTGCCAACACTTAAAATTGGGAAAAGGTAGAATTTTTATTTGGTCAAGTAGTGTAATCTCCCCCCCTCTAGACATACTTTCGGTCCTACAGTTTTTCTGTTCCAATTGTGCACACACTCAGCCCTTTGGTCTTAATCCAACTCTAGGCTGCTGCACTATGTTGCAATCCGGCCCACATAATATTTTCCCTGTCTGGCGATTGTTTCAATTATCCCGTGCCATGCATATTCAGAGTAAATGCCTTGAATTTGCATTGCTTACAATTAATTAATCATGCATCTAAATAAAACATGTCCTATATGAAAAATGCTTAGAAGTTTGTGTAGTTTCACAATATCCCATTTCCATCCATGTTAAAAATATTTAAACCTGCTGTTTGTTTAAAATTTGCATAATGTCATGTTAAAACGGTTTTTGTCATAACTAAATAACCATAGCTCCGTTTTAAATGATCTACATATGTAACTTTCTTAGAAAAACTTGTAGAATCTCATGGCACACTTTATTTTTCTGTTTAACAAATATTAAATATGTGTAGTTCAGATCTGTACCAAACTTAAAATATGCATATGGGGTTGTTTCGGAAATGCTAAATGTTGCTTCCGGCCTCATTTAAAATGCCTAGATGATGTAGTTGTTTATGCTTCACCTCTTGCCATGATTAACAACATTTAAAATAATTGTTTAGTTAAACAACATTAACCACATTTCTCATAATATGGAGAGTTATTATTTTGTTGTATGTATGTTCTCCTTCTCCATTTAAAATTGCTTTAATCCCATCTTCACCTTATGCCATGACCACCCATGTTAAACAACATTTAATATTGATGAGTACCTAAACGAGAGTGAACTAAATAATTCGAATGTGGAGTTTTGTCAATATGCAACTCATTGCATATTGAGCTTCACTTAATGTGTAGTGTTTGACTGTTGCATCTTGCAATGCCATGCCTTGCATATTTCAACCGGACATGCATCATATTTGTTTGCGCATCATGTCATACATATGTTGTCGTGTTTATCATGTGTTGACTGTTGTTTCCGCATTTCTTCTTCTCGATAGAGTTCCGAAAGCATTCGGAGTGTGAGGATTCGTTCGACTACGTCCCATTCGTCTACTTCACGGATTCGTTATTCTTCCAAGCGGGATCTCAGGCAAGATGAACATTTCCCTGGATACCATTACTATCATTGCCATGCTAGTTGTCTCATTTCTATCACTATGTCTCATTACCTACCACTTGTTTGTCAAGCCTCCCAAAATGCCATGATAAGCCTCTAACCCCTCCACATCCTAGCAAACCATTGTTTGGCTATGTTACCGCTTGCTCAGCCCCTTCTTATAGCGTTGCTAGTTGCAGGTGCAAGTTGTTTCCATGTGACAACATGGATGTTTTTGAGATATCACAATATTACTGCTATTCAATTTAATACACATATATACTTGGTAAAAGGTGGAAGGCTTGGCCTTTTGCTCGGCGTTTTGTTCTACTTTTGCCTCCCTAGTTACTTGTGTACCAGTGTTATGTTCCATATTGAGCGCTCCTAACATGCTCGGGGTTGTTATGGGGACCCCCTTGATTTTCGTTTTGGGATAAAACTCTTCTGGCAAGGCCCAACCTTGGTACTACATTTTCTTAACTAAATAAAAAAAAAGCATATGGACCCGCCGGCACCTGCGGATAATTAATCAACAACCCGGGCCAGTGCTCCTCATGAGTGTTGGTCCAAAATGGCAGTAGCCGGGGCCACCAACGGGTGTGCCAGCCGGAAACTTAGCCAATCCACCATGTCCTGAGAACGAGATACGCGGCTCCTATCGGGTTCGTTGACACGTCGGGCGGTCTTGCTGGATTTGTTTTACCTTTCTCGAACGCCTTGTGCGTGGGATTTCGAGGACACTTTGGGCTATCTCGAGGTTGAGATTTTCCATCGGGATTCCGCAAATACTACGGGTTATCCCGCGGTTGAGGAATTCCAATGCAGCTTGTGGTTAGTTTGTGATGGATGAGTTGGAGCACCCTTGCAGGGTTAAATCTTTCCTGAGAGCCGTCCCCACGGTTATGTGGCAACTTGGAAATTTGTTTAACATCTGGTCATAGAGAACTTGAAGTAAACTCAAATAAAATACACCCACCATGTGCGTAACCGTGACTGTCTCTTCTCATGAATTTCTGAACCGAGAGAGAGAACACGGTGGGGTTATGTTTGACTCATAGGTAGGTGTTTAGGATCACTTAGTGATTATTACTAGTTCACGTCCATTTATGGGACGATCACCCTCCTTATTCTTGTACTCGTAAGTTAGCCACTCAAATAAATTCTTAGTGCTTGCTGCAGCCTCACCATTTAACCATACCTTACACATTAAGCTTTGCTAGTCTTGATACCCTTGGAAATGAGATTGCTGAGTCCCCGTGGCTCACAGATTACTACAACAACAGTTGCAGGTACAGGTAATGCGATGCTTTGACGTGAGAGCGATGCTTGTTTGATTTGGAGTTCTTCTTCTCTTCATCGATCATAGGATGGGTTCCAGGCTGGCAGCTTGGGATAGCAAGGATGGATGTCGTTTTATCATTTGTTTTCGTCCATAGTCGGACCCTTCTCTTCTGCATGGTGATTGAATGTATTGTTGTATTAATGTGATCGTGATTTAGCTTGTGGCGAGTGTAAGCCAATTCCATATACTCATCTCCTCTTTACATGTACTTGTAACGATATCCATTCTTGCGAAATGACGAGATGCGCTTCTATCCCTATCGAGGCCCTCGAGCCAAAATCCGGATAGGACCGCATCTTGGGCGTTACACAAGATGTACAAGCCCGACGAGCTCCAAGATGACGCTCCCAAGTTTGACTTCACCACCATCCCTCTTTGTGGCATTGACGATGCTGAGTCTACCACGACTCTTTTTGAAGATGGCGCGGCGTCGACTAGAACTACGGAGCCAATCAAGGAACATGCTTTGGAGGCGAGCGGCAAGGTGGCGAGCAAGGATGATGCTTCCATCTTTGGAGGCGAGAGTGAGATGATCGAGCATGGGATTTTCCCTTCGGTCATGGAGGCGAGTGATGATGTGCCATCTTCGGCCTTCATCCACGGCGACGGTTACGAGATGGTTGAGCATGGGATTTTCCCTTCGACCACGGTGGCGTTTGGAGATGAGTTGAAAGACTTATGCCACCATATTGAGAGTGAGAGTGCCTTCACCACTAGCCCCATATATGATGAGTTGCCCCAATTTCCATGTGAGGAGAGCCACAACCCCCACCACTTGAGTGAGATGAGTGAATCCACCATATGTGAGTATGAGCGCACCTACTTTGAGGGAGTGTGTGAGCCACCACCACATAGAGAGAGTGAGGTAGTTGATAGGGCATGTGAGGCCATTTCGATTTCTAACAACTTAACCTCTACCTCTATTATGTCTTCTCCTTTGGTGCTAGGTCCCATATACAATGACGCCCCGAACTTCGACGATTTCATCCTTCATTTGGACAAGATGATGGCCATAGTGGAAAATGATGCACCCCCACATGGTTCCATCACGATGAAGATGACCACGATTTGGTCTTTGCCACCTGACCTACACCACATGAGTGGAATGACAAAGGTAACATAGGTGAAGTTGATGCTCATGTCCCACTAGTGGACTATCTTGACATTGATTGCTTGCATTATGTCGATCCACCTATTGCCATGCTTCATGATTATGCGACTTTCTCATGTGATGACTTACCCATTTATGATGAGTTCGACGATTCTCATGCGGAGTATATTAGTTGTGATGCCATATTGCATAGGATATCTTGTGAGAACTCTCTAGGTCACATCATGTTTGACAATCCGCTTGACTTGTCATATGCTATGCATGAGATCACCCATATCGCATCTTTGCAATCTCATCGTAGTAACTATGCATATGCCATTAAAATAAACCCAATTTGCACATATGGCATAGATGACAAGCCCATGGTTATTGGCATTTATTTTTCTTGTGATGATATTGCGATGCTACCTTTGCATCATTTGCACAATTGTTCACTATTTCCATGCCATGATCACCATGCTTTGGAAATGCATTGTTTTGGATGTTGTCTATATTCTCCATATTATGCTTCCGCTATTGCACAAGAGGAGACCCCCATAGTTTCCTCATATATGTTAGGAGATTTTGACCCATCCACTACATTGTTTGATCCCAATATTTGTGTGCACAATATGCTTCCCATGAATAAAAATGCTATTGATGTGCTATATAGTTGTACGCTCAATTTGTGTCCCCATCATGTTATACACAATAACTATTCTTTCATGATGGATGACATGTTCCTATACCATGCATCAAATTTCTTTGAGCATTGCTTACCTTGTGCTAACTATCACGTGCACATACACATCATGATGGATGATGTGTACATTTACCATGCACACACTTTGTTTCGTGTGTCTCCTTGTTGTGTAGGTACACATAATTCTTTGCCAACCTCGCAAGCGCACGAGTTGACAAAAAGAGCTCTAGAGAGCAACGAAGACGTGTGCCACCATGGAGTGCTTACCCTCCACCCACCCTCTTTGCGCAAATACTTCACGCATTTATTTTACGTGGCCCTCACATGGTTATGGCTTATTGTCCATTATATATCCTTTACCAATATTGCCATGTTCACTTTGCATGATATGCTCATTTCTATGCCCTTGACATGCATTTGTAATCCATGCTTTGCATTACACATGACCCATGATTCTCGTATCTATATGTGTATTTGCAAGGTTGGTGGAGATATTTCTTGTCATTGCCATGTTCCTTTTGTGTGTCATGCTATTGTTGATGCTTGTGTTGGGAGAGTCATATTGACCAATTGCTCTTTACATAGGACTTCTCGCCAATACAATGGTTATGTGTTTTCCATTATTTGCTTTCGTGCTTGTGATATGTCTACATTGCCTATGCCTAATATTTGCTCACATGACATGATTTCCATGATTTCCTCTAGTATGTTGCATCTTCGCACTACTAGTTTGCACAACATGATCGATTTTCTTGCTTCATGTGTTGCATCATCAATGATTACTACTTGCTCATTTTACGCGGTTGATGACAACCATTGCCATGCTTCGCACATGATTGCTATTTCTTGTTGTCATATGTCTCCATGCGTTGCCTCTCTCCTGCTAGATGATTTGCCATGTATTGAGTGCAACAATGCCATTAATTTTGCTAATGCGATTGCCCCCATAGCTTTCTCTCATATTATTGGAGCTTTTGACATCGTTCATGTGAAGCATGCTTGCCTTCCTTATTTGCACCATATGCCTAGTGCCATGAATATAACCATTGTTGCATCATATTATTCATGCACTTTTGCTTATAATTGTTATGTGCAAGAGAAGAGAACCATCATGATGGATGATGTGTTTGTCTACCATGCACATACATTCTTTCCTTTGTTGTGTGTATGTGTAGGATACTTCAACTACATGTCAACTTCCACTTCACGTGAGTTGACCATTCGATCTCTTGAGAGCGAGCCATGCTACACCGACGCGTTTCTACATCGCACTTGCTTGTGTTTCGGCATTATGAAGGACGCACAAGGTCACGCTTTTGAGGTGACATCCTTCTTGAGCATGGATATTGTGGATCATCCTACTTGTGTTGCTTGTACCATGACATATATTGGCCATCTTGGACCACTTATTTGCATGCATGTTAGTGATATTACTTTTACTCACGATTGCCGCATTGCCATGCCTCATGACATATATACCTTGTGTGTTGCATCCAACTTGTGGATTAATTGCTCCTATCATATGTTTGGTTGCAACAATGTCATTTCTTCAAATACGCCATGCCCGATTGCATGCTACATTCTTGACTTGCTTGCCTCACACATGATGACCAATTGCTCTTTCTATTGTGTAGAGTGCCTCACTATCTTCACTACACCATGTGCACATTATGCTTGAATTGCCTTGCACTTTGGATTGCCCCATGTGTTTAGACACTTCACTTTATTTGGTGTTGTGAATGATTCCTATGCCTATCATAGACCTTTTGTTGATTGCTTTGTGCATGCATGCTATGACCTTGAGGTAGATGCTCATTCTATTGTCACACATATTTGCATCCCTACCTCACCTTTGCATACTTGTTCCCATGCTTACAATGCTTGTGCTCAATTTATATGCTTACATGCCATGACACAATCCCTTGTCACACCATATGTTATGCATGATGACGACACTTGTTCGGTGAATAACCGCTTGAATGCATGGTTTTGCACTAACGCTAACCACATTTGTTTTTCCAAGTGTTTGTCGTATTTGCTCCTTTTGAAGGAATTACTAGACGGTGCGACATTGGAGAGTGCCCCTTTCGAGTTTGATGATGATGCGTGCTTGGTGATCGTCCACTTCGACACGGTGACACCATCTCTTTCCCATGGTGATTTGGATTTTGATCTGAGGATTGATCTTTCCCAAGGGGGAGGGGATGATGTGGAGCATCCTACGTACACCACCATGACAATATCCCATTTGGCAAGTGACACGTGCGACATCTACTTTACATTCATAAAGGTGAATCATCTCCTTTACACGTGTTCATTTGACCCCTTCGAGGATGGTATACTACTTGACACTTCCCTCGTGTGCATACATAGGTATTGTCAGAGCTTCATGGATGACGAGGAGCAGTGCAAGTGCCGAGGAACGACTACACCATCCGCAAGGGAAGCATGGAAGAGACGACGGAAGAAGACGAAGCTGCTGAAGCTACAACGGCTGGACATCCGGCCAAGAGCCCGGACATCCGGCGCCTGGAGACCCGGCCAACAACAAGGTAGGGCCAGAAGAGTTACAATAACTGGACATCCGGCCTCGCCCCGGATATCCGGCCTACACCCGAAAATTCGGCGTGAAGACGCCCGAACCATAAGCCCCTGACCAGCTCCAGCCCGGACATCCGGCCCCATCCTAGACATCTGGCGCGTCCTGAAGCCCCGGACATTCGGCCACCATCCCGGACATCCAGCCCGGCCTGAAGCCCCGAGGCATGCGGCCCCTATGCGGACAGATGCGGGCCAAAGGCCCATGTATCTCCCTCTCACTTACCCCTTCGTGGCTATGACTATATATACCCACCCCTCCTCATTTCTAGGGTTAGCAAAGTGATAGGTCATTCATAGATGAGCTTTGCTCCTTCCTCTACTTCTCACATGGAGACCAAGGCCTCCACCGGAGAAGATCCCTAGAGGATGTCAAGGCCCCTTTGGAGGGAAGATCCGTCTATGGATTTCAAGGCCTATCTCTCCTAGAGATTTGGATGAACTACCCATGTATCTTCATTTCCATTGTTGTTCTTGGATCTTGATGCACCTCATGTATTGCTTGTGATTTGAGGAGTACTTGGTATGGATTTTTCCATTAGAGTGTTTTCCCCTTTGATTTCTCCACGTTTTCCCCTCGTGTTCTTCGTGTTCTCTCTCGAATCCACCTCCAATTCGTAAAGATCGGGCCACCATCGGGTTTGCCCTGTATCATCATTGAACTTGATGTACTTCCAATCAACATATCTCATGTCACTTATTGCAGGGTTCTTGTCAAGCAACACAGTCTCATAGAAGTTTTTTTACTCCTTGGTGTGAAAGCCGGTGTCAACAACAGTTCTCCTCCTGACAGCATATGGATCATTTGCTATCAACTTCCTCAGCCCTTGGTCCTTCCTCTCCTTCATATTCTCAGCAACTGGATGATCATCATTTTGATCAGGAAGGTGGGGCCTGAGCTTTCTCAACACAACTACATCCTCATCATCATCAGGGGGTGATGCAGCATCTCTAGCAACTGATCCCTTGTTCTTTCGTGTAGCTGAAATGTCCCTACTTATCTTCTTAGGCTTGGGGGATTGCTTGGCCTTGGTGGGTGGCTTGCTGGGCATGGCATCAACCATAAGATTTCTTTGCTTAGAAGGAGGAGGGTTTGCAGCTGGTACCTCCTCTTCTCCCTCTTCACCATCCTCACCTGGGCCCTTGAACATAGAAGTTTGCCTCCCAACCACATGAATAGTCCTCTTTCTGACTTTCTTTTGTCCTGCCTTCTAGGCCAATGACTTGGTCCTTGTTGAGCTTCCTAGGTTCTCTAAAGATGTAGACATCCCTCTCTTGGCAACAACAAACTCTGGAACTTTCCTTGCCACCACTCTATCTTTCCTCTCAGGTTGTTTCTTAGAAGTGACCTCATCAGGGACAAAATCCTCATCCTCCTCATCTGAATACTTTTGCTTCCTAGCCCTGGTGGCTGCCTTGGGCAAGCCATGTGAGCTAGGGGTTCTTGGATCCTCAGAACTGCCCTCAGGACTAGTGCTTGTTGAAAGCACATTTGCTCCCTTGGTGGTTTTGGTAATTAATAACAACATATATGTCATTGAACTAATGTTTCCACTAAGCATATTTCAGGAAAAGTTCAATGATAGGGATGGCAAAAGGATTGTGGAGAACCCCAAGATGCAAGGAAATGGATTGGCAAAGCTTGAAGCAAGAGGACTCTACATTTTACTTTGTGAGAAATCACTTTGAGTCCATAGGAAAGCCAATACTATTAAAAGGGGGTAAGGTACTGTTGGTGAACAAGATGCTCCACGTGCACAAGAGATAGTCACCAAAAACACCCACAAGCTCTTCCACAAAAGTCTGTCCAAAGCCAAATATCCAAAATCGGCGCAACCAACAATTCCCACTCGGTGCCACCGATTCCCAAAGTCAGACAGACCCATGCCAAACCCTAGCACATCGGTGCAACCGATTCCACTTCGGTGCCACCGAGTTTGGGTTGCCAACTTTCTGTTACCTCGATTCACAAAATCGGTACCACTGAGTTTGTTGGATCGGTGTCACCGAGTTGCGCAATCTGACCGTTGGTCACCTAATCGGTACCACCGAGAATTATATATCGGTCTCACCGAGATTCAAAAGTTACTGTCTTTTGGTCACTTCGGTACCACCGAGATTCACACATCGGTGTCACCGAGTTGGTCACTTTAGGTGTAACGGTTGGATTTTTGGGGATGCCTATATATACCCCTTCACCACCACCCACTCGAAAGAGAAGCACTCAGAACTATTCCATACTTGCCCTATCCTATTTTCTGAGAGAGAGCCACCTACTCATGTGTTGAGATCAAGCTATTCCACTCCATCCATATGAATCTTGATCTCTAGCCTCCCCAAGTTGCTTTCCACCAAATCAATCTCTTCCACCATAGCCAAATCTGTGAGAGAGTGATTGTGTGTTGGGGAGTCTATCATCTTGAAGCACAAGAGCAAGGAGTTCATCCACATTGCCGAGCCTATTACCTTTTGGAGGGTGGTGCCTCCTAGATTGGTTAGGTGTCTCTTGGGAGCCCCCTACTTCGTGTTGTGGAGTTGAACCAAGAAGTTTGTACGGGCAAGGAGATCGCCTACTTTGTGAAGATCTACCCATAGTGAGGCTAGTCCTTCTTGGACGAAAGCTGTTATGGAATAGTCAAGGTTGCTACTTCATAGACCCTTATGGGTGGAGCCCTTCGTGGACTCTCGCGACCGTTACCCTCCATGGGTTGAAGACTCCATAAACGTGGACGTACGTTACCACCACCTATCGGAACCACGGGAAAAATCTTCGTGTCTACAAATTGCGTTTGATCTTCCTCCCTACCCTCTACTATACATGCTTGTTGTTACTTTCCGCTGCTATACTCTTAGACATTCACGTGTAGGGTGTGCTTGACTTGCTATCATTGCTAAAATCTGCCAACACTTAAAATTGGGAAAAGGTAGAATTTTTATTTGGTCAAGTAGTCTAATCACCCCCCTCTAGACATACTTTCGGTCCTACAAGTGGTATCAGAGCTTTGGTCTCCATTGCATTGGTCTCACAACCTAGGAGAGTATGGCGTCTAGTGAGGGAAATTATCACCATAGAGGTCCGTACTTTGATGGCACTAATTTTGCTAGTTGGAAGAACAAAATGAAAATGCATATTCTTGGTCATAACCCCGCCGTTTGGGCTGTTGTTCGTGTTGGCTTGCAAGGTGAATTATTTGGTGATGGAAAGGAACCGGATCGTGAAGCGACTGCAGATGAATTGAAGATGTTGCAATACAACGCTCAAGCATGTGACATTCTCTTCAACTGCCTATGCGCCGAAGAATTCAACAAAATCAGCCATCTTGAGAATGCAAAAGAGATTTGGGATACATTGGTTGATATGCACAAAGGTACCGAATCCGTGAGAGAATCCAAGTTGGACGTTCTTCAAAGTTAGCTTGACAAGTTCAATATGAAGGATGGTGAAGGAGTCGCAGAGATGTACTCTGGGCTAGCTCTCATCACCAATGAGATTGCCGGCCTAGGAAGCGAAGAAATGACCGACAAATTCATCATCAAGAAGATACTTCGAGCTTTGGATGCGAGATACGACACCGTGTGCACATTGATCCAAATGATGCCCAACTACAAAGATCTCAAGCCTACGGAAGTCATTGGAAGTATTGTTGCTCATGAGATGACACTCAAAGACAAAGAAGAGCTTCACAACAAGTCTAGCAGTGCTTACGAAGCCACAAGTGATGCTCCCGCAACTTCAAGCGACAACCTTGTCACCAATGAAGAGATAAGCCTCATGGTCAAGAAATTCAACAAGTTCTACAAGAATAGAGGCAAAGAACGAAGCTCCAACTCAAGATATGAAGAGAAGCGTTCGTCAAGTCATGACCGAAATTGCTACAATTGTGGGAAGCCCGAACACTACTCCAATGAGTGCACGACTCCTTACAAACGAAGAGAAGAGTCACCTAGAAGACGAAGCTCAAGGAATGAATCACCTCAAAGAGAGAGAAGGAGTAGAGATGATCGTTATGAACGAAGACCCTCAAGGAGAAGTAGGGACTCGGAGAAGAAGGACAAGTACACCAAGAGCTACACAAGAAGAAGACATCAAGCTCATGTTGGTGAATGGGTTTCCGGCTCTGACTCCGACAACAACTCCGAGAGAAGCTATCACTCCAACTCCGACTATAGTCAAGATGAAGGTGTTGCCGGACTTGCACTAGTGACTACCAACTCCTATGATCTATTTGATTCACCAAATGAAGGGAGTGGAAGTTGCTTCATGGCTAAAGGCCCCAAGGTATCACACCCCGAGTATCTTGATTTCGATAGTGATGAAGATGACATACTTTGCGATGATGACTTGCTCTTTGATAAAACTAGTGACGTTAGTCAAAATGAACTTGATAATTCTCATGCTAGTCAAGATAAGTCGTTTGATGATGAGAAGATGAAAATAGAACAACTAACTAAAGAATTAAACACTCTTAAGTTAGCCCATGAATCTACTCTCGAAGATGATAGAGAGCTTGTAAGGACTCATGAGAAGCTACGCTTCGAGAATCTCACCTTGGAGAAAGAGCATGAGTTTCTTAAAGCTATCAATGACGATCTCCGAAGAAGACTTCATCTTATCTAGCCAAACGATTACTCTTGGTGATCTTCATTAACCTTGAGCATCCACCACTACCTCACCAACATGAAGTCTTGAGGGGTGACTCCGCCAATGAAGAAGAACTAGAGAAGTTCTTGAGGGGTGAGTCCGCCAATGAAATTCATTCACATTCATTATTGGCAAGAACTAGTTGCAATCAACATCAACAACATGCAATAGTTCAAGGAGTCACCCATTCCCTCAAAGGTAAGCAAGGGACAAGGTAATCAACAAATCAATGGACATCATCACACATGCTTTGCACTCCATGTCCATAGATATCCTTGTATTTGTCTCTTGTGTGTTGGGACTAACCCATGTAGGTGATAAGAGTAAGGAAACAACAAGGATGCTCCCAACTCTTGGTGATCTTCATTAACCTTGAACATCCACCACTACCTCACCAACATGAAGTCTTCATCGACAAAACCCAAGGTTAGTTTATCCCTCCTATGGGGGGAAGTCACATCAAGGGGGAGCTTTACTCTAAGACTTGAGTTAAAGCATCTCATAGTATGTGACAACATTAAATGCTTTATGTAAAAGTGGTAACCCCACTTGTGCTTAAACGATGAGTATGACCTATGATCAAGTATTCTTACTTGGCTCCTAAGTCAATATACTCATATATAGATGACTCCGTCATCGCCAAAATGCTTGATAGATGCTAGTATGTATGTGCATGTTTGCCATGATTTCATTTGACATCTTATTGTGTGAGCATGTTGGTCTGCATTTATTTATCCATTCAAGGACATCCAATTGTTGCTATTTGGCTGTTGATTTTTCTTTTGCCAATTGGATGGACAAGAATGCCTAGGACCACTCTCTAGCTATCTATGCTTTCTTACCTCATATTCTATTCTTGCTGCATCACAAAATTTGAACAAGGACTTTTCGATCTCTCTATGTGAGGAGCACTCGGAGTTCCGTATCGACAAAGGACTGACCATTAAAACCTCCCAAGTGCATGTCGGTGGAACCAACCCAAAATCTCGGTCTCACCGAATGCCTAGGGTTGATCTGGTTTTCTATCTCGGTACCACCGATTCCATCTTCTCGGTTACACTGAGTTTCCCTGTCAGCAGACAGTTGAGGAACTCGGTGACACTGAAAAGTTAGAATCGGTGTCACCGACAGCCATGGGTTTATATAGAGGCGGACCCGACTTTTGAAATCTATTCTTTAACCGTCGCCCCTCCGAAACCCTTGTTGCCGAACCAAGGCCCCTGGTCATCACCTTCGTCTTCCCGAGCACCTCCGCCGTCGACGGAATCCTCTCCCCCGTCACCGCCGTAGCGAAGTCGTCACCAAGCTAGGGTACGATTTCACCCCCTCGTGCACTCCAACCTCCGATTCTTGCGCATTAGGGCTTCTCCATCGATAATCCACAGTTTGAGATTGATTCATCCACGAGAAACTCCAGTAGAATAGCGAACGAACGATTTCTTAGGTTTTGCCGTCCGCCACATGAATCTCGATGGAACCGACGCAAAAGAATCGGTAGCACCAATTCACTTTTCTGGTCGACTGAGAACAGTCTCGGTGAAACCGAGTGCCCATTTTCGGTCTCACCGAAAGTGGTGCCAAGTTTCTGTTATGGAGATTGTCTGTCTCGGTAGGTCCGAAATATTTGCTTCGGTTGCACCGACATACATTTGGCAGAATGCAAAACTTGAGAAATTTTAGTTCAATCTTTTGAAAATGCCTGCATTTTGTGATGACTCAACCCTTCCACTCTTCTATACTCTATTCACATGGTCAGATATGTCAGAAGCTGAAGACAGTCAGAATGATCTCAGAGAGCAGAGTGTTGACATGAGCTCAGGCACTAGTCCTGAGGGGAGCTATGATGATATTCCTAACTCTCCTGATCTACCCAAAGCTGCAACCAGGGCAAGGAGGAAGCTCAATTCTGATGAGGAGGATGAGGACTTCATCCCTGAGGAGCTTCCCAAAAGAGATGATGCTGCCAAGAGCACCACTGCTGCCACTACTTCCAAGAAGAAAGTTATCAGGAAGGAGTATGCTAGCTCTGGGTCCGCAAGAGCACCTGAGACTGCTAGGGCAACAATGACTCTTCACCTTGAGTCACCCCCAAACAAGTCCATGCCTAAGAAGGCAGGAGAGAAGAAGAGAGCCAGGAAGAGGATTATCCATGTCACTGGCAGAAAAACCTCTATGTATGAGGATCCAGAAGAGGCAGCTGCTGAGGAGGAGGAGGAAGAGCCAGTTGCCAAGGCCCCTCCTAAGAAGAAGAAGAAGCTTATGGCAGATGCTATGCCTAAGGCTACCACATCCAAGAGCACCAAGACTGCACCCAAGAAGGCTACTGCTGCTGAAAAACCTAAGAGGTTCTCTAGAGAGATACCAGCTTCCAGCAAGAACAAGACCTCCACTTTTAGGGAAGCTGGGGATGAGGATTTCACTGCTTTGATGAAGCTAAGACCACACCTTCCAGAGCACAATGCCAGCCACTTGCTTGCTGAGGACATGAAGAAGAGGAAGGACTCTGGTTTGAGGGAATGGAGAGCCATTGATCCATATGCCCAGAGGAGGAAAACAGCTGTGGACTACAGGTTTTATACCAAGGAGCAACAAGATTTCTATGAGACAATCTTGCTTGATAAGAGCCCAGCTGTGAGTGACATGAGATATGTTGATTGGTAGTATATCAAGGAGAATCAAGATTACTTCCCAAGTGTTCAAGACAACTTTCACTGCATTGGTTTGGATGAATTTGTTGGCAAGGAATTCACTACATGGAACGATGAGATGATCATGCAATTCTACTCCACTGCTCACTTCTATGGAGATGGTAGAATTGTGTGGATGACTGAAGGAGCAAGGTATGAATCAACTGTTGAGGAATGGGCTGCCATCTTAGGAGTCCCAAAGGTGGAAGAAGGAGATCTTGATGTCTATTCTGAATCCAAGGAGAGCCATGATGCTATGAAGAATATGTACAATGAGATCCCTGCTGCAAACTTGAAATCTCACAAGTTAGGATCCATTTACTTCCTCCAGGCTGGTCTCCGCACCATGAACACCATCTTGAGGCACATCTTGATGCCTAAGTCTGGAGATGACAAGATGACAAGAGGCTATTCCATCAACATGCTGATCCATCTTGATAGACACACCAGGATAAGGGTGATGGACTTGATAGTAGAGACTGTGAAGAGGGTTGCTGCTGATCAGAAGCGCTCATGCTGCTATGCACCCTACATTCAGATGCTCATCAACTCCAAGCTGGAGAAGCACATCTTTGCTCTTGACAGGCCACATTTGCCCCTACAGCCTGATCTAGAAGACAACATTGTGGTGATGAACCCAGATCATCTCACCTCAGCTGCAGCACAGACAGAGGCAGAGGCAGCTAGAGCCACAAGTGCTCAAGTCCCTAGATCCAGGAACGAGCAAATGGATCTCTTGATCAATACCATTCAGGGCATGCAGAAGGATATCAAGGACATCTTGGAGAATCAGCATAGTCTTGTGAGGATCATGGAGAATAGGATCAAGACACTCAATGACAAGGCAGATGGGCTGACCAAGACCGTGAACGAGCTCAAGAAGGAAGTTGATAGCATGCCTAGTCCCCACACTGCAGATGATGAGGATGACTCTCCTCTCAGGCCAGGCACTCAGTTCACTACTCAGGCCAGATCAGCCACAGTGCCAGCTCCAGAGTTGAGGCCCTCTTCATCAGCACCTGCTACAGTCTCTTCAGCTCCTTCAGCTCCTCCAGTTCCTCCAGTTGCTACTCCAACTCCATCCATGACGTCTGCTGAAGTCTTCGCCGATGCAGTTCTCTCGACTCCTTCACCAGCTACCGAAGGAGATCAGCCCCAGAAGAACGATTAGCTATATACCTTTGAACTTTTTGGTAACTTGTTGCCAAAGGGGGAGAAGATGTATATAGATCTTTAGGCTTCGAGTAAGAGAGCGTTGGTTTTTATCGCTTTTCAAAACATTTGATCTTTTGGTTTGCTTGTGTTAAACTTTGTTGGTGTTTGATCATACACTTGATGTGTATCGCTACTATTTCCTATCATTGTGATGCTTATGAGATGGTCATTCACCGTTACTTGATTGTGTTAAACTTTGTTGGTGTTTGATCATACACTTGATGTGTATCGCTACTATTTCCTATCATTGTGATGCTTATGAGATGGTCATTCACCGTTACTTGATTGTGTTGTGCTATGATGTTCATTCTTATTATTCTCGCACACCACCAAGTTGTATGTGACATGAAAGAGTGCCCTATATACCTAATCGATTGTGCATTTTCATTCAAACGCAAATTTAAAATAATGCACAAATTTAGGGGGAGCTCTTGCTTATCAAATACTTCTCAAAGCGACGATTATATTCATCGATTATATCATATGTCGAAGCTTTGATCTATATGTTGTCATCAATTACCAAAAAGGGGGAGATTGAAAGCACATTTGCTCCCTTGGTGGTTTTGGTAATTAATAACAACATATATGTCATTGAACTAATGTTTCCACTAAGCATATTTCAGGAAAAGTTCAATGATAGGGATGGCAAAAGGATTGTGGAGAACCCCAAGATGCAAGGAAATGGATTGGCAAAGCTTCAAGCAAGAGGACTCTACATTTTACTTTGTGAGAAATCACTTTGAGTCCATAGGAAAGCCAATATTATTAAAAGGGGGTAAGGTACTGTTGGTGAACAAGATGCTCCACGTGCACAAGAGATAGTCACCAAAAACACCCACAAGCTCTTCCACAAAAGTCTGTCCAAAGCCAAATATCCAAAATCGGTGCAACCAACAATTCCCACTCGGTGCCACCGATTCCCAAAGTCAGACAGACCCATGCCAAACCCTAGCACATCGGTGCAACCGATTCCACTTCGGTGCCACCGAGTTTGGGTTGCCAACTTTCTGTTACCTCGATTCACAAAATCGGTACCACTGAGTTTGTTGGATCGGCGTCACCGAGTTGCGCAATCTGACCGTTAGTCACCTAATCGGTACCACCGAGAATTATATATCGGTCTCACCGAGATTCAAAAGTTACTGCCTTTTGGTCACTTCGGTACCACCGAGATTCACACATCGGTGTCACCGAGTTGGTCACTTTTGGTGTAACGGTTGGATTTTTGGGGATGCCTATATATACCCCTTCACCACCACCCACTCGAAAGAGAAGCACTCAGAACTATTCCATACTTGCCCTATCCTATTTTCTGAGAGAGAGCCACCTACTCATGTGTTGAGATCAAGCTATTCCACTCCATCCATATGAATCTTGATCTCTAGCCTCCCCAAGTTGCTTTCCACCAAATCAATCTCTTAAACCATAGCCAAATCTGTGAGAGAGTGATTGTGTGTTGAGGAGTCTATCATCTTGAAGCACAAGAGCAAGGAGTTCATCTACATTGCTGAGCCTATTACCTTTTGGAGGGTGGTGCCTCCTAGATTGGTTAGGTGTCGCTTGGGAGCCTCCTACTTCGCGTTGTGGAGTTGAACCAAGAAGTTTGTACGGGCAAGGAGATCGCCTACTTCGTGAAGATCTACCCATAGTGAGGCTAGTCCTTCTTGGACGGAAGCCGTTATGGAATAGTCAAGGTTGCTACTTGGTGGACCCTTATGGGTGGAGCCCTCCGCGGACTCTGGCGACCGTTACCCTCCGTGGGTTGAAGACTCCATAAACGTGGACATACGATAGCACCACCTATTGGAACCACGGGAAAAATCTTCGTGTCTACAAATTGCGTTTGATCTTCCTCCCTACCCTCTACTATACATGCTTGTTGTTACTTTCCGCTGCTATACTCTTAGACATGCATGTGTAGGGTGTGCTTGACTTGCTATCATTGCTAAAATCTGCCAACACTTAAAATTGGGAAAAGGTAGAATTTTTATTTCGTCAAATAGTCTAATCACCCCCCTCTAGACATACTTTCGGTCCTACACCTGCATCCAAATCAACAATGGCTCTCTGTACTGGTTCTGACTGTCATCTGATCCTGACATGATGATCACTAATCCTGTGAAGTAGATATGGAGGAGTAGAGTAGTTGAGCATCACAAAATTCAGAAACTTTTGCAAAATTTGAATTCAAGATATTAGTTTTAGGTTTACACAATATGCAATCCGATTCCACCAAGCTTTAGATTTCAGAAATTCCGAGGCAACAATAGAAACTTGGTCACACATTTTAGGTTTCACCGAGGTGTGATTCGGTCTCTCCGAAGCTGCTCACAAAAGCCCTAGATCCCATTTCGGTGACACCGATAGGAACTTTTTGGTTTCACCAAGAAGCCCTTGTGTTTTGGCCAAAACCACATCGGGGGCACCGAGATGTTTCGACTCGGTGACTCTGAGATTACTTATCACGGAGACCTAACCCTAATTTTTTTTCGGTCGAGCTAATCTATGGAAAGTTTTGAGTAGATAGAATCATGCAAACTGTGGCCAAAAGATAGACAAATCCTATTGCGTTTGAATTAGACGGAGAATGCAGTAGGGATCAAGGATTACCCTAACTTGGCGGATACTCTCTACGATGGCAACGGCGGGGACGGATGCCATTGACGGTGACGGATTCCGGTGGCGAGGGAGCACTGCAGATGACAGAGAACGTCCAGATACAAGGGCGGCGACAGCAGTGGGGTGCGGGAGTCGAGCACTTGAAGAAATTTTCAAAGTCTGATGCGTAGATATATATACACCCATTTGCTGCCGGTGACACCGAGAAAGAAAAATTGGTTCCATCGAGATGCATAACTGTCAGTTGACAGAACAAATCGGTGACGCCAAAAACTCTTGATCGGTGGTACCGAGGTAGAAAACATGATCAACCCTAGTGAATCGGTGGAGCCAAGTTTAGAGGTTTTGGTCACACCAAAAAACACTTGGGAGGTTTTGGAAGTCAGCCCTAGTTGAATCGGTGACTCTGAGTGCTCCTCACCCGGAGGGTCCGAAAAGTGTTTGCTCAAATTTTGTGATGAAGGATGAATAGAATTTGAGTCGAGAAAGAATAGATAGCTAGAGGGGGGGTACTTAAGCATTCTTGTACATCCAATTGGCCATAGAAATAAAGCCCAAATAGAACAAAAATTGGATGTCCTTGAATGAATAAAAATATGCATACCAACATGCTCACACAATAAGATGTCAAATAGAAGATGTCAAACATGCACAACCACTCTAGTATCTACCAAGATCTTTGGCGATGACGAAGTCATATACATATGAGTATATTGACTTAAGGATCCAAGCAAGGATGCTTGATCATAGGTCATACTCATTGTTTAAGTGCAAGTGGGGTTGCCACTTTTACATAAAGCTTTTAACGTGTTCACATCATTTGAGATGCTTTAGCTCAAGTCTTAGAGCAAAGCTCCCCCTTGATGTGATATCCCCTTTTAGAGGGATTAACTAACCTTGGGTTTTGTCGTTGAAGACTTCATGTAGGTGTTGTAGTAGTGGATTCTCATTGTTGATGAAGATCATCTAGATTTGGGAGCAATCCTAGGTGTTTTGTACTCTTCTCACCTACATGGGTTAGTCCCACACAAGGAACAATTACAAGGATATCTATGGACATGGAGTGAAGTTTATATGAGCTAATGTCCATTGATGTATTGATTACGTTGTCCCTTGCTTACCAACGAGGGATTTTGTGACTCCTTGAACTATTGCATAAAGTTGAAGTTGATTGTTTTAGTTCTTGCCAAGAATGAATGTGAGTGAAGGTTGTTGGCAGAGTCGCCCCTCAAGAACTTCTCTAGTTCTTCTTCTTGGGGACCCACATCAACTTGATGGGGATCCTTGGAGTTGAAGTAGCACTTGATGAAGTAGAGCTAGTAGTGGCCTTGGGAACCGACTTGACCATGACTTGAGATTCTTCTTCAAATGAGTCAATTTCCTCTTGAAGCTTGTTTTTGCCCTTGAGCTTGTGGTCTTTTGGTGTAAGATCATCTTGAGCTTGTGTTCCCTTAGAGAGAGTAGGATCATACTTCTCCTTTTGGGGAACAAACTTTGTCTTGGGGTATTGATCTTCTTCCCATTCAAGTCAATTGGCATTGAACTTTTGTTAAAAAACAATACCTTGGTTCTTCTGGTGCCATCCTTGCTTGCACACTATCTCCTCAAATTCCTTACTTCCGGCAAGACTCTTATAGACGCCTTTCTCTATAATTCCTTTTAATAAATCGTTTTCTTGCTCAAGTGTAACTTGGCTAAGAGAATCATCAGTGGAATGAATAGAACTACTAGAAGCAACATCTTTAGATTTAGCATTTTTATTATTGCTACTAGATGAAGAACCTTTCTTGCCTTTGTTACTATTTTTCTTAGATTTGACTTGTGGCACAAAAGAAGACAAGAGTAATTGTTTGGCAAGATAAGAAGAAGTCTTCTTTCGAAGATCGTCATTGATAGCTTTAAGAAACTCATGCTCTTGCTCTAAATTTAGCTTCTCGAAGCGTAGCTTCTCATGAGTTCTTAGAAGCTCTCTATGATCTTCTTGAGTAGATTCATGAGCTAACTTAAGTGTGTTTAGTTCTTTAGTTAAGCACTCAATCTCCTTCTTATCATCATCACATGATTTATCTTGACTAGCATGATTATTATCAAGTTCATTTTGGTTAACATCACTAGTTTTATCAAAGAGCAAGTCATCATCTCCTAGTAAGTCGCCCTCATCACTATTAAAGTCAATGTATTCGGGGTGTGACACGTTTGGGCATTTGGCCATGAAGCAACTTCCAACTCCTTCATTTGGTGAATCAAATAAATCATAGGAGTTGGAGGAAACGAGTGCTAATCCGGCAACACCTTCGTCTTGACTATAGTCGGAGTTGGAGTGGTAACTTCTCTCAGATTGGTTGTTGGGTTCAGAGCCGGAAACCCATTCACTAACATGAGCTTGATGTCTTCTTCTTGTGTAGCTCTTGGTGTACTTGTCCTTCTTCTCCGAGTCCTTGCTTCTTCGGGAGGGTCTTTGTTCACAACAATCTTCTCTACTCCTTCTCTCTCTTCGAGGTGACTCATCTCTTGAGCTTCTTCTTCTAGGTGACTCTTCTCTTGGAGGGGGCTGTGCACTCATTGGAAAAGTGTCCAGGTCTTCCATAATTGTAGCAATTTCGGTCACGACTAGAAGAATGCTTTTCTTCATATCTTGAGTGGGAGCTTCTCTCTTTGCCTCTATTCTTGTATAACTTGTGAATTTCTTAACCATGAGGCTTATCTCTTCATTGGTAACAAGGTTGTCACTTGAAGTCGCGGGAGTGTCACTAGTGGCTTTGTAAGCACCGCTTGAATTGTTGTGAAGCTCTTCTTTGTCCTTGAGTGACATCTCATGAGCAACAATTCTACCAATGATTTCCATGGGCTTGAGATCTTTGTAGTTTGGCATCGTTTGGATCAATGTGCACACGGTGTCGTACCTTCCATCCATGGCTCTAAGGATCTTCTTGATGATGGATTTGTCAGTCATCTCTTCACTTCCTAAGTCGGCAATCTCATTTGTGATTAGAGCGAGCCTAGAGTACATTTCCACGACTCCTTCACCATCCTTCATCTTGAACTTGTCAAGTTGACTTTGAAGCACATCCAACTTAGATTCCCTGACTGATTCGGTTCCTTTGTGCATATCAACCGAAGTATCCCAAATTTCCTTTGCATTCTCAAGACGGCTAGCTTATCTTGTTAAACTCTTCGGGGCATAGGCAGTTGAATAGAATGTCGCATGCTTGAGCATTGTATTGCAACATCTTCAACTCTTCCACTATCGCTTCACGATCTGGTTCCTTTCCATCATCAAATAATTCACCTTGCAATCCAACATGAACAACAACCCAAACGGCGGGGTTATGACCAATAAAATGCATTTTCATTTTATTCTTCCAACTAGCAAAGTTTGTACCATCAAAATATGGACCTCTAAGGTGGTAATTTCCCTCACTAGACGCCATACTCTCCTAGGTTGTGAAACCAATGCAATGGAGACCAAGGCTCTGATACCACTTGTAGGATCCAAATTATGTCTAGAGTGGGGGTGATTAGACTACTTGACCAAATAAAAACTTAACGTTTTCCCAATTTTATCGGTTGGCAAGTTTTAGCAATTTTACCAAGTCTAGCACACCCTACACATGCAAGTCTACGAGTATAGCAGCGGAAAGTAAAGACATGCAAGTGTAAGTAGAGGGTAGGAATAGGAACATCAAACACAATGAAGACACGGAGATTTTTGGCGTGGTTCCGATAGGTGGTGCTATCGTACATCTACGTTGATGGAGACTTCAACCCACGGAGGGTAATAGCTGCGCGAGTCCATGGAGGGCTCCACCCACAAGGGGTCCACGAAGAAGCAACCTTGTCTATTCCACCATGGCTTATGTGCATGAAGGACTAGCATCACCCGAGGTAGATCTTCATGAAGTAGGCGATCTGCTTGCCCTTACAAACTTCTTGGTTCAACTCCACAACACAAAGAAGGAGGTTCCCAAGCGACACCAAACCATCTAGGAGACACCACCCTCCAAAAGGTAATAGATGTGGTATGGATGATGAGCTCCTTGCTCTAGTGCTTCAAAAGATAGTCTCCTCAACACTCAATCACTCTCTCACAAAAAATTGGTTTGGTAGAAGAGATTGATTGGGTGGAAAGCAACTTGGGTAGGCTAGAAATCAAGATTCATATGGTTGGAGTGGAAGATCTTGATCTCAACACATGAGTAGGTGGTTCTCTCTCAGAAAATGAATGGTGGAAGTGTTTTCTTGTTCTGAGTGTTGTCTCTGCGAATAAGAGGGAGGTGGAGGGGTATATATAGCCATCTCTAAAAATCCAACCATTACAACATTATTGTCCAACTCGGTGGAACCGAAGTAAAAACTCGGTTGCACCGACTAGTGCAAAATGCTCTAACTTTTGGGTTCTTGGTGAGACCGATATGAAGCATCTCGGTGAGATCGATTCAGTTGGCCTTGAGCAGTCCCTCACTTCGGTGGCACCAAAATGTAAAACTCAAAAATTCCGATTTTTGACAATTAGATACCAGAAGGTTGGTCATGGCTTCTCGGCTGTACTGAAGTGAAACTCGGCTGTACCGATTTGCTAGGGTTTGGCTTGGGTTCTGTCTAAGGAAAACTCGATAGGGCCAAAATGTGAATGTGGCACCGAATTTGATCATTTGGGTTTTGGACAAAATGTTTTGTGGGAGAATTGTTGAGGTTTTTGGTGGAAAATATCTAATCACTTTGAGAAACCAAATCATCATAGATACCTCATACCCTTTTAACAGTATTGGTTTTCCTATGGAGTCAAATGTGATTTCTCACATAAAGCA
The DNA here is from genome assembly GCA_039707655.1 of Elymus sibiricus. NCBI lineage: Eukaryota > Viridiplantae > Streptophyta > Magnoliopsida > Poales > Poaceae > Elymus > Elymus sibiricus. The sequence continues at coordinate 320,569,383 of CM077669.1, read as the reverse complement.
AAATGTAGAGTGTTGAAGCTCTTGCCAAATGATGTTCCTTGCATCTAGGGAATCCCCCTCTCAATCCTAGCCAATCCATTCATTGAACTTTTCCCGAAATATACTTGATAGGCTCATTAGTTCAATGAACTATATGTTGTTATTAATTACCAAAATCACCTAGGGAGAAGTTGTGCTTTCAGCCCATGCAAAAATGAAAGATAATGAGGTTATCTCCCACCGGGTAGGCCCATGGGGACCTAAAATCCAATGCAGGCCCAAGGCCACATTCAACATGTACCACCATATCATCATACACGTAAGGGTTTTTATCACTTGGGATAGGTTACCCGTATGACGATCTCCCTTACTCGACTCGGATTGAGAAGGACGTATCCTCACTCAGATGGACCACATTTGGCCCAAAAAAGTCCAATGGTCAAAAGCATTAACTCAGGCGTTTCCAAGTTTTAAAGCCTGGGGTTATTGTTAGCTTTTAGACCCTTGTTTTCCTTTTGATGAAAATCACAAGTTTTATTCACTTGAAATATCCTTTACATTGTTTATGAGGATCAATACAGTTTCATTTAAAGGATCCTCAAACCAATCAGAAGTCAAAGAAAATCTAAGCAATCTAGCAAGTTCGTGAGCAACTTTATTTACTTTTGTATTACAATGCTCAAATCTAGAAATAGAAATCGCAAGTAAAATGAATACAATCATCAAAACTGCTGATGCCGCACCCATCGACCGTCCTCCATCCTTCATGGTTTCAATCACCTCTTAATTGTCTAAACTAATAATAAGACAATTGTATCCCGTCCATTGCGGAAGCAATAGACCAAACTTGATGGCAAAAGCTTTAGCCATCAAGATATCCGTATAGTAGTCTAGCTTCCCATCCCCTCAACGATGAACTTGTCGTTGTCATCTCTTAGGACTATCCCTAAGCATGTCATGGTTAAGAGAAGCGTCAACATTAAGTTTAGAAAAATCCACTGGAGGGCATGACCAGCCCCCTCTTTTCATGGGAATCTTTTGATAGGAAGCAGTAACAAAATTGGCACGAATCCCCATAGAAAGTTGGTGCTCATTCTAAGTTGTCTCCTTGTGAACTAATTTATGCCTTTCCCATCACAGATACCACGTTGAGATGACAATCATTTCACACACATTCAGATTACCCATAATACACAAATCCCACTCTGACATAAGAAGTGAATACTCCTGCACCGCCTCACCAGTACGATCTACTTCACATGCTTTATAAATAATATCATCATCCCCAACCTTCTCCAAACCTCCCTTGCTCTATTGCGGAGGAATAACAAATGCTTCGTATCTTCTTGACCAGAGAAGTAAGTAGGATAGGTGGGCGAGATTTTCATATGTCTATTGGCAAGCGTAACACGACACAGGAGTGTGCCATGTTGCATACACCAAATAAAAAAATTAACCTTTGCCGGACAAGAGAATTTGCATGTCTTACACCAAATCAGATTAACTATGGTTCGTCCCATCCCGTTGGTATGTCGAAGTTTCTTTCCATGTTGATGGTCCCATTCCACAAAACAGGCAGACTGGACCGAAAACATACAATTTTTCGTATAACTCCAAGCGACGAAATCTGGCATATTATGTTTTTCTGCTTTTAGACCGTCTGTTATCTCTAGTAGTGGATGTGTAATAAGCCCCTCTTTTATTAACCAACAACGTACAAGAAGCGCAGAGGTAGCAAACTCTATATAAGCGCACCCTAACACCTGGTTATGAGTTCAGTATCATATGTAACAGCAAAACTATACGCAAGAACAGTATCTCCGGAGAACACGACTAGGGATTTTACCTCCACGCGGAGGGGCACAAACTTGTATACACCTTTATCACAGTTTTGCAGTTCGCTAGATCAAACCTTGCTACCTCCCCTCTTTTGCTGTCAGATTTTACACCACTATAGCTCGCGCCCACTTTAGGGCTACGCATCTTGTGATCCATGTTGCAGGTGGTTTCTTATTCAGTATCTAGCGATGAGACAATCGCGAGGAGCATCATCCTTTTCGGTTCGATCAACTTCATCGCCAAAAATTCAGTGTGGTAACCTGATGCCCCACTAAACTATGACGGCTTGCTTGCTCGTGGTTGAGCGCACTACCGTCTATGACTCTGGCGTGTTGATCCTCCAGAAGTTGGTTCCATATAGCGATGTTGGACTGCTCGTCACATGACATCGCCGGAAGAAGCACTCCAGCAAGCTGCGTCCTCATCATTAGTGTCACAACCCTAGTTTATTCATGCACTTGGTCTAGTCTTGATTATTGCATCATGTTTAAAATTCTTTTAAATTTGAAATGGGGAATTATCAAACCCTAACATCCAATTGAATTACCAAGTTTAAATAAAGTATTTTTTCAATGAATCCTAAATGCCTTCAGGAAAGCCCATGATTTTTGGAAATGGTTAAAACCTTTGCCAAAATTCATGCACTTATTTTGGGAAAGGTTTACTCATTTCCAAAAATCATGGGCTTTTCTAAAGGCCATTTTGTATTCATTGAAAAAATATTTTATTTAAACTTGGTAATTCAAAGGGGTGCTAGGGTTTGTTAATTACCCATTTCAAATTTAAAAGAAATTTAAACATGATGCAACAATCAAGACTAGACCAAGTGCATGAATAAACTAGGGTTATCACAATTGGTTTGTGCGTCGGGTGGCTACGTAGCAGGTAGCTACGATCCAGTGATGTCTACTACACAACTTAATTCTTGTAGACTCCGTTCGGCCTCCAAGCGCAGAGTTTTGTAGGATAGTAGTAACTTTCCCTCAAGTGGATGACCTAAGGTTTATCAATCCGTGGGAGGTGTAGAATGAAGATGGTCTCTCTCAAACAACCCTGCAATCAAATACAAGAAATCTCTTGTGTCCCCAACACACCCAATACAATGGTAAATTGTATAGGTGCACTAGTTCGGCAAAGAGATGGTGATACAAGTGCAATATGGATGGTCGATATAGGTTTTTGTAATCTGAAAATATAAAAACAGCAAGGTAGCAAGTGGCAAACGGCGAGCAAAATGATGTATAAATGCTTGGAAATAAGGCCTAAGGTTCATACTTTCACTAGTGCAATCTCTTAACAATGCTAACATAATAGAATCATATGATCATCCCTCAACGTGCAACAAAGAATCACTCCAAAGTTCATATCTAGCAGACAACATAAGATGAAATTTTTGTAGGTAGTAGAACAACCTCAAAGTTACCCTTTCCGATCGATCTATTGGGCTATTCCTATAGGTGTCACAAACAGCCCTAGAGTTCGTACAAAAATAACACCAATGATACATATCAATCAACCCTAATGTCACCTAGATACTCCAATGTCACCACAAGTATCCGTGGCTTAATTATTCGACATGCATCAAACAATTTCAGATTCATCGTATTCAACCCAACACAAAGAACTTCAAAGAGTACCCCAAGATTTCTATCGGAGAAGGTAAGACAAGAACGTGTATCAACCCCTATGCATAGATTACTCCATTGTCACCACTGGAATCCGCTAGTTGAGTACCAAGACATACATCAAGTGATCTCAAATCCAATATTCAATCCGACATAACAAAATCTCAAAGGGAAGGATTCAATTCATCACAACAAGCTAGCAAGGGAAGAACACCATATGGTCCAACTATATTAACAAAGCCCGTGATACATCAAGATCGTGCCATCTCAAGAACATGAGAGAGAGAGAGAGAGATAGAGAGATTAAACACATAGCTACTGGTACATATCCTCAGCCCCGAGGGTGAACTACTCCCTCCTTGTCATGGCCTCCGTCGGGATGATGAAGATGGCCACCGGTGATGATTCCCCCCCATCCGGTAGGGTACTAGAAAGGCTCCAGATGGGGTTTTCTTTGATACAGAGAGTTGCGGCAGTGGAGCGGAAGTTCTAGGTTAATTTCTGAAGGTTTCTGTATATATAGGAGTTTTCATCGTTGGAATCATGCCAGCCGGAGCCTTGTGGGCCCCACAAGATAACAGGGCGCGCCCTGTTGACTTGTGACCCACAGGTGGCTCCCCTCCGGTGGTTCTTCGCTCCGGTATTTCTTATTTTCCCCAAAAAAATCATAAAAAAGTTTCGGGCGATTCCGAGAACTTTTATTTTCTGCACAAAAACAACACCACAGTAATTTTGCTGAAAACAACGTCAGTCCGGGTTAGTTCTAAATAAATCATATAAACTGCATCAAAACCATGTAAAAGTATTGTAAACATAGGCAAATATGGCATGAATACTTCATAAATTATCGATACGTTGGAAATGTATCAGCATCCCCAAGCTTAATTCCTACTCGTCCTCGAGTAGGTAAATGATAAAATAAGTAATTTATGAAGTGTGAATGCTAGCATAGTATATAAGTTTGATCGATGATAATTCCAATCACTTTTTCTAGCATCATAATCAACAACTCTTTTCTCATAAAACTTCTCATGATCAAGTAGCAAGCTATTCACATGTTAAAGTATAGACCACAAACTTTCTTGAAAACCAACAAACTATGCTCTCAGTCATCAAACAATTACAATTCATCTTATTTTCAGGAAGGGTATATGTAAGAGCTTTGATTTAGCAAATTACATATACTCAACTATCATTTAGTCTTTCATGATTGTTGACACTCAAAGCATATTTTTACAACAAGCAGTTTCAATCAAACACATAGGAAGATAGGGGATTAATGTTCCGCCTCCCAACTTATTTATCTCAGGGATAATGTCAACAATAATGAATCATGATCACCTATATCCAACTGGATATATGTGCCTGGATCTTTCCCAACCACATGATGCTTGCCAACTAAAGAATTAATAGATTGGAATAGGGATGAACATTATTGACTCTTGCATAAAAGTAAATATAGAAAAGTAAATACATAAAAGTAAAAGTTAGGCCATTTGCAGAGGGAAGCATAGGTTGTCATGCGCTTTTTATTTTTGGATGTGCAAACTCCTAATGGAAAGGAACATCACTTTATATTGCCCCTTGTGATAGAAACCTTTATTATGCAATTCATCGCTTTTATTTCTTTACCATCACAAGTTCGTACAAAGCTTATTTTCCCTTCCAATAAAAGATCATACATATTTATAAACAATTTTTATTGCTTTTTTGCACTGATGACAACTTACTTGAAGGATCTTATTCAATCCATAGGTAGATATGGTGGAGTCTCATGGCAAGAAACTGGGTTTAAGTGTTTTTGGATGCACAAGTAGTATCTCTACTTAGTACGTATTTTTGGCTCGCAAAAGATCCTACAAGCACCACATGTTAGAGGATCCATGGCAATATAACTTCTATGTGAATATAAACAAACATAACCATTACGTTGTCTTCCTTGTCCAACATCAAATACTTGATCAAATTTGAAAATAATTAATGGGAGCTCACAATCGTAGAAGGTTTCCACGATAGTATGTTTATATGTGAAATCTCTCTTCCTTCAATATTTTTTTCATGAATTGTTCAAGTGACCAATGCTATGTTTGTTAACTTCCAATAAATTTTACCGCTCATACTTCTTGTATGTGAAGTCACTACTCCCCATGTGACAAGCATATGAAGCATATATAAGTTCATATTTATGACGTTCAATTCATTCAACTTTTTCTCTTAGGATATAAGTGAAGGGCAAGAGTGAACATCAAACTACTCTCAAAAAGATATAAGTGAAGATCAATGAGTAGTCAAACAATTAAGTAGCTATGTGAGGAATCTCTCTCAATAAATATTTTCAGATATGATATTTATTTAAAACAGCAAACTAAACAAAAATGGCACTCCAAGAATAGCCAATACCATGTGAACGAATAACAATTTAGGCTCAACATAGGCTAACCGATAGTTGTTTGATGAAGAGAGGTGGGATGCGTAGAATCCCCTAGCTTAGATGCTTGAGATTCCTTGTAATATTGTATTGGGGTGCCTTGGGCATCCCCAAGCTTGAGATTTTGTTTCTCGTTAATTCCTCTCATATCCCGCTTTCACCTAGGTCTCGAAAACTTCATCCACATAAAACTTGAAAAGAACTCGTGAGATAGGTTAGTGCACATAAGAATAAATCAACTCTTTATGTTCTGCCAAGACACATTTCATAACAATTTACAAGCATTATCTACTATATGCTATCATTTGCACAATTTAATATCTACCAATATAAGCCATGAAAACTATATGAGAAGTAGATAACAAAATTATGACAGCAATCTGTCTAAACAGGACAGTCTGTAGAAATTAATTTGCAAAGTGCACTTATGTAACTCCAAAAATTCTGAAAATTTAGGACATGATAAAAATATTATATAGCAACACGGTGTAAAAATTGCAGAAACTTTCCACATTCCAGTAAAATATAAAAATTCAGACACTACAGCAAAAGTTTCTCTTTTTACACAGTACACATCAAACATGTAATTCAAGCATCTAAAAGGCAATTCTTGGAAATTTTTATTGGAAAACAAGATTATAAATAACAACAAGCACATTTAAGAAAAATGACGCTCCAGACAAAAATTATATTATGTGACAAATAAAAATATATATCCAGGTAAGATATATCGATAGTGTTGAAGACGAAAGAGGGGATGCCTTCCGGGGCATCCCCAAGCTTACACGCTTGAGTATTCCTTGGATATTACCTTGGGGTTTCCTTTTGCATCCCCAAGCTTAGGGTCTTACCACTCCTTATTCTCCTCATATCGTTGTCTTACCAAAAACTTGAAAACTTCAATCACACAAAACTCAACGAAACTTCGTGAGATGGGTTAGTGTAATAAAGATAGATCATTCACTTACGTACTGTCAAGACAAGATTCATAATTGTTCTCACATAATACCTACTATATTATGTCATTCCCATAATTTATACCACTAAATACAAGCTATGGAAACACTAAAACAAGCAAACTATGCATGCAAAACAGAATCCGTCAAAAACAGAACAATGTGTGAAGATCTGAATGAAATCCATATTTCCTTATCTCTAAAAATTCTGAAAAATTAGGAAAACGCAGAAAATTTGCATATAAAAACTGTGCAAAATTTTCATAATTTTGACTCTCTAGCAAAATCAGAGAAATTCTGCACTGGACGTAAAAGTTTCTGTTTTTGTACAGGATCAAACTAACAAGTATCCACGCTATCCCAAAGGCTTTACTTGACACTTTATTGAAATAAAAGGCACAAAACATGTTTACTACAATATCTTAATCATGTGAACACACAAAAACAGAAGGTAAAAGTGCTGGGTTGTCTCCCAACAAGCGCTTTTCTTTAAAGCCTTCTAGCTAGATATGATGATTTCTATGATGCTCACATAAAAGTAAAGAATTGTAACACAATGGGAGCATCATGAAGCATATGACAAGCACATTTAAGTCTAACGCTATTCCTATGCATAGGGATTTTGTGAGCAAACAATTTATGGGAGCAAGAATCAACTAGCATAGGAAGGCAAAACATGCATATCTTCAAGATTTTTAACACATAGGGAGGAAACTTGATATTATTGTAGTACCTACAAGCATACGTTTGTCCCTCATAATAATTTTCAGTAGAATCATGAAGGAATTCAACAATATAACTATCACATAAAGCATTCTTTTCATGGTCCTCGAGCATAGAAAATTAATTACTCTCCCCACAAGAAAACTTCTCATACATAATAGTGGGAGTATCATAGGGGACTTAAATGCTATAAATTATTTTCACATTAAAAGAATTAATGTTCAGAAAAATGGTATTCATATTTGTGACAAGTTTTATAATAATAATCATCACTACTTTTTATAGCATAAGTATTATCACAATAATCATCATAAGTAGTAACTTGGTTCTCATCATAATCAATTGAAACCTCTTCCAAGATAGTGGAATCATTAGTAAACAAAGTCATGACCTCTCCAAATCCACTTTTATCATTATAATAAGATTCAACACCCTACAAAATAGTGGGATAATAATCATCTAAAGTTGACACTTTTCCAAACCCACTTTCATAAAAATCGCAATCATCATAAATAGGAGGCATGCAATCATCATAACAAATTTGATCGTTGAAAGTAGTGGAACTAAAAAGATTATCTTCATACAACAATTTATCCCCAAGCTTGTGGATTTGCATATCATTAGAATAATCATCAATAGCATGAATGGCACCAACAGTATAACAATTATTAACATCATATTTTTCCAAGTTAGTGCCAAAAAGGTTTTCAATATTATAAGGAGTATCATTATCTTCCCAATCATCCTCATCACAACAAGTAGTAGGCATAACAAAATAATCATCAAGTGTATCATCGTCCATACTACTTTAGGATTCATTCTCAACAATGATAGGAGCAACATTATTTGAGAGGGATACCTTTCTACCTCTACTTTTCCTTCTTTTCTTCTTCTTCACCACCTTATGTGTTGGTTTAAGTAATTTTTTCAATCTTCTTATTGAAGAGATGGGAAGCTCCTCCTTGCAACCTGATTCATTATGAGATGGTATTGGGAGACCTTTACCCTTTCATTAGTATACCTTTTATATTCTATTGGTTTTCCCGTCTTTCTATAGTTGGCAATATAAGCATTCTCATTGCAATTTACTATGCAAAACATATAGATTTCTTGTAGATTAGTTTCATTATCATTAGTGACAAGGAATATATCAAACCAATCATTTTTATGTGGCAATTCTTCACACCCCAAAAATAAACAAAGTTCATTATAGAGTTCACCGGAGATCAAATTATCACAATATTTGGAAATGATTTGATCATGAAAATGCATGCATTGGAAATTAAGATGACCAACCCTATTGCAAAGTTCACAAGTAATGGGTTGGAGAGAGCATAATCTTGTGGCAAACTCATCTATCACTTTAAGCCACGAATTGGTTTTATCCTATTTACGCTTCTTACAAAATCTATCATCCCTATATGGCATGTCTTCACAAATTCTATTCACTCCACAAAAATTGACATGCTTATAGGAAATATTTTTACCTTGACTAGTGCAATCATCATTAGCATCATGGATATTCAGAGAATTCATAATAACAATATTGCTATCATGCTCATCATTCAGGGATTTAATGCCAAACATTTTATTGAACTCTTCTTCTAACACTTTGGCACAATTTTGCGATCCATCATTTTCAAGATTAACATCATAAATGTAAAGAACTTGATGCAACATAAATTCCATTTTTTGTAGTTATCTTTTATAAACTAAACTAGTATAAACAAGAAACTAAAATATTTAATTGCAAGATGTAAAGATATACCTTCAAGCACTCACCTCCCCGCCAACAGTGCCAGAAAATAGCTTGATGTCTACTACACAACTTTATTCTTGTAGACTCCGTTAGGCCTCCAAGCGCAGAGTTTTGTAGTACAGTAGCAACTTTCCCTCAAGTGGATGACCTAAGGTTTATCAATCCATGGGAGGTGTAGAATGAAGATGGTCTCTGTCAAACAACCCTGCAATCAAATACAAGAAATCTCTTGTGTCCCCAACACACCCAATACAATGGTAAATTATATAGGTGCATTAGTTCGGCGAAGAGATGGTGATACAAGTGCAGTATGGATGGTCGATATAGGTTTTTGTAATATGAAAATATAAAAAATCAAGGTAGCAAATGGCAAATGGCGAGCAAAATGATGTATAAATGCTTGGAAATAAGACCTAGGGTTCATACTTTCACTAGTGCAATATCTCAACAATGCTGACATAATAGAATCATATGGTCATCCCTTAATGTGCAACAAAGAATCACTCCAATGTTCATATCTAGAGGAGAACATAAGATGAAATTGTTGTAGGTAGTAGAATCACCTCAAAGTTACCCTTTCCGATCGATCTATTGGGCTATTCCTATAGGTGTCACAAACAGCCCTAGAGTTCGTACAAATATAACACCAATGATACATATCAATCAACCCTAATGTCACCTAGATACTCCAATGTCACCACAAGTATCCATGGGTTAATTATTCGACATGCATCAAACAATTTCAGATTCATCATATTCAATCCAACACAAAGAACTTCAAAAAGCACCCCAAGATTTCTATCGGAGAAGGTAAGATAAGAACGTGTATCAACCCCTATGCATAGATTACCCCATTGTCAGCACGGGAATCCGCAAGTTGAGTACCAAGACATACATCAAGTGATCTCAAATCCAATATTCAGTCATATTCAATTCATCACAACAAGATAGCAAGGGAAGAACACCATATGATCCAGCTATATTAACAAAGCCCATGATACATCAAGATCGTGCCATCTCAACAACACGGGAGAGAGAGAGATTAAACACATACCTACTGGTACATGCCCTTAGCCCCGAGGGTGAACTACTCCCTCCTCGTCATGGCCTCCACCGGGATGATGAAGATGGCCACCGGTGATGATTTCCCCCCTCCGGCAGGGTACTGGAAAGGCTCCAATTGGGTTTTTCTTCGATACAGAGAGTTGCGGCGGCGGAGCGGAAGTTCTACGTTAATTTCTGAAGGTTTTGTATATATAGGATTTTTCAGCATTGGAATCACGCCAGCCGTAGCCACGTGGGCCCCACAAGCTATCAGGGTGCACCCGGGGGTGGGCGCGCCCTGTTGGCTTGTGCCCCACAGGTGGATCCCCTCCGGTGATTCTTTGCTTCGGTATTTATTATTTTCTTCATAAAAAATCATAAAAAAGTTTCGGGCGATTCCGAGAACTTTTATTTTCTGCACAAAAATAACACCACAATAATTCTGCTGAAAATAGCGTCAGTCCGGGTTAGTTCTAAATTAGTCATATAAAGTGCATCAAAACCATATAAAAGTATTGTGAACATAGGCAAATATGGCATGAACATAAATTATCGATACGTTGGAGATTTTTTCATCCTGCCTTCAGAACCTGTCCATGATTTTTTCGCACCTATTTTTGACGACAAAGGGAGTTGTGGGAGCCTCGCTTCTATATCAGAGGTATTCTTGGTCGATCCGCCAGCCAGAGACGCAGTTGACCCGTATGTTGTGAAGGATGGTGATGCACAGAACAACCACAACACCAACAATGGGTGTGATGTTGGTCGCGGTGGCGGTGAAGCCCGTGTCGAAAGTGGAGCTCATGGTGGTGCCGTAAATCTCACTTTGGAGCAGATAGCCCTGATGAATCGAGAAGCATAGCATACCTTGTAGACCCCAATTGATACGTCAACTCAAGAAGGTTTATGGCTTGAGTTGCCTGTTTGACCACATTTGGAGCAATAAGTGCTAAATAGCATTTGTCCTAGCCGACCGCTGACCTGTTGAAGAGCATGGTGCCCCCATGGTTGGTTTTGGTAATTGATGGCAATCCCTATGGACTAATGGTTGCATTGAGTTATATCTGAAGGGTTTGTCCATAGGCATTTCTCGAAGACCATTTGTTGGTTTCAAGGTTATTCGAAGAACATCATTGCAAGCATGTCTTGAAGAAGACGATTGTGTGAACATTCATGTTAACCTTCAAGACATCATCTTTATGAACAGATAAGATACGATAGAAGGTTGATCAAGACAAATTCAATGAGTGAATCAAGTTGATCAACACACAAATTGTAGAAGCCGTACCAAGTGGGATCAAGTGATCCCATGATATGGTAAGCATTGTCCATTACGCTTTGTGTACTAACCCATGGTCTATGTGAGAGTTCCTTGTGGGGTTAGGTATGTTTCCATGGGTGTGCATCAAAAGGAAGATATCCCATAACCCATGGAGGATGACATCAAGTGGTGATCGTCATCAAGGTTGCAGTGCAAGTTCAAGTGGAGCATCATGAAGAGATCGTGCTTGAAGCTTGCCGTCCATTCTCGTGATAATGGACATGTGAAGATGTGCCTAAGAGAGGCTCATGCATAGTGGAGTATAGGGGAGCCATCTACTTGTCTTCATTGAGTGTGCACAATCAAGAAAGGCGGTCCAACTTGAGAAGGTCAAGATCGTCATCATCCAGCTCAAGTGGATTATGTGCAAGGCAAAGGTTTGACCTTGATAGGTTTTCTATTTTACCGGTCTCATGGTGTTAGTTGGGAGACCGGGTAAGGATTGATTGTCGTACTATCAAGGGGGTCTCTTAAGTGAGTAGCTTGATCGTATTATTCGTTGAGATCTCAAACCATTGCATACTTGGCATCATTTTTCTTGGTTCTTGTTTGGCTTTTCTCTATGAGAGTTTTGGAGCTTATGGTCATCTTCATGACAAGTCAAGTTCATCGAAAACAGATTTCGTATGCATCTTGTATTGAGTTTTTGATGTTGAAGTTTTTGTCAGTTCATATTTTGGGAAGGTCATCTTCCTTATCCTATTCGGCATTTATGTTCCATTGCTAGTTTTTAATATATCCAACAAGCTTGAGTTTGCTGATTTTGGAGCCCGTATGCAAAAGTTATGATTGTTTCGGTCTTACTTGGTTCTTCCGTTTTGCTTGGGCTATTTTGCAACACCCAAGCGATAGTACCGCTCGGTACCGGGGGATTGGATGATTTTCCCCACATTACAAGGGGTTGGATGATTTCCCCAGGGTTGTTTCAATGACCAGTGGCCCCAGCCCCACAGGACAGCCTCTCAGGGGGTGGAGGCAAATTATCAAATGGAGAAGTAAAGTGGGGTAAAAGATCCAATTTCTTGCTCGATACCATGGTAGTACCACTTCATGCGACACTTACATTGTGGCCTATCGCAACTACTTCCCCTTGGGAAAATGCTTCTGTAACTCGTCATGAATTTCACGGTAGTAGAGCGGTAGTACCACTCTAAGCGGTAGTACTGCTCCCCAAGCAGTTGTATTTCTCCCCAAGCGGTAGTACTTCTTCCCAAGCGGTAGTATTGCTCTGCCAGAACTACTGTTCTTGTACTTATGTACTCATTGGGCTGCGTTGACCATGCTAAGCGGTAGTACTGCTCCCCAAGCGGTAGTACCGCTTGAGCATGACCAGTGGGCATAACAGTTGGATTCGGGGGGACCTATTTGAGGGGGTGTTCTTCCCCAATGGTTCTAATCCTTTGAGCTCGTGTTTTCCCCCCATTGTTGACCTTCCTTGAGCTTGCTATCTCTCAATCCCTCAAATGATTCTTGCTCCTTATTGAGGGAACAAAGAGAGGAGACCCAGATCCACATTTCCACCAATCACTTTCTCCTCTAAGTGAGGGGAACCCCTTGGATCTACATCTTGGATTTCTTTGTGTTCTCCTTGTTCTTCCTCTCATATTCCTCCATAGCTGTTGTTGTTGTGGTGGGATTTGAGAGTGAGGAACTTGACCACTTCGTGTGTTCTTTCCATTGCATTAGTTGCATCGGTTTGAGTTCTCCACGGTGATACGTGGAAGTGAAAAGTTGAGAAGCTTGTTGCTCTTGGGTGTTTGGGTACCCTAGAGCTTGTGAATCTTGGGTGCTTGGGCGCCCTAGATGGTTGGTGGTGTCTCAGAGCTCAATCATCATGGTGTAAAGCTCCAGGCAAGTGTCAGGGTCTCCAATTAAGTCGTGGTGATTGCCCCGGTCAATTTGTAAGGGTTCGGTTACCGCCCCCATGGGTTTCCATTTGTACGGCTTCGGTGACCACCCCCAAGGGTCACCATTTGTACAGGTTTGGTGACCGCCCTCGAGGGTCCTTTAGTGGAATCATGGCATCTTGCATTGTGCGAAGGCCTGAGGAGATTACGGTGGCCCTAGTGGTATTTTGGGGAGCATTGTGCTTCCACGCCGCTCCAAACGGAGATTAGCACCCGCAAGGGTGTAAAGTTCGGGATACATCATCTCCTCTACGTGCCTCAGTTATCTCTTACCCGAGCCCTTTACTTATGCACTTTACTGTGTGATAGCCATAGTGTTTCATGGTATATATCTTGCTATCACTTAGTTGTTTATCTTGTTTAGCATATGTTGTTGGTGCACATAGGTGAGCCTAGTTGATTTAGGTTTTGTTCTTGACAAATTAAACACTAGTTTTATTCCGCATATGTTCAAGCCTAAACCGTAATTATTTTAAAGCACCTATTCACCCCCCCCCCCCTCTAGGTGACATCCACGTCCTTCCACCTGTTGAACACTCACATTTAACCATTCACTTGTGAAACAATATTCATTGATTTGAAAAAAGTTTGTGGATTTTTAGAAACTTTATTAGTTTAAAGAAATCATGAATTTGAAAAAGTTCGTGATTAGGCTTCGCAAAAGGCACACACCGCACATTGATAGTGAGTAATGTCGGCATCTCTCACCCTGAGCCCGCTCTCCTCTCCCACTCCTTGAGCCCACTGTGCACCACTCCGGTGCCGGCGCCCACCTCCCTCCCACCATCTGCCACTCCGGCAACCCCCTCCTTGCTACAATGCCATGGCGGGGAGCCCATAGTTTGTGACCTCATTCTACCGTAGGGCCGGCGAGCACCCGGTTGTGTCAGGCCTCAACAGCTCCTCTGACTCGGAGGCGTCGTGGGTCATGGCAGGCCTGCGACGGCTGCGACAGCCGATGGCTCCAGGCTCAATGGCGAGTCTCAGTGTTGGACTGCCCCCTAGGAGCAACACTCTCTCTCCAAGAAGACGATGTGGCGGCACCGCGATGGGCTGGAAGAGGACACCTCACAGCAGTGCCGTGCCTCGACGGAGTGTCACTCACCTCCATGCTGGGAGGTCTCCTCGGAGATGGAGAATAAGTGCTTTCGGTGCCTATTGGAGGGCCACTACCGCAAGTACCGCACCAACGACATCGTCTGCATCAGATGCAACCTTTTGGGCCGTCGCTCCCGTGACTACGAGCGTCCCCGCATCCTATCCTCCATTGAGGATCTCTGCCGCAAGGCGGCTCATCATGATCTGGAGCATCGTGGGGTACCCCTAGCCCCGTCTCGATGCCTCCATGTTGCCGCCACCCCTCCCCCCTCTCCATGTTGTCACCGCCATCGTGTGGCCTTCCCCCGACCCTAGTGTGGCATGCGTCATTCGCCCCACGCCTTGAGGTGCCCTCCAACCTCGCCATGTAGCTGGCAGACATCTGCGTAGTGTGTTGTTCGCAGTTCATAGAGGATTTGGAGTGGCGTTGTCGGTGTTAAAACCGTCGGATCTCGGGTAGGAGGTCCCGAGCTGTAAGTCTAGGAACAATGATAACATGGGACGAAGGGAGACGATGTTTACCCAGGTCTGGGCCGTCTCGAAGAGGTAAAACCCTACGTCCTGCCATGATTGTATTGATGTGAAGGGGTACGAAGTACAAGACGATCTACCTCGATATCGTATGATTATGTTCTAAACCCTAAGGCTGGTAATCGTGCCTCTAAAGATGAAACCCCTCATCTTATATATGCACCAAGGGGTACCTAGGTTATACACATGGTCAGTTGTCAACACGCCGGCTACAAAACAATCCTTGAAGTACACGCCAAGTCTTCGGAGGTTGCCATCCTGATCATGCCGAGGTTCTTAGATCCGGTAGTCCTTCCTTCTGATGATCCGCGGGCCATAAGCTCCGCCCATGGACTACGAGTCGTATAGATTTGTACCCCTTAGTCCAGGACACTGTTAGTAGCCACTGAACTGGTCTTCGAAGCCGAAGACTGCAACTTTTCTCCTCGGATCGACTTCCTTGTTTGGGGTCTTCAGCTTGGCAGACAAGTTCCTTGCTTCATCAGCTCCGCGTGTTTATATTTCAGGCCTTCAAATCATCTTTGGCACTGATAATAAATATCCGAGCATCAACATACTTCGAACCACTATACCCTTTTTTCCGAGCAATCCAAAGATTTGCATCAGGCAATGGTTACAGGGCCCACCAATCACTTATTAGCTTTATTGATTTTTGAGCAAGCGCATTGATGGATGGATACTGAAATGTCCCCCATAACCCAATTTACAAAGGGTATTTAACTGTGGCTAGGGTCACCCTAAAGACTGTACCCCAGCTTTCCCAATCTCGCTTCACCATGAAATCTTCTCTCAGGCTAGCTCAAGAGCTCCAGCAATGGCAGGCGTCCCAGGTTCACCCAAGCATCTCCATGGGCCTCTCAAAGGTTAATGGGGAAGTTGTTCTATTAGTCACCTCCAACTAGACCGGGTTGCCACTCAAGGATACTTGTCGGATCCAGGTTTCGCGTCCACTTGCCCCGTTTAATATCCCAAGACGGCAAAGCACTTGCAGACAACCACCCCTCACCACATGGAGGGGAACTAATTTGCTTCATCCCTTTCCTTTTACATGATCTTGGATTTCCCATTCATCCATTTCTTAGATGTTTGATAGAGTTCTATGGGATCCAACTCCACCATCTCACCCACTATTCGATTTTGCACATCGCGGGATTCGTTGCCCTCTGCGTGATGTACCTCGGGTGTGAGGCTCACTTTGGGTTGTGGAGGAGATACTTCTGTTTAATGCCTTGCTCCTGGGACGGAAAGATCCACGAGGTTGGAGGAGCCGAGGTATGTCGTATCGCGGGGGCTGGCTATCTTCCAGGCACCCTGATACGTCTCCAACGTATCTATAATTTTTGATTATTCCATGTTATAATATTATCATTCTAGGATACTTTTTGGGCATTTATTTGCTGATTCATACTACTTTTGAGCACTAACCTATGAACCAAGTGCCAAGTGCCACTTGCTGTTTTCTACATGTTTTTGGCTTTTTAGGTTTACCGTACCAAACGAAGTCCAATTGCCCCAAAACTTTTTTATGATTTTTTCTGGACCAAAAGAAGATCTGGAAGCTTCGGGAGAAGACCGGAGGCCGCACGAGGGCCCCACAAGCCAACAGGGCGCGCCCTGTTAGTTTGTAGCCGCCCCCCGGCTCTCCTGACCCCGTACCCTGGCCTATAAATTCACATATATTCCAAAAACCCTAGGGGAGCTCCTGAAACACTTTTTTCGCCGCCACAAGTCTTCATTTCTCCACGATCTCATCTGGAGCCCTTTTCCGCTCCCCTGCCAGAGGGGGGATCAATCACGAAGGGCTTCTTCATCATCCTTGCTGCTCCCACGGTGATGTGTGAGTAGCCCACCACAGACCTAGGGTCTATAGCTAGTACCTAGATGGCTTCTTCTCTCTTTTTGATCTTCATTACAAAGTTCACCGCGATCTTCGCAGTGATCTATTCGATGTAATCTTCTTTTGCGGTGTGTTTGTTGGGCTCCGATGAAATGTGGGTTTATGTTCAGATTATTTATGATAAAAGATTTGAGTCTCCTCTGAATACTTATTTGATTCTTATTTGCATGATCATCATAGCTTCGTAAATCTCTATGATCTATCGGTTTAGTTTGGCCAACTAGATTGGTTTATCTTCAGTGAGAGGGGTGCATTGTAGTGGGTTCAATCTTGCGGTGCTTTATATCCCAATGACAAAGTGGGGAACAAGACACATATTTGTATTGCTGCCACTAAGGATGAAACGATGGGGTTCATTCATATTAGTTGAGTTCAGTTTGTCTACATCATGTCATCGTTCTCCAAGCATTGCTCTGTTTGCATGAACTTAATACCTAGAGAGGCAAGCATAGAAGAGCTCTCGAAGTGGAGTAATAGTAGTAGATGCATGCAGGAGTCGGTCTAGTTGTTTATGGACATGATGCCTATATACACATGATCATTGTCGTGAATAAATACTGCATAACTGTGCGCTTTTCTATCAATTGCCCAACAATAATTTGTTTACCCACCGTATGCTTTATTTAAGAGAGAAGCCTCTAGCGAACACTATGCCCCCCAGGTCTATTCACTTATATATTTACAAACGCTCTTATTATCTTGCTGTCATTTATTTGTTTTCTTTTTATTTTGGAATTTATGATTATCATCATCTACATTACTCATTTGCTTGCAAGTAACGAGTTCAAGGGGATTGACAACCCTCTTGCCCACGTTGGGCGCAAGTGTTTGCTCTTTTGTGTGTAGGCGCTGAAGACGGGAGTTGTGTGGTCCTCCTATTGGTTCTATAACTTTGGTTCTCACTGAAGGAAATACTTATCTATACTGAGTTGCATCATCCCCTCCTCTTCGAGGAAAAACCCAATGCAGATCACAAGTATTAGGAAAGATTTCTGGCACCGTTGCCGGGGAGTATCACCAACTTACTATCAAGTACCTTCTCACAAATTATCATTCGCTTGTTCTACTATTTATTTTCTGTTATATTTTGCTTGCTATAAAAATCAATAATACAAAAATATTTATCTTTGCTAGTTTACTTGTTTCTTTTTGCTAGTTGTTTGCTTGAAGTTGCTATCATGTCTGAGTTTGAAGTTAGTGGTGCTTCCGCCTCTAGTGCGGAAGCTTTTGATTATTAAACTTCACCATGTCATGAAAATGCTTGATAACCTTGCGGATGATGATCCTTCTAAAGGAGAACCTATTATGCAACCAAAGAAATTCCGCATAGGTAGTGGTAATATTATTGGAAAAAGTGTGATACAAGACTTTTTCACTTGTGCGGGCTCGTTACCCTTGATAGGAGGCTCTATTGTTTCTAGAACTACAAATTATGTGGATGCTATAGCTTTGCTTATAGTTGAATTGGAAAGACAATTCGTTCATATGCATCCTTTCGTACAATGGTTGTTTTTGGAATTCTCTAATATTCAGGATGCCTCTACTAAACGTCTAGCCACAATATTTCTCGTTCATGAATTTAATCATATCATGCAAGATGCTAGAGATATATTTGCTCATTATAGGGTTAATGGTGAGTGCCCACCAATAGAAGGGATTCTTTATGAATTGGAAGAAATAAGAAAATTAAGATCAACGGACTATGTTACTTATGATGAAAACCTTAAAAAAGGTTCCACCTAATGTCCTAGTTGATAAACTTTCTGAACACAATGATCAATTTGTTATACCAAATATTGGATTGGGTCATGTGCTTGAGAGAGAATTAAGGAAATACTTTTATCGAAACTTGTACAATGAAGAGTTGACTATCACTTATGAAAAGCCTAAGGAGGAGCCCTCTATTCCTCCCGAGATAGATCTCACGGACCCTTGTGTTGTGAAGTTTAGTACCTTCAATTAATTTTTCTTAACTATTAGAAAACTTGCTGCTGAGAGAAGGGAATATGATTATAGCATGAAGGATCGTCTTCATGACTACTACAACACTTGATACTATGCATTATGCCTAGCTAGGGTCGTAAAACAATAGCGCTAGTTGGGAGGCAACCCAATAGTTATCTTAAAATTTTTGTTTTATGATTGTGTGTGATAACATGATTATTGCCTCTATAATGATTTTGTTTTTGTGTTTAAATTAGTGTTTGTGCCAAGTAAAGCCTTTGGGATGACTTTCATGATGAGTATAATTGATACAGTGCAAAAACAGAAACTTTAGCGTCCAGTGCAGAATTTCTTTGATTTTACTGGAACGTACTTTTGATTTGATTTTTTTACATGGTTGTCCTAATTTTTCAGAATTTTTTGAGTTACAGAAGTATAGTTTCTTTATAGATCATTATAGACCATTCTGTTTTAGACAAATTCTGTTTTTGCTTGCATAGTTTGCTTGTTTTGATGATGCTATGGATTGTATTGGGGGTATAAGCCATGGAGACGTTAACATAAAGTACCTTATGCAATAATAAAATTTAAATCAATTTATAACTGTACCTAAAGTATTTTATATGTTTACTATACTAACGGATCTCACAAAGTTTTGTTGAGTTTTGTGTGCTAAAATTTTCAAGTTTTGGGTGATATCACGATGGATGAAGGAATAAGGAGTGGCAAGAGCCTAAGCTTGGGGATGCCCAAGGCACTCCAAGTCAAATTCTAGGAATACTCAAGCTTCTAAGCTTGGGGATGCCTCAGAAGGCATCCCCTCTTTCGTCTCAATCCGTTGGTATGTCACTTGGAGCTATATTTTTATTCATAACATGATATGAGTTTTGCTTGGAGCGTCGTTTGTTTTAGTTTTAGTTTGCCACAATCATTGTTTGCTGGACACTCCTGTTTGATAGAGACACACCTTCACCATGATCTTTTAGAATACTCTATGTGCTTCACTTATATCTTTTGAGCTTAGTAGTTGCTCTAGTACTTCACTTATATCTTTTTGAGCATGGTGGCGTATAGATTTTATAGAAATAATTGCACTCTCGTTCTTCACTTATATTTGTTTTAGAGTTAATATATAGTGACGGTAATTTACATGGGTTATAAGAATAGTCCAAAAATAATAGGTATTCAAAGAGTGCATAATCAAAACCTTCATGTAGCACATATAAGAGAAACCGTGGGTTAATAATACTGATGTGGTAATGTGAAAGGGTGTGAGTGCATGGCTGTCGGTCCATAGGAGTATCTATATTAAAAAAAATTAATTTCGCATTTGTCTAAATATTGGTTATGGCATGGCGGGGATGCGTGAGAATTCTTATTCCTCGTTGAAATCCTAGTGTTGTTTTGAGTCGGAGGCACGCGATGGTTAACTCCTCCCAACCTCCTCCCTAGGAGCATGCGAGTAGTACTTTGCTTCGAGAAAGCTAATAAAACTTTGCAATAAGTATATGAGTTCTTTATGACTAATGTGAATCCATGTGCATACACATTCTCACCTCCTCATATTTTGCTAGCCTCTCCGGTACCGTGCATTGTCCATTTTCACCTCGAGGATCGGTGCAAACTTCGCCGGTGCATCCAAATCCCGTGGAATGATACGCTCTGTTGCACATAAGCCTCCTTATATCTTCCTCAAAACAGCCACCATACCTACCTATCATGGCATTCCCATAGCCATTCCGAGATATATTGCCATGCAACTTCCACCTCCACATCATATGACTAGTACACTCATTGTCATATTCCTTTGCATGATCATGTAGCTGACATAGTATTTGTGGCAAAGCCACCGTTCATCATTATCATACATTTTACACTAGATCATTGCACATCCTGGTACACCGCGAGAGGCGTTCATATTGAGTCATATTGTTTCATAGTTTTTCATGTTGAGTTGTAAGTAAATAAAAGTGTGATGATCATCATTATTAGGGCATTGTCTCAGTGAGAAAAAGAAAAAAAGGAGAAAAAAGAAAGAAATAAAAAAGGGGGAAAGAAAAAAAGAAAAAAAGAGAAAAGAAAGAAAGAAAAATAAAAAATAAAATAAATGAGAGAAAAGAGAGAAGGGACAGTGCTACTACCTCTTTTTCCACACTTGTACTTCAAAGTAGCACCATGTTATTCATATAGAGAGTCTCATGTTTTGTCACTTTCATATGCTAGTGGGAATTTTTCATTATAGAACTTGGCTTGTATATTCCAATGATGGGCTTGAGGGAGTCCGGGTTTAAGGGGTCCTCGGGAAGCCGGCCTATCACTGCGGGCCGGACAGTGGGCCGCCTTGTGATTGTCAATGAAGATCCGGACATCATAACCAAGACGGAATCTCTCGGGACATGAGGTGCACTCCAAGTACAAGACGATGGGTTCGGCATATTCCTTTCCTGATGTAACCGACGTTGTGCAACCCTAGATACCCCTGGTGACCATATATAAACCAGTGGGTTTTAGTCCGTAGGGCAAATTAAGCTCATTACTGTTAGGGTTTAGACCACATCATATGATCTCGAGGTAGATCAAATCTGTACTCGATACCCCATATTCAATACAATCAAAGTAGGACGTAGGGTTTTACCTCCATTAAGAGGGCCCAAACCTGGGTAAATATCGTCTCCCTTGTCTCCTGTAACCCATCAATCCAAGATCCACAGTTCGGGACCCCCTACCCGAGATCTGCCGGTTTTGACACCGACATTGGTGCTTTCATCGAGAGTTCCGCTGTGGGATCGCCAGAAAAATCGATGGCTCGCCTGATCATCAGTAACAAAATTTGTAACAGGGACGTTTTCATCCCCGGATAGATGTTCGCTTTCAGCAGCATCGTACTGCATGCGGATCCAGCATGCCGCCTTGGCCAGGTCGGAAGTTTCACCCCTTGTCAGGAGTTCAGGTTCGGGAACATAGAGTTTGTCACCGACTCCCGGGGGTATCTTGTTTTAAACAATGTATTGGCTCCTCTTGAAGAGATCCCAAGCCCCAATACCATAACTCCAACGGCGGAGGACTGCGTCGTAGAGGCACCCTCCACCCTGGATCCGACCCTAAATCCTGATCCCGTTAACACATCCGGTTCCTTACCGTCCGAAGAGCGCCCGGGCATATCCTTAGAGACCCCGAGCGCAACAGCATTGCAGATTGACCCAACATACTCCGGGAGCATGGACCCCGCGGATGTCTCGTCTTTGAACGAGTTACTGGGACGAATCCAGGCCATGGGAATAGCCGACGACCAACCCTCAGTCTATGACCAGATCGGGCTTAAACCCGACGACAGAGAAATTCACGTCCCGCATATCACACATCTGGTAGCCACCATCGAAAGTTCGGTCGAAGGCTCACCATCTCAACTTCGAGAGCTGAGGACGGTCTATGTTTCGACATCCTACCACCACGACTGCTCACTGAGTTTGGAATCCGGACTCGGTCCCATGGATAGTTCGGAAGTGATTCCCAATCTGACCTCCGACCTCGAGTCAGGACCGAAGAGTCCGGCCGACAACCCAGACCATGAACCCGGTGCGCCAAATATCGCAACGATGCAAGACTCGACCATCGTGTCTCCGGACTCCCGACCTGTCGGGATAAGAAATTTTTTCCCACCCACTACCCACGTCGAGTACTCTCCCACCAATTCGGCGAAGCCCGACATATGGGATCTGTTGTATGTCATACAAGAGCCAGGGGAAATGGTCCACCATTACTGGGCTCGATTCCTCCTCACCAAATACAAGATGACAAGCTGCAGCGATCAAGAAATCATAGCGGCCTTCCGGCATAATTACCGGGACGACGAGATCCTAAATGCCCTCGTTCGTCGCCACATCCGCAACTTCTCCGAGCTATCAAACCTAGTGCGCAAGTATTTGAGAGAAACCAGAATATCCGTCTAGGAAGCAAAAGTTTGTGTACTTAGATAATCTTTCTAGCATTTGATCAATGAAAGGCAGAGGGTAATGATCCTTCCTAGTAGCTTTATTTAATTTTCTAAAAGCAATTACCATTCTATAGCCAGTAACAATTCTTTGTGGAATGAGTTCATTCTTATCATTAGGAACAATGGTAATACCTCCTTTCTTGGGGACACAATGAACGGGACTTACCCATCTACTATCAGCAATAGGATAGATTATACCTGCTTCCAGAAGTTTTAATATTTCAGTTCTTACCACTTCCTTCATCTTAGGATTCAATCGTCGTTGGTGATTAACAACGGGTTTAGCATCAGGACCCATATTAATCTCGTGCTGACATAGAGTGGGACTAATGCCCTTAAGATCATCCAGAGTATATCCAATAGCAGCCCGGTACTTCCTTAGAACTTTTAACAATCTTTCTTCTTCATGTTCTGAAAGGTTAGCACTAATAATAACAGGATATATCTTTTTCTCATCAAGATAAGCATACTTCAAAGTGTTAGGCAATTATTTCAATTCAAACACAGGATCACCTTTAGGTGGAGGAGGACCTCCAAGAGTTTCAATAGGCAAATTGTGTTTCAGGAGAGGTTATTCTTCAAAGAAAATTTGATCTATTTCATTTCTTTCACGCAAGTGCATATCATTTTCATGGTCAAGCAAATATTGTTCTAGCGGATCAGAAGGAGGCACAACAATAGAAGCAAGACCAATTATTTCATCTTTGCTAGGTAACGCTTTATCACGAGGTTGTCTACTAAACTTGGAAAAATTAAACTCATGAGACACATTACCAAAACTGACACCGACAGTTTATTTTTCACAATCTATCTTAGCATTGACGGTGCTCAAGAAAGGTCTGCCAAAGATAATGGGACAAAAGTCATCTTGTGGGGAACCAAGGACTAGAAAATCAGTAGGGTATTTCACTTTCCCACACAAGACTTCAACATCTCTAACAATCCCAAGTGGTGTGATGGTGTCTCTATTAGCAAGTTTAATAGTAACATCAATGTCTTCTATTTCAGCAGGTGCTATTTCATCCATAATTTCTTGATATAAGGTAAAAGGGATAGCACTCACACTAGCACCCAAATCACATAAACCATGATAGCAATGATCTCCTATTTTGACTGAGACAACAGGCATGCCTTCTATGGGTCTGTGTTTATCTTTTTCATCGGGTTTAGCAATTCTAGCAGCTTCATCACAGAAGTAGATAACATGCCCATCAATATTTTCTACCAAGAGATCTTTAACCATAGCAACACTAGGTTCTACTTTAATTTGCTCAGGGGGCTTAGATGTTTTTAGATTACTCTTACGAACCAAAGTTGATACCTTAGCATGTTCCTTTATCCTAACAGGGAAAGGTGGTTTTTCAATATAAGCGGTAGGGACAACTGGATCAACATTGTAAATGATAGTTTCTTCTTTAGCCGCGACAGGTTCTTTAATTTCTTCTTTAATAGGGGGATGATATTTAAACCACTTCTCCTTAGGGAGATCAACATGAGTAGAAAATGCTTCGGAAAAAGAGGCTACTATCTCAGAGTCAAGTCCGTATTTAGTGCTAAACTTGTGAAAAGTATCGGTACTCGTAAAAGATTTAACACAATCAAATTCAAGCTTTATACTTGACTCATTACCTTAGTCGCATTCCCAATCTTCGGAGTTGCTTCTAATTCTTTCTAAGAGATCCCACTTGAATTCAGTAGTCTTCTTCATATAAGAACCAACACAAGAAGTATCGAGGATGGATTGATCATTATGAGAAAGCCGAGCATAAAAATTCTGAATGGTAACTTCTCTCGGAATGCCATGATTGGGGTATGAATATAACATTGAATTAAGCCTCCCCCAAGCTAGAGCGATACTTTCTCCTTCACGAGGCCAAAAATTATATACATAATTCCGATCACAATGAACTAGATGCATGGGATAAAACTTTTGGTGGAATTCCAATTGCAAACGATTCCAGTTCCACGATCCAAGATCATGACATAGCCTATACCATGTCAATGCTTTTCCCTCCAAAGATAAAGGGAAAACCTTCTTCTTAACTTCATCTCCGGGTAAACCTGGAAGCTTAAATAATCCCCATATTTCGTTCACATATAATAGATGCATATCAGGATGTTCAGTTCCATCTCCTGCATAAGGTTTAGCAAGCAGTTGTTCTACCATACCCAAAGGAATTTCATAACCAATATTTTCAGTAGGTGCAGTAGGTTGAGGGGCAACTAATTGTGGTTCAAGTCGAGGTGAAGATACCCCGAACAAACCCCTCAAAGGATTGTTCTCCATAGTAGCAAGTAGCAATAAATTTCAGCACGTAATATAAGTTTTTCCTTACCAATTTCCACTTACCAAGAGCGCTTCACTCCCCGGCAACGGCGCCAGAAAAGAGTCTTGATGACCCACAAGTATAGGGGATCAATCGTAGTCCTTTCTATAAGTAAGAGTGGCGAACCCAACGAGGTGCAGAAGGAAATGACAAGCGGTTTTCAGCAAGGTATTCTCTGCAAGCACTGAAATTGTAGGTAACAGATAGTTTGATAGCAAGGTAATTTGTAACGAGCTAGTAATGGTAACGGTAAATAAGGTGCAGCAAGGTAGCCCAATCCTTTTGAGGCAAAGGACAGGCCAGAACAATCTCTAGTAATAGGCAAAGTGTTCTTGAGCGTACACGGGAATTCATCTAGTCACTTTTATCATGTTGGTTTGATTCGTGTTCGCTACTTTGATAATTTGATTTGTGGGTGGACCGGTGCTTGGGTGCTGTTCTTACTTGAACAACCTCCCACTTATGATTAACCCCCTCGCAAGCATCCGCAACTACGAGAAAGGTATTAAGATAAAATCTAGCCATGGCATTAAACATTTGGATCCAAATCAGCCCCTTACGAAGTAGCGCATAAACTAGGGTTTATGCTTCTGTCACTCTATCAACCCATCATCTAATAACTACTCCACAATGCATCCCCTTAGGCCCATGAATGGTGAAGTGTCATGTAGTTGACGTTCACATGACACCACTAAGGGAATCACAACATACATATCATCAAAATATAGAACACATATCAAATTTACATGATTACGTGCAACATGACTTCTCCCGTGACCTCAAGAACAAGGGTAAGTACTCACGAATAATAAAAATGCTCAAGATAAGAGAGGTATTGAATAGCATAATGGATCTAAACATATAATCTTCCACCAAATAAACCATATAGTAATCAACTACGCAAGGTAATCAACAATACTAGTCACCCACAGGTACCAATCTGAGGTTTTGATACAAAGATTGAACGCAAGAGATGAACTGGGGTTTGAGAGGAGATGGTGTTGTTGAAGATGTTGATGAAGATTGGCCTCCCAAAGATGAGAGGGGTGTTGGTGATGACGATAGCTTCGATTCCCCCTCCGGGAGGGAAGTTCCCCGGCGGAATCGCTCCGCCGGAGGGCAAAAGTGCTCCAGTCCAAGTACCTCCTCGAGGCGGCGGCGCTTCGTCCAGAAAGTCCTCCTCTGTTTTTTCTAGGTCAAATGTGACTATATACCAGAAGATGGCACCGGAGGTGGGCCGAGGTGGCCACAACCCATCAGGGCGTGCCCAGGGGGGTCTGGCGCGCCCTAGTAGGTTGTGCCCACCAGGCAGGCCCCCTCTGGTAGTTTTCTGCTCCAGTATTTTTTATTTAATTCAAAAATAATCTCCGTAAAATTTCGGTTTATTGGAGTTGTGCAGAATAGGTATCTCTGATGTGCTTTTCTTAGGTCCAGAATTCCAGCTGCCGGTATTCTCCCTCTTTGTATAAACCTTGCATATTATGAGATAAAAGGCATTAGAATCACTCCCCAAAGCATTATTATTCAACAAAACATAATAAATAACAGTAGGAAATCATGATGCAAAATGGACGTATCAAACACCAATCACTTTAAGATCTTCACCATTTTTATCCTCTAGAGAGATCGGTTTAGCAGCCATTTGATTTATCAAAGTAGCTTGTGCATCGGAAATTTTACCAAGAAGATTTTTAGCATGAGCATATTTAGATTGGTGATTAGAAACTTCTATACTAATATCATCAAGTTGTTTCGTTATGGCATCTAGTACGGTAGAGTGTTCTTTGAGCTCCTCGGTAAAATACTTATTATGCTCAAATTGTGTAGTCATATAGTCCTTAGTATTATTCTCAATTTCAAATAAAATATTGGGATAAGGCACATCATGATACTTTTGGGGCATCATGACCACACAAGCAAAATTGCAAGCAAGCAAGAGATCTGACGAGAAAAGGGCAAACGAAAAAGAGGGCAAGGAGATGAGATTTGTGATTAGGAACCTGGTAGATGTCGATGGTGTCTCCTCAGCACCAGAGATTGGCACGTAGAAGAGACCGCTTCCTCCCTAGCAACGGCACCAGAAATTCCTTTGACGTGACTTGAGACTGCGTTGGTATTTCCCCAAAGAGGAAGGGATGATGTAGCACAGCGACGGTAAGTATTTCCCTCAGTTATGAAACCAAGGTATCAAACCAGTAGGAGGATCACCAACACCTCGTAAACAACACCTACACACAAAGAACAAATACTTGCAACCCGACGCGAAAGAGAGGTTGTCAATCTCTCTACGGTAAAAAGATAGATTAGGATAAGATAGATTGGATAGATAGATCTCTCAAGAATGCAAAATAAAAGAGGCAAATAAAAAGTGCAGCAAGGTATTTTTGGGTTATTGGAATAATAGATCTGAAAACAAAAGCGGCAAAAAGATAGATCGGAAAGCAATATGTTGGAAAAGTAGACCCGGGGGCCGTAGGTTTCACTAGTGGCTTCTCTCATGAGTATAGCACACAGTGGGTGATTAAATTACTGTTGGGCAATTGATAGAAGATCAAATAATCATGACGATATCCAAGGCGATGATCATTATGTACGCATCACGTGCAAGATTAGTAGACCAAAACGATTATGCATCTGCTACAATTACTCCACACATCGACCGCTATCCAACATGCATCTAGTGTATTAAGTTCATGAAAAAACGGAGTAATACAATAAGAACGGTGACATGATGTAGACAAGATCTATTCATGTAGGAATAGGCCCCATCTTGTTATCCTTAATAGCAACGATACATGCGTGCCTCGCTGCCCCTTCTTTCACTGGGAGAGGACACCGCAAGATCGAACCCATCACAAAGCACCTCTTCCGATGGCAAGATAAATCGATCTAGTTGGCCTAACTAAACCAAAGATTCGAATAAGAAATATGAGGCTATAAGTAATCATGCATATAAGAGATCAAAGAAGACTCAAATAATATTCATGGATAGAAACTGATCATGACTCAAAATTAATCGGATCCTAACAAACACACCGCAAAAGTTTACATCAAATAGATCTCCAAGAGACCATTGTATTGAGAATCAAAAGAGAGAGAGAGGAAGCCATCTAGCTACTGCCTACGGACTCATAGGTCTATGGTGGACTACTCACGCATCATCAGAGAGGCACCAATGAGGATGATGAACCCCTCCGTGATGGTGTTAGATTGGATCTCGTGGTTCTGGAACTTGCGGCGGCTGGATGTGTTTTTCGTCGACTCCTCTAGGGTTTCTGGAATATTTGGGAATTTATATGCATCAGAGGCGGTGGAGAGGCATTCCGAGGAGGGCACAACCCACCAGGCCACGCGAGGGGCTTCTAGCGCGCCCTGGTGGGTTGTGGTCTCCTCGACCATACCCTCTGGTACTTCTTTGGCCCACTGGATGTCTCATGGCCCAAAAAAAATCTCCAAAAAGTTTCGTGGTGTTTGGGCTTCGTTTGGTACTGATATTCTGCGAAGTAAAAAACAAGCAAAAACAACAACTGGCACTATGGCACTATGTCAATAGGTTAGTCCCAAAAAATGATATAAAGTTGCTATAAAATGAATGTAAAACATCCAAGATTGATAATATAACAGCATGGAACAAGCAACAAATTATAGATACGTTCGAGACGTATCAGCGGTCAAGTTGAATTGATTAACCGGGAAATAAAATTGATCTTGCAAAAGACTGTTAATAGATCTAGAAAAAATTGGTCTAGGAAACTTGATGACGCTTTATGGGCTTATAGAACTGCTTATAAAAATCCAATGGGAATGTGTCTATAGAAAAGCAAGTCATTTACCTCTTGAATTAGAACATAAAGCTTATCGGCCAATTAAAGAACTTAACTATGATTTCAAACTTGCCGGTGAAAAGAGGTTATTTGATATTATCTCCTTGGATGAATGGAGGACACAAACTTATGAAAATGCCAAGTTGTTTACAGAAAAAGTTAAAAGATGGCATGACAAGAGAATCCAAAAACGGGAATTCAACGTTGGAGACCTAGTTCATTTGGACAATTCTCGTTTCACATTCTTTGCAGGTAAGCTTCTCTCCAAATGGGAAGGACCTTATATCGTCGAAGAGGTTTATCGCTCCGGTGCCATTAAGATCAATAATGCCGAAGGCACAAATCCAAGAGAGGTTAATGGGAAAAGAATTAAACATTATATTTCAGGTACGCCCATTAATATTGAAACTAGTGTTATTCAAGTGATGACACCGGAAGAACACATAAGAAACCAGAAAAGGGTAGGTACGTGATACGGTAAGTAAACTAGCTCCAAAAATTCCATACAAATATTTTCTATTGGTTTTGGTATTTTAGAAAAATTACAAAAATAAAAACCAGCCAGGGGGACCCATGAGGGGGACCCACGAGGGAGTCCCAAGCCAACAAGGCACGGCCACCCCCTCTGGGCGTGCCTTGATGGCTTGGGAGCACCTCGTGTGCCCCCCGGACTCCATTTTCTTCCTGGACACGTATTCTGACCTAGAACAAATCATTATATATACTCTCATATGTTTTGACTACCGCATCGCAAGTTTCACCTCTGTTCTTGTTTTAGGCTGTTTTTTTGACAGATCTAGATCGCCATGACGTCGTCAAGCTCCTCCAAGGACAAGTTCTACAAGAAGGTCATCAACCCCTGCCTTTCGAAGGTGATGAAAAACCCTCAGGCCATTGAGATGCGTGAGAGGGTGGTTCGCATCCAGGGTGTTCAAGGGCCAATGAAGGAGGGAAGCGAGAATGCCAGACTTGCAGCAGTGGAACGGGAGATCTTCAAGTGCCAAGGGATGGTGGAGCATGGACTCAGCACCAATCACTCCATGATCACGGATTTTATTCTTGAACATAAGATGGACAGCATGGAAATTATGGAGATGGTCTTCAAGCTCCATGACAGGCTTCAAGATCTCCATGCTCAAATCTCATTTCAAGAGGATAAATATAGCTGCAAGTTTCATTGTTTTGGAGACAAGCTCTTCCTTCTTCAATGGGGACCCTATGCCATGGAAGACGGAGGACAAGCCTACTACTTCATCACCACCATCACCCAAGAAGGACACTTGAGTACATGGGTATGGGCACCACCCTTAGATTGTTTCAAGCTTGGAGGGAGGTTCCCCAGTATCGTATCACCATCACTTTTACCATTATCATCTATCTTAGTTCGATCCTTAGTTATTTCATGATCTAGAGGAATAAAAATTTAGTATTGCTTTGCTTAGAGAGCCTGCTTTGTGATCTGTCTATCCTTGTAATCGAGTGTGAGAGATATATAATAAAGATTAGTTGAGTTTGTTTGCTTTATTCTCATGCATCAATCATAGCAATGAAATAAAAGAAATAGAAAAATCATATGCTAATCCCATGGGGAGTAATGACTTCACATAAGAAGAAGTGTGTTTGATAAAAGTTGTTGGGAGTTAACAAACATAGTGTTAGTCATTGATACAATCCATGCAAAATTATGAAAGAGGAGAGGAGATTCACATACAAATATACTATCTTGGACATCTTTTATGATTGCGAGCCCCCATCAAATATTACATAATGATCGAATTGTTGATGTTGGGCAAGGAAGACAGCGTAATGAGTTATGTTTGTTTACATTCACATAGAAGTTATATTGTCATGGATCCTCTAACATGTAGTGCTTGCTTAGGATCTTTTGCTAGCCAAAAAGCCGCACTAAGTAGAGATACTACTTGTGCATCCATAACCCTTAAACCCAGTATCTTGCCATGAGAGTCCGCCATATCAACCTATGGATTGAATAAGATCCTTCAAGTAAGTTGTCATCGGTGCACAAAGCAAAAAAATTGCCTCTAAATATGTATGATCTTTTATTGTAAGGGAAAATAAGCTTTGTACGATCTTGTGATGGCAAAGAAGTAAAAGCAACAGTTTGCATAATAAAGTTGCTATCATAAGGGGCAATATAAAGTGACGTTCCTTTACATTAAGAGCTTGCACATCCTAAATTAAAAATCACATCACAACCTCTACTTCCCTCTGCGAAGGGCATATCTTTTACTTTCATGTGTTTACTTGTATGCAAGAGTCAATAATGTTTATCCCTATTCCAACCTATTAATTCTTTAGTTGGCAAGCATCATGTGTTGGGGAAAGATCCAGATATATATATATCCAATTGGATGTAGGTGATCATGAGTCATTATTGTTGACATTATCCTTGCGGTAAGTTGGGTAGCGGAAACAATGAAGCCCCTATATTCCTATGTGTCCAATGGAAACTATTGCTCTAAAAATATGCATTGAGTGTCAGCAATCATAGAACACTAAATGATGGTTGAGTATGTGAAGTTGCTAAAATGAAAGCTCTTACATAGAATCTTCTCTGAAATATGATGAATTGTGATTGTCTCAATAACTAAGAATATAGTTTGTTGGTTGTCAATAAAGTTTATGCTCCATACTTCGATAATTGTGGATAGATTGTTACTTGTTTATGAGAAGTTATACGATGAAAACCTTGTTGCTATGTTCATATTCATGATGCTCTCATGTCTGTATCTTGTTTTTATCGACACCTCTCTCTCTAATATTGTGGTCATTATTATCGAGTTCGGCTTTCGCTTGAGGACAAGCGAGGTCTAAGCTTGGGGGAGTTGATACGTCCATTTTGCATCATGATTTCTTACTGATAATTATATTATTCTTGGTCATTATTCCACTTTATGATAAATTCTTATGCCTTTTCTGTCTTAATTTACAAGGTACATCACAAAGAGGGAAATTGCCGGAAACTGGAATTCTGGACCTGAAAACCAAGAAAAAGGCTGAAAATTCTCTGGACTCAAATGACCTAAAACTTCACAAGGAAGTTTTGTGGAATATATATGAATTTATGGAGCAAAAATATACCATAGGGGGGCCACATGTTGGTGCCAAGCCAACAGGGCGCGCCCACTCTCCCTGGGCATGCCCTGATGGCTTGGCAGGCCCAAAGGCAGCCTCCAGCCCCCTTCTTCTGCTATATGATGAGTTTTGACCTTGAAAAAATGAAGAAGATACTTTCGGGATGAAGGGCCACCGTCTCGAGGCGGAAACCTGGGCAGAGGCTCTTTTGCTCTCCGGTAGAGTGATTCCGTCGGGGAAACTTCCCTCCGGGAGGGGGAAATCGAAGCCATCGTCATCACCAACGCTTCCTCCTTCATGGGAGGACCAATATTCATTAACATATTCACCAGCACAATCTCATCTCAAACCCAGTTCATCTCTTGTATTCAATCTTTGTCTCAAAACCTCAGATTGGTACCTGGGGGCTGCTAGTAGTGTTTATTACATCTTGTAGTTGATGGTTGTTGGTTTACTTGGTGGATGATGATATGTTCAGATCCTTATTCATAATTATTATACCTCTGATCTTGAACATGGTGATGATTTGTGAGTAGTTACTTTTGTTCCCGAGGACATGGGAGAAGTCTTGTTATAAGTAATCATGTGAAGTTGGTATTCGTTCGGTATTTTGACGATACGTATGTTGTTGCTTCCTTTAGTGGTGTCGTGTGAACGTCGACTACATGATACTTCACCATATTTGGGCCTAAGGGAAGGCATTGTGGAGTAATAAGTAGATGATGGGTTGCTAGAGTGACCGAAGCTTAAACCCTAGTTTATGAGTAATTTCATAAGGGGCTGATTTGGATCCACATGTTTCATGCTATGATTAGATTTATCTTAATTCTTCTTTCGTAGTTGTGGATGCTTGCAAGAGGGGGTAATCATAAGTGGCTTGCTTGTTCAATTAAGAACAACACCTTAGCACCGGTCCACCCTCATATCAAATTATCAAAGTAACAGACGCCAATCAACTCAACATGATGAACATGACTAGATGGAAATTCCCATGTGTCCTCGGGAGCGCTTGCTTCATATAAGAGTACTTTCAGGCATGTCCTTTGCTATAAAAAGGATTGGGCTATCTTGTTGTACACTTGTTACTTTTGCTACTTGTTACTTGTTACGAATTGTCTTGCTACAAAACTATCTATCACTGTTACTCACGGCACTTGCCAAGAATACCTTGCTGAAAAATTCTTATCATTTCTGTTTGGTCTTCGTTGGGTTCGACACTCTTACTTATTGAAAGGACTACGATTGATCCCCAATACTTGTGGGTCATCAGGCGTCCACGGGTGTCCGCAATCCTGGCTCTGGCAACAATTGGGAGGGGCTAGCTGGTGCCTGGGGTGCTTGAGGGTGTCGTCCAGGTAACTAGGGAGGGTGAGAGAGAGGGGAGCGAGGTCCTGTCGTGCGCGCGTGAGAGGCTGCACATTGGCCGAGTCGGGCAGTCGTCGTGCACGCGCTCCAGGGGTGGGAGAGGGGGCGAGAGAGTAGGCGCCCTTCATGGTGGCGTGTCACGGATGTCGAGGCGCCTCCACTGGCTCGAGGGGGAAGCTCAAGGTGGCCGAGAGCGGAAGGTCAACCCTTTAGAGCACGGTTGCACGCTCCAGAGCGGCTTTTTGGCTGGCATGGCATGACTTTTGCAAGCTCTAGCGTGTCCACTAGTGTCCAGACGTTGCAGAGGGAGTAAACAATGCGGGAGGGAGCATTGGATGCCCTGGTTTCTTGATAGGAGAGAGGGGAAGCTGAGAGAGAGGGAGAAAAAAGGTTGTCCAGGGGGTGCAAGTGGGGTTTTCACCCCCTCAATCATAGAGCTAGGTGCTGGAATTGTTACTGGGTGTGGAGGGGGGGTTGTTGGTGTTGTGGTAAAAACTTGGGCTCAAGGAGAACAATCTAGGGCCTCCAATAATTGATTCCAAAAAGATAGCAGAAGGTGTTTGATCAATGTTTGGGCTAGCTAAAGTGCTCTACTTGCTTTGAGCTTAAGAGGAGTGAGTGGCATCATAAATTATCCTTGCCCACAAATTTTTAGGTCAAATGGAAAAAGTGGCTAATGTAACCTTGGCAAACCCTAGAAATGGGCAGAAACAAGTTTGTTTAGATCTAGCTAAGCTAACCTATTCTCCTTGATGCACCACTTGGTGTAGTGGCATCATTTGGGTATATCATGCCCACAAAGTTTGTGATCAATAGGAGATACTTGGCAATGTAAAGTTGCTCAAATTTGGATCTAGACAGAGAGGGTTTTGGGTCACTTTTGTGAACCAAAACTATTTGGATTGAGATGACACTTGGCCAGGTCATCATATGAGGCATGTGTGACTTGCTAGAATTTTCCTGGATTTATTTGATAATATTACTTATAGAGATATTTCAAATGCTTGAAATATACATAAAGGGTTTTGGAGGGTTTTGCCCAATATTTTGAACATGACCATGTGTTGAAACTCATATATATGGAAAATATATGTCCACTGAGTTTCGCTAAAATTTCTCAAATATTTTTGAAATGTAAAAATAATTATTACCTATAAAAGATAATTTCTGGCCTTAGAAAAACGTATTTAAATAAAATACACACATAACTTTTAAAATAATATTTTTTGTGGTTTTTGGAAGTCTTATTTATAATAGGTTCCAAATAAAATCTCTGTGGCAAAACATTTACCCTAATTTGAGGACTTGTATTACAAACCTCAATTCAGGGGTTTTTGAAAACCTAAATCAAATAAATGCTTTTGGGCCAAATTAATATTTTATAAAAATATTTTTATGACCTATACACATGGCATGATCATTGGGCAAAGTTTTTGGATCAATGAGAGGAGTTTTGAGAGTGGGGGGATTTTTGTGAATTAAAACACAAACAAGCAAATAGCAAATCGATCAAGCATCACATGCACACAAAATAAATATTAATTGATCCAGATTTTTAAGCTTTATTAACATAGTGAAACGATACAAAACACATGGTGTGACACCATCAAACACACCGCAAAAGTTACATCGAATATGTATCTGAAGAGATCATTGTATTGAAGATCAAACAAGAGATAGAGAGAGGGAAAAATAGACATCTAGCTACAGCTATGGACCGGTAGGTCCTGCACGAACTTCTCACACACCATATGGGAGGCAGCAAGGTTGATGAAGATGGTCGCCGTGATGGATTCCCCCTCTGGCAGAGTACCGAAAAAGGCCTCAACATGGGATCACGGAGGAACAGAGACTTGCGGTGGTGGAAATAGTGTTTCGGATGCTCCCCTAGGGGTTTTAGGACATTTGGGGATTTATAGAACAAAAAGGCGACAGAGGGGACCCACGAGGGAGTCACAAGGGGGAAGGGCGCACCCTACCCCCCCAGGGTGCAACCCTGCCCTTGTGGCTGCCTCGTGTATCGTATTGTCTCCCTATGAAACTCCTAGGTCTTGGTTAGTTTTGAAAAAATCCACAACAAGTTTCATTATGTTTAGACTCTGTTTGGTCCTGATTTTTTGTAAAACCAAAAACAAGCAGAAAATAGCAACTGGCACTGGGCACTAAGTTAATGGGTTAGTTCCCAAAAATGATATAAATGGCATATAAAGCATACTAGATTGATAAAATAGTAGCATGAAACCATCAAAATTATAGATACATTGAAGACGTATCAGATGGCGACGGCTAGGGTTGACGAAGGGGATGAAGATGGCTTAGTTGTGGAAGACTTGTGCGATGCTCGATGTTCCGTTGACATTTTGAATGGGTCCCCTTTATAAAAGTTGTGCAGGTAGACAAGTTGCTTCGGTTTCCATGCCATACGACCGCTCATACGAGCGGTCATGGTCGTCTGGAATGTCGTCTTTCCTGTTGTCCTCTCTGTTGCACCTCCTGTTGATTTCCTCTATCTCCTCTTTTACTCATTTCCATCTATTGACTTGAATTAGTCCATTTGTAGCCCATTTACCGTAGATTCACAATAAAGAGATATCAGAGTGAATATCTTGATTTAAAGAAATATCTTGGTTTAAACAAAGGTGAAATGAGTGTAAAAATATCACTCACCATCCAACTCATGATTGTAGCGGAAAACCATGCTTGGAGGAGGAGGTGAGACCTGATCTACCCGTTGTGTGATAGCTGGTAGTACCAATCGAGATGGAGCCAGTTTACTTGGTAGAGAAGAACACGCAGATTGAGGCAGGTTCCTTGGCGGAGAAGAACGACGTTGCAATCTTGGGGGCAGAGGAAGCCCGACAACATCAAAATAAGGCTAGTTGTGGCCAATTTGGTAATCCTTTGATTAGAAGGTTCAAAACGTAGGGGCCTTGATACGTCTTCGACGTATCTATATTTTTTTGATTATTTCATGCTATTACATTATCAATCCTAGATACTTTATATGCAATTATATGCTATTTTATATCATTTTTGGGGACTAACCTATTAACCCAGTGCCCAGTGCGAGTTCCTGTTTTTTGCCTGTTTCTGGACTTTCCAGAAAATCATATCAAACGGAGTCTAAATTGGATAAAAATTTACGAGAGTTATTTTTGGACCAGAAGAGACCCAGGAAGCTTCGGAGGAGGCCAGAATACCCATGAGGTGGCCTTGAGACGCGAGGGCGCGCCCTGGGAGGTAGGGCGCGCCCCCATGGCTGGTGGCCCCCTCGTGGCACCTCGTGACCTAATTCCACTTCTATATATCCCAATTATCCAAAAACATTAGAGAGGCACCCGAAACACTTTTTCTGCCATCGAAAGCCTCTGTTCCTCCGCGATCCACTCTGGAGGCCTTTTACGATACTCTGTCGGAGGGGGAATCCATCACAGAGGCCGTCTACATCAACCTTTCTGCCTCCATGATGATGTGTGAGTAGTTCACCACGGATCTATGGTCCATAGATAGTAGCTAGATGGCTTATTCTCTCTCTTTGATCTTCAATACCATGTTCCTCGATTCTTATGATGATCTATCCGATGTAATCGTCTTTTGCGGTGCGTTTGTTGGGATCTGATGAATTGTGGGTTTCTGATCAGATTATTCATTGAAAGTTACTGAGTCTTTGCTGAACTTTATTATGCATGATTTTTATAGATTTTTAATTCTCTTTGATCTATCCGTATGGTTTTCCCAACTAGATTGATTTATCTTCAGTGGGAGGAGTGCATTGTAGTGGGTTCAATCTTGCGGTGCTCTATATCCCAGTGACAGAAGGGGACAAGAAAGTATTGTATTGTTGCTACTAAGGATAAAATGATGGGCTTTGAACATATTGCTTGTCTTACTTTGTCTACATCATGTCATCTTGCTTAATGTGTTACTCTATTTGTCATGAACTTAATACCTAGAGAGGCAAGCATAGAAGCGATCTCGAAGTAGAGTAACAGTAGTAGATGCAGAATCATTTCGGTCTACTTGTCACAGACGTGATGCCTATATACATGATCATTGCCGCGAATAACATCATAACTATGCACTTTTCTATCAATTGCCCAACAATAATTTGTCTACCCACCGTATGTTATGTGTTCGAGAGGGAAGCCTATAGTGCAAACTATGGCCCCGAGTCTATTCAAATCATATTGCTAAAACCCTAAACACCTTGCTGCAATTTATTTACTTTCTTTTTATTTTACTTTTTATTTATTTATCTATCACTACCCAAAGTAATCATTGCAAGTGACGAGTTCAAGGACTTGACAACCCTCCTACCCGCGGTTGGTCCAAGTGTTTGGTTTTGTGTGTGCGGGTATTGGTGAAATGAAGTTGTCTTGATTCTCCTACTGGTTTGATAACCTTGGTTCTCATTATTGAAATGCTTATCGCTACTATAATGTTTCACCCTTCCTCTTCGAGGAAAAACCCAATGCAACTCATAAGTAGCAGGCCTCATCCTGGAGGAATTATGGTTGTGTCGGTCTCTCAAGATGGATGTGCTTGGAGTCGCATCACTTGAAAGAACCATTGCAATGCAACATTCAAGGATTCGATGGCTTGGTGCAGGGGACGCCAACACACCTCTTTTTCAGGCCATGGCAAATGGCAGGCACACAAGGAATTACATAGCACATATCAAACATGCGGAAGAGATCATTACTGACCAACATAGCATAGAAGAAGTATTCACTGATGAGTATAGAAATCTGCTCGGCAAGCACCAGGCTAGGGAATACACTTGGATTTGGATTACCTAGGCATGGAGCTGGCGGATCTTCAAGAATTGGATGCTAACTTCGCGAAAGAGGAGATCTGGAATGTAATAAAATAGTTACATGCTGATTGCGCGCCAGGTCGGATGGTCTCATGGGGATTTTTTTATCACAAAGCATGGCCGATAATCAAACACGACATTATGACAGGGATCTTGAAACTATACGTTGGAGATGGTTGTGGGTTCACTAAGGTGAACAAGGCGTTGATCACCCTGATCCCGAAGTTCGTGATGCTAAAATAGTGGGAGACTATTGGCCTATTAGCCTAACGCATAGCTTTGCAAAAATGTTTGCTAATGCATTGGCATGTCATGTGAGGAGAAGAATGAAAGATATTGTAGAAGCAAATCAATCTGCTTTCATATCCCGAAGATGCTTGTGCGATAATTTTCTGCTTGTCAGACAGATAGCTAGGAAGATATACGTGCAGAAGACGTCTGCGGTTTTTCTGAAGCTCGATATTACGAGAGATTTCGATTCCTTTCTTGTTTCAATTACTATGGCAGAACGGGTTTGGTGAGTCCTGGATCAGGTGGATTGCAATTGTGCTGCATACGACCAGTACAAAAATCATGGTAAACAATGTCATGGACAGAGCTTTCCCCATGCATGTGGTCTATGCCAAGGAGAACCTATATATTCGCTGTTGTTTATGATCGCTATGGAGGAATTATCGGCTATGTTTAGGAAGGGGCGGAAGAGGGGGTGGTCAACACTTTTAGCGGGTTCTCTGCAAGCCAATGAATATCCATATATGCAGATGGCGTTGCCCTGTTTATCAGGCCAACAACTTAGGATCTCGGCTTCGTCAAGATGGCGCTGGATACCTTTGGAACGGCATCACGACTAGTAGTAAACTTTACCAAGTCCAAGACTATTCTGACTAGAGGGACAAATGATGATCAACTGAGAGTAACCAATAATTTGCAATGTGGACTGGGAAGTTCCCTTGAAAGTATCTCGGCATTCCTCTCACAATCAATCAACTTAAGAGAGTAGACTGGCAACCTCTTTTGGATCAAGAACATAATTTTATCCCAGCTTGGCAACATAGTATCATTCAAAGGCCTGGTCAACCGGTACTAATCACGTGTGTGGTAACAGCGAGACCCGTGCACCAGTTGATGGTGTTAAATGCTCCGGATTGGGCTTCTGACAAAATTAATGCATGTATGAGATCATTCTTTTGGGCCAGAAAAGAACGTGCTAATGGTGGGCAGTGTCTTGTAGCTTGGAATACCATCTGTCGACCTACATGCTATGGTGGCCTCGGGGTAAAACACCTCAAATTACAAGCAATGGCACTTAGGGTGAGGTGGGAATGGTTAAGGAGGTTAGACTAGATAAGACCTTGGCAAGGAAACCCGTTTTTGGTTAATGAGGACGCAAGGGTAGTGTTCAATAGTTTGGTGCACACCATGGTTGGCATCAGTGACAAAGTTCTGTTTTGGAAAGATAGATGGATTATCCATGTCAGGCGTAGCCCCGGCCATTCTATCCCTGGTGCCACTCGAGCACAAAATCAATTCATAGTGTGTCAAGCTATGTTGGACAATAGGTGGGAGTAGGACATAAGCGACGATCCACCGTTCATAGCTCTTATGCAACTCATGCACCTACGAATGGCCATGTAGTTGTTCAAAGAGATACTAATTCGCCGGATGCTTTTGCCTGGCCATGGGATGCGTCCGGGCAGTATACGACCCAATCTGTCTATCAGATACTATGCATTGGCCTCACGAGCGAGGCATGGGTTGCAGGATGAAACTACAATTTGCTACTCATGCCTTCAATAGGAAAACACGGTGGATCACATTCTGGTGAAGTGTGGTACGCTAGGGAAGTTTGGCTGTCATGCTTTGTGATGGTTGGCATCATAACACCACAACCGGATCATGGAACCACCTTCGTGGCATGGTGGCTAGAGGCTAGACATGCAGTCCTGACAAGTGATAGGAGAGGTTTTGACACGTTGGTAATATCCATTGCGTGGTCATTATAGAAACAATGGAATGCACAAGTCTTTGGGCATATAGAAAACAAAGGAGGCCACAACACTTGGTGCTTCAAATCATGGACGAGCTAAGAGATTGGAAGGCTGCAGGAGTTGGACGACTACAACCTTTTGTAAGAGAGTAGGCTAGTTCGTACTAGGCATGGTGTTTTTCTTTGATAAAGGTCAGTTTTATTATCTCAAATGTAGCATCAAGCAGATACAAAACATTATGAGTAATACTCGGTCTCTGCATAACTAGGATGCACACAGTCAAACACCAAAAGTCTGACACTAGAAAATGTAACAAAATCAACAAATCTGCAATAACAAAGTCCTATAGACCAATACTTTGCCTATGTCGAATGCGGCAGTGGATCGATCTGAAGGTTATGCTGCCACCCATGTTCAGAAAAGACCTTTGTAGCCACCTGCTCCAACCGCACACACACCGCCTGGAACAATGGTTGGTGCTTCAGTCTTTCTAATGTAGACCACATACGAGGCGAGTGCGTACAACAAAAAATAACCTGCAAAGTAGAAGCATTTTTGTAAAAACCAAATCATTTCCACATAGCCAAAGTGACCAAAGTAAGGCATACGCTCCCACACTTATTAGCGTGTTGAAACTATTTGGAATACAATCCAACCAATGACCAAATATATTGGCAACACTTGTGGGCGGATACAAATTTGATGTTGTTTGGATGACTAGCCATGTAGAACGTGCAAACTTACATTGGAAAAAAAGTGTTTGATTGTCTCGTCATGAGCACAAAAGCAACACTTCTTACTACTTGGCCAGTTGCGACGTGCAAGGTTGTCTTTGGTTAGCACAACTCCCCTATGAAGATACCACATAAATATTTTAAATTTTCTCTGACTTCCAAATTTTCTTGTTATTACTCACTGGTACCTCGGAATGCGTAAGCGCACAATACATAGAGTCTACTATGAAAGACCCGAATGTTGTGAGGTTCCATTGAAACACATCCCGGCCTTGTGTCAGATTAATCGAATCCAGCCGGGATAAAAGGTTTTGCCATGACATAAGTCGGGGGCCAATCAAATACCGCGTGAGCGAAATATTTGGCAGGGATGAACTAAGCCTCTGCACAATATTATTACTCTTGTCGCGAGATATGGTGTACAAGGCTGGGTATTGTTCTCGGAGACTGGCGTTTCCTAGTCATATGTCTTCCCAGAAACGAACCTTCGTCCCATCCTTTATCACGAAAGACCTAAAGTGAAAGAGATGTTTCTTTGCCGCCATTAGGCCAGCCCAAAAGTGCAAGTTGCTAGGTTTCCAATAGGCCAGAGACACCGCCTTTTGGCCTATATACTTGTTGTGCCACATGGCTTGCCAAACACTATCCTTAGTAAGTAGTTTGAACAGCCATTTACTATGTAGTGCCTCATTCTTGAACCGCGGGTCATGAATTCCAAGGCCACCTTGGTATTTCGGTCTACAAACCATGCTCCATTTGGCCAATATGTATTTTTTATTTTCACCATCTCCTTGCCAAAATAATATGGATCTAAAATAGTCCAGTCTTTGTAGGACCCCTTTTGGGAGTTGAAAGAAGGAAATCATATAGAAAACCATATTTGTCAGGATAGAGTTAATCAAAACCAGTCGTCCTCCAACTGAGAGCAACTTGCCTTTCCAACTGCTTAGTTGTCTCTCTAGACACTCCACAACATGCTTCCACTCCGCAATGGTGAGACGCCGATAGTGAACCGGTATTCCTGGATATTTTATCGAGAATTGCCCTTGTGCGCAACCAAACAGGTCAGCGTAATCGGCAGCCGCCTCAACGGCTTCTCAAAAGCAAAAAAGTTCACTTTTATGGAAATTAATTTTGAGACCCAACATTTTCTCAAACGCTGAAAGCAAGAGTTTCAAGTTTCGAGCCTTGTCCAGGTCATGTTCCAAAAAAAGAATTGTGTCGTCGGCATATTGCAGAATAGAAAGGCCACCATCCACAAAGTGTGGTACTACTCCTGCAATCTGGCCGTCCTACTTGGTGCGCTCAATCAGAATACCGGCATGCCAGCAACAATGTTAAATAACACTGGGGACATGGGTCCACCCTGTCGTAGTCCTTTTTTGTCTGAAAGAAAGGCCTACATCATCATTGACTTTGATGGCCACACTACCTCCAGTTACAAAATTTGGATCCACTAGCGCCATTTATCGGAGAAACCTTCCATTCTTAGTGCTTGTCATAGACCTTTTCAAAGGCGATTTTGAATACTACTTCACTCATGTTTTTCTGATGCATCTCGTGAACGGTTGAAAGCACATTTGCTCCCTTGGTGGTTTTGGTAATTAATAACAACATATATGTCATTGAACTAATGTTTCCACTAAGCATATTTCAGGAAAAGTTCAATGATAGGGATGGCAAAAGGATTGTGGAGAAACCCCAAGATGCAAGGAAATGGATTGGCAAAGCTTCAAGCAAGAGGACTCTACATTTTACTTTGTGAGAAATCACTTTGAGTCCATAGGAAAGCCAATACTATTAAAAGGGGGTAAGGTACTGTTGGTGAACAAGATGATCCACGTGCACAAGTGATAGTCACCAAAAACACCCACAAGCTCTTCCACAAAAGTCTGTCCAAAGCCAAATATCCAAAATCGGTGCAACCAACAATTTCCACTCGGTGCCACCGATTCCAAAACTCAGACAGACCCATGCCAAACCCTAGCACATCGGTGCAACCGATTCCACTTCGGTGCCACCGAGTTTGGGTTGCCAACTTTATGTTACCTCGATTCACAAAATCGGTACAACCGAGTTTGTTGGATCAACGTCACCGAGTTGCGCAATCTGACCATTGGCTACCTTATCGGTACCACCGAGAATTAAATATCGGTCTCACCGAGATTCAAAAGTTGTCACCTTTTGGTCACTTCGGTACCACCGAGATTCACACATCGGTGTCACCGAGTTGGTCACTTTAGGTGTAACGGTTGGATTTTTGGGGATGCCTATATATACCCCTTCACCACCACCCACTTGAAAGAGAAGCACTCAGAACTATTCCATACTTGCCCCAATCCAATTTTCTGAGAGAGAGCCACCTACTCATGTGTTGAGATCAAGCTATTCCACTCCATCCATATGAATCTTGATCTCTAGCCTCCCCAAGTTGCTTTCCACCAAATCAATCTCTTCCACCATATCCAAATCTGTGAGAGAGTGATTGTGTGTTGAGGAGTCTATCATCTTGAAGCACAAGAGCAAGGAGTTCATCTACATTGCCAAGCCTATTACCTTTTGGAGGGTGGTGCCTCCTAGATTGGTTAGGTGTCGCTTGGGAGCCTCCTACTTCGTGTTGTGGAGTTGAACCAAGAAGTTTGTACGGGCAAGGAGATCGCCTACTTCGTGAAGATCTACCCATAGTCAGGCTAGTCCTTCGTGGACGGAAGCCGTTATGGAATAGTCAAGGTTGCTACTTCGTGGACCCTTATGGGTGGAGCCCTCCGTGGACTCTCGCGACCGTTACCCTCCATGGGTTGAAGACTCCATAAACGTGGACCTACTATAGCACCACCTATCGGAACCACGGGAAAAATCTTCATGTCTACAAATTGCGTTTGATCTTCCTTCCTATCCTCTACTATACATGCTTGTTGTTACTTTCCGCTGCTATACTCTTAGACATGCATGTGTAGGGTGTGCTTGACTTGCTACCATTGCTAAAATCTGCCAACACTTAAAATTGGGAAAAGGTAGAATTTTTATTTGATCAAGTAGTCTAATCACCCCCCTCTAGACATACTTTCGGTCCTACAAGTGGTATCAAAGCTTTGGTCTCCATTGCATTGGTCTCACAACCTAGGAGAGTATGGCGTCTAGTGAGGGAAATTATCACCGTAGAGGTCCGTACTTTGATGGCACTAATTTTGCTAGTTGGAAGCACAAAATGAAAATGCATATTCTTGGTCATAACCCCGCCATTTGGGCTGTTGTTCGTGTTGGCTTGCAAGGTGAATTCTTTGGTGATGGAAAGGAACCGGATCGTGAAGCGACCGCGGATGAATTGAAGATGTTGC
Source organism: Elymus sibiricus (assembly GCA_039707655.1). Taxonomy (NCBI): domain Eukaryota; kingdom Viridiplantae; phylum Streptophyta; class Magnoliopsida; order Poales; family Poaceae; genus Elymus; species Elymus sibiricus. The sequence goes on along the minus strand of CM077669.1, from coordinate 320,524,850 downwards.
AATAGAACGCTCAAGCATGTGACATTCTCTTCGACTGCCTATGCCCCGAAGAATTCAACAAAATCAGTCGTCTTGAGAATGCAAAAGAGATTTGGGATACTTTGGTTGATATGCACGATGGTACCGAATCCGTGAGAGAATCCAAGTTGGACGTTCTTCAAAGTCAACTTGACAAGTTCAAGATGAAGGATGGTTAAGGAGTCGCAGAGATGTACTCTAGGCTAGCTCTCATCACCAATGAGATTGCCGGCTTAGGGAGCGAAGAAATGACCGACAAATTCATCATCAAGAAGATACTTCGAGCTTTGGATGAGAGATACGACACCGTGTGCACATTGATCCAAATGATGACCAACTACAAAGATCTCAAGCCTACGAAAGTCATTGGAAGGATTGTTGCTCATGAGATGACACTCAAGGACAAAGAAGAGCTTCACAACAAGTCTAGCGGTGCTTACAAAGCCACATGTGATGCTCCCACAACCTCAAGCGACAACCTTGTCACCAATGAAGAGATAAGCCTCATGGTCAAGAAATTCAACAAGTTCTACAAGAATAGAGGCAAAGAACGAAGCTCCAACTCAAGATATGAAGAGAAGCGTTCGTCAAGTCGTGACCGAAACTGCTACAATTGTGGGAAGCCCGGACACTACTCCAATGAGTGCACGGCTCCCTACAAACGAAGAGAAGAATCACCTAGAAGACGAAGCTCAAGGAATGAATCACCTCAAAGAGAGAGAAGGAGTAGAGATGATCGTTATGAATGAAGACCCTCAAGGAGAAGTAGAGACTCGGAGAAGAAGGACCAGTACACCAAGAGCTACACAAGAAGAAGACAACAAGCTCATGTCGGTGAATGGGTTTCCGGCTCCGACTCCGACAACAACTCCGAGAGAACCTATCACTCCAACTCCGACTATAGTCAAGATGAAGGTGTTGCCGGACTTGCACTAGTGACTACCAACTCCTATGATCTATTTGACTCACCAAATGAAGGGAGTGGAAGTTGCTTCATGGATAAAGGCCTCAAGGTATCACACCCCGAGTATCTTGATTTTGATAGTGATGAAGATGACTTACTTTGTGATGATGACTTGCACTTTGATAAAACTAGTGATGTTAGTCAAAATGAACTTGATAATTCTCATGCTAGTCAAGATAAGTCATTTGATGATGATAAGATGAAAATAGAACAACTAACTAAAGAATTAAACACTCTTAAGTTAGCCCATGAATCTACTCTCGAAGATCATAGAGAGCTTGTAAGGACTCATGAGAAGCTATGCTTCAAAAAGCTCACCTTGGAGCAAGAGCATGAGTTTCTTAAAGCTATCAATGACGATCTCCGAAAGAAGACTTCATCTTATCTAGCCAAACGATTAAAATCTAAAACATGAAAAGGAAAAAATGAGAAAGAAAAAGGAAAAATAAAACATGGCGAAAACGAGATATAAAAAGGAAAAATGGAAATAAACAAAGCCCAAAAACCCCAAAAGAAACCAACCCAAAGAAACCACAGGAACCTTCTAGAATATTCTCAAAACCTGTGATGACAGAGACAAACTATGGGTCGTCCTTTTTAGAACATAGCGAAAGCAAAGTGGTTGATGCATACGAAAAGAGCTAAATTTGATGCATTAAGCACCAAACAGAATTTGCGGTCCTCCTTAGCGCTTAAAGCGCTAAGTGGAGAACCACCGCCCACACCCCATTACGTAGGCCGGTCCAATATCGTGTAAGATCTTGATTTGCCTCACTCATTCGTTCACTCTAGCCATCTCAGATTTTTTTGCGAGACATTTTCTATAGGTTATTGTCCAAGAAAAAGAGTGTCCGGTTTTCATGAAGCTTTTGAAACAAATTGGGAAATCAACTTTTTTAGATATTTTTAAAAAATCATGAATTTGAAAAATGTCAAGAAATTTAAAATAATAAAATTCAAAAAAAATTGAAATTGAAAAAAGTTTGCGAGTTCGAAAAAAGTTCATGAAATATGAAAAAACAGCCCAGGCCTTCTGAAAAAACATCGATAGTTTGGAAAAGGTTTGTTTAAAAATAGGCTTGTGAATTTAAAAAAAACACAAACTTTAGAACGTTCACGATTTATAAATGTTGGTGAATTTGGAAAAAGTTCATAGATTGAAAATTGTTTGTAATTTTCCAAAAAACAGATTGAATTTTTTGCACAAATTTTAAAAAATCACAAATTTCAAAATTGTTCACGACTTCAATAAAAGTCCATGGATTATAAAATTGTTCATGAAATTTTAAAATATAAAAGAAAAAAGAAAAAAAATAAAACAAGCTGAAAACCGAAGGAATAACAAAAAAACTGCTTGGAAGCTTCCTAAAACCGAGAAAGGGAAAGCTAGCATGGGTCAGTGCATCTAAAACAGCACTGATTACCAACGTGGGCGCTCTCTACGAAAAAAGTACTACTAACCAGCGCTTGAAGTGCCAAATAGATTAGGCGAGACCAACATCCATGGACCATAACGTACAAGAGACATTAGTGTTCAAGTTTTTTTACTGCACCCCTTAGCACCACATCTCTTTAAATTTTGTCGTCAAACTTGAAATTCGTTAAGCTAATTAAAAGTAACCTATGGAGATTAGTATTGGATATTTTGAATTGTAGCAATGCTATATCCTTACTTTTTTGGGGAACCAGGTTTACCCCTTTTCATTAATTGCATAACTCAAATACAATCGTAGATTATAGGAGACAAAGAAAAGGAAGAGTGAGTTCAAGAACTACTATGAAACCCACTAAACATGCTTGAATTCAAGACGTGCATCATGGGTCATGCTATATCCTTACATAACTTAGTGATTGTTCAAGCTGTTTATTTTCTCCCTTTATCACTTATGGACATAACTGTTTTAATAGTTAAGAGTCATGTGTTTTTGTTGTTAAATAGCATCATTGTGCTATTAATTTCGAAAGATGATTGGACATAATCCAGACAAAAGAATACATATGATAAGCACTAGAGTATAGAAATAAATAAAAACACTACAAGTTGGACGTACGATTTAGAAGAAGAAAAAGGAAAATGAAGAAAAGTAGTTTAAACAGAAACTCGACTGTGGCACATCATTTGGGGACGCGTTATCACGCGGAGAGTTGTCAAGTGGCTAATAAATGCGGCATCACTTTCATAATTGGTATGTAGTCCTTCCACGCTTGCACATCTTTGTTAAGAAGAGATTTGTCATATTATCTTCAAAAGATATTGTAAAACCCAATCAGTTCATTCCTAGAGTAAGCTTGTGCTCATGGAATTTACTTGCGATCTACACACGGTTGTGCTAATGACGGCTATAGTTTACTGGGTGCGCTCAGAGTCAGATGGAGGTTGGTAAAGGTTTTTTGTCTGTGTGGGTCGACGGTGATGTCAGTTATAAACTAAAGTAATGGAATGGTCCTTCAAGAAGGAAGAAATGACCCTTAACAAGTCGGGTGCTAATGTTAGCCATATATTAGGTCTATTTAACACTTGAAACGACGACCCTCGCAACAAGTTGTATGATGTGCTTCTCTAAACAAGATAGAATTTGTCCAGAAGGAAGGTCGGTTTTCAGGTTGTGGTTGTTGATTTGTTAAGATGGTTCGATAGTCTCTTGCTGATGAGCCACACTATAGCAATTGGGTCTTTTTTCTTTTGCAGCTATTGGGTCTTCTGACAACATGTTTTAGCGAGGCCAAACATCTCATGGAATAAGTTATGTCCACTTGTAAGAATAATATGCATAGCTTGTATGCTAGGCTGGTGTTTGTTCCCGAACCACTCATAATATTATCCCTATCGTTTTCGTGTGTTCTCAAGTACAATCGCTTTTGTCTCTGTGACGCCCGGATAATCAAGCTACAGTAATCCCTTGCTAATGGTGCCATGTCATCATGTTTTACCTAGCCAGATGCCCCTTGATTAAAACCCTAGTCAAATTCAAATTCAAATTAAGTGAAAAATATAAATTCACAAATATGACATGTAAAAATGTTCATGGTGTTGCATTTAATCCACAGATAATTATGGTGGAGAAACCAACTTTTTATAAAGTGCTTAAATGCCCTATGGCAATTAAAACAGGGGCCAAAATAATATTTTATTTGCTCTTTGAATTATAACGAATTCCAAGCTAATTTAAAAGCCTTCCAAAACCTTTGTGGCAATGTCCAAAATAGCAATGTGAATATTGTCCCAATTTGACATATTTTACAAAACCTATTTGCTACTGCAATTAATTACAAAACTGAAAGAATTGAATAAATAATAATTAAAAAAAGAAAAAAAAGAACCCCCACAGGGCCAAGCCCAACTGGCCGGCCCACCCACAAACCGGCCCAGCCGGCGCCTAAAAGGGGTGGGGCGGCCGAACCCTAGCCCCAGCGCCCGATCCCCACCCCCCCCCCCCCCCCGCCCGCGCCGCCAGCTCCCGCGCCGGGGGCGCCCGCTCCTGATCCCCACCCCCACCCCCGACGAGCGCGCCTGGCCGCCGGCCCCGTCTGCACCCCGCCCCGCCGGGGTTGCCCCCCCCCCCCCCGCGCGGCGGCCGGCCCCGACCAGCGCCCGCGCTCGCCCGTCGCCTCCCCCCCGCGCCGCGCGCCACCTCGCCGCCCTGCGCCCGCCGCGCCGCTGCCTCCCCCGCGCGCCCGTCCGCCTCCGCCGGCCCCTGCGCCCGCCGCCGCCGCGTTGGCCGGCCCGACCCGCCCCACCGCCTCCCGCCGTCGTCGTCGCACCACCACCTCCTCCCCCCACCTCGTCGCGCCACCGCCGCCTTGGCCCCCCCTGTGAGCTCCGCCACCCCCCCCCCCCCCCCGCCCCCTCGCTCGCCGCCGGCCGGCCACGGCCACGGCCGCGCCATGGACTCGCACGCGCCTGCACGGGCGCATTGCCCGGACATGTCCGGCGCCCGAATGGGCATAGCCGGATGTGTCCGGCCTGGCCACTGACGCCTGGGCCCAGTCCCCTGTTTTAAAAAAATGTGTATAAAAAAATATATATATAAATAAATATGAAACGGATGGAAAAGTTCCATGTTCGCTATGCTAGGGGCATGTGACATGCTAACGGACTGCGTATTCGGATTCGTCTCGTCGTTCTGAGCAACTTTCATGTTCAAAACTTTTTAATCCGGACTACAGTTTATTTTATATTAATTTTTAAAGTTTTATGAATATTCTGAAATTAAAACAGATTGTTTTAATTCGATAAATGATTATGACATCAGCATGATGTCATGCTGACATCAGCAGTCAACAGTCCAACATGACCAACGGGTCCCACATGTCATGCATCGTGTTGCATCTGTGCTTTGTATTTATTGTTTCTCCCCCCTCTTCTTACCGGTAGACCCCGAGAACGACGCTGCTGCCGGGTACGACTACGCCATTGACGATCAGCCTTTTTCCGCAGAGCAGCAAGGCAAGCAACCCCCCTTGAGCATTCCGATATCGCCCATTCCTTTCCCTCTTATTCTTGCATTAGATTTTGCTACTGTATTAGTTAGCTCCTATTCTGATGCATAGCCTGTTTTTGATAAACTGTTACTATACCTGCAATCATATCAACTGCTTAGTATAGGTTGATCAGTGAATCCCCAGTGGCCCCTTAGTCCCAGTTGCCCCTGCTTCTTCATCGACAGCTCGAAGACCCGAAGACTCGGTCAACCGACCGACGAGCCAGGCCCCTCACATCACCGCACACCCCTTAAGTATGGCACTGCAGAGCTACTACCGAGTGCCGAGGGTGATACCTCACTTAGCACTCCCGGTGTTAATTCTATAGCGTAGCTAATCGGTCGTGGGTATCGAGGGTGATTCCTCCTTCCCATTTATCGATAGCGACTCTTGTCATACACATACCTCGAGTGGGATCCATCGAGGGTGATTCCTCGGATATCCACTTGGTGTATAAACACACAGTTACTTCAACTTGACTTTGTTTACATGTGAAAGACGGGACTGGAGGGACAGGCGGTACCACCCTGGTTGAGGTGGACCTGAGTTCCCAACAGTCTTGAGACGGGTCGGCCCCAAGGGTACCCGTGTGTAAGATGTGGTGGGATGCACCGGTAAGGCATCCAAAGGGTTATGTTGAGGCGTGGACGGGCAGGAGAGGCCCTTGCCACACATCCTCGAGTTGGGGTGACGGGACCGCACTTTATGGGTCGCGCTTGCCCCGCATTAATAAAATGCTAATGGGTTGGGTATTTGATCTGAGTTGGGTCGTTGGCCTTTTTACGCACCAAACCATCGCGTGGGAGAAGTTATGGGTACTCAGCGTCGTTGTATCAGCCGAAGCTCTTCGGACATCAGCAATGGAGCGGCGCGCGCCTGAGTGGTCCGCAACGGCATTGCGCTTGTTACTAAGGGGTGCTAGGACTGACCTCGGCCGCGTTCGCATCGTGCAGGAGTTCAAAGGGCGATTGGCCCATGACCCCTGCGCGCTTAGGATTTAGACCGGCGGGCTGGCCTCTTCGTTGAGCCTAGGTAGGGCTACGACGTGCTGCTATCCCGAGGCCGGGCATGACCCAGGAAAGTGTGTCCGACCGGAGGTGATCAGGCGTGTTGGAAATGCGGTGCACCCCTGCAGGGATGAATAATCTATTCGAATAGCCGTGTCCACGGTAACAGGACGACTTGGAATTGTACCTTGACCTTCTACAACTATAATTGTGATTTAAATTTGAAATGAATGTTGGCTCCGAGATTGCTTCCTCGCAGGGAGTCGAGGAAGGATCTCTGGGTGTGGTTACTTAATAAAATTGCTACAATAATATGACTATATATGATGTACCAGTCTACTCTCTTCTAATGCTGCAAGATGCTGAAGATGCTAGTCTTCGATAGGACTAGGCCTTCCCCCTATTCTTGCTTTCTGTAGTCAGCCCAGATATAAACCCTTCATTGATACTGATGCATACTTAGCATAGTTCTGATGTCAGTCTTGCGAGTACTTTGGATGAGTACTCACCGCTGCTTTGCTTTCTCTTTCCCCCTCGATACGATTCCGCGTTCAGACGATGGAGCCCAGGAGATGGAGTACGCCGGAGACGACTACTACACCACCGCTGGAGCCTACTACTACGTGGAGAGTGCCGACGCTCAGGAGTAGTTAGGAGGTTCCCAGGCAGGAGGCCTTGCCTCTTTCAATCCGCTGCTTGTGTTTGTGCTAGCCTTCTTAAGGCAAAACTTGTTTAACTTATGTCTGCACTCAGATATTATTTGCTGCCGCTGACTCGTGCTTGTCGAGCTTTGTATTCGAGCCCTCGAGGCCCCTGGCTTGTAATATGAAGCTGTATGACTTTAATTTGTGTCTAGTGTTGTGTTGTGATATCGATCAGTGAGTCCCTAATCTTGATCGTACGCATTGCGTGTTTGATTAGCGTACGGTCGAAATCGGGGGCGTCACAAGTTGGTATCAGAGCCGACTGCCTATAGGTAGCCCCCTTTCCAACTCCTTGGCCGAAGTTGAGTCTAGTCATTGAAAAACTATTACTAACATAGTTGTGTGGCTTACGGGCCCACCTCTCAAACGGGTGGTATTAGGATCTTTTATTCCTCGTCTATACTCTGGGTTCTGATCTCTCTTCTCTTTCGGGTTAAAGATTTTATTAACTCTAACTCTAGGTTCTCGTAACTACTCCTCCCGGAGAGCCCCTCATTTCAGACGATGGCTCGATTCATCAGAAGACTTTGAAGCTACTCTCTGATGTTCTTTCGAGAACTTGCTCATCGCTTTTGCATTTCCCTTCCACCGTCAACCCCTATGGATGACTACATGCAATTGTCGCTCATACTTTCATATCCAGTTGCTCTTGTTATTACAAGGTACATCGAATTATCTTACCGGAGATTCGTTCTTCCTCGGTGGATCATGTGTTTCACAGAATTCTTTGAAACGCTATTCGATCTTCTGTAATCCTCAGTAGCCTTTTGCTCTTGACCTTTCTCACCTGCTTGCATTATGGTTAATTCCATATGTCTAGCAATATTAAGTAAATCCTTTGTGAGTGTCATTTGATTTTATTTGATTCCACCTGTGTGCGAGTGCACGCAGTCATCAGTTGTTTTCTCATAGATTATCTGTCCGGCTCAGACATCTTTCCAAACATGAGTTGGTTCTCGACAAATCAACTTTGATAGATTGTCCATCTAAGTCCATTCAACTTACTTGAATTTGATCGAAGCATCTGATTCTGATACACCAATTTGGAAATCTTAATTCCTTTGGTTATTTAAGCATCGAATTATTTGGATGTTCGAAAATGTGATGCCTTGCATTGTTTCTCCCTCTGATTGAGTATCGATACTCACATCAGGCCCTTTGTGGATCGTCAGACCCATTGTTGGATTATTATCCGATAGCATCCTTCACATTCTAAATCTCTTGTGGTGTTCTTCCCCTGATACATGATGCCGTTGGTAAACCGTGTCTTCTCCCTCTGATAAGTTGTATCCTATGCTTTTGTCAGCCATGCTCTGTTGTCAAGCATGTGTTAATTACTCTTGAAGCTTGTGGTATATGTTCCTAAGATGCCCCGATGGGTTGAACCTATGCCTTCCTTAATCCGTGTGAACCCGACAGTTCTTCACGCGTCTTACTCTCCTGGTGTTTTGCCAGTTAAATTTTCAAAACTACAACTTTATCAAAGGCGAGGAGTAAATGGAAGGTGATGCATTGATGAAGTGGGAGTCGACCTTTAACTTTGTGCTCATGCCCATGGAAGCAATGTTGATCTTATCATAGGAGCTTCTCGTAACAATGATCTTTCTCTTTGTATGATGTGACCTTGTATCTGTGATTTGATACCTTACAACTGTGGTTCCGACCATGATTGTTCTTCTTTGACCCCATCTTTAGACCAATTTAAGAACTTGTCTTCTGCAGATCAATACATTGGTCCAAGCTTTAAATTCTGATCTACATCCGAGTATTACCCCTGGTATCTCGAGAAAATCATGGAACTACATAGCTTCTATAAAGCTCCTCATCAGCTATGTTCTCCTTCACTGATTCCAGTTTCCTCGTGTTCTGAGTTGTTGGACACTCAAGGACACTGATATCTGAATCGAGTATGCATTGCGATTCAACAACTCTTAGTAATCTTCTTTGCTTATGAGTTTGTACTCGATCATGCCATTCCATGTTGTTAGGCTACATCATCATCGTCATGCTAAGGCTTGACCATGCTATTTATATCCTTCATCCCCGGAACACAATTCCAATAGTGCTCTAAGCTTACATCGAGTTTGCAACGTCATGTTGGTTGTCTTGAAGGCAATTTCGACTCCGAGCTAGCACTCTAAACTGTGGTTCCGACCACCCTTCGCTTCATCATTTCTTTGCTTGATGTCGTCGCTGATCAATTACATCTTCAAGATACTTCTCGGCAAATGTGTCATGGTCCTCATCAGCATTCTGGGCTCTTCCAGGATAGCAATTAAATTCATGATGAGAGTAGCATCGTTGTCCTTGGTTATTGGTGTTGTCGTTGGCGACATCATTGTCATCACCTTTCATTCCTTAGATCACGTGTTGTTACTAACCGGAATACTGACAAATGGAATGTGATGTGTAAATTCAACACTTATGGCATACCAACTCTATTACCTTGGAGTTAATGAACAAAAGGTCCATTCTTAGTGTATTGGCTGTTGAGTCAGCACTCTAACATTGGTCGTGCTACTTAGTCTGTATTTCGGGTGCACCTTTCGATTAATGTTTAATTGTGGATGTTTCCTTCGGGCATACCTCAATATATCATCTTGTTTTGTTCACTCAATCGTGGAGATCCTTCTTTGTGGGAATCTCGATGACTTGTTGCTGAGCCCATCAGCCACATCCTCTTCTCCCTCGTGGTTCATGATGAACATTTAAGCTAGTGTTGGAAACCTTGAAAGCATTATCTTTGTGCCTAGTTCATGAAGAATATGTTTGATAAAAGAAGTGTTTTTCTATAAAGTTCACGTGCATTTTTGCCACCGTACTTATGGGAAAATTTTGTCTCGCTTCCTCTGGAATCGTTCCAGTTCATTCAGGCATGTGCGAAGTATTCTATGGTTTGTTATATCTGCTACCTTCACTCCATATGTATTTCCTAGCACGCCAGACCACTGATTGATTTGATTTGTCCTAGTTCAGACTTACAGATGGAACTTTGATATCCTCTATGATGGTCCCCAATCAGAACTTGATTGCCCTCCATTCTAGAAACTTCCATGTGGGCACAAATGTCTTGACCTTGTGTTCAGATGTCTTGTAGTCTGGCTAATGATTCAAGTCTTGCTTCTGTCGTTCATCCCGAGATTCTTGCAACATCATCTCGTAGGTCTGTGTTGCATCCTTTTCTCCTCAGGCCTTGTTTGTCTGAAGTATCCTGACACCAACCAGATCTGAATCTCGGACAGATATGATGGTTGGAACATTATCAAGGGTTATAACTTTGGTCCTTATTACTCGGTAAGGTGATGTTGTAGCTAGCACACCTGGCCGGATGACCTATTGTTATAATGCTTTGTTCAGCTAGGGTTGCCATTCTTCCATGGGGGGAATTGTAAGACTTATTTTATAAGTTATTCCTACTGGATCCTTTGTGTATCCAAACTCCATCCTTTTACTCGAAACACCATATCATTGCTATCTCAATGCTAATTGTTTCTTGATCAATTATTCAAACCCCATTGTATGGGCATGTCATGGATTTTCCTCGCCCCTTTTTTCTAAATGATTATCTACTTGCTATTCTGTCATGTATATCATGCTCTGTTTTTCCTTGGGAAAGATATACTCCTAAAACTTGAGTATAAACACATTTTCCTTTTCATTGGTCTGTTTAATGTGATGAACACATTTTCCTTTCCATTGGTCTGTTTAACCTTTCTTATAGTCTAAATTATCTGAACAGTGGTAATTCCCTGCTTAGGTAAACACCTCGTGATCAATTCTGTCAGTAAGGCCATGTTACTATTGTTGATAACATTCCGGTAACCGCCGGTGGACGAGAACCTTGCCTATTGGCCCGCCTCGTTTCAACGAGCAGGAAAATGGTTCTCTTCGTTCCCCGTCCTTGGTTCCGACGTTGTTGCTGACATTGCTGACATGCTATCCTCTGACATGCCTTCCTAACGTGACCGTGCAAGATGTCACGACCCTTCCTACTTTCAACCCCGAACATGGTAGGCCCATAACCCATAGTTCCACAGGATCGAAACCTGACTCTCCTGTACAACTTTGATTCCAAAGTATCGTTTGCACTTGGCTTCGAATGTTATTCCCGATCCACCGCCCAAGGGTGGATCTATTCTAGTATCAGATGCAATTTTCTTAGTTTCGTTGCTCCGAACCCCCCTTTTCACCTTCTGATTAGGCATCGAATGACTGCCTACCCGTTGAAACCTTTGTACCATCGCATATTGCTCTCAACGAATTCCCTGAGTTACAAATCGATACTTAATTCATGTCTTCTTCCCTGAGTTCACCGTCAGGTGACCAACCCTGTGTAGCTACGTCCTTCCAGAGTTTTCCCTCATATCGCATTCGTAGGACGATGAAGTTCCCGAAGAAAGGATGACGATTTCATCAAGAGGACCTGAAGCAGAGAAATGAAGACATCAACGAAAGGACTCAACCTCTTCGATGAGGGCAACCAAGACCGAGAAGACCCGTTAGAATTTCGTAACCAGAACTTCCCCCCTTACTCCACCGCTTAATCTCGGGACGAGATTTCTTGTAGTGGAGGAGAATTGTGACGCCCGGATAATCAAGCTACAGTAATCCCTTGCTAATGGTGCCATGTCATCATGTTTTACCTAGCCAATTGCCCCTTGATTAAAACCCTAGTCAAATTCAAATTCAAATTAAGTGAAAAATATAAATTCACAAATATGACATCTAAAAATGTTCGTGGTGTTGCATTTAATCCACAGATAATTATGGTGGAGAAACCAACATTTTATAAAGTGTTTAAATACCCTATGGCAATTAAAACAGGGGCCAAAATAATATTTTATTTGCTCTTTGAATTATAACGAATTCCAAGCTAATTTAAAAGCCTTCCAAAACCTTTGTGGCAATGTCCAAAATTGCAATGTGAATATTGTCCCAATTTGACATATTTTACAAAACCTATTTGCTACTGCAATTAATTACAAAACTGAAAGAATTGAATAAATAATAATTTTAAAAAAAGAAAAAAAAGAACCCCCACTGGGCCAAGCCCAACTGGCCGGCCCAGCCGGCGCCTACAAGGGGTGGGGCGGCCGAACCCTAGCCCCCCCCCCCCCCCCCCCCGCCCGCGCCGCCAGCTCCCGCGCCGGGGACGCCCGCTCCCGATCCCCCCCACCCCCGACGAGCGCGCCTGGCCGCCGGCCCCGTCCGCACCCCGCCCCGCCGCGGTTGCCCCCCCCCCACCGCGCAGCGGCCGACCCCGACCAGCGCCCGCGCCCGCCCGTCGCCTCCCCCCCGCGCCGCGCGCCACCTCGCCGCCCTGCGCCCGCCGCGCCGCTGCCTCCCCCGCGCGCCCGTCCGCCTCCGCCGGCCCCTGCGCCCGCCGCCGCCTCGTCGCTCCGCCTCCTCCGCCGACCGCCGTCGCGTTGGCCAGCCCGACCCGCCCCGCCGCCTCCCGCCGTCGTCGCCGCACCGCCGCATCCTTCCCCCCACCTCGTCGCGTCGCCGCCGCCTTGGCACCCCCCCTGTGCGCTCCGCCACCCCCCCCCCCCCCCCGCCCCCTCGCTTGCCGCCGAACGGCCACGGCCACGGCCGCGCCATGGCCTCGCACGCGCCCGCACGGGCGCATTGCCCGGACATGTCCGGCGCCCGAATGAGCACAGCCGGATGAGTCCGTCCTGGCCACTAACGCCTGGGCCCAGTCCTCTGTTTAAAAAAAATGTGTATAAAATATATATATATATATATATATATATATATATATATATAATTAAATTAATAATTAATTAATTAGGTAATTCGTTAAGTTAATTAACTCTGTTAGTTTAAGCTAATTAAATTAGTTAAGCTAATTAGCTGTTAAGATGATTAATTAGGTTAGAGACTATGACATGTGGGACCCGCTGGTCATGTTGGACTGTTGACTGCTGCTGTCAGCATGACATCAAGCTGATGTCATAATCATTTATCGAATTAAAATAATCTGTTTTAATTTCAGAATATTAATAAAACTTTAAAAATTAATATAAAATAAACCGTAGTCCGGATTAAAAAGTTTTGAACATGAAAGTTGCTCAGAACGACGAGACGAATCCGAATACGCAGTCCGTTAGCCTGTCACATGCCCCTAGCATAGCGAACATGGAAATTTTCCATCCGTTTCATCTGTCCGGTAGTAGCCCGAGACCCGGGAAATATCGTCAGATATTTCCCCGACCCGTCTGCGATGTGTAATACTGCGTTAGTGCATGCCTACCCCTGCATATTTCCATGTCATGCATCGTGTTGCATCTGTGCTTTGTATTTATTGTTTCTCCCCCCTCTTCTTACCGGTAGACCCCGAGAACGACGCTGCTGCCGGGTACGACTACGCCGTTGACGATCAGCCTTTTTCCGCAGAGCAGCAAGGCAAGCAACCCCCCTTGAGCATTCCGATATCGCCCATTCCTTTCCCTCTTATTCTTGCATTAGATTTTTCTACTGTATTAGTTAGCTCCTATTCTGATGCATAGCCTGTTTTTGATAAACTGTTACTATACCTGCAATCATATCAACTGCTTAGTATAGGTTGATCAGTGAATCCCCAGTGGCCCCTTAGTCCCAGTTGCCCCTGCTTCTTCATTGATGGCTCGAAGACCCGAAGACTCGGTCAACCGACCGACGAGCCAGGCCCCTCACATCACCGCACACCCCTTAAGTATGGCACTGCAGAGCTACTACCGAGTGCCGAGGGTGATACCTCACTTAGCACTCCCGGTGTTAATTCTGTAGCGTAGCTAATCGGTCGTGGGTATCGAGGGTGATTCCTCCTTCCCATTTATCGATAGCGACTCTTGTCATACACATACCTCGAGTGGGATCCATCGAGGGTGATTCCTCGGATATCCACTTGGTGTATAAACACACAGTTACTTCAACTTGACTTTGTTTACATGTGAAAGACGAGACTGGAGGGACAGGCGGTACCACCCTGGTTGAGGTGGACCTGAGTTCCCGACAGTCTTGAGACGGGTCGGCCCCAAGGGTACCCGTGTGTAAGATGTGGTGGGATGCACCGGTAAGGCATCCAAAGGGTTATGTTGAGGCGTGGACGGGCAGGAGAGGCCCTTGCCACACATCCTCGAGTTGGGGTGACGGGACCGCACTTTATGGGTCGCGCTTGCCCCGCATTAATAAAATGCTAATGGGTTGGGTATTTGATCTGAGTTGGGTCGTTGGCCTTTTTACGCACCAAACCATCGCGTGGGAGAAGTTATGGGTACTTAGCATCGTTGTATCAGCCGAAGCTCTTCGGACGTCAGCAATGGAGCGGCGCGCGCCCGAGTGGTCCGCAACGACATTGCGCTTGTTACTAAGGGGTGCTAGGACTGACCTCGATCGCGTTCGCATCGTGCAGGAGTGCAAAGGGCGATTGGCCCATGACCCCTGCGTGCTTAGGATTTAGACCGGCGGGCTGGCCTCTTCGTTGAGCCTAGGTAGGGCTACGACGTGCTGCTATCCCGAGGCCGGGCATGACCCACGAAAGTGTGTCCGGCCGGAGGTGATCGGGCGTGTTGGAAATGCGGTGCACCCCTGCAGGGATGAATAATCTATTCAAATAGCCGTGTCCACGGTAACAGGACGACTTGGAATTGTACCTTGACCTTCTACAACTATAATTGTGATTTAAATTTGAAATGAATGTTGGCTCCGAGATTGCTTCCTCGCAGGGAGTCGAGGAAGGATCTCTGGCCGTGGTTACTTAATAAAATTGCTACAATAATATGACTATATATGAGATACCAGTCTACTCTCTTCTAATGCTGCAAGATGCTGAAGATGCTAGTCTTCGATTGGACTAGGCCTTCCCCCTATTCTTGCTTTTTGCAGTCAGCCCAGATATAACCCCTTCATTGATACTGATGCATACTTAGCATAGTTCTGATGTCACTCTTGCGAGTACTTTGGATGAGTACTCACCGCTGTTTTGCTTTCTCTTTCCCCCTCGATACGATTCCACGTTCAGACGATGGAGCCCAGGAGATGGGGTACGCCGGAGATGACTACTACACCACCGCTGGAGCCTACTACTACGTGGAGAGTGCCGACGCTCAGGAGTAGTTAGGAGGTTCCCAGGCAGGAGGCCTCGCCTCTTTCGATCCGCTGCTTATGTTTGTGCTAGCCTTCTTAAGGAAAAACTTGTTTAACTTATGTCTGTACTCAGATATTATTTGCTTCCGCTGACTCGTGCTTGTCGAGCTTTGTATTCGAGCCCTCGAGGCCCCTGGCTGTAATATGAAGCTGTATGACTTTAATTTGTGTCTAGTGTTGTGTTGTGATATCGATCAGTGAGTCCATAATCTTGATCGTACGCATTGCGTGTTTGATTAGCGTACGGTCGAAATCGGGGGCGTCACAGTCTCGCTGCTCAATGAATAGATTATCTTTTTTAGGGATATTAATTGATTATCTAAGGCCGCCACCATGTGATGATGAGCGCAGCGAAGCTAGTTTCTTACGTAAGAGAATACTTGTATGCAAAACAAATTGACATGTTGCGATTTCAGATTTTTCTATCATCCAAAAATGGTGACTTCTCCTTCTGCCATCCCCCGGCCTTGGATCTCTTTTGCGGAATGAGGCTGCCTTGCTTAGGACTATGGTTACCTAACTTTGGATGATTTTGTGCCTGTATTATATGCAACATTTCCAACCCGCACTGATTACTGCGGAACTTAGCTGCTCTACACTCTAAAGTGCATGCTGCAGCAGCTTGGTCTCGACTTTCCTTCAAAATTAGATAATACATCATGTGTTGTTGCGGGACATTTTAGGTTCTATGAAGATATTCGAAGAAAATCATAGATAGATGAATGAAAAGGAAACACACCATCAATTAAAGATCCAATGTAATATCCATATTTACATTAGAATTGCTTAAAAACATATATTTATATAAACATGAAGAGATTTAGCACTAACGTGGGAGGACTGAAATAGTTCTAATACACACGCTGGCCTATAGTGAATTCGACATAGACATAAGTTCATCTAAAATGCAAATTTTTAATATGTGTATAAAGTCTTATGCATCGGAAAAATAAAATGGACATGAAAATAAAATATGAATGTATGATAGTAGAACTAAAGCGCCCATGAAAGCCATAGTTTCATCTAGTGACACATGAGTAGCCACCTCAAATATATGTTCCAAATATCTAAAAAGGCTTCATGAAACACATACATATATACATATTTGGTATGGCATGAGAGTTATTTTTGAATGACTTCTAGTCCTAGATCGTACCTTGTGTACAAAACTTATTACTCATAATGCATTTATATTTCCTAATCCGATCAAAGCAAGAATTATTAATTATAATCAGCAAATGATATTTTGGGAAATGTATTTACCTTGATCAGATGATCCAAATTAATTATGCGTAAAAAAAGATGATCTAAATTAATTAGATGATCCATGCAGCTAGTTCATCCATGATTTTTATTACAACTTGCAGCCAACACTTTAGGCTTACAGGAACTAAAACGTTTATTATTTGTTTACTTGAATGGATTGTCCTTTGAAATCTTTGTTCATGAAAGGAACTGACATGAAGAATAAAATTGGGAAAATAATGAAAAATAATGGGAGAATGGATTCTTCATATTTACTACAAATATTATGATTCATGGCCAAAATCGCCACTCGGTAAAGGCAACAAGATCTCTTGGTAGAGCCGATGAACGATGGTTGGACAATACATGTTGGCACAATTGGAAGTATACTTTAAACATGGATTATCCTCGATGTCCCATAAAGATAGGGAAACAATCTGTGGTACTCAAGAATTGGATGCCAATCAGATATAATATTTTTCCTGTTTCGACATTGTGTATGTCAAAGTAAATCATATAAATCATACCCTCCAAGTACCATTACCATATATGCTTCGATGTCCTTATGTAGGAAAACGGGTATCACAATTTGGCAACAATCTAGAAGAACAACCATTAAACATGCATCGTTAGATGGCAAACAATAAGAACATACATTCATCTATGAACATAAGTGTAGAAGGCATGGCAAAAACTAATCAGCAAATCATGCAAGATAAGCTCATCGTAAAAGAGCAAGATAATTGAGAATGATTAGGAATGGGTCAATGGAGGAAAATAATTACTTGATACAAATAAGATGCTATGGGACTTGAAAGTTCACCTGTAACTTAGCAGAGTTGTGCATGAAGCAAAAATCAACAGCATTTCGTGCAAGGTTAATTTGTTAGATATAATCGGGGATTGACATAGTTACCTACTCTCGAGCGAGGTCCTCGGTCCTGTCGAAGGAAATAAAATAGGGGTACTTCTTCTTGATTCAACGTCGCAGCTTCGACCCGGGAGCGCGTACACGACGACCTGGAGGCACATTGTCATGAAGCCCTTCGCCGGTTCTCGGAAAACCTTTGGATCGACACCTCCTCCTGGTTCACCCTATCCAAAACTGTTTTGGGGGAGGCATGGGGGTGGTACAATGGGTGTCTACGATGGGGCTTCAAATTCTTCAGTCCAGGACACTGATTTTCCACCAGCAAAAGCTGATAACCTAACTAAACCTCTCGAGCGGGAGTGCTAGTTATGGTGAAGACTATGGGGATGGAGCAGATTCGTTCCTTACTGGAGAAGATGAAGATTAACTCCATCCATTACTCTTGCATTTTCATATTGGAGAAGATTAAGAGGATTTTGCGTGGATACCAAGAGAGATTGAAAAAGCAATCAGTTCATGGGGAGTAATTGGGGAGACAACAAACTGACAACTACCTTTTGTTTCCATGGGCTTCTAGTTCGTTCCACCAAAATAAAGTATCCAGCTATATACACATGGGTTGGAATGTCCAAAGAGGTAGGTATAAAGCCCACAACTTGACTCTGACGGCCTAAGCCTATATAAAGAACATCATAAGCGGTTTCCGTACAACCCATGCATGGGACACAGTGAGACATAACTAGAATTTTGACGCATGGGAGGCAAAAAGCATGACGGGGAAGTAATTTTTTTCTTAGATGACATGTGTGGGCTTGGTTGATGAGGTGGATAGGCTGCATGTCAAGAAAAATAGGATAGTGAGAATGAACTATTTGGGTATTATAAATATGAAAAAGCCCAACTAAACAGAATTATCACTATCGTGGTGGCACCAGACATAGAGTAGGTTTGTATCACTATTCATTTCTACTTGAATAAAGCCGAACCAGGCCTTATATAAGGCCAAGATCATGCATGTATATCATGTTGTCTGAATTGCTATGACAATACAAGCGTACCCGAAAATACGAAACAACAATAATGAAAACAAATCCAATACACCACGCATGCATGAGTTTAGGGTACATGCAATGGGAGAATCATAGCTAGTATCATGCATGTTAACTAGGAAATTTTACTAAGGTCACATGAAATTAAATGAAAAAAGAGAGGGTTTGATGAGGACATCAATACCATTGTTACACCCACAGTCCCTGTTGTTATACATACTGGACCAATTACTAGAGCTCGCGCACGCCAATTAAATTACCAGGTACTTTCGTTTATTGGTAACAATTCTAATGTTCATGAGAATATGATGTTGCCTAAAATAGATACATTTGTGTTGATTACTAATGAAGGGCCTAGCATGGACAAGAGGGATGAAAACTGGAGCAGGAACAAGCATGGAGTTAAAGACACGCGCGAAGGGACCCAGAACGGCGTTTCTAGTGCAGATTTCAGCACTTTGAAGCCCCCGTGATGACATACAAGGACATGGACGAAATATACAAGATGCCTATTAATAAAATTCGTCCATAGCTTAACATAGGTGTTGCGCCACCTTATTTTTGGGCCAGGCCCATACAATTTCGAAATACAACTTAATAGGTTGGTTTTAGAGTATGTGTTGTAGGGGAAACGACTCAGGAGGTGTCTTAGTCCCACCTTGCCAAATATGGACGCAATCCCCTCCTTTTTTCCTCTATAAATACAACCCTTGGGGCACCATTTAGACTTGGGTTTTGTTTAGATTAAAAGTTCGCCATAGTTGCAACTTCGCGTTCTTTGTTTGTGTTCTATGACCAGACCAAGACGTCACAGAACCCCACTTTTATTAATAAAGCTTTCCTCTTATATTCGCAATATTCAGATTGCAATTTCAGTTTGTTGCTTGTTCTTCATTTGCGTGCAGTAAATAGACCCTCGTGATTAGGTTGATCGTGCTCCGGCGTGGTCAATAACCTATCAGAGTTGGTTTAGCGATTGCTAAGGCACGACGTCCTCTCACGTTCGTAGTTGCCTCGTCAAAGTCAACTTCCACCGAAAACGATAACCAACATCTCATCCAAACATCGGGACACCTTTGCCTCTATCAAGTGGTATCAGATTTCATGTTGCTCGGTGAGATTTTATTAGTTTTTCGTAGTTTAAATCACTTGTGTTCTGCATACCTACACTCCATGAAAAGCCAACAAAAAATTAGCGTTAGATCATCATATTCGAACCAATCTGAGCCTTTTTGCAATTTTCTGTTAGGTGTTTTGCTTTGTTGAATTTGCGGTCGCATCGTCGTTTCGAGTTGCTGGTCTTAGCGACTAGTCTTTTAGAGTTTTGAGTTATGTTCACAAGTTGTCACTCCGTCGCCGCACCATCTTCATCACCGCTGCCATATGCCACGCCATCGTCATCACCGCTGCCATATACCACCTTACAATTGTCATCACCGCTTCCATATACCACCTTACAATCGTCATCACCGCTTCCATATACCACCATACCATCATCATCACCACCGCCATATACCACCACCGCAGATCTGCCATCAATCAGAGTCCAGCTATACCACCACATATCCGCTACCAATCCGAGTCCACATATACCAGAACATATCCACCACCAATCTGAGTCCTTTCCATATTCGGTTTTCTTTCGAGATTGATTTGTCATCAAATTCGTTTTTCCTTGCCTGAGTAGGTTTCGAAAAAAAGATCTCGAGACCCCCGGGACGTTTTTAGGTCAAATTTTAGGTATATGGAAATATTTTTCTCTATACTTTTTTTAGGCTTTCCTGAGCGTTTTGAGACACTCACCATCATAGTGATTTTTTGTCGCACTTATTGGTCGTCGCAGCCCCGAAACTTTCCCAAAAAAAAAATAGTCAAAAAATTTCGTGCATATCTTGTTTTTAGACCTTCAGAAGAGTTTTGAGACACTCGCCATTATAGTGATTTTCTGGAAAAAAAGAGCACAAAAAAAGAGCAAACCAAAATCATAGTGTGCTTTTCCCTTGATTACATGTCGCGCCATGATTTTGTTGGTGTTCTAGGCTCGCGTCTCTAGTACAGTCTAGCCTAGGTCCAGCACAGTATCGCTGTTGAGCGTTTATTCAACTTTGCATACCTGAATTGATTATTGCTTACCCTTTTTGCTACCATGTTATAAGTCATCCTATATTCACATACACCTACGTCGTGTGTTTTGACTCCACCTGGTAATCGCTCTATACAAGCTTTTGAGAGTTTTTTACTGCAATAGTTGCCGCTCACTGCCTGCTGCTTGGTACGAACTTGTAAGAATTTGAGATTCGCTTGACGGATTTATGACACACCGCCACCACCGCCACCACTTCCTAGTAGTATGTAGGTTCATATTCGTGTGTGTTCTTATCATTGCTAACCATGAAAGGATCACAAGACGACGAGATCAAATGGGAGAGCATGAAAAACATGGAGCTCCATGATAAATTCCAATAAATGATGGGTGAACAGGTGCATGACCTGATGAACAGCTTTGGAGAGGCCAATGCCAAGCTAGATGGTTTGGAGAAGACGTCCGAGACCAAGATTGAGGCCAATTTCAATGAAGTACTCGCATGTATACCACTGGTTGCACCTGTTGCACCTCTTCAACAACAACACCGCCTTCCGAATCACGTGGGGCGCACACAACGTGTGCCCTTCGAGGAAGGCCAACATTCTGGTGCCATTGGTTCCGTGGCTGCTGTTGTAACTACCGTTGATCAGAACGTTGACTATGATGGTGATTACAATAAGGAAGAAGAGGTTTCTCCAAATCAGAATCAGGGGCAACCACTAGCACAAGCACCAGGTAGTCCACGAGGCTACGATCGCAGCGGTAGGGCTGCACCACCCCCTCGGGTATGGGATCATGATCATCTCCCTAAGCTAAAATTGAATATTTCACCGTTTGAGGGTAGATACATTCCTAATGTATATCTTACTTGGGAGTTAGAAACAGAACAACATTTTACATGCTTACAATTTCCCAATGATAGACGTGTTGTTGCTGCTGTTTGTGCATTCACTAGTTTTGCTTGTGTTTGGTGGTCTGGACATTGTAGAATACATCATGATAATATGTTGGGGAACGTTGCATGGGAAATAAAAAATTTCCTACGCTTCACAAAGATCAATCTAGGAGATGACCATCTACGAGAGGAGAGATTGCATCTACATACCCTTGTAGATCGCTAAGCGGAAGCGTTTAAGAAACGTGGTTGATATAGTCGAACGTCTTTGCGATCCAATCACGATCCGTCCCGCGAACTCCCGATCAAGTGCTGAACGGATGGCACCTCCGCGTTCAGCACACGTACAGCTTGATGACGCCGTCACCTCCTCGATCTAGCGAGCGATGGTGAAGTAGTAGCCCGAGTGCTCCGGCAGCACAACGGCGTGGTGAGGTGGTGGTAGTGGAATCTTAGCAAGGCTTCGTCGTGCGTTATGAAGAGGAGAAGAACTACGAGGGAGAGGAGGGGCAGCGCCGTAGCACGTTGTGGTGCGGCTACCCTCTCTCTCTCCCTCTATATATAGGGGAAGGGAGGAGGGGAGGGCGCCCTAGGGTTTCTCCTAGGGGCCGGCGGCCAAGGGGGTGGCAGCCAGGGTTTGGGTGGCCCCCCTCCCAAGGTGCCTTGCCACCCAAGTTTAGGGTGGCCGGCGGCCCTAGGGGGTGTGGCCCCCTTCCCAGCCGAGTGGGCTGGGGTTTGGGCGGCGCTCAGCCCCTTGTGGGCTGGTGTGCCCCCTCTCCTTGGCCCATGAGCCCCCCAACACTTGTCGGAGCCCCCCGAAACCCATTTCGGTACTCCGTCGAATCCCCGGTATGCCCCGGAACACTTCCGGACTCCGATACCCTTCATACTATATATCAATATTCACCTCCGAACAATTCTGGAGTTCCTCGTCACGTCCGGGATCTCATCCGAGAATCCAAACAACCTTCGGTCACCAACATAATAACTCGACTATACTTATATCGTCACCAAACGTTAAGTGTGTAGACCATATGGGTTCGAGAACTATGCAGACATGACCGAGACTCCTCCACGGTCAATAACCAATAGCGGGACCTGGATGCCCATATCGGTTCCTACATATTCTATGAAGATCTTTATCGGTCGAACCACGATGTCAAGGATTCAGTTAATCCCGTACATAGTTCCCTTTGTTCATCGGTATGTTACTTGCCCAAGATTCGATCGTCGGTATCTCCATACCTAGTTCAATCTCGTTACCGGCAAGTCTCTTTACTCGTTGCATAATACAAGATCTTGTGGCTAACTCTTTAGTCACTATCCTTGCAAGCTCATTATGATGTTGTATTACTGAGTGGGCCCTGAGATACCTCTCCGTCACACGGAGTAACAAATCCCCGTCTTGATCCATGCCAACTCAACAGACACCCTCGGAGATACCTGTAGAGCATCTTTATAGTCACCCAGTTACGTTGCGATGTTTGATACACACAAGGTACTCCTCCGGTGTCAGTGAGTTGCATGATCTCATGCTCATAGGAACAGATACTTGACATGCAGAAAACAATAGCAATAAACTTGACACGATCATATGCTACGTTCATAGTTTGGGTCTTATCCATCACATCATTCTCCTAATGATGTGATCCCGTTATCAAATGACAACTCATGTCCATGGCCAGGAAACCTCGACCATCTTTGATCAACGAGCTAGTATATTAGAGGCTCACTAGGGACACAGTGTTGTCTATGTACCCACACATGTATTTGAGTTTCCAATCAATACAATTCTAGCATGGATAATAAACAATTATCATGAACAAGGAAATATGATAATAACTAATTTATTATTGCCTCTAGGGCATATTTCCAACATAATATCCCTTCTACTTGGGCTGTTTTGAAAACTGATATGCATACTTGTTGGGTTCCACCATATTATCAACGTGAATTACTTCAAAATTTGCAGCATTTAAGACAAGGAAAAAATTATGTAGAGGAATATTATCAGGAATTACAAACTTGCATGATTACATGTGGTATTGTTAAGGAGAATGAAGCTATGCTTGCATGTTTTATGGGTGGATTAAATAGGGAGATTCAGACTATCTTAGAATATGAGGAGTATAACACTATCACTCGTTTATTCCATCTTCCTTGCAAAGCTAAAGGTGAAGTGCAGGATCGACAGGCGCTGGTGAGAACTAATTTTTCTACAGGTCGAACTTCATTATGGACACCACGTACATCATCTACTTCCACACGTCTTGCTGCACCACCCCCTACTTTAGCCGCCAACTCCAACAGAGTTACAAGAAAATAGGCACCTCTACCACCCTCCACAAAGGGCACACCTTCGGGGCCTGCACAGAGCTCTTCTTCATCCATGGCATCCACAGGGCAAACACATGAGGTTATTTGTCGTCATTTCAAGGGTGGAGGTCACTATGCGAGAGAATGTCCATCAAAGCGTGTGATGATTGTTATTGAGGATGGTGGATATGCATCCGTTAGTGATTATGATGAGGAGACTTTGGCTCTTATTGCAAGTGAATAGCAGGGTGCCGAGAATACTGAACCAGAGACACAATACATGGCTGATGACTATGCTGACATGTATGAAAGTTTAGTTGCTCAACATGTTTTAAGTGTGCAGGTAACACAGGCTGAGAAAAATCAGAGGCACAATTTGTTCCTACAAAGGGAATCGTGAAGGAACGTTCTGTTCGTGTCATCATTGATGGAGGGAGTTGCAACAACTTGGCTAGCATGGAGATGGTGGAGAAGTTATCTCTCACCACCAGACCGCATCCTCATCCTTATTACATACAATGGTTCAACAACAGTGACAAAGTTAAGGTTACACGTACTGTTTGTGTGCACTTTAGCATTGCTGCATATGTTAATTGTTGATTCTGATGTGGTACCCATGCAAGCATGCTCCATTTTACTTGGTAGACCATGGAAATTTGATAAAAAATATGTACACCAGGGTAGGAAAAATCGGTATACTCTTGTTCATAAGGAAAAAATATTACTTTGCTTCCTATGTCTCCTGAACATATTTTGAAAGATGACATTGCTAGAGCTAGTAAAGAAAAATAGGAGCAAAATAAGAGTGAAAATCAGATTGTGACTAAAGAGTTTGAGCAACACAATAAGCCTAATAAACCATCATCTACTGTTGCATCTAAGATAAAATTGAAAAGTGGATGTTTACTTGCCACCAAATCTGATATTACTAATCTGGACTTTACTAAATCTGTTTGCTATGCTTTTGTGTGCAAAGAGGTATTATTTTCATTTGATGATATGCCTCCCTCTTTGCCTCCTACTATCACTAACATTTTGCAAGAGTTCGCTGACGTCTTTCCACAAGACGTGCCACCAGGATTACCACATATTCGAGGGATTCAGCATCAGATTGACTTAATTCCCGATGCACCGCTACCCAACCGTGTGCCATACCGTACCAATTCAAATGAGATGAAGGAGATTATGTGTCAAGTACAGGAGCTGCTCGACAAAGGTTATATACGCGAATCCCTAAGTCCTTGTGTTGTTCCTATTATTCTAGTGTCGGAAAAGGATGGTACATCACGCATGTGTGTTGATTGTAGATGCATTAATAATATTACTATTCATTATTGTCATCCTATTCCTAGGCTAGATGATATGCTTGATGAATTAAGTAGCTCTATTATTTTCTGCAAAGATTATTTGCGTAGTGGATACCATCAAATTTGTATGAAATTGGGAGATGAATGGCAAACAACATTTAAAACTAAGTTTGGATTATATGAGTGGTTAGTCATGCCTTTTGCGTAAACTAATGCACCTAGTACTTTCGTGAGATTAATGAACAAAGTTTTACATGCTTTCATTGGGCGATTTGTGGTATTATACTTTGATGATATACTGGTTTATAGCAAATCTTTGGAAGAACATTCAGAACATTTACGTGATGCTTTTATTGCTCTACGTGATGCACCTTTGTTTGGTAACCTTTGGAAGTTCACCTTTTGCACCGACCGAGTATCTTTTCTTGGCTATATTGTTACTCCATGGGGAATTGAAGTTGATAAAGCCAAGATTGAAGCTATTGAGAGTTGTCCGCAACCCAAAACGGTTACACAAGTGAGGAGTTTTCTTGGCCTTACTGGTTTCTATAAGTGTTTTGTGAGGGATTTCAGCACCATTGTTGCACCTCTCAATGAGCTTACAAAGAAGGATGTTCCTTTTGTTTGGGGTACTGCACAGGAAAAAGCCTTCACGGTGTTGAAAGATAAGATAACAGATGCTCCTTTACTCCAACTTCCTGATTTTAATAAGACTTTTGAGCTTGAATGTGATGCTAGTGGAATTGAAATAGGAGGTGTGTTATTACAAGATGGTAAACCTGTTGCATACTTTTCTGAAAAATTGAGTGAGCCTAGTTTGAATTATTCTACTTATGATAAGGAATTATATGCTCATGTTCGAACTTTGGAAACATGGCAACATTATTTATGGCGCAAAGAATTTGTTATACATTCTGATCATGAATCTTTGGAACATATTAAAAGTCACGCAAATCTGAACCGTAGACATGCTAAATGGCTTGAATTCATTGAGACTTTCTATTATGCCATTAAACACAACAAGGGTAAAGAAAATGTTATTGCTGACGCATTGTCTCGTCGTTATACTATGCTTTCACAACTTGACTTCAAAATATTTGGTTTGGAGACCATCAAAGATCAATATGTGCATGATGTTGAATTTAACGATGTGATGCGGAATTGTAAAGAAGGGCGAACATGAAACAAGTTCATCATTAATGATGGATTTGTGTTTCGTGCTAACAAGTTATGCATTCCAGCTAGCTTCATTCGTCTTTTGTTGTTGCAGGAGGTGCATGGAGGAGGATTAATGGGATACTTTGGCGTGAAGAAGATGGAGGACGTACTTGCTACACATTTCTTTTGGCCAAAGATGAGACGGTATGTTGAGCAATTTATTGCTCGCTGCACTACATGTCAAAAAACTAAGTCACTATTCAATCCTCATGGTTTATATATGCCTTTGCCTGTACCTAGTGTTCCATGGGAGGATATATCTATGGACTTTGTGTTAGGTTTACCTCAAACAAAGAAGGGGAGGGATAGCATATTTATTGTCGTGGATAGATTTTCAAAAATGGCACACTTTATACCATGTCATAAAAGTGATGATGCTACTAATGTTGTTGATTTGTTCTTTCGTGAAATTATTCGCTTGCATGGTGTGCTGAATACAATTGTTTCAAATCGTGATACTAAGTTTCTTAGCCACTTTTGAAGACATTTATGGGCTAAGTTTGGGACTAAACTGCTTTTTAGTACTACATGTCACCCACAAACTGATGGACAAACTGAACTAGTCAATAGAACATTGTCTACCATGCTTAGGTCTGTTTTGAAGACTAACCTAAAAATGTGGGAAGAATGCTTGCCTCATATTGAATTTCCTTTGCTGCATTCTACTACTAATATGTGCCCTTTTGAAGTTGTGTATGGTTTCCTACCTCGTGCACCTATTGATTTGTTGCATCTTTCATCTTTGGAGAAGGTTAATTTTGATGCTAAACAATGTGTTGAATTGATCATAAAAATGCATGAGTTAACTAAGGAAAACATTAAGCGTATGAATGCTAAATACAAACTTGCTAGATATAAGGGTAGAAACATGTTGTCTTTGCACCTGGAGATCTTGTTTGGTTACATTTGCGTAAGGATAGATTTCCTGATTTGCGAAAATCAAAGCTAATGCCACGTGCTGATGGTCCTTTTAAGGTGTTAGAGAAAATAAATGATAATGCATATAAACTTGAGCTGCCTGCAGATTTTGGGGTTAGTCCCACTTTTAACATTGCAGATTTGAAGCCTTATTTGGGTGAGGAAGATGAGCTTTCGTCGAGGACGACTTCATTTCAAAAAGGGGAGGATGATGAGGACATCAATACCATTGTTACACTCATAGCCCCTGCTGCTATACATACTGGACCAATTACTCGAGCTCGTGCATGCCAATTAAATACCATGTACTTTCGTTTCTTGGTAGCAATTCTAATGTTCATGAGAATATGATGCTTCCTAAAATAGATACATTTGTGTTAATTACTAATGAAGGGCCTAGCATGGACAAGAGGGATGAACACTGGAGCAGGATCAAGCATGGAGATGAAGGCGCGCGCGAAGGGAACCAGAACGGCGTTTCTAGTGCAGATTTCAGCACTTTCAAGCCCCCATGATGACATACAAGGACATGGACGAAATATACAAGATGCCTATTCATAAAACTCATCTGTAGCTTAACATAGGTGGTGCACCACCTTATTTTTGGATCAGGCCCATGTAATTTCAAAATACAACATAATAGGCTGGTTTTAGAGTCTGTATTGTAGGAGAAACGACTCAGGAGGTGTCTTAGTCCCACCTTGCCAAAGGTGGACGAAATCCCCTCCTTTTTCCTCTATAAATACAGCCCTAAGGGCACCGTTTAGACTTGGGTTTTGTTTAGATTAAAAGTTCGGCATAGCTGCACTTCGCGTCCTTCGTTTGTGTTCTACGACCAGACCCAGACGTCACAGAACCCCACTTCCATTAATAAAGCTTTCCTCTTATATTCGCAATATTCAGACTGCAATTTCAGTTTCTTGTCTGTTCTTCATTTGCGTGCAGGAAATAGACCCTTGTGGTTAGGTTGATCGTGCTCTGGCGTGGTCAATAACCTCTCGGAGTTGGTTTAGCGATTGCTAAGGCGCGACGTCCTCACACGTTCATAGTCGGGTCGTCAAAGTCGACTTCCACCGAAAACGATAACCACCATCTCATCGAAACATCGGGACACCTTCGCCTCTATCAAGCTTGAGTATTATATATGATATCATATAATAATAAATTGTATGCTATTTGTGATACATGACAATAAATATGATCATCTAAAATATTAATTTATAATACTATACACTATGAAGATAGTATTATATATTAGTATCGTATGCTTGATACTCCTCACTGTGAGTAGTCTTCGCATACATGAAACGCGAACATATGTAGACTGTTTGAGATGTCCTTTTTCCATAGTTGTCCATTCATGATTATTATATTTTCATCACCTTGTGTGCCAGATCAAAAGCAGATATTTCCACATTTTACGAAAAAGGGCAAAGCATCATTAGGATGCACTTTCCATGCTCTCACATAGATTAAATAAAACATAAAGTTGGAGTCTTCTGTTCGTCAACATCAATGTCGTTGTTAGTTTCCACCTTTCGACAAACAAAGATCATTCATTTCATGTTGTGCAATGTGGTTTATGCGTCAACTTGGCAGTCGGGTCGGGTTTGATCGGGTCGACCTCTCCCAAACCCATGCCCAAATAGCTTATCGGGTCTACCATCCACCCACAACCCTACCCATGGGCATAGAATCAAACCCATGCCCGAACCCTTGGGGTAACCCGACCCAATGGGCTGCCCATCGGGTCTGACCGCACTGCACTTGTGTTCGTGTTCTCGTCTATTATATAAACATCGATACATTCGCTTCTTCTTTTCGCTAGCGAGGTGGCACTATTATGAGCTACCGAGCCAGCAAGATGCATGAAACATTACGACATGGGCCTATGGCTGAACTAGTCAAGTCTTGGGCCTAATGAAACATGTGAATGGTTGTGTTCTTATTATAAGCGTGGACACTGAGAGAAGCGAACGCCCATGGATGGTTGTGTTTGGCCTGCTAGCCGTGGCTTGTTATTTCTTCTACTGCTACTAGTTCTCTTAGCATATACTAGTATTTCAATTTCAGCCACATGTCAATTAATTGGGCGACCCATGGGCAAGAACTTATGTCCATACCCTACACATGACAAATCGGGTTACCCATCGGGCTTACCCATGGGTGAACATGCCGACCCATACCCTACCCATTCAGATCGGGTGCCCATGGGCGCCGTCGCCTATGGGTCGGATTGCCGGGTTGAGTTATGTGTATCCAACTTCAGCCACCAAAATAGATATAATAGTGTCATGCATGATGCACCCATTGAATGGTGGGATGCCATGTGGAAGTGGTAAATGATGATAATTTTTTAGTGTGTGATCCAACTCATTTAAGTCTGTGGTGCACATGCATGGACTATGGGCACACGCCCCCACAAACACTAAGTAAAACAGTCATTCACAGAAGTGGAGTTTTTTAGCTCGAGCTCAAATGAGCTCGGTGAACAGTAAAAGCCCGTGAGGACTAATGCTTCAGAACAACTACCTTTGGTTTTGTCTTGTTTCTTGCAGGAATTTCAAGATGTTTCCCCGCTGAGCTACCCCGGGACTACCACCTAAAAGAGGGATCGAACACCGCATCGACCTCATACCCGGCGCACCACTTCCAAACAAGGCTCCCTACCACGTCAACCCCGACGAGACTAAGGAGATACAAAGGCAAGTGCAAAAACTCCTAGATAACGGGCATGTACGCGAGAGCTTAAGCCCATGTGCGGTTTCGGTTATTCTTATGCCTAAGAAAGATGGTAGTATGCGTATGTCTTTCGATTGCCGTCCCATTAATGCTATCACCGTTCGGTATCTCCATCCAATTCCACGCCCTGATGACATGCTAGATGAACTATGTGGTGCCACAATTTTCTCTAAAATTGATCTTAAAAGTGGTTACTATCAAATACGCATGCAAGAAGGTGATGAATGGAAAATGGCTTTCAAAACCAAATTTGGTCTTTATGAATGGTTGGTTATGTCTATGGGCTATCTCAAGCACCTAGTACATTCATGCATGTGATGCATTATGTCCTTCGACATCATATTGGTTATTGTGTTGTCGTATACTTTGATGATATTGTTGTGTTTAGCAAATCTCTAGAGGAGCATGTTGCACATGTTAGGGAAGTATTGCAAGTTCTTAGAAAAGAGCAACTTTATGCCAACATGGAGAAATGTACTTTTGGTGTAGACAAGCTTGTTTTCCTTAGATTGTTGTCTCCTCTAAGGGTGTCCAAGTAGATGAATCTAAAATTAATGCTATTAAAACTTAGTCAACTCCCACGAACTTGCAACAAGTGCGTAGTTTCCTTGGGTTAGTGTAGGACCGAAAGTATGTCTAGAGGGGCGGATTAGACTACTTGACCAAATAAATATCCTACCTTTTCCCAATTTTAAGTGTTGGCAGATTTTAGCAATGATAGCAAGTAAAGTACACCCTACACATGCATGTCTAAGAGTATAGCAGCGGAAAGTAGCAACAAGCATGTATAGTAGAGGATAGGAAGGAAGATCAAACGCAGTTTGTAGACACGAAGATTTTTCCCGTGGCTCCGATAGGTGGTGCTATCGTACGTCCAAGTTTATGGAGTCTTCAACCCACGGAGGGTAACGGTCGCGAGAGTCCACGGAGGGCTCCACCCATAAGGGTCCACGAAGTAGCAACCTTGACTATTCCATAACGGCTTCCGTCCACGAAGGACTAGCCTCACTATGGGTAGATCTTCACGAAGTAGGCGATCTCCTTGCCCATACAAACTTCTTGGTTCAACTCCACAACACGAAGTAGGAGGCTCCCAAGTGACACCTAACCAATATAGGAGGCACCACCCTCCAAAAGGTAATAGGCTCGGCAATGTCGATGAACTCCTTGCTCTTGTGCTTCAAGATGATAGACTCCTCAACACACAATCACTCTCTCACAGATTTGGCTATGGTGGAAGAGATTGAATTGGTGGAAAGCAACTTGGGGAGGCTAGAGATCAAGATTCATATGGATGGAGTCGAATAGCTTGATCTCAACACATGAGTAGGTGGCTCTCTCTCAGAAAATATGATGGGGCAAGTATGGAATAGTTCTGAGTGCTTCTCTTTCGAGTGGGTGGTGGTGAAGGGGTATATATAGGCATCCCCAAAAATCCAACTGTTACACCTAAAGTGACCAACTCGGTGACACCGATGTGTTAATCTCGGTGGTACAGAAGTGACCAAAAGGTGGCAACTTTTGAATCTCGGTGGTACCAATTAGGTAACCAACGGTCAAATTACGCAACTCGGTGACGCCGATCCAACAAACCCGGTGGTACCGATTTTGTGAATAGGGGTAACAGAAAGTTGGCAACCCAACCTCGGTGGCACCGAAGTGGAATAGGTTGCACCGATGTGCTAGGGTTTGGCATGGGTCTGTCTGATTTTGGGAATCGGTGGCACCGAGTGGGAATTGTTGGTTGCACCGATTTTGGATGTTTGGCTTTGGACAGACTTTTGTCGAAGAGCTTGTGGGTGTTTTTGGTGACTATCTCTTGTGCACGTGGAGCATCTTGTTCACCAACAGTACCTTACCCCCTTTTAATAGTATTGGCGTTCCTACGGACTCAAAGTGATTTCTCACAAAATAAAATGTAGAGTCCTCTTGCTTGAAGCTTTGCCAATACATTTCCTTGCATCTTGGGGTTTCTCCACAATCTCCACAATCCTTTTGCCATCCCTATCATTGAACTTTTCCTGAAATATACTTAGTGGAAAAGATTAGTTCAATGACATATATGTTGTTATTAATTACCAAAACCACCAAGGGAGCAAATGTTCTTTCAATCTCCCCCTTTTTGGTAATTGATGACAACATATAGATCAAAGCTTCGTCATATGATATAATCAATGAATATAATCGTCGCTTTCAGAAGTATGTGATAAGCAAGAGCTCCCCCTAAATTTGTGCATTATTTTAAGTTTGCGTTTGAATGCAAATGCACAATCGATTAGGTACATGGGGCACTCTTTCATGTCACATACAACTTGGTGGTGTGCGAGAAAAGTAATAATGAACATCATAGCACAACACAATCAAGTAAAGGTGAATGACCATCTCATAAGCATCAAAATGATAGGAAATAGTAGCAACACACATCAAGTGTATGATCAAACACCACAAAGTTTAACACATCCAAACCAAAAGATCAAATGTTTTTGAAAAAGCGATAAAAACCAACGCTCTCTCACTCGAAGCCTAAAGATCTATATACAACTTCTCCCCCTTTGGCAACAAGTTACTAAAAAGTTCAAAGAGATATAGCTAATCGTTCTTCTGAGGCAGATCTCCTCTGGTAGTTGATGAAGGAGTCGAGAGAACTGCGTCGGTGAAGATGTCGGCAGACGTCATGGACGGAGTTGGTGTAGCAACTGGAGGTACGGGAGAGCTGATGGAGCAGAAGAGGCTATAGCAGGTGCTGATGAAGTAGGCCTCAACTCTGGAGCTGGCACTGTGGCTGATCTGGCCTGGGTAGTGAACTGAGTGCCTGGCCTGAGAGGAGAGTCATCCTCATCATCTGAAGTGTCGGGACTGGGCACGCTATCAACTTCCTTCTTGAGCTCGTTCACGATCTTGGTCAGCCCATCCACCTTGTCATTTAGGGTCTTGATCCTATTCTCCATGATCCTCACAAGACTATGCTGATTCTCCAATATGTCCTTGATGTCCTTCTGCATGCCCTGAACGGTAGTGATCAAGAGATCCATTTGCTCGTTCATGGATCTAGGGATTTGAGCACTAGTGGCTCTAGCTGCCTCTGCCTCTACCTGTGCTGCAGCTAAGGTGGGATGATCTGGGTTCATCACCACAACATTATCCTCAAGATTTGGCTGTAGGGGCAAGTGTGGCCTGTCAAGAGCAAAAATGTGCTTCTCCAGCTTGGAGTTGATGATCATCTGAATGTAGGGTGCATAGCAGCATGAGCGCTTCTGATCAGCAGCAACCCTCTTCACAGTCTCTACTATCAAGTCCATCACCCTTATCCTGGTGTGTCTATCAAGATGGATCAGCATGTTGATGGAATAGCCTCTAATCATCTTCTCATCTCCAGACTTAGGCATCAAAGTGTGCCTCAAGATGGTGTTCATGGTGCGGGGGCCATCCTGGAGGAAGTAAATGGATCCTAACTTGTGAGATTTCAAGTTGGCAGCAGGGATCTCATTCTACATGTTCTTCATAGAATCATGGCTCTCCTTGGATTCAGAATAGACATCCAAATCTCCATCTTCCACCTTTGGGACTCCTAAGATGGCAGCCCATTCCTCAACAGTAGATTCATACCTTGCTCCTTCAGTCATCCACACAATCCTACAATCTCCATAGAAGTGAGCAGTGGAGTAGAATTGCATGATCATCTCATCGTTCCATGTAGTGAATTCCTTGCCAACAAATTCATCTAAGCCAATGCAATGAAAGTTGTCTTGAACATTTGGGAAGTAATCTTCATTTGCCTTCATGTACTTCCAATCAACGTATCTCATGTCACTCACAGTTGGACTCTTATCAAGCAAGATTGTCTCATAGAAATCTTGTTGCTCCTTGGTATAAAACCTGTAGTCCATAGCTGTTTTCCTCCTCTGAGCATATGGATCAATTGCTCTCCATTCCCTCAAACCAGAATCCTTCCTCTTCGTCATGTCCTCAGCAAGCAAGTGGCTGGCATTGTCCTCTGGAAGGTGTGGTCTTAGCTTCATCAAAGTAGTCATATCATCATCATCCTCAGCTTCCCTAAAGGTGGAGGTCTTGTTCTTACTGGAAGCTGGTATCTCTCTGGAGAACCTCTTAGGCTTTTCAGCAGCAGCCTTCTTGGGAGCAGACTTGGTGCTCTTGGAAGTGGTGGCCTTAGGCATAGCATCTGCCATAAGCTTCTTATTCTTCTTGGGAGGGGCCTTTGCAGCTGGCTCTACCTCCTCCTCTTCAGCAGCTGCCTCCTCTGGATCCTCAATCATAGAGGTAGGCCTGCCTACAACATGTGTGATCCTCTTCCTGGATTTCTTCTTCTCCCCTGCCTTCTTAGGCATAGACTTCTTTGGGGGTGACTCAAGGTGAAGAGTCATAGTTTCCCTTGAGCTCTCAGGTGCTCTAGCTGACCCAGAGCTGGCATACTCCTTCCTGATAGCTTTCTTCTTCTTGGA
Organism: Elymus sibiricus; assembly: GCA_039707655.1. Classification (NCBI taxonomy): domain Eukaryota; kingdom Viridiplantae; phylum Streptophyta; class Magnoliopsida; order Poales; family Poaceae; genus Elymus; species Elymus sibiricus. The sequence goes on along the minus strand of CM077669.1, from coordinate 320,490,438 downwards.
TGAAGAAGCAGCAGCAGTGGTGTTCTTTGCAGTGTCATCCTTCTTGGACAGCTCCTCAGGAATAAAGTCCTCATCCTCCTCATTTGATTTGAGGTTCCTTCTTGTCCTTGTAGCAGCCTTGGGTAAATCAGGAGAACTAGGAATGTAATCATAGCTCCCCTCAGGACCAGTGCCTGAGCTCATGTCAACACTCTGCTCTTTGAGATCATTCTGACTGTCTTCAGCATCTGACATATCTGACCCTGTGAACAGAGTATCGAAGAGTGGAAGGGATGAGTCATCACAAAATGCAGACATTTTCAAAAGATTGAACTAAGATTTCTTAAATTTTGCATTCTGCCAACTGTATGTCGGTACAACCGAAGCAAATTTTTCGGACCCATCGAGACAGACATCCTACTTTCCAGGAACTTGGCACCATTTTCGGCCACACCAAAAATTGGCACTCGGTTCCACCGAGGTGTTCTCAGTTTGCCAGAAAAAACGAATCGGTGCTACCGATTCTTTTGTGTCGGTTCTACCGAGATTCATGTGGCGGACGGCAAAACCTAAAAAATCATTCGTTCTGTAGGACCGAAAGTATGTCTAGAGGGGGGTGATTAGACTACTTGACCAAATAAAAATTCTACCTTTTCCCAATTTTAAGTGTTGGCATATTTTAGGAATGATAGCAAGTCAAGTACACCCTACACATGCATGTCTAAGAGTTTAGTAGCGGAAAGTAACAAGAAGCATATGTAGTAGAGGGTAGGAAGTAAGATCAAACGCAATTTGTAGACACGAAGATTTTTCCCATGGTTCCGATAGGTGGTGCTATCGTACGTCCACGTTTATGGAGTCTTCAACCCATGGCGGGTAACGGTCGCAAGAGTCCACGGAGGGCTCCACCCATCAAGGTCCACGAAGTAGCAACCTTGACTATTCCATAACGGCTTCTGTCCACGAAGGAATAGCCTCACTATGGGTAGATCTTCATGAAGTAGGCGATCTCCTTGCCCGTACAAACTTCTTGGTTTAACTCCACAACACGAAGTAGGAGGCTCCCAAGTGACACCTAACCAATATAGGAGGCACCACCCTCCAAAAGGTAATAGGCTCGGCAATGTCGATGAACTCCTTGCTCTTGTGCTTCAAGATGATAGACTCCTCAACACACAATCACTCTCTCACAGATTTGGCTATAGTGGAAGAGATTGATTTGGTGGAAAGCAACTTGGGGAGGCTAGAGATCAAGATTCATATGGATGGAGTGGAATGGCTTGATCTCAACACATGAGTAGGTGGCTCTCAGAAAATTGGATGGGGCAAGTATGGAATAGTTCTGAGTGCTTCTCTTTCGAGTGGGTGGTGGTGAAGGGGTATATATAGGCATCCCCAAAAATCCAACCGTTACACCTAAATTGACCAACTCGGTGACACTGATGTGTTAATCTCGGTGGTACCGAAGTGATCAAAAGGTGGCAACTTTTGAATCTCGGTGAGACCGATATATAAATCTCGGTGGTACCGATTAGATGACCAACGGTCAGATTGCGCAACTCGGTGACACCGATCCAACAAACTCGGTGGTACCGATTTTGTGAATCGAGGTAACAGAAAGTTGGCAACCCAAACTCGGTGGCACCGAAGTGGAATCGGTTGCATCGATCTGCTAGGGTTTGGCATGGGTCTATCTGAGTTTGGGAATCGGTGGCACCAAGTGGAAATTGTTGGTTGCACAGATTTTGGATATTTGGCTTTGGACAGAGTTTTGTGGAAGAGCTTGTGGGTCTTTTTGGTGACTATCTCTTGTGCACGTGGAGCATCTTGTTCACCAACAGTACCTTACCCCCTTTTAATAGTATTGGCTTTCCTATGGACTCAAAGTGATTTCTCACAAAGTAAAATGTAGAGTCCTCTTGCTTGAAGCTTTGCCAATCCATTTCCTTGCATCTTGGGGTATCTCCACAATCCTTTTGCCATCCCTATCATTGAACTTTTCCTGAAATATGCTTAGTGGAAACATTAGTTCAATGACATATATGTTGTTATTAATTACCAAAACCACCAAGGGAGCAAATGTGCTTTCACGTTCGCTATTCTACTGGAGTTTCTTGTGGACGAATCAATCTCAAACTATGGCTTATCGATGGAGAAGCCCTAATGCACAAGAATTGGAGGTGGGAGCGCAAGAGGGGGTGAAATCGTACCCTAGCTTGGTGACGACTTCGCTACGGCGGCGACGGGGGAGAGGATTCCATCGACGGCAGAGACTTCCAACGGCGGAGGCGCTTGGGAAGACACAGGCGATGACCAGGGGCCTTTTTTCAGCAGCAAGGGTTTTGGAGGGGGCGATGGTTGAAGAATAGATTTCAAAAGTCGGGTCCGCCTCTATATAAACCCGTGACTGTCGGTGTCACCGATTCTAACTTTTTGGTGTCACCGAGTTCCGCAACTGTCTGCTGACAGGGAAACTCGGTGTAACCAAGAAGATGGAATCGGTGGTACCGAGATGGAAAACCAGATCAACCCTGGGCATTCGGTGAGACCGAGATTTTGGGTTGGTTCCACCGAGATGCACTTGGGAGGTTTTTAATGGTCATTCCTTTGTCGATACGGAACTCCGAGTGCTCCTCACACAGCGAGATCGAAAAGTCCTTGTTCAAATTTTGTGATGCAGCAAGAATGGAATATGAGGTAAGAAAGCATAGATAGCTAGAGAGTAGTCCTAGGCATTCTTGTCCATCCAATTGGCAAAAGAAAAATCAAAAGACAAATAGCAACAATTGGATGTCCTCGAATGGGTAAATAAATGCAGACCAACATGCTCACACAATAAGATGTCAAATGAAATATTGGTAAACATGCACATACATACTAGCATCTATCAAGCATTTTAGCGATGACGGGGTCATCTATATATGAGTATATTGACTTAGGAGCCAAGTAAGAATACTTGATCATAGGTCATACTCATCGTTTAAGCACAAGTGGGGTTACCACTTTTACATAAAGCATTTAATGTTGTCACATACTATGAGATGCTTTAACTCAAGTCTTAGAGTAAAGCTCCCCCTTGATGTGACATCCCCCCATAGGAGGGATAAACTTACCTTGGGTTTTGTCGATGAAGACTTCATGTTGGTGATGTAGTGGTGGATGCTCAAAGTTGATGAAGATCACCAAGAGTTGGGAGCATCCTTGTTGTTTCCTTACTCTTCTCACCTACATGGGTTAGTCCCAACATACAAGAGACAAATACAAGGATATCTATGGACATGGAGTGCAAAGCATATGTGATGATGTCCATGGATTTGTTGATTACCTTGTCCCTTGCTTACCTTCGAGGGAATGTGTCGGCGTTCTGGGAACGGGGGTACCCAGACCTGCCTACCTGCGGCCCAGGGCATGGCCCACCTCGTCAGCCTAGCACGGCCTGGCGCGACTCCACTCAAGACAAGGCCCACACGAGGACCCCAGGCTCGCGAGGAAGAACAGAACCAGGATCAGCAGGGGTGGGCCTCCTTAGGCCCCCTCTGGAGCGGCGAAGATCTCTATGCGGAACCCGGCCTCAGGAGTCAAGGATGACGCAAGGAAGGACAGGCGGCACCAGCGCGCCAGGCGGAGCAGTTTCCCCTTTGATGCAAAGGGAGTAGGGACGTACGCGGGTTCCCAAAGAGCCTCCCAAAGGTTTCCATTCCGGTGCAACAAGACCACGACCACGAGCCCCGCCGGGCGGATGTCATCGCCGAGCCCACCTCTGCATCATCGACAGCTACTTTGCAGGCGAAGACCACCTTTGGACAAGGCGGGGATGTACTCCTGTCCCCCTTCAAATTTGGCCGTTGTGGGATCCCTTCCCGCCATTGCGATAAGGGAAGAGGACCCGGGCCACTGCTATATATAGAGGCTAGGCTGCACCGTAGAGAGGGACTGGACCACAAGGCTAGCAGAAGACCAAGAACACCACTAAAGCGCCCTCACGAGGCTTCTCACCGCTGTACTAGTTCATCCGCCACACCTCCCCGAGAGCCAATCCACCAAAGCAGGAGTAGGGTATTACGCTTCGCAGCGGCCCGAACCTGGGTAAACCACCGTGTTCATCTTCTTCCTCATCATCGTGCGAGTTCGCCGTAGTAACCATCAAGCAGCGAGCTAAGTAGGGCGAAGCTGCGGGGGATCTTCACACACGCCCCTGTGTTCGAACCTTGAGGGTTTCGCGGAGCCCGAAATCCGACATTTGGTGCGCCAGGTAGGAACGATCCTCAACCAGACTGAAGTGCTTGCCTCCTTATTGGTAAAGGATGCAGCGGTACGAGCCTATAGAACAGATCCTGTTCAAGTAAGGTCGGCATGAGCTGGTCGTACGGCACTTGGAGCGTCTCGAAGGTCTCAATGGAGAGGACATTGAGCCCCGCTCCACTGTCGATGAGGGTCTTGGTGACGAGGACGTTGCTGATGGTCGGAGTGCACAGCATGGGGAGCATGCCGGCCATGGCCGAGCACCTGAGCTGATCCCTCGAGTCAAAGGTGATTGCAGTCTGGGACCACTTGAGGGGACGCATGGCCTCGGGCTTTGGGAGAGCCGCGTTCACCTCTCGCGTGAACTGCTTGAAGATGCGGTTCGACGTTGGGGCTTGGGCGCCGCCCAGGATACAGGCTACCGCCCTGACCTCCTGGAAGCCCCCAGCCCCATCGTCTTGCCTGTCCTCTTCCTTCCTTCTGGGTGGTGGTGGTAGTGGTGGTAGGCCAGCCTCACGAGGACGGGCCTCACGAGGCTGGCCACGGCGTGACCCCTTCGGAGGGTCATCGCGCCAGCGGTCCTCCCGAGCCTGATCGTGCCAGCGGTCCTCCCGAGCCTGATCGCGCCAGCGGTCCTCCTGAGGCTGGTCTCGTCACCCCTGACGCGGTTCCCGGTTGTCCCAACGGCCTCCATCGCGGTCTCCGCTGCGTCCGAAGCCACGGTCAGTGCGTCCAGGGCGCCGGCCGAAGTGTTCGGCACGGACCAGCCTGAGTCCCTGGCAGTCGGCGGTGTCGTCGTTGTTGGTGCCATGGAAGATGTAGGTCGGTCTCCCCCCTGCGGGGTGTTCCTCGCCTCGGCTGCGCTTCGCCTCAGGCTCGGCCGCTAGTACCGTTGGGGCCTTGCGCTTCGCCTCCTTGGCTTTGGTCTTCTTTTCCTCTGGCTCTGCCGCCGGAGGCTCACGGAGTGACAGGCGGCCCTCTTCGGCCTTGGCGCACCTGTTCGCCAGGTTGAACATCTCCAGGGCTGAGCACAGTTCGTCGTTCATGGCGAGCTCCTCTTTCATCTTGAGGTCCGTGACGCCGTCGGTGAATGCGGAGATGATAGCCTCATCCGACGCGTTCGGGACCTTGAGGCGCGTAGTCGTGAAGCGTTGTATGAACTTGTGCAGGGTCTCTCCCTCCTGCTGCTTTACACGCCGCAGGTCGTTCACGGTGAGCGCGCGGTCGCGGGTACCTTGGAAGTTGGCGACGAAGCGCTTGCGCAGGTCGTCCCACTACGTGATGGACCCCCCCCCCGGGAGGTTGAGGAGCCAGGAGAGCGCGCCGCCCTTCCCTTGCAATATGTGCCCCTGCTCCCCGGCGTTGTGGTTCCCTCACCGAGAAAGGCAAGGGCGCCCCCGTCGTCGTCGGAGCGGAGAGGAAGAGGAAGTGGGTCGACGTTGAAGAGTAAGTAATCCAGCTCGGCCTTGGTCGCCAGCCGGTAGCTTGAGTATTGATGATTTTCCTTTGCTTGTTAACCAGGAACGCCGCCGCGCTGAAGATGAGGAAGAAGAAGGCGGGCGTCAAGCCGAAGGCGTCTTCCGATGCACCGCCCGCTCCTGTCGTCCCGCCGACGCCTGATGAGGCGCCTGCTGCCGAGGGGGTGGGGGCTCACGAGGCAACCCTCCTGGTCACCGCCGCGGAGCCCCCCGAGCCCCCAATGCCTATTGGCGTGGTCGCTCCTGCCCTCGAGTGCGCGTCGGTGCCGCTGTCTGGAGGGCCGGCCCCAGAGGGCCAGCCGCCCATCGATCCGTCTGTATCCGTCTTGCCCGTGGTCGCTGCGCTGCCTCCAGAGCCTCCTGCTCCTCGTGCTGCTGTCTCCCGGGGGACGTCGCCTGTGATCGCGCAGGCGACTCCTCCGGAGGAGGCCTTGATGCCTTCGTCGCGCGGCCTCGGTGTCCTGGACGGGTCCTTCACCGCTCTGCGTCAAGTTCGGGATGCCCTCGCGGGTACCGACGATCGCCTCGTGAGTGGGCGCCTGGGGCTCCTCTCCGGGTGGCTCCAGGCCGACGCCTCTACCGTGGCGGTCTGGGGCCAGGCCGAGGCCGTCGTGGCAAAGAGCGGGAACTAGGCCGTGTCAGCCAAGGCAGCCTGCGAGGCGGCACTGACCGACGCGGCGTCTGCTGTAGGGCGTTGTGACGACATGGAGTCCCACTTGAGGGTTCTTCAGGAGGAGAAGTCCACGCTTGTGGAGCAGCTGCGTCAGCAGGGGGAAGCGTTCAAGACCTGCAAGGCCCAGCTTGCCGATCGGGACTCCGAGCAGTCCCAGGCGACGGCCGACCGTGCCGCGGCACGAGAGCGCCTGGATGCGCGGGAAAGGGAGGTTGCCCTGGAAAAGGCCCGGCTCGAAACCAGGGAAAAGGCTCTAACTGAGGCCGAGGAGAAAAAGGCCACGGAGCTCAGCGCCCTTCCCCCCGTCGAGCTCAGGCTTCACCAAGCTCTCCACTCCCTCTGCCGAGAAGGGTTTACGGAACCCCTGGTCGCCCCGGAGAGCGGCTTCGCGGAGCTCGCTTCGAAGCTTGTCGAGGCGCTGAAGGGTGCCATTGCCAAGGTGGAGGGGGTCTTGGAGAGCGAGTGCCGCGACCTCTTTTCTGAGGCCGCGACGCGCGTCTTCAGCCATCTTCACCTTCGCGAGCCGGGGTTTGACTTCGACTCTGTGATCCGCCCGGTCGCCCCCAAGGTCCGCAGCAGCGCTGCGGCGGCAGTGAAAGGCGCCGTGGAGGCGCTGGTGAAGAAGTTCACCCGCGTCACCGCTCCTCCGCCTCCTAAAGCTGCAGGGGTTAGCGGCGAAAAACACGACGCCAGCGATGTCGACGACGAGTTCCCCGCGGACGGGACGAGTGGTGGCGGAGGCTCCTCCTGATTCCTCTTCCTTGTTCCCTTCCTGCAACGTTCATCGTGCCTCGCGGAGGCGTTAAACTTGTTTGTATTAGCGAAAACTTTTAATGCTTGTAATAACTGTTGAACTGTGTGATTGCTCTCTTCGCCTTGTTTCCTTCTTGCTTGTTGTGATGCTCTGCGTCGGCAGGGCCCGGCCCCGTGCATACCTCAGCCGCCGTTGGGCCATTCGGATCACCAAGGACGGCTCCAAGGGGTGAGGGGCTACGTGGCCAGTGAGGCTCCTGAGTCGCGATGCTCAGGAGTCCCCCTTGACGTATGAGCAGCCCTCATGAAGGGAACATGGTGAAGATTGGGTTAACTTGGAAATTTTGAACACCGTGCGCTCTGCGTCGGCAGGGCCCGGCCCCGCGCATACCTCAGCCACCGTTGGGCCGTCCGGATCACCAAGGACGGTTCCAAGGGGTGAGGGGCTACGTGGCCAGTGAGGCTCATGAGTCGCGATGCTCAGGAGTCCCCCTTGACGTACGAGCTCCAGCGTCCTCCTTAAGGGTTTTGAGCACTTTGAGCTCTACGTCGGCAGGGCCCGGCCCCGCGCATACCTCAGCCGCCGTTGGGCCGTCCGGATCACCAAGGACGGTTCCAAGGGGTGAGGGGCTACGTGGCCAGTGAGGCTCCTGAGTCGCGATGCTCAGGAGTCCCCCTTGGCGTACGAGCGGCTGCCATACCTTTCCTCGCCGGCTTTTCCTGAGAGGGGCGCGTGAAGACTAGGTTTGGCAGACCTGGGAAGGCGGCGTGTACCATGCTCGGCCCGGTAGTAGCCCCCATGCAGCCCCCTCATGCGAACATCCCAGGGAATGCAGCGAAACGGGGCCGCAAGGAGCCTTCCTGAGGTTGGATGCAGCCGCTGGGGCGCCCTCAGTTGTTTATCCCCAGCACAGGGTGTAGGGCTTCACATTGCGTCGGAATAGTCATTGGTGGACCGTGTTGTCCGCCAGCACGGAGCTGTGGCTTCCACATTGCGTGGGCATAGTCATTGGTGGACCGTGTTGTCCGCTAGCACGGAGCTGTGGCTTCCACATTGCGTGGGAAGGAACCCCTCCGCGTCCTCGGGGGGCTCCGGGCGTGTACAGCCCATTGAGTTCGTACGCGTGGTTGGCACGGTAGAACTGGGAGGTGTATCTGGGAGCTCACGAGGGCGCTTTGGCCTCGCGAGGTCCCTACCTCAAAGGCGGTTTGCGCCTGGGTCTTCTTGTAGATAGCGCCATCCGAGGTCCTGCAAATTTTGGAGAAGCCTACGCCGAACGTGCTCCCTAGGGCCATCGCACGAGAGGGCCAAGCACCAGTGACCCCAGGAGGTGACGTGAGCTCAGCCACTGGATTTATCAATGCTGCAGGGACGGACCCGAGCACAGACGCCGTGCCCAGTCCTCTCATGAGGCGATCGAAGGTAGGATCATTCGGGTGTGGCGACATTCACGCTGGCAAAGAGCCGTGCAGGCAAGGGGAAACGTTAGGAAACAGATCACATGCATGAGAAATTGTTAAAATATGCGTAAATGCGGCGGCTGCAGGGGTACGCCCTGATCGCCTGAGGATAATGCGGCCCGGTGGGCGCCCTCAAACGGAATAAACCTAAACGTTACCTGGCACAGACCAACAAAAAGTCACCTGGCGGCCATGCCGCTGAAGAGTCGAAGCTCCCGTCGTAGCTTGATCTTATACCTCCACGAGTGCGGCCCTCACGAGCCCGTCGTCTCCCGGGGCTCAGGACCCATGCTCGGTCCGGGCATCTCCTCAAACTCCTCGCCGCGTCTCGCCAGGCAAGGTACGAGCATGGCCCGAGCAAGGCGCTAGAACGTGACGCCGGCGTTCGCCAGGCCAAAGGGCATGCGGACGTAGTTGTGCGGGTAGACCCACCCGTGGTCGGCACGTGTTGGCCAAAAGAGGCCCTGGGACGCGGCCCTATTGATTGTGAGCGTGTTGACACAGACGCGCGGCTGGTCGACCGGGTCGACGATGGCGGCTGCGATTGGTGGTGCAGGGCAGTCCCCGCCTCACTTGGCTTGTGCCTCCTGAAGCTCCTCGATCGCTTTGATGACAGACTCTTGCGAGCTCGACGCCTCGCGCCGTGCTCCTGGCTCTGGCAGTCGCGCGTCAGGACGCGCCTTCAGGTTGTGCCCGAATGCCTCCCTTGTCTCACCAGCCAAGCCGAGGGCCTCCCGGATGGAAGCCCCCGAGCCCGACCCAAGGGGGGCGCCGAGCGCGCTTTCCTATGCGATGGAAGGCGGGGCCCCGTCCCTGGGTGCAGAGCCTGAGGCTCCACCCTTGGAGGTTCCAGCCCCCTGGCGCCCCGCGGGAAGGAGCTGCTTCTTCTTCTTGCGTGCATCCTCACGAGGCAGGGCATCCTCCTCCTCGTCCGAGCGCTCGGCCGCCGCAGCGCGGTAAGCACGCTCGAGGGAGCAGACGGCATCCTTCTCATCACATGCGATGGTGATGACGCCGCCACTCCCTGGCATCTTGAGGACGTTGTAGCCGTGATGAGTCACCGCCATAAACTTGGCGAGGGCCGGGTACCCAAGGATTGCGTTGTACGGGAGGTGGATGTGGGCGACGTCGAAGACGATGATCTCGATGTGGTAGTTCTTGCATCCGCCGAAGGTGATGGGCAGGCGTACTTGCCCGATGGGGACGGTGGACCCGTCAGTGACTCGCGAGAAGGGCTTGGTCGGCATGAGCTGGTCGTACGGCACTTGGAGCGTCTCGAAGGTCTCAATGGAGAGGACATTGAGCCCCGCTCCACTGTCGATGAGGGTCTTGGTGACGAGGATGTTGCAGATGGTCGGAGTGCATAGCATGGGGAGAATGCCGGCCATGGCCGACCACCTGAGCTGATCCCTCGAGTCAAAGGTGATTGCAGTCTGGGACCACTTGAGGGGACGCATGGCCTCGGGCTTTGGGAGAGCCGCGTTCACCTCTCGCATGAACTGCTTGAAGACGCGGTTCGACGCTGGGGCCTGGGCGCCGCCCAGGATACAGGCTACCGCCCTGACCTCCTGGAAGCCCCCAGCCCCATCGTCTTGCCTATCCTCTTCCTTCCTTCTGGGTGGTGGTGGTAGTGGTGGTAGGCCGGCCTCACGAGGACGGGCCTCACGAGGCTGGCCACGGCGTGACCCCTCCGGAGGGTCATTGCGCCAGCGGTCCTCTCGAGCCTGATCATGCCAGCGGTCCTCCTGAGGCTGGTCTCGCCACCCCTGACGCGGTTCCCGGTTGTCCCAACGGCCTCCACCGTGGCCTCCGCCGCGTCTGAAGCCACGGTCAGTGCGTCCAGGGCGCCGGCCGAAGTGTTCGGCGCGGACCAGCCTGAGTTCCTGGCAGTCGGCGGTGTCGTGGTTGTTGGTGCCATGGAAGATGCAGGTCGGTCTCCCCCCTACGGGGTGTTCCTCGCCTCAGATGCGCTCCACCTCAGGCTTGGCTGCAAGTACCGTTGGGGCCTTGCGCTTCGCCTCCTTGGCTTTGGTCTTCTTTTCCTCTGGCTCTGCCGCCGGAGGCTCACGGAGTGACAGGCGGCCCTCTTCAGTCTTGGCGCACCTGTTCGCCAGGTTGAACATCTCCAGGGCTGAGCACAGTTCGTCGTTCATGGCGAGCTCCTCTTTCATCTTGAGGCCCGTGACGCCGTCGGTGAATGCGGAGATGATAGCCTCATCCGACACCTTCGGGACCTTGAGGCGCGTAGTCGTGTAGCGTTGTATGAACTTGTGCAGGGTCTCTCCCTCCTGCTGCTTTACACGCCGTAGGTCGTTCACGGTGAGCGCGTGGTCGCGGGTACCTTGGAAGTTGGCAACGAATCGCTTGCGCAGGTCATCCCAGGAGGTGATGGACCCCCCCGGGAGGTTGAGGAGCCAGGAGAGCGTGCCGCCCTTGAGCGCCATGAGGAACCAGCACGCCATGACCTTGTCGTCTCCACCGGCCGCCCGGATGCTCAGCGAGTAGAGCAGTAGGAACTCGGCGGGATCTGGGGTGCCGTCGTAGCGAGGGGGTAGGTCAGGCTTGAACTTGCAGGGCCACATGGTTGGATGGAGCTCCGGGGCGATGGCGAGGCACCCCACCGGCTCGACGGGTGGTGCGTGTGCGGGAGGGGCCCGGTCTTGATGCTCCTGAGGGGCCACCTCTAGTGGTGCCCGGTCGCGACGCTGGTTCGGCAGCGCGGGGAGCGCACGCGCGTCGACGCGCGGCCGGTGCACCACCTGGCAGCTTACTTCATCTCTTGCCCTTGCCCGTGGTTCGCGGGGCTGGTCGCGCGGGCGCGCTTCACGCCTGGGCTCGTGGTCGACGTCGCGTTGCGGAGGAGGTGGCGGCGCATCGTGGGCCACGTCGTCTGCCAGGGAAGGCCGGGGCCGAAACGAGTAGGAGAGCGCTGAAGCGTCGCCGGCAGCACTGACGACCTCCGCGATGCGCCGAAGCCAGTCGTCGTAGCGGTCGGCGGCGGGGCGGTAGCGGAGCAGCTCGTTCGCCATGGCGAGTGCGCCCGAACCGCTCGCTGGCCCGGGCCGAACGTAGAAGGATGACCCGGTAGCTGGAACGATCGACGGAGTGGCGGTGTGGCCGTCACGCCGCGCGGTAACCGGCTGGGAGGAGTCTTGTTGTTCGTGGGCCTCCGGGCCTGTGGCGGCGTTGGCCACAGGTGAGGGGGACCGGCGCGCGTCGGCGCGGCCCACGGGTGTCGTCTGGGCGACGCGGGCAGCTCGGCGCTCGGCGCGGGCTCGGCGGGCGTCAGACATCGGAGCGGCGAGGTGGGAGAAGAGCTTGGCTTGAGGAAGACTCCAACACGCCCCCTACCTGGCGCGCTCGTGGAGGTATAAGATCAGGCTACGATGGCAGATTCGACTCTTCAGCGGCATGGCCGCCAGGTGACTTTTTGTTGGTCTGTGCCAGGTAACTTTTTGGTTTATTCCGTTTGAGGGCACCCACCGGGCCACATTATCCTCAGGCGATCAGGGCATACCCCTGCAGCCGCCGCATTTACGCATATTTCAGCAGTTTCTCATGCATGTGATCTGTTTCCTAACATTTCCCCTTGCCTGCACGGCTCTTTGCCGGCTTGAATGTCGCCACACCCAAATGATCCTACCTTCGATCGCCTCATGAGAGGACTGGGCACGGCGTCTGTGCTCGGGTCCGTCCCTGCAGCGTTGATAAATCCAGTGGCTGAGCTCTGTCTGGCGGACTAGCCCCGTTCACGTCACCTCCTGGGGTCACTGGTGCTTGGCCCTCGTGTGCGATGGCCCTAGGGAGCACGTTCGGCGCAGGCTTCTCCAAAATTTGCAGGACCTCGGACGGCGCTATCTACAAGAAGACCCAGGCGCAAACCGCCTTTGAGGTAGGGACCTCGCGAGGTCAAAGCGCCCTCATGAGCTCCTAGATACACCTCCCAGATCTACCGTGCCAGCCACGCGTACGAACTCAATGGGCTGTACACGCCCGGAGCCCCCCGAGGACGCGGAGGGGTTCCTTCCCACGCAATGTGGAAGCCATAGCTCCGTGCTGGCGGACAACACGGTCCACCAATGACTATGCCCACGCAATGTGAAAGCCATAGCTCCGTGCTGGCGGACAATGCGGTCCACCAATGACTATGCCCACGCAATGTGGAAGCCCTACGCCCTGTGCTGGGGATAAACAACTGAGGGCGCCCCAGCGGCTGCATCCAACCTCAGGAAGGCTCCTTGCGGCCCCGTTTCGCTGCATTCCCTGGGATGTTCGCGTGAGGGGGCTGAATGGGGGCTACTATCGGGCCGAGCCTGGTACACGCCGCCTTCCCAGGTCTGCCAAACCTGGTCTTCACGCGCCCCTCTCAGGAAAAGCCGGCGAGGAAAGGTATGGGAGCCACTCGTACGTCAAGGGGGACTCCTGAGCATCGCGACTCAGGAGCCTCACTGGCCACGTAGCCCCTCACCCCATGGAACCGTCCTTGGTGCTACGGACGGCCCAACGGCGGCTGAGGTATGCGCGGGGCCGGGCCCTGCCGACGCAGAGCTCAAAGCGCTCAAAACCCTTAAGAAGGACGCTGGAGCTCATACGTCAAGGGGGACTCCTGAGCATCGCGACTCTGGAGCCTCACTGGCCACGTAGCCCCTCACCCCTTGGAACCGTCCTTGGTGATCCGGACGGCCCAACGGCGGCTGAGGTATGCGCGGGGCCGGGCCCTGCCGACGCAGAGCGCAAGGTGTTCAAAATTTCCAAGTTAACCCAATCTTCACCATGTTCCCTTCATGAGTGTTGCTCGTACGTCAAGGGGGACTCCTGAGCATCGCGACTCAGGAGCCTCACTGGCCACGTAGCCCCTCACCCCTTCGAACCGTCCTTGGTGATCTGGATGGCCCAACGGCGGCTAAGCTATGCGTGGGGCCGGGCCCTGCTGTTGGATTTCGGGCTCCGCAAAACCCTTAAGATTCGAACACAGGGGCGTGTGTGAAGATCCCCTGCAGCCTCGCCCAACCTAGCTCGCTACTCGATGAACACAGCAACGAACTCGCGCGTTGACAAGGAAGAACATGAACACGACAGTTTACCCAGGTTCGGGCCGCTGCGAAGCGTAATACCCTACTCCTGCTTTGGTGGATTGCCTCTCGAGGAGGTGGGGTGGATGAACAAGTACAGTGTTTCAGGGCCTCATGAGGGCTCCCCAGAGGTGTTCGGGCCCTCTGTGGTCTGGCGATGGATGAGTGGTGGAATGGATGTGGATCCCTCTCTACGATGCAGCCTACCCTCTATTTATAGCGGTGGCTCGGGTCCTCTTCCCTTATCGCATTGGCGGGAAGGGATCCCACAACGGCCAATTTTGAAGGGGGACAAGGGTACGTGCTCATCCTGCCCAAAGGCGGTCTTCGCCTGCAAAGTAGTTGTCGACGGCGCAGGGGCGGGCTCAGCGATGACGTCCGTCCTGCGGGGCTGGTGGTTGCGGTCTTGTTGCACCGGAATGGAAACCTTTGGGAGGTGCTTCGGGAACCCGCGTACGTCCTTGCTCCCTTTGCACCAAAGGGGAAACTGTGTCGTCTGGCGCGCTGGCGCTCGCCTGTCCTTCCTTGCGTCATCCTTAACTCCCGAGGCCGGGCCTTGCGTAGAGATCTTCGCCGCTCCGGAGGGGGCTTGAGGAGGCCCATCCCTTGCCGGTCTTGATGCTGCTCCTCCTCGCGAGGCTTGGTCCCTCGCGAGGGCCTTGCCTTGAGTGGGGCCGCGCCCGGCTGTGCTTGATTGATGGAGTGGGCCATGCCCTGGGCCGCAGGCAGGCAGGTCTGGGTACCCCCGTTCCCAGAACGCCGACAGTAGCCCCCGGGCCCAAGGCGCGCTCGAGCTTGCTTACGGGCGAAGCCTTAGGGTCGGCCCGAAGCGCCGCGGGCCCCAAACGCTTGCGGGCCAGGCTTTACATGCGGCAGCCCGGGGACCTGTCGCCCCTTCTCCTCCGCACCAGACCGGCCATTGCCAGGTTTGTCGAGTCATCCGGCACTCGCCTCTGAGCCGCCTTCGTCTCCCGTCGATTCCGCCGTCTGTTCTCCCTTCCTGCGCGGCTCTCGTCCCTTCCGTCGAGTCCCCGCGCGCCGCGTCGCTTCCCCCCCCCCTTTTTGCCATGTCTCCGAAGAGGGTGAAAGGCGAAGGCTTGAGGGGGCCGACGACCGCATTGGCGCCTAAGCCCGCGCTGGGCCAGTCGTCGGTGGTGAACCTCGACGGGTTGGAGAAGGTTCAACTGGTGGTCGCCGCCGGCTCCAATGAGTGGGGGGGCACCAAGATCTAGCCAGGTTCGCGGCCTCGGGGCGAGCTGGTGGCCTCTGCTGTGCCTCTTCATATCCATGCCCTTCTCTCGGGCGTACTGCCGCCATTCTCAAGCTTCCTCTCCGCTGTGCTTTCACATTACCAGACCCACGTGCTCCACCTTGACCCTGGTTCTCTCATCCTCCTCTCGGCCGTCGCGTTCCTATGCAAGGCCTTTGTTGGTGTTTTCCCCTCCGTGGCCTTGCTACGCCACTTCTTCTCTCTTGAATTGGTTTCAGGGGAACAGTGCTCCGGGTGTGTGTCTTTGAGAACGGCAGACGCATCGGCCCAGGGGGCCCTCGACGCTGGACTCTTTCCGGAGGCAGAAGGGTTCCGGCGGCAATGGGTGTATGTTGACGCCGCTGGGGCTGGAACTCTATTTCAACCCCCGCATCGCCGAATCGCGGGTGGGGGCACGACGAGCTTGCCGACCCTAGGCTCATCCCGGTCCTAGCCAGGCTGGCAAGGCTGAAGCAGGCGGGCGTGACGATGGCGATGGTGGTGCGGGAGTTCACTCGTCGACGAATTTCCCCTCTCCAGCGCCATTCCCGTCCGATGTGGGCCTTCGCGGGCCCCCGCGATCCAATGAGGGTCCAGGTTCCGCCTCTTTCCCCCAACGTGCTGCGTGAGCTTCTCCGCCGCCTGACTGGTGGTGAACCCGATGAGCTTCCCCGGGACGGCCTCCCCTTGTACAACTACAAAGGCCGGGAAGCCCTCGTCGCGAAGATGCCGCGTTTCGACGAGAGGGGGTTCCTCCCTCTGGAGGAGGCGCGCCCCCTGGAAGTCACTGCCCCGGGGGCCCCGTCCTCCGAGAATTCGGGGGACGCCGCCCCTCCTGAGGCCGAGGTGGGTCGCCCTCTGTTGCCTGTTCGTCCGGCCCCCGCCTCGGGTCAGTCCAAGGTCGGGGGTGATGCCCAGCCGGTGGTGAAAGCCGCCGTCTCAGACGCTGAGTATCAATCGCCTGATGTCGGCTCATCGTCCCCCGGCTCCCACGCCGGCCGGAAGAGGAAAACACCCAGGAGCAGCCGCCCCTCGGCGCCGTGGGCTCCGGTGAAGAGGAAGTGGATCGCCATAGACGAGTAAGTGCCTGCGCCCTCTTTCGTCCTTCTCTTCGGCGCCTTCCTTCTGAGCTTCTGTTTCGCAGGCTCCCCACCGGTGATGGGGGAGATGGGTTGGTGTCGCCCGCTCCTGCGGCCGCCGAGCCTCTTGCGGTTTCTTCTCTTGTGGGCCGCGGGGTTCGGCCCACCAGGGCGCCCACGCCCGAGCCTGTTTTGGCGTCTGGTGGCCCCGAGCGCGAGCCCCCCGCGATCTTCCTCGCCCGCGGCCTCCGGCTCCCCAGAATGGGGCCACTTCCCTTGCCCGCGGCCCCTTCCGAGGTCGCGCCGTGCCGCACCCTCGGACCCCCTTCGCTCGGCGACGTGGGGCCCCAGGGGGCGCGTCCTTCTTCCGGAGTGCCTGTACGGAAGCCCCCAGCCCCTGAGCACACGATTGGGCTGGGAGGCTCCTCGCGCACCTCCCCCGTTCGCCCTGGGGAAGGTGGGAGTTCTGGTTGGCCCCTTGAGCCTGCTGACGACCTGAGCGCCGCGCCGTGGGGTTTGCTCCATACCGCGGCGGACGCGCTAAGGCGCCTGGGGGTGGGGCTCGCCAACAATGATGCCTGCTTGGAGGAGGAGCGTCAGCGCCTCACGCAGGGATTGCACCAGTTTGAGGTTGCCGTGAATCTCGGCCGCCTGCAGCGCGAGTGCGCCCGCACGAAGGTCGAGGAATCTCTTGCCACGGCGGTGGAGGCCCGCGAACGCGCTCTTGCCGAGGCTCAGGAGGTCGATTGCCGGCGCAGGGCCTCCGAGGATCGCCTCAGGGAGCTCCAGGCCTTCAACGCCGACCTTAAAAGGCAGATCCAGATATGGAGGGCCACACTCGAGGGCCCGCCAGCCGAGTTTCCCCCCACCTGTGCGAGCCCCCGAGCGCCTGTCGACTCGTTGGCGTTGGAGGCGCTGGAGCAGAGTCTAGAACAGGAGAGGCTGGAGGTGAGGGAGCGCCAGGCGTCGCTTGCCGAAGAGTCACTTGCCTCCCGCGAGGCGAAGTTCCAGGAGGAGGTTGACAACAAGGTGGCGGAGGCCTGGCGTTCCCTTCTCCAGGACTATCGCGCGAAGCTGAAGCTCCAGGAGTCCCGTTTCCGCGAGCGCCGCGACCACCTGAAAAGCGAGGTTGATGCCCTCAAGAGAAGGTTAAATAAGGAGGAGGGGCGCCGGCGAGCCGCGATGGATGCCCAGGCTACCGCCGAAGCCGAGCTGGCTTTTCTATATAAACAAGTGAAGGGCGTTGCTTCCCTGGTAGAAGAGGCTTCGGAAGAGGCGGGCCGTGCTCGCGGCCTCCAGCATGAGCGCTCCGTGATGTTCCAGTCTCTCGAGAGGAGGGCCACCCGGGCCTTGAGCAACGTCTGTGGCATGAGCGTCTCGAGCCCCTTGGTCCCAGACGACGCCGGGTACCTGGGCTTCTTTTCCAGGATCGTGGAGTGCCTTGAGGAGGGTGCGGAGAAGGTCCGCGTGCTTGTGGAGGAGAAGCGCCGCGACCTCCTCGAGCGGGCGGCCTCGAATGTCTTCAGCCACCTCCTTCGTCTCGACCCGCACTTCGATTTTGGAGCGGTGCTGGGTCCTGTGACTGAAGCAGCTCGCGCCGCCCTCGCCGAGCGGGTTAAGGACCATGTGGATGACCTGATAACGGGGCTTGCTTTCGACGAGGCCGAAGGCTGCGCCTAAGCCGGGACGCGCAGGGCCGTCTCCTGGTGGTGGCGGCGAGAGTTTCGGCGATGGCGTGTCCCCTTGAGCAGCCTTCTTGTTCTCCTGACAGGGTTATGCATGAGGCCTAATGGCAACTTTTATGTATTTTGAAAATACCCTTAAATATGTTCCCCGATGACGAGGTGTGTAGCGCCGTGCTTCCTTTGATCCGGGGTCGCTGCCAGTCCGGTTGTCGGGCTTGCGGGGTGGCGACGATCTAGCTCGCGTCGCGTGGCGCGACCGGGCTGCCCAGATAGCTCGCGGTTCCGTCTGGGGCGCTTCCTCCTCGCTTGTAGGACGGTTTGGGGGCCCTTTCGGCACTCTGCGTCTGCAGGTCCTAGTCCCGCGCATTTCCCGACCACCGTTGCGTACGACCGGATAACCAAGGACGCAGCTACGAGGTCAGGCCTTGACACCCCTGATGCCGACCGGATCACCAAGGACGACATCAAGGGGGGCGAGTGGCTATATGACCGGTGAGGCTCCTGAGGCGTGCTTCTCAGGAGCCCCCTTTGACGCTCAAACCGCTCTACGTCGATAGGTCCCAGTCCCGCACATTTCCCCACCACCGTTAGGTATGACCGGAAACCAAGGACGCACTTCACGGGGCGAGGCCCCGACACTCCTGATGCCGACCGGAAACCAAGGACGACATCAGGGGGGCGAGTGGCTATGTGACCAGTAAGGCTCCTGAGGCGTGTTGCTCAGGAGCCCCCTTTAACGCTCGAGCGATCCCCCATTCCGTTCCTCCGGTTGCCGCCCCAGGAGGCCCAGGGGCCTCCCGAGGCTCCATGTTGTGGTGTCGTGCTGTGGTCGGAGCCCACGAGTGGGGTTCGACCGCCCAACAGTGCATGCCCCGAGGCGACTGGGCCTGGCTACCCAGCTCCGAGGCGCCTCGGGAAGTGTCGGAGCGCACGGCTTTTCGCAAAATGCCAATCCAGAAAGAGAGAGAGAACTCAAGATCGGTAAAACGAGAGAACAAAGAGAAAAAGTCCCCGCCCTTCTTTTCTTTTAAAACATAGGGTCACGAAATCCTCGAGCTTCTGACAAGTTCAAGCACAAAAAGGGCCATCGAAGGCTACAACTTGGAATACAAAAAAGAGCGAGAAAACGGCCGCGTCCGGCTTTTTAGGGTAGTCCCTGTCTTCGTCTTCCCCCAGCGCTAAGCATAGGGCATCCACGTTGCATGGGCACAACCATTGATAGGCAGTGTTGACTTCTCCGCCAGCTCTGGGCTGTGGCTGCCACATTGCGTGGGAGGAACCCCTCCGCGTCCTCGGGGGGCTCCGGGCGTATACAGCCCGCTCATTATTACGTGAGAGTGTCACGGGTTGATGTAGGTCCCGGGGGTGTAAAGGGAGCTCCATGCCTCGCGGGCACGAAGCCCGCTCCCAGCCCCCGGGCTCGTCGCGGCGAAGTGTGGTCTGCCCTGGGCAGGCCCTTGAGCGTAGGGGAAGCCCCTTGTGCTCTCTGGCTGGAAGACCCGCCCTAGAAGAAGGCCCCGGGTTCCCCGGGCAGTGCCCCAGCGCGCCTCGCTAAGGTCCCCGGGGTTCCCATGCTGGTACTCGGGGCCCTGCCCCCAGGTCGGGCGAGCCGGGCCTGGGGACATGGGCGAGTACATGGTCGCCCGCTGGTGATCGAACGAAACCCGACCCGGAGACATGGGCGTATGTTCCACCCTCCGTCTCCGAGCGAGCGTCGCACGCCCCGGAGACAAGGGCGCATGCTCCACCCTGCGCCTCCAAGTTAGGATCGTCTGGCCCAGGGACATGGGCGTGTGTTCCACCCTCCGTCCCCAAGCTGGGGTCTCCCGGCCCGGGTATGAGGGCGCATGTTCTACCCTCCGTTCCCAGGCGAGTGACCCCCGGTCCCCAGACCCAGACGTCTGCTCAAGGCAGCTCCCTGCCAGCGGGCGTGCCTCGCGAGGGTCCCCACGCCGGGCACCCTCGCGTGGCCAGTCCCGCAAGCCGCCCCCGCGGGGTTGCACATACCTGTCGGCGCGGGGGCTGCTCGCGAAGTCGCGTGTGCGCCTCCTGTCGCTGTGGCTGCCGGTGCTGCTCCCTTCGTGGCCCGGGCGCGCGGCAACATGGTCGTTGTTGAGCTGCATGAGCCCCCGGGCGCCGGCGTAGTCGAGCCTCCGGTCCTCCTCCCTAGCTCCGGCGAGCGTGCCGGGAAGCGTGAGGCTACGCCCCCCTCGCGCGGCCGGGACCTGCGCCCCCGGCGGCTTGAGCCAGGCCCTCGGTGAGGGCGGACCGCCGCAGATGTCCCGAGCGCGCCCGTGCGGTCCAGGCGCCGTGGCCTCCAGTCGTGCGAGTCCACGGGCGCGAGCCCCGCCGAGGTGCACCTCGGTTTCGTTGGCGGCGGTGTCGCGCCCAAGGGCGCGCCTGGCCTCGTCGGTTCGGCGGTCGAGTGCGGCCCGTTGGCGCTGTAGCTCGTGCGCCACGAGGAGCGCGACATGTCTGTGTGTTGGGTCTTGACAAACTTGGAAGAGTGGCGGCGCGGCCCGAGCATGGGGAAGGGCCGGGGCGACGGGGGCGTGTCGTGCGGTTGGTGAAGGCGACAGCCCCCAGCGCCCGTTGGGCGCCCGGTCGGTGTTGGCGCCCGCTGACGGGGTGGCAGAGCGCCGTGGGGCACTACAGTCCGCCTGCGCCGGCCGCGCCACGCGGGCGGCTCGTCGCTCCGCGCGGACTCGACGTCCTTTTGCCATGAGTGCAACGAGCACAGGCGAGGCGAGACCTGAGGAAGATTTCGATACGCCCCCTACCTGGCGCGCCAAATGTCAGATTTCGGGCTACGCAAAACCCTTAAGATTCGAACACAGGGGCGTGTGCGAAGATCCCCTGCAGCCTCGCCCAACCTAGCTCGCTACTCGATGAACACAGCAACGAACTCGCGCGATGACGAGGAAGAAGATGAACACGACAGTTTACCCAGGTTCGGGCCGCTAAGAAGCGTAATACCCTACTCCTGCTTTGGTGGATTGCCTCTCGAGGAGGTGGGGTGGATGAACAAGTACAGTGTTTCAGGGCCTCATGAGGGCTCCCCAAAGGTGTTCGGGGCCCTCTGTGGCCTGGCAATGGATGAGTGGTGGAATAGATGCGGATCCCTCTCTACGATGCAGCCTACCCTCTATTTATAGCAGTGGCTCGGGTCCTCTTCCCTTATCGCATTGGCGGGAAGGGATCCCACAACGGCCAATTTTGAAGGGGGACAAGGGTACGTGCTCGTCCTGCCCAAAGGCGGTCTTCGCCTGCAAAGTAGCTGTCGACGGCGCAGAGGCGGGCTCAGCGATGACGTCCGTCCTGCGGGGCTGGTGGTTGCGGTCTTGTTGCACCGGAATGGAAACCTTTGGGAGGTGCTTTAAGAACCCGCGTACGTCCTTGCTCCCTTTGCACCAAAGGGGAAACTGTGACGTCTGGCGCGCTGGCGCTCGCCTGTCCTTCCTTGCGTCATCCCTGACTCCCGAGGCCGGGCCTTGTGTAGAGATCTCTACCGCTCCAGAGGGGGCTTGAGGAGGCCCATCCCTTGCCGGTCTTGATGTTGCTCCTCCTCGCGAGGCTTGGGCCCTCGCGAGGGCCTTGCCTTGAGTGGGGCCGCGCCCGGCTGTGCTTGGTTGATGGAGTGGGCCATGCCCTGGGCCGCAGGCAGGCAGGTCTGGGTACCCCCGTTCCCAGAACGCCGACACATGCCGATGCAGAGCATCACAGCAAGCAAGAAGGAAACAAGGCGAAGAGAGCAATCACACAGTTCAACAGTTATTACAAGCATTAAAAGTTTTCGCAAATACAAACAAGTTTAACGCCTCCGCGAGGCACGATGAACGTTGCAGGAAGGGAACGAGGAAGAGGAATTAGGAGGAGCCTCCGCCACCACTCGTCCCATCCGCGGGGAACTCGTCGTCGACATCACTGGCGTCGTCTTCTTCGCTGCTAACCCCTGCAGCTTCAGGAGGCGGAGGAACGGTGACGCGGGTGAACTTCTTCACCAGCGCCTCCACGGCGCCCTTCACTGCCGCCGCAGCGCTGCTGCGGACCTCGGGGGCGACCGGCCGAATCACAGAGTCAAAGTCAAACCCCGGCTCGCGAAGGTGAAGATGGCTGAAGACGCGCGTCGCGGCCTCAGAAAAGAGGTCGCGGCACTCACTCTCCAAGACCCCCTCCACCTTGGCAATGGCGCCCTCCAGCACCTCGACAAGCTTCGAAGAGAGCTCCGCGAAGCCGCTCTCCGGAGCCACTAGGGGTTCCGTAAACCCTTCTCGACAAAGGGAGTGGAGCGCTTGGCAAAGCCTGAGCTCGACGGGGGGGAGGGCGCTGAGCTCCGCGGCCTTTTTCTCATCGGCCTCAGTTAGAGCCTTTTCCCTGGTTTTGAGCTGGGCCTTTTCCAGGGCAACCTCCCTTTCCTGCGCGTCCAGGCGCTCTCGCGCCGCGGCACGGTCGGCCGTCGCCTGGGACAGCTCAGAGTCCCAATCGGCAAGCTGGGCCTTGCAGGCCTTGAAGGCTTCCCCCTGCTGACGCAGCTGCTCCACAAGCGCGGACTTCTTCTCCTGAAGAACCTTCAAGCGGGACTCCGCCTCGTCACAACGCGCTACAGCAGATGCCGCATCGGTCAGCACCGCCTCGCGGGCTGCCTTGGCCGACGCGGCCTCCTTCCCGCTCTTCGCCACGGCGGCCTCGGCCTGGCCCCAGATCGCCAGGGCAGAGGCGTCGGCCTGGAGCCACCCGGAGAGGAGCCCCAGGCGCCACTCGCGAGGCGATCGTCGGTACCCGCGAGGGCGTCCCGAACTTGACCCAAAGCGGTGAAGGCCCCGTCCAGGATGTCGAGGTTGCACGACGAAGGCATCAAGGCCTCCTCCGGAGGAGTCGCCTGCGCGATCACAGGCGACGTCCCCCAGGAGACAGCAGCACGAGGAGCAGGAGGCTCCGGATGCTGCGCAGCGACCACGGGCAAGACGGATACAGACGGATCGACGGGTGGCTGGCCCTCTGGGGCCGGCCCTCCGGACAGCGGCACCGACGCGCCCTCGAGGGCAGGAGCGACCACGCCAACAGGCATTGGGGGCTCGGGGGGGCCCCGCGGCGGTGACCAGGAGGGTTGCCTCGCGAGCCCCCACCCCCTCGGCAGCAGGCGCCTCGTCAGGCGACGACGGGACGACAGGAGCGGGCGGTGCATCGGAAGACGCCTTCGGCTTGACGCCCGCCTTCTTCTTCCTCATCTTCAGCGCGGCGGCGTTCCTGGTTACCAAGCAAAGGAAAATCATCAATACTCAAGCTACCGGCAGGTGACCAAGGCCGAGCCGGATTACTTACTCTTCAACGTCGACCCACTTCCTCTTCCTCTCCGCTCCGACAACGACGGGGGCGCCCTCGCCTTTCTCGGTGAGGGCACCAGCACGCCGGGGAGCAGGGGCACTGTCCACAAGGGCAGCCGCTGGAGGGATCGCCATGGCCCCGGCCTAGCCCACCTTGCCAACAGAGGCAGGGCACACCGGAGGAGACTCCCCTCCGCGCTTCCTGGGGGGTCGCCAGGCAGGCAGACCGTGTGGCACGAGGAGTCGGTCCTAGCCCTCTGAGGACCTTGGCGGGGCATGGAGAGCATGCAGCAGAAACTTCACCAACATCGTCATCGTCCTCAAGGTCGTGCAAGGGCATGCTCTGCGACGGGGGAGACGCCCCCACCAGGTCATCATCCGCTGTCTTCTCCGAATTCTCCCCGCCCGTGGTGTCATCGGAGGACACCATCACCGGGGAGCCAAGGCCCTCAGCTGGGGAGAGCCCCAGTTCGTTGAAGACAGGCATCTCGATGACCAAATCGGCTCCGTCGTCGCGGTGGTACAGCGGGGCGTAGGCGTCGGGCAGATCACCGGGGTCACCGTTGAGCAGGGTTGCCACAGCCCTGTTCATCTCCTCGGGGGTTATGCGTGCGGACCGAAGCCTGCGGTTGTCGCCACTGCCCTGATAGTCCCACAAGGGCCTAGAATGAGACTGGAGGGGCGCCAGGCGTTGCGTCAAGAACTCCTTCACTATCATCCCCCCAGTCAGCTTCCTGGCACTGATATCGCGAGAAATCCGCTCCAGGACGGGCTTGGCCCGGGGGTCGGAAAGCTTCGCGGAGCTCCACACGAGGGTCTTCTCCGGCAGCCCCTTCGACAGATCCAAGCGGGGGTTGGAGCTATTGAGATCCATGAAGACCCAACGGTGCCAGAAGTTCTCCACCTTCTTCCCAGCCTTTAAGAGCATGTTACCGCTCTGGACCGCGATGAAGGAGACGCACGCCGACCGTTGAGTGTTGTCGTGCACGCGCAAGCTGAAGAAATGTCGGAAGAGGGTCACCGAAGGCTTCACGCCCACGAAAGCCTCGCAGTAGAAGGAAAAGACGGACAAGAGCAGGATGGAGTTGGGCTGGAGATGAAGGGCTTGAATCCCGTAGTGGTCGAGGATGGCGGTGAAGAACGCGGAGAAAGGCGGGACGAGCCCGACGAAGACGCTATGAAGGAAGAAAGGATAGGCCGACCTGGACGAGGGCCACTTCTCTGAGGAGCCGCCCCATATCAAGGTCCGCCCGCACTCGTTGGTCCCGTCCGCCGTCGACGGGAGCACCGGGACGAGGTCTCTGTCCTTGGCAATGGTGGACTCCGAAAGCGCCGGTGAGATGGGAGCGGAGGCTGAGCTCTGGGCCTCTGGCTTTGGCTTGCCGGTGGGAGCCATTGGGAAGATCGCGGGTCCGACGCGGCAAGGAGGAGGACGGAGCGGCGCCGGATCTGGAGAGGTCTCTGCTAAGGCCGGGGATCTGGGAGTAAGAGCAGGTGCGCGGAAGAGGAAAGCCGTAATGGCTCAGCGCTGGAAGTCGGGCTTTTGTCGATTCGGGCGGTGGCCGAAGGGACGTTGGACGCCCGACATCAACCGCGCGACGCGCGCCAGTCCTGGCCTGCAGGCATTTGGGGCCCGTGGCGCTTCGGGCCGTCCCCAAGGGCTTCGCCTAGAAGCCATCTCGAGCGCGCCTTGGGCCCGGGGACTACTGTCGGCGTTCTGGGAACGGGGGTACCCAGACCTGCCTGCCTGCGGCCCAGGGCATGGCCCACCTCGTCAGCCAAGCACGGCCTGGTGCGACTCCACTCAAGACAAGGCCCTCACGAGGACCCCAGGCTCGCGAGGAAGAACAGCACCAGGATCAGCAGGGGGTGGGCCTCCTCAGGCCCCCTCCGGAGCGGCGGAGATCTCTATGCGGAACCCGGCCTCAGGAGTCAAGGATGACGCAAGGAAGGACAGGCGGGCACCAGCGCGCCAGGCGGAGCAGTTTCCCCTTTGATGCAAAGGGAGCAGGGACGTACGCGGGTTCCCAAAGCGCCTCCCAAAGGTGTCCATTCCGGTGCAACAAGACCACGACCACGAGCCCCGCCGGGCGGATGTCATCGCCGAGCCCACCTCTGCATCATCGACAGCTACTTTGCAGGCAAAGACCACCTTTGGACAGGGCGGGGATGTACTCCTGTCCCCCTTCAAATTTGGCCGTTGTGGGATCCCTTCCCGCCATTACGATAAGGGAAGAGGACCCGGGCCACTGCTATATATAGAGGCTAGGCTGCACCGTAGAGAGGAACTGGACCACAAGGCTAGCAGAAGACCAAGAACACCACTGAAGCGCCCTCACGAGGCTTCTCACCACTGTACTAGTTCATCCGCCACACCTCCCTGAGAGGCAATCCACCAAAGCAGGAGTAGGGTATTATGCTTCGCAGCGGCCCGAACCTGGGTAAACCACCGTGTTCATCTTCTTCCTCGTCATTGTGCGAGTTCGCCGTAGTAACCATCGAGCAGCGAGCTAAGTAGGGCGAAGCTGTGGGGGATCTTCGCACACGCCCCTGTGTTCGAACCTTGAGGGTTTTGCGGAGCCCAAAATCCGACAGAATGTGTGACTCCTTGAACTATTGCATAGAATTGACGTTGACTGCAACTAGTTCTTGCCAATAATGAATGTGAGTGAATTTCATAGGCGGAGTCACCCCTCAAAAACTCTCTAGTTCTTCTTCTTAGGGACCCACATCAACTTGATGGGGATCCTTGGTGTTGAATTAGCCCTTGTAGAAGTTAAGCTTGAAGTAGCCTTGGGAACCCACTCCACCAAAGCTTGGGATTCATCTTCGTATGAGTCAATGTCCTCTTGAAGCTTGTTCTTGCCCTTGAGCTTGTGGTCTTGTGGTGGAAGGTCATCTTGAGTGTTATTTCCCTTGGGAGGAGTATGTTCATACTTCTCCTTTTGAGGAACAAACTTGGGCTTGGGGTATTGACCTTCTTCCCATTCAACTCCATTAGCATTGAAGTAGCCAATGCCATGGTTCTTCCGGTATCCTACGTGCTTGTGTACAATTTCCTCAAATTGCTTACACCCAGCAAGACTCTTGTAGATACCTTTCTCTATAATTCCTTTCAATAAAGCGTTTTCTTGCTCAAGTGTAACTTGGCTAAGAGAATCATCATTAGTGGAATCAATAGAACTACTAGAAGCAACATCATTAGATTTAGCATTTGTATTGTTGCTACTAGATGAAGAACCTTTCTTGCCTTTGTTACTAGTTTGTCTAGATTTAACTTGTGGCATGAATGTAGACAAGAGTAATCGTTTGGCTAGATAAGATGAAGTCTTCTTTAGGAGATCATCATTGATAGCTTTAAGAAACTCATGCTCTTGCTCCAAGGTGAGCTTCTCGAAGCGTAGTTTCTCATGAGTCCTTACAAGCTCTCTATGATCTTCGAGAGTAGATTCATGGGCTAACTTAAGAGTGTTTAATTCTTTAGTTAGTTGTTCTATTTTCATCTTATCATCATCAAATGACTTATCTTGACTAGCATGAGAATTATCAAGTTCATTTTGACTAACATCACTAGTTTTATCAAAGTGCAAGTCATCATCACAAAGTAAGTCATCTTCATCACTATCGAGATCAAGATACTCGGGGTGTGATACCTTGGGGCCTTTAGCCATGAAGCAACTTCCACACCCTTCATTTGGTGAATCAAATAGATCATAGGACTTGGTAGTCACTAGTGCAAGTCCGGCAACACCTTCATCTTGACTATAGTCATAGTTGGAGTGATAGCTTCTCTCGGAGTTGTTGTCGGAGTCGGAGCTGAAAAGCCATTCACCAACATGAGCTTGATGTCTTCTTCTTGTGTAGCTCTTGGTGTACTTGTCCTTCTTCTCCGAATCCCTACTTCTTCTTGAGGGTCTTCGTTCATAACGATCATCTCTACTCCTTCTCTCTCTTTGAGGTGATTCATTCCTTGAGCTTCGTCTTCTAGGTGACTCTTCTCTTCGTTTGTAGGGAGTCGTGCACTCATTGGAGTAGTGTCCAGGCTTCCCACAATTGTAGCAGTTTCGGTCACGACTTGACGAACGCTTCTCTTCATATCTTGAGTTGGAGCTTCGTTATTTGCCTCTATTCTTGTAGAACTTGTTGAATTTCTTGACCATGAGGCTTATCTCTTCATTGGTGACAAGGTTGTCGCTTGAAGTTGTGGGAGCATCACTTGTGGCTTTGTAAGCACCGCTAGACTTGTTGTGAAGCTTTTCTTTGTCTTTGAGTGTCATCTCATGAGCAACAATCCTTCCAATGACTTTCGTAGGCTTGAGATCTTTGTAGTTGGGCATCATTTGGATCAATGTGCACACAGTGTCTGATACGTCTCCAACGTATCTATAATTTATGAAGTATTCATGCCATGTTTACAATAATTTTATATGATTTTGGTATGATTTTATTAGAACTAACCCGGACTGGCGCTGTTTTCAGCAGAACTACCATGGTGTCGTTTTTTGTGCAGAAATAAAAGTTCTCAGAATGGGCTAAAAATTTACGGAGAATATTTTTGGAAAATATAAAAATACTGGAGCAAAAAGATACCGGAGAGGAGTCCAGAGGCAGTCACAAGCCAAGGCCCCCCCCCCCTAGGGCGCGCCCCCTGGCTTGTGGGTCCCTCGGGAGTCCCCCTGACTTGGTTCCAACGCAAGTACTCCTATAAATCCCGTAACCCCCAAAAAGAAACCTAGATCGGGAGTTCCGCCGCCGCAAGCCTCTGTAGCCACGAAAAACCAATCGGGAGCCCGTTCCGGCACCCTGCCGGAGGGGGAAACCATCACCGGAGGCCATCTTCATCATCCCGGCGGTCTCCATGACGAGGAGGGAGTAGTTCACCCTCGGGGCTAAGGGTATGTACCAGTAGCTATGTGTTTGATCTCTCTCTCTCTCGTGTTCTTGAGATGACACGATCTTGATGTACCGCGAGCTTTATTAATATAGATGAATCATATGGAGTTTTCCCCTCTCTATCTTCTTGTGACGAATTGAGTTTTCCCTTTGAAGTTTTCTTATCGGATTGAGTCTTTAAAGGATTTCAGAACACTTGATGTATGTCTTGCGATGGGATATCCGTGGTGACAATGGGATGTTCTATTGATCCACTTGATGTATGTTTTGGTGATCAACTTGCGGGTTCCGTGACCTTGGGAATCTATGCATAGGGGTTGGCACACGTTTTCATCTTGACTCTCCGGTAGAAACTTTGGGGCACTCTTTGAAGTTCTTTGTGTTGGATTGAACATGATGAATCTGAAATTGTGTGATGCATATCGTATAATCAAGCCCATGGGTACTCGTGGTGACATTGGAGTATCTAGGTGACATTAGGGTTTTGGTTGATGTGTATCTTAAGGTGTTATTTTAGTACGAACTCTAGGGCTGTTCGTGACACTTATAGGGATAGCTCATATGATTGATCAGAAAAGATAACTTTGAGGTGGTTTCGTACCCTACAATAATTTTTTCGTTTGTTCTCCGCTAATTGTGACTTAGGAGTGAACTCTTTGTCGCACGTGAGGGATTTACATATGATTCAACTATGTCAGTATTGTTGAGAGAACTTGCACTAGTGAAAGTATGAACCCTAGGCCTTGTTTCTAAGCATTGCAATACCGTTTGTGCTCACTTTTATCATTAGTTACCTTGCTGTTTTTATATTTTCAGATTACAAAAATCTATATCTACTATCCATATTACACTTGTATCACCATCTCTTCGCCGAACTAGTGCACCAATACAATTTACCATTGTATTGGGTATGTTGGGGACACAAGAGACTCTTTGCTATTTGGTTGCAGGGTTGTTTGAGAGAGACCATCTTCATCCTATGCCTCCCACGGATTGATAAACCTTAGGTCATCCACTTGAGGGAAATTTGCTACTGTCCTACAAAACTCTGCGCTTGGAGGCCCAACACGAGTCTACAAGAAGAAGGTTGCGTAGTAGACATCAAGCTCTTTTCTGGCGCCGTTGCCGGGGAGGTGAGTGCTTGAAGGTATATCTTTAGATCTTGCAATTAAATCTTTTTAGTTTCTTGTTTTTCACTAGTTTGGTTTTATAAAAGAAAACTACAAAAAATGGAGTTTAGGTTGCATCAATTGGTTCGTCTTTTTAATGTCTTTCATGAAAATGATGGTTTGGAAAATTGTGCTCAATTGGTAGAGGAAGAATTTATGAAAATACTTAATGAGAATTCCTTGAATGATGAGCATGATTGCAATATTGCTAGTATGAATTCTCTGAATATCCATGATGCTAATGATATGCAAAGCTACAAGCTTGGGGATGCTATGTTTGATGAAGATGATATGTTTAGTCCCCCAAGTTTTGATGAGCAAATTTATTATGATGAAAGCATGCCTCCTATTTATGATGATTATTGTGATGACATGTATGCTATAAAGAATAATGATAACCATGAAACTTGTCATCATGATTTTAATTTTCAATTGGATTATGCTTCACATGATAGTTATTTTGTTGAGTTTGCTCCCACTACTATTGAAGAGAATAAATTTGCTTATGTGATGAGTAGTAAAATTTCTATGCTTGTGGATCATGAAGATAATGCTTTATGTGATAGTTATGTTGTGAAATTCCTTCGTGATGCTACTGAAAATTATTATGAGGGAGGAACATATGCTTGTAGGAATTGCAATAATATCAAGTTTCCTCTCTATGTGTTCAAAGTTTTGAAGTTATGGTTCTTTTGCCTTCCTATGCTAGTTGATTCTTGCTCCCATAAATTGTTTGTTCACAAAATCCCTATGCATAGGAAGTGGTTTAGGCTTAAATGTGCTAGTCATATGCTTCATGATGCTCTCTTTGTGTTTCAATTCTTATCTTTTATGTGAGCATCATTGAAATCATCTTGCCTAGCTAAAAGGCATTAAAGAAAAGCGCTTGTTGGGAGACAACCCAACACTTTTACTTTCTGTTTTTGTGTGTCCACATGATTAATCTACTGTATAATCATGTTTTATAGCTTTTATTTCAATAAAGTGCCAAGTAAAGCCTTTGGGATGACTCACAAGATGATTAGAATTGATGCTGAACGAAAACAGAAACTTTTGACTCCAGTACAGGAATTTTAATTTTTTACTGGAGCTTGATAATGATCTGAAATTTTTAAACATTCTTGATATACAAATTATTCAGGTTGTCCTAATTTTTCAGAATTTTTAGAGACAGGGAAGTATGGTTACGCTACAGATCTTCACAGACTGTTCTGTTTTTGACAGATTCTGTTTTGCATGCATAGTTTGCTTGTTTTAGTGTTTCCATAGCTTATATTTAGTGGTATAAATTATGGGAATGGTATAGTACAGTAGGTATAATGTGGGAACAATTCTGAATCTTTTATTGATAGTACCTAAGTGAATGATCTTTATTTATTACACTAACCCTTCTCACGAAGTTCCGTTAAGTTTTGTGTGATTGAAGTTTTCAAGTTTTGGGTGAGACACCGATATGAGGAGAATAAGGAGTGACAAGAACCTAAGCTTGGGGATTCCCAAGGTACCGCCAAGGTAATATCCAAGGAATACTCAAGCGCCTAAGCTTGGGGATGCCCCGGAAGGCATCCCCTCTTTCGTCTTCAACATTATCGGTATATCTTACTTAGAGCTATATTTTTATTCGTCACATAATATGTGCTTTGCTTGGATCGTCATTATATTTTGTTATTTTATGTTAGGTGTTATTTATAATCTTGTTTTTCAATAAAAAGTTCCAAGAATTGTCATAGGATGCTTGCATTGCATATTTGATGTGTGCTGTGTAAAAAACAGAAACTTTTTCTGTAGTGTTTGAATTTTCATATTTTACTTGAACGTGGAAAGTTTCTGAAATTTTTACACAGTATTTTAATATAAATTATTTAGCATGTCCTAAATTTTCATAATTTTTTGAGTTACATAAGTACACTATTTTCGTAAATTTCTACAGACTGTTCTGTTTGGAAAGATTGTTGTCATAGTTTCGTTATTTACTTATCCTATAGTTTCCATAGCCTATATTGGTAGATATAAATTGTGGAGATGATAGTAAACAGTACCTAATGTTTGAAAATTATTATGCAACTTGTCTTTGTGGTACATAAAGAGTTGATTTATTATTATGTGTACTAACCTATCTCACGAGTTCTTTTCGAGTTTTGTGTGGATGAACTTTTTGAGAATAGGTGAAACCATGATGTGAGAGGATTGAACAAGATACAAAAGCTCAAGCTTGGGGATCCCAAGGCACCCCAAGTAAATATTTCAAGAAGTCTCAAGCATCTAAGCTTGGGGATTCTACGCATCCCACCTCTCTTCATCAACAATTATCGGTTAGCCTATGTTGAGCCTAAATTTTTTATTCGTTCACATGATGCGTGCTATTCTTGGAGTGCTATTTTTCTTTTGCTTGCTGTTTAATAAAATACTTAAGATCTGAAATTCTTAGATGAGAGAGTCTTCACATAGTTATTTAATTGTTGACTACGCATTGATCTTCACTTATATCTTTTTGGAGTAGTTTGTCATTCACTCTCGTGCTTCACTTATATCCTATGAGTAAATGGTTGAATGAATTGAATATCATAAATCTGAAATTAAATATGCTTCATATACTTATCCCATGGGGAGTAATGACTTCACACATAATAAGTATAGGTGGTAAAATTTATTGAAAGTTAGCAAACACCGCATTGGTCACTTGAACAATTCATGAAAGAATATTGAAGGAAGAGAGATTCCACATATAAATATACTATCTTGGACATCTTCTATGATTGTGAGCTCATTAATTATTTTCAAACTCGAGCAAATTAGTTGAAATTGGACAAGGAAGACAACTTAATGAGTTATGTTTGGGTATATTTGTATATAAGTTATATTGTTATGGATCCTCCAACATGTGGTGCTTTCTTCCACCTCATACTAGCCAAAACTTCCGCACCAAGTAGAAATACTACTTGTGCATCCAAACACCCTTAAACCAGTTTTGCCATGAGAGTCCACTATACCTACCTATGGATTGAGTAAGATCCTTCAAGTAAGTTGTCATCGGTGCAAAAAGCAATAAAAATTGCTCATAAAAATGTATGATCTTTTATTGTGAGGGAAAATAAGCGTTGTACGAACTTGTGATGGTAAAGAAATAAAAGCGACGGACTGCATAATAAAGGTTGCTATCACAAAGGGCAATACAACGTGGCGTTCCTTTGCATTAAGGGTTTGCACATCCAAAAACAAAAAGCGCATGACAACCTATGCTTCCCTCTGCGAAGGGCCTATCTTTTACTTTCTAGTACTTACCTTTATGCAAGAGTCATGGTGATCTTCACCACTTCCTATATTTCGCCTTTTTCTCTTGGCAAGCGTCATGTGTTGGGGAATGATCTAGACATATATATCCACACAAATATATTTGATCATGAATTATTATTGTTGACAATTATCTATATGATAAATAAGTTGGGAGGCGAAACATTAAGCCCCTATCTTTCTCTGTGTTCGATGAATGCTATTTATTCTAAAAATATGCTTTGAGTGTCAATAATCATGGAAGACTATATGATAGTTGAGTATGTGGAATTTGCTAAATCAAAGCTCTTACATAGACCCTTCCTGAAAATAAGATGAATTGCAATTGTTCGATGACTAGGAATATGGTTTGTTAGTTTTCAAGAAACTTTCTGGTCTATACTTTAACATGTGAATAGCTTGTTACTTGATCATGAGAAGTTTTATGAGATGAGCTACTGTTTATGGTTTATATTGATGCTAGAAAAAGTGATTGGAATTATCATTGATCAAACTTGTGCACTTGCTAGCATTCACACTTCATAAATTATTTCTTTTATCATTTACCTACTCGAGGACGAGCAGGAATTAAGCTTGGGGATGCTGATACGTCTCCAACGTATCTATAATTTATGAAGTATTCATGCCATGTTTACAATAATTTTATATGATTTTGGTATGATTTTATTAGAACTAACTCGGACTGACGTTGTTTTCAGCAGAACTACCATGGTGTCGTTTTTTGTGCAGAAATAAAAGTTCTCGGAATGGGCTGAAAATTTACGGAGAATATTTTTGGAAAATATAAAAAATACTGGAGCAAAAAGATACCGGAGAGGAGTCCCGAGGCAGTCACAAGCCAAGGGGGCGCCCCCCCCCCCCCCAGGGCGCGCCCCCCTGGCTTGTGGGTCCCTCGGGAGTCCCCCTGACTTGATTCCAACGCCAAGTACTCCTATAAATACCGTAACCCCCAGAAAGAAACCTAGATCGGGAGTTCCGCCGCCGCAAGCCTCTGTAGCCACGAAAAACCAATCGGGAGCCCGTTCCGGCACCCTGCCGGAGGGGGAAACCATCACCGGAGGCCATCTTCATCATCCCGGCGGTCTCCATGACGAGGAGGGAGTAGTTCACCCTCGGGGCTGAGGGTATGTACCAGTAGCTATGTGTTTGATCTCTCTCTCTCGTGTTCTTGAGATGACACGATCTTGATGTACCGCGAGCTTTATTAATATAGATGAATCATATGGAGTTTTCCCCTCTCTATCTTCTTGTGACGAATTGAGTTTTCCCTTTGAAGTTTTCTTA
Organism: Elymus sibiricus; assembly: GCA_039707655.1. NCBI lineage: Eukaryota > Viridiplantae > Streptophyta > Magnoliopsida > Poales > Poaceae > Elymus > Elymus sibiricus. The sequence continues at coordinate 320,456,806 of CM077669.1, read as the reverse complement.
TCGGATTGAGTCTTTAAAGGATTTGAGAACACTTGATGTATGTCTTGCGATGGGATATCCGTGGTGACAATGGGATGTTCTATTGATCCACTTGATGTATGTTTTGGTGATCAACTTGCGGGTTCCGTGACCTTGGGAATCTATGCATAGGGGTTGGCACACGTTTTCGTCTTGACTCTCCGGTAGAAACTTTGGGGCACTCTTTGAAGTTCTTTGTGTTGGATTGAACATGATGAATCTGAAATTGTGTGATGCATATCGTATAAACAAGCCCATGGGTACTCGTGGTGACATTGGAGTATCTAGGTGACATTAGGGTTTTTGTTGATGTGTATCTTAAGGTGTTATTTTAGTACGAACTCTAGGGCTGTTCGTGACACTTATAGGGATAGCTCATATGATTGATCGGAAAAGATAACTTTGAGGTGGTTTCGTACCCTACAATAATTTCTTTGTTTGTTCTCCGCTAATTGTGACTTAGGAGTGAACTCTTTGTCGCACGTGAGGGATTTACATATGATTCAACTATGTCAGTATTGTTGAGAGAACTTGCACTAGTGATAGTATGAACCCTAGGCCTTGTTTCTAAGCATTGCAATACCGTTTGTGCTCACTTTTATCATTAGTTACCTTGCTGTTTTTATATTTTCAGATTACAAAAATCTATATCTACTATACATATTACACTTGTATCACCATCTCTTCGCCGAACTAGTGCACCAATACAATTTACCATTGTATTGGGTGTGTTGGGGACACAAGAGACTCTTTGTTATTTGGTTGCAGGGTTGTTTGAGAGAGACCATCTTCATCCTACGCCTCCCACGGATTGATAAACCTTAGGTCATCCACTTGAGGGAAATTTGCTACTGTCCTACAAAACTCTGCACTTGGAGGCCCAACACGAGTCTACAAGATGAAGGTTGCGTAGTAGACATCAGTGTCATATCTCTCATCCAAAGCTCGAAGTATCTTCTTGATGATGAATTTGTCGGTCATTTCTTCGCTTCCTAAGCCGGCAATCTCATTGGTGATGAGAGCTAGCCTAGAGTACATCTCTGCGACTCCTTCACCATCCTTCATCTTGAACTTGTCAAGTTGACTTTGAAGAACGTCCAACTTGGATTCTCTCACGGATTCGGTACCTTCGTGCATATCAACCAAAGTATCCCAAATCTCTTTTGCATTCTCAAGACGGCTGATTTTGTTGAATTCTTCGGGGCATAGGCAGTTGAAGAGAATGTCGCATGCTTGAGCATTGTATTGCAACATCTTCAATTCATCCGCGGTCGCTTCACGATCCGGTTCCTTTCCATCACCAAAGAATTCACCTTGCAAGCCAACACGAACAACAGCCCATACGGCGGGGTTATGACCTAGAATATGCATTTTTATTTTGTGCTTCCAACTAGCAAAATTAGTGCCATCAAAGTACGGACCTCTACGGTGATAATTTCCCTCACTAGACGCCATACTCTCCTAGGTTGTGAGACCAATGCAATGGAGACGAAAGCCCTGATACCACTTGTAGGACCGAAAGTATGTCTAGAGGGGGGATTAGACTACTTGATCAAATAAAAATCCCACCTTTTCCCAATTTTAAGTGTTGGCAGATTTTAGCAATGATAGCAAGTCAAGTACACCCTACACATGCATGTCTAAGAGTATAGCAGCGGAAAGTAACAACAAGCATGTATAGTAGAGGGTAGGAAGGAAGATCAAACGCAATTTGTAGACACGGAGATTTTTCCCGTGGTTCCGATAGGTGGTGTTATCATACGTCCACGTTTATGGAGTCTTCAACCCACGGAGGGTAACGGTCACGAGAGTCCACGGAGGGCTCCACCCATAAGGGTCCACGAAGTAGCAACCTTGACTATCCCATAACGGCTTTCGTCCACGAAGGACTAGCCTCACTATGGGTAGATCTTCACGAAGTAGGCGATCTCCTTGCCCGTACAAACTTCTTTGTTCAACTCCACAACACGAAGTAGGAGGCTCCCAAGCGACACCTAACCAATCTAGGAGGCACCACCCTCCAAAAGGTAATAGGCTCGGCAATGTCGATGAACTCCTTGCTCTTGTGCTTCAAGATGATAGACTCCTCAACACACAATCACTCTCCCACAAATTTGGCTATGGTGGAAGAGATTGAATTGGTGGAAAGCAACTTGGGGAGGCTAGAGATCAAGATTCATATGGATGGAGTGGAATAGCTTGATCTCAACACATGAGTAGGTGGCTCTCTCAGAAAATATGATGGGGCAAGTATGGAATAGTTCTGAGTGCTTCTCTTTCGAGTGGGTGGTGGTGAAGGGGTATATATAGGCATCCCCAAAAATCCAACCGTTACACCTAAAGTGACCAACTCGGTGACACCGATGTGTGAATCTCGGTGGTACCGAAGTGACCAAAAGGTGGCAACTTTTGAATCTCGGTGAGACCGATATATAATTCTCGGTGGTACCGATTAGGTAACCAACGGTCAGATTGCGCAACTCGGTGACGCCGATCCAACAAACCCGGTGGTACCGATGTTGTGAATCGAGGTAACAGAAAGTTGGCAACCCAAACTCGGTGGCACCGAAGTGGAATCGGTTGCACCGATGTGCTATGGTTTGGCATGGGTCTGTCTGATTTTGGGAATCGGTGGCACCGAGTGGGAATTGTTGGTTGCACCGATTTTGGATGTTTGGCTTTGGACAGACTTTTGTGGATGAGCTTGTGGGTGTTTTTGGTGACTATCTCTTGTGCACGTGGAGCATCTTGTTCACCAACAGTACCTTACCCCCTTTTAATAGTATTGGCTTTCCTATGGACTCAAAGTGATTTCTCACAAAGTAAAATGTAGAGTCCTCTTGCTTGAAGCATTGCCAATCCATTTCCTTGCATCTTGGGGTTTCTCCACAATCTCCACAATCCTTTTGCCATCCCTATCATTGAACTTTTCCTGAAATATACTTAGTGGAAAACATTAGTTCAATGACATATATGTTGTTATTAATTACCAAAACCACCAAGGGAGCAAATGTACTTTGAGTTAGCCGGTTTCTACCATCGCTTTGTTAAGGACTTTAGCATAATTTCTTCACATTTACATGCTTTGAGCAATAAGAATGCACCTTTTGTTTGGGGACCATCCCAAGACACCGCATTTCATGAGCTTAAAAATTTTCTTACACATACACCTTTGCTTGCATTACCCAACTTTGACAAAACTTTTGAAATGCATTGTGACGCTAGTGGTAATGGCATAGGCGGTGTGTTAATGCAAGAGAAACGCCCAATTGCATACTTTAGTGAAAAACTTTCCGGTGCACAACTTAATTATCTCATATATGATAAGGAATTATATGCTTTGGTGAGAGTTTTGCATGTTTGGGAGCATTATCTTTGACCACGTGAATTTGTCTTTCATACCGATCATGAAACGCTTAAGTACCTTAAAGGTCAAACGAAGTTAAACAAACTGCATGCTCAATGGAGTGAATTCATAGAGTCTTTTCCTTATGTCATCAAGTACATTAAGGGTAAAGAGAATGTCATAGCGGATGCTCTTTCCCGCAAATGCATGCTATTTACTCAACTTGAATTGAATGTCATTGGTTTTGAGAACATCAAAGACTTGTATGTGCATGATGTTTTGTTTGCTACTCCTTTTGCCAAATGTCAAGCTAACAATTGTTGGGAGAAATATTACATGAACGATGGCTATCTTATGCGTGCTAACAAAATTTGCATACCCGAGTCTTCTCTTCGTTTGTTGCTTTTGCAAGAGGCTCATGGTGGAGGACTCATGGGTCACTTTGGACGCGACAAGACATTTGCAACGCTCTCCCACAAGTACTTTTGGCCAAAGATGTTCCGTGATGTGGCACGCTTCACCAATCGTTGCTCTACATGTCGCAAAGCTAAGTCAAAAGCTCAATCCCATGGTCTATACATGCCACTTCCTACACCTTTTGCACCTTGGGAAGATATAAGCATGGACTTTGTTCTTGGTTTGCCAAGAACTAAGAATGGCCATGATTTCGTATTTGTTATTGTTGATCATTTTTTCAAGATGGCACATTTTCTTCCATGTCACAAGATAGACAATGCTTCACAAGTTGCAAATCTCTTTTGTAGAGAAATCTTGAGACTACATGGAGTCCCGAAGACCAGTGTGTCGGACCGCGACGTCAAGTTCCTAACCTACTTTTGGAAGACGTTGTGTGCCAAGCTCGGAATCAAGCTACTCTTCTCTTCGGCCTATCATCCACAAATCGACGGCCAAACGGAGGTCACCAACTGGACGTTGTCTACACTACTTCGCGTCCTGATCAAGAAGAACATCAAGGAATGGGAAGAATGCCTACCCATAGTCGAGTACGCCTACAACCGTGCGCGCCACTCCACCACCGACAAGTCTCCCTTCAAAGTGGTGTACGGCTTCAACCCTTTGTCCCCATTGGATATTCTTCCGCTACCACTTCAAGAATGAGTGAACATGGACGCAAGCGCAAGGTCAAGCTACATCAAGAAGATGCATGAAAACACAAGGCGCACGATCGAACGTCAAGTGGAACAAGTCACCAACAAGCGCAACATCAACAAGCACCATATGGTGTTCAACACCAGTGATCTTGTGTGGCTACACCTTCACAAGGATCGATTCCCCGACGAGCGCAAGTCTAAGTTACTTCCTCGAGCCGACGGACCATTCAAGGTGTTGGCACGCTACAACGAAAACGCCTACAAGATCGACATTCCACGCGACAACTAAAATGTGAGCGACATCTTCAACGGCAAGGACCTATCTCCCTTCCATGGTGATGAAGAACTCGATCCGAGGATGGATCTTTCCCAGGGGGGGAGATGATGCGGAGCATCCCATGGTCATCTCCATGGATCCTACACCAACCCATCAAGCTCCAAGTGGACCTATGACAAGAGCTCGCGCACACGCCATCGAATTCGAGGTGACATCCCTCCTTGAGCTACCCATATCTTGGCATGAGACACGGCCGCTACCCCAAGCAGAGATGATGTGCATGATAAGGTACGTCGACCACCACCGGAGCTCGGGGGCGCAAGGAGAAGGGGACGAAGAAGAGAAGACAAGCGTCAAGGGAAACTACCAGGCCAGCCCGGAACCTCCGGCCTCCAGCCGTCCAAGACCAGACCCGGGCGTGCGAACTCTCTGTGTAGCCCGGACCCTGCCCGGAAGCTGGCCCGGAACCTCCGGCCTGCCCGGAACTTCCGACCACGGCGCACCTTCGACGTCCCCAGGCGTGCCAACTCTCTGGATAGCCCGGTCCCCGGCTGGAACCTGCCCGGAACTTCCGACCCCCGGACCTTCCGGCCTGGCTCGGAACTTCCGGCCTACCTACATGCAGCCCCTCGGGCCCGAGGCCCATGTACCCCTCTCTCCCTCACATCTCGCCCTAGACTATATATACCGTACCCCTTGGACGAATTAGAGTTAGTTTATGTTTAGCATTAGAGATTGTTGAGCATAGCTCCTTCCACTTACCTCCTCCCATGAAGATGGCCTCTATGTGAAAAGATCCAAGTGGTTATCAAGGCCCCTCGTGTAGGGAAGATCATCCGGGATATCAAGGCCCCTCTCCGGAGTGGGAAGACTACCCGTTACTTTGTATCCCGTGTTGAATTTGGATCACCGTATCTTCTTATGTTCTTGTGGATTTAGTGAATGTGTGATCGGAGTTGTCTTGAGCATTTTTCTTGATTCCTCCATTTTTCCCCTCCAAATGTGAAAAGATCATCACCGAGGGCTTAGCTCTGTATTAAAAGGTATGCAAAATCAACACAAATTAATAACTCACATCCAATACTGAAGGCTTCAAATAATGTTACAGAGACAAATATCTGAAAGAGCAAAATGGTGTTGCTCTATAAAATAATTGTTATGGCACAAATTGAAAACATGACCTAAATCATGGGGGTGAGGCGTAGGAGGGCAGGTGGTGGGCATAAGGCGGCATCGCAGTTTGGTCACCCTCGTGTCGCGCATCGTGTTTTAATAACGGGAAGACAAAGGGGGCTCAAACGCAAATTCGAGAATATTCAGACATAAGCCAAGTGCTTTCTGTCGACCACTCGGCTTGCGGGAGACGAAGGGTTTGTGTTCAAAAATATAAAAGGCAATATTTAGGCCGGTTGTCCGTTAGAGTGCACTCAGCATATACCGCCCGCCGTCATGGAACTATCAAGTGCAGGGAGGAAGGTCACGTGGCAAGGCAGTTTGCTAAACGTATTGTATAACCCGCGTGTTAGTCGCGATTTATATATGTCGACATACGGTGGTGTAAAGCTGATCGAGTGCCCGTCGTGCGTGTGTTTTATAGTTGACTCTCGGCGTACACTAATGCAAGCCGAGTGGTTGGCAAATTACACTCAATTTACGACGAAACACGAGGCAACATATATTTTTACTATAGTGAACTGAGCTACAGTACAAATTTATGATATAACGCAGTGTGAGTAATTAAATCTGGTAAAACCACTAGGAACTAGATCAAACTGAGTAGCGTGATCTTACGCACTATGAAAATGGTACCATACACGCATAATACAAACTAGAAGGGCAGTGCGCGCTTTGCCGCGTCGCTTATATTTTTGAGGTTGTACATGTTTTATTTACGTATTCTTGAGGAGTAATTTTTTTGAAGTTGTGAAAAATATTTACATATTAGTTGGTTTGGCATGCGTGGATACAATGAAGTGTATTTTTTTATCAGATATGCTACTCATACGGACAGACTTTACGAATTCATGCTTACAGATGAATGTCTCAATTTATGGTCAGAGATTAGGGAAACCGTGGGTCAAAGTTGCAAATCGGGGAAGTGATTGATGGGAAAATGTTTGGCATGACCAATCCGTAGGAAATCGTTCGTGAGTTTATTTTCTTTTTTCTTTTTTTTATTGTGGTGTTTGGGTGGATTTTTTGACCGTGTGATTGGAGGACGTCTTTTAATTAGAACAAAAACATGAGAAAGTTAGTTACGTTGTTGGACACGTGTGTTACGCTGGTGCTAAACGTGTCATGGGCGACACTTTCGTATTGTCACCCATTCATCGAGAGATCTCACCACGAAGCCAGGATGAACGACCCAGTCAATTATATATCCAATCCAAATTGAAGAGTTGAACGATGGGCTTTAAAACGGGATGCCTTAACGAAGTTAGAGATTTGATTGCCACAACAAAGGATTGATGGAGTCAAAATCAAGGATTGGCGGGAGAAGCTTTCAAATTAGGGAGCATAGTGTATTAAAAATGAATGAGTGAGCTCATTGTGAAATTGCTGAGTTGAATGAGAGGCTTTAAAACGGGATAACTTAACGAAGTTAGAGATTTCATTACCACGACAAAGGATTGCCGGAGTCAAAATCAAGGATTGACGGGAGAAGCTTTAAAATTAAGAAGCATAGTGTATTAAAAAAAATGAGAGAGCTCATTGTGAAATTGTTGACTTGGTCAAAATTGGATGACCCAACTCCAAATTGAGACTTCAATTGATTGTGAGGCATTAAAAGAAATAGGGAGTTTAGTGTTATAGAGGATTAAAATAATTGAATGAACAATTGTTTACCCGGTCAAAATCGGTGATCCAATTTCAAATTAATAATCTCAATTGAATGAGAGGTCTTCAATTCTAGAAGAATTAGTGATACTACGCACATGGAGAGATCAAAATCTAGCAAATATCTAAGCGCATTATAGGCGAGCGAGATGCATGCATGCTTAATGATTTCCAAATAATGGAGCAATTCATTTCAAAGGAACAAGAGGCGACCCCAGATTCTAGTGCTGGTCGGCAAAGTATCATAATACTGTTGCTGTGACAGCCTGCCTTGGCGTGCAGACTGGGGGCTGCAGCAACAAATACTAATCACTAATATATATTTTTCGAATATACTAATCACTAGTACGTACGTAGCAGTAAGCACTAGTTGCGAGTACAGAAAAAGTCTCCGCATCAGCTATAGGATAAGCATGACATAAATCAAATGCGGTAAGTGGAGTACGGCTGACGAGCTCAATGCAGAAAACAAACGTATCTCTTATCTCCCACACGTTTATAAGGGAATATAATCTCTCTCTCTCTCTCTCTCTATCTCTCCGATCTCGACCTTCACCTTCCCTTGTGTAGTTGCGTGTGTGTACATATATATACACACACACGCTCAGACCTCGATGGTTACAGAAACCCCCGTACCTCCCATAATCAAGTAGTGGTAGAAGAGTTCATCTGCAACTCATGGGAGGCGCAAGGTGGTGCCTTGGTGCTGAACTCTGGATGCCCAAGGTCAAGGTACACTCCTCGGCCTCCTGTTCGTCGCAGCACCGGCTACTCCTAGAAGACACGCCGGCCGCCAGTGCTCCTCCAGCTGAGGAGCCAGCGGCGGCGGCCGGTGTAGACGAAGGCCAAGTCAAAGACGAAGGGGAAGGGGAGGGGGAAGAGCACAGGAGCCAGCAGAGGGAGGTGTTCACCATCTGGATGAAGTCGCTGGTGCTCAACGGGAGCGGCTGCACGGTCTTCGACTCCCGCGGCCGCATCGTCTACCGCGTCGACAACTACGGCTCCCACCGCTCCGTGGACGTGTGCCTCATGGACATCACGGGGAGCGTCGTGCTCCAGGTCCTCAAGAAGTTCAGGAGGTGGGAGGGGTACAGGTGCGGCGGGTGGGAGGAGCACGAGCGCGCCGACGCGCCGCGGCGGCGGCCGTGGTTCACGGTGGTGAGCAACAAGTGGGGCCGCGGGCCGCGCTGCGAGTTCAGGAGCGACGGCCACGCGGTGCGCTACAAGATGGACGGAGGCAGGCGGCGGCAGCAGGCGGCGCGCGCCTCGTGGATCGTGGACGATGCCACCGGGCTGGCCGTGGCGGAGGTGAAGAGGAAGCTGACGGCGACGGGTGTTTCCCTCGGCGAGGACGTGCTCACGCTGGTGGTGGAGCCCAACGTGGACCACTCGCTCATCATGGGGCTCCTTGTCGTGCATGGCCTCATAAACCACTCCATGTGAGCATCGCATTCGCATCGTACGTGCAGGGACAGGGTGTAATTTTCTTGTTAGCTGCATGCTCAGATGCATCCTGCAGAGTGTAATTTCTTGCATTGCTGTTTCTTCTTTCTTTGGAAACCTTGTGGCGTGATTTGTTTAGGCGTGATCAATTTAGTAACAATAAGTTTATGTTCAATCATGTCCCGTACGTATGGAAGGAAGAAGGAGGCCACCGATTGATGAGAAAGGTGAAACTAACGGTTTTGCTATTTATTAAGTACCTGAAATTTTTCAAAGCCCGTTAGTCACTTTTCTATTTCATCCCGAGCTCATGAGAGAGAAGTAACCCCACTATCTATCTTCAGAGAAGTCCCAGCCCCAGTATCTATCTTAGGGATGGGGGTGCAGCCGAAGCTGTTTTTTGATGTGGTGGGGGGTTTAGAGGGATGACCAGGGTGACGACCAGCGCGGCGGTCGGCGGAGGTCGAGGGTTGGGCGAGGCGGCGATAGCCACCGGCCGCCGGGGCAGAGGCAGGCGGTTAGGCCTGGGTTGGCCGGCCGCTACACGAGGAAGAACCGAAGAAGTCGCTAGAGGTTGCAGATGAACAGTACCTTGATCTATTTTCAGCTCTTGGATGCTAATCTGATGGTCCATAAAGAAAGTGACTGACGTTAGGTGTTTCTTTAGGCACCTAACCTATAGGTGGTCCCCGAAACTCACCGAAATGGTTGTCCTCTTCTTCTTCTGGGCTGGAGATATCCTTTGCCTCGTATATTTTCTTTAGAAACTTGCGGTGTTGTTCCTGGTAGTGATCTTACCTCGTTTATGTTCATGGAGCGATTCTTGTGGCATGAGAGGAAGACTTGCGAGCCGTGTTTTCCTCTTCTTGCCTAGCTAGCTAAATGGGGGCGCGTAAATTGACAGATGTGTTGTCCATTCATGCGCCACAAAAGCAACGAGGGTCCTGCTCAACTTCTGGAGCTTCACTAAGCGGAGTTTCATCTTCGTTTTTTTTTTAATTTAACTAGACAAAAGACTTGTCATTTTCATCATTTAAGAAGAAGAAGAAGAAGAAGAAGAAGAGGATGAGGAGAAGAAGAGGGGGAGAATTGTGCAGTTAGTTAAACAAAAAAAAGGCATTACAAACACGCCCACAAGACTATCATCATTGAACATGACGGTATACAAGCCTGAGGACCTTTTTTTTTACCCCCAAACCGTAGGACAATAGTTCTATGATAGGTTTTTTTATATAAGGAAAAACATTACAAATTGTGGTTTATAAAAACCTACAAAGCCAAGTCTATTCAATGCATGCTCTGGGTATAAAAACCATGAGATTACAAATTATTTTCTATCCAATTAAAAAATCTCTGTGTATATTGTTCCTTGATCTTGAATTTTAGAAGATTCAAAACTTGCTTGAAGAAAAACCTCCATGCTTGAATGGATTGTTGTTGTACTCTGAAGACTTTCTCATTTCTCTGTATCCATACATTCCAACATCCTAAGATAACAATTTCTGTAGCAAATTGCTTGGGAAGTAGCTTCATTGCAAGAGTGGTATCTTCATAAACAGACGTTCCTCTTTTCCTGTTTGGAATCAAAGAGTTCCAACAATTTTGAGCAAAATTACAGTCCCACAGAAGATGTATTGTGGTCTCCTCTGCATTCTGATTACAGTTAAGGCAGCAAGGATGGTCTAGTTGCATTCCTTTTCGTATGAGAAGTGATCTGGTGTTGATTGGGCTACCAGCCAAAAAAATTATGCTTTAATCTGCTTGAGTTGGCCCAAATAATTTAAAGATAGGATTCTCTTCATGTTGTCCAATCAGGTAGTTATAAGTATGCATGAAAGTGTATTTGTTTGGCAATCCATTGCAAGTCTGCCTATCTGTCTTGTCTAGTTACCAATGAGAAGAAAGACAACTGTTCTCCACAAGTGGTCATCGCTCATCGCCCTTTATCCAACTACTCCGACTTTATAATAGACGTTTATAGAGATGAGTGTATGTACGTGTTCGTAAGCATCTACGTCTACATTGTGTTTCTCAAGAAACAAAAAAACTAGGAGAGAGACAACGCCATATTCTTCAGTCCACGATTATATGAGACGTGCAAATCCATCGCAAGTAAGACCACTTGAATGATCTCATCCACTTATATATGTATATAAATGTCGGCAAGTCCAGAATAAGAATTCTCATTCTTAAGATTTTTTTTTATTGCAAAGACTCGGAAAACCAAAGGAATAAGACAGAGAAAAGACAATGCACGTGGCCTTTTGGCTCTAAGGCACCAGTGCCCCTGGTGTATGAAAACATTTTTCAAAAAATGATAACAACACAATGAATCATCTAAAAAATTATGCATGAAACGGCCAAACTTAAATGTGAAGTTTTTTTTTTTTTTGACAAGCGGAAAAATGAAAAATTATTTCATGCCCACGATACAAAGTGAGTTATCAAAGCAAAATGAATCCTACATAAACTGAAAGTCCAAGAATATATACTAAAAATTGTTTATTGGCGCTAGAAAGGAAATGCAAGAATTATCTTGGATTGAAGTTTTCAAGGGGAGCTTCAAGTAAAAGATCTACATCAGAAATCAGAAATTTACAAAAAAAATTAAAAAATCTTGCATCGCATGCACAGATCTGGTTCATACAATTCTCCCGGTAGCGTGATTATACACACAGGCAGGGACAAAAGGAAACAATCATCTCAAATAATGATGGATAGTCCTACACTACGGGAATCTGGTAATTTGCCGTCTGTGAAGATCTTTGCCGTCAGCTTTTAGTCGTGGATGACGGCAAAGACCACTTTTGCCGTCTGGTGCTGACGGCAAAGAATGATTGACGGCGTAGACATATTTTGCCGTCTGTAATAAAAACTGCTGACGGCAAAGATATTTTGCCGTCTGTAAAAAAAGACTGATGACGGCAAAGACATATTTTGCTGTCTATAAAAAAAATTGATGACGGTAAAGACATATTTTGCCGTCTGTACGAAAACTGATGACGGCAAAGAATCTTTGCCGTCTGCGGTTTATTTTAAAGACGGCAAAGAAGAAACACACCACGCGGATCAATCACCTGGATCGATGACGTGGCAAGATCTGGGCACACCACACACCACACAGCTCTCCATCTGACCACCGATCCTAAAACAAATAACAGCCACCCACCACGCCTGCGGCCCCACGCCCCCACCTACCACGCCCACCCACCTCTTCTTCTCCTCTCTCTCTCCCTTATCTCTCTGTACCGAGGCAGGCCATGGCTCCTCCGTACTTCTCCTCCTCTCTCCTTCTACCTGCCTCCTCCCTGAAGAAACGAGAGCAGGGCGCCGCCGGCCCCGAAGGGAACCGCCCCGACCCCGCAGCCGAGCAGAGTAGCGGTGGAGCGGGCTAGCTGGACGAGCCAGGCAGTGGTGGCAGCGGGCGCGGCCAGGCACGGCGGCCGGCACGGTCTGGCAAGGCGGAGGGCGCGCGCGCGGCCGGGACAGTAGGCGGGCGAGGCCGGGCAGGGCCACGGCGGCTCAAGCGAGGCCGGGACAGGAGGCAGGCAGGGCCACGGCCGCGAGGGCGAGGCCATGCACGGAGGCAGCTGGCGCAGCCATGCACGACGGCCGGCGCGGCCTGGCAGGGCGGAGGGCGCGTGCGCGGCCTGGACAGGAGGCGGGGCAGGGCCACGGCGGCGCGGGCAAGGTCGGGCATGAACGCCGCCGGCCATCTCCAACGCTTTCCTCGCAGGGATCCGCCGTCCTCCGCCCAGTTCCCGTCGCCAGGCGCTGCCGCTGTCGTTTTCCGGCCTGAGATGCCCCTACTACATGCCCTGCGTCTTCTTGGTCCACAGGACCAGCGCCTATGTGCTCTTTTTAATGCTTTTTTTAGGGATTACACGGCCACTTTATTGCATAATAATGTAGGGTATCATTTGGCTCTAGCGGCCATGTTCGAAAGAAAGAGAGCTTTTTTACAGAATTGTGAGCTTCGGTATTTGTGAGGCTGGGTGGTGCTGCGACAGTGAAGGAACTGGCCCACGGTGCTGCAGGTTCTGCAGCAGCTCACGGAACGCCCATGCGTTTTTTTTAAATAAAATTAACAATTTTGCCGTCTGTGATGAGGAGGGCTGACAGCAAAGCGGTAGTTCGGCTGACGGCAAAGCGGTAGTTCGGCTGACAGCAAACTGTGTTTCTTTGCTGTCTGTTATTAAATAGGCTGACGGCAAAGCGGTTTTGCCGTCTGCCCGATGAAAAGCTGACAGCAAAGTACTTTTTGCCGACATATGACAACTCACTTTGCCGTCATTTGCTGACGGCAATTTTTTTACCGTCTGTAAACTCGTCTTTGCCGTCTGTGGACCACAGACGGCAAATTACCTGATTCCTGTAGTGCTAGTGAATTGTCAAACACGATTACGACATCATGTATGGAAATGCACTAGTACTACATCATTCTCGCCCGAGTAGCGTGATCCTGCACGCAGGTGCCACTAAGGGAAAAATAAAACAATCATCTCCAGCAATGACAAAAAAGAAAAAATCTGGCCAGGGCAATGATCAAATCATCAAAGATGATTACGACACTAAGTTGTAAATTATTCTGGTTAATAAAATAAAATGAATATTTCCCTGAACTGACAACAATAATAAGTTAATTGACCTGACCTGATGCTCATTCATACTGTACACTTGCACAGGCTCTACAACTCCAATTCTAAACAAAGATTCTCAATAATAACTGACGGAAAACGACAGCCGGCCTGACCGAGCCGAGCATGATGGAGCTACAAATACAAACTATCTCCTTTGGATGGTGATATGCCTGGAGCAGGCCATGTCAGCTGTGCTGTTGTTGACCTACCACACAAGCATGAGGGCATCAATCAAATTTGCATCCCTCCGTTGCTGTTGCTCTCATTACGACGGTCCCTTCTTCATCTGATGAATACTAGCAGCAGATGCCTACACTTCTTTGTACTGTAGCCCCCCTCCAATCGCAGCCATTGCTCTGTGCTAAGGTTTATCATGTATGTACATGCTCTCAACATCGCTACATAAAGTAGCTTAGCGTTGTCTTTTTCCTCGACCCACCTTCTCCATACAGATCATTCCACTGAACAAGCTCATTCATATTCGTTGAATCAGAAGATACACTTGCACAAACCTACAAGCAAGTGACGTAAAAGGTCAGGAGATTCATCTATCAGGCAGCAAAATTTCTTTCTATCAGGGTTCAAAAATCCCAGCCACACCACTTCTACAGGGATTATCTTTATTACATGTTGTTCCGGTTAGAAACTCTATAAATATCGATCACTTTATGTGTTCGTAGATATTTGGCATAATACAGCATCGCTACCGACCCACAGCACAAACTTATAATCACAATAACTTACCTGTTCATGTGCATGTTTGAAATCACTTATGCTCAAGGCACGGACATCATCGCTAGAACACGATTGGGGCAATGGTCTGTTTTCTGCTTCTGCCAAAGCTCTCTCCTGCAGGTGAACACACAAGTCAAATCCATTTCACATCATCCATCACTGTCAAATATAAATAAGAAAGATGGTCATGTTCCATTGATTTCATTACTAATCTATATACCACCTCTTCTGCGAAATATAAGGGGTAGTTAGGATGTCCAGAATTAAATAGTCCAATAATGAATAGTTTCTAGTCCAATAATGAATATTCTACGCATTAATACTGCATCAGAGGTTTACAGTCAAAGGTGACGTCAAATACAGACTGACAAACTATGACTTAGATTTTGGAACGGAGGGGGTATATTACAACCATAAGGCTACATAACAAACAAACTATAGAAGTTTAGGAGGATAGAAGTAACCTTTTTCTCCTTTTCAAGGAGCTCTCTAATAGGAAGATGGGCAGCAGTCACACAAAGATTCTGAAAAATAATTCAAAAGAGCATGAGCATAGTAGAATAGAAACATGTTCGCCGCAGAAATCATTAGTACAATACCTTAATATCACTGCCCGAGTATCCTTCCGTCAAATTAGCAATGGCTTCAAGATCAAGGTCATCTGCCAAATCTTCTTTGGCTAGTATGACGCTAATAATTTTTCTTCTATTTGATGCATCAGGCAAATTCACCATCAACCTAAAGAAAACAATTTCCAATGGTCAGTCAATAAACTATAATTTCTCTTAGTATCAGAATATGGATCCTAAGAAAGAACTGGAAAACACCTCCTTGGAAGCCTCCTAATAACAGCTTCATCAAGGTCAAATGGCCTATTAGTCGCAGCAAGGACTAATACGCGTTCTTTATCTTTTGTTCTTAGCCCATCCCAGTTCACCATAAACTCGTTTTTCATCTTGCGCATGGCTTCATGCTCTCCAGGGTTCTCACGTCTACCCAACATGCCATCAACCTAAAAAATGCAAAAACGGCAAGAAAATAAGCAGCACCCTTCAGAACTAACAACAAACTTAGCGAGTATGTACCCATACAGTGCAAGAAAATTATTAATATTGAACACTCACAGTTGCATTAGCTTACCTCATCTACAAAAATGACACTTGGGGCAATTTTGCTTGCCAGTGAAAACACAGCTTTCACGTACTTCTCTCCTTCACCAAACCACTGCAACAACACGTGATTTAGAGCTAATGACGCAAACACCCGAAATGCAGAAGCAAGGCCAGACATCAGCAAATGGAATACCTTTGAGGATATACTTGACATTGATATGTTTATGAAATTAGCACCAGCCTCTGTTGCCACAGCTTTCGCAAGCATCGTCTTTCCCGTACCAGGCGGACCAAAAAGTAATATTCCTTTACATGGCTAGGATAACAAAAGTAACAATAGTCAGCTTATAGAAATAAAAGGTTCCACTATTTCATAAACAGAACAAATAATAATCAGTTTGCTAAATAATAGCTATATTTTGCTATTCAGATTGGTATATATAACTGCTTTCACCATGTTCATAAGGTGCCTTATTTATTGGGCAACTCCCAAAACCAAAAGGTGAAAGGCATAAACTTTAAGTTATGATCAACTGACCCATTGGCTACACCAATGGATTAAACTTGCCTCACTTGCTAGTTTTTATATTAAATGACAAAAGGAAAGACAAGTAATACATTCATATTATATATCTACAAAAACACAGAAGTTCCTAAGAGCCTGCTTTTTTAGGAGTATTTCTTGGTAAAGTTTTGGCGTTTAGTTAATATTTGACTTCAATACCAAAACTTTACTAAGAACTATCATTTTTCCAAACAGCTTTTGAAGTATATAAATAATATATACCTTCATAAGTTGTCCTTTAGAAAACAATTCAGGCCTTTGCAAGGGCAGCATCACTAACTCCTTCAGAGTTTCCTTGACACTTTCCAATGCTCCAATGTCCTCAAATGTAACTCCTATTTCATCTGGAGGGATAACATCGGCAAGAAGCCTCTTTTCAAATTCGTTTTCCGTAGCAATATCCTGGCATTGTTGGAAATAAGAACAGTTAGCTCTACTCATTTTTAATGATTTCATATAGCTATAGCACTGTAGCATAATCAGCGCCTCAGAAGTACTCCCTCCCTAACTTAATATAAGACGTTTTATATTAACTTAATATAAGACGTTTTATATTAAGATGTTTGTGACACTGACAGTGTCAAAAAAAACGTCTTATATTAAGTTACAGAGGGAGTAGTAAAGTTCCCTCTCAGCTACTATAGATGAAATAGACATGAAGGTGAGGGAGTAGTAAAGTTCCCTCTCAGCTACTATAAATGAAGTAGTCATGAAGGTGGTTCATCCATGTATTTTCCCATAACTATACAAGTGAGCTGGATGAACAGTATGCTTAAAAAACTGGACACGCACAGTGCTAGATGCTCCCACACCAGGTGGAGTCTGGGGAAGGATTATGAAATACAAGGAAAGCCTTCCCCCTGCACAGTGCAATGCAGAGAGGTTGGAACCCAGGACATCTTGGCACAAGTGGGGAGTACCTCCCCACTGCGCCAGGCCTGTCCTTCGTGAACAGTATGCTTAAAACTGCAAAATTGCTTAAGAAAGCAGATATACTAAAAGAAGGCATACCTTAAGTGACTTCCTTTTGTTGCTGCTCTTAGGGCCAGATTGGATGCTTTCCAACATATCAACTCCATGCTTAAGACTGGAATGGTCAATAAAGGTAAAATGATTAAGTTAATGAGGAACCAGTAAAATGATCAAGTTAATGAGGAACCAGAATAAATTGTGTAGTCAACTTGGTGGAAAACAAACAAAATAGATGGGGAACCTTTCGCTAGATAGGGAAAACTGCAAATCAGTTGAAAGATCAGGGTTTGTAGCTGTTAAGTGCTTTAGTTGATGACTCAAAGCAAAACCAACTATTGTATCAATACCTGAAAAATAAACATAATCAAAGCATCATGCAATTGGACAAAATTGTAACTTAGCAGAAACTTGAATAGAAATGCTACTCACACTCATTTGTAAGGGTGCGATCCTTGACGCATATTGTCTCAAGATCAGAGCATTCCAAGCCAATCCGCGTTAGAAACTGAAAGGAATTGCACACGGATATTAACAAACCAACAAAATTCTAATTAAGGATAACAAATAAGTTCATGGGAGGGACAAGTCCATTAAGTAACCAAACTGGAAACATTACAGCAAAGTCAATGATAATCCTATCAAAAAGCACCCATTTGCTTAGCTCCCGATAGATGGTACTCCCTCCGTTCCACAATGTAGTACGCCCGCGCTTCCCGAGATCTAAGTTTGGCCATACATTTAACCAAAGAGACCGATTGCGGCGGGAGCAAAAATTATACCACTGAATTCATATTGAAATACGAATTCAGTGATATAATTTTTGTTCCCGCCCAATCAGTCTTGTTGGTTAAATGTATGGTCAAACTTAGATCTCAGGAAGCGCGGGCGCACTACATTGTGGAATGGAGGGAGTAAAAGAGAAGTTACATCTCCAGTTACTCACAGAATTTCTGAAACTTTTACATGAATCTAGAGGTGAATAAGAACAATAAAATAAATAGTACAGCACCATACGCTTCAAGTATGTAACGTGAACAGTTGTCTAAAAGCCAAGACCGGCACTATATACTTATCTTTATTAGAATTTACAAAACACAAACAGTACTGGTTCAAACAAAACAACAGATTAAAGAAAGTTAAACAATACCCAGAATATTTAATGAAAACCAGAGTATACTCGTAAACAAATAATTGCAAACATACTTAGGTGAGAAATGCTTTTAGAACTGTGACTTACAGAGCGTATTTTTGAAGTGTTATCACTTGCTTTAAGAATTTCGATATCTTGATCTAACATCTGGTTCCACCGTGAAAGCTCAACTTCATCCTGTAAACAGTTTTTCCCGATGTTAAGATGACAGAAGGGACTACATATGAAATGAACTATTCTTTCAGATCAACTCGAGTTACATACTTGTGGTGGTTGGATCGTCACTTTATTTGGGAAAATCTTTGTTAGATGCCTCATCGCCTTTGACATTTCCTTACTTTTATCATGTACCCGATCCAAGTCCTGCATTTCCTTGTGTCAGTTTGTAACAAGAATGCACCAATGTGGTGGAGAATGAAGACTTCTGAATTATAACATGCACATCGCCTAGTTTTAACAATAGAAGTCGAGTTATAATGTGCACATCAGTCAATAGACTTCTGAATTATCCACAGAAAAAATCTGGCCTGACAATGCCAAAGGAAGATACATAAGAGGGGGGGAGGATTGGTCCAAGGTTGACGTGAGGTCCCACATATTTCCTGCGAATGGAATTCCCAAGCAAGGAACATTATTTCCAACACAGTTAACTAACATAGGTGTGTGTTAGTGTTGTATGTGAGATGATGAGGGAAATGAATGTGTGTGTGTGCAAGATAGCTAGGGATCAGGATGACATTAGTCGTGAGTTAGTTATAAGCAAGGTAGAACTACAGTTTGGCAGCAAAACTACCTAAGGGAGATTGAAATGATTGTAGCTCTGTTGCTAGCTAATTAAAGTTCTGAAAAAACTAATATAGATCATAAAAATAAATTATTTTCACGACAAATGGTAATATTTGGTACAGTAAAAGCTACCTGCAATGCAAGGTCAAGAATTGCTTGGCTATAAGGGAACTTTGAAAGGAAAAGAGACCCCGCGTTTGTCTGCATGTACAAGTATCTCTGTTAGCCGTAAGTGGCAAGTTAACCATGCAAAAGATTCAGAACGAGCATTCATAGATCACAATAAACAAACTTTACAAACAGTACCTTCTCTTTGCGACTGTCAGGCTGGATATGAGAACCAACAATAAAAACACCTGCCGGGAAATGTTCGAGCTTGCTCTTCAGACCATAATAGGAATCATTGTTCCCACAAATTTTTTCTGTGTCCTTCAGAAATAGGATCATAGGACCATGCTGTATTTCTTCAGAGATAAACTGTGGAACACACACAGTTAATAAGGTAAGCAAAAATAACATTGATTCAGATCATGGCTACAATTAATGCATAGATGTAAATACCTGAATGATCACATCAAATGGGTGTTTGGATCTATTTTCCCATCCTGGACTGTCGAGGCATAAAGAATCAACTGGAATGACAATAGATTAGAATTCAAATAAGCAACTGAACTGAAGTGAACTTCATTGTTGCAGTAACCATAAAATTTAAGCACAAGTAGCATCACTTAGTTTACTGTCATTTCTTCAGAACAAATTAACACAACAAAGACTAACCTGAACAAAATAAGCCATGATCAACTTCACAGCTGCCTCCAAGATCAATACCTCCAGGGATTTGTTCATCGAACCTTACCCCAACCTTTGATGATCTATTTTCTTCAAAAGGAAGACATATTTGACCTAGCGAGCCAAATTCTGGAGGACTACAGATCAAACAATATAACATCAGCCAGAGACAGCATTATAGGACATTAAGTTGCAAGTAATAACAACAATGAGAAGTTTGTATGCTTTCCAAGGACGAGATATCCACATCTTTATAAACCTTGGGAAGCAACGTAAGACCGTAGACAAATCCAAAAAAATAGCATCCTCTTTATTTTGTTCATTGAACCAAAAAATCAAACAATTTCATTCAAAATAGAATGGCTGCAAATAGTGCTGAGACAACTCATACCTATGTCCGTCAAGGATAACATTTGTCGGCAGTAATGAACCAATGTACCTCACTCTATCACCTGAACGAAACATCAGAGATTATTAATAACATTTAGTTTACAGATATGCCAAAACATTTGAACCACGTTCCAGAGGAGTAAACTTGCACCAAAAAAGGCGATGGCCTACAAGATATCGCAAAATATCAATGTTCTTACCTTTTTTGAACGACTCTAATTCCTTGGAATTCTGCCCCTGAAACAAGAAATATATGTTTTGACTTTTGAGTTTCTCAATTAGGTTACCAAACAAAATACAGACTACTCTTATGGTCTAGAATCACACAAAAGCAAGGTTTTTTTCTCTTTTTTTGCAAAACGGACTACAGGAAGATAAGTTGATCAAGAAAACAGAGAACAAACAGTAATTTCAATAAGAAAATGGGGGTAATTGCTAAGAAGCTTACACCGAACAGCATTGAAGAATCGACTGTGAGCAACCTTGCACCGAAATGTTTTGCAAGTGCCTTCACCAGATATTGTTGGTAGATCTCAGTCCCTGTAAAAGATAGGTTGCTGCACTTAATATACTTATACAAATCGTTGAAAATTAGCAAAGCTACAACAACACCAAGCTTAGAACAAGTGCACAGTAGATACCTGACGGGCCAGATAGCAATGCTCGTTGACCGAGAGAAAAAATTTGTTTGGTAAACTCGATATAGTCTTTGCATTGTAAATGCACAAATGCTGATGACAGGAGAGCACATTTGGTATCCTCGCTGCAAAGACAACTATTATCAGGACACTGTTCTTAATCATGGGAAAATTAAACCAATAAATTACATCTGTGATCGCTAACAAGAGATCATCATCATACAGATTATCCAGGTATGTCGCGCAATTAGTAATACCCAGAGGGAATAGCAGCAACATATGCTGAACAACCAAGCATCTTATCACACGTTCAAATTATGATGCACAGAAGCCATATATTTACAAACTCCATACCCCAGATGAGGACAGACCAATATCTCATGTAATAACCAAGTATATTTACAAGATATCATAAGAATTTACCTTAGATAATATGGAAAATTATCAAATGACTCAGATATGTCATTAGCATCATGTGTTGCATTTTTTAGATCCTCCTTTGATAGTAGAGAACGGGCAGACTGTGTACTTTCTTCAGAGTTAGACTGATCCTCCCTTGTTTTACAGAAACTACCAAATATATCTGGATCCGCTGATGATCCTGCAAAGGGTGATTTACCTTAGCAGCCTTTTTACCACAATAAAGTGCAAATTTAAAATAAAATACATTAGTCTCACCAATAGGCATCAATGGAGTCAATGGAGGTCGGCTTTTACCAAAGTAAAAGGATGGTAATTTGGGTCCTTTAGATGACAAATGATCTTGAATATCTTTGATAAGTGAATGTTGCCCCTGATGGATACTACTGCAAGTAGAGGAAAACGCTGAAGTGCTTGATTTATCCTGCGGGTGTTGCTGAAATATCTACCATCACATTAAGGATTTCAAACAGCAACAACTTTATTTGCCTAACCATTGCATACTACTACTTCAACTAAACTCTAATAGAGCTAGAGCTCCTTCATCAGTGTAGACTACAAACAGAACCAGCAACCTATGCTGCATATAGACAGCAGGCGATAATAAAAAGGATACATAAGCACGCCTCAAAGGTGAACTGAAGACAATTTCATCCCCTCCATTTAAGGTAACTTTAGCATTTTTGTCCAAAGCCTTGCCATTTACACGAACAACTTTGGGCTCGTGTATTTCAAGTAGAGCACCTCGCTAATATCAAAAGGTCAGCATAAAAAAGAGGGGTAAATAGGAGGTAAACCAAGTGCATAACATGGGAACTCCTAAATTTTCCAAGAAAATTTATACCTTAGTAGCAAGCTTCAGTTTACATACAAGTGAGCTAGTAGATGACTCGCCCAGTCTCAAATCATATTGTGCTCCATAACCAACAGTAAAATAGGAGGAATGAATAGGAAGGGAAGGATCCTGCAAAACGAATAGAAATGCAGTCAACTAAATGAAGAGCTGCTAGTATGTGATGAATTTGTTAAGTATTATGTAGTCTCTTCTAATCAAAAAAATGAAATACAAATATTTAGGCAAGTAAACTTGGTTGGAATTGAATCCCGGTTATGTACAAGTACAAATGTACAATAATTCAATAACATCACTACTTCCAAACCAAAAAATTTAAAGATTGCAATAGTTATGTGGTTGACTAGACCAGGAAGCTCGAGAAGTAGCAAAAACACAATGCACCAAACAGTGAGATAACAATACACCCGCATTATATTTGGCCTACTGAAACAGTGGTGCATGTTTAAGAAATGTCTTCAAAAATGTAAGCATGGTGTTTGACAAGTTATCTGATTGCAATTTTCCCATAATCCAACATTGTAGACTCAAGAGGAAACACAAGAGAGAATGTATAAATATATCTCAATTAAGGACTCAGGACCAGGACACTGAAGAGATATATTTCTATGAGACGCTGAATACATCCTAAAGTGATGTAAGAGGAACGAGCAATTCAGCAAGCATATTGGTTGGAATATCAGGGGTTTCGTGAAACGGTGTAGAAACACACACTTGAGACTGAAATGAAATGCTTTCACTAAAAAAGATTGTTTGCCAAAACAAACTATTCTTAGAGGGACACGAGGTTTAACAGCGTGTTTTGGATAAATAGAGAATTGCTATTGATGATATTGGCTCAAAATTATGTTGCAAGTGCATAGAAAAAAAGCAACTCGAAGCAATTCAATTTGATGAGTAAAAGGAGATAGAAAGAAGACGCACCGTGGCATACTGTGAGATTAGTCTGCACCAGGGCTCCTGGCGCCTGCTGCCCAGTGCGCCCTGGCGTTTGTTGGATGTGGCCTTGGCCGACAAATCCTTGGCCCTCTTCAACATGGCGGATAAATCTTTGTCAGTGGCGCCACGCTTATGCCCTGCGCAAGCGAGGAAAAATCATCAGACCGCGGTCTGAAGGCTCCAGCCGAAAAGGGGCAGTCTTTGGGCGCCACCAGACCAGAATCCAAAAGGGGAGACTCGTACCGTCCGAATTCGACGCCGCCTCCCCTGACCTCAGGAAGGCCTCCAGCCTGTCCATGGCGCCGGTGAGCGCCTGGAGGCCGGTGGTGTCCGGCGGTGCAACCGGCGGACCGGTGGCGATAGCCGCCTCAGCCGCCGCCTCGGACGCATCTGTCGCCGGCGCCGCCGTCTTGGTGGTATCCTCCTCGGGCGCCGTAGCCTGCGAAGAACAAGAACGCTGTGTGATGAGCAAGAGCGGATCAAAGCGAGCGCGGCGCATGCAGGGGGAGATCCGGACCTTGGCGCGCTTGCCGGGCCTGCGGGCGCCCGACGACTGGGCCTCGGCCCCCGGCGCCTGGTCCGGCGGCGGCGGCGAGCCCTTGTCGTCGTCGTCCGAGGGGCGCTTGGCCGCGGCGCTCCGCCTGGTGTCGACCATCGTCCCTGTGCCCTGTGGGATCGGCGGGCGTGGAGAGGAGACGAGACGAGACGAGACGAAAGCAGGCAGGGAAGGAAGGAAGGAACCAAAACGTTTGCGTTGTTGCGTCGCGGAGAGAAAAAGCAGGCAGAGAGGAAATCGAAGGGGCAAATATAATAGACGGCGCCGCGGCGACCACCAATGATACGGCAGCGGCGCGACAGGTTAGACTGTGCTGTCGAGGGTCGGCGCGCGATTAGGGGTGATCGCCAGGGGTCTCCCGGCCAGTTTTATCTATCCACGGAGGGTGGTGGGCGGGTCGGGTCCGTTCCGTCAACATTGCGTGCCGAGTTATTGGCGGTTCCGTAGGGGGGTTCATAACGTTAAAACGGGAAAGTTAAGTGATTCGATTCGATTTTAGGGGCTCTCGTTTCGGCACCCTGCCCGTCTCCGGACGTTGACTTCGCCTCTCTTTGTTTTTTTACTTTTGCCACACGATACGATGTGGGGGCCTCAACTCATCCCTCCCAAGTACGAGTACTTCCATGGCTTAGGGTATCTTCAGCTTCTCAAGACATCTATACTCTCGCAAATTCGACCCCTCAAACACTCACTACTTAATTTGTGTCTTTCACATCCGTACTTCTCATATCCGATATCATATATTCATACTATATTCATGCAACGTGAAGATAAATTACGTAGATCATCGCATGGACTATGAAACGGAGCTAGATATGCACATTCCGATCACCAAAAGATCGCAGACGAATCTTCAAAAGCTACTCAAAGTTCACATAATCGACATACGATGGACATGTTCTAACTAGAGACATAAATAACTAGAAATTAACTACGAAGATGGCGGAGATTCACCACTTCCTCGCCGGCCCTTTCCCCTTCCGGTCGCCGGCGCGGTTGTAGGCATCGGCGACTGGTGGAGGATCGTCGGAGGAGGAGGGGAAGGAGAGTATGATGAGCCCTTTGAGCCGCCAGACGACCCGGTCCTGCTGCCACTTGAGCTTAGCCAGTCGAGCCGCCTCCGTCGCTTTCTCGTTGGCCTCGCGCTCGAACTGCTCGATGGCAAGCCGGAGCGCGTTGGTGTTCTTCCGGTGGAGCCGCCGAGCGTCTGTTTCCACCTTCGTAAGCGACCGATGGTACACCAAGCGAGGAGTCGCTCGTCCTCATTGGTCTCCACCAGAAACCCGCGGCGGCAACAGACAGATTTCTCCGCCGCCTCCCTATCCCTTGCTCGCTACCTCTCGCGACGGGCGGCGGGTGCCTCCGATTCCGGCATGTGCGTGCGGGCCAGTTGGGCGGGCACAAGCACCCACTGATGCCCGTGTGGGAGAGCAGCAGCTGGCGGGGGCAGGGGACGACGTGGGGGAGGCGCGGACTGCGCAGCCCTCGCGGAGCTGCATGCGGGCCGGGAGGGGACAACGTCGGCGTCCTCGCAGAGCCGGCGGGGGAGAGGTGACACGGCAGATCCGGAACTGACCCTCGTGCCCACCTTGGACCTTTCGAGGGCAATGCGAAGGGCCAGCTCCTCGTCAGCATCGAGGTCGGAGTCAGACCGGTTGTCGGAGCTCGACATGGTCGCCGGAGTCGTCGGACTGGATCTAATCGGAGAAATCGAAGGAGGAGGAGAATAGACGGAGCGAGAGCGAGTGAGGTAGGGTTTTCAGATTGGGGATATTTGTGGAGACGGGGTGGGGTCGGGGTAGGCCAGGCTGACATGGTAGACGCGTCCGGGCCACCCCATACCCGTCACATATTTGGGTTTGATATGAGGGGATCCGGACAGCCCGGGCGTTTGAGGCCCGTTTGAGACGCCCATCTGAGTCACATTTTTGTGATCGGACAGGGACTGGGTCGTCCGCCCGGACATTTGAGGCGGGTTTGTGGCGTCTGGCCGTAGATGATCTCAGTCCTCTAAAACAAACACACTAGTTATCCGCGAACAACCAATTCATATAGTGGTTACTTCATGATGAAGGCAGGCCCCAGGCCAAAATACTATGCTAGTACAAAGTAAAGTTGAGATACTTATTTTGGGACGGAGGGAGTATAAATTTGGGATTTCTATTTCCGTGCCCCTCATTGCTTAGTCCTCAGTTTTCCCCACGCCAACTTTTTTTGCTCACTCCCCCCCCCCCCCGCGCCACCCACACTCACCAGTGCCCAAATGGGTTGTCGTTGGTCACGGGAGTTGACTGTTAGCCGCCGCTGTTACTGACGAGTGGGACAAACCGTACCATGTGGTGCTCTCGCAACCGGCCGGGCATGTGCCCGCATGCATGTGTAGTCACATTGTCGTCACGTCGGCATTTTCACACCGTGTGGTTTCCCATGCGAGGAGTCGCGTCGCCGGCGTGCCCGCCATGAGTCTGTTAATGCATTTTATAGCGGCGCGACGCACCCTCCGGCATTCCCCCATTTCTGTCCCAATCTCCTCCCCTCACCGCCCACAGCCTTCTCCGCTGTGCGCGTCCACCAAACCCTAGCCGCCTCCCCTTTGTAGGATCGAAAGTATGTCTAGAGGGGGGGGTGATTAGACTACTTGAGCAAATAAAAGTTCTACCTTTTCCCAATTTTAAGTGTTGGCAGATTTTAGCGATTATAGCAATTCAAGTACACCCTACACATGCATGTCTAAGAGTATAGCAGCGGAAAGTAAAGACAAGCATATGAAGTAGCGGGTAGGGAGGAAGATCAAACGCAATTTGGAGACACGATGATTTTTCCCGTGGTTCCGATAGGTGGTGCTATCGTACGTCCACGTTTATGGAGTCTTCAACCCACGAAGGGTAACGGTCGCGAGAGTCCACGGAGGGCTCCGCCCATAAGGGTCCACGAAGTAGCAACCTTGACTATTCCATAACGGCTTCCGTCCACGAAGGACTAGCCTCACTATGGGTAGATCTTCACGAAGTAGGCGATCTCCTTGCCCGTACAAACTTCTTGGTTCAACTCCACAACACGAAGTAGGAGGCTCCCAAGCGACACCTAACCAATCTAGGAGGCACCACCCTCCAAAAGGTAATAGGCTCGGTAATGTCGATGAACTCCTTGCTCTTGTGCTTCAAGATGACAGACTCCTCAACACACAATCACTCTCTCACAGATTTGGCTATGGGGAAAGAGATTGATTTGGTGGAAAGCAACTTGGGGAGGCTAGAGATCAAGATTCATATGGATGGAGTGGAATGGCTTTATCTCAACACATGAGTAGGTGGCTCTCTCTCAGAAAATTGGATGGGGCAAGTATGGAATAGTTATGAGTGCTTCTCTTACGAGTGGGTGGTGGTGAAGGGGTATATATAGGCATCTCCAAAAATCCAACCGTTACACCTAAAGTGACCAACTCGGTGACACCGAAGTGTAAAACTCGGTGGTACCGAGTTTCTCCAAAGGTAGCAACTTTTGAATCTCGGTGAGACCGATACAGAAATCTCGGTGGTACCGATTTAGTGACCAACGGTCAGTTTCCAAAACTCGGTGACGCCGATCCAAAAACTCGGAATTTCCGATTTTAAGAATCGAGGCAACAGAGAGTTGGCAAGCTGAACTCGGTGGCACCGATGTGCTAGGGTTTGGCATGGGTCTGTCTGAGGTGGGAATCGGTGGGACCGAGTGAAAATTGTTGGTAGCACCGACTTTCAAGATAGGCTTGGACAGACTTTTGTGAAAGAGTTTGTGGGTGTTTTTGGTGACTATCACTTGTGCACGTGGAGCATCTTGTTCACCAACGGTACCTTACCCCCTTTTAATAGTATTGGCTTTCCTATGGACTCAAAGTGATTTCTCACAAAGTAAAATGTAGAGTCCTCTTGCTTGAAGTTTTGCCAATCCCTTTCCTTGCTTCTAGGGGTTTCTCCACAATCCTTTTGCCAACCCATCATTGAAGTTTTCCTGAAATATGCTTAGTGGAAATATTAGTCCAATGATATATATGTTGTTATTAATTACCAAAACCACCAAGGGAGAAAATGTGCTTTCAATCTCCCCCTTTTTGGTAATTGATGACAACATATAGATCAAAGCTTCGACATATGATATAATCAATGAATATAATCGTCGCTTTGAGAAGTATGTGATAAGCAAGAGCTCCCCCTAAATTTGTGCATTATTTTAAATTTGCGTTTGAATGCAAATGCACAATCGATTAGGTACATGGGGCACTCTTTCATGTCACATACAACTTGCTGGTGTGCGAGAATAATGAGAATGAATATCATAGCACAACACAATCAAGCAAAGGTGAATGATCATTTCATAAGCATCACAGGGATAGGAAATAGTACAAATACACATCAAGTGTATGATCAAACACCAACAAAGTTTAACACAAGCAAGCCAACCAAAAGATATCAATGTTTTGAAAAGCGATAAAAGCAACGCTCTCTCTCTCGAAGCCTAAAGATCTATATACATCTTCTCCCCCTTTGGCAATAAGTTACCAAAAAGTTTAAAGGTATATAACTAAGTGCTCTTCTGGAGCTGATCTCCTACGGTGGCTGATGAAGGAGTCGAGAGAACAGCATCAACGAAGACTTCTGCAGACGTCATGGACGGAGTCGGAGTAGCAACTGGAGGTGCTGGAGGAGCTGAAGGAGCTGAAGGAGCTGCGGCAGGTGCTGATGAAGAAGGTCTAGACTCTGGAACTGGCACTGTGGCAGATCTGGGCTGAGTCCTGAACTGAGTGGCTGTCCTGAGATGTGGACTATCCTCATCATCATTAGTAGTGTGGGGACTGGGCACGCCATCAACTTCCTTCTTGAGCTCATTCACAGTCACTGTGAGCTCGTCCACCTTGTTGTTGAGAATATGGAATTTGGTGTCAACAATCCTCGAGAGGCTCTCCTGGTTCTTCAGAATGTTCCCGATGTCCTTCTGCATGTTGAGCACAGAGCTAAGTAGAAGATCCATCTGCTCACTCCTAGTCTTTGGCACCTGAGAACTGGAGTCTCTGGCTGCCTCTGCCTGTGCCTGTGTTGTAGCTGAGGTGGGATGATCTGGGTCCATCACCACAACGTTGTCCTCTAGCTCTGGCAAGAGTGGCAAATGTGGTCGGTCAAGTGCATATATGTGCTTCTCCAACTTGGAGTTAATAAGCATCTGTATATATGGAGCGTATCCACATGACCTCTTCTGATCTGCTGCGGTCCTCTTCACTGTTTCAACTATTAAGTCCATCACTCTGAATCTGGTATGTTGATCAAGATGGAGCAGCATGCTGATAGAGTATCCTCTTATCATCTTCTCATCTCCAGACTTAGGCACCAAGGTATGCCTTAAGATAGTGTTGATCGTGCGTAGACTAGCCTGGAGGAAGTAAATAGATCCAAACTTGTGTGATGGCAAGTTTGCAGCAGGGATCTCATTGTACGTTCTTCATAGCATTGTGATTGGCCTTGGACTCAGAGTACACATCCAAGTCTCCGTCTTGCACATGTGGAGCTCCTAAGATGGCAGCCCACTCCTCAACTGTAGATTCATACCTGGTGCCTTCTGTCATCCATACAATCCTACCATCTCCATAGAAATGTGTCGTGGAGTAGAATTGCATGATCATCTCATCGTTCCAAGCGGTAAACTCCTTACCAACAAACTCATCAAGGCCAATGCAGTGGAAGTTATCTTGCACACCTGGAAAGTAGTCCTCATTATCCTTGATGTGCTTCCAATCCACATATCTCATGTCACTCACTGCGAGGCTCTTATCAAGCAAAACTGTTTCGTAGAAATCTTGTTGCTCCTTTGTATAGAACCTGTAGTCCACAACTGTCCTCCTCCTCTGAGAGTAAGGATCAAAAGCTCTCCACTCTCTCAAACCTGAGTCCTTCCTCTTCTTCATGTCTTCAGCAACAGGATGGCTGGCATTGTGCTCTGGAAGGTGTGGTCTAAACTTCATCAAAACAAATTGTGTATCATCCTCAGCTTCCCTGAAAGCGGAAGTCGTGTTCTTGCTAGAAGCTGGGATGTCTCTGGAGAACCTCTTGGGTTTGGGAACAACAGCAGCCTTCTTGGGGGCAGTCTTGGTGCCTTTGGATGATGTATCCCTAGGCATAGCATCAGCCATAAGCTTCTTCTTCTTCTTAGGAGGAGCCTTGGTAGTTGGCTCTTCCTCCTCTTCTTCCTCATCTAAGTACTCTGGAGTAGAAGGAAGAACTGTAGCTTTGACATATCTTGTCCTTTCCCTTTTCTTCTCTCCTGCCTTCTTAGGCATGGACTTCTTGGAGGGCTCAATAGTCAATGTTGCCCTAGCACTCTCTGGTGCTCTCACTGACCCTGAGCTAGCATACTCTTTCCTTATAGCCTTCTTCTTAGATGCAGTGGCAGCAGTAGTGCTCTTGACAGTTGTGTCTTTCTTGGGCAGCTCTTCTGGAACAAAGTCTTCATCCTCCTCATCAGAATTGAGCTTTCTTCTTGCCCTGGTTGCAGCTTTGGGCAGATCTGGTGAGCTAGGTACATCATCATAGCTCCCATCAGGACTAGTGCCTGAGCTCATGTCAACATTCTTCTCTCTGAAATCAATCTGGTTGTCATCAGAACCTGACATCTCTGACCCTGTGAAATAGAGTATAGAAGAGTGGAAGGGTTGAGTCATCACAAAATGCAGACAATTTTCAAAGATTTGAACTAAAATTTCTTAAGATTTGCATTCTGCCAAGTGAATATCGGTACAGCCGAGGCAAACTTTTCGGACCCACCGAGACAAACAACCTGCATTACAGAAACTTGGCACCACTTTCGGTAACACCGAAAATGGGCACTCGGTTTCACCGAGGTTGTTCTCAGTTGATCAGAAAAGGGAATCGGTGCTACCGATTCTTTTGCATCGGTTCCATCGGGATTCAAGTTGCGGACGGCAAACCCTAAAAAAATCTTTCGTTCGCTATTCTACTGGAAGTTCTTGTGGATAGATCAATCTCAAAGTTTGGCTTATCGATGGAAAAGTCCTAATGCGCAAGATTTGGAGGGAGGAGCGCACGAGGGGTCGAAACCGTACCCTAATTTGGTGACGATCTCGCTATGGCGGCGACGGCGGTGAAGATTCCGTTGACGGTGTGGACTTCCAACGGCGGAGGCACTCGGGAAGACGAAGGAGACGACCAGGGGTCCTTGTTCGGCAGCTAGGGTTTTGGAGGGGATGACGTTTGAGAAAGTAATTTCAAAATTCGGGTCCGCCTCTTTATATACCCGTGGCTGTCGGTGACACCGGTTCTAACTTTTCGGTGTCACCGAGTTCCTCTACTGTTAGCTGACAGGGAAACTCGGTGTAACCGAGAAGATGGAATCGGTGATACCGAGTGTGAAAACCAGATCAACCCTAGGCATTCGGTGAGACCAAGATTTTGGTATTGGTTCCACCGAGATGCACTTGGGAGGTTTTATTGGTCAGTCCTTTGTCGATACGGAACTCCGAGTGCTCCTCACACAAAGAGATTGAAAAGTACTTGTTCAAATTTTGTGATGCAGCAAGAATGGAATTTGAGACGAGAAAGCATAGATAGCTAGAGAGTGGTCCTAGGCATTCTTGTCCATCCAATTGGCAAAAGAAAAACCAAAGTCCAAATAGCAACAATTGGATGTCCTCGAATGGATAAATAAATGCAGACCAACATGCTCACACAATAATATGTCAAATGAAATCATGGCAAACATGCACATACATACTAGCATCTATCAAGCATTTTGGCGATGACAGAGTCATCTATATATGAGTATATTGACTTAGGAGCCAAGTAAGAATACTTGATCATAGGTCATACTCATCGTTTAAGCACAAGTGGGGTTACCACTTTTACATAAAGCATTTAATGTTGTCACATACTATGAGATGCTTTAACTCAAGTCTTAGAGTAAAGCTCCCCCTTGATGTGACATCCCCCCATAGGAGGGATAAACTAACCTTGGGTTTTGTCGATGTAGACTTCATGTGGGTGATGTAGTGGTGGATGCTCAAGGTTGATGAAGATCACCAAGAGTTGGGAGCATCCTTATTGTTTCCTTAC
Organism: Elymus sibiricus; assembly: GCA_039707655.1. NCBI lineage: Eukaryota > Viridiplantae > Streptophyta > Magnoliopsida > Poales > Poaceae > Elymus > Elymus sibiricus. The sequence continues at coordinate 320,425,131 of CM077669.1, read as the reverse complement.
TCTTCTCACCTACATGGGTTAGTCCCAACACACAAGAGACAAATACAAGGATATTTATGGACATGGAGTGCAAAGCATACATGATGATGTCCATGGATTTGTTGATTACCTTGTCCCTTGCTTACCTTTGAGGGAATGCGTGACTCCTTGAACTATTGCATGTTGTTGACGTTGATTGCAACTAGTTCTTGCCAATAATGATTGTGAGTGAATTTCATTGGTGGAGTCACCCCTCAAGAACTTCTCTAGTTCTTCTTCTCAGGGACCCACATTAACTTGATGGGGATCTTTGGTGTTGAAGTGGCACTTGTAGAAGTTGAGCTTGAAGTAGCCTTGGGAACCCACTCCACCAAAGCTTGGGATTCATCTTCATATGAGTTAATGTCCTCTTGAAGCTTGTCCTTGCCCTTGAGCTTGTGGTCTTGTGGTGGAAGGTCATCTTGAGTGTTTGTTCCCTTGGGAAGAGTATGTTCATACTTTTCCCTTTGAGGAACAAACTTGGGCTTGGGGTATTGACCTTCTTCCCATTCAACTCCATTTGCATTGAAGTAGTCAATGCCATGGTTCTTCCGGTATCCTCCGTGCTTGCGTACAATTTCCTCAAATTGCTTACACCCGGCAAGACTCTTGTAGATACCTTTCTCTATAATCCCTTTCAATAAATTGTTTTCTTGCTCAAGTGCAACTTGGCTAAGAGAATCATCATTAGTGGAATCAATAGAACTACTAGAAGCAACATCATTAGATTTAGTATTTTTATTGTTGCTACTAGATGAAGAACCTTTCTTGCCTTTGTTACTAGTTTGTCTAGGTTTAACTTGTGGCATGAATGTAGACAAGAGTAATCGTTTGGCTAGATAAGATGAAGTCTTCTTTCGGAGATCGTCATTGATAGCTTTAAGAAACTCATGTTCTTGCTCCAAGGTGAGCTTCTCGAAGCGTAGCTTCTCATGAGTCCTTACGAGCTCTCTATGATCTTCTAGAGTAGATTCATGGGCTAACTTAAGAATGTTTAATTCTTTAGTTAGTTGTTCTATTTTCATCTTATCATCATCAACCGACTTATCTTGACTAGCATGAAAATTATCAAGTTCATTTTGACTAAAATCACTAGTTTTATCAAAGAGTAAGTCATCATCACAAAGTAAGTCATCTTCATCACTATTGAAATCAAGATACTCAGGGTGTGATACCTTGGGGCCTTTAGCCATGAAGCAACTTCCACTCCCTTCATTTGGTGAATCAAATATATCATAGGAGTTGGTAGTCACTAGTGCAAGTCCGGCAACACCTTCATCTTGACTATAGTCGGAGTTGGATTGATAGTTTCTCTCGGAGTGGTTGTCGGATTCGGAGCCAGAAACCCATTCACTAACATGAGCTTGATGTCTTCTTCTTGAGTAGCTCTTGGTGTACTTGTCCTTCTTCTCCAAGTCCCTACTTCTCCTTGAGAGTCTTCGTTCATAACGATCATCTCTACTCCTTCTCTCTCTTTGAGGTGATTCATTTCTTGAGCTTCATCTTCTAGGTGATTCTTCTCTTCATTTGTAGGGAGCCGTGCACTCATTTGAGTAGTGTCCAAGCTTCCCATAATTGTAGCAGTTTCGGTCACGACTTGATGAACGCTTCTCTTCGTATCTTGAGTTGGAGCTTCGTTCTTTGCCTCTATTCTTGTAGAACTTGTTGAATTTCTTGACCATGAGGCTTATCTCTTCATTGGTGACAAGGTTGTCGCTTGAAGTTGCGGGAGCATCACTTGTGGCTTTGTAAGCACCGCTAGACTTGTTGTGAAGCTCTTCTGTGTCCTTGAGTGCCGTCTCATGAGCAACAATCCTTCCAATGACTTCCGTAGGCTTGCGATCTTTGTAGTTGGGCATCATTTGGATCAATGTGCACACGGTGTCGTATCTCTCATCCAAAGCTCGAAGTATCTTCTTGATGATGAATTTGTCGGTTATTTCTTCGCTTCCTAAGCCGGCAATCTCATTTGTGATGAGAGCTAGCCTAGAGTACATCTCAGCGACTCCTTCACCATCCTTCATCTTGAACTTGTCAAGCTGACTTTAAAGAACATCCAACTTGGATTCTATCACGGATTCGATACCTTCATGCATATCAACCAAAGTATCCCAAATCTCTTTTGCATTCTCAAGACGGCTGATTTTGTTGAATTCTTTGGGGCATAGGCAGTTGAAGAGAATGTCACATGCTTGAGCGTTGTATTGCAACATCTTCAATTCATCCGCGGTCGCTTCACGATCCGGTTCCTTTCAATCACCAAAGAATTCACCTTGCAAGCCAACACGAACAACAGCCCAAACGGCGGGGTTATGAACAAGAATATGCATTTTCATTTTGTGCTTCCAACTAGCAAAATTTGTGCCATCAAAGTACGGACCTCTACGGTGATAATTTCCCTCACTAGACGCCATACTCTCCTAGGTTGTGAGACCAATGCAATGGAGACCAAAGCTCTGATACCACTTGTAGGATCGAAAGTATGTCTAGAGGGGGGGGGGGTGATTAGACTACTTGAGCAAATAAAAGTTCTACCTTTTCCCAATTTTAAGTGTTGGCAGATTTTAGCGATTATAGCAATTCAAGTACACCCTACACATGCATGTCTAAGAGTATAGGAGCGGAAAGTAAAGACAAGCATATGAAGTAGATGGTAGGGAGGAAGATCAAACGCAATTTGGAGACACGATGATTTTTCCCGTGGTTCCGATAGGTGGTGCTATCGTACGTCCACGTTTATGGAGTCTTCAACCCACGAAGGGTAACGATTGCGAGAGTCCACGGAGGGCTCCACCCATAAGGGTCCACGAAGTAGCAACCTTGACTATTCCATAACGGCTTCCGTCCACGAAGGACTAGCCTCACTATGGGTAGATCTTCACGAAGTAGGCGATCTCCTTGCTCGTACAAACTTCTTGGTTCAACTCCACAACACGAAGTAGGAGGCTCCCAAGCGACACCTAACCAATCTAGGAGGCACCACCCTCTAAAAGGTAATAGGCTCGGTAATGTCGATGAACTCCTTGCTCTTGTGCTTCAAGATGATAGACTCCTCAACACACAATCACTCTCTCACAGATTTGGCTATGGTGGAAGAGATTCATTTGGTGGAAAGCAACTTGGGGAGGCTAGAGATCAAGATTGATATGGATGGAGTGGAATGGCTTTATCTCAACACATGAGTAGGTGGCTCTCTCTCAGAAAATTGGATGGGGCAAGTATGGAATAGTTATGAGTGCTTCTCTTACGAGTGGGTGGTGGTGAAGGGGTATATATAGGCATCCCCAAAAATCCAACCGTTACACCTAAAGTGACCAACTCGGTGACACCAAAGTGTAAAACTCGGTGGTACTGAGTTGCTCCAAAGGTAGCAACTTTTGAATCTCGGTGAGACCGATACAGAAATCTCGGTGGTACCGATTTAGTGACCAACGGTCAGTTTCCAAAACTCGGTGACGCCGATCCAAAAACTCGGAATTTCCGATTTTAAGAATTGAGGCAACAGAGAGTTGGCAAGCTGAACTCGGTGGCACTGATGTCCTAGGGTTTGGCATGGGTCTGTCTGAGGTGGGAATCGGTGGGACCGAGTGGAAATTGTTGGTAGCACCGACTTTCAAGATAGGCTTGGACAAACTTTTGTGGAAGAGTTTGTGGGTGTTTTTGGTGACTATCACTTGTGCACGTGGAGCATCTTGTTCACCAACAATACCTTACCCCCTTTGAATAGTATTGGCTGTCCTATGGACTCAAAGTGATTTCTCACAAAGTAAAATGTAGAGTCCTCTTGCTTGAAGTTTTGCCAATCCATTTCCTTGCTTCTAGGGTTTTCTTCACAATCCTTTTGCCAACCCATCATTGAACTTTTCCCGAAATATGCTTAGTGAAATATTAGTCCAATGATATATATGTTGTTATTAGTTACCAAAACCACCAAGGGAGCAAATGTGCTTTCACCCTTCCGCAGCCAGAGCAATGGTCAGCTAAGGTCTTGGGGCCGGAAGCAGCAGTCGGGACCGTCGTCGCGCTTTGTGCGTTCTGGGCTTGCCGCGCACCCTCCTGGTTGACGAGGCATCGCTCCTTGCCCACTGCAGCGTCATGGGGCTGCCGAACATGCGCATGCCGGCGGCTGGCACATGAGCTTGGGGGGCTCGCGGTACCCCCTGTCCCCTCCTTCCGCACGCTGATAATCCCCAAGTGCAAGGAATCATCGTAGCAATTTCCAAAGGTGGGAGTGATAAGTATGGAGTGTCGAACCCACAAGGAACTAAAGGTAAGATCAATATTCTCTCAAGTCCTATCTGCCACTGATACGACTCTACGTACGCCAAACATTTGCTTCCAACTAGAAACGAGAAATAAAACTACGTTGTGGGTATGAAGAGGATAGCTTTGCATGAAATCGGAGAGCTAAAATATAAAAATAGGTGCTGTTATCATAAAGCTAGAATATATTACAATGTATTACAAACAGCGAGGGTGGATTAATGATGGGTCGGTGTGCGGAATTGTCCTAGGCAATTGTTAACAAGATCGGTAATCATTATTGCAATTTTATATGAGGGAGAGGCATAAGCTAACATACTTTCTCTACTTGGATCATATGCACTTATGATTGGAACTCTAGCAAGCATCTGCAACTACTAAAGATCATTAAGGTAAAACCCAACCATAGCATTAAAGCATCAAGTCCCCTTTATCCCATACGCAACAACCCACCTACTCGGGTTTATGCTTCTGTCACTCAAGCAACCCACTATAAGCGAATCATGAACGTATTGCAACACCCTACAGCGGGAATCCTTCACGTGTGCGCGGCACGGAAGGCACAATAGGACAGCACCAAAATAAACATACAACTCAAACCAATCTATATCATCAATCAACCCAAAGGACAAAAGTAATCTACTCAAAACATCATAGGATGGCAACACATCATTGGATCATAATATGTGGCATAAAGCACCATGTTCAAGTAGGGGATTACAGCGGGGTGCGGGAGAGTGGACCGCTAAAAGGAGATGAGGATGGTGATGAAGAAGGTGATGTTGATGAAGACGATCACCGCGGCGATGGTTCCACCGGTGGCACTCCGGCACCACCGGGAGAGGGGGGGAGAGGGTCTCCCCCTTGTGCTTCCTCCTCCATGGCCTCCCCCTAGTTGGGGAAAGGTTCTCCCTCTGGTCCTTGGCCTCCATGGCGATGATGGCCCCTCCGTCTTCCTCCTCCATGGTCTCCGGTGAAGGTGACCCCCTCCGACAGGGTGCCGGAGAGGGCCAAGATTGATCTTTCATGGCTCTGGAGACTTGCGGCGGCGGAACTTCCGATCTAGGTTTCTTTTCGGAGATTTCTATATTTATAAGAGTTTTTGGCGTTGGTCCCACGTCCAGAAGGTTCCCGAGGAGGTCACAAGCCAGGGGGCGCGCCCTAGGGGGGGGGGCGCCCCTGTGGCTTGTGGCTTCCTCGGCCTTCCCCTCCAGTGACTCTTCGCTCCAGTATTTTTTATATTTTCCAAAAATATTCTCCGTAAATTTTCAGCTCATTCCGAGAACTTTTATTTCTGCACAAAAACAACACCACGGTAGTTCTGCTGAAAACAGCGTCAGTCCGGGTTAGTTCTAATAAAATCATACCAAAATCATATAGAATTATTGCAAACATGGCATGAATACTTCATAAATTATAGATACGTTGGAGACGTATCAGCATCCCCAAGCTTAATTCCTGCTCGTCCTCGAGTAGGTAAATGATAAAAGAAATAATTTATGAAGTATGAATGCTAGCAAGTGCACAAGTTTGATCAATGATAATTCCAATCACTTTTTCTAGCATCAATATACACCATAAATAGTAGCTCATCTCATAAAACTTCTCATGATCAAGTAACAAGCTATTCACATGTTAAAGTATAGACCAGAAAGTTTCTTGAAAACTAACAAACCATATTCCTAGTCATCGAGCAATTGCAATTCATCTTATTTTCAGGAAGGGTCTATGTAAGAGCTTTGATTTAGCAAATTCCACATACTCAACTATCATATAGTCTTCCATGATTATTGACACTCAAAGCATATTTTTAGAACAAATAGCATCCATCGAACACATAGAAAGATAGGGGCTTAATGTTTTGCCTCCCAACTTATTTATCATATAGATAATTGTCAACAATAATAATTCATGATCAAATATATTTGTGTGGATATATATGTCCAGATCATTCCCCAACACATGACGCTTGCCAAGAGAAAAAGGCAAAATATAGGAAGTGGTGAAGATCACCATGACTCTTGCATAAAGGTAAGTACTAAAAAGTAAAAGATAGGCCCTTCGCAGAGGGAAGCAGAGGTTGTCATGCGCTTTTTGTTTTTGGATGTAAAACCCTTAATGCAAACGAATGTCACGTTGTATTGCCCTTTGTGATAGCAACCTTTATTATGCAGTCCGTCGCTTTTATTTCTTTACCATCACAAATTCGTACAACGCTTATTTTCCTTTACAATAAAAGATCATACATATTTAGGAGCAATTTTTATTGCCTTTTGCACCGATGACAACTTACTTGAAGGATCTTACTCAATCCATATGTAGGTATAGTGGACTCTCATGGCAGAACTGGTTTAAGGGTGTTTGGATGCACAAGTAGTATTTCTACTTGGTGCGGAAGTTTTGGCTAGTATGAGGTGGAAGCAAGCACCACATGTTGGAGGATCCATAACAATATAACTTCTATACAAATATACCCAAACATAACTCATTAAGTTGTCTTCCTTGTCCAGCTTCAACTAATTTGCTCAAGTTTGAAAATAGTTAATGGTCATTCACAATCATAGAAGATGTCCAAGATAGTATATTTATATGTGGAATCGCTCTTCCTTCAATATTCTTTCATGAATTGTTCAAGTGACCAATGCGGTGTTTGCTAACTTTCAATAAATTTCACCACCTATACTTATTATGTGTGAAGTCATTACTCTCCATGGGATAGGTATATGAAGCATATTTAATTTCAGATTTATGATATTCAATTCATTCAACCATTTACTCATAGGATAAAAGTGAAGCACGAGAGTGAATGACAAACTACTCCAAAAAGATATAAGTGAAGAGCAATGAGTAGCCAATAATTAAATAACTATGTGAGGACTCTCTCATCTAAGAATTTCAGATCCAATGATTTTATTCAAACAGCAAGCAAAAGAAAAATAGCACTCCAAGAATAGCACGCATCATGTGAACGAATAAGAATTTAGGCTCAACATAGGCTAACTGATAATTGTTGATGAAGAGAGGTGGGATGCGTAGCATCCCCAAGCTTAGATACTTGAGACTTCTTGAAATATTTACTTGGGGTGCCTTGGGCATCCCCAAGATTGAGCTTTTGTATCTCGTTCAATCCTCTCATATCACGGTTTTACCTATTCTCAAAAATTTCATCCACCCAAAACTCGAAAAGAACTCGTGAGATAGGTTAGTACTCATAAGAATAAAGCAACACTTCATGTACTGCCAAGACAAGTTGCACAATAATTTTCAAACATCATCTACTGTTTACTATCGTTTCCTCAATTGATATCTACCAATATAGGCTATGGAAACTAGAGGATAAGTACATAACAAAACTATGACAGCAATCTGTCCAAACAGAACAGTCTGTAGCAATTTATAACAATAGTGTACTTACATAACTCAAAAAGTTATGAACATTTAGGACATGCTAAGGAATTTATATGAAAATACTGTGTAAAAATTTCAGATACTTTCCACGTTCCAGTAAAATATGAAAATTCAAACACTACAGCCAAAGTTTCTGTTTTTACACAGCACTCATCAAAACATGCAATGCAAGCATCCTAAGGCAATTCTTGGAACTTTTTATTGAAAAACAAGATTATAAATAACACCTAACAGAAAATAACAAAATATAATGACGATCCAAGAAAAGCACATATTATGTGACGAATAAAAATATAGCTCCAAGTGAGGTTACCGATAATGTTGAAGACGAAAGAGGGGATGCTTCCGGGGCATCCCCAAGCTTAGGCGCTTGAATCTTCCATGGATATTACCTTGGGGGTGCCTTGGCCATCCCCAAGCTTAGGTTCTTTTCACTCCTTATTCTCCTCATATCGGTGTCTCACCCAAAACTTGAAAACTTCAATCACACAAAACTTAACGGAACTTCGTGAGAAGGGTTAGTATAATAAAGATAAATCATTCACTTAGGTACTGTCAAGACAAGATTCATAATTGTTCCCACATGATACCTACTGTATTCTATCATTCCCATAATTTATACCGCTAAATATAAGCCATGGAAAAACTAAAACAAGCAAACTATGCATGCAAAACAGATTCTGTCAAAAACAGAACAGTCTGTGAAGATCTGTAGTGTAACCATACTTCCCTGTCTCTAAAAATTCTGAAAAATTAGGAAAACCTAGGAAATTTTTATATAAATCATGTGTAAAAAATTCAGAAGCTTTTGACTCTCTGGTGAATTTATAAAAATTCTGGACTGGGCACCAAAGTTTCTGTTTTTGCACAGAATCAAGTCAACTATCAACCACATCATCCCAAAGGCATTACTTGGCACTTTATTGAAATAAAAGGCACAAAACATGATTACTACAGTAGCTTAATCATGTTAAAACACAAAAACAGAAAGGGTAAATATTGGGTTGTCTCCCAACAAGCGCTTTTCTTTAATGCCTTTATAGCTAGGCATGACATTGATACACTTCCAAACCCAATTCCGATGGAAATTTTATTCATACTCTAAAAGATATAAGTGAAGTTCATAGAGCATTCTACATTTAATAAAGATTGACCAATACCCAAGCTCAAAATATATAAGTGAAGCACACGAAGCATTCTATAAAGCCATACTCAAAAGATTTAAGTGAAGCACAAAGAGCATTCTACAAAGCCATGCTCAAAAGATTTAAGTGAAGCTCATGAAGCATTCTACAAAATCAATGAAGGACTTTCTCATACTAGAAGGGTGCATAAAAGGAAAAGAAAAACACATCACGTGAACAAAACAAAAACCGAGGTATACCGATAATTGTTGAAGAATAAAGATGGGATGCCTTCCGGGGCATCCCCAAGCTTAGATGCTTGAGTCTCCTAGAAATATTTACTTGGGGTGCCTTGGGCATCCCCAAGCTTGAACTCTTGTCTCTCCATATTCTTCTTATATCAATACCTCCTCGATCTTCGAACACTTCATTCACACAAAACTTAACAAAACCCTCATGAGATCCGTTAGTATAATGAAGCAAAATACTACTTTAAGTACTGTTGTGAACTCATTCCAAATTAATATTAGCATTATATCTACTGTAGTCCAACTTCACCATGGTTCATACCCCCCGGTACTACCCATAGATTCATCAAAATAAGAGCACAATGCATAGAAAACATAATCTGTCAAAAATAGGACAGTCTGTAGCAATCTGGAAACTTCGTATACTTCTGTAACTCAAAAAATTCTGAAAATTTAGGAAAAATTAAACAATTTGTATAGCAGTACTGTGTAAAAATTTCAGAAACTTTTGACATTCCAGTAAGAAATGTAAATTCATGCACTACAGTCAAAGTTTCTGTTTTTGCACAGCACAAAGCAAACAAGCAATCTATTTGTCCTAAAACCAAATCTTAGCACATTATTTTTATAATACAATGGATATATACTGGGGATAATTATTTTTGAGAAGCTTCCATGAAAAATTCTACATTGTTTCCATGAGCATGAACACAAGTGTTCAAGGTCGACCCTCACTTCTCCAATGCACAACTTCCCAATCACTTCTCTTTTTGAAAACTTCTTAGGCAAGAGGCAAGTAATTATTTTTGTATTTTTCATTATTTAATTTTTGTTTGTTTGTTTCACCCACAACTAAAGAAAGCAAAATCTACTAAGTGAAGAAAGCAATCAAGCACACACGAGAATATCAACCCCACGCTATTGCTCCCTGGCAACGGCACCAGAAAAGAGCTTGATAATCCCCAAGTGCATGGAATCATCGTAGCAATTTCCAAAGGTGGAAGTGATAAGTATGGAGTGTCGAACCCACAAGGAGCTAAAGGTAAGATCAATATTCTCTCAAGTCCTATCTGCCACTGATACGACTCTACGTACGCCAAACATTTGCTTCCAACTAGAAACGAGAAATAAAACTACGTTGTGGGTATGAAGAGGATAGCTTTGCATGAAATCGGAGAGCTAAAATATAAAAATAGGTGATGTTATCATAAAGCTAGAATATATTACAATGTATTACAAACAGCGAGGGTGGAATAATGATGGGTCGGTGTGCGGAATTGTCCTAGGCAATTGTTAACAAGATCGGTAATCATTATTGCAATTTTATATGAGGGAGAGGCATAAGCTAACATACTTTCTCTACTTGGATCATATGCACTTATGATTGGAACTCTAGCAAGCATCCGCAACTACTAAAGATCATTAAGGTAAAACCCAACCATAGCATTAAAGCATCAAGTCCCCTTTATCCCATACGCAACAACCCACCTACTCGGGTTTATGCTTCTGTCACTCAAGCAACCCACTATAAGCGAATCATGAACGTATTGCAACACCCTACAGCGGGAATCCTTCACGTGTGCACGGCACGGAAGGCACAATAGGACAACACCAAAATAAACATACAACTCAAACCAATCTATATCATCAATCAACCCAAAGGACAAAAGTAATCTACTCAAAACATTATAGGATGGCAACACATCATTGGATCATAATATGTGGCATAAAGCACCATGTTCAAGTAGGGGATTACAGCGGGGTGCGGGAGAGTGAACCGCTAAAAGGAGATGAGGATGGTGATGAAGAAGGTGATGTTGATGAAGACAATCACCGCGGCGATGGTTCCCCCGGTGGCACTCCGGCACCACCGGGAGAGAGGGGGAGAGGGTCTCCCCCTTGTGCTTCCTCCTCCATGGCCTCCCCCCTGGTTGGGGGAAGGTTCTCCCTCTGGTCCTTGGCCTCCATGGCGATGATGGCCCCTCCGTCTTCCTCCTCCATGGTCTCCGGTGAAGGTGACCCCCTCCGGCAGGGTGCCGGAGAGGGCCAAGATTGATCTTTCGTGGCTCTGGAGACTTGCGGCGGCGGAACTTCCGATCTAGGTTTCTTTTAGGACATTTCTATATTTATAAGAGTTTTTGGCGTTGGTCCCACGTCCAGAAGGTTCCCGAGGAGGTCACAAGCCAGGGGGCGCGCCCTAGGGGGGGCCGCGCCCCTGTGGCTTGTGGCTTCCTCGGCCTTCCCCTCCGGTGACTCTTCGCTCCAGTATTTTTTATATTTTCCAAAAATATTCTCCATAAATTTTCAGATCATTCCGAGAACTTTTATTTCTGCACAAAAACAACACCACGGTAGTTCTGCTGAAAACAGCGTCAGTCCGGGTTAGTTCTAATAAAATCATACCAAAATCATATAGAATTATTGCAAACATGGCATGAATAATTCATAAATTATAGATACGTTGGAGACGTATCACACGCCGGCCATGTCGCATGCGATACGCGCGTTTCGAGAAGGTTTATCGTCGGAGGACCGGTCCAAGCCTTGCTACGCGCCCGACAGCCCACGGTGGCCGGAGATCCTGGCGGACGAACACGCCGCCCACGTCCAGCACTACGACGGCCGCTACCCGCCTTCGCGGAACAACATCGACGAGAGGTACGACTTCTGGGAAGGTCGTACCTTCCCTGATGTCATGAACGCGTGTCGCGTGCAGCTCGGTCTGGAGGAGGGCGAGGGGGTTTCGCCGCCGCGGGCCATGCCTCGACTCACGCCACAGGCCACACCCACATTTGCAGGAGGCGGTAGTGGGCCAGTACCAGCCGGGGCCTCCATGTTCCAAAGCAGGATCCAGGGACGCCGGGACGAGTTGTGCAGTGCGCAGCGGTGACCTGCGCATGCCAAAGCCGGAGCCGGGGACGAGCTGTGCGGTCCGCGGCGGCGGGCTGCGCATCCCGAGTTCCCGCGGTGCCCCACTACTAGTCCCAAAGCCAGAGCCTGGGATGAGCTCATGTGGCACGCTACTCGTGCCCAAGCCGGAGCCCTAGACGAGCTCGCACGGCCCGCTGCTCGATCCCAAACCGGAGTCGGAGCCGTCGCTGCTGGCAGAGTACAGGGGGTGGTGGTCAGCAAGGATGGCGACCCTACAGACATGCCCGGGCTCCTCCTGGCATTGCGCGAATCAACAAAGGGGCCGCAACGCCATCCCGATGACCCGGTGGACTCGCCGGGCCTGCGACAGGCGGTCGTCGCCTTGGTGGCCGACGTCACCATCGACCTCGTGAGCTAGGACGATGACGAGGGCAAGCATGGGGTGGCGACAAGTGCGGCTCCTCCTCCTCCGGCATCAGCAGCGGCTCCGACGTGGACGACGACAAGCAGTAGCTAGGTTTAGGGGTTCATGTCTGTACAAATTTTAAACATTTAATGAAATTTGGTGTTGTTAACTTTTGTTTAGCTTGGCCCGTTGTTGACTATCTATTAATGTTATATTCGTGCGATTGCATTTTTTTTGAATATTTAATTGCATCAAATTGAATTTTAATGTGGTTATCTTTGCATCAAATGATTTTTGCCAATTTTCAGGACCTACATACAGCACACCTGTAGTTCAAATTTGAACAATTCCTAATAAATCTCTAGGTATTCACGAAATGGATGAAATATAGGAAAAAGACTAGAAAATAATGAAACCTGGGCATTGTGCATCAAATGCGGTCTACTTTGGATGAAAAATTATAGGGACCAATTTTCATACTGTAATGTAGTATGTGTATTGATGTTTTAGTGCATTCTCAAGTTTTATGCACGTTAGGTGATCAATCCGAGCACTTTTATGAAGTAAAACTCATATTCATGAAAACCATGCAATCTTGTTCGTGATAGCTAGAGTAAACAGCCCTATTTCTAAGCAAATATATGATCACTTCAACAATATGAGATCGTTTGGACAAATTATTTCATGGTTAACTATAAACCCTAGCTCAATCCCCTTGAAAACCATGCAATCTTGTTCGTGGTAGCTAAGTTTGTGAAGGGAATTTCATTAAATTATCCGTAGATGTGGTTTCGTATTTTTCCTAGCAACTTTAGTCACATATAACGATGATGCGCGCAAGTTTTACATTTTTGCAATTTTTTAAAATTACTTATTCTCAACCCTAACCCCTCAAACCCCTCTCAAAACCCCTCAAACCCCTCCTGAAACCCCGCACCCTCTGGGCCGTTGGATCACCACCGCGGGGGCGGTTTGGATCACGCGCTAGGGTTACACATGGTCGATCCGCAAGAGGTGACCTGATTGGCTGGATTCGGTCGGGTCCTCACGTGAGTGGCCCACCTGGCAGTTGAAGAGGGACAAGCGACAGCGACCATGAGAGAACGCGGTTGGGGGACGCTCGTTGGACCTATGGATGGCCCGTGGTTCTCTGCTTGCCGTCTCACCAATGCACGTGGGTGCAACCAGGGCGTGGCCATGCATGCGCGCGTGAACCACGCGTCATCGCACCAGGGCTATTGAAATGTGTGCAGCCACACCGTCGTCGTGCATGCGCTCACAGCCAACGAAGCGTCGTCGCATCAGCGCTATTAATACGCACGCAACTTTACCGATCAACACACCCCGATTCAATGTGAAAAACGCATAGGGCTCCATTCGGCGCAGTAGGTCATTGAACGTGTGAACATGAAGACCGTGCCCGATGAATGCAATGGAACGGGTCCGCGGCTATTTAAACACCTCCCGTATGCATCTCTCTCAACTCAATCTCACATCCATCTGCGCCCCTTCTACTTCACCAAAATGCCAAAGCCATAGCAGATAAGATGGAGTTCACCGGCCCAACCTACCTTCTGCCAGTGTAACAGCCCGAGACTGACGCTCCAGAAGATTCCCCTTTCATTCCGTTGTCATCGTGCGATTCGTTTGGTTGTCCCATTCATCATCGCATCATCCGCATCATCCACATTGCATCGACACTCCGTTGCCGTCATTTTTTTCAAAACTTGCATCCGTTCGTAGTCGCCGGTTCTCTCTGTTCTCGTCGTCGACCATTTCGTGCCCAACCACACACGCACTTGCCCGCGACATCATTAAAATATTGTTTTTAAAAGTGCGTATAAAACTTTCTCGGAATAGGTCGAAAGTTGGCATGTGGTCTTAATATAATGTAGGTAGATCCTGTGCCAAATTTCGTCGCATTCGGAGGTCGTTTGATACCCCAAGGGTCAACTGTAGCAGCGCTGTCATCGGTTAAATCACAGACGTTTCGGTTTTAAAAAAACATGTCACGGGCCGCAATCTTCCCTCTCTTCTTGGCCCAACCACCTCTACACAACCCTACTATAGCCCAGCTAGCCCTCTCCGTTTCGAACCGTCGGATCGAGATCCGAAGGTCTGAAAACGGACTAAAAACCCTAACCCTAGCCCCCCTTACTATATATGGATGCCTACCCTACCTAAAATGGACGCTACCCCCTCTCCTCCCTCATTTTCCGTGCGCAGCCACCACCTCCTCGCCACTTGGCGCCGGCATCCGCAGCCTCTTCTCCCACCTCCTACGGCCCTCGAGGCCCAGATCGGGGCCCGCCGAGCCCATCCGGGCCCGAAACCTCCGCCGCCCGCAAACCAGCGACCACGGGAGCCCCGCAGTTCCTCCCGTTCGACTCCCAGGTGAGCGCCCCGCTGCCCGATGTTGCCCTGCCTCCTCGTCGGCCGGTCGCCGGAGCGCGCCGAGCCACTGGAGCCCGACCCCGCGTCACTTCCTCTGTCTCCCGTTCCCCATCTCCCTCTGCTCATCTCTCCCATATCTTCTCCAGGGAACCGGAGCCGCCATGCCCAGCATCATCGCCACCACCCCAAATTGCCAGCTTCGCCCTAACCCTCGCCGGATCCGGCCGCCCTGGCCTCAGATCCGTCGTTCCTCGCGAAGCCGCCGCCCGGCTGCCAGAGTTGTCGCCCTGCCCTTGCTGCCCGTGTCGAGTAGAGGAAGACGAAGCCGCAACCATGACTCGCCTTGATCGCCTGGCGCTTGGGTTGGTCTACTCGCCACAGGCCCAGCGCGCCTCCAACTGGCCCATCCCTGCGTCTCCCAGGCCCAATGTGAGCGTTGCCCTCTTACCCGCACCCTGAGCGTATTTTAGTATATTGCGCGCGGTTCCTGTTGGGCCATCCAGATTCGACCCGTAGTCTATTTTTTCCCTGTCTGTGATTTTTTCTATTTAACCAGGGATTACAGAATTGCAGAAAAAACCGCCTTATGATCATGCATTTAATAACTTGAGAACCGTGCATCGGATTGAAATGAGATATATATGTAAAATGTTTAGAATTTCGTGTAGATTCACAATATCCCACTTTCATGCATGATAAAAATGTTTAAATTGCTGTTTTCATTTAATTTGCATATATGCCATGTTGAAACGGTTTTTATCATTACTAAATAACCGTAGCTTCGTTGAAAATGATCCACATATGTAACTTGACTAGAAAAGTGTGTAGAATCACATGGTGCACTTTATTTTGCTGTTTAATAAATTTAAAATATGTTTAGTTCAGATCTGGATCAATTTTGAAAATCACATGTGGGGTCGTTTCGGAAATGCTATATGTTGCTTCTGGCCTCATTTAAAATGCCTAGATGATGTAGTTGTGTATGCTTCACCTCTTGCCATGTCGAACAACATTTAAAATGATTGTTTAGTTAAACAAAATTACCACATTTCTCGTAATATGGAGAGTTATTATTTTGTTATATGTATGTTCTCCTTCTCCATTTAAAATTGCTTTAATTCCATCTACACCTTATGTCATGACCACCCATGTTAAACAACATTTAATATTGATGAGTACCTAAACGAGAGTGAACTAAATAATTCGAATGTGGAGTTTCGTCAATATGCAACTCGTTGCATATTGAACTTCACTTAATTTGTAGTGTTTCATTGTTATGCTTGCCATGCCATGCATAATTAATTGGACATGCATCATACTTGATTGCGCATCATGTCGTGAATATGTTGTGGTGTTTACCGTGTCATTTGTTTGTTTCCGGATTTGCTTCTCCTCGCTAGAGTTCCGAAAGCGTGTCGGATTGTGAGGATTCATTCGACTACGCCCCGTTCGTCTACTTCACGGATTCGTTCTTCTTCCAAGCAGGATCTCAGGCAAGATGAACATTTCCCTGGATACCACTACTATCATTGCCATGCTAGTTGTCTCGTTTTCTATCACTATGTCTCGCTACCTACCACTTGTTTGTCAAGCCTCCCAAAATGCCATGATAAGCCTCTAACCCTCCACATCCCAACAAACCATTGTTTGGCTATGTTACCGCTTGCTTAGCCCTTCTTATAGCGTTGCTAGTTGAAGGTGCAAGTTGTTTCCATGTGCCAACATGGATATTTTTTTGAGATATCACAATATTAATTTTTTTTTGAGGAAAGATATAACAATATTATTGCTATTTAATTTAATGCACATATATACTTGGTAAAGGTGGAAGGCTTGGCCTTTTGCTCGGTGTTTTGTTCCACCTTTTCCGCCCTAGTTACTTGTGTACCGGTGTTATGTTCCATATTGAGCGCTCCTAACATGCTTGGGGTTGTTATGGGGACCCCCTTGATTTTCGTTTTGGGATAAAACTCTTCTGGCAAGGCCCAACATTGGTACTCCATTTGCCTAATAACTAATAAAATTGCATAGGGACCCACCGACACCCGCGGATAATTAATCAACCACCCGGGCCAGTGCTCCTCATGAGTGTTGGTCCAAAACAGAGCATTGTGCGGGGCCAACCCGGGGCAACTCGGGAGATTTCTATCAGGCCACTGTACGCGTAGCTCATCCACCGTGCCCTGAGAACGAGATACGCGGCTCCTATCGGGATTGTCGGCACGTCGGGCGACCTTGCTGGATTTGTTTTACCTTTCTCGAACGTCTTGTGCACCGGGATTCCGAGGATACTTCAGGCTATCTCGAGGTTGAGGTTTTCCACCGGAATTCTAAGGATATTGCGGGCTATCCCGTGGTTGAGGTTTTCCATGCAACGTGTGGTTAGTTTGTGATGGATGAGTTGGAGCACCCCTGCAGGGTTAAATCTTTTCGAGAAGCCATGCCCGCGGTTATGTGGCAACTTGGAAATTTGTTTAACATCCGGTCATAGAAAACTTAAAGTAAACTCAAATAAAATACACCAACCGTGTGCGTAACCGTGACTGTCTCTACTCGTGAGTTCTGATCCAAGAGAGAACACGGTGGGGTTATGTTTGACTCGTAAGTAGGTGTTCAGGATCACTTAGTGATCATTACTAGTTCACATCCGTTTATGCGTAGATCACCCATCTTATTCTTTTACTCGTTAGTCAGCCACTCAAATAAATGTTTAGTGCTTGCTGCAGCCTCACCACTTAACCGTACCTCACCCATTAAGCTTTGCTAGTCTTGATACCCTTGGAAATGAGATTGCTGAGTCCCTGTGGCTCACCGATTACTACAACAACAGTTGCAGGTACAGGTAATGTGATGCTTTGACGTGAGAGCGATGCTTGTTTGATTTGGAGTTCTTCTTCTTCTTCATCGATCTAGGATGGGTTCCAGGCCGGCAGCCTGGGATAGCAAGGATGGATGTCGCTTTTATCGTTTCATTTTGTCCGTAGTCGGACCCTGCTCTTCTGTATGGTGATTGAATGTATTGTTGTATTTGATGATCATGATTTAGCTTGTGGCGAGTGTAAGCCAATTCCATATACTCATCTCCTCTTTACATGTACTTGTAACGATATCCATTCTTGCGAAACGACGAGATGTGTTTCTATCCCTGTCGAGGCCTTCGACCCAAAATAAGGATATGACCGCATCTTGGGCGTTACAAGTTGGTATCAGAGCAGTACCGACCTAGGAGCCCCCTTGATTGATCGAACTTGGCCGAGTCGAGTCTAGTAAAACTATTTTGACTCTAGTTGTATCAGAGAGTAGGATTCTTTTTACTCCTCTTCTATGCTCTGGTGAGGAATCTTGACGTAGGAATTTTAATTCTATCCCTCTTCCCACTCAATTTTTTTTAGGATCACGCGGGTATTTTGGAACCTCTATGATGCCGATGTGACGGAATTCTGTACTTGATGCCTCCTGTTTCCGGGGAGTAGAGCTCCAAGGGGTTCTTGACACATCGTTATCGTTTAGTTTCCTTAGTACTCAGGACACGAATGTTCAAAATTGCTTCAATACTATTCGTGGTGCGAAGAGTGTGGCGGCACCCAGTACAGGGGAGCGGGATCACATGTACTGCCATGTTTAGTATCGTTGTGATTACGAGGGTCTGAGGTAGATGAATTTCCGAGGCCTCTGGTTATGTGTTGACGGATGTGATACATTGGAGAATAGTATTACTACTAGGAGTTGAGTGATGGATTTACTCCTTGTATCCGTGGACCCGATTGCATAACCAAAGGATTTCGGGAGTTCTTAGGTGGGAATTCAAGTAGTTATCTAGGTTTTATCTTCCAACAGATGATGATGTGAGGTTGGGGTTTGACATGTAGTGGTTGGCTTGTTAACGGTCTTTCTTACAGCGGTTCTTGCTGTGTCTTAAAGAATCCTTGTAGCTTTCTACGATTCGGGGACGCTTCGTATGTCGTGTGCACTGCCTTGTACATGATGGCTACTGTAATATCGAGCGGAATCTCCGTCATGAATTTGTTTCTGGCTTAATTTGCAAGCCTCATCCTTGTTTTGTTGGAGTATGGTAATTCGAGTTGCTTCGATGTCAAGTGGTGATTTCATATCTTTCCTAAGCGGTGTTTTCATATTTTATGGGAGTGCTAGTCCTTTTGCTCAATCAAATTGTCATGTCAAATCTTATTCCTAACCGGTGCGCTTCTCTTCAAGATAATTCAATGCTCTCCAATATTTGAAAGATCAATCCTCATATTTCTTTTCGGAGTTCTTTTCATCTATATAAGTTATCTTTGTTTTTCCCCACCCTCCCGCCCTTTTTCTTCAACGATTAAATTATCATCCAAGAATCTTCTTTTCATGTGATGCTTCCGCTATCTTTTCTTCCATATTGTATCCGGTGATTCATTGTGAAGGTGCTCAGGTGTTAAGTTCATCATTCTTTGTTCTTGTTTTCTTCTCTGGTGAAATTAATGCAAGCTCGCGGCGTTCATCGTATCATTTTCATTCGTTAAATGCTGTCCATGTGGAAGTTCTTGTCCAAGCCTCTCTTGTTTATTCTTCCATCTCTCTATTCTTATCCGGAGTTTTCTGATATCTTAGAATATTCGTGTTTCTCTCCAAATATTTTCAAATTATTTTGGAGGTCTCACCTCTTCAAGTTTTCATTTGTACCGGTGCAATCTCTCTTCCCAAGCAATCTTTTCAACGGTGTTTTCTTTTGAGTGGGCCCATAACCCACATGTTTTCCCCAGGATCTTATCTGGCTCTTCTAATCATTCAGAGATGTCCTCAAGTTCTTTTCAATATGACGTAAGAATGAATTTCATCAGTCATACCTTCTCGAAGATCGCTTCCAAATCTTTTTCATTGCTGCCTCAACCTTTTCCTTATTCATTGTTTCGGAGTGTCTCAGTAATTCATGGTGGTGTTTCTCGCCATATAGAAGACCGAAGAAGAGTTTCTTTTAAATCCTTATCCGCTCTTCCGAAGATTGGTGGTTCAAGCTTCATGCCATCCTCGTAAATTGTTTTTGATCATGAGTAATTCCTTCCATATCGATCCGGAGCATTTCAGAGTTGTTTTCATTCTCGATCCTCCGAAGGACATCATTTCAGAAGATTTGTTCGTTCTCAGCTTTCAGCTTTTGTTCTCTAATTCTTCTCAGTTGTTGTCTCTTTGTTTGTATCTCAATTATTCCGGTGCTTCGCTCAAGATTTATCTAGGCGGATCCTGATTTATTTGTTCTCGTGTATCTCCATTCGTTCGTAGAATCTTCATTCATTCCAATTCTTACCGGTGTTCTCGTTCAAGACTTCTTCAAGTTTGCGATATCTCTCTTCCATCTTTTCAAGAAGAATAAGTAGTATGCCAAATCTGTTGCTTGTTGAGGGAGTCCTGGACTAAGGGGTCCTCGGGCCGCCGGCCTATCTCTCATAGGCCGGCTTGGTGGGCCGCTCTCTGATTGTCACAGGAATGGCCGGATATGCGGCGACCCCGTATTCTAGAAGGAAACCTTCGAAGACGCGGCGTGCACTCCAAGTCAAGATGAGAGGATCGTCGTCTTTACTTCCGGCTGAAGACTTGTCATGTGTAAACCCTAGGTACCCCCGGTGTCTATATAAACCAGGGGTTTAGATTGTAGAGACCAGACAAGCTCATCTAGGGTTTTGGCTACTTGATCTCGAGGTAGATCGACTCTGTAATCTTCATACACATCAATACAACCAAGCAGGACGTAGAGTTTTACCTCCATAGGAGGGCCCGAACCTGGGTAAAACATTGTCTCATTCGTCCCCTATTACCCATCGATCCTAGTCTCATAGCTCGGGACCCCCTACCCGAGATCCGCCGGTTCTGACACCGACATTGGTGCTTTCATTGAGAGTTCCGCTGTGGGATCGCAACAGGAATTGATGGCTCGCTTAATCGTTAGCGATGAAGTCTGTGCCGGGGGCTCCTTCGCCCCCGGACAGATTTTCGCTGTCGGCAGCATCGTGCTGCACGCCGACCCGACCGGCCACCCTGACCAGATCGGGAGTCTCGCCCCTGATCAGGAGATCAGATTCGGGAACCTAGAGTTCTCCGTAGACTCCCGGGGCGATCTTTCATTCGCTGGGCTCGCAATCTCGTCTGACGAGCCCTAAGTCTCCGAAGCCTTAACTTCGGATCTCCTTCTCGACTCCGCCCTCGGGTCTATCCCTGCCGATGATCTGGCTCTTAGTCTGGATCCGGTTATGGTACCTGAGGATCGGGGGTCGGCCCCTGCCGAACACACTCTTCGTACGGACACGTTGGAGGTCAACTCCGAAAGTCCTAGGCAGATCGATCCAATCGAACTCTCGACGATCGACGAGGCACTGGATCGGATCCTATCAATAAAAATCACAGACGACCCGACCTCGACCCAGGCTCAGATCGGTCTGGAGGCGGGTCATTGGGAAATTTTCAACCCACCCACCACCCACTTGGTAGCCACCATCGAAGACTTAACCAATATGCTGGACTACGCCTCCGAGGAGGCAGAAGACATGGATGAAGAGGACGGCGCCCCCGCCCCTGTCAACACTGGGCGATGGACTGCCACCTCCACCTATGACGTCTACATGGTAGACACCCCCGAGGATAAGGGCGATCGCACCCCTAAGAAGAACATCGATAAATCCGGTGAGGCGCCGTCAAGGCGCCGGAAACAGTGCAAACGATCTAAGGCAAACAAGGGAACTGCAGCCATTGCAGGCACCGGGGAAAACGACACCCCGGAAGACCTCGGCGACCCTGAAGCCCCCGAACAGCCACTGGAGGACCAGGAAAGTCCCGAAGATCGGCGCGACACCGACGATCCTAATGATTCTGAGGATGACAACTACCTTCCCCCTGTCGAGGAGGAAGACATCCTAGAAGCCAAAGACTTCACCGTCCCCGAAAACCCTGCGGATCAGGAACGGTTTAGGCGGCAGCTTCTAGCCACCGCCCAAAGCCTGAAGGCAAAACAACAGCAGCTCAAGGCCGAACAAGATACCATCAACGATAGATGGACGAGGGTCTTGGCTGCCGAAGAAGGGTATGATACCGAACTACCGGACCAACCCAAGAGCTACCCTCGCCGGCGGCTGCTGCCGCAGTTCGATGATGAGACCCTTGAAATATCACCTCCCAGGCGTACTCCGTACGACCAGCCAGACCGCACTCCCCGAGGACGGGATAGGACGGCCGGCGATGCCGAGCACAGACCGGCGATACCCCGCAGGAGAGGAAAGGAGCTAACAGGGCCTGAAGACAGGTATGACTTACGACATGACCTGGATTATAGAGCAGGCCGCACAAGATCCATCTACGGATCTAGAGGGTACTCCCCCCCGCTAGACGGGACGGGCACCGGTTTTGGCTCGACCGCAACGATAGAGGTCGGGAACAATACCGGGCCCGACCTACCGCCGATCATAGGCATGACATAGCTCGGGTCAGAGGCGCTGCCCACCCACTGTGTTTCACAGATGAGGTGATGCAGCATCAGTTCCCTGAAGGGTTTAAACCCGTTAACATAGAACAATATGATGGGACAACAGACCCAGCCGTGTGGATTGAGGACTTCCTCCTCCACATTCATATGGCACGAGGAGATGATCTCCACGCCATCAAGTATTTGCCCCTAAAACTTAAGGGGCCAGCTCGGCACTGGTTAAACAGTCTCCCCGAGAATTCTATCGGGAGCT
The DNA here is from genome assembly GCA_039707655.1 of Elymus sibiricus. Classification (NCBI taxonomy): domain Eukaryota; kingdom Viridiplantae; phylum Streptophyta; class Magnoliopsida; order Poales; family Poaceae; genus Elymus; species Elymus sibiricus. The sequence goes on along the minus strand of CM077669.1, from coordinate 320,402,681 downwards.
GGGAAGAGCTAGAGGATGCCTTCCGATCTAATTTCCAGGGCACTTATGTCCGGCCACCGGACTCCTCCGACTTGAGCAATGTTGTCCAGAAAGCAGGAGAATCAGCTCGGCAATTCTGGAATCGGTTTTTGACCAAGAAAAACCAGATCATTGACTGCCCGGACGTCGAGGCAATAGCCTCCTTCAGACATAACATTCGGGACGAGTGGCTAGCTCGTCAGCTCGGCCAGGACAAGCCGAGGACAATGTTTGCCCTCACCTCACTTATGACCCGCTTTTGCGCGGGTGAGGATAACTGGCTAGCTCGACGAAGCCATAACCCCGAAGACCCCGGCACCTCCGAAGCCCGGGATGGAAACGGGAAACCACGGCGCAACAAAAACAAACGCCGGCACAACAACGGCGATGCGGAGGACATGACCGTCAATGCCAGTTTTGCAACCTAAAATCCGGACAGCGGAAGAAACCTTCTAAAGGTAATAGGGACGGACCTACCACACTGGACAAAATCATGGATAGGCCATGCCAGATCCACGTCACCCACGACAAGCCCGCTAACCACACCAACCGTAATTGCTGGGTATTCAAACAAGCTGGCAAACTCGCAACTGAGGAGCAAGGCAAGAGCCCACGCAATGAGGACGATGACGAACCCCGCGGTCCAAGCAATGGAGGACAAAAGCAGTTCCCTCCAGAGGTAAAAACTGTGAACATGATATATGCCACTCACATACCAAAAAAGGAGAGGAAGCGCGCCCTTCGGGAGGTCTACGCCCTAGAGCCCGTAGCGCCAAAGTATAACCCATGGTCGGCTTGCCCGATCACCTTTGATCGGCGGGATCATCCGACCAGTATCCGTCACGAAGGTTCGGCAGCCCTCGTCTTAGACCCCATTATCGATGGGTATCACCTCACTAGAGTCCTCATGGACGAAGGAAGTAGCCTTAATCTGATTTACTCGGACACGGTGAAAAAGATGGGTATAGATCCGTCAAGGATCAAACCCAGCAACACTACCTTTAAAGGAGTGATCCCAGGTGTCGAAGCCCACTGCTCGGGTACTGTGAATCTGGAAGTAGTGTTCGGCTCGCCCGATAACTTCCACAGCGAAGAGTTGATCTTTGACATTGTCCCGTTTCGTAGCGGTTATCACGCCCTACTCGGACGCACGGCATTCGCTCGCTTTAACGCCGTCCCCCACTACGCGTACCTGAAGCTCAAGATGCCCGGGCCCAGGGGGATCATTACTGTCAACGGCAACACAGAGCGCTCTCTCCGAACCGAGGAGCACACAGCGGCCCTGGCATCTGAATTCCAGTACGGCGATGGTAGGCCGGCGCCCAAAACATCCATCAAGGCACGACATGATAGCAAGCGAGTTCGGTCTCAAACCGAACTCTCGGAATCATCTTCCGCCCAACCAAAATAGGGATACGCACCCCATAACACAACCCTAGTTCCCGTAAAATATGTGCCAAGAAGGCACAACTTCGCGCTCAAAATACCATGGCTGCTGTGGGGACCCACTATGAAAGGCAAAGTGTTCGGTTGGACCGAACTGCTGCCAGCACATGTCTTGGGACAAACCACAGGTCCGTTCGCCGATATCAATCACCTTTAAGGGAACGCAACCCCCTCAGGAGCAAAGGAGCAGATATGCGACATGGCAAATTGAGGACATCAAGCCACCTATCGAAGACCCCGGGTAAAAACTCTCCTTTGTAAGCTTTATTTTTCTCATATCAACATACCTGTAACAGTTGCTTCGGCAGTTTGAGTTGTAAGAATTTATCAGAAATAACGACCATCCTTTACGGCCTCCTCGCTGTATTTTATGTCACATACTCTGCTCTCTGCTCACCGACGCCGATAGCAAAGCTGTTTGGTACATATTACGATGCGACCGGGTAATAGACCGGGGGCTTGACTATAAAAATCGCCCTAAGCATCACCCCGGCACTATTGTTTATGTGTTCGGCGCCTCGGATGTCGCGTTATATGAATTGGTTCCGAATTATGTCTTGGGTCAATGGTTGGGTTGCCCGGCTCCTGTGTTTGCCCTCTTACATTCCGCCCGTTCAGCTAAAAGGGTAAAGGGAGAACCACTGCGATTGTGCTTCCAGCTCGCCTGGTCAAGTACCTCAGTGGAGAAAGCCGAAAACTAACTGTCATAATAAGCGAGAACTGGTCTGCAATCCGAGCATAAGTGTCAAACTAAAAATCGATAGAGGTTATTCGTTGTTATACGAAGGGTTTGTACTATTACAAACCATGTGATGCTGGTTTCAACCTCGGTGTATCCAAATATCACACAACACTGGGGGCTGGTCATCAGCCCCCGCAGTCAAGCTCCTATGGCTAAGTGAAAGCACTAAAGCAACATAGTCCGATTGCCTTGTTCCCCTCGCACTACCGCCTTCGGGCACCGATACGTCGGCTAAGGGTCACAGTGCGGAGGTGGAAACACCTCGTGTAGTATCTACATGGGGGCTGAAGCCGATGACTCGCAACTTTCAGATAAAACGGCCACACAGGAGTCAAAATAATACAAAGCTTAAAGACATGATAAACCATGCAATCGCATTATAAAGCGGAACAGTCATCGGATACATGACAAAACGTTCATTCATACATTACGTCCTTAGGGCATTGAGCTTCTATCGCCCGAGCACCATCCAACATGGTGGCAAAGTATTTCTCGGGGCACCTATGCTCCTTCCCAGGGGCAAAGGCGCGGTGGCCATCTCGGTCGGCTTAATCTTCGGCCAGTGCACCATGGTCCTTGCAAAGGCCATCCGAGCCCCCTCGATGCACGTAGAACGCTTTATAGCGTCAATCCGAGGCGCAGCGTCGCACAGTTTCTACACCAATCCGAAATAACTGCTCGGCAACGGCTCTGCAGGCCACAGCCGGATGCAGAGGTCCTTCATGGTCGGCTCTGCCATGCTGTGCAGCTCCATCAGTTGTTTCATCTGCTTGCTCAGGAGGGGAGGATGCTCGGGGGTTTGAAATTGCGCCCAGAACAGCCGACGCGCGACATCCCCATCCCGAGAGGCGAAGTATCTGTTCGCGTCCGCTGCACTCCTTGGGAGGTCCGTAAAAGCGCCTGAGGAATGCCACACCCGGGTGAGCAATGCAAACCTGTTACCACCAAAGACACACTGCAGTAAGTACGGCTTACCATCTGCGATCGCCTTGAATTGGCGGAGTTCTTCTTTGAAGAACCGCCTCTCAACTCGCTCCGACTTGAGTTCGGATTTCAGCGAGGATAGTTCGGTGGCCTGGTCCCCGTTCTTTTGCTCAAGGGCCTCGCACTTCATGCTGGCATCCTTGAGCTCCAGCTGCACCTCTACCACTCGGGCCTCATGCTTATCGCTCACGGCTTTTAACGCCGACAGGTCGGCTGCCGCTCGTTCGGCCGCCGCCTTCTCATCCGCGGCCTCCTGCCTCGCCTTTGCCAACTCGGCCTTGAGGTTCTCGACCTCCGTGGCCACAACTGTGGTAACGATAAGTAAATACAATTAGGGATAACAATCCGAATATCTCAATCAGTGAGGATGGAGAAATAGACCCGAATGATACAATTCGGACTCACCTTGCATCTCGTCGAACCTCTTGTTCAGGCGATCGAGCTCCTCATCGGAGCTCTGGAGCTTCCGGTTTAGCTCGGCAAGCTCCCCTGCATTGGCGGCCACCGCTGCCGATGAGGCCTACAAAACAACTTATGTGCATCGAAACTCCCGAGCTGTCAGATTCAGACCCTCTGCTACGTACTCTTCGGAGCTCTTAGAATAGTAAGGAACAAAGGGTGCTTTGAGCATCATTTCTGATTTTCAGACATTCGACCCCGGGTGGGTTTTTCAAACTCACCCAGGACTCGGAGGCTACTACACTTATAAGAGTTGCATAAATTCGGTAAGTTAACCTTTTCGGGAAGAAAGAGTATTACATGGCTCACCTTGAAGCCCGTCAAGAGACCGTTGAAGGCCTCTTTCAGTCCGCTATCAACGGACTGAATGCCTTGCAAAACCGCACCCATAAGGGCGCGGTGATCTTCGGCAATGGAGGATCTGGATAAAGCTTCCTCCATCATGGCCGGTCACCCAGTCATGGGCGGCACCGGTGTCGACCCGCCAACCCTCCCTCCGGTTGGGGATTGGGCTGGCACCTCCGGAGGCGTAGAGCGCTCCGGAGATGTCCTCGGAGGGGGCTGGGCTGAACGCCGTTCCCCCTCTTCAGTTGCGAGGGGAGTTTCCTTCTCCTGGTCTTCGGCGGCCGAGGTATTAACCTCAGCCATAACGTCGTCACCCCCGCCGCCGGTGTTCGGCTCAGAAGGAGCCCGGCGTGATAACACCTCCGCGGCCTCTTTTGAGACCTCAGGAGGCGTAGGGTGTGACGCAGTCCCACTTTCCGCCAGTTCGGTGGGCGGAGACTCCCCGTCTGAAACTTGATCGGTGGGGAGATCGCGTGGGGGGCTGCAAATTGAAAGACGCTCGTCCGTTAGGCATCAAAAGCTCTATATAAGTAATCCAGAGGGTCTTCGGATTCATACCTCTGGGCTGGGGGCTTGGCCCTTGGGTTCCTTCGGGGAACCCTCTCGAAAGACTCAGACTCCTTATCGGAGTCCGAGTTATCATCGGCCAGGACTGCCTTTGTCCGGCATGTCCTCTTCGGGGCCGGAGGAGGTAGATCCTCCGCGGCGTCCGCTGCCGCCGCCCTTTTCCTTGTGAGGGGGGAGCCGCACTCCCCCTCGTCCTCGTGCTCTTCCTCGTGAGTAGAAGAAGCATGGGTCTCCTCGGACTTAGAGTCCGAAAGACCCCTTTGATGAAGACCCTCTCGGGCCTCCTTCTTCTCTCCTTTCTTCTTCTTCTCCTTCTTCTCTGGCGCCGAATACGACGCCACGACGAGCATCTCCGCCAACAGATCCGATCGAGGGTCTTCGGGCTGCGGGGCCGGACAGTCAATTTGCATGGCCTTGTTCAGTCATTTCTGTGAAGATGAGGGAGAAGGGGTTCAGGTTTTTGTCAAAAAACAGAACCGGAGAATTAGAAGTTTCGTCATACCTTGGTGGCAGGAGTTTCGACGTCAAGACCGGTGTCCTCCTCCTCGGCCGGCCAGCTCTTTTGGGGCTTGAACAGCGCCTTCCACAATTTCTCGTGGGTAGTGCGGAAGAAGTGACGCACGGTGGCCGGGTCCCCGAGCTGGTGAGCCCACATTGGGGAGGACTGATGCTGGCAGGGGAGGATACGGCGGCGGAGCATGACTTGGACCACGTTGACCAGCTCGATTTTGGCCTCGATCATCGAGGAGATGCGCTTCTGCAGCGATCTTACCTCTGCGGCCGACCCCCAGTCAAGGCCTTTCTTGAGGCACGAGGTTAGCCTCGCGGGGGGTCCGAATCTGAACTCGGCAGGTGCCGCCCAGTCCATGCTCCTTGGTTCGGTGATGTAGAACCATTCCTTCTGCCAGATCTTGACCGTGTCGATGAAGGTGCCATCCGGCCACTCGACACGGGGGAGCTTACTGATCACCGCCCCTCCACAATCCGCATGCAAGCCCGCAACTATCTTCGGCTTGACATTGAATACTTTGAGCCACAGGCCAAAGTGCGGCTGTACCCGCAGGAAAGCTTCACAAACAGTGATGAACGCCGAGATGTGCATAAAGGAGTTCGGGGGGAGGTCATGGAAATCCAGCCCATAAAAGAACATGAGGCCCCTGACGAAGGGGTGGAGCGGAAAGCCCAGTCCCCGGATGAAATGGGGGATGAACACCACCCTCTCGCCCGGCTTCGGTGTGGGCACCACCTGGTTCGCCTCTGGGGCGCGGTGGGTGATGTCGGTGGCGAGGTAGCCGGCACGCTTGAGCTCTTGGATGTCATTGTTGGTGATGGAGGAAACCTCCCACTTGCCCATGGAGCCAGAACCAGCCATGGCCGAGCTCGGATAGGAGATTGAGGAAGAGCTGGATCTGGACTCTCAGAGCTTGGAAAGGTTGAGGAGGCGGAGGGCGCGGATTTGGAACGTGAATAGGTCTTGGGGGTTTTCTCCCTTTTATGGGGTGCCGTAATACCAAGAGCCTCCCTCTTACTGCGCCGCAGGCCTCGCCGCTTCCCGAAACAATCGTGCCGTTATGCGCGCGTGGGATAACCCAGGACATTGAACATATCCCGTAATAAACGGGACACGATCTACACGTTGATAAGACGTGCCAATGGAGAAACGGCCTCGAACCGCGAATCGAGCTTTGGTAACTGGCTCAGCGGCCGTGACGGGCCATGACCCTTCGTCAGAAAGGTTGTCAGGAAATACTGTTCACACTTTGATGTTTGGCCTTCGATGTTAAACAACTTATGTCGTCCGGATAACTACAGGTTCGGATAACTATGTATCATCGGCGGCCGGACTAGAGCCAGCCGATCATAAAGGGGGAAAAGAACTCGCCCCGCAAGCCGAAGACTCTGATCACGCGAATCTACTGGTGTCATGACCCCTGGCGTTGGAGGCTAGTTCGGGGGCTACTGAGGGAGTCCTGGACTAAGGGGTCCTCGGGCCGCCGGCCTATCTCTCACAGGCCGGCTTGGTGGGTCGCTCTCTGATTGTCACAGGAATGGCCGGATATGCGGCGACCCCGTATTCTAGAAGGAAACCTCCGAAGACGCGGTGTGCACTCCAAGTCAAGATGAGAGGATCGACGTCTTTACTTCCGGCTGAAGACTTGTCATGTGTAAACCCTAGGTACCCCCGGTGTCTATATAAACCAGGGGGTTTAGATTGTAGAGACCAGACAAGCTCATCTAGGGTTTTGGCTACTTGATCTCGAGGTAGATCGACTCTGTAATCTTCATACACATCAATACAACCAAGCAGGACGTAGGGTTTTACCTCCATAGGAGGGCCCGAACCTGGGTAAAACATCGTCTCCTTCGTCCCCTGCTACCCATCGATCCTAGTCTCATAGCTCGGGACCCCCTACCCGAGATCCGCCGGTTCTGACACCGACACTTGTCATCAATTTAACTTGATGAAGGATAAGCATAACATAATTCTTCTTCTTGTTTCATCAAAGTGGTTTCAATCCTTCTTCCGAAGGTTGGTCATGATATCAATTCCTTATCCCAAGTGCTCATTGTTTCTTTCCCAGAGTTCCAAGTTTTCTCAAGTACCCCTTCGCGAAGTTCCATCTAAATATTTGCAAGGTCATTATCTGATTCTTTTCAACCTTCATTTCTTTTGATCATTCTTTTGTATACGGAGGTTCTTCATGGTGGTTCATCGAGAATTTAATTCATTCTCGAGGTATTCTTCAAGATTATTGTGGTGGTACCTCAAGTGTTCTTTGTCTTTCAAAGTGCAATTCATTCGCCCTTATCTTATGAGGTGGTGTTATGGCATTCTTGATTATGAGGAGTCTCGAAGAGAATTTGTCAAGAATGAGATATTTAAAACCATCATTTTCTTCCTTGGAGATATCTTGGATTTGATTTCACCTATTTGCGGTGTTTATCATGATCCAAGTTTTTAGTGTATCCTCTTGTTGCAATAAGTTTTGCATATCTTGTTGCTCCCAACCAATCAATTGTTTTTGTTAGTGGCCTGTTGTCACCTCATAATTTTGAGATATTTTCCATAAGCCCACAACAAGCTTATTCTTTTCGTTGTTCATTTTCCATCGACTCTGTTCCATCCTTCATTGTAGAGATGCTTGTCAAATTCAATTGTGGTAGAAGTTGTCATTTTCTTCTTCGTTCTCTTCTATCCAAAGATCTAGCTTCTATTCTTTGGTTTCGAAGGCATTGTGATGTTGCTCTCTTCGACTATCATCTCGTTTTGTTTAGATCGTGCTCTTCCTTTGCTTTTCCATTTTACCAAATTGTTGTGAAATATTTTCAAGTTCTTCTATCTCATCAAAGTTTCGCCTCTCTTTTCTACCGAAGTGCTGCCCAAATTTCTTTTGAATTCTTGCTTGTGCCTCGTGCCATTTTTCGTCTCTTGCATCCTCCAAGTTTCGTTGGTTTCACTCGGTTGTCAAAGAAGCAACTAAGTTTCCTGTCCTCTTCCTCTTTCTTTTCTCATCCTAAGATCTCGGGTTGAGATCTCTTGTAAGTGGAGGAGAGTTGTAACAGCCCGAGACCGACGCTACAAAAGATTCCCCTTTCATTCCGTTGTCATCGTGCGATTCGTTTGGTTGTCGCATTCATCATCGCATCATCCGCATTGCATCGGCACTCCGTTGCCATCATTTGTTTTTCAAAACTTGCATCCGTTCGTAGTCGCCGGTTCTCTCCATTCTCGTCGTCGACCATTTCGTGCCCAACCACACACGCACGTGCCGCGGCATCATTGAAATATTGTTTTTAAAAGTGCATATAAAACTTTCTCGAAATGGGTCGAAAGTTGGCATGTGGTCTTAATATAATGTACGTAGACCGCATGCCAAATTTCGTCGCATTCGGAGGTCGTTTGATACCCCAACGGTCAACCGTAGAAGCGCCGTCATCGGTTAAATCGCAGACGTTTCGGTTTAAAAAAAACATGTCACGGGCCGCAATCTTCCCTCTCTTCTTGGCCCAACCCCCTCAACACAACTACTATAGCCCCCCTCCGTTTCGAACCGTCGGATCGAGATCCGAAGGTCCAAAAATGGACTAAAAACCCTAACCCTAGCCCCCCTTACTATACACGGATGCCTACTCTGCCTAAAATGTACGCTACCCCCTCTCCTCCCTCGTTTTCCATGCGCAGCCACCACCTCCTCGCCACTTGGCGCCGCCAGCCGCAACCTCTCCTCCCACCTCCCGCGGCCCTGGAGGCCCAGATCGGGGCCCGCCGAGCCCATCCGGGCCCGAAATCTCCGCCGCCGCCCGCAAACCAGCGACCATGGGAGCCTCGCAGCCCCTCCCATTCGACTCCCAGGTGAGCGCCCCGCTGCCCGATGTTGTCCTGCCTCCTCGCCGGCCGGTCGCCAGAGCTCGTCGAGCCACTGGAGGCCGATCCCGCGTCACTTCCTCTCTCTCCCGTTCCCCATCTCCCTCTGCTCATCTCTCCCATATCTTCTCCAGGGAACCGGAGCCGCCATGCCCAGGGTCGTCGCCACCGCCCTAAATCGCCAGCTTTTCCCTAACCCTCGTCAGATCTGGCCGCCATGGCCTCAGATCCGTCGTTCCCCAGCGAAGCCGCCGCCCGCCTGCCGGAGTTGCCGCCCTGCGCTTGCTGCCCGTGTCGAGCAGAGGAAGACGAAGCCACAACCGTGACTCGCCTCACTCGCCTAGCGCTTGGGCCTGTCTGCTCGCCGCAGGCCGATCGCGCCTCCAGCTGGCCCAGCCCCGCGTCTCCCAGGCCCAATGTGAGCGTTGCCCTCTTACCCGCCCCCCTGAGCATATTTCAGTATATTGCGTGTGGTTCCTGTTGGGCCAGCCAGATTTTGCCCGTAGTCTAATTTTTCCCCGTCTGTGATTTTTTCTATTTAACCAGGGATTACAGAATTGCAGAAAAAACCCCTTATGATCATGCATTTAATAACAAGAGAACCGTGCATCGGATTGAAATGAGTTATATATGTAAAATGTTTAGAATTTCGTGTAGATTCACAATATCCCACTTTCATGCATGATAAAAATGTTTAACTTGCTGTTTTCATTTAATTTGCATATATGCCATGTTGAAACGGTTTTTATCATAACTAAATAACCGTAGCTCCGTTGAAAATGATCCACATACGTAACTTGACTAGAAAAATGTGTAGAATCACATGGTGCACTTTATTTTGCTGTTTAATATATTTAAAATATGTTTAGTTCAGATCTGGATCAATTTTGAAAATCACATGTGGGGTCGTTTCGGAAATGCTATATGTTGCTTCCGGCCTCATTTAAAATGCCTAGATGATGTAGTTGTGTATTCTTCACCTCTTGCCTTGTCGAACAACATTTAAAATGATTGTTTAGTTAAACAACATTACCACATTTCTCGTAATATGGAGAGTTATTATTTTGCTATATGTATGTTCTCCTTCTCCATTTAAAATTGCTTTAATTCCATCTACACCTTATGCCATGACCACCCATGTTAAACAACATTTAATATTGATGGGTACCTAAACGAGAGTGAACTAAATAGTTCGAACGTGGAGTTTCTTCAATATGCAACTCGTTGCATATTGAACTTCACTTAATTTGTAGTGTTTGATTGTTGTGCTGGCCATGCCATGCATAATTAAATCGGACATGCATCATACTTGATTGCGCATCATGTCATGAATATGTTGTGGTGTTTACCGTGTCATTTGTTTGTTTCCGGATTTGCTTCTCCTCGCTAGAGTTCCGAAAGCATGTCGGATTGTGAGGATTCGTTCGACTACGTCCCGTTCGTCTACTTCACGGATTCGTTCTTCTTCCAAGCGGGACCTCAGGCAAGATGAACATTTCCCTGGATACCACTACTATCATTGCCATGCTAGTTGTCTCATTTTCTATCGCTATGTCTCGCTACCTACCACTTGTTTGTCAAGCCTCCCAAAATGCCATGATAAGCCTCTAACCCTCCACATCCCAGCAAACCATTGTTTGGCTATGTTACCGCTTACTCAGCCCTTCTTATAGCGTTACTAGTTGCAGGTGCAAGTTGTTTCCATGTGCCAACATGGATATTTTTTGGGATATCACAATATTATTGCTATTTAATTTAATGCACATATATACTTGGTAAAGGTGAAAGGCTTGGCCTTTTGCTCGGTGTTTTGTTCCACTTTTGCAGCCCTAGTTACTTGTGTATCGGTGTTATGTTCCATATTGAGCGCTCCTAACATGCTTGGGGTTGTTACGGGGACCCCCTTGATTTTCGTTTTGGGATAAAACTCTTCTGGCAAGGCCCAACATTGGTACTCCATTTGCCTAATAACTAATAAAATTGCATAGGCACCCGCCGACAGCCGCGGATAATTAATCAACCAACCGGGCCAGTGCTCCTCATGAGTGTTGGTCCAAAGCAGAGCACTGTGCGGGGCCAACCCGGGGCAACTCGGGAGATTTCTATCAAGACACTGTACGCGTAGCTCATCTGCCGTGCCCTAAGAACGAGATACGCGGCTCCTATCGGGATTGTCGGCACGTCGGGCGACCTTGCTGGATTTGTTTTACCTTTCTCGAACGTCTTGTGCACCGGGATTCCGAGGATACTTTGGGCTATCTCGAGGTTGAGGTTTTCACCAGAATTCTGAGGATACTGCGGGCTATCCCGTGGTTGAGGTTTTCCACGCAACATGTGGTTAGTTTGTGATGGATGAGTTGGAGCACCCCTGCAGGGTTAAATCTTTTCAAGAAGTCGTGCCCACGGTTATGTGGCAACTTGGAAATTTGTTTAACATCCGGTCATAGAAAACTTAAAGTAAACTCAAACAAAATACACCAACTGTGTGCGTAACCGTGACTGTCTCTACTCGTGAGTTCTGATCCGAGAGAGAACACGGTGGGGTCATGTTTGACTCGTAAGTAGGTGTTCAGGATCACTTAGTGATCATTACTAGTTCATGTCCATTTATGCGTAGATCACCCTTCTTATTCTTGTACTCGTAAGTTAGGCACTCAAATAAATGCTTAGTGCTTGTTGCAGCCTCACCACTTAACCATACCTCACCCATTAAGCTTTGCTAGTCTTGATACCCTTAGAAATGAGATTGCTGAGTCCCTGTGGCTCACAGATTACTACAACAACAGTTGCAGGTACAGGTAATGCGATGCTTTGACGTGAGAGCGATGCTTGTTTGATTTGGAGTTCTTCTTCTTCTTCATCGATCTAGGATGGGTTCCAGGCCGACAGCCTGGGATGGCAAGGATGGATGTCGCTTTTATTGTTTGATTTCGTCCGTAGTCGGACCCTGCTCTTTTGTATGGTGATTGAATGTATTGTTGTATTTGATGATCATGATTTAGCTTGTGGCGAGTGTAAGCCAATTCCATATACTCATCTCCTCTTTACATGTACTTGTAACGATATCCATTCTTGCGAAATGACAAGATTTGCTTCTATCCCTGTCAAGGCCTTCGAGCCAAAATAAGGATAGGACCGCATCTTGGGTGTTACAGCCAGCCACCGTGCCGAAGAGGCAGTACCCCGTTGGGGTCATCGTCGAGAAAACCCTCTGGATGTGGGCCATCTCAAGGTGGAGAGTCCCGACGGAGCTGGCGAACTGTTTCCTCATGGCCGGCTACTGCCACCTCCCATGTGGCTCTCCAAGGATGTTCCGTGTCGAGGAGGTTCATGCCAACGGCCTTGTGATTGGGCTCCTTGCTCACTTCACCAACAGCTTGAACGCCTACTTCCTCCTCGGCAAAGTGTTTTGGTGTGGGTGCGAGTTCATTGCCTTCACAACCTACAACATCTTCTCCACCCACGAAGGCATGCACACTCTCCCCTACATGTTCCCCGAGGATGAGGAGTGAGCGGGTTCCCGGAGTGAACTTGGTAGTGTAGGGGCCTATCTATGTAGGGACCTATCTGTGTAATGTGCATGTTCCCAATATATTAAGGGAATATATTATATATTAATGTTATGTTTGTGCAATTGCATTTTTATTTTTTTGAATATTTAATTGCATCAAATTGAATTTTAATGTGGTTATCTTTGGAGTGAAATACATAAGGTACTCTTTGGATGAAAAGATTTTAAAAAGAAGAAACCAAAAAAAACTTGATTTTTGGTGTCCATTTGAACCAGGAATACTTAAATGGTGTAAAAAATATTGGAAAATGGAAAGGAAGAGCGAGGAGTGTTTCAAATGACACCTAGACGTACTTGGTCAGCTGGCATTTGCATCTCGAATTTGAGTAAACTTCCTGCCATAATGAGTCGCTTTCTTTTCCCTCTGCCCACTAATACGTCTCCGACGTATCTATAATTTTAGATTGTTCCATGCTCTTATATTATAATTCTAGGATATTTTTTAGGCATTTACTTGTTGTTTTATATTATTTTTGAGCACTAACCTATTAATCCAGGCCCAAGTGCCAGTTGCTGTTTTTTGCGTGTTTCTTGGCTTTTCAGGAATACTGTACCAAATGAAGTCCAAATAACCCAAAACTTTTTGATGATTTTTTCTGGACCAAAATAAGACCTGGAAACTTCGGAGGAAGACCGGAGGGCAGACGAGGTGCCCCCAAGCCATCAGGGTGCGCCCAGGGGGGTGGTCGCGCCCTAATAGCTTGGGGCCACCTTCCCGCTCTCTTGGTCCTGATCTCTTGCCTATAAATTCTCTAATATTGCAAAACCTCTAGAGAGCCTCCCGAAACACTTTTTCCGCCGCTGCAAGTCTCTATTCCGCCGTGTGCTGATACGTCTCCGTCGTATCTATAATTTTTGATTGTTTCATGCCAATATTCTACAACTTATATATACTTTTGGCAACTTTTTATACTATTTTTGGGACTAACATATTGATCCAGTGCCCAGTGCCAGTTCCTGTTTGTTGCATGTTTTTTGTTTCGCAGAAAATCCATATCAAACGAAGTCCAAACGGGATAAAAACTTACGGAGATTTTTTTTGGAATACATGTGAATTTTGGGAAGTGGAATCAACAGAAGGCGGTTCCCGAGGGGGCCACAAGCCAGGGGGGCGCGCCCTACCCCCCTGGGCACGCCCTACCCCCCTGGGCACGCCAGGCTGGCTTGTGGCCACCCCGTAAGGCGGTTGATGCCCTTCTTTCGCTGCAAGAAAGATAATATCCGGATAAAAATCGTGTTAAAATTTCATCCCAATCGGAGTTACGGATCTCCGGGAATATAAGAAACGGTGAAAGGCCAGAATCTGGGAGCGCAGAAACTGAAGGAAACAGAGAGAGAGATCCAATATCGGAGGGGCTCTCACCCCTCCGCCACCATGGAAGCCAAGGACCAGAGGGGAAACCCTCCTCCCATCTAGGGGGGAGGCCAAGGAAGAAGAAGAAGGAGGGGGGCTCTCTCCCCCTCTCTCCCGGTGGCACCGGAACGCCGCCGGGGCCATCATCGTGATGGCGATCTACTCCAACAACTCCGTCATCTTCACCAACACCTACATCACCTTCCCCCATCTATCTACATCGGTCCATTCTCCCGCAACCCGCTGTACCCTCTACTTGAACATGGTGCTTTATGCTTCATATTATTATCCAATGATGTGTTGCCATCCTATGATGTCTGAGTAGATTTTTGTTGTCCTATGGGTTGATTGATGATCATGATTGGTTTGTGTTGCATGTTTTATTATTGGTGCTGTCCTATGGTGCTCTCCGTGTCGCACAAGCGTGAGGGATCCTCGATGTAGGGTGTTGCAATGTGTTCATGATTTGCCTATGGTGGGTTGCTTGAGTGACAGAAGCATAAACCCGAGTAGGTGGGTTGTTGCATATGGGAGTAAAGAGGACTTGATACCTTATAATGCTATGGTTGGGTTTTACCTTAATGATCTTTAGTAGTTGCGGATGCTTGCTAGAGTTCCAATCATAAGTGCATATGATCCAAGTAGAGAAAGTATGTTAGCTTATGCCTCTCCCTCATATAAAATTGCAATAATGATTACCGGTCTAGTTATCGATTGCCTAGGGACAATTCCGCAACTCCTACCACCACTTTTCCACACTCGTTAAACTAACTTAGTTGTTTCTTTATCTAAGCAGCCCCTAGTTTTTATTTACGTGCTCTTTATTATCTTGCAAACCTATCCTATCACACCTACAAAGTACTTCTAGTTTCATACTTGTTCTAGGTAAAGTGAACGTTAAGCGTGCGTAGAGTTGTATCGGTGGTCGATAGAACTTGAGGGAATATTTGTTCTACCTTTAGCTCCTCGTTGGGTTCGACACTCTTACTTATCGAAAGAGGCTACAACTTATCCCCTATACTTGTGGGTTATCATGTGCCCATCTAGAGCCCTGTTTCGGTGCCCTGTCGGAGGGGGGATTGATCACAGAGGGCCTTTACATCAACCTTGCTGCTCCCATGGTGATGTGTGAGTAGTTCACCATAGACATACTGGTCCGTAGTTAGTACCTAGATGGCTATCTCTCTCTATGTTCTTCAATGCCAAGATCGTCGCGATTCCCGCGGTGATCTATCTTATGTAATCAATCTTTGCGATGTGTTTGTTGGGATCCGATGAATTATGGGTTTATGTTCAAATTATTCATGAAAAGATATTAAATACTTGCTGGCATTTTATTTGCATGATTGTTATAGCTTTGTAATGCTCTCCGATCTATCGCTTTGGTTTGGCCAACTAGATTGCTCTATCTTCAAGTTGGAGTGGTGCGTTGTAGTGGGTTCAATCTTGCGGTGCTCAATCCCAGTGACAGAAAGGGACATGACACGTATTGTATTTCTGCCACTAAGGGTAAAATGAGGGGGTTTATTCATATTAATTGGATTTACTTTGTCTACATCATGTTATCATCCTCCAAGCATTACTCAGTTTTTACTTAATACTCTAGATGCATGCTGGATAGCGGTCGATGGGTGGAGTAATAGTAGTAGATGCATGCATGAGTCGGTCTACTTGTTTATGGACATGATGCCTATATACATGATCATTGTCGTGAATAAATATTGCATAACTATGCGCTTTTCTATCAATTGCTCAACGGTAATTTGTTTACCAACCGTATGCCTCTAGCGAACACTTGGCCCCCGGGTCTCCTAACAAATATATTTATAGAAACTCTAAATACCTTGCTGCCATTATTTACTTTCTTTTTATTTACAATTTATATTTATCAAATTATCTATCTATCACTACTCATCGCTTGCAAGTAACGAGTTCAAGGGGATTGACAACCCTCTTGCCCGCGTTGGGTGCAAGTGTTTTCTCTTTTGTGCGTAGGCGTTGAAGATGGGAATTTGCGTGGTTATCCTATAGGTTTGATAACCTTGGTTCTCGCTGAGGAAAATACTTACCTTTGCTTTGCTGCATCATCCCCTCATCTTCGAGGAAAATCCCAACGCAGTTTACAAGTATCAAGAAGGATTTTTGGCGCCGTTGCCGGGGAGCATCGTCAAATTCCTATCAAGTACCTTCTCAAAAAATAACATTCACTTGCTCTACTTTTTATTTGTTGTTATATTTTTATTGCTATAAAAATCAAAAATACAAAAATATTTATCTTTGCTAGTTTACTTGTTTGCTTGTTATCATGGCTAGTTCTCCTCCGGATATGCCTCTTCCTCCTTATCTAGGAGAGGGTTCGAGAATATTAGACTTTAAGCATGTGGGTGATGAATCTTTAAAAGAAGCTTGGGATAGATTATTATAGATACAAATGAGAGCTAATCCTAAGAGTCATATTAAACTACTCCTTAGAAGTTTTTATGTGGGTCTATCTCTTTCTCATAGACGTGTCTTGGATTCTATGTTTGAAAATGATTTCCTTGGGAATAATGCTTTTGATACCTATGAAAAGATGAAAAATATATTTGGATAACCAAAGGTAGAAACTATTGAACCCACCATACTTGTGAGTTATCTTCAAACTGAGCTAATAAAAGAAACTAAAGCTACTATGGATTCTAACTTTGGAGTGTTATTTAATTTCTCTACTAAAGTCAATGGCAATGTGGTGACCCATAATAAGAGATTTGATGCATTGGAACAAAGAATTGATGCTCTTTGCACTTTGAAAGCTGAGATGAAAAGTATCAACGCTAAAATTGATCAATTTTTTCATATCATTGATGGTCGTAAAGAAAGCAAAACGGCTAAGGAATTAGACCCTTTGCCTTCAAAGATGATATCACTTATGCATTATGCCTAGCTAGGGGCATAGAATGATAACGCTTGTTGGGAGGCAACCCAATACTTATCTTTAATTGCTACTATAATGATTGTGTTTTTATGTTTAAATTAGTGTTTGTGCCAAGTAAAGCCATTGGGATGACTTGAATGATAAGTAGAATTGATACGGTGCAAAAACATAAACTTTTGCGTCCAGTGCATAATTTCTCTGGTTTTACTGGAACCTCTTTTTGGGCTGAATTTTTTGCAAAGTATTGGTATACAAATTCCCCAAGTTTTCCTAATTTTACAGAATGTTTGGAGTTACAGAAGTATGGTGATTGCGTAGATCATTACAGACTGTTCTGTTTTAGACAAATTCTATTTTTGCTTGCATAGTTTGCTTGTTTTGATGATGGTATGGGTTGTATCGAGGGGTATAAACCATGGAGAATTTAGAATACAGTACCTTATGCAATAATAAAATATGAATCAATTTATGATAGTACTTAAAGTTTTCTGTTGAGTTTTGTGTGTTGAAGTTTTCAAGTTTTGGGTGCTATCACGATGTATGAAGGAATAAGGAGCGGCAAAAGCCCTAAGCTTTGGGATGCTCAAGGCACCCCAAGGTAAATTCTAGGACGACTCAAGCATCTAAGCTTGGGGATGCCCCGGACCCCGGAAGGCATCCCCTCTTTCGTCTCAAATTCTCAATCCATCGGTATGTCACTTGGAGCTACATTTTTATTCATCACATGATATGAGTTTTGCTTGGAGCGTCTTGTGTTTTAGTTTGCTTTTGTTTTAGTTTTACACAATCATTGTTTGTTGGACACACCTACTTGAGAGAGACACATGCTCACCATGATTTGTTAGAATACTCTATGTGCTTCACTTATATCTTTTGAGCTAAGCAGTTGCTCTAGTGCTTCACTTATATCTTTTAGAGCATGGTGGCGTATAGATTTTATAGAAATAATTGCACTCTCGTTCTTCACTTAAATTTGTTTGAGATTCTAATATATTATTGGGTCCCTGATCCTAAGTCATACGAATCTATCATGTAACACATCATATCACTTTGCGGCCTCATGCACGGTAAGCTCCACGGCTGTCACCTTACCTTGGCCGGGACCGTTTGCGCCTTTTGGCTCAGGTATATGAATATGTCTCTAGCAATCATATGTCAGAGAACCCAGGTCGAAAAAACAACATGGCATCACAACATAACTCTATGACTCAAGTATTTATTAAAGACTCATAAGAGCCAACATAGTGTGATATTACAAACAGGAATCACATGACCCAACACACAAAGTCATACAAGCAACAAGCGAAAGCATATCATGTCTAGGTACATACATCTAATAAAAGTGGCTGGAGGAGCCTGGAAATCTACAATGACCATCCAAAGGAGCCAGACCTCTGTCTGGGATCCCCAAGCTATTCGGTCAACGTCGTGTAGAAACCATTAGTGAGACTAAGGTCTCGTCTGCCTAACATAATTAAGCAACAGGGAGTACAAAGGTACCCAGCAAGACTCACATCAGAACTATCTACATATGTATCATTATGAACAAGGGGTCGTGGAGTTTATTGGAACAAGCCAACTTTGACTCTTGGCTAACATGTACTACAACGACAAGTAGCATCTTTGGGGTAAGAGAGCGCACACGAGTCCACATATTCACCACATCAATACACCACTATGGATTCTCTCCCGTATTCCTACGAGAAGGCCATCCTTAGCACTCACACTTATCTTGCGCATTTTAGAGTATCCATTTCAAGTTGTCTATGAACGATATAAGCTTTCCAAGTAGTCATATCTGAGGACGCGGCTATTCAAACAGATTAGTTAACCCTGCAGGGGTATACTTATTCACACACACTCCCACCACTTATCGCCATATGCACGTCATGCATCTCGGCAACCTTCAAGCGGAAGCCCAACGAGGGCGTCGGCCACGACCGTTAACCACACAAGACTCAAGTCTAGGTTTATCGCCTATTTGAGACCGAACCCACAAGGAAGTCCGGCCGAAGTTTCCATTATGGCCCCAAACGATGTGTACAGGGTTCCCAAGCCCACCTTGTAGGATGGATCTATGCTTGGTACACCAGGCCACGTTGCCTAGTCTGTCCCAAGCCCACATGTACCGAGTGCCACTTGGTAGACTACTAACACGACGTACAAACACCAAAAACTAGTTGCAACTCCTGGACAGAGATCAGGGCGATTAATAAGCCGAGAGGGGTCGAGTTACCGGAACCCAATGTGTGGCAGTGTCTTGTCTTGGATAGCATACACAAAACCCAGTTCTTAAGGACTGTCCCAATGAGACAACCCGCCATGTACTACTACATGGCCTCTCATCGCTACCTTTACCAAATCATGTTCACACACTTAGCTCTCACATAGTAGCACATGAACACATTCATTCCGATTCATTGCCCAGATGGATCAGACCCGACACGACTCTAAGCATAGCAAGCAAGCATTGATGACTAGGCACAACATGGCTCAAGTAGTTTCTACTCATGCTGAGTGGTTTCAAATATTTACTGTGACAAAGACTTGTCATGCAGAGGAATAGGTTCAACTGCGAAAACATGTAACAGTTGAATCATCATTGTCCTAATGCAGTATAAGAGACCAGGAGTGAGAGAGTGGGTTTATATTAGTATGCTCAAGGGGGGTTGCTTGCCTGACACTTTTGAAGATAACAATGAGTCTTCATCGGTGACATTGATCTCATTGTCGGGACAACGTCTACCGAGAGGAAACAAACACCGGCAAACAAGAGAAGAGAGCACATTCAATGCAATGCACAACCATATGGATGATATGTCATGTTAAAGCATTGAATTGACCTAATGCAATAGCTAGTCATATTAAGTGAAGTGGAATTCAAATATATGCTAAATTCCAACTCCAACACTATTTATTAAATTATCCTAACCATCATTTTCCCTAGTTGGTGATGTTAACTTGTTCGAACATGCATGAACATGGCATAAACAGATTCTTCATATTTTTCTGATCATTTTTCATATATAACTTATTTTCATCTGACTTATAGTTTATTTTCTATGAATTTTAGAAATTTAGGACATTTTTTGAAATTAATAAATCCTTTTAGATTTATTTTAATTTCAGAAAAGCTTTATGATGTCAAAGTGACATCAGCATTTGCCAACAAGCCAAAGGGCTGGTCCAGGTCAAACCTGACCAGTGGGACCCACTGGTCAGTGACTCAATTAGCTAATTGTGATTAACTAACTTAATTAAGTGGTTAAACTAATTAAGCCAGGGGCTGGCCCCACTTGTCATTGACTCCCGGGGGGGTCAAATCTTGGTCAGCGGGGTCAAACCCGCTGGTGGTTCAACGCCGGCGATAGCAGACACGGTGGAGATCGTTGGAAATCCTCCTCCGACAACCAACACCACGACGGGGGGCACCCGAGAGTAGTTGGTGCTCAGCCGCATCCATCTGCACAAGCGGGAGGGGCCGGGGTCGATCGAGCTCGTCTGAATCAACCCCGCGGCGGTGGACGGAGCTCAGTCTCGAGCTGGCCCAGGGCTGCAGGGCATGTGGAGGCTCGCAGAAGGCCTCTACGGCATCCCGGGGTCACCAAGAGCATGACTACATGGCGGGTTCAAGCGGAGGAGCTTGTGAGCGCGAGGCTCGACGGCCATGGCAGAGGTCGGAGCTCGTGTTTGGTCGGACGCGGCGAAAACGGATGAAACCAACGACGGGGACAAGGGGGTTGGGAACGGGGGCTCACCGCGAGTCGGT
This sequence comes from Elymus sibiricus, assembly GCA_039707655.1. NCBI lineage: Eukaryota > Viridiplantae > Streptophyta > Magnoliopsida > Poales > Poaceae > Elymus > Elymus sibiricus. The sequence continues at coordinate 320,382,146 of CM077669.1, read as the reverse complement.
TGGGAAGGTCAGTGGGCTCGGGGACGGGCTGTACTGTGTGAATTGATGGCAAGAGGCTTCGGCACCGACGGCGAACACGATGATGCCGACGAGGTTGTGCTGCGCCCGGGCTCATTTTCCTTGGCGTATAGACGCAACACAATACGGTGGAGCATCTGGACTTGCTTGCTTGGCTCGGGAATGTCAGTGGGCGACCGGGCGGCTGCGATGGTCGGCGGAGGCGCTTAGGTGGTCGCGTGCACGAACACTAGAGGGAGAGAGAGAGAGAGAGAGAGCGAGAGGAGGAGAAGTGAGAGGGATCTCCATGGCATCTCCGTGGCGCAAATGAGGCGAGGGGGAGGCAGTTTCGTGGCAAGCAGGAGGTGGAGGCCGGCGCGCGCACGTTCGACACGGTGTCTGCCTACTGGACGGAGGTGGAAGATGACCTCCTCGTCCCTGGCGGGCTGGGTCGGCTAGAGTGCCAGCTAAGTGTCCAAGGTTTGCCCCTTTCCTATTATTCTTACTATTTTCTATTTATATTCCTCTGTTTTGATTTAGTAAAAATACTAAATCATTTTAAAAACTCCTAAAAATTATTGTGGGCAATAACTGAATTATTCAAGAGACCCTCAACTATTTTTCAGAATTATTGGAGCATTTAAAATATTTATAGTAGTTAAATGCCCCAATTCAAATACAATCTAATTTATTTCAAAAATCCAAAATGTGTCCAAATAATATGAAACCATCTTTGTTGGTTGTTTCACATTATTCCAAAAATGTGGACATTTCTGAAAGGCATTTTGGGTTCATTGAAAAAGATTTTAAGTTGAACCTAGTTTGATTCAAGTGATACTAGGGTTTGATCATCCACATTTCAAATTCATTTGAAAATAAACATGAAGCATGGACGCCGATGCAACTATTTACAAGCAATTTCTAGGGCTATGACAACTCACCCCCACTAAACAAGAATCTCGTCCCGAGATTCAGGCGTAGGGTACAGGAAGGAGGGACGCTAAACTATCACCAACTCCACGATTCAATTGCCCTTCTCGAAGATGTTGATTCACTGCATCATAATGATCTTGACGTCTTTTCCTTCAAGATCTTCACCAAAACACAATGACAAAAGAAACGGAAAACCCCTACAAGAATCGATCTTCATGAAGATCGAGCAACTCATGATCAACTCATAGAATGAGATGTAAAACATCTCTTGAGCCGGGACACAAAACACACATCAAAACAATGGAAAGAAACAAATGACGGAGGTTCAATTTGGTAGGCAACAATTCCATGCTTAAATAAGATGGTGCAAGGGTTTCAAAGTAGCGAGGAGTTAATTTCCATGATTCCATAATGGGGCACCTTAGGGGAGGTGGCTCGTAGAATTATTTCCCTTAGGTGGAAAAAAGAATTACTTTTGATACAGAGATTATTGAAACTCTTCATAATAGGCTAAGGCAATCCAAACGATCACTGGAAGGAATTCAAAAGAATGGCATACTCAGTTGGAAAGGAAACTAGAGTTATAGAACAACTCGGCAATCGGATGGCACACTCCAATTGATACCGAGGATAACCTGGTGTCTGAGTGTGCTCTCAAGAACTTGAGCATTTTCATATTCATCAGGGTTTTACCAACATCCGTGCCAAGGATCCTGGCAACACATCATACTACCATGAGGAATAATGGTGGAGGATGCAGATGTAAAGGAAGACAACACTTTCTCATATTTCACCTTAGCTATGCCAGGGGAATGAAATCTGGATGATCAGTCGAGAGACATTTAGCACTCCACTTCTAATGTTCTCCTTGATGTACTAGCATAACCCAATTATAGGTAAAGTTTGGTATCTAGAACATCATGTAAAGGTCGGACTTCAGGATCATGAAATGCTCCATGAGGAACAACTTCTAGAAAAAGTCAGATGAAATCCACATGGGGAGGTGGCCAGATTGCTGATTCAAGATACACTAGTGCAGCCGCGCACTATACAAACGGTTTTAACGCCTTTCCGTGACGTAGTTTGAAACCGTCGCCTTGCATGTGTGGGCGATGGGGGGGGGGGCTATCCCACACGACAGACAAAACCCGTCAGCGATGTCTGCACCCGATCACACACGATGGGCAAAAATATACCGTTTGCGATTCGAAGGGCCATCACAAACAGACATATTGGCGAAGACGTGTGAGATGAGCTTATCATCCCACACAGGGAATCCCAAGGTTACGTCTCCGTTCGTATTGCAGATCACACACAATTTTCTGCATAACATCGTTTGTGATAGGGCTGGTCACCACACACGACAATTATAATTCTGTCGTTTGCGTTATTCAAAACATCACTCACGGTGTCTAGATGAAACTGTTTGGCATTGGGCTGCCCATCACACACACATGCTTAAGAAAACGTTTGTGATTGGGTGTCCTAACGCACACAGTTGTCGAGCATAATTCGTGTGTGATTCCTCACTGATCCAACACGCCAACTTTGTAGAAACCGTGTGGGTTTGTTGTGGTCATCGCCCATGGTGTAGTCCTAGAAACCGTCTGGAATGGGAACCCCCATAATAAGCCTGATTGCTCTATTATTTATAATCCATTTAGTAATCAAATTAACATTTAAAATATATTTCTTATTCGTAGTACGGCAACCAGGATTTCATAATTGAATTACATCAGGGTACAACATCATATAGGCATATACTGCCTAGCTACCCAAATGCACAGCAGGACAATGTTTTAAATGCAACATCTAAAACCTTTGGAAATTAAGTATCATCATAGACGGTAAATAGACAGATGAGTCTCATCTAGAAAATTGTTAAAGCGAAAGGCAAACATTGAGCCTTCAATGATGTTGAAGGTCCTCGCAACTTTAGGCCAGTGCCTATGGATGATTGCCCGCCCATCCTTCGTCCTCTTGAGGAAGACTTCAAGATTATACCGTGGGTGCTGTATGAATACCTTCCTCGCCTCTTGATCATACAGGTGGTTTGAGACGTAATCATCGATGAACTACCTTGAGAAGGACTGGAAACAAACATACGCATAAATATTTTTTCTAAAATTTGAAATGGCGCAAAGGGAAAAGGACAAGGTGAAAGAGATGGTACCATCCTATAGTTGACTGATGTCTTCTTCATTGTGCAGACAAACATCTTCTTGTTTTTCGTAGCTAGTTTCTTTATCTTAACAATCTTTCTGAGTTTCTTGATTTGACTGATATTCAAGGACACCTCATTTCCCCACATGCAAAAAGGGTCGAACAGTGGATCTAAACCTCTTACAGCAGGACCTACATGTGCAAGAACAAATTATTAAAAACATTAATATTACAATGGTTTCTGCAAATTGCACAATAATGTGCTATTAGCCAAACAACCATTGTCGTGGTTTTGTCACGGCAGATGTCCGAAGACTTAGGTTCGAGGCCATCGCTAAGGCGGCGGACTCAAAGGGGTTGGTCGAGACGAGGGACACGAGTTTACCCAGGTTCGGCCCCTCAAGAAGAGGTAAAAGCCTACGTCCTGCTTGTGTTGTATTGATTGGAGTATCGATTACAAGGGAGCGGATTCCCTTGACCTAGTTCTCGATTGATTGGTTTCTGTCTAAGCCGCCCCAGGGTCTCGCCTTTATATAGGAGGTCGAGGCCCTGGGTTACACGAGTCTCAAACCGACTCATACAACGTAGTTTATCCTGCCTCTAAGCCGCCTTGCCATCTTGGGCAAGCCGTCTCCGGGCGGCTCAACCGCCCGGGTCTCACACCATCTTTTATCTCTGGGCCTTCTTTTTGGCCCGCCTGGTAAGCCGCCATGCGGCCTGGCCTTCATCTTCTGGCCCACCTTAAGGGTCTTGCTTATGAGCCGCCAGGTATGACCCGGCCCCTCCTGGGCGGGTCTTACCACGGGGTTATATCCCCAACATTAGGCCCCAGATTGATTTGAGCCTGCTCCTGTCAATATTCAAACTCATTTGGCGGCGAGTCTCACACTTTCGTTACCTGAAAAAGAAAACTCATAACCCGCCGTGACATCACGTCGAATATGCTAAAAGATTCCGTGACGTTCGCAATTGATCTTCTCATTAAACGGTCAGCCCGAAAATCGAGGCGCCCCCTCCGGTCAATCATCACTGCACCTCCTCGACTTTCACGCGCACTGTTGCCATCCCATCTCATAAATAGGGATACGAGGGCCCCCCCTCCTTTTCTCCGCCGCCGCTGTCTTCTTCCTCCTTCAGACTCGTGCCTCTGGAGCACCACCGCACCGACCGGACATCGCCGTCATCCCTAGCGCCGGCCGCTGCATCAACCTGAGTTGGTCCAGAGTCTCGCCAGCCCGTCCGCATCCGCAAGGTAGCGTCCTCAGCCCTTGTTGAATCGGCAGTCTTTTTAGTTAGGATACCCCCGAGTTCATCGGAGTTCTTTGTGTTCTTCGCTGTTCTTCGTAATGTAGATTGCAAGTATCCTCTTTGAATCTTATATCGCTGTCTATCTATTGCGGTTGTCCTTTTAATGCCAATGCCCACTCGCTATAGATCTGCATAGCAGTCTTCTTCACATGCCGTCTGCCTGTTCTTCCACTCCTCCTTTTTAGGTTTTGAATATACTTCCTTTATCCTCGCCCGTAGATCTTGCATCCACGGTTGTAGTATGTGAAACTTGTTTGTCCATACTTAACCCGCTGTTACAGTGCCGGCTCTCTGATAAAATATGTCGGTGACTTAACGCTTCATCATCATGCCGACCATAACTGCCTTAATTATTTGATGTTTTTCTAACCCGCCATATTCTGTGCCTTCTCACAGCTTGACCCGCCACCATGTCGAGAGCACCTGCATCTTGTGATTGGGTTGGCTCCGGAGTCACCGAGCAGCTTTTGCTTGACTTCGTAGAATCGGGTATCTTGCCGGCTCAGGACGTTATACATTGGCGGGTTCCAGGGCCAGAAATAAGACCCACCCCTCAGGAAGGAGAGGTTGTCGTGTTCACGGATCACCTCCTCCGTGGTTTTAGCCCGCCCGGGTCAAAAAATTTCCGGGACGTCCTTCATTCCTTCAAGCTTCACCCTCAAGATATAGGTCCAAACTCTGTCACCAATATGTTACAGTTTCAAGTTTATGCGAAGTCTACCTGCAAGAAGAGCCGTCTGTTGACCTCTTCCGTGACTACTTTTACGTCAACCGCCAAACTAAAGAGGCGGTTGGACCAAGTTTGGAGCTCGGCGGCGTTTCTATCCAGAGACGGAGAGATTTGCCCTACCCAGCAGCTGTCTTACCAAGTCACCCCAAAGACTGGAACAAGACTTGGTTTTATTGCAAGGACACGTCTCCCAAAGAAGAGAACCCACTGCCGAGTTATCGTCCTACCCGACTTTGCACCTCTGGAGAGCTTCCAGACCGGATGTCCGCCGCAGAACGAGCGAAATATGCTCCGGCCTTCATGAAGATCAGGGCCTTAATGGCGAACGGCTTGACTGGCGTCGACTTAACCCACTGCTGGGTTAGCTGGAAGATCTTGCCACTGAGCCGGCGTGACCGACTCATGCACCAATTCACAGGTGAACCAAATGACCCTCTCAGCTTCAACACCACCCCCCTGACAGAGCAAGATATCAACTCTTCCGTCAAGACACTTCTCGGCGAAAAACAAGAGATTTGCAACAAGATTGGTCTGAAGCCTTTTTGCGTCAAGAACCCAGCTCCAGCTGTAAGAAACCTTTTTCCACAAAACTGATCATTCCTGTCTTGATCTTTTGCCTTGCTCCCTTTAACCTTTTTGGTGGCTTATGTACAGGCCGGCTCTTCTTTCTGGAAGAAGAAATATAACCCTCCTGTGAGGAAGCCTAAGGCGGGTAAAACCCGCGCCCATAAGAAGAAGAAAACTTCTGCTCAGGAATTGCCTGATCCTGACGACTCGGAGGTAGAACTTGACTCCCTTGGCCGTCTCTTTATACAACTTGTTGACAACAATTATTCACAGGAGGAAAGGGAGACCAGCCATGTGGACGCCCCTGAGGTAACTTACATCTCCTCTGATTCAGAAAAATTTCCACAAGAGAGAACCCGGCGGGTCATTCGTAAAGTTCCATTTTCTCACCCTCTTGCTTATTTAGACCCCAACTTTCTTTTGAAAAAGCAACAGCATAACTCCAGACGTCAGACCCGGAGCACCGGCTCTGAAGAGCTTTTGACCGGCTTACCAAACTCTCTGGCCCCTCGGAAACGGCACGCTGAGGTACTCTTTTAACCAAGTCCGATTTTTAACAGTCTTGCATTGCAACCTTACCCTGTTTTTTATCGTCTTAACTTTTTCAGGAGATGCCCCCTTCGTCCGGTGATTCCACTGCATCCAAGCTGCCTCCTCTGAAGATCAACCCGGAGTGTGTACCTTTGTATTTGCACCATACCTTTTTACCATCCTTGTCCTCTATGTGACAATCTTTTTGCTTCCAGGGCTCAAGCAAAACGAAGGAAGACAGGCGGGTCTACCGCTGCTCCTGCTACCCAAGAGCCGGAGACTGCTAAGCCGGACTCCCCTGTACCTTATGCTGAGCCTACTGAGGCTAGGAAAGATACGCCTGAAGATGCTCCTCAGCCCTCTGAGCCGGCTGATGACAACATGGTCACTCCTGAAAGTCCACCAAAAGCTGATCCTAAGCCGCCCAGCCCTTCAACAGTCGCCGAAGACACAGCTCATCCAGACGTTGTTGTCACTGGGACGGGTTATCATTCTCCTGAACCCCATGTGTTAACAAGACACACCAGCAAGGCTGAAACGGCCTCACCAGAGAAACTTGGTTTCAAATTCCCCGTGTTAGAAAAGCTGACGGCGGATGAATTACATGCGGGTTATCTGAACCGCCTCTCCACAAGCCGTAATATGGAATTGAAGCTTGTTGGACTGATGAAGAAAAAATATGAGGTACTCCTCTTTTCTTGCTCTTTCCTTATACCCTTATGTAGCCCCCAAGAGCTGGTTTAATATTGCAAATAGTAGACCGGGTCTTCCAATCTTTGTCACACTCCAAATAGCTTAACGTGTAGCCCCCAAGTATCGGGTTAATATAGATAATAAGCCGGTACTTACTTGAAAATTAGATCCAAGTGTAGCCCCCAAGTCCGGGCCATTATAACAATGATGAGCCGGAACTTCATTGCAGACTTGGAAAGCGCCATGTGTAGCCCCCAAGTGCTGGCTTAACTTTACGAAGATGAGCCGGAACTTTATTGTAGACTTGGAGAGCGCCATGTGTAGCCCCCAAGTGCCGGCTTACCTTTACGAAGATGAGCCGGAACTTCATTGGAGAGAAAACACAGACATTAGCCCCCAAGTGTCAAGTATATTGCTTGCAATCTGCTTGAGACTTGCATCATAATAGCTTCATCAATCGTCTACTAATATCTCATCCTGGCGACTTAAACCTCCTGAACTGCTTTGTTTTTGTACAATACAGGAAGCTTTGCACCCGGCGGAATCTGATCTGACCGGCTTAAAGGAAAACCTTGCTTCGCAACAAACCGCCCGGTCTGAGGCGGAAGAAAAATGGCAGGTTTCCGTTGAAGAGCTTAAGAAGGTTGAAGCTGACTTTGCTGCCTTCAAAAAGACTGCTGAGTCTACAGAAACCGCCCTGACCAAGCGCGCAGATGATGCTGACCAGCGGCTCAAGCTTGTGTCAGAAGAGCTACAGACCCTCAAGCGTCATATATCCCGGATGACTTCTGCTATCTTTGGTAAGTACTGAATACTTAGCAAATTTCCTTGCCTTGCTGACAAACTGTGCGGGTGGCTTATACTGCCTCACATCCTTGCAGGTCAAAGAAGCCGCCAATTATCTTCTGATAGCTTGTTGAAGCTGAAAGCAGTATACACCTTGACAGAACAGCTATACTGTGGGACCCTTTGCACCATCAAAGCGATGCTGACTGGAAAAAGCATCCCCAAATTCATGAAGGGAGTGATAGAGCTCTTGTCAACTCTTCCCAAGCAAATTGATGAGCTTAAACGATCAACCGCCAGAAAGGTAGCAATGGCCGCGCTAAGCCGGTCTCTGGCCTTTGCCCCTGAACTGACTGCAGAAGAGATGATGGATGGATTTCCATCCAAGAAGGATGACGGCTCAGACTTTACGGAAGCTGACTATGCCAAGTGTATGAAGGCCTCCCGAGTACTCGCATCAACACTTGTCAATGAAATTGACCTGTCTTCATACCAGGCGGCTTATGGTGAAGACAGCAAACGAGTGCGCTGCCCAACGTTTGAAGCCAGGGACTTGACTCCTGCACGCCGTAAGACACTCTTTGCTCCTGAAATTGACCCGTCTCCCCTCTTTGATGAGGCCCAGTTTGAAGCTTTAACAAACTGCAACTGGGATGTGGACAATCTTCAGATTCAAGAGGTCGAAGACCCGCCGTAGGATGACCCGCCATCGAGCTGAACACTTGTTCCTGAATTTGATAACCCGGCTTTCTGAGCCGCCGAGACTGGAAGTGTATAAAAACTTAAGTCCGTTGCATTTTGGGCTCCCTGGAGAGCTTTGTAATAGGCGTAGAAAAACTTGATTGCCTGAGCCGTGCCATCGCGCACGTATGAATCTTTGCACAACTTGATGCATGTTTATCTGTCTTGTGTTCTGCTCACAACATCTTTTCATCATATTTCATGGCGGCTTATCTTGGGAGATAAGTCCTGCAAAAAACAAACAAAGACAGAGTATGTTCTGTATTGCTGTGAGGGCGGCTCGAAAAAGCACAACCCGGAGATGTGAAATCTTTCATGACCTTGCTTTTTCGAAAACTCATGTGCCGGCTCTTATGGCATGAACTTGTTGTTTGAAATCTTAACAATACAGGGTCTCTAGTGAGAGTGACCGTCAACTCCTTTGAGCGGTTCAGGGTCTCTAGGTGAGATTAACTGGTAAGAGCAACAACAAACCATAAAGAGGCACAACAGGGCATGAGGACCCCCAGGGCCCATAAGCTACTTCTCACGTGACATAAATCCATCGGTTGAACCTTAAACAATGCAGGGTCTTTAGAAGAGTAACTGTTTAAGAGTACGAGCGGGCCACATAGCGGAGAGTATGCAGCAGATGGGTGAGTTTATCCTTGCTTTCCGTAAGCCGGCCCTCACGTGACAAGAGCCGCCGATTTAACCTTGACCAGTACAGGGTCTCTAACGAGAGTGACTGTCAAATATTTGAACAGCTCAGTGTCTCTAGCGAGATTAACTGGTAAGAGTTCGGCGGGTCACCTAGCGGAGCAGCAGCAGCATACAGGCAGGTTTAACTCGAACTTGCGGTGGCTGAAGAGCCGATCAAGAGGGTGTGTAAGCTAAACCCGGCGGGTTGGAAGCCCCCAAATGACCTTGTTGACGGAGTCAACTTTTTGGGTATATAACCCGGCCTTACGGTGGCTGAAGAGCCAATCAAGAGGGTGTGTAAGGTAAACCCTGGCGGGTTGGAAGCCCCCAAATGACCTTGTGGTTGTATCCATCTTTGCACAATCTGAGATACAGAAACGGCAGAGGCCCCGGCTTGCAAGGATGCCAACTTTATTATATATATATATATATATATATATATATATATATAAAAGTGATATATACAATGATGATGTACAATGATGGGAGTCGATGACTCAAGTATAGTAAGGCCGCAGATATGAGCGATATTCCACGGCCGGTGGGTCTCCTGTCCAGAAGTGCGTGACTCGTCTCGTATGTCAATGAGATAATATGACCCATTGTTGAGATTTCTGCTGACCACAAAAGGTCCTTCCCATGGAGGAGATAGCTTGTGCGCATCTGTCTGATCTTGAATCAAACATAACACCAAGTCGCCTTCCTGAAACGTCCGGGTCTTAACTCTGCGGCTATGATAGCGACGCGGGTCTTGTTGATAAATCGCCGATCGAGCCGCCGCCAGATCACGCTCTTCATCCAAAGCATATAACGCATCCTGACGCGCTGTCTCATTATCTGTCTCAACGTAAGCCGCTACCTACGGCGAGTCATGACGTATATCACTTGGTAACACAGCTTCTGCGCCGTAAACCATAAAGAAAGGCGTATAGCCTGTTGATCTGTTGGGGGTAGTTCTGATGCTCCAGAGAACCGACGGTAACTCCTCTACCCAACAACCCGGCGTCCGCTGTAGAGGGACCATAAGCCGGGGCTTGATGCCTCTCAAGATCTCCTGGTTAGCATGCTCTGCCTGACCATTGGATTGTGGATGAGCAACCGCAGAGACGTCAAGCCGGATGTGCTCGCTTTCACAGAATGCTTGCATAGCCCCCTTGGATAGGTTTGTGCCATTGTCCGTGATGATACTATGAGGGTAACCAAAATGGTAGATCAATTTTTTGAGAAATTGAACCGCCGTAGCCGCGTCACACTTGCTGACCGGCTCAGCCTCAACCCACTTGGTAAACTTATCCACCGCCACCAAAAGGTGGGTCTTCTTGTCTTTAGATCTCTTGAAGGGCCCAACCATATCAAGCCCCCAGACCGCAAACGGCCAGGTAATTGGAATCATTCGCAATTCCTGAGCCGGTACGTGAGCACGTCACCCGAACTTCTGACATCCATCACACTTGATGACCAAGTCTTCTGCGTCCTTATGAGCCGTCAACCAGAAGAAACCATGCCGGAAAGCCTTGGCCACCAAAGATTTTGAGCCGGCGTGATGACCACAATCGCCGGCGTGAATTTCATTTAAGATCTCCTTACCCTCTTCAGGAGAAATGCAACGCTGAAAAACGCCAGTGACGCTGCGCTTACGTAACTCGCCATTGATGATAGTCATAGATTTAGATCGCCTTATGATTTGTCTCGCCAAGGTCTCATCTTCGGGCAACTCGCCGCGAGTCAAGTACACCAGGTACGGCAACGTCCAGTCTGGGATAGCATGCAGAGCCACCACCAGCTGCCCCTCCGGATCAGGTATAGCCATATCCTCTTCTGAAGGTAATTTAACAGACGGGTGATATAACACATCCAAGAAGACGTTAGGCGGTACCGGCTTACGTTGAGAGCCCAGTCTTGACAATGCGTCAGCCGCCTCATTCTTGCGATGGTCAATATGATCCACCTGATAACCCTTGAAGTGCCCAGCAATGATATCCACTGCCTGACGGTAAGCCGCCATCCGTGGGTTTTTGGAATCCCACGTGCCTGAAACTTGCTGAGCCACGAGGTCTGAGTCGCCAAGATATCTAACCCGGCTCAGGTTCATCTCCTTAGCTACACGGAGGCCATGAAGTAAAGCCTCATACTCAGCTGCATTGTTAGTACAAGGAAACATCAGCCTTAGCACATAACAAAACTTGTCACCTCTAGGGGAAGTTAAGACAACTCCAGCCCCTGACCCTTCCAACTGTCTGGATCCATCAAAGTGAATCGTCCAGTATGTATTATCCGGCTTCTCCTCGGGCGACTGACACTCCGTCCAATCATTTATAAAGTCCACCAAGGCTTGAGACTTGACAGCCGTGCGAGGCACATATTTCAAATTAAGAGGCCCGAGCTCCAATGCCCACTTAGCAATCCTGCCAGTGGCTTCTCTGTTTTGAATTATGTCTCCCAATGGGGCAGAGCTAACCACAGTGATCTGGTGTCCCAGGAAGTAATGCTTCAACTTACGATTCGCCATGAACACCCCATATATCAGTTTCTGCCAATGTGGGTACCTTTGCTTGGACTCGATCAGAACTTCACTGACGTAGTAAACCAGCCTCTGAACTGGGTACTCTTTCCCTGCCTCCTTACGCTCCACAACAATTGCGGCGCTGACTGCCCTGCTATTAGCCGCCACGTAGAGGAGTAAAGGTTCCTTCTCAGCCGGAGCGGCCAAGACCGGCGGCTCAACCAACTGCTTCTTGAGCACCTCAAGCGCCTCACCTGCCGCATTACTCCAGACAAAGTTGTCTATTTTCTTCATCATCTGATACAAAGGAATAGCCTTCTCACCTAGGCGGCTTATGAACCGGCTTAACGCAGCGATTCGACCCGCCAGGCGCTGAACGTCATTGATGCATGCCGGCTCAGACAGGGAAGTAATAGCCTTTATCTTGTCCGGATTAGCTTCAATGCCACGCTCAGAGACTAGAAATCCCAAGAGCTTGCCTGCAGGAACTCCAAAGACACACTTAGCCGGGTTAAGCATCATCTTGTAGACCCGTAAGTTATCTAACGTTTCCTTCAAGTCGCCAAGTAGAGTCTCCTTCTTCCTGGACTTGACCACAATATCATCCACATAAGCATGAACATTGTGCCCAATCTGACCATGAAGACAGTTCTGCACACAACGCTGGTAAGTCGCCTGGGCACTCTTGAGCCCAAAAGGCATAGACACATAGCAGAAAGCACCAAAAGGCGTGATGAAAACCGTCTTCTCTTGGTCTTTAACTGCCATCTTGATGAGGATATATTCTATGAATACGATGATTCTAATTGTCTCAGCTGGAAGGAAATATTAAGCCTAGCCAATGATGAACAACAGGTGAATTCTCTCTTAGTTGATAATGCCAATTATTTTGATGAGAGCTTTATACTGCCTAAATCCTTGTGTGTATGTGTCATTAGGTACATTGGAGAGGAAGGCATGGCGCAAGGAGCAACTTGGGGCAAGAAGGAGAGCAAGGAGGCAATGCAGCTGAGCTGGGAGGAGGCTTCTGCAACTCCCAGGGCGGTAGTACCGCCCCACCCCAGCGGTAGTACCGCTTGAGGCGGTACTACCGCCCCTACTACCGTAAAAACTACTGGTATCTTTTCGAGCTAACCGGTAGTAGAGCGGAACTTAAGCGGTAGTACCGCTTGGAGCGGTAGTACCGCATGCTCAAGCAGTACTACCGTGCTGCCTGCGCGCAGAGTTTCGGGCTGACAGCCCATGTACCCCTTCGATCTATCTTAGGATATAAATACTCTTCCTTAGGGTTAGTTAGAGGGAGACCACGTTTAAGATAAACCCTAGTTCATGAGATTGCTTGTAAGCATTCATCTTGAATCCTCATCACCAATTCGTATCGATCTGGTGATTATATACTGCAAGTCAAGTGTGATCTGCTGTTCCATTGGGAATTAGTATATTGCAATTCTAACCGTTCGTGGTCGACGGCTGCGTGCGCAAGTGTGTGACGTTGTGAATATCCAAAGGGTTGAGACCTTTTGCATTGGCATCAGGGATCAAGTGAGGGAGAGTTCATCGGCGACATACAAGTTATCCTACACCATCATCATCACCACAGGTAATGCATATGTGATCCACCAGAAAATTATCAGTCATGCTATATTCACCAATTAAATTAAAAGTGAAACTATAGGCATATGTGCTAGAATTTAGATGTGAAATTTCAGAAAGCTTCTTCATAGCACTACGCAAACTAATAGGTTAATTGAGCAGGATGGAATACACAATATCAACGGGTGGTATTCTAGTAAGTAGTTCGTTATGTGTTATCAGTACCACATGATCAGAATTTGAATTTAGCAAAGTATCACATGGTGCTGAAATATTTGGACTGATCAACGCACAAGAATCAACCAGCAAAGGAATAGACTCACTGAATGCCTCATTGGCTGGTTGCAGCTCAAAATTAGTACCAGTATCAATGTCAATCTCCTGAGATGTAGCAGGTACTAGAAAATCTTGCGCAAGTGGTGATTCAGGTTGTACGACATGCTGCTCCCTTTCTTCAAAAACAACCTGCACATCAGAAGACACAACACTAGGAGCAATTGGGAGCATAGGTTGTACAACAGATGGCTCCCTTTCTTCAAAAGCAACCTGGATATCACAAGAAACAACACGAGGAGTAGACATGATTACGTTAGGTGAAACCTGACTTGTCGCATTAACATGTACTCCCAAGATTGTGTGATCACGCAAATGCTCATTATTAACTATGGGAATAACAGGTGGACAGAGATTTTGACGTCTAACCTTCTGAAAATCCTTAAGTCGTGTATGTGCTAACCAAGTGTGCTTATTATTCCAAAAGAATACAGGATCGGTCTGAGCACTATCAAATTTAACCTTATGCTTATCACACCAAGGTTTTCCCAACAAAACGTGACAACAATTAAGTGTTCTAGGAAGGACATCACAGCGCATGCTAACAGTGTAGCCATAAATGGTGATAGGAACATAAGCACGATGAGTAATTGGAAATGCCTCATCATAAGCAGCTAACGTATATGGCACAAGTTTGGTATATTTACGCAACTGTAGCTTGTTAACAACATCAATACTGGCCAAGTTTGTGAGAGAATAATTATCAAGGATCACTGCAGCAGGTCTACCTTCGATGTCTGCAGTAAAGTGGAACAAACCTGAATCAGGATGTACACCAAGATCTTCCTCCTCCCAGAATGCATCACTGCACAAAAACTGTAATGGTAATGGCTTGTCCTTGAGAGGATTCACCATTATTAGTACATAAAAAGTATAGCAGATGTATATGGTGTACTCTCACAACTCACTCAAAAACTGACAAGAAAAGGAAATCTTACCGTTCCAAAGTGAATAGCAATGCGTACCCGTTCGGATGGAAGACTAGTGCACAGATGTGATGAAGTGAATATCCGGGTATGAGAGCAATCACACGACAAACCAGGGTATATGGTGGAGCTTGGTTGGGATACCTAACAACACCAATTCACAAATCCTAGTGCTGATCGTGTGATACAAAAAGACCCACGGAAACTCACACGGTGGAGATAAATGGGGCAATTGCAACTCTGAAAATGAGCTCAAATTTGATGTATGTGTCGGAGGAATGCTCGTGTTGCAATGCACAGGGAGAGACGCTAGCAAAAAGCTCAAAAACAGGGCACAAGATTGCTCAATTCTACAAGTGCAAACAGCAAGATAATAAATACAGCACTGCAATAGATAGCAACAACTTCCGGCCACTGTTTCTCTCGTTTCTTTTTGTCTCTCTGTTTTTTTTTTTTTTTTTTTGATACGCCTTTTTTTTTTCTCTCTCTCTTTTTTTTTTTTTTTTTTTTTTTCACAGCAGGTCACGTGAACAGTAACGTGAACAGTACCACGGGATTTTTTTTTTCTTTTTGTTTTTTCAGACTTGAGCAACAAACAACAAATCTGATCTTGCCAATCGCAAAGATGCACTTACCAAAAACCAAGATGAGCAGCCCGTAGAGCATAAGGATATGCTAGTCTCAATAGGAAAGTGATACGCAAAGGAAAGATTGGCTTGTCTATGGCTCACAAAAGGAAAGACTTGATTTAACTCGGATTGGAAAAAGGAAACCGGAAAGAAAACGCTAAAGGAAAATCCTAGACGCGATTCCGACGAACACAAGAACAAAAAGACGCCGACGAACACAAGAACAAAAAGACGCGGATCAGAACAAAACCCTAGACACCGACTAGATGACACGGATGACAAAGTGACGCAAAAAGAAAGACACAACGACCAGCAACTAAAACTTGGAAACGATGCAATCTAGGCGATGGCAAAAACCCTAACCCTAATCTTTTTGTGAGGCTTTTTCTGGATAGGATGAAACACAGAACTAATCTACGGATGATTTGGTGGATGCTTACCGAGGCAACGCTGGATATCTGATACCAAGATGATATGGGGTGTCCCGATCTTCTCAGTAAGCGGCGGTGGTGATGATGATGGTGTAGGATAACTTGTATGTCGCCGATGAACTCTCCCTCGCTTGATCCCTGATGCCAATGCAAAAGGTCTCAACCCTTTGGATATTCACAACGTCACACACTTGCGCACGCAGCCGTCGACCACGAACGGTTAGAATTGCAATATACTAATTCCCAATGGAACAGCAGATCACACTTGACTTGCAGTATATAATCACCAGATCGATACGAATTGGTGATGAGGATTCAAGATGAATGCTTACAAGCAATCTCATGAACTAGGGTTTATCTTAAACGTGGTCTCCCTCTAACTAACCCTAAGGAAGAGTATTTATATCCTAAGATAGATCGAAGGGGTACATGGGCTGTCAGCCCGAAACTCTGCGCGCAGGCAGCACGGTAGTACTGCTTGAGCATGCGGTACTACCGCTCCAAGCGGTACTACCGCTTAAGTTCCGCTCTACTACCGGTTAGCTCGAAAAGATACCAGTAGTTTTTACGGTAGTAGGGGCGGTAGTACCGCCTCAAGCGGTACTACCGCTGGGGTGGGGCGGTACTACCGCCCTGGGAGTTGCAGAAGCCTCCTCCCAGCTCAGCTGCATTGCCTCCTTGCTCTCCTTCTTGCCCCAAGTTGCTCCTTGCGCCATGCCTTCCTCTCCAATGTACCTAATGACACATACACACAAGGATTTAGGCAGTATAAAGCTCTCATCAAAATAATTGGCATTATCAACTAAGAGAGAATTCACCTGTTGTTCATCATTGGCTAGGCTTAATATTTCCTTCCAGCTGAGACAATTAGAATCATCGTATTCATAGAATATATCCTCATCACATCTTGATCTGATGATAACCTGAATAAGCGTCCAGGAAGCATAAACTCTCGCAACCCGCCGTTGCATCAATAATCTGGTCGATACGGGGGAGAGCAAACGGGTCAAATGGACAGGCCTTGTTAAGGTCCGTGTAATCCACACACATACGCCACGTGCCATTCTTCTTAAGCACTAGCACCGGGTTAGCTAACCACTCCGGGTGAAAAACTTCAACGATGAACCCTGCTGCTAAGAGCCGGGCCACCTCTTCTCCAATAGCCTTGCGCCTGTCCTCATTGAACTGGCGGAGGAACTGTTTGACCGGCTTAAACTTAGGATCCACATTAAGGTGGTGCTCAGTGAATTCTCTCGGTACACCCGGCATGTCAGAAGGCTTCCACGCAAAGATGTCCTGATTCTCACGGATGAATTCGATGAGCGCGCTTTCCTATGCGGGGTCCATGTTAGCCTCGATAGTGAACTACTGTGATGAGTCGCCAGGCGTAAAGTCCACCAACTTGGTATCTTCTGCCACAAACTTGAGGGGCGGCTCAGATTCCGTGTTAGGCTTCTTCAGTGGAGTCATATCTTCCGGGTCAACATTTTCCTTATAAAACTTGAGTTCTGCCTCAGCACAACTTGACTCTGCGTAAGCTGCGTCACCTTCCTCACACTCAAGAGCCGTCTTCCGATCACCATGCACGGTAATCGTCCCATTCAACCCGGGCATCTTGAGTTGCAAGTAAACATAACAAGGTCTAGCCATGAACTTTGCGTAAGCCGGCCGTCCAAACAGAGCGTGATATGGGCTTTTGATTTTGACCACTTCAAACCACAAAGACTCCACCCTGTAGTTGAATTCATCACCAAAAGCTACCTCCAAAGAAATCTTTCCCACTGGATAAGCCGATTTTCCGGGCACCACACCGTGAAAAACTGTTGAAGAGGGCTTAAGATCCTTATAAAGCAAACCCATCCGGCGGAAAGTGTCATAATACAGGATGTTGATGCTGCTGCCACCATCCATAAGTACCTTAGTGAACACGTATCCTCCCACTTGGGGGGCAACTACCAAAGCCAGTTGCCCCGGGTTATCAACACGCGGCGGGTGATCCTCCCTACTCCAAGTTATGTCATACTCGGAACACTTCAAATACTGCGGGAGAGCCGGCATGACTGCATTAACCACCCGCTTGCGCACCTTCCGGTCTCGCTTGTCAAGGCTGGTTGTAAAAACATGATACTGACCCCGCCGAGCTACTTCGGGTTACTCTGGTATCCCGATTGGTTATTCTGCTGCTGGCCTCCACCGCTAGACTATTGAAGATGACCTCCTTGATTGCCTTGACCCTGGTAACCGGATCCTGAGCCGCCAGCACCAAAGCCGGCCCCTGATCCGCCCGGCCCTGAGCCGCCTGACGGACCATTACTATTATTACGATGCTGTTGAAGGCTGTAATCCCGAAACTGCTGCATAATACTGCAATCCCTCCATGTATGGCCTGCTGGCTTATCAGGTCGGCTGTGCTCTGGACAAGGTTTATTGAGCATCTCTTCCAGGTTGAAAAGAGCTTTGCCCTTGTTAAAGGGTGGCCTGAAGTTCCCATTGCCCTTAGCACGATTGTTCCCAGCGCTGGTGTTCGCCACCAATTCTGACCCGCCGTCCGGGTTCTTCCGCTTACCCGGGTTGCTATTTCCGGCCGCGTTTTGCTGTTGACCCTTGCCATTGCTACCTTTCTTACCCTGAGCCGATTTCTCATCATCGGAGCCAGGGTCTTTCGTGTTATCGGAGTCTTCATACTTGGTGAGAGCCACCATGAGCTCCCCCATATCCTGACATGAGCGCTTGAGCCGGCCAAGCTTCTGCTTCAAGGGCGTGAAGTGGCAATTCTTCTCTAGAATCAAAACTGCTTGAGCTGTCGTAATCTGTTCAGAAGAGTGGATGATGGTTGAGACCCGCCGGACCGAGTGATGAGCCGACTCGTCATCACGCTGCACACAATGGTCCAAATGCACAATCGTCATGGGCTGCTTGCACGTTCCTTGGAAATTTTTGATGAATTTCGCCTTCAATTCGGCCCAGGAATTAATGGTGTTTGGTGGCAAGCCCTTCAACCACATGCGAGCCGGCCCTTCCAGCATCATGATGAAATATTTAGCACATACTGCATCACTAACGTCTAACATTTCCATGGCCAGCTCATAGCTTTCGATCCAAGCCTCTGGAGGTAGGTCAGCGGTATAATTGGGCACCTTGCGAGGACCTTTGAAATCCTTCGGCAGACGCTCGTTCCGCAGAGCCGGCGCAAAGCACGACACTCCCATAGCCCTGGAGGTTACTCCTGCTCCTACTGAGACGGAAGGTGCAACTGTGGGTTCCTGATGAGCCGCCGCCGTCGCCAGAGCCGCCGCTTCTCGCTGTGCTCTTGCCCGATCCCCCAGCGCCTGAGCATCCAGAGCCGCCCGATCGACTCGCGGCGGGTTCCGATGTCGTTCACTGCTAGAAACCGCCGGTGACTCATAACGCCGGCTGTAGCTGTGGCTGGGGATGGGGGTTGAATGCACGCGACTCCAGCTATAAGTGTATTTCTCCTGCTGGGCCACCGCCGTCTGCAGGTATCCAATAGCGTTCCGCACCTCTTCTGCAAAAGGCGCCTCATCGGGGATGGGAATTGTACCAAGCCGGGTTGCCGCTGCCACCATGTTCTCAGCCGGGTTAGAATAATGACCCGGTGGCATCGGAAAAGGCTGTGGTGGGGTCTGGTTCCGGCGGGGCGGGTCTGGCCACTGATGCTGAACCGCTGCCCGGCTTCCAGGTACTTCCGCCGTCCGGGTTACGGTCAAAGGCACATTCCGTCCCGTCCCTGGCGTGTTAAAAAGGTTTCTGGCTTCATACTGATCCGGCAGGCGGGATTGATGCCTCAACCGATGAACCGCCGCTGCCGATTGCGGCTCCAACTCAAGGCGGAAAGCATCCGCCCTAAGGCGCTCCGCCTCAGCGTCCATCTGAGCCTTCAGCGCATTGATTTCCTGTTGGACTCCGGCCATCTGGTTCTTCAACCTCGTGATCTCCGCGTTACGGGCCGCTTGGTTTTTAGTGGTGACCTCGGTTTCCATCAGGGTTGTAAGCTCGTTCATCAGATCTAGAAGAACTTGAGCCGGCGGCCTGCCAGCTCCAGACCCGGTCGCACCGGTGGCTGTACTGCTAGGGTCCGGCGCTGAACCCGCCATGAAGATGGCAGCGCGGTTCGGCGGCTCATAATCCTCCGGCTCATGATATTCAGGCTCGGGGTAAGGCTCGGCGTAGCCCCCGAGCCCACCGTTATGAAGCTGATAGATCGATTCCGTCTCCCCGCTCGAGGAACCATCCTCTGAGCAGATGAGCGTTTCTTCTCGCGACATAGAGCCCTCAAGCTCCATGCTCTGGGAGAAGCCGACGAAGACATGCTTCCTGCCCGGGTTAGCACGGGCGGGTTGCACGCGCGGGGCGGGTTGCCCGCGACGGGCCAGCTCGACGATGTCGGTGCAGATGTCCGGCCCGGGTTCAGATTCGCCGATCTTGCCGATGAAGACGTGGATTCCGCCGTAGGGGACCCGGAACCCGTACTCAATTGAGTCGGCCTCGGGGCCCCAGCCGGCGTCGTCGATGTACAGCTTGCCGCGGCGAATCTTGGTCATCCTGCCAACAGCGTACCCCTTGATCCCTGGGAGAGAGCCCTTTGAGAACTTAACACCACCGAGCGCTAGTCCCATGGTGGGCGCTAACTGTCGTGGTTTTGTCACGGCAGATGTCCGAAGACTTAGGTTCGAGGCCATCGCTAAGGCGGCGGACTCAAAGGGGTTGGTCGAGACGAGGGACACGAGTTTACCCAGGTTCGGCCCCTCAAGAAGAGGTAAAAGCCTACGTCCTGCTTGTGTTGTATTGATTGGAGTATCGATTACAAGGGAGCGGATTCGCTTGACCTAGTTCTCGATTGATTGGTTTCTGTCTAAGCCGCCCCAGGGTCTCGCCTTTATATAGGAGGTCGAGTCCCTGGGTTACACGAGTCCCAAACCGACTCATACAACGTAGTTTATCCTGCCTCTAAGCCGCCTTGCCATCTTGGGCAAGCCGTCTTTGGGCGGCTCAACCGCCCGAGTCTCACACCATCTTTTATCTCTGGGCCTTCGTTTTGGCCCGCCTGGTAAGCCGCCCTGCGGCCTGGCCTTCATCTTCCGGCCCACCTTAAGGATCTTGCTTATGAGCTGACAGGTATGACCCGGCCCCTCCTGGGCGGGTCTTACCACGGGGTTATATCCCCAACAACCATGGATGTGCAAACCTTGATGGTAAACTTCAGTGTCCCCCATTGTTTGCCCCTGCAACATATTTAAGACAAATATTGATCAGGTTACAAGTGATATTTGGCATACTATCAGTGAAATATGTTAATGGAAAATAAACACATTGCGGATCCAACATATTAGTTCGAGCCACATGGAAAAGCCAGTTATCTAAACCAAGCATGCTAAGAACTTGGAAATATAGCAATTCTATATGTTTCACATGTATTTAGTATATCTAAATTCGATTTAGTCGTCACATGCATAACAATACAAAATTGTACCAACAACAATCGTACATCACATTTCAGAATTGAATTAAATAGTTAAATGATAATCACAACAAATGAACAAAATAGTTAACTAAGCACCACATTGCACAATAGAACATACTAGAAGGTTAGGTTGCAGTAGCATTACATTGGACATTTCACTAGAATTTCTAAATGAAAGGCAGTAGCAGCACACGCAACAGGTAAACGAAACATGCTTAATCAGCGTAGCTAGGTGAACATAGGTCCTTAGTGATAAAGCTAAGAAAAACAAGCTATTCCTCATCGTCGGAGATATCGATGATGATGGGCTCCTTCAACTTGGAAGAGGACGAGGCCTCCACACCATGGGTGCACCCCTCATAGTGGTGAGTGGCCTGATCCTGCCCTGGCACCAACATGCCGGCTCTGGAGTTGACGTAAGCAAGGGCATGCTGAGAAAACACATCGAAGTCTTCGTTGAACGCACCGGCGGTGCCCTCGAGAAAAGACCACGAGTTGCTGTTTATAGCAGCCAACCGCGTGGCGGCGTCAGCACGCGAGGCGTCGACGGTGGCCTCGACGGCGAGGTGCTCCTCCAAGATCTAGGGGTCGTCATGCATGGAAGCCATAGCTGCCTCATCTGCGCGTGCAGACGCGATTTGCTTCTCCGCAGCCAAATGCTCTTTGAGATCCTAGCTATACTGCGTGCACCATGGCTTTCGGCGGCGATTATTTGGAGGATGGGGCGGTGATTTGGGTGGAAGGTGTCGCGCCGGCCGGGCCATGTGGGATGGAGGAGGAGGGGCTGAGGGGGTATTGGGGAGCTGTCCATTACCTGAGTAGATGGAGGAGGCCGAGCATCAGGAAGGAGCGTCGCCGGCGAGGAGGCGGCGCTGCAAGCAAGCTGTGAAGGTTTGAACTAGGAAAGGTAGAGAAAAGGGGGGAAATGTGGCTTTTGATTGGTACCGGGGGCGAGGGAGGTAGATATTTCCGCGGCAGCCCAAAATTTTCATTTGGTGCAGAATAGTTCTCAATATCAACACATCACAAACGAAGCCTGTGCTATACCCCGTGTGTGATGCACTTGGACGTGAAAATGTTTGTCTCCAAGCTTCCGATGTAAGATTGGGTACTACATTGCACACGGTTCGTTCCAAAAAGTTGTGTGTGATGAACTTCAATTTCATTTTCAATTGGAAGATGGAATGGGGATATGGCGACAAATTTTTGGTTCGAAGTTCCCTGGTTACAGTGGTCATCCACGTCGTCGCATAATTTAACATAAATTGCTAATTTGGGTATTGCACAAAAGAGCCTACACCGCAGCCCGCACTTACTTAATCGAGCAATTAAACAGAGCTGGTTGACCTAAACATTACTCTAACAAAAGACAAGCTCTCTAAACAAAGACTAATGTTCCGCCTGACGCTCGGCGATCTCTGCTGCATCCTCCATGACCACCTCGCGCTCGACGACCTCCAGGGTAAGGGGCTCCATGGCATCCATTGCCACATACTCTGCAAGCATCTCGCTGTTCATGTCCGCCATCTCTTTGGAAAAAGCCGCCACGAGTTTGGTGCGGGCGGCCGCGGTCAGGCATTGATGGCCTCCATCTTGGCAAGGGAGGCTGCCGATGAATGGACGAGTGCCCGAGCGCTCTCGGCGATTGCCAACTCTTCGGACGTAGGTTGCCGACCGTTGTCGGAGAAGGCCGCTGCTATTTGCGCGGTGACCGACACGAGCTGGGCATGGGCGGCATCGGCATAGGCATAGGCATGGGCAGCCGCCATCAGGGCTATGGCGACCGCCGAGGAACGAACAGCTACTGTGCAGTTGTCGCCATTTGCTATCCCAGTCGCGGATGTTGCTACCGCCATCTCAAATGCAGCAGCTGCCGTTTCGGCGGCCACAGCTGCCCTGTCGGAGAGTGCGGCCGTGCTCAAGGATGTTGTGAGCGCGTTCATGGCTGATGCAGCCGCGCTCGGGCCGGAGTGGGTCGCCGAAGTTGCCCTCATGACGCGGATCCACGTCCCCATCTTTCACCGGTGACGATTGAACAATATAGTGGTCTTGGGGAACTAGTGTGACAGTGTGGTTGACGCGCCGGCAGTGGACTGAAGCTTCCGGCCTAAGCCATATATGAGGATTGGCCTAAGATATTTTTATACCACATCACACACGTTTCATGATCAAGAATTGTTTGTGATGTTTTTGATTTTCATATTGCTTTGAAACGAAAAATGAAGTTACATTGGCAATTGAAGGTGTTTGGATGGCAATAACATTTATCTGCAGTGAACTTGAAACTATAGGACTGTGTGTTAAATATGGAATTATTCAGGTTTGTTTAGGCCCTTTTAAACATTTAAAGAGTTTTTTAGACATTTCATGTGCATAGTTCAAATTTTAACTGCAGTTAAGCACATACTAGAGTGCACCTGAATGGGTTGAAAATCATCTATTTGTCACCAGATACATGTTTTGGTCCCATGCAAGAAATGGAAATTAAACGAATTCCAAACCTCTCGGTATTTTGGCTCAGCCGTAGACTTTGAGAAGACGTGTTTTCAAATTCCAGTAAAGCCAAATATCGTGAGAAATTCATAAAACTTGGCATGGTGTCATGTCATGGCGCATGTGTGTTGTGGTAAAAACAATGCCTAGTCCGGGACAAGTTTTGGCACAAACCTCTTACAAACCGAAGATTCTCACAAGAAGTCATGTGGTTCCGGTATGGAAAGTTCACATTTTATGTGCGAAACCACATCCGATGTCTCTTCTCGCCTTGAATTTATTTCTAGAGTCTCCATAGAGTAACATGAATGTGTCGTGCGAAACAATGGAATCTTACAGAGTTCGTTTGGCCTTTTAAGTATATTAATTGAGTTTTCTAGGCATTCAATGTGCATAATTCAAATTTGATCTACAATCACATGGTCCAGCTCATGAAAATATGCCGAAAAACCATATAAGTTTCCCTGACTGCATGTTTAGGTCCCACACAAGAAATGGGAATGAATTTCAAACATATCATCGTCTTGGCTCGACTGAAAACATCGGGAAACTTAGTTTTTAAATTCATGTAAATGCAAACCTCGACAGAAATTCATGAAATTTGGGGGTGCCATCAATTGCCCTATTGTGTGTGTTGTGGTACAAAAATTACCTAATTTTGGACATGTTTTGGCACAAAGCCTCTTACAAATTAAACCGAAGGTTATCACAAAGAAAGTCGTGTGTGCCGATAGGGAAAGTTCACATTTTATGTGCGAAACAACATCCGTTGTCTTTTGTCGCCTTGAATTTATTTCTGGAGTCACCATAGAGCAACACATGACAGTCATGATAAACTGTGTATTTTTTCCAGGGTTCGTGAGACCTATTTAACACATTAATTGAGTTTTCTAGCCATTTAATGTGCATATAATTCAAATTTGAACTACAATCACAAGGTCCAACACATGAAAAATAGGTTGACAAAATATATGCCTTTCCCTGGATGCATGTTTAGGTCCCATGCAAGAAATGGGAATGGATTTCTAACATCTCATTGACTGTTGGCTCGGTCGCAAACATTGAGATACTTGGTTTTCAAATTCCCGTTAATCCAAAAATCGTTGGCATGGTGTGGTGACAAGCTTAAGGGCACACATATGCCGTGCTAAAAAATCGTCCAAATTGGACATGCTCTTGCACAATACCGTTACAAATCGGAGCTCCTCACAAGAAGCTTTGTGGTTTCGATAGGGAACATTATATATGCATGTCACATATGCGGGCGAAAAGACATCTGATGCCTCTTCTCTCCTTGATTTTCTTTATAGAAACAACACAGACATGTTGGTGCGAAGTGCAAAAATATGAATAAATTAAGGGATCATCTGGCTTTTAAATACATTAATTAAGTTTTTGATGCATTATTTAATGTGCATAATTCAAACTTGATCTACAATCACAAGGTCCGGGGTGGCAAAATGGGTTGAAAAATCATATATATGTGTCCTTGGATGCATGTGTTAGGTCACATGCAAGAAATGAGAACAAATTTCAAACATCTAAGCATGTTGGCTCGACCACAAACATCGACAAACTTGGTTTCCAAATTCTCGTAAATCCAAAACTCCATCAGAAATTCATGAAACTTGGAATGGTGTCATGACAAGGCACACATATGCCATGGTAAAAAAAATACCAACTTGGACATGTTTTGTCACAAGCCTCTTACAAACCGGAGGTTCTTACAGAATAAGCTACGTCCAGTGGTTCCGTAATGTCACATATGCATGCCACATCTGCGGGTGAAACGACATCCGATGCCTCTTCTCTCCTTCATTTTTTTTCTAGAAACAACATAAAGCAATAGGTGTGTACTGCAAAAATATGAAATTATTAAGGGTTTGTATGCCTTTTTTATACATTAATTGAGTTTTATGTTCATTTAATGTACATAATTCAAATATGAACTACAGTCACAAGGTCTATGTTGGGCAGGGCCTCATCATATAAAGCCCAAATATGTTGTGGTATTTTTAGTGTCCACTTTGAGAGAAAGAGCAAGCATTATTAATAGCCAACAAAGGAATTTTGGAACAAAAATCTGTCATGTTACCATCACAAACAGGCGTATTATTTATAATTCGTGGACGTTCTACGGACCATTTACGTGCGAGCCACGTGTCGCTATCTGTATTGGCAAGGAGTTAGCGTGCAGACAGGTGTTTTAGTAGACGGGTGGCGTGCGAGCAGTGTCCTGCGCATGCTCATCGGGGTGACGTGTCCTTTGCCAGTTGTCAAAGACGTTTCAGACTGAATACCCGTATGCAAACCGAGGGCAGTTGTTCCTTCCCTACTAAGCCAAGCGAAAATCTGGCGCGAAGGAATTTTTCATTACGTCATCGCAAACGGTTGTGAAGGATGACCCGTGTGCCCTTCCTGATGCTACACCTTGTACTGGTGCTAACTGGTGAGGTTGCCATGCATGAAAAAAAATCTGATGTGGGAAGGTAATTAAGGAGAGATATGAGTTTGGTGACCACATGAAGAAACAATGCCAAGCGCGTGAACCTTGGCAAAACACTTAAATGAAGGAAACTCACCAATGCATGCAAGAGTTTAGTTGCTAAATCATTAAATGAAGGGACCTCAGCAACAATGCTTTGTGGACTTGAGTTGCTAAGACATTTAATACACTAAGCACCCCAAGTAAGCACCGATCGATGCATTGGCAGCAGGAGTGAGGTAAGATTCGAATCTGTCATATTGGGTAAATTTTCATTTGTCAAATTGGAAACACTGAGATTTGTCCAATTTTGCAGGAACAAAATCACTATTACAGTGCAATTTTGCAACTGAAATTCAGTAAACATAGATTTCATTCATAGATCAAGCATTGGTCTTTGTACATAATAGTTCAACTCGACAGCCGAATCGAACAAACTTTTCCCAATTTTTTGCCAAGCACGTACTGAAATAGCTAGTTCAACTATATATACTAGCTAATTTAAAGTAGGTGGGACAGTTCAATCATATCTATAGTTAGATGAACTAAACAAAATAGCCCCTAAATACTACTCTCTCCGTCCCGAAATAAGTGTCGTTGGTCTAGTACAAAATTTGTACTAACTTAGTACTAATTTTGCGACACTTATTTAGGGACGGAGGGAGTACTCCGGAGGGGCTTCGTGGTTCGTGCTACTGCCATCAGCCTTCTCCTCTGTCGAGCGCATTTAGTTAGAGGCAGAGGAGGAGAAGCCTACCGACGAGCTGGAGGAGTCGAATTCGTCGGCTGCCGCTGCTGCCCTCCGCCGCTCCTGACGCGCCTCCTCGAAGCGGCGGGACCCGGCGTAGATCTCCTCATTCCGCGCCATAGCTGCGGCGTCTACTGCGGCCACGGAGACAATGAGCCTCTTTGCCTCCTCGACCTGGCGCTCCTCCTCCTCATGTAGGAAGTTGATGTAGCGCGCTAGGACACTGATGCAAAAGCCGGGCGGCTGTGCTTCGGCGGCGGCCTCCTCCCGCCTTCGGGCCGCGGTGGCGGAGCGGGTGATGCCCCCGGCGACTGACCATGGGGTGGCTGCCAAGGCGGACGCTGGTGTGGTGGCGACCAAGGAGGCAGCTGCTGGGTGGCTAAAACGGCGACCGGCAATGGGGTGGGTGCCACGGCAGTCGCCGGCAGCAGCTGCCTTCGGGAAAATGTGGAGGAGCGTGTGGTGGGTGCTGTGCACATAGCTAACAAGTACACCACATGCACTACACACTTCCGGGTACTCCGTCGCCGACGTGGTGCAGCCTCCCAGCTGGAGCTGCCCTCTGGCGGAGTGGTGGAGCGACGACGACGGACAGGTGCCATTGGCGATTGGGGGAGAAGCAAACTTGGGAAGCTACGGGCACGGAGGGATGAATGCTATGTGGTGGTGCCGGCCGTGAGGGTTTATAAAGAAGGAGGCCAAGGCGAGCCGGGCGGGAAGCTTGCGCGCGTTCCTGCGTGATTGCGCGAGAACGGGAAGCCCAAAAGAAACGCTGCGCGCTCCTGAAGCATTGGGTGATTGGGGGATTTCAGCGAGTCGGGCGGGAAGCTTGCGCGGGAACCTACGCGCTCCCCAAGCGTGCACTGGAATCCTCGGGCGGCAACGCGGTGACAAGACGGGACGGAGGTGGGAGAAATGAAAAGTACACAAACGGTTAATAAAAATAATGTTTGCGTTTTACTACAAAGCAAACAGTTGTTCTGTACGCACCATCGCGAATTAATCTACGCATGAGGTGGTTGATGCGGCCGCGGCGCGTTGTGCTCGCATCCATGCGCGCTCGCTCTGCAGGCGTCCATGCGCGAACAGTCATGTACGTTCGATGCGCCATATGCATGCAGACGCGGTTGTGCCGCTCCCGGCGCCACCATGTAGTTAAGAGCTGCAAAAACTGCCATGCGGACGTGCCGAAATTCCAGGCCGTCCAACGCAATTTATTCCCACGGCCATTTACCTTCGTCTCTTCCACCTTCTGATCACGCCACACAACACAAGAAGCACGCCCACAATCTCTTCATCGCTTCAACCTTCCCGTGCGGATCCAATGGCGGCTGCCGGCGCTGAGCGGCAGTTCGCCAAAATTGTCAAAGTGGACACCCACATCAGGAAGACGGACCTCTCGGTGGTGTACACCAACGACCCGGTCGTGGTGGTGAACTCCATCAACACGTTGGAGCAGCTGCTTGCTGAGGATGACAAGTACAAAGTGGTCGGCTTCGACCTCGAGTACACCGGCGGTCGTGCCGGGCATGATCAGAAGGTTGCCGTCGCCCAGTTGTGTGTGCTCCATCACGTGCTCATCTACCACTACTGCCTGGCCACAAGTCCTTGCGAGCATTTCACCAGTTTTGTCAATAGCCCCGACTACAGGTTCGCAACAGTGGACACCACGAACGATCTAAAGGTGCTCAAGACCACGGGCTTGTCCTTCCAGAAGCTTGTCAACATCCAAGGTCAGTACAGGGTCTGGGGCGGCAAGAAGAAGAAGCAGAAGGACTCCCTGGTTGACCTTGTCGCGGCCATCATCGAACCCTACTACAAAGACATGAAGGCTGAGTGCCACAAGGACAAGTCTGCCTGGCACAAGGCCTGGGTCAATGAACTGGATGAAGAACACATCAAGTACGCCGCAAAGGACGCGTACACAAGCTACGAGATGTACATGAGGATCATTGACATGAGGAAGTGCCTCCTTCCTATAGACGGCGAGGGATAGCCACAAGCAGAGCACTGTCGGCAACCGTCGTCAGAAGAACAGTATGATTTGCTGATCGTCTACTTCTTGTAACTTTATATTGAGGAATGTACATGTGTTGTGTAGTCACTTATGTAACTGGATGTTCAAGTTGGTTATGCAACATTAATGTAGGTGTTCTATAGACAAAGCATATAGATGTGCAAACAGAGCAAATCACATCTCATACAATTATTAGCAGCAACCGTCTGCCCACAACACACACAGGTTGTCAGGATGAATCATTTGGGTTATTTTTGGTCTTCCCACACAATTATGATGAATGAACTGTTTGCCGGGTACCCACAACACACACGGTTGTCAGTATGACTCGTTTATGTTATTATTGGTCTTCCCAAACAATTTTGATGAATGAACTGTTTGCCAGGTATCACACACGCCTTCTTAGGCTAACTCGATTGCGTTCTGCTTGATTAGCACAAACAGTTTGCCCGAGTGAACTGTATGCCGCACTACGCACACGTATGTAGTTTGTTAACCGTTTCTGTTATGTTCCATAATCACAAACAGTTCATAAGAACAAACTGTCTGCTGTAGATCGCACATGAAACTATTTTTTGAATCATATTTGATGGATCCTCTATCGCGCACGGTTTTCGTCATTGGCGGCGGAGCTTGAACTATACCGTTTGCGATTGATGGATCGCACACAGTTTCGTCAAAGGGTCTCTGATTGATGTGTCGTCTTTGGACCATCCTGCAGTAGTGATACTACAATATTAGATCTTCCGGCTAGGTGAGTGGTCTAAAACATCCACTTTACCGGGTTACAGAGAGACCAACATTATAATTCTTGGGAAACGTTCCAACCATCATGTCAGCCTGAGATTCAGATCTGGTTGGTGTTAGGATATTCTAGACTCAGCATGAATGGAAAGGAAGTTTGCAATACAAATCGACGAGGTAACGTTGCGGGATTCTCGGGAAATGAACTACGGCAACAACTCCAAAATATGAGCTGGATTGCAAGGCACATGTGAACACACTATCCAAGACATGCATGATCACATAAAAGTCTTACAACAAAACACTATCGAGTTCTGTTGGGATCCATCATTGGAGATAACGAAGTATTGTGCACGTCCGTCAGGGCCCTTCAGGATTAAGACTTCATTTCTTTTCCTTGAACAATCAATCAGTGGCTTGGTGTGCTAGGAGATACATATGGAGTGGAGGTAGCTAATCTCTCAAACCATAGAATACTTCGCACGTGCATGACTGACTTGGGGTGATTCCATAGGAAGCAAAACAAACTTTCTTGAATTCACGACGGCAACTTGCATCAAATGCACGTGAACTTTAGAGGAAGTCACTTCTTACACCTAACATATACTTCATGTACGTGTCAGTGCACTAAAGAACGTGTCCTTTAGCACCCTGACTTGTGCACAGAGGGCAACAACCTCCGGCTCGGCAAGCACTGTCGGAAGGATACTGCACTCAAGGCAGCTTCAAGCGAAGACCCAGCCACCGGCAAGCCTCATTGCCATTGGAGAAGGCCCGACCGCAGGTGTACCCAGCAAGATCCCACTGCCAAGCCACCGCTCCACCTCATCGGGATGATTGTCTACATCAGTTAGGTGTAGAGCGAGCAGGCGATTAGGTAGAGCTTGTTAGGACGCGTGGCAACTCAGTAGAATTACATCAACTTTAATGACACCCCTCCTATTGGCGTGGCGGAAGAATAAGAGGTAGTTGCGCGAATGACATAGAAGGAGAGACGATCCTTGCCGGGAGATGACGCCAGCGTGACACCTCACGGCGGCATTTAATGTGCCTGTCCTAATCCGCCAGGGTTAGGTATTTTCCACTGTAGGATGTCAGTAGTTTGACCACTGTTACAACCACTATTTACCCTTATGTATTTACCATTTTAGCCACTGTGGTAACCCCTTTCATCTATAAAAGGAGGTCCATAGCTGCCTTTACAAAGGTCGAAACCCTGTCCATTTGCACGTGTAGCGGCACTCTCGAGCATCTGTACTTTGGACTCATTCATACAAAACCACCACACAGGACGTAGGGTATTACACCTCCGGGTGGCCCGAACCTGTCTAAACCCTGAGCATGCTTGGATTGGTGATGCTCTTTGCACACGTAGATCCCCACAGTTGAACCACAAAGGGGCACGGTAGGTCCCATAGATTGTCGTACCTCGACATCTTTCACGCGTCGGGTAGGGGGTCGCGTGCGTGAATCTTCACCGATTTCTGCGCGTGTTCATCAGCATCTTCACCGACACCCATGGCTCCCAAGAAGGCCAAGGGCGCGTCGGCGGCCACCCCGTCCACGTCCAAACTGCCTTCGCAGGCGGCTACAGGCGATGGAGACGGAGGTGCACACTGTGTTCACCGTGCTAGTGAGTGCATCCACAACATTGCGCGGAGCTCCGCGAGCCGCGACTCGGACCCTGCTATTGTGACGTCCGCGAACGCACCGGTGGCGTCCAGGGACAACGCTGCAGCACCGGCGGCGGTGACGACCGCAGCAGCAACAATAGCGATGGCGGCGGCGAGACCTCTGATACGTCTCCAACGTATCTATAATTTTTGCTTGTTCCATGCTATTATATTATCATTCTTGGATGTTTTATAATCATTTTATAGCAACTTTATATCATTTTTTGGGACTAACCTATTGACATAGGGCCAAAGTGCCAGTTGCTGTTTTTGCTTGTTTTTTACTTCGCAGAAAATCAATACCAAACGGAGTCCAATCACGACGAAACTTTTTGGAGATTTTTTCTGGACCAAAAGACACCCAGTGGGCCAAAGAAGTGCCGGGGGAGTGGGACGATGATACCAATACCCACCAGGGCGCGCCAGGGGGCCCCGGCATGCCCTGATGGGTTGTGCCCTCCTCTTGGCCCCTCTCCACCGCCTCTGATGCCTATAAATTCCCAAATATTCCAAAAACCCGAGGGGAGTCGAAGAAACACAATTCCAGCCGCCGCAAGTTCCAGAACCTCGAGATCCAATCTAAACACCATCACGGAGGGGTTCATCTTCCTCATAGGTGCCTCTCCGATGATGCGTGAGTAGTCCACCATAGACCTACGGGTCCGTAGGCAGTAGATAGATGGCTTCCTCTCTCTCTCTCTTATGATTCTCAATACAATGGTCTCTTGGAGATCTATTTGATGTAAACTTTTGCGGTGTGTTTGTTGGGATCCGATGAATTTTGAGTTCATGATTAGTTTCTATCCATGAATATTATTTGAGTCTTCTTTGATCTCTTATATGCATGATTACTTATAGCCTCGTATTTCTTCTCCGAATCTTTGGTTTAGTTAGGCCGACTAGATCGATTTTTCTTGCCATGGGAAGAGGTGCTTTGTGATGGGTTCGATCTTGCGGTGTTCTTTCCCAGTGACAGAAGGGGCAACAAGACACACATGTATCGTTGCTATCAAGGATAACAAGATGGGGTCTATTCCTACATGAATAGATCTTGTCTACATCATGTCATCGTTCTTATTGCATTACTCCGTTTTTCCATGAACTTAATACACTAAATGCATGCTGGATAGCGGTCGATGTGTGGAGTAATAGTGGTAGATGCAGGCAGGAGTCGGTCTACTTATCTTGGACGTTATGCCTATATAATGATCATCGCCTTGGATATCGTCATGACTATTCGATTTTCTATCAATTGCCCAACAGTAATTTGTTCACCCACCGTGCGCTATACTCATGAGAGAACCCACTAGTGAACCCTACGGCCCCCGGGTCTACTTTTCCAACATATTGGTTTCAGATCTATCTTTTTGCAATCTTTGTTTTCAGATCTACAAAACCAAAAACCCAAAAACATATTGCTGCATATTTGCTCTTTTATTTTGTGTTCTTGAGAGATCTATCTCTCTTATCTATCACTACCTAATCTATCTTTTTACCGTAGAGAGATTGACATCCTCTCTTTCGCATCGGGTTGCAAGTATTTGTTTTTTTGTGTGCAGGTGGTGCTTATTGGGTGGTGGTGATCCTCCTACTGGTTTGATAACCTTGGTTTCATAACTGAGGGAAATACTTATCGTCGCTGTGCTGCATCATCCCTTCCTCTTTGGGGAAATACCGACGCAGTCTCAAGCCACGTCAAAGGAATTTCTGGCGCCGTTGCCTGGGAGGAAGCGGTCTCTTCTACGTGCCTATCGTAGGCGCCGAGGGGACTCCATCATCATCTACCAGGTTCCTAATCACAAATCTCATCTCCTTGCCATTACATTATTTGCCATTTTCCTCTCGTCTTCCTCTCCCCCACTTCTCCAATTTGCCGTTTTATTCGCCCTCTTTTTCGTTTGTCCTTTTTCTTGCCGGATCTCTTGCTTGTCGCTATGACTAGCGTTACTACTCCCCCTTTGTCACCAGATTTTGAAGTTCTATACTTCAAACAAAAACAAGGGGAAAATTTGAAAGATGCCTGGTATAGGCTAATGGAATCCAATCGTATTTCCAATCTAAAAGGAGATGCAAAAGTTTTGCTTAGAAATTTTTACATTGGATTGGCTTTGCATCATAGAGAGATTTTGGATTTCACCTCAAAGGGGAATTTTATTGAACTTGATGCAAACGCCGCTTATGAAGTTTTGGAAGGGATTTTGGGGGTTCCTCCACCAAAAAAGGGGCTTGCTTTTTCACAAGAGGGAGTTCAAATTCTTGACAAATTGGGTGACCTACATAAGCACTTGGTCGAGTTGCAAAAATATCATGAACCCCTCAAACATATTAGTGGAAGCCTTAATCGCTTGAACACTTTGATTACCCTCTGCAATAAGCGTTTGGATATTTTGGATCTTAAGATGGTTTCTTCTCCTGAAAATTTGGGGAAGCAGAAAGAGCCCCCCGGATTTGAGAAGGCCCTCAGAAAAGTGGCCAAAACCAAAGATTACAATACTTGAATCTATGAGTTATGCCTAGCTAGGGGCGTAAAACGATAGCGCTTGTTGGGAGGCAACCCAATGAATAAATAAATTTTTGCTTTTTCCTTTCTGTTTTTGAGTGTTAACACAATTGTGCCTCTGTTATGATTGTGTTTTTATGATTTATTTAGTGTTTGTGCCAAGTAAAGCCTTTAGGGTGATTAATAGGATGAGTAGAAGCGATGCTGAATCTGAAACAGATACTTTGCGTCGAGTATTTGAATTTTCATTTTTTGCTGGATCGTGATCTTGAGCTGAAATTGGAATAAAGTGTTCCTATACAAATTCCTTACGTTGTCCTAATTTTTCAGAATTTTTAGAGTTACAGAAGTATGGTTAGAGTACATATTACTACAGACTGTTCTGTTTAAGACAGATTCTATTTTCGTTGCATTGTGTGCTTGTCTTGATGAATCTATGGGTTATATTGAAGGGTATGAGCCATGGTAAAGTTAAAATACAGTAGGTATAATGCAATAATAAAATATGAATGGGTTTGCAACAGTACCTAAAGTAGTGATTTGCTTTATTATACTAACGGATCTCACGAAGATTTTGTTGAGTTTTGTGTGATTGAAGTTTTCAAGTTTTGGGTGAGATCACGATGGATGATGGAATAAGGAGTGATAAAAGGCTATGCTTGGGGATGCTACAGCACCCCCAAGACATATCCAAAGAGAAACAAGCAACTAATCTTGGGGATGCCCCCGAGTGGCATCCCCTCTTTCTTCTAACGACCATCGGTATTTTACTTGGAGCTATATTTTTATTCGTCACATATCATGAGTTTTGCTTGGAGCATCTTGTATCTTTGCTTGCTTTGTTTGTTAGTTTTTCCCTTGTATCCTTGCTGGACACACCTATTTGAGAAAGCCAAAATTATGCTATGATTTGTTAGAATTGCTCTATATGCTTCACTTAAACTTTTTGAGCTATAGAATTGCTCTAGTGCTTCACTTATATCTTTTTGAGCACGGTGTGCTTGGAAATTTTTGTAGATATGCTCTCATGCTTCACTTAGATTAATTTGAGAGTTAGTAAATTTTGAAGAGATCCTCTCATGCTTCACTTATACCTTTTTGAGAGATGAAATCTTTATGCTCATGTGCTTCACTTAAATTTGTTTGAGCTTGCCAAAAAGCAATGGCAATATATGAAACTAGTCCCAAAGTGATAGATATCCAAGGAGGATATAATAAAAACTTTCATGAAGATCATTGGGAAAATTAAACTTGATTCCTTGTAATAGTTTTGAAACATGATGATAGTAATATGTGAGTCATGTTAGTGAGTAATTATGCTTAGTAGGAATATTGGTGTTAAGGTTTGTGATTCCCTATGCATGCACGAAAGTCAATAGTTATGCAATGAAGTTATATCCTACTTGTGGTGCATTATTCGGTGTTAGTTATGCTCAATGCTCGTTTATGTGAATTTTTGTTTCTTGGTTTGGTTGCCTCCCAACCTATTTGCTAGCCTCCATTTGTACTAAGTAGAAATACTACTTGTGCATACAAAATCCTTAAACCAAGTTTTGCCTTATGATTCCACCATACCTACCTATATGCGGTATTTCTGTGCCGTTCCAAGAAAATTTGTATGTGCCATCTCTAAATTTTCAAAATAAATTTTCTCTTTTGTGTGCCCGTACCGCTCGTGAAACGGTGGGAAGTGTCCAATATTTTTCCATGCTAGATGTGTTATTCTCAAGATGAGTGTTCATTAACTTGTCATTGCACGAGAGTGCGGCGGTAATAGGGATGCCCATTCCCGAAATGAAAAAGAAAAAAAATATT
The DNA here is from genome assembly GCA_039707655.1 of Elymus sibiricus. Lineage (NCBI taxonomy): Eukaryota > Viridiplantae > Streptophyta > Magnoliopsida > Poales > Poaceae > Elymus > Elymus sibiricus. The sequence goes on along the minus strand of CM077669.1, from coordinate 320,346,644 downwards.
TACTTTATGTTGTCAAATAATAAATTCCTTGGAAAGTGTTGGTATGGAAGGCAACCGTGGATACGGCCTGCCATGGAAAGTGAAAGTTTGGTGGAAAAAGGAATAAACTTTATTTTCTGTTTGGGAACCGCCTATGATATATCTACCATGGAAAGTATTGTGAGCTACTTTGTCATTTTCGTTGACAGGAAAAGCATGCCACCCAAATATTTTTTCTCTCTCAATTTAAACCTTGAGCTCTGGCACCTCTACAAATTCCTACTTCACTCTGCGAAGGGCCTATCTTTTTTACTTTATGCAATTTTTATTTTTTACTTTGAGTCTCCATCTTCTCTTATAAGCACCAACTAGGGGGCACAATGATCGTACTTGAGCATTGGGCATAGTTAATATTTGAGTGTGTTTCATGAATGGATCAATGATTGAGCATGATGGGCTCGGGATAGCTTTCTTTAGTGTTGATATTTTGAAAGACATGGTTGGTTGTTGACATGCTTGAGTATTGAAGTCATTATGTTAAAACTAGACTATTGCTTTGAATAATTTACAAGTCCAAATGTCCATGCTATACAAAAGAAAAGAATGTGATGAACATGTTAGGCAGCATTCCACATCAAAAATTCTGTTTTTATCATTTACCTACTCGAGGACGAGTAGGAATTAAGCTTGGGGATGCTGATACGTCTCCAACGTATCTATAATTTTTGCTTGTTCCATGCTGTTATATTATCATTCTTGGATGTTTTACAATCATTTTATTGCAACTTTATATCAATTTTGGGACTAACCTATTGACATAGTGCCAAAGTGCCAGTTGCTGTTTTTGCTTGTTTTTTACTTTGCAGAAAATCAATACCAAACGGAGTCCAATCGCGACGAAACTTTTTGGTGATTTTTTCTGGACCAGATGACACCCAGTGGGCCAAAGAAGTGCCAGGGGAGTGGGCCGAGGAGACCACAACCCACCAGGGCGCGCCAGGGGAGCCCCGGCGCGCCCTGATGGGTTGTGCCCTTCTCGGGGCCCCTGTCCACCACCTCTGATGCCTATAAATTCCCAAATATTCCAAAAACCCTAGGGGAGTCGACGAAACACAATTCCAGCTGCCGCAAGTTCCAGAACCTCGAGATCCAATCTAAACACCATCACGGAGGGGTTTATCTTCCTCATAGGTGCCTCTCCGATGATGCGTGAGTAGTCCACCATAGACCTACGGGTCCGTAGGCAGTAGCTAGATGGCTTCCTCTCTCTCTCTCTTATGATTCTCAATACAATGGTCTCTTAGAGATCTATTTGATGTAAACTTTTGCGGTGTGTTTGTTGGGATCCGATGAATTTTGAGTTCATGATCAGTTTCTATCCATGAATATTATTTGAGTCTTCTTTGATCTCTTATATGCATGATTACTTATAGCCTCGTATTTCTTCTCCGAATCTTTGGTTTAGTTAGGCCGACAAGATCGATTTTTCTTTCCATGGGAAGAGGCGCTTTGTGATGGGTTCGATCTTGCGGTGTTCTTTCCCAGTGACAGAAGGGGCAGCAAGACATGCATGTATCGTTGCTATTAAGGATAACTAGATAGGGTCTATTCCTACATGAATAGATCTTGTCTACATCATGTCATCGTTCTTATTGCATTACTCCGTTTTTCCATGAACTTAATACAATAGATGCATGCTGGATAGCGGTTGATGTGTGGAGTAATAGTGTTAGATGCAGGCAGGAGTCGGTCTACTTATCTTGGACGTGATGCCTATATAATGATCATCGCCTTGGATATCGTCATGACTATTCGATTTTCTATCAATTGCCCAACAGTAATTTGTTCACCCACCGTGCGCTATACTCATGAGAGAACCCACTAGTGAACCCTACGGCCCCCGGGTCTACTTTTCCAACATATTGCTTTCAGATCTATCTTTTTGCAATCTTTGTTTTCAGATCTACAAAACCAAAAACCCAAAAACATATTGCTCCATATTTGCTCTTTTATTTTGTGTTCTTGAGAGATCTATCTCTCCTATCTATCACTACCTAATCTATCTTTTTACCGTAGAGAGATTGACAACCTCTCTTTCGCGTCGGGTTGCAAGTATTTGTTGTTTGTGTGCAGGTGCTGCTTATTGGGTGGTGGTGATCCTCCTACTGGTTCGATAACCTTGGTTTCATAACTGAGGGAAATACTTACCGTCGCTATGCTGCATCATCCCTTCCTCTTTGGGGAAATACCGACGCAGTCTCAAGCCACGTCAACCTCCACCGTGTACTTCTCAAGACAACCACAACCAGCACCCGCGGAACAGCAATGGTCCCGGGTGACGCGCAGACAAGACCCCCTTGTGTCATTCTCAGGATGTGCGGGGCCAAACCGGTCATCGACCTCATGGCGAAAATAGGCAACGTGCGTCGGGGCAGGAAAACGCTCCTCCTGACTCTGTCAGGAGCAAGAGCGCGACCCATGCCTCACATCATACCATTCCGAAGACCATGGAGGAAGCTTTGGCGCAAGCCCAACTTTTGCTGGACTTTCCTCCCGCGCTAGAGAATATGGAAGAATGGAGGGCCGCTATCCATAGCCTGCTGAGCTTCGCCAACCGCGATAAGCCAGAGGCAGCGGGGCCCTCGCGAACGCACCATGCAGAGCCAACGAGGCATGCCTCTGGGCGTAGCCCCGCAGCAGCAGCGACAATAGAACCGCCGGACCGACACGCTAGACGAGATGTCTTTCGCATTGTCGAACCCGTGACAACAACAATATCAACGCCGAGTCTTGAAGGAGCAGAGAAAGGAGGGCGCCCGCACCACCATCGAGCGTCGGCGGGAGACACGTCACCAGTCAAATGGCCGTGCCGAGCCAGACGTTGACGAGCCTGTGCCCGGGTACCCGGCAGCCTGCCTTACCAGATAGGCTGCCCGACGTACACCCGTGAGTTGCAGCAAGTCCGCTGGCCCTCCACCAAGACCTTCAAGCCTGACTTGCCGGACAAATACGACGGCAAGATCAGCCCGTCGGAGTTCCTTGGCATCTACACCATTGCGGTGCAAGCTGCCAGGGGACGCGACGAGAAAGTATTCGCCAACTACTTCCTGTTGGCGCTCAAGCCTAACGTGAGAAGTTGGTTGATGAACTTGCCACAAGGGTCCATCTCCTCTTAGGGGGACCTGTGCAATCAATTTGTTGGTGGCATACCACGGGGGCCACAAGCTTCCAGGGCAGCCCAACAAAGTAGACCCGGGGGCCGTAGGGTTCACTAGTGGGTTCTCTCATGAGTATATCGCACGGTGGGTGAACAAATTGCTGTTGGGCAATTGATAGAAAATCGAATAGTCATGACGATATCCAAGGCGATGATCATTATATAGGCATCACGTCCAAGATAAGTAGACCGACTCCTGCCTGCATCTAACACTATTACTCCACACATTGACCTCTATCCATCATGCATCTAGTGTATTAAGTTCATGGAAAAACGGAGAAATGCAATAAAAACGATGACATGATGTAGACAAGATCTATTCATGTAGGAATAGACCCCATCTTGTTATCCTTAATGGCAACGATACATCGTGCCTTGCTGCCCCTTCTATCACTGGGAAAGGACACCGCAAGATCGAACCCATCACAAAGCACCTCTTCCCATGGAAAGAAAAATCGATCTAGTTGGCCTAACTAAACCAAAGATTCGAAGAAGAAATACGAGGCTATAAGTAATCATGCATATAAGAGATCGAAGAAGGCTCAAATAATATTCATGGATAGAAACTGATCATGAACTCAAAATTCATCGGATCCCAACAAACACACCGCAAAAGTTTACATCAAATAGATCTCCAAGAGACCATTGTATTGAGAATCAAGAGAGAGAGAGAGAGAGAGGAAGCCATCTAGCTACTGCCTACGGACCCGTAGGTCTATGGTGGACTACTCATGCATCATCGAAGAGGCACCAATGAGGATGATGAACCCCTCCGTGATGGTGTTAGATTGGATCTCGAGGCTCTGGAACTTGCGGCGGCTGGATGTGTTTTTCGTCGACTCCCCTAGGGTTTCTGTAATATTTGGGAATTTATAGGCATCAGAGGCGGTGGAGAGGGGACCCGTGGAGGGCACAACCCATCAGGGCGCGCCGGGGGCCCCTGGCGTGCCCTGGTGGTTTGTGCTCTCCACAGCCCACCTCTCTGGCACTTCTTTGGCCCACCGGGTGTCTTCTGGTCCAAAAAATTCTCCAAAAAGTTTCGTCGCAATTGGACTCCGTTTGGTATTGATATTCTGCAAAGTAAAAAACAAGCAAAAACAACAACTGGCACTTTGGCACCATGTCAATAGGTTAGTCCCAAAAAATGATATAAAGTGGCTAAAAAGTTATTGTAAAACATCCAAGAATGATAATATAATAGCATGGAACAAGCAAAAATTATAGATACGTTGGAGACGTATCATCAAGCAGAAGGTCAGGAAGCAAGCCCTGGAGTGGCAAGAGTTTATTGCCGAAGAGATCAAGAAGCTAGAGGCAGCATGTCTGATTAGAGGCGTGATCCACACCACATGGCTAGCGAATCTAGTGGTAGTGTGGAAGGCAAACGGAAAGTGGAGGCTTTGTATCGACTTTACTGATATCAATAAAGCTTGTCCAAAAGATCCCTTTCCCTTGCCTCGCATTGATCAAATAGTGGACTCTACTGCCGGCTATGATCTGCTGTCGTTCCTTGACGTCTACTGTGGTTATCATCAGATCTCTATGGCCAAGGAAGACGAAGAAAAACCACATTTATCACCCCATGTGGCACATACTGCTTCAAGCGTATGCCTTTCGGGTTGAAGAGTGAAGGTTCAACATTTGCAAGAGCTGTCCTGATTGGTTTTGAGCCCCAGCTACACAAAAATGTGGAGGCATATATGGATGATATAATGGTGAATACCAAGGACAAGGCAACACTCATTCAAGACTTAGAAGAAACATTTGCAAACTTGCGCAAGATCAACTTGAAGCTCAACCCTGAGAAGTGTGTATTTGGAGTCCCATCCGACAAGCTTCTCGGGTTCTTCGTGTCGCAGCACATGATTGAAGCTAACCCCGCCAAGATAGAAGCAATTGAGCAGTTGGAGGCACCAAAGCGCGTCCAGGACGTACACCGCTTGGCGGGTTGCATCGCCGCCCTCAGCAGGTTCATTTCCAAATCTGCAGAGCGCGCCTTGCCGTTTTTCAAAATCTTGAAAAAGGCCAGTCCAATAAAATGGACTCCAGAAGCGGAGGCAGTGCTACAAGATTTGAAGAAGTACTTGTCCTCGACACAAATACTAGTCGTGCCTAAACCGTAGCAGCCGTTGCTGCTATATTAGGCGGCAAGAAACCAAGTGGTTAGTGTTGCACTGGTGGCGGAGAGAGAATCTGAGGACGAAGAGGCGGCAACCTCCGAGCCGGCAACCGGCAAGCCTGATTCAACTCTGGCAAGCCAAGGAGCCGACAACACAAGCACAACGCAAGAAGCAGAGCAGCAAGTTGTGCAGAAGAAGAAGATGGTGCAGCGGCCAGTTTACTTTATCAGCTCTCTTTTGCAGGGGGCTAGATCAAGGTATTCTGGAGTGCAAAAATTGCCTTTTGGCCTTCTCATGGCCTCCCGGAAGCTGTGCCACTACTTCCAGGCACATCACATCACCATCGTCACTCTATTTCTGTTGCAACATATTCAAAGAAATCCAGAAGCAACCGGCAGGATTGTTGAGTGGGCGTTGAAGCTGACCAGCTTTCATCTGAGCTTCGAGAGTACAACAACTATTTAGAGTAGGGCCTTAGCAGAATTCATTGCAGAATGGACGCCAACGTCAGACAAAGAAATCCCAGAAAGAGCCCTCCATGGCAGGGAAGCACCATAGGAATGGATCATGTACTTTGACAGAGCCTTCTCGCTACAAGGCGCCGGTGCCAGAGTGCTGCTTGTCACACCCATCGAAGAGCTCCTCAAGTATGTGATCCAGATGCATTTTCGCCGAGAGGCATCGACAAACAACATGGCTGAGTATGAATGACTGCTTGCCGGTCTGCCGGTCTACGGATAGCGTTTGACCTCGGCATCAGAAAATTGATAGTCTGAGGGGACTCATAGCTTGTTGTGTGTCAAGTGAATGAAGATTATCAAAGCCCTCTGATGGAAGCATATGTAGATGAAGTGAGGAAGTTAGAAGAGCATTTTGACGGTCTGCAGACAAAGCACATTCCTCATGCAGAAAATAGCATCACCGACGACGTGTCAAAACAAGCTGCTCAAAAGCTACCTGTGGAACCAGGCACTTTTGTACTTCAACTGACTCAACCATCCATCACACCATCAGCTCGGCAAGCAAAGAAGAGAAAGATCAGCCCTAGCGACCGGCAGAGCTACCAGCCGCCGCCAAGAAAGTTGCCACGAACAACATGACGCTTGTCGGTGAGCAGCAAGTTCCGGCAGGACCAACAGCTCTTGCCGTTGAAACTAGCGCTCCCGCAGTGGAACATATGCCTTTAATCCTTGTCGTCGAGCCACAGGCTCCGGCATGGACACAACAAATTGTCCAATACCTCCAAGCAGGCGAGCTTCCCGAGGAACAAGAGCAAATTGAAAGAGTAGCATGGCAGTCAAGCATGTACCAGTCTGTGGACAACACTCTGTACAAGAGAAGACCAAATGGGGTGAAATTGAAGTGCATTCCCCGGGAAGATGGAAAGAAGCCGTTGGCAGAGATACACGAAGGGATCTGCGGTTCCCACATTGGATGCCGCGCGCTTGTCGGCAAAGCGTTCTGGCAAGGATTCTATTGGCCGACAACCCTTCAAGATGACCTGGCGGTGGTAACCACATGTGAAGCATGCCAATTCCACGCGAAGCAAATATATCAACCAACACAAGCCCTTCAAACCATACCACTCTCCTGGCCTTTTGCAGTCTTAGGGCTTGACATCGTCGGCCCTTTCCCCCGTGCTACCGGGGCTTTGAATTATTGTTCGTTGCAATCGACAAGTTTACAAAGTGGACTAAAGTGGAGCTAGTGAGGAAGGTAACGACGCAAGCAGCAGTCAAGTTTACCAGAGGAATAGTTTGCCGGTTCGGGGTGCCCAACAAGATCATCACCGACAACGGCACGCAGTTTACCAACAACACTTTCATGCAGTACTGTCGAAATATTGGCACAAAAACCTATTTTGCCTCAGTTGCCCACCATAGGAGCAACGGCCAAGTGGAGAGAGCGAATGCTGAAGTGTTGCGGGGCCTTAAGACAAGGACTTTTGACAAGCTGCACAACCACGGAAGGCGCTGGATTGATGAGCTGTCGGCGGTTCTTTGGTAGATCAGGACGACACCAAATCGAGCCACCGGCGAGACGCCCTTCTCCCTGGTCTATGGTGCAGAAGCAGTACTCCCCACAGAACTCACATACGGGTCACCTCGAATACAAGCCTTTGACGATGATCGATAAGAGCAATTGCGGCAAGACGATGCCACGCTCCTCGAGGAAGATCGTCTTTAGGCTGCACTGTGTGTCGCTCGGTACCAGCAAGCCTTGGTCCGCTATCATAGCCGCAAGGTGCACACCAGAAGCGTTGAGGAAGGTGACCTTGTCCTTTGCCAAATTCAGTCCGCGAGAGGATTGAACAAGTTGACGCCAAAATGGGAAGGCCCTTACCGAGTGGTACGAGTCACTAGGCCTAGCGCAGTCCGCCTGTAGACTGAAGATGGCACTCCGGTGCAAAACTCGTGGAATATCAAGCATCTTCGCAAGTTCTACACCCGAGGCACGGTTGTCGGGCCTCCCGGCAGACTCTTTTGTACAAGTCAGCCGGTAAGGCATGTAATCCTTTGTACAAAGCCAGGTGAAGAGCCTGTGCGTAATCAATAAAGCTAAGTGTTCTACAACTTTTTGTCAAAGCACATATTTATTTTATATGTATGTGCATGAAAATGTTGTAAGCACCATAATTTGCTTGAAGTGGTTGCTGAACCGGCAAGGTTCCTACCTCGTCTTTTTCTCTTCTTTCTTTTTCTCAAAAGGAAAAAGTGTCTCCCACGTGCAAGTCTTCCCAGGGGGAGTGACTGTATGGATACCTAAATGCGTTCAAGGAAGATCATTTTGCAGCAAGAAGTACAAAAAAGAAAAGCTAAGTTACAAAAGCTTTCGAAAATTTCTTTGTTGTGAGCTTTTTACCCTTGAACTATTTTAGCATTTGTATGAGAAAACCTGCACGTGAAGGACCCTTGTCGAAATTGTTCATGCTCTTGAGTTGTTCCGAGCCCACTCGGCAACAAAAGTAGCTGCGGCAAGGATGACAAGGTGGTTTTGCTGGCAGCGGCATCGCCAGCAGGCTGCTAAGGACCCTTTCCTAAAGCGCTCGCAGCAAAGATGTGCGCATCGGCAAACATTTCCAGTAAGCGTAGGGGTTGAAAACATACAAGTGTAAAATTATATATGAGGGAAACTATCTATTCATTAAAGCAAATAAATACATTACATTCAAAAGCAAAGTTGCGGTGCTAATTCAAGACAACTGTTTTTTGATACATGCGCCACAACAACAGTAGATGAATCGCTAATTCAAGGTCACAAAGCCGGCCCTATCAGATATGGGAGTGATGAGGGCATCAAGCTCACTAGTGTCGAAGCCTTTCGGCAACTTGGAGAAGACCCTGGCCAGGTCGAGATCGGGGTTGTTGTAGGTGACTATTACCAGAACCTTGTGGAGAACCCCGTGGCAGAGCTTGTGGGAGCCTTGAAGGAAGTTCTCAGCCCGACCCACTTCGTACTTCGCCAACACTCCAACAAGCTTCTCGAAGAAAATAGATAACCTGACGCTAGCCGCCTCCCTGCCATCGTAGGCAAAGGCGCACTCTGTCAGGCCCATGTCTGCGAGCTGAGCAGAAAGCTTGCCGGCGGTGTTGACGAGCTGCTCCGTCCACAACTTGATATTCTTCTGCATTTCGTTGGAGGTGTGTGCGGCGGAAGCAAGCAACTCCTTCTCCTTCTAGAGATCTTCAGTCAGTGACCGTTCCCTGGTCTTGGAGGCCTCAAGGTTGTCTTCGTAGGTGGACACCTTCACCCTCAGATCAGCGATGGTCTCGTCGGCAGCAGATATTTCCTTGGTCTTGTCATAGATTGTCATCTGCAGCTCCGCCAAGGCATGGGCCGACTTTCGGAGATCCTCCGTCAGCATGGTGACCTTCTTGCCGGATGCAGCGATATCTGACTCTAGCTGTTGCACTTTCCCTTCAAGCTCGACCTTGACAGACTAGGCAGCCTTGGCAGTGTTGATGGCCTCCTGAAGCTTGCCGGCGTGCTCTGTCGCTTGGGTCTCAAGTGCTTCCTTGTGCTTCAGCTCCAGCTCCTAGATTTGCTTCTCCAATTCAACTCCGAGCTTGGCAGTGAGAGCCTTTTCTCGAGCAGCAGGTTCCTCCTCTTGAGTATCGAGCTGAATCTTGCGAGCGAGGAGATCTGCATCTGCAGCGGCAATGATCCTGTCAGCCTCCCTCGAGATCTTCTCCGCCTTAGCCTTATGGTTGATGAATTCGGCTACGGCCTTGGTGAGATCGGTCTGCCGCTTGGTGAGGTCCTTGTGGCTGTCGGTGAACCAGGTCCGTGTTTCGGCGAGGCGTTCCCGGAACCTGTGCTCTGCCTCAACAAGAAGAGCCTCCCGGTGGTCTAGCTTCTCCGAGCGGTTGACGTAGTGCGCATGCAGTTGCGTGAAGTTCTTGCTCATGGAGGACATGATGGCATGTTCCCTGGCTTCTTCGTTTCCGCCAAAAAGGTCGACTGTTACTTCCCCTCCAGCGGTGGCAACTATATGATCGATGGTTCCTTCTTCGGAGAAGGCCTTGAGGATCGCGTCGCCCGGGAAGCTAACAAACTATAGATCGCTCACTTTGAGGTATCGGCTTGGAGGAGCTTCACCTAACTGGGACGGACCGGCGGCAGCCCAATCGTGCGCCCCTGCCGCGATGAGCATACCCAACCCAGGTGCTCCTGATACAAAGTGCATTCGGTATCAGTTGCAGCCCCCGGGAAGGGGTCCTCGAGGGCTTTCTTGCTGACATTCTTCTTGGTTCGGCGAGCAGCTTCTTCATCATCAACGGTCTGGCTGACCTCCCCGGTATCCTACTTGGTGGTACCCCCAACAGGAACATCCATGTCTCGGGATGGGGGTTGATCTGAAGAATCAAGGAAAGAGAATTGGACTTAAAAGAAGTTCAAGAAGACAAAAAGAAGAAAGCAACGTAAAGATTTTTAACAATAAAGGACTTACCCATGGCTCTTGTTGAGGAGGAACATCTCCTCCTTCGGCAACATCTGTTCCCGTCGCAAGACCTCCGGCAGTGCCGCCTGCCGGCACGTCTTCAGTGTGGACGGGCTCATCGGTGGAAGCCCGCGTTGGAGAGCTCCATTCCGGGGTCGATCACTCGTGAGCTGCCTCTGGGCGCTCCGTCTCTGCCTGCAGTGGGATGGAAGTAGTGGTGCCGGCGTCCACACCCATACTTGCCACCGGGTACTGGGGCACGGCCTCCAGCCGGGGGCTGGTCGAAGGACTGACATCGATAACCTCCCGCTCCTGCAGAACACTTGTCGTGCTCTCCGTGGCGGGCATAGGGTTCCTTGTCCCTACAAGAACAACAACGACAAAGTTCAGTAAAAGCAATACACAAATCAAGAGGAATGCAAGGGCAAGTGCTTACTCGTCCTCCTCCTCCGAAAAGCGGAAGGTCGACAAGTTCCACATTCCCTTCGGATGAGCGGCAGGAGCGGGCAGTGGAGTAGGCGTCCTGGAACGCGTCGCCGGCACGGTTTGAGCTCGTAGGTCCTACCGCCTACACAACTTGTTCTTGTAGACTCGTGATGGGCCTCCAAGCGCAGAGTTTTGTAGGACAGTAGCAAATTTCCCTCAAGTGGATGACCTAAGGTTTATCAATCTGTGGGAGGCGTAGGATGAAGATGCTCTCTCTCAAACAACCCTGCAACCAAATAATAAAAAGCCTCTTGTGTCCCCAACACACCAAATACAATGGTAAATTGTATAGGTGCACTAGTTCGGCGAAGAGATGGTGATACAAGTGTATTAATGATAGTAGATATTGATTTTTGTAATAGTAACAATAAAAAACAGCAAGGTAGCAAGTAATAAAAGTGAGCACAAACGGTATTGCAATGCTTGAAAACAAGGCCTAGGGTCCGTACTTTCGCTAGTGCAATCTCTCAACAATGCTAATATAATTGGATCACATAACCATCCCTCAACGTGCAACGAAGAATCACTCCAAAGTTCTTATCTAGCGGAGAACATAAGAAGAAATTGTTTGTAGGGTACGAAACCACCTTAAAGTTATCCTTTCAGATCGATCTATCCAAGAGTTCGTACTAAAATAAAACCAAGTTATCCTTTCCGATCTATCTATCTAAGAGTTCGTACTAAAATAACTCCATATGATACGCATCAACCAACTCCAATGTCACCTAGATACTCCAATGTCACCACAAGTATCCATGAGTTAATTATACGATACACATCAAACAATTTCAGATTCATAATACTCAATCCAACACAAAGAACCTCAAAGAGTGCCCCAAGATTTCTACCGGAGAAAGTAAGATGAAAACGTGCATCAACCCCTATGCATAGATTACCCCAATGTCACCTCGTGAATCCGCGAGTTGAGTGCCAAGACATAGATCAAGTGCTCTCAAATCCATAAAAGTATTCAATCTGGTAATAACGAAATCTCAAAGGGAAAACTCAATTCATCACAACAAGATAGAGAGGGGAAAACACCATATGATCCAACTATATTAACAAAGCCCGTGATACATCAAGATCGTGACATCTCAAGAACATGAGAGAAAGAGATTGAACACATAGCTACTGGTACATACCCTCAGCCCCGAGGGTGGACTACTACCTCCTCGTCATGGCCTCCATAGGGATGATGAAGATGGCCACCGGAGATGATCTAACCTCTCCGACGGGGTACTGGAACGCCTCCAGATTGGTTTTTTGCCGAGAGTTGCGGCGGCGGAACTTCTGATCTAGGGTTATTTCTGGTGGTTTATGAATATATAGGATTTTTGGGCGTCGGTTTCATGTGAAGATGGGCCACGAGTGGACCACAAGACACCAGCGCAAGCCAGAGGGGGTTGGCACGTGGTGGTGGGTTGTGCCCACCTCGTGGCTCTTCTGGCCCTCCCACGACGCTTCTAGTGCCTCTTTTGTTCCAAAAAAATCGTCAAAAAGTTTCGTTGCATTTGGAGAACTTTTATTTCTGCACAAAAAACAACACCACGGTAGTTCTGCTGAAAACAGCGTCAGTCCGGGTTAGTTCAGAAAAATGATATAAAGTTGCTATGAAATGATTATAAAACATCCAAGAATGATAATATAACAGCATGGACCAATCAAAAATTATAGATACGTTGGACACATATCAGCATCCCCAAGCTTAATTCTTGCTCGTCCTCGAGTAGGTAAATGATAAAAACAGAATTTTTGATGTGGAATGCTGCCTAACATGTTCATCACATATTCTTTTCTTTTGTAGCATGGACATTTGGACTTTTAGATGGTTCAAAGCAATAGTCTAGTTTTGACATGAAGACTTCAATACTCAAGCATACCAACAAACAACCATGTCTTTGAAAATATCAACACTAAAGAAAGTTATCCCTAGCCCATCATGCTCAATCATTGATCCATTCATGAAACACACTCAAATATTAGCTACACCCAATGCACAAGTATGATCATAGTGCCCCCTAGTTGGTGCTTTATAAGAGAAGATGGAGACTCAAAGTAAAATAAAATTTGCATAAAGTAAATAGATAGGCCCTTCACAGAGGGAAGTAGGGATTTGTAAAGGTGCCAGAGCTCAAAGCTTAAATTGAGAGATAATTTTTTTTGAGGCATGCTTTTCCTGTCAATGAAAACGACCGAGTAGTTCTCAATACTTTCCATGCTAGATATATCATAGGCGGTTCCCAAACAGAAAATAAAGTTTATTCCTTTTTCCACCATTCTTTCACAGTCCATGGCTAGCTGTATCCATGGTTGCCTTCCATACCAACACTTTCCAAAGAATTTATTATTTGACAACATAAAGTAAATTTATTTTTCATTTCGGGACCGGGCATCCCTATTCGTACTCTCGTGCAATGACAAGTGAATAAACACTCATCTTGAGAATAGCACATCTAGCATGGAAAAATATTGGCCACCCCCTACCGTTTCATGAGCGGTACGAGCACACAAAAAGGAAATTCATTTTGAAAATTAGAGATGGCACATATAAATTTGCTTGGAACGGCATGGAAATACCACATATAGGTAGGTATGGTGGACTCATATGGCAAAACTGGGTTTAAGGATTTTGGATGCACAAGTAGTATTTCTACTTAGTACAAGTGGAGGCTAGCAAATAGATTGAGAAGCAACCAAGAAAGAAACGAAAATTCACATAAACGGGCATTAAGCATAACTAACACCGAATAATGCACCACAAGTAGGATGTAATTTCATTGCATAACTATTGACTTTCATGCCTGCATAAGGAATCACAAACCTTAACACCAATATTCTTACTAAAGCATAATTACTCATCAAGATGACTCACATATTACTATCATCATGTCTCAAAACTATTACAAGGAATCAAGTTTAATTTGTCCAATGATCTTCGTGAAAGTTTTTATTATATCCCTCTTGAATATCTATCACTTTGGGACTAGTTTCATATATTGCCATTGCTTTTGACAAGCTCAAATAAATTTAAGTGAAGAACATGAGCATAAAAAATTCATCTCTCAAAATAATATAAGTGAAGCATGAGATAATTTCTTCAAAAATTTAAAGCACACCATGATCAAAAAGATATAAGTTAAGCACAAGAGTAAACCTCAAACTACTCTCAAAAGATATAAGTGAAGATCAAGCGAGTAGTTAAGTAAATGGGTAGCCATTTGACAACTCTCTCTCATCTAAAGACTTTAAGATCTAAGTATTTTATTTAAACAAAGAGAAAAATAAAAATATCACTCCAAGAATAGCACGTATCATGTGGACAAATAAAAATTTAGGCTCAACATAGGCTAACCGATAATTGTTGATGAAGAGAGGTGGGATGCGTAGCATCCCCAAGCTTAGATGCTTGAGACTTCTTGAAATATTTACTTGGGGTGCCTTGGACATCCCCAAGCTTGAGCTTTTGTATCTCGTTCAATCCTTTCATATCATGGTTTCACCTATTCTCAAAAACTTCATCCACACAAAACTCGAAAAGAACTCGTGAGATAGGTTCGTACACATAAGAATAAATCCACACTTCATGTAATGCCAAGACAAGTTGCACAATAATTTACAAACATCATGTACTACTTACTATCGTTTCCACAATTTATATCTACCAATATAGGCTATGGAAACTATAGGATAAGTAGATAACAAAACTATGACAGCAATCTGTCCAAACAGAACAGTCTGTAGCAATTTAAGAAAATAGTGTACTTATGTAACTCAAACAATTATGAAACTTTAGGACGTGATAAATAATTTATATGACAACACTGTGTAAAAATTTCAGAAACTTTCCTTGTTCCAGTAAAATACGAAAATTCAAACACTACAGAGAAAGTTTCTGTTTTTACACAGCACACATCAAACATGCAATGAAAGCATCCTAAGGCAATTCTTGGAACTTTTTATTGAAAAACAAGATTATAAATAACACCTAACAGAAAATAACAAAATATAATGACGATCCAAGCAAATCACATATTATGTGACGAATAAAAATATAGCTCTAAGTAAGATATACCGATAATGTTGAAGACGAAAGAGGGGATGCCTTCCTGGGCATCCCCAAGCTTAGATGCTTGAGTCTTCCTTTGATATTACCTTGCGGGTGCCTTGTGCATCCCCAAGCTTAGGGTCTTACCACTCCTTATTCTCTTATATCGGTGTCTCACCCAAAACTTGAAAACTTCAATCACACAAAACTTAACGGAACTTCGTGAGAAGGGTTAGTGTAATAAATAAAGATCATTCACTTTGGTACTGTCAATACAAGATTCATAATTGTTCCTACATGATACCTAATTATTCTATCATTCCCATAATTTATACCACTAAATATTAGATATGGAAACACTAAAAGAGGCAAACTATGCATGCAAAACAGAATCTGTCAAAAACAGAATAGTCTGGGAAGAGCTGTAGTATACCCATACTTCCCTTTCTCTAAAAATTCTGAAACATTAGGACAACCTGAAGAATTTGTATATCAACACTTTGTAAAAATTTCAGATCATTATCACGCTCCAGTAAAAAATGAAAATTCCTGTACTGGAGTCAAAAGTTTATGTTTTGGTTCAGCATCAATTCTACTCATCTTGTGAGTCATCCCAAAGGCTTTACTTGGCACTTTATTGAAATAAAAGACACAAAACATGATTAAGACAGTAGCTTAATCATATGAACACTCAAAAACATAAAGTAAAAGTGTTGGGTGGTCTCCCAACAAGCGGTTTTCTTTAATGCCTTTTAGCTAGGCATGATGATTTCAATGATGCTCACGTAAGAATAATAATTGAAACATGAAAAAGAGCATCATGGATCACATGGCAAGCAAATTTAAGTCTAACCCACTTCCTATGCATAGGTATTTTGTGAGCAAACAATTTATGGGAGCAAGAATTAACTTGCATAGGAAGGCAAAACAAGCATATCTTCAAGACTTTCAACACTTAGAGAGGAAACTTGATATTATTGCAATTCCTACAAGCATATGTTCCTCCCTCATAATAAATTTCAGTAGCATCATGAAGGAATTCAACAATATAACTATCACATAAAACATTATTTTCATGATGCACAAGCATAGAATTTTCAGTACTCTCCACATAAGCAAATTCCTTCTCATACATTGTAGTGGGAGCAAACTCAACAAAATAACTATCATGAGACACTTGATTGACATAACCACATTCAATATTAAAATCATGATGACAAGTTTCATGGTTACTATCACTCTTTATAGCATACATGTCATAATCATAGACAAGAGGCATGCCATCATCATAATAAATTTTCTCATCAAACTTGGGGGACTAAAAATATCATCTACATCAAACATAGCATCCCCAAGCTTGTGGCTTTGCATATCATTAGCATCATGGATATTCAGAGAATTCATACTAGGAACATTACAATCATGCTCATCATTCAAGGAATTCTCATTAAGTATTTTCATAATTTCTTCCTCTACCAATTGAGCACAATTTTCTGAATCCTTATTTTCACGAAAGACATTATAAAGACGATACAAATGATTCAACCTAAACTCCATTTTTTGTAGTTTTCTTTTATAAAAACCAAACTAGTGAAAAACAAGAAACTAAAAGATTTAATTGCAAGATCTAAAGATATACCTTCAAGCACTCACCTCCCCAGCAACGACGCCAGAAAAGAGCTTGATGTCTACTACACAACTTGTTCTTGTAGACTCGTGTTGGGCCTCCAAGCGCAGAGTTTTGTAGGACAGTAGCAAATTTCCCTCAAGTGGATGACCTAAGGTTTATCAATCCATGGGAGGCGTAGGATGAAGATGGTCGCTGTTTAACAACCCTGTAACCAAATAATAAAAAGTCCCTTGTGTCCCAAACACACCAAATACAATGGTAAATTGTATAGGTGCACTAGTTCGGCGAAGAGATGGTGATACAAGTGTATTAATGATAGTAGATATTGATTTTTGTAATAGTAACAATAAAAAACAGCAAGGTAGCAAGTAACAAAAGTGAGCACAAACGGTATTGCAATGCTTGAAAACAAGGCCTAGGGTCCGTACTTTCGCTAGTGCAATCTCTCAACAATGCTAATATAATTGGATCACATAACCATCCCTCAACGTGCAATGAAGAATCACTCCAAAGTTCTTATCTAGCGGAGAACATAAGAAGAAATTGTTTGTAGGGTACGAAACCACCTTAAAGTTATCCTTTCCGATCGATCTATCCAAGAGTTCGTACTAAAATAACACCAAGGTATCCTTTCCGATCGATCTATCTAAGAGTTCGTACTAAAATAACACCATATGATACGCATCAACCAACTCTAATGTCACCTAGATACTCCAATGTCACCACAAGTATCCATGAGTTAATTATACGATACACATCAAACAATTTCAGATTCATAATACTCAATCCAACACAAAGAACCTCAAAGAGTACCCCAAGATTTCTACCGGAGAAAGTAGGACGAAAATGTGCATCAACCCCTATGGATAGATTACCCCAATGTCACCTCGGGAATCCGCGAGTTGAGTGCCAAGACATAGATCAAGTGCTCTCAAATCCATAAAAGTATTCAATCTGGTAATAACGAAATCTCAAAGGGAAAACTCAATTCATCACAACAAGATAGAGAGGGGAAAACACCTTATGATCCAACTATATTAACAAAGCCCGTGATACATCAAGATCGTGACATCTCAAGAACACGAGAGAGTGAGAGAGATTGAACACATAGCTACTGGTACATACCCTCAGCCCCGAGGGTGGACTACTCCCTCCTCGTCATGGCCTCCATAGGGATGATGAAGATGGCCACCGGAGATGATCTACCCTCTCCGGCAGGGTACTGGAACGCCTCCAGATTGGTTTTTCGCCGATACAGAGAGTTGCGGCGGTGGAACTTCTGATCTAGGGTTATTTCTGGCGGTTTCTGAATATATAGGATTTTTTGGCGTCGGTTTCATGCGAAGATGGGCCACGAGTGGACCGCGAGACACCAGCGCAAGCTAGAGGGGGCTGGCGCGTGGTGGTGGGTTGTAACCACCTCGTGGCTCTTCTGGCCCCCCATTAAGCTTCTAGTGCCTCTTTTGTTCCAAAAAAAAATCATCAAAACATTTTGTTGCATCTGGAGAACTTTTATTTCTGCACAAAAAACAACACCACGGTAGTTCTGCCGAAAATAGCGTCAGTCCGGGTTAGTTCCCAAAAATGATATAAAGTTGCTATAAAATGATTATAAAACGAATGATAATATAACAAAATGAAACAATAAAAAATTATAGATACGTTGAAGACGTATCACTCCCATCTGGGATCAACCCCACGAGCGTTGCAGGCTGGCATCATCGCGAAGATCGAATCTTTGGCGGAATTTTGCGGATTGGAATGCCGGTTGTCGGGAGCTTGAACTACCCATTAGGACGGATGAGCTGGTGGCTTAGAGAGGAAAGCTGCAATGACTTCTGGTTGCCGTCCAATCCCGGGCGCTGCCGCATGATGTCAGCAACATTGACGTATTCTGAGGCGAAGCATCCCCTATGCTACAAGGGGGCGATGTGCCTGGCGAGGAAGTCCGTGCCCACCATTTCTATGGTGAGCCTGGCACCCCTTAGCCAGAGCATGCGCGTGATAAGGATATCCAGCTTCTGGTTGTCGGGGGTGAGGGCATTCCATTGCTTGTCGTGGACCGGCTGGAATTTCCGGATCTGGCAGAAGACTGGAGGCTCCTTGTCAACGATGTAACACCATTCGCTGCGCCACTCCTCCCACTTCTTGTGCAGATTGTCGGGAGGATACACCTCCTTATGAGTGGCTCGAGGGATCCACGTGATGCTGCCAGAGCGAGCATACCCCTCTACACGTGGATTGTAGAAGTGGAGGAAAAGGGAGACACTAGGGACTACTCCTATGAAGTTTTTGCACAAATGCACGAAGACCGACAAGGTGGTCATGGCATTCGGCGTGAAGTCTAACAACTTGAAGCCATAATTCAGCATCAAGTTTGTGAAGAAAGCAGAGAAGGGGGGAACTAGCCCGCAGTAGAAGTACGCCATAAAGAACGGGTACTTCCCTGTGCTAGGCTGGGAATCACTTGGGATCACCACCTGCGTAGGATGCGCCCAGGTCTCCTTCCCCCACATCAAGTCATACCTCGATTTGAGGTTGCTCCCCGTCAGCACGGAGGGAAAGAAAATGACGCTGCCTCTTCGCATCGTCGCTAGTGCTTCCCTCCTCGCCTCCCCGTCGGGGTTAGCCGCTCTCTTGGTCCTCTTTGCCGGGTCGGGGGCGGCGGAGGACGCTGACTTCTTGGGCGCCATGGAGAGCTCGGAGGAAGGCAGCGGCGAAGACAAAGGTGTGGCACGGGGGCTCTGCGATGCGCAAAAGAGAAGAAGACGGAGGATGCGGCAGAGCAAAGGAAATGCGGCTGGGATGAGCAGCGCATCTGCAAATCCCCCTATTATAATGGTAGAATGCGCAGAGGACGCCACTCCCAGTCCGATGTGGCTACGCCTTTTTAGGTGCCCCCCTCAAGCGCCGTTTCGCTCCACCTCTCCCACGTCCCGCATTTAATGCGCGTCGTGGGTGGGCAGTAAAATCATCATCACAACCATAGAAAAGTTCGGCCATGTGTGTCTGTGCACTCCTTTGGGCCTAGCCCAACAGCATCACGGACTTAAGTGTGGCCCAGGCCCGGGGGCTCCTGTCGGTGTACTAAAGAACGAGTCCTTTAGCGCCCTGACTTGTGCATAGACGGCAACAACCTTTGGCCCGACAAGCACTGCCGAAAGGATACTACACTCAAGGCAGCGTCAAGCAAAGACCCAGCCACTGGCAAGCCTCCTTGCCGTTGGAGAAGACCCAGGGTGTACCCTGCAAGATCCACTGCCAAGCCACCGCTCCACCTCATCGGGCTGATTATGTACATCAGTTAGGTGTCGGCGGGCAGGCAGTTAGGTAGAGCTTGTCGGGATGCATGGCAGCGCGGTAGAATTACAACAGCTTTAATTACACCCATCCTATTAGCGTGGCGGAATAATAAGAGGTAGTTGGGCGAATGACACAGAAGGAGAGACGATCCTTGCCGGGAGAAGGCGCCAGCATGACACATGCCAACGCATTTACTGCACCTGTCCTAATCCGTGAGGCTTAGGTATTTCCCACTGTAGCATGTCAGTAGTTTGACCACTGTTACATCCACTATTTACCCTTGTGTATTTACCATTTTAGCCACTGTGGTAACCCCTTTCATCTATAAAAGGAGGTCCATGGCTGCCTTGACAAAGGTCGAAACCCTATCCATTTTCACGTGTATCAGCACTCTCGAGCACCCTTGCCGGGTTGTTGCGCTCTCTGTACTTTGGACTCATTCATACAAAACCACCACACAGGACGTAGGGTATAACACCTCCGGGTGGCTCGAACCTGTCTAAAACTAGAGCATTCTTGGATTGGCGATGCTCTTTACGCGTGTAGATCCCCATAGTTAACTACAAAGGGGCCCTATGTCCCATAGATTGTCGTACCTTTACAGTACGGGACATGAAGATATTGCCTACAAAGTTTCCAACACTTGCTAAATGTCCATCATGAATCATGGAATAGAGGGAAATGTTGCCGATGGGCTTAACAACAATTCATTGAGATATCCATATAGATGGAATTCCACAACTATGTGAACAAGGTGATAGCATTGGTCAGACCAAAAGATATAATGGTGTATGCTTGAGGAAATATCCATAGGAAAATTGTTGGTACTGATGTTGATTTGACGATGGCCCACACTCAAATCAAAGTTTGGAGAAGACAATAGATCCAACAATTGAACACAAGGATCAACCAATGGGGATATCGTCTTTCTTCAACACACACACATACACAAGATGTCCCCTTGGAATGAACCAAGTTAGGCAAAGCTTTTATCTCCCAGCTCTCCAAGTTGTTGTTTAGCTTAACCAACTAGTTCAAGGCTATCCAACACGAATACTTGGAGAAAGGGTGGTCTACAAGAGAACCAACTTGATCATGAACTCAATGTAACGGTCAGGGGACAACCTGGTGATAATTCCGAGAAGATATTCGGAAAATCACGGACCACCAATATGTTATTAAGATCGAGAACAATCTTGCTTTTCAGGGCAAGACGATATGATCAAAGGAGCGTCGTACAAACCTAACTCATTGATCGAAGAGTGCACCAGGGAAAATGGACTAGGTAGCACGATGACCCTTAGGATGGTGATTCAATAACCAACAAACTAAGAATGAATTTATTGCCCATTAACTACCAAGCAACAGGGTTGCTAGGAGTATTGAATTCACACATCACAGTTCACTTGCCGGTTACAACAACACGAAGACCGAGGAATGAATGATGATGGTGAGAAGCATCACTGAATCAAGAACTCATAAGAGGGGTGCAATTCTCATAACATTCTTGACATAACAGAGGGTAATACTTCATGGTAGGATAGAAAAAAAGATGGATTGGACTTTTCATCTGTGGAATGCAACTACTTTGACCCAATCCTAGAAATGGATGGGGCACTGGAGTTAGTTTCTCCTAGACATTCTGAAATAGAATGACTTGACCGACCACAAGAATAATAGGCATCGATGAAAACAGATGCACCCATACTCTTGACTATCCACTGATAGATGATGGTCAGAATATAAATGAGGAGGGGCAACTCAAAAGAACATATGATTTTCTGAGTTGTGGATGCATGGATTAACATGTCGAACAATGCTCAACATATTTCTTCCGGATAATCCATGCAGAAAGGCAGAGTTGGCAGAGTCACAATATGGAATAGAAAACTCATCAAGGCACTCTTATTTTGATCATTTGGTTCAAGAAGAACATTTTGCCATGGATGGTTCATGGTATTGGAAGAATGATATACCATGAACCTCGAAACTAGAACAAGGTTACTAGTCATCCTAAAGGAATGAGCAAACACTATTCACACGAGTGAGCAGGATGAATCTTGGGTTCAAGAACCCAGAGGTAGAATAACTGTTAACTAAATAACATCACGAGATGCTTTCGGGAATGCTGGCCAGAATCATCACACTGAGAACACAAGACAGGGCTGAATCTCTGGGTGGTTCACTTAAGATAACATGGTTTCCTAGTAACTTCAATAGATACGTCAATGCAATAGAATACCTCAACGCGACAATTGGTGTGCTTTGTCTGGCCCAAAGACATCGAATCAAAATGAAAGGGTTTGCAAATGCATCAGATTATTAAGTAACTTTGGATATATCGGATAACATAACGGCTGTATGGGCATGAAACATGAAACAACCTGCAAGACAACTGACAACATAACTTTGAATTCTTATTGAAACACCGATCCAAGAAGACAACAATTTACCTACAAGTCTCAAGCATAGTAACTCGTCATCCTGATAGATAGATGAGAAAGCCTAGTTCTTAAACCCCGTAGAAAAGAAGAGGGCGACTCGGAATATGAATGACACAAGGAAATGAGTAAACAGAATCTTACGTTCCCTTCCACAATCAATTCCCTTATATAACTAAAGCAGTTCTAGACTCAACATCGACCAATTTGGCTTGGTAATCCTACAGTCTTCAGGCTCTGATACCAAAGCTGTCAGGTCCCCGATCCTAAGCCATACGAATCTAGCATGTAACACATCATATCACTTTGCGGCCTCACGCACGGTAAGCTCCACGGCTGCCACCTTACCTTGGCCGGGACCGTTTGCGCCTTTTGGCTCACGTATATGAATATGTCACTAGCAATCATATGTCAGAGAACCCGGGTCGACAAAACAACATGGCATCACAACATAACTCTATGACTCAAGTATTTATTAAAGACTCATAAGAGCCAACATAGTATGATATTACAAACAGGGGTCAAATGACCAAAAACACAAAGTCATACAAGTAACAAGCGGAAGCATATCATGTCTAGGTATAGACATCTACTAAAAGTGGTTGGAGGAGCCTGAAAATCTACAATGACCCTCCAAAGGAGCCAGACCTCTGTCTGGGATTCCCAAGCTATTCGGTCAATGTAGAACTTCGTGTAGAAACCATTAGTGTGACTAAGGTCTCATCTGCAAAAACATAATTAAGCAACCGTGAGTACAAAGGTACTCAACAAGACTTACATCAGAACTATCTACATATGCATCATTATGAATAAGGGGGTTGTGGAGTTTATTGCAGCAAGCCAACTTTGACTCTTGGCTAACCTATACTACGACTACAAGTAACATCTTTGGGATAAGAGAGCACGCACGAGTCCACATATTCACGACATCAATACACCACTATGGATTCTCTCCCGTCTTCCTACGATAAGGTCATCCATAGCACTCACATGTATCTTGCGCATTTTAGAGTATCCATTTCAAGTTGTCTATGAACTATATAAGCTTTCTAAGTAGTCCATATCCGAGGACGCGGCTATTCGAACAGATTAGTTACCCTGCATGGGTATACTTCTTCACACACGCTCCCACCACTTATCGCCATATGCACATCATGCATCTCGGCAACCTTCAGGCGGAAGCCCAGTGAGGGCATCAGCCACGACCGTTAACCACACAAGACTCTAGTCTAGGTTTATCACCTATTTGCGACTGAACCCGCAAGAAAGGCCGGCCGAAGTTTCCATTACGGCCCCAAATGATGTGTACAGGGTTCCCAAGCCGACCTCGTCGGATGGATCTATGCTTGGTACACCAGGCCACGGTGCCTAGTCTGTTGCAAGCCCACCTGTACTGGGTGCCACTTGGTAGACTACTAACACGACCGACCAAAGCTGTTGGGTCCCTGATCCTAAACCATACGAATATAACATGTAACGCATCATATCACTTTGCGGCCTCACGCACGGTAAGCTCCATGGCTGCAACCTTACCTTGGTTGGGACCGTTTGCGCCTTTTGGCTCACGTGTATGAATATGTCGCTAGCAATCATATGTCAGAGAACCCGGGTCAAAAGAACATGGCATCACAACATAACTCTATGACTCAAGTATTTATTAAAGACTCATAAGAGCCAACATAGTGTGATATTAAAAACAGGGGTCACAAGACCCAACACACCAAGTCATACAAGCAACAAGCGGAAGCATATCATGTCTGGGTACATACATCTACTAAAAGTTGCTGGAGGAGCCTAAAAATCTACAACGACCCTCCCAAAGGAGCCAGACCTTGGTCTGAGATTCCCAAGCTATCCGATCAACGTCAAACTTCGTGTAGAAACCATTAGTGAGTCTAAGGTCTCGTCTACAAAAACATAATTAAGCAGCCGTGAGTACCAAGGCACTCAACAAGACTTATATCAGAATTATATACATATGCATCATTATGAACAAGGGGGTTGTGGAGTTTAGTGCTGCAAGCCATCTTTGCTCTTGGCTAACCTGTACTACGACTACAAGTAGCATCTTTGGGGTAAGAGAGCACACACGAGTCCACATATTCACCACATCAATACACCACTATGGATTCTCTCCCGTCTTCCTATGAGAAGGCTATCCATAGCACTCACACTTATCTTGCGCATTTTAGAGTATCCATTTCAAGTCATCTATGAACCATATAAGCTTTCCAAGTAGTCATGGAAATTTTTGTAGAAATACTCTCATGCTTCACTTAGATTAATTTGAGAGTAGGTAAATTTTGAAGAAATCCTCTCATGCTTCACTTACACTATTTTGAGAGATGAAATCTTTATGCTCATGTGCTTCACTTAAATTTTTTTGAGCTTGCCAAAAAGCAATGGCAATATATAAAACTAGTCCCAAAGTGATAGATATCCAAGGAGGACATAATAAAAACTTTCATGAAGATCATCGGGCAAATTAAACTTGTTTCCTTGTAATAGTTTTGAAACATGATGATAGTAATATGTTAGTCATGCTAGTGAGTAATTGTGCTTTAGTAGGAATATTGGTGTTAAGGTTTGTGATTCCCAATGCATGCACGAAAGTCAATAGTTATGCAATGAAGTTACATCCTACTTATGGTGCATTATTCGGTGTTAGTTATGCTCAATGCTCGCTTATGTGAATTTTCATTTCTTGGTTTGGTTGCTTCCCAATCTATTTGCTAGCCTCCATTTGTACTAAGTAGAGATACTACTTGTGCATCCAAAATCCTTAAACCAAGTTTTGCCTTATGAGTCCACTATACCTACCTATATGCGGTATTTCCATGCCGTTCCAAGCAAACTTGTATGTGCCATCTCTAAATTTTCAAAATAAATTTTCGCTTTTGTGTGCCCGTACCGCTCATGAAACGGCGGGGAGTGTCCAATATTTTTCCATGCTAGATGTGTTATTCTCAAGATGAGTGTTTATTCACTTGTCATTGCACGAGAGTGTGGCGGTAATAGGGATGCCCTTTCTCGAAATGAAAAAGAAAAAAAATATTTACTTTATGTTGTCAAATAATAAATTCCTTGGAAAGTGTTGGTATGGAAGGCAACCGTGGATACGGCCAGCCATGGAAAGTGAAAGTTTGGTGGAAAAAGGAATAAAATTTATTTTCTGTTTGGGAACCGCCTATGATATATCTACCATGGAAAGTATTGTGAGCTACTTTGTCGTTTTCGTTGACAGGAAAAGCATGCCACCCAAAATAATTTTCTCTTTCAATTTAAACCTTGAGCTCTGGCACCTCTACAAATCCGTACTTCCCTCTACGAAGGGCCTATCTTTTACTTTATGCAATTTTTATTTTTACTTTGAGTCTCCATCTTCTCTTATAAAGCACCAACTAGGGGGCACTATGATCGTACTTGAGCATTGGGCATAGTTAATATTTGACTGTGTTTCATGAATGGATCAATGATTGAGCATGATGGGCTAGGGATAACTTTCTTTAGTGTTCATATTTTGAAAGACATGGTTGCTTGTTGACATTCTTGAGTATTGAAGTCATTATGTTAAAACTAGACTATTGCTTTGAATCATTTACAAGTCCAAATGTCCATGCTATAAAAAATGAAAGAATATGAGATGAACATGTTAGGCAGCATTCCACATCAAAAATTCTGTTTTTATCATTTACCTACTCGAGGACGAGTAGGAATTAAGCTTTGGAATGCTGGTACGTCGCCAACGTATCTATAATTTTTGCTTGTTCCATGCTGTTATATTATCATTCTTGCATGTTTTACAATCATTTTATAACAACTTTATATCATTTTTTGGGACTAACCTATTGACATAGTGCCAAAGTGCGAGTTGCTGTTTTTGCTTGTTTTTTACTTCGCAGAAAATCAATACCAAATGAAGTCCAATCGTGACGAAACTTTTTGGAGATTTTTTCTGGACCAGAAGACACCTAGTGGGCCAAAGAAGTGCCGAGGAGTGGGCCGAGGAGACCACAACCCACCAGGGCACGCCAGGGGGGCCCCGGCGCGCCCTAATGGGTTGTGCCCTCCTCGGGGCCCCTCTCCACCGCCTATGATGCCTATAAATTCCCAAATACTCCAAAAACCCCAAGGGAGTCGACGAAACACAATTCCAGCCGCTGCAAGTTCCAGAACCTCGAGATCCAATCTAAACACCATCACGGGGGGTGCCTCTCCGATGATGCGTGAGTAATCCACCGTAGACCTACGGGTCCGTAGGCAGTAGCTAGATGGCTTCCTCTCTCTCTCTCTTATGATTCTCAATACAATGGTATCTTGGAGATCTATTTGATGTAAACTTTTGCGGTGTGTTTGTTGGGATCCAATGAATTTTGAGTTCATGATCAGTTTCTATCCATGAATATTATTTGATTCTTCTTTGATCTCTTATATGTATGATTACTTTAGCCTCGTATTTCTTCTCCGAATCTTTGGTTTAGTTAGGCCGACTAGATCGATTTTTCTTGCCATGGGAAGAGGTGCTTTGTGATGGGTTCGATCTTGCGGTGTTCTTTCCCAGTGACAGAAGGGGCAGCAAGACACGCATGTATCGTTGCTAGTAAGGATAACAAGATGGGGTCTATTCCTACATGAATAGTTCTTTACTACATCATGTCATCGTTCTTATTGCATTACTCCGTTTTTCCATGAACTTTATACACTAGATGCATGCTGGATAGCGGTCGATGTGTGGAGTAATAGTGGTAGATGCAGGTAGGAGTCGGTCTACTTATCTTGGACGTGATGCCTATATACTGATCATCGCCTTGGATATCGTCATGACTATTCGATTTTCTATCAATTGCCCAACAGTAATTTGTTCACCCACCGTGCGCTATACTCATGAGAGAAGCCGCTAGTGAACCCTACGGCCCCCGGGTCTACTTTTCCAACATATTGCTTCCAGATCTACCTTTTTGCAATCTTTGTTTTCAGATCTACAAAACCAAAAACCCAAAAACATAATGCTGCATATTTTATTTGATCTTTTTATTTTGTTATCTTGAGAGATCTATCTCTCCTATCTATCACTACCTAATCTATCTTTTTACCGTAGAGAGATTGACAACCTCTCTTTCGGGTCGGGTTGCAAGTATTTGTTGTTTGTGTGCAGGTGCTGCTTATTGGGTGGTGGTGATCCTCCCACTGGTTCGATAACCTTGGTTTCATAACTGAGGGAAATACTTACCGTCGCTGTACTGCATCATCCCTTCCTCTTTGGGGAAATACTGACGCAGTCTCAAGCCACGTCAAAGGAATTTCTGGCGTCGTTGCTGGGGAGGAAGCGGTCTCTTCTACGTGCCTATCGTAGGCGCCGAGGGGACTCCATCATCATCTACCAGGTTCCTAATCACAAATCTCATCTCCTTGCAATTACATTATTTGCCATTTGCCTCTCGTTTTCCTCTTCCCCACTTCACCAATTTGCCGTTTTATTCGCCCTCTTTTTCGTTTGCCTTTTTTTCTCGCCGGATCTCTTCCTTGCTTGCAATCTTGTTTACATAGTCATGATGACTGAAGAGAACACCAAGTTGTGTGATTTTTCCAATACTAATAACAATGATTTTATTAGTACTCCGATTGCTCCTCCCGTCACTAGTGCGGAGTCTTGTGATATTAATGACGCTTTGTTGAATCTTGTCATGAAAGATCAATTTCCTGGTAATCCTAATGAGGATGCCGCGTCCGATCTAAACACGTTCGTAGAATTGTGTGATATGCAAAAGAAAAAAAGATGTGGACAATGATATTGTCAAGTTGAAATTACTTCCTTTTTCCTTCCGGGATCGTGCAAAAATGTGGTTTTCTTCTTTGCCTCGCAATAGTATCGATTCTTGGAATAAGTGCATGGATGCTTTTATCACAAAGTATTTCCCGCCCGCGAAAATTATTTCCCTTAGGACGCAAATCATGAATTTTAAGCAACTTGAGCATGAACATGTTGCACAATCTTGGGAAAGAATGAAGTTGATGCTAAGAAATTGTCCTACTCATGGTTTAAATCTTTGGATGATCATACAAAAATTTTATGCGGGCTTTGTCTCTTGAAATCTTTTAGATTCCGCCGCGGGTGGTACTTTTATGGAGATTACCTTGGGTTAAGCTACTAAATTGCTAGATAATATCATGGCTAGTTATTCTCAATGGCATACCGAAAGAGCACCTACTAGTAAAAAAGTTAATTCGGTTGGGGAAATTAGTACTTTGAGTGATAAGGTTGATGCTTTGATGAAATTGGTTGCTAGTAAAAATGCTCCTATTGATCTTAATGATGTGCCTTTGTCTACCTTGATTGAGCAAAACAGTGATTCCATAGATGTGAATTTTGTCTCGCGAAACAATTTCAATAACAATGCTTATAGAGGTAATTTTAATCCTATGCCTTTTCTTGGAAATTCCTCTAATAATTATGGTAATACCTATGGTAATTCTTCTTACAATAATAATAGGAACACCTCTGATCTTGAGAGTAATATTAAAGAATTTTTCAATGCGCAAAAGGGTTTCAATACTACGATAGAAGAAAAGTTGAATAAGATTGATGATATGTCTAGAAGCATTGATAGAAATTCTCATGATGTTGAAAATCTCAAGTTGAAAGCTTATGTGCCTAAGATTTATGAATCTATTAAAGCTTTATATGTCTCCATGGATGAAAGTAAGAAAAGAACCGCTATGCTTAGAGCTAAAAGAGAAATCTTAGAAAAATCGTTTTCTAGTGATTGCCTTCATAAAAAAGATGAAGATCTTAAAGTGATTGGTGTCTCTTCTATTGATTCCTTGTTTAGTAATATTAAAATTGATAATGAAGGGACTGAAGTAGAGTCAACTTTAGCTAGAAGGCGTCCCAATAATTTGGAGGGTGAAAATCTTGATGAAATTTTTGATAAAAGTGGGTTTGAAGAGGTCAAAACTTTAACTAGTGATGTGCCCACTATTTTGGATTGCAAAAACTTTAATTATGATAGTTGTTCTTTGATTGAATGTATTTCTTTGCTGCAATCCATGTTGAATTCACCCCATGCTTATGAGCAAAATAAAGCTTTTACTAAACATATCGTTGATGCCATGATGAAATCTTTTGAAGAAAAGTTGGAGTTGGAGATTTCTATTCCTAGAAAATTACATGATGAGTGGGAACCTACCATTAAGGTCAAGATAAAAAATTATGAATGCTTTGCTTTGTGTGATTTGGGTGCTAGTGTTTCCAAGATTCCGAAATCTCTATGTGATGTGCTTGGTCTTACCAATATTGAAGAATGTTCTCTTAATTTGCACTTGGCAGATTCTACTATTAAAAAGACTTTGGGAAGAATTAATGATGTTCTTATTCTTGCAAATAGGAACTATCTGCCTATTGATTTTAGTGTGCTTGATATTGATTGCAATCCGTCTTGTCCCATTATACTTGGTAGACCGTTTTTACGCACTATAGGTGCCGTGATTGATATGAAAGAAGGCAATATTCATTTTCAATTTCCCTTGAGAAAGGGCATGGAACACTTCCCTAGGAAAAGAATTAAGCCACCATATGAATCAATCATGAGGGCATCCTACGGATCCAAAACCAAAGATGACAATACTTGAATCTATGCGTTATGCCTAGCTAGGGGCGTAAAACGATAGCGCTTGTTGGGAGGCAACCCAATCAATTTTTTTTCTTTTTCTTTTATGTTTTTGAGTGTTGACACAATTATGCCTCTGTTATAATTGTGTTTTTATGGTTTATTTAGTGTTTGTTCCAAGTAAAACCTTTAGGATGATTCATAGGATGAGTAGAAGCGATGCTGAATCTGAAACAGAAACTTTGCGTCCAGTATATGAATTTTAATTTTTTACTGGAACGTGATCTTGAGCTGACATTTTAACACAGTATTTCTATGCAAAGTCTTTACGCTGTCCGAATTTTTCAGAATTTTTAGAGTTACAGAAGTATGGTTAGAGTACAGATTACTACAGACTGTTCTGTTTAAGACAGATTCTGTTTTCGTTGCATTGTGTGCTTGTTTTGATGAATCTATGGGTTATATTGAAGTGTATGAGCCATGGTAAAGTTAAAATACAGTAGGTATAATGCAATAATAAAATATGAATGGGTTTGCAACAGTACCTAAAGTAGTGATTTGCTTTATTATACTAACGGATCTCACGAAGATTTTGTTGAGTTTTGTGTGATTGAAGTTTTCAAGTTTTGGGTGAGATCACCATGGATGAAGGAATAAGGAGTGATAAAAGTCTAAGCTTGGGGATGCTACCGGACCCCCAAGATATATCCAAATATAAACAAGCAACTAAGCTTCGGGATGCCCCCGAGTGGCATCCCCTCTTTCTTCTAACGACCAACGGTATTTTACTTGGAGCTATATTTTTATTCGTCACATATCATGAGTTTTGCTTGGAGCGTCTTGTATCTTTGCTTGCTTTGTTTTTTAGTTTGTCACTTGTATCCTTGCTGGACACAATTATTTGACAGAGCCAAAATCATGCTATGATTTGTTAGAATTGCTCTATGCGCTTCACCTAAACTTTTTTGAGCTATAGAATTGCTCTAGTGCTTCACTTATATCTTTTTGAGCACGGTGTGCTTGGAAATCTTTGTAGAAATACTCTCATGCTTCACTTAGATTAATTTGAGAGTAGGTAAATTTTGAATAAATCCTCTCATGCTTCACTTACACTATTTTGAGAGATGAAATCTTTATGCTCATGTGCTTCACTTAAATTTGTTTGAGCTTGCCAAAAAGCAATGTCAATATATAAAACTAGTCCCAAAGTGATAGATATCCAAGGAGGATATAATAAAAACTTTCATGAAGATCATTGGGCAAATTAAACTTGATTCCTTGTAATAATTTTGAAACATGATGATAGTAATATGTGAGTCATGCTAGTGAGTAATTGTGGTTTAGTAGGATTATTGGTGTTAAGGTTTGTGATTCCCTATGCATGCACGAAAGTCAATAGTTATGCAATGAAGTTACATCCTATTTATGGTGCATTATTCGGTGTTAGTTATGCTCAATGCTCGCTTATGTGACTTTTCGTTTCTTGGTTTGGTTGCTTCCCAATCTATTTCCTAGCCTCCATTTGTACTAAGTAGAAATACTACTTGTGCATCCAAAATCCTTAAACCAAGTTTTGCCTTATGAGTCCACTATACCTACCTATATGCGGTATTTCCATGCTGTTCCAAGCAAACTTGTATGTGCCATCTCTAAATTTTCAAAATAAATTTTCTCTTTTGTGTGCCCGTACCGCTCATGAAACGGTGGGGAGTGTCCAATATTTTTCCATGCTAGATGTGTTATTCTCAAGATGAGTGTTTATTCACTTGTCATTGCACGAGAGTGCGGCGGTAATAGGGATGACCATTCCCGAAATGAAAAAGAAAAAATATATTTACTTTATGTTGTCAAATAATAAATTCCTTGGAAAGTGTTGGTATGGAAGGCAACAGTGGATACGGCGAGCCATGGATAGTGAAAGTTTGGTGGAAAAAGGAATAAACTTTATTTTCTGTTTGGGAACCACCTATGATATATCTAGCATGGAAAGTATTGTGAGCTACTTTGTCGTTTTCGTTGACAGGAAAAGCATGCCACCCACAATATTTTTCTCTTTCAATTTAAACCTTGAGCTCTGGCACCTCTACAAATCCCTACTTCCCTCTGCGAAGGACCTATCTTTTACTTTATGCAATTTTTATTTTTACTTTGAGTCTCCATCTTCTCTTATAAAGCACCAACTAGGGGGCACTATGATCGTACCTGAGCATTGGGCATAGTTAATATTTGAGTGTGTTTCATGAATGGATCAATGATTGAGCATGATGGGCTAGGGATAACTTTCTTTAGTGTTGATATTTTGAAAGACATGGTTGCTTGTTGACATGCTTTAGTATTGAAGTCATTATGTTAAAACTAGACTATTGCTTTGAATCATTTACAAGTCCAAATGTCCATGCTATACAAAAGAAAAGAATATGAGATGAACATGTTAGGCAACATTCCACATCAAAAATTCTGTTTTTATCATTTACCTTCTCGAGGACGAGTAGGAATTAAGCTTGGGGATGCTGATACGTCTCCAACGTATCTATAATTTTTGCTTGTTCCATGCTATTATATTATAATTCCTGGATGTTTTACAATCATTTTATAACAACTTTATATCATTTTTTGGGACTAACCTATTGACATAGTGCCAAAGTGCTAGTTGCTGTTTTTGCTTGTTTTTTAACTTCACATAAAATCAATACCAAATGGAGTCCAATCACGACGAAACTTTTTGGAGATTTTTTCTGGACCAGAAGACACCCAGTGGGCCAAAGAAGTGCCGGGGGAATGGGCCGAGGAGACCACAACCCACCAGGGCGCGCCAGGGGGGCCCCGGCACGCCCTGATGGGTTGTGCCCTCCTCGGGGCCCCTCTCCACCGCCTCTGATGCCTATAAATTCCGAAATATTTCAAAAACCCTAGGGGAGTCGACGAAACACAATTCCAGCCGCCGCAAGTTCTAGAACCTCGAGATCCAATCTAAACACCATCACAGAGGGGTTCATCTTCCTCATAGGTGCCTCTTCGATGATGCGTGAGTAGTCCACCATAGACCTACGGGTCCGTAGGCAGTAGCTAGATGGCTTCCTCTCTCTCTCTCTAATGATTCTCAATACAATGGTCTCTTGGAGATCTATTTGATGTAAACTTTTGCGGTGTGTTTGTTGGGATCCGATGAATTTTGAGTTCATGATTAGTTTCTATCCATGAATATTATTTGAATCTTCTTTGATCTCTTATATGCATGATTACTTATAGCCTCATATTTCTTCTCCGAATCTTTGGTTTAGTTAGGCCGACTAGATCGATTTTTCTTGCCATGGGAAGAGGTGCTTTGTGATGGGTTCGATCTTACAGTGTTCTTTCCCAGTAACAGAAGGGGCAGCAAGACACGCATGTATCGTTGCTATTAAGGATAACAAGATGGGGTCTATTCCTACATGAATAGATCTTGTCTACATTATGTCATCGTTCTCATTGCATTACTCCGTTTTTCCATGAACTTAATACACTAGATGCATGCTGGATAGCGGTCGATGTGTGGAGTAATAGTGGTAGATGCAGGCAGGGTCGGTCTACTTATCTTGGACGTGATGCCTATATAATGATCATCGCCTTGGATATCGTCATGACTATTCGATTTTCTATCAATTGCCCAACAGTAATTTGTTCACCCACCGTGCGCTATGAGAGAAGCCACTAGTGAACCCTACGCCCCCCGGGTCTACTTTTCCAACATATTGGTTTCAGATCTACCTTTTTGCAATCTTTGTTTTCAGATCTACAAAATCAAAAACCCAAAAACATATTGCTGCATATTTTATTTACTCTTTTTATTTTGTGTTCTTGAGAGATCTATCTCTCCAATCTATCACTACCTAATCTATCTTTTTACCGTAGAGAGATTGACAACCTCTCTTTCGCGTCGAGTTGCAAGTATTTGTTGTTTGTGTGCAGGTGCTGCTTATTGGTTGGTGGTGACCCTCCTACTAGTTCGATAACCTTGGTTTCATAACTGAGAGAAATACTTACCGTCGATGTGCTGCATCATCCCTTCCTCTTTGGGGAAATACCGACGCAGTCTCAAGCCACATCACGAAGCGCCGCGGGCCCCAAATCACCTGTGGGCCCGGTGCGAGGCGCCCGGCAGGTCGCTAGACTCCTCCGCAGGGCCTCGGGAACTGCCCCGAGTCACGTCGATTCATAGACTGTGCTCTGTGTTGATCATCTTTGCTCTTCCTCGATTGACGCTGCCTTCCTGCTGTCCTGCCACCCCGGGCCCATGCCGAAGTGACCTGTCAGGGGAACCGAGGCGACGCGAGGCAGAGCCGCCCACGAGCTGAGTAAGGCACGTGGCGCCCGAGGAGCTCACGTCGCCCCCGCTCCCCACGACACCTCGGGGATTGCGATTGTGCCTATAAACCCGCCTCACCCGAGGGGCAGTTCCATCCTTGCTTGCCTTCCTGTTCGCCTCTTTCCATTACTGCCCGTTCTCCTTCGTCGGAAAACCGCCTTCTCCGTCCTTCCTTCTTCCAATGGCATCCAAGGGAAGTGCTGCCAGCCCTGGAGCACGAGCGGGGTCCTCAGCGCCGCCACCGTCTTAGGGGGGCGGCGGGGGCCAGCCTTCGAGGACGGTCCAGACGCGCCGGCGCTGGACCGCCACCGATGAGTAAGTGAGCCGTCGCCTCTGCTTTTCTTGTTCTTTATGTCCATCTTGCCGAGCCTGATCACTGACCTTCCTCAGGGCACCCACGCCCAAGAGGCGCATGCTTGACGCGCTCCAGGGCGAGGCGGACGCCCTCAGGGCTCAGCTGCTGAATGCCGAGGCTGCTCTTCAAGTCGCGCTGCGGGCCGAGGAGGACGCCAAGGCGGAGCTGGCATCCCTCCAGGCCCAAGTTGAGGAGGCCGCCAACGCCATCCAGGTAGCCAAGGACGATGCGGCGCACGCGAAGATGATGGAGGCGCAGCGCGCCAAGCAGTACCTGGACATCGCCCACAGCGCAGACAGTGCGGTCCGCCGATTCGTCAGGGAAGCCCCTGCGTTGCCGCGTGCGCATGGCGACGGGGGCTACCTCACCTTCTTCCAGAAGGTGGTGGAGGCGCTTGAGTCCGGCGTCTCCCAGGTGGATGAGGATGTCGAATCTAGCACGCGCGACCTCCTGGACATCGCGCTGACGCCCCCGCGATCGATCTCTCCCGCGCGATGGAGCCCGTGCCCGCGGAGCTCCGGAGGCCCCTCAGGGACGAGGTACACGAGCACGTGGAGTCCTTGATCGAGCGGTTCGCCCCGGAGGCGTCATCCGAGGGGGGTGGCAGGTCCGGCGACGAGTCCCCCAGGAGCCACGACGGGGGCAGCGCCTCCTCTGCCTGAGATTCTTCTCTTTTATTCCTGTTGCATCATGAACCATTTGGCCCCTGTGGGGCGTTAAACGTTGTATGATACCTTTGCTTTTGGGTAGTTGTTGCTTGTCGTGCTTTGAACATCCTTATCTCCTTCGCGTGGTTTTTTGGTTTTCCTCGTGCGCCTCCTGCGCCCCGGCTGGCGGGGGTCTGCGATGAACGGCTCCTGAGATCCTTGCTCCTGGCACGCGGTGGAGGCCACGGGGCGGCAGCCCCCGTGCTCCTCCTTGCACCTGTACTCACCTCGCAGGGCTGTTGCTTTACCTCGGACCTTCCTCAGGGGGGGAAACCTCCGGGAGTGCCGCGCAGCCTTCAAGGATGGTTATTCGCTCGACTCTCGCAAGGCTGATGCCCTCGTGACGGCCTTGTCCGTGAAGCTTAGGTGGCGCCAGCGTCGTGCTATCTAGGGCGGCACTGCGAGAGCCCAGTTCTCCTCCTTCTGTGTTGTATTTCCTTTCCCGTAGCGTCCGTGCTGGTTCCGCGAGCGCAGCATGGGGGGTTGTGTCTTTCACGCTCGAGCGTCGGCATCACGAGGGCTCCTGAGGCGCGACACGTGGGGGTCCGTCTTGGGCACTCGGGCGACTCCCACCGGGGAGAGCGTTGCTCACGAGGCCTGCCCCGCGAGGCATCCAAATGTAGGTCCTGCAAGGAAATTATCCTGTTCCAAATGTTAAGCGCATGCCCACTTGCATTTGGGCGTTACGCGAGAAGGGTGGGCCTCAAGACCCTGGCGGGGTAATATGCGAGCGATATGCTCACGAGCCGGAGCTCGGTCTCTGAACTTCCAGTGTCGTCGGGACGGACCCAAGCACTGACACCGTATCTAGACCGAGGGGGTGACCCCCGTACGCGTTTTGTCTTCTCCCCAGCGCGGAGCGTGGGGCCTCCACTGGGCGTGGGCATAGTCGTTGAAAGACAGTGTCGTCCGCCAGCGTGGAGCATGTGGCTTCCACTTGGGTGTCGGTGGGAGCCCCTCCGTGGCCTCGTACGACGCTCCTCGGGGGGCTCCGGGCGTGTACATCCCACTCATTCTTATGCGAGAGTGTTACGGTTGGAGATAGTTGGGTGG
This sequence comes from Elymus sibiricus, assembly GCA_039707655.1. NCBI lineage: Eukaryota > Viridiplantae > Streptophyta > Magnoliopsida > Poales > Poaceae > Elymus > Elymus sibiricus. Next base: position 320,310,414 of record CM077669.1, on the reverse strand, counting down.
ATACCCCAGGCACAAGGCTCGGGAGCTACTAACCCGGTCTTCAGATGCTCCCGCACATTTCGGTGCGGGAGGGCGCAAGTCAGCGTTGCGCTCCTGCGGCTCGTGTACGAGTGCCATCGTACACCGCGTGGCCACAGGAATGCGGTTGCGTGCCCCTACGGCCCAAACATGAGTGACGTGGCGCGCCCCGCGCGTTCGTAAGGGCACATCTGCTGGAGAGCCGTTGTTCACCGATTGCGTGCCCCTACGGCCCAAACATTAGCACCGTGGCATGCCCCGTGCGTCCGTAAGGGCACGTCTATAGGAGAGCCGTCGTGAGTGGCGGCATGTCGCCTGCTCTGTGGCACCGCGAGCCAAACCGCCTTCCGTTCTTCCGCCCGCAATGGTTCACTGAGGGGGCGTGACACTAAGGTAGATGATCTGCATGGGTGGCCAGCCCGTGGGTCAGAGCCCGGGTACTTAGATTTTTCAACGATTCACTGTGAGGACATGTCCTACGCAGACGTCGTGCCCAGCCCCCATGCGGAACCATCGCGGGGCGGTCATGGGGGGCACGCCAACCCCTGGTAGCGGCGACGCGCCAGAGCCTGAGGCTTAGACAAACAATACCATATCAAGTGGGGGGTTAGCCGGATTCGTTATGTATTCAAAAGACACGTTCTTGGGGCGATACAAAATACAGAGAATTGTTTGGCAGGAACAACCCTAGGAGTCACCTGACGGCCGCGTGCGGGGGGTTCGTTCGGTTCCCTTATGCCTTGAGGACCCATGGCGCCCCGGCGCCTCTCGGGGCACACGCATCCTATGTCCTCTGCTGCTCGTCGCCCTTGTGATCACCGGACTCTCGCGCTCCTGGCGCCTCGCGCCTTGCTCCTTGCTTGCGGGGTCGTGCGCCGAAGCATGCCTCCGGGCGATGCCCGAGTTCCTCCTCCGTTGCGCCGGTCGGGTCAGGAGCTCTCCGGGCCGAAGCGCCCGAGCTGGTCCTGAGGGAGGCGCCGGGCGCGCCCTCCTATGCGGTGGGGGAAGGCACCCCAACAGCAGGCGCAGGACTTGAGGCACCAGCGGTGGGGGCTCCAGCCCCCAGGCGGCTCTTGGGCAGGAGCTGCTTGAAGGCACGGTTGGTGGCCGGGGCCTGTGCGCCGCCCCGGACGCAAGCGATCGCACTGGGCTCTTGGAAGCCCCCAGCCCAATCGTCCTGCCGGCCATCGTTCTTCCTTGGCGGTGGTGGCAGCGGAGGAAGGCCGGGCCTGCCCTGAGGGCGGGCCTCCCAAGGATGATCGCGCCAAGGTCCGTCGCGAGGCTCGCCGCGCCAGTGATCCTCGTGAGGCTGGTCTCGCCAGTCCTGTCATGGGTCGCAATTGTCCCAGCGGTTCCCGCTGCGGCCCTCCCCACGTCCGCCACCGTGGTTGCCGTGCTCGGGGCGGTGGCCGAAGCGCTCATCGCGGAGCTCCCTGAGCTCCAGGTAGTTGCTGGTGTCATGGGTGTTGGTGTAGTGGAAGACACAGAACGGTCGGTTGCCCCTGGGGAGTTCTTCCTGGCCACGACCGCGCTTCGCCTTGGGCGCAGCTGCCAGCACGGCGGGGACCTTGCATTTTGCCTCCTTGGCCTTGGCCTTCTTGTCCTCATGGTTCGTCTCCGGGAGAACGCGGAGGGAGGTGCAGCCAACCTTGGCCTTAGCGCACCTGTTTGCCGGATTGAACTGCGGGGGAAGCGCGCGAGCACCGCCTTGCGGCCGCGGCATCATCTGGCATCTCATCTCGTCCCCCGCACGCGCCGGTGCCCCACGTGACGGTTCATGGTGTCGCGCTTCCCACCTGGGCTTGCGGTCGGCCCTTCGCGGGGAAGAAGGAGGTGGCGCGCCGTGAGCCACGTTGCCCGCCTGGAAGAGCGGGAGGCAGAGCGAGCGGGTAAGCACCGGGGCTTCACAAGAAGCTTCGGCGGGCTCGGCGACGCAGCTAAGCCAGTCTTTGGAGTGGTCATCGTCGGGGTGGTAACACAACAGTTCACGCGCCACGGACAGCGCATCCAGTGCATTCTCCGGTCCACGGCGTGCTTGGGAGGTCGATGCCATGGTGGGAGCGGGGGACGGCGCATCGACGCGGCCGTCCCGCCGCTCGGAGGGTGGCAGTGGTAGGTCCTGCTGACCGCAAGCAGCCCATCCGGCAGCAGCGTTGGTCGCGGAAGAGGCGGAGCGGCGTGGGATGCCGCGGTACACGGGCGCCATTTGGGCAACGCGGGCTGCCCGGCGCTCGGCACGGACTCGGCGGGCGTCGGCCATGGGAGTGGCGGAGCAGAGACGGAGTGGAACCGGAGGGAGATCACGACACGCCCCTACCTAGCGCGCGAAATGTTGGAATTGGCTGTGCAGAACCCAACAAGGTTCGAACACTAGGGCGTGCGCGTAGATCTCAACAGGCTCAAGGCCTCAAACTCACCACCCTACGGCCTAGCCTAACGAGTGCGTGCAACGAGAAGAAGGTGGACGCGGGGATTTACCCAGGTTCGGGCCACCTTGCGGTGTAAAACCCTACTCCTGCTTTGTGGTGGATTGGCCTCACGAGGAGGCCGAGGATGAACTAATACACTGGTTGGGTTTCCTCACGAGGGCTCTTGATGATGATGACAGGTGTGTCAACCTGCCTACTACGATGGGAGCTAGTTCCTCTTTATAGGGGCCACGGTCCTCCTCCCTTATCGCACTGGCGGGAAGGGATCCCACAACGACCAATTTCACAGGGGGACAGCGGGTACATCCCATCCTGACTAAAGGTGGTCTTCGCCTGCAAAGCTTCTGGTCATGACGCATCGGTGGGCTCGGCGAGGATATGTGCTCTGCTGAGCTCATGGTCTTGGTCTCGGTGCACTGGGAAGGAAACCTTTGGGGGGATCCTTGGGAACCCGCGTACGTCCTTGCCTCCTTATCACGAAAGAGGAAACTGTCCTCCTTGTGCGCCTGCTGGCGCCCGCCTGGTTTAGCCGTCAGAACCCACGTCACCCCGGCCTCACGAGGCTGGGTACTTGCATAGGAATCTCCGCTCCTCGGGAGGCGGCCTGGGGGGATGCCGCTCCTCCGGGGGTCTTGGCGTTGTCCTCCTCGTGAGGCGGGGGCTCTCGCGAGGGCCTTGACTTGGGGGGCTCATTGCTGGGCCGTACCGATCCACCATGGTGGGCCACGCGCTGGGCTGCAGGCAGGCAAGTCTGGGTACCCCCGGTCCTAGAACGCCGACACATGTCATGCAGAGGAATGGGTTCAACTACGGAAACATGTAACAGCTGAATCATCATTGTCCTAATGCAGTAAAAGAGACCAAGAGTGAGAGAGTGGGTTTATATCAATATGCTCAAGGGGGGTTGCTTGCCTGACACTTCTAAAGATAACAATGTGTCTTCATCGGTGACATCAATCTCATCGTCGGGACAACATCTATAGAGAGGGAACAAACACCGGCAAACAAAAGAAGAGAGGACATTCAATGCAATGCACAACCATATGGACGATATGTCATGTTAAAGCATTGAATTGACCTAATGCAATAACTAGTCATATTAAGTGAAGTGGAATTCAAATATATACTAAATTCCAACTACAACACTATTTATCAAATTGTCCTAACCATCATTTCCCTAGTTGGTGATGTTAACTTGTTCAAACATGCATGAACATGGCATAAACAGATTCTTCATATTTTTTTGATCATTTTTCATATATAATTTATTTTCATCTAACTTATAGTTTATTTTCCATGAATTTTAGAAATTTAGGACATTTTTTGAAATTAATAGATCCTTTTAGATTTATTTTAATTTCAGAAAAGCATTGTGACGTCAGAGTGACATTAGCATTTTGCCAACAATTCAAAGGGCCGGTCCAGGTCAAACCTGACCAGTGGGACCCTATGGTCAGTGACTCAATAAGCTAACTGTGATTAACTAACTTAATTAAGTGGTTAAACTAATTAAGCCAGGGGCTGGACCCACTGAAAGCACAACTTCTCCCTAGGTGGTTTTGGTAATTAATAATAATATATATTTCATTGGACTAATGTTTCCACTAAGTATATTTCAGGAAAGTTCAATGAATGGATTAGCTAAAGGATTGTGTGGAGAACCTCCCCAAGGAAAGGAAAGGAATAGTATTGGCCATGATTCAAGCTTGAAGACTCCACATGTCATATTTTGTGAGAAATCACTTTTGAGTCCATAGGAAAGCCAATACTATTAAAAGGGGATGAGGAATTATGATGATCTGGTTGCTCAAGTGCTTAGAGATTAGCCACCAAAAATACTCATCCATTCTCCCACAAAATACTCTGTCCATAACCTAAAAGTTCAAAATCGGCGCCACCAAGTTTTCCCACTCAGACATATCGATTTTCCCGTGAGACAGAACCTAGCCAAAACCCTAGCAACTCGGTACAACCAATACTGGTTTCGGTATGACCGAGAATCAGTGATCAACTCTCTGGTTAGCTAATTCCTAAACTCGGAATTTCCGAGTTTGGTGAATCGGTGTCACCGAGATGAGGAACTACCCTGGTCAGACCAAAATCCGTAGAACCGAGTTGTGTATATCGGTACCACCGAAAAGCCTAAAGTTGCCACATTTTGCACTAGTCAGTGCAACCGAGTTTTCACTTCGGTTTCACCGAGTTGGGCTATAATGTTGTAATGGTTGGATTTTTGGAGATGCCTACATATACCCCTCCACCACCTCTCACTCGCAAGAGAAGCACTCAGAACATACAAACACTTGTCCTATCCATTTTTTTTAGAGAGAGCCACCTACTCATGTGTTGAGGTCAAGATCATCCACTCCAACCATATGGATCTTGATTTCTAGCCTCCCCGATTTGCTTTCCATCCAATCAATCTTCTACCCATGCTAAACCTGTGAGAGAGCGATTGAGTGTTGAGGAGACTATCTTTTGAAGTACAAGAGCAAGGAGTTCATCATACTACCACATCTATTACCTTTTGGAGGGTGGTGTGATACGTCGACGTCTCCAACGTATCTATAATTTTTGCTTGTTCCATGCTGTTATATTATCATTCTTGGATGTTTTACAATCATTTTATAAGAACTTTATATCATTTTTTGGGACTAACCTATTGACATAGTGCCAAAGTGCCAGTTGCTGTTTTTGCTTGTTTTTTAACTTCGTAGAAAATCAATACCAAATGGAGTCCAATCACGATGAAACTTTTTGGAGATTTTTCCAGACCAAAAGACACCCAGTGGGCCAAAGAAGTGCCGGGGGAGTGGGCCGAGGAGACCACAACCCACCAGGGCGCGCCAGGGGGGCCCCGACGCGCCCTGATGGGTTGTGCCCTCCTCGGGGTCCCTCTCCACCGCCTCTGATGCCTATAAATTCCAAAATATTCCAAAAACCCCAAGGGGAGTCGACGAAACACAATTCCAGCGGCCGCAAGTTCCAGAACCTCGAGATCCAATCTAAACACCATCACGGAGGGGTTCATCTTCTTCATAGGTGCCTCTCCGATGATGCGTGAGTAGTCCACGATAGACCTACGGGTCCGTAGGCAGTAGCTAGATGGCTTCCCCTCTGTCTCTTATGATTCTCAATACAATAGTCTCTTGGAGATCTATTTGATGTAAACTTTTGTAGTGTGTTTGTTGGGATCCGATGAATTTTGAGTTCATGATTAGTTTCTATCCATGAATATTATTTGAGTCTTCTTTGATCTCTTATATACATGATTAGTTATAGCCTCATATTTATTCTTCGGATCTTTGGTTTAGTTAGGCCAACTAGATCGATTTTTCTTGCCATGGGAAGAGGTGCTTTGTGATGGGTTTGATCTTGCGGTATTCTTTCCCAGTGACAAAAGGGGCAGCAAGACACGCATGTATCGTTGCTATTAAGGATAACAAGATGGGGTCTATTCCTACATGAATAGATCTTGTCTACATCATGTCATCGTTCTTATTGCATTACTCTATTTTTCCATGAACTTAATACACTAGATGCTTGCTGGATAGCGGTCGATGTGTGGAGTAATAGTGGTAGATACAGGGTGGAGTCGGTCTACTTATCTTGGACGTGATGCCTATATAATGATCATCGCCCTGGATATCGTCATGACTATTCGATTTTCTATCAATTGCCCAATGGTAATTTGTTCACCCACCGTGCGCTATACTCATGAGAGAAGCCACTAGTGAACCCTACGCCCCCCTGGTCTACTTTTCCAACATATTGCTTTCAGATCTATCTTTTTGCATCTTTGTTTTAAGATCTACAAAACCAAAAACCCAAAAATATATTGCTGCATATTTTATTTGCCCTTTTTATTTTGTGTTCTTGAGAGATATATCTATCCTATCTATCACTACCTAATCTATGTTTTTACCGTAGAGAGATTGACAACCTCTCTTTCACGTCGGGTTGCAAGTATTTGTTGTTTGTGTGCAGGTGCTACTTATTGGGTCGTGGTGATCCTCCTACTGGTTCGATAACCTTGGTTTCATAACTAAGGGAAATACTTACCGTCGCTGTGCTGCACCATCCCTTCCTACTTGGGGAAATACCGACGCCGTCTCAAGCCACGTTAAAGGAATTTCTGGCGTCGTTGCCGGGGAGGAAGCAGTCTCTTCTACGTGCCTATCGTAGGCGCCGAGGAGACTCCATCATAATCTACCAGGTTCCTAATCACAAATCTCATCTCCTTGCAATTACATTATTTGCCATTTGCCTCTCGTTTTCCTCTCCCCCACTTCCCCAATTTGCCGTTTTATTCGCCCTCTTTTTCGATTGCCTTTTTCTTGCCGGATCTCTTCCTTGCTTGCAATCTTGTTTGCGTAGTCATGATGACTCAAGAAAACACCAAGTTGTGTGATTTTTCCAATACTAATAACAATGATTTTATTAGTACTTCGATTGCTCCTCCCGCCACTAGTGCGGAGTCTTGTGATATTAATGCCGCGTCCCATCTAAACACGTTCGTAGAATTGTGAGATATGCAAAAGAAAAAAAAGATGTGGACAATGATATTGTGAAGTTGAAATTACTTCCTTTTTCCTTGCGGGATCGTGCAAAAAATTGGTTTTCCTCTTTGCCTTGCAATAGTATCAATTCATAGAATAAGTGCAAGGATGCTTTTATCACTAAGTATATTCCGCCCGCGGAAATTATTTCCCTTAGGACGCACATCATTAATTTTAAGCAACTTGAGCATGAACATGTTGCACAATCTTGGGAAAGAATGAAGTTGATGCTAAGAAATTGTCCTACTCATGGTTTAAATCTTTGGATGATCATACAATTTTTTTATGCGGGATTGAATTTTGTCTCTAGAAATCTTTTAGATTCCGCCGCGGGTGGTACTTTCATGGAGATTACTTTGGGTTAAGCTACTAAATTGGTAGATAATATCATGGTTAATTATTCTCAATGGCACACCGAAAGAGCACCTACTAGTAAAAAAGTTAATTCGGTTGAGGAAATTAGTACTTTGAGTGATAAGGTTGATGCTTTGATGAAATTGCTTGCTAGTAAAAATGCTCCTATTGATCTTAATGATGTGCCTTTTTCCACCTTGATTGAACAAAATAGTGATTCCGTAGATGTGAATTTTGTCTCGCGAAACAATTTCAATAACAATGCTTATAGAGGTAATTTTAATCCTAGGCCTTTTCCTAGAAATTCCTCTAATAATTATGGTAATTCCTATGTTAATTCATCTTACAATAATAATAGGAACACCTCGGATCTTGGGAGTAATATTAAAGAATTTATCAATGCGCAAAAGGCTTTCAATACTACGATAGAGGAAAAGTTGAATAAGTTGATGATATGTCTAGAAGCATTGATAGAAATTCTCATGATGTTGAAAATCTCAAGTTGAAAGCTTTTGTGCCTAAGATTGATGAATCAATTAAAGCTTTATATGTATCTATGGATGAAACTAAGAAAAGAACCGCTATGCTTAGAGCTAAAAGAGAAATCTTAGAAAAATCGTTTTCTAGTGATTGCCTTCATAAAAAAGATGAAGATCTTAAAGTGACTGGCCTTTATTCCATTGACTCCTTGTTTATTGATATTAATATTGATGATAAAGGGAGTGAAGTAGAGGCAACTTTAGCTAGAAGGCGCACCAATAATTTGGAGGGTGAAAATCTTGATGAAATTTTTGATAAAAGTGGGTTTGAAGAGGTCAAAACTTTAACTAGTGATGTGCCCACTATTTTGGATTGTAAAGACTTTAATTATGATAGTTGCTCCTTGATTGAATGTATTTCTTTGCTCCAATCCATGTTGAATTCACCCCATGCTTATGAGCCAAATAAAGCTTTTACTAAACATATCGTTGATGCCATGATGAAATCTTTTGAAGAAAAGTTGGTTTTGGAGATTTCTATTCCTAGAAAATTACATGATGAGTGGGAACCTATCATTAAAGTCAAGATTAAAAATTATGAGTGCTTTACTTTGTGTGATTTGGGTGCTAGTGTTTCGACGATTCCGAAATCTCTATGTGACGTGCTTGGTCTTACCAATATTGAAGAATGTTCTCCTAGTTTGCACTTGCCGGATTCTACTATTAAAAAGCCTTTGGGAAGAATTAATGATGTTCTTATTCTTGCAAATAGGAATTATGTGGTCATCGATTTTATTGTGCTTGTTATTGATTGCAATCCGTCTTGTCCCATTATACTTGGTAGACCGTTTTTACGCATTATAGGTGCCGTGATTGATATGAAAGAAGGCAATATTCGTTTTTAGTTTCCCTTGAGAAAGGGTATGGAACACTTACCTAGAACAAGAATTAAGCCACCATATGACTCAATCATGAGGGCATTATAAGTTGCCAAAACCAAGGATGACAATATTTGAATCTATGCGTTATGCCTAGCTAGGGGCGTAAAACGATAGCGCTTGTTGGGAGGCAACCCAATGAATAAATAAATTTTTGCTTTTTCCTTTCTGTTTTTGAGTGTTTACACAATTATGCCTCTGTTATGATTGTGTTTTTAGGTTTTATTTAGTGTTTGTGCCAAGTAAAGCCTTTAGGATGATTCATAGGATGAGTAGAAGCGATGCTGAATCTGAAACAGAAAGTTTGCGTCCAGTATATGAATTTTCATTTTTGGCTAGAACGTGATATTGAGCTGAAATTTTAAAAAGTGTTTCTATACAAACTCCTTACATTGTCCTAATATTTCAGAATTTTTATAGTTACATAACTATGGTTAGAGTACAGATTAATACAGACCGTTCTGTTTAAGACAGATTCTGTTTTTGTTGCATTGTGTGCTTGTTTTGATGAATCTATGGGTTATATTGAAGGGTATGAGCCATGGTAAAGTTAAAATACAGCAGGTATAATGCAATAATAAAATATTAATGGGTTTGCAACAGCTCCTAAAGTAGTGATTTGCTTTATTATACTAACGGATCTCACGAAGATTTTGTTGAGTTTTGTGTGACTGAAGTTTTCAAGTTTTGGGTGAGATCACGATGGATGAAGGAATAAGGAGTGAAAAGATCCTAAGCTTGGGGATGCTACCCTACCCCCAAGATATATCCAAATAGTAACAAGCAACTAAGCTTGGGGATGCCCCCGAATGGCATCCCCTCTTTCTTCTAACGACTATCGGTATTTTACTTGGAGCTATATTTTTATTCGTCACATATCATGAGTTTTGCTTGGAGCATCTTGTATCTTTGCTTGATTTACTTGTTAGTTTGTCACTTGTATCCTTGCTGGACACAGCTATTTGAGAAAGCCAAAATCATGCTATGATTTTTTAGAATTGCTCTATATGCTTCACTTAAACTTTTTGAGCTATATAATTGCTATAGTCCTTCACTTATATATTTTTGAGCACGGTGTGCTTGGAAATTTTTGTAGAAATACTCTCATGCTTCACTTAGATTAATTTGAGAGTTAGTAAATTTTGAAGAAATCCTCTCATGCTTCACTTATACTATTTTGAGAGATGAAATCTTTACGCTCATGTGCTTCACTTAAATTTGTTTGAGCTTGCCAAAAAGCAATGGCAATATATAAAACTAGTCCCAAAGTGATAGATATCCAAGGATGATGTAATAAAAACTTTCATGAAGATCATTGGGCAAATTAGAATTGATTCTTTGTAATAGTTTTGAAACATGATGATAGTAATATGTGAGTCATGTTAGTGAGTAATTGTGCTTTAGTAGGAATATTGGTGTTAAGGTTTGTGATTCCCTATGCATGCACGAAAGTCAATAGTTATGCAATGAAATTACATCCTACTTGTGGTGCATTATTCGGTGTTAGTTATGCTCAATGCTCGCTTATGTGAATTTTCGTTTCTTAGTTTGGTTGCTTCCCAATCTATTTGCTAGCCTCCATTTGTACTAAGTACAAATACTACTTGTGCATCCAAAATACTTAAGCCAAGTTTTGCCTTATGAGTCCACTATACCTACCTATATGCGGTATTTCCATGCCGTTCCAAGCAAATTTGTATGTGCCATCTCTAAATTTTCAAAATAAATTTTCTCTTTTGTGTACTCGTACTGCTCATGAAACGGTGGGGAGTGTCCAATATTTTTCGATGCTAGATGTGTTATTCTCAAGATGAGTGTTTATTCACTTGTCATTGCACGAGAGTGCGGCGGTATTAGGGATGCCCATTCCCGAAATGAAAAAGAAAAAAAATATTTACTTTATGTTGTCAAATAATAAATTCCTTGGAAAGTGTTGGAATGGAAGGCAACCGTGGATACGGCCCGCCATGGAAAGTGAAAGTTTGGTGGAAAAAGGAATAAAATTTATTTTCTTTTTGGGAACCGCCTATGATATATCTAGCATGGAAAGTATTGTGAGCTACTTTGTCGTTTTCGTTGACAGGAAAAGCAAGCCACCCAAAATACTTTTTCTCTCTCAATATAAAACTTTGAGCTCTGGCACCTCTACAAATCGCTACTTCCCTCTACGAAGGGCCTATCTATTTACTTTATGCAATTTTTATTTTTACTTTGAGTCTCCATCTTCTCTTATAAGCACCAACTAGGGGGCACTATGATCGTACTTGAGCATTGGGCATTGATAATATTTGAGTGTGTTTCATGAATGGATCAATGATTGAGCATGATGGGCTAGGGATAACTTTCTTTAGTGTTGATATTTTGAAAGACATGGTTGCTTGTTGACATGCTTGAGTATTGAAGTCATTTTGTTAAAACTAGACTATTGCTTTGAATCATTTACAAGTCCAAATGTCCATGCTATACAAAAGAAAAAGAATATGATGAACATGCTAGGCAGCATTCCACATCAAAAATTATGTTTTTATCATTTACCTACCCGAGGACGAGTAGGAATTAAGCTTGGGGATGCTGATACGTCTCCAACGTATCTATAATTTTTGCTTGTTCCATGATGTTATATTATCATTCTTGGATGTTTTCCAATCATTTTATAACAACTTTATATCATTTTTGGGACTAACCTATTGACATAGTGCCAAAGAGCGAGTTGCTATTTTTGCTTGTTTTTTACTTCGCAGAAAATCAATACCAAATGGAGTCCAATCGCGATGAAACTTTTTGGAGATTTTTTCTGGACCAGAAGACGCCCAGTGGGCCAAAGAAGTGCCGGGGGAGTGGGCTGAGGAGACCACAACCCACCAGGGCCCGCCAGGGGGGCCCCGGCACACCCTGATGGGTTGTGCCCTTCTCGGGGTCCCTCTCCACCACCTCTGATGCCTATAAATTCCCAAATATTCCAAAAACCCCAAGGGGAGTCGATGAAACACAATTCCAGCCGCCGCAAGTTCCAGAACCTCGAGATCCAATCTAAACACCATCACGGAGGGGTTCATCTTCTTCATAGGTGCCTCTCCGATGATGCGTGAGTAGTCCACCATAGACCTACGGGTCCATAGGCAGTAGCTAGATGGCTTCCCCTCTCTCTCTTATGATTCTCAATACAATGGTCTCTTGGAGATCTATTTGATGTAAACTTTTGCGGTGTGTTTGTTGGGATCCGATGAATTTTGAGTTCATGATCAGTTTCTATCCATGAATATTATTTGAGTCTTCTTTGATCTCTTATATGCATGATTACTTATAGCCTCGTATTTCTTCTTCGAATCTTTGGTTTAGTTAGGCCAACTAGATCGATTTTTCTTGCCATGGGAAGAGGTGCTTTGTGATGGGTTCGATCTTGCAGTGTTCTTTCCTAGTGACCGAAGGGGTAGCAAGACACGCATGTATCATTGCTATTAAGGATAACAAGATGGGGTCTATTCCTACATGAATAAATCTTGTCTACATCATGTCATCGTTCTTATTGCATTACTCTGTTTTTCTATGAACTTAATACACTAGATGCATGCTGGATAGCGGTCGATGTGTGCAGTAATAGTGGTAGATGCAGGCAGGAGTCGGTCTACTTATCTTGGACGTGATGCCTATATAATGATCATCGCCTTGGATATCATCATGACTATTCGATTTTCTATCAATTGCCCAACAGTAATTTGTTCACCCACCGTGCGCTATACTCATGAGAGAAACCACTAGTGAACCCTACGACCCCAGGGTCTACTTTTCCAACATATTGCTTTCAGATCTATCTTTTTGCATCTTTGTTTTCAGATCTACAAAACCAAAAACCCAAAAATATATTGCTGCATATTTTATTTGCCCTTTTTATTTTGTGTTCTTGAGAGATCTATCTCTCCTATCTATCACTACCTAATCTATCTCTTTACCGTAGAGAGATTGACAACCTCTCTTTCGCGTCGGGTTGCAAGTATTTCTTGTTTGTGTGTTGGTGCTGCTTATTGGGTGGTGGTGATCCTCCTACTGGTTCAATAACCTTGGTTTCATAACTGATGGAAATACTTACCGTCGCTGTGCTGCATCATCCCTTCCTCTTTGGGGAAATACCGACGCAGTCTCAAGCCATGTCATGGTGCCTCCTAGATTGGTTAGGTGTCGCTTGGGAGCCTCCTTCTTCGTGATTGTGGAGTTGAACCAAGATATTTGTACGGGCAAGGAGATCGCCTACTTCGTGAAGATGTACCCATAGTGAGGCTAGTCATTCGTGGATGGAAGCCATGATGGAATAGACAAGGTTGCTACTTTGTGGACCCTAATGGGTGGAGCCCTCCATGGACTCTTGTGACCGCTACCCTACGTGGGTTGAAGTCTCCATCAGCGTGGACGTACAATAGCACCACCTATCGGAACCATGGGAAAAATCTTCGTGTCATCAATTGCGTTTGATTCTCCTCTCCCTACCTTTACTTTCATGTGCATGTCCTTACTTTCCACTGCTATACTCTTAGACTTGCATGTGTAGGGTATACTTGACTTGCTACAATTGCTAAAACTTGCCAAGACTTAAAATTGGGAAAAGGATAGATTTTTATTTGGTCAAGTAGTCTAATCACCCCCCTAGACATACTTCGGATCCTACACCCACCTGTCATTGACACATGGGGTTCAAATCCTGGTCAGCGGGGTCAAACCCACCGGCAGTTCAACGCTGGCGATAGCAGACATGACGAAGCTCGTCGGAAATCCTCCTCCGGCGACCAAAAGCGTGACGGAGGGCACCCGAGAGTAGCTGGTGCTCAGCTGCATCCATATGCACAAGCGGGAGGGTCCGGGGTCGACCGAGCTCGCCGGAATCGTCCTCGCGACGATGGCCGAAGCTCGGTCTCGAGCGGTCCCAGGGCTGCAGGGCATGGGAAGGCTCACAAAAGGCCTCTACGGCATCCTGGGGTCACCAGGAGCATGACTAAGCGACCGGTTCGAGCGGAGGAGCTTGCAAGCGCGAGGCTCATCGGCCAGGGCGGAGGCTGGAGCTCGGGTCGGACACGGCAAAAATGGATGAAATCGACGACGAGAACAAGGGGGTTAGGAATGGGGGCTCACAGTGAGTCAGTTGGGAAGGTTAGTGGGCTCGAGGACACTTTGTATTGTGCGAATTGACGACAAGAGGCTTCGGGCACCGGCGGCGAAGACCATGATGCCGGCGAGGTTGTGCTGCGCTCGGTCTCGTATTCCTTGGCGTATAGATGCAACACAATACGACGCAACATCTGAACTTGCTTGTTTGGCTCGGGAATGGCAGTGGGCACGCGGGCGGCTGCGGTGGTCGGCGGAAGCGCTCGTGTGGTCGCGTGCACGAACTTTAGAGGCAGAGAGAGAGAGCAGCGAGAGGAGGAGAAGTGAGAGGGAGCTCCACGACATCTCCATGGCGCATATGAGGCGAGGGGGAGGTAGCTCTGTGGCAAGCAGGAGGTGGAGGCTGGCGCGCGCGTTCGATACGGCGTCTGCCTACTCGCCAGAGTTGGAAGATGGCCTCCTCGCCCCTGGTGGGCTGGGCCGGCTACAGTGCCAGGTAAGTGACCCATGTTTGCCCCTTTCCTATTATTCTTACTATTTTTTATTTATTTGCCGCTGTTTTGATTTAGTAAAAATATTACTAAATCATTTTAAAAACTCCTGAAAATAATTGTGGACAATAACTGAATTATTCAAGAGACCCTCAACTGTTTTTCAGAATTGTTGGAGCATTTGAAATATTTATAGTAGTTAAATGCCCCAATTCGAATACAATCTGATTTTGTTGAAAAATCCAAAATGTGTCCAAATAATATGAAACAATCTTTGTTGGTTGTTTCACATTATTCCAAAAATGTGGACATTTTTGAAAGGCATTTTTGGTTCATTGAAAAAGATTTTAAGTTGAACCTAGTTTGATTCAAGTGGTGCTAGGGTTTGATCATCCCCATTTCAAATTCATTTGAAAATAAACATGAAGCATGGATGCTGATGCAACTATTTATAAGCATTTTCTAGGGCTGTGACATATATAGTGATGGTAATTTGCATGGGTTATAAGACTAGTCCAAAAATAATAGGTATTCAAGGAGTGCATAATCAAAACCTTCATGTAGCACATAAAAAAAATTGTTGAGTGCATGGTTGTTGTTTATTAGAAATATTGATAGTTAAAGGGTGTTAATTTGCTATTCATCTAAATATTGGTTATGGCATGGTGATGATGTGTGAGCATTCTTATTTCTCGTTGAAATCCTATTGCTGTTTAGGTCGGGGGGGGGGGGGGGGGGGGCGATGGTTAACTCCTACCAACCTCCTCTCTAGGGGCATGCGAGTAGTACCTTGCTTCGAGAGAGCTAATAAAGTTTTGCAAAAAGTATGTGAGTTCTTTATGACTAATGTGAATCCATGGATGTACGCACACTCACCTTTTCATATATATGTTAGCCTCTTCCGTACCGTGCATTGCCCATTCTCACCTCAAGAATTGGTGCAGCTTTCACCGGTGCATCCAAACCCCGTGACATGATACGCCCTGTTGCACATAAGCCTCCTTATATATTCCTAAAAACAGCCAACATACCTACCTATCATGGCATTTCCATAGTCATTCCGGGATATATTGCCATGCAACTTCCACCGTTACATCATATGACTTGTGCACTCATTGTCATATTGATTTGCATGATCATGTAGCTGACAGAGTATTTGTGGCAAAGCCACCGTTCATCATTGTTTACATGTTATGTTAGATCATTGCACATCCTGGTACACTCCCAGAGGCATTCATATACAGTTATATTGTTTAGTAGTTTTTCATATCGAGTTGTAAGTAAATAAAAGTGTGATGATTTTCATTATTAGAGCACTGTCTCAGTGAGGAAAGGATGATGGAGATAATGATTCCCCCACAACTCGGGATGAGCTCCGGACGCAAAATAAAAAATGGGGGAGGCCAAATAAGCTCACCAAGAGAAAAAAAGAAAAAAAGAAAAAAAGGAGAAAAGGAAAAAAGAAGAAATAAAAGGAAAAAAAGAGAAAAATAAAAAAATAAAAATAAATGAGAGATAAAGAGAGAAGGGACAGTGTTGCTACCTCTTTTTACACACTTGTGCTTAGAGAAAGCACCATGTTTTTTATATAGAGAGTGTCATGTTTTGTCATTTTCATATGCTAGTGGGAATTTTTCATTATAGAACTTGGCTTGTACATTCCGATGACGGGCTTCCTCAAATGCCCGATGTCCTCATGAGAAAGCAAGTTGGATGCACACCCACCTAGTTTCATTTGAGCTTTCATACACTTATAGCTCTAGTGCATCCATTGCATGGCAATCCCTACTCCTCGCATTGATACCGATTGATGGGCATCTCCATAGCCCATTGATCCGCCTAGTTGATTCGAGACTTTCTTATCCACTTTAACCCTTTTAAACCTACCATCATATTCTATTCCACCTATATGCTATGCCCATGGTTCACGCTCATGTATTGAGTGAGGTATATGATACGTCTCCAACGTATCTATAATTTTTGCTTGTTCCATGCTGTTATATTATCATTCTTGGATGTTTTACAATCATTTTATAGCAACTTTATATCATTTTTTGGGACTAACCTATTGACATAGTGCCAAAGTGCCAGTTGCTGTTTTTGCTTGTTTTTACTTCGCAGAATATCAATACCAAACGGAGTCCAATCGTGACGAAACTTTTTGGAGATTTTTTGGGCCAAAAGACATCCAGTGGGCCAAAGAAGTGCCACAGGGGAGGGTCGAGGAGACCACAACCCACTAGGGCGCGCCCTGATGGGTTGTGCCCTCCTCGGGACCCCTCTCCACTGCCTCTGACGCCTATAAATTCCCAAATATTCCAGAAACCCTAGAGGAGTCGACTAAAAACACATCCAGCCACCGCAAGTTCTAGAACCGCGAGATCCAATCTAACACCATCGCGGAGGGGTTCATCATCCTCATTGGTGCCTCTCCGATGATGCATGAGTATAGGCAGTAGCTAGATGGCTTCCTCTCTCTCTTTTGATTCTCAATACAATGGTCTCTTGGAGATCTTTTTGATGTAAACTTTTGCGGTGTGTTTGTTGGGATCCGATGAATTTTGAGTTCATGATCAGTTTCTATCCATGAATATTATTTGAGTCTTCTTTGATCTCTTATATGCATGATTACTTATAGCCTCGTATTTCTTCTTCGAATCTTTGGTTTAGGTAGGCCAACTAGATCGATTTTTCTTGCCATGGGAAGAGGTGCTTTGTGATGGGTTCGATCTTGCGGTGTCCTCTCCCAGTGACAGAAGGGGCAGCGAGGCATGCATGTATCGTTGCTATTAAGGATAACAAGATGGGGTCTATTCCTACATGAATAGATCTTGTCTACATCATGTCATCGTTCTTATTGCATTACTCCGTTTTCCCATGAACTTAATACACTAGATGCATGCTAGATAGCGGTCGATGTGTGGAGTAATAGTAGTAGATGCAGAATCGTTTCAGTCTACTAATCTTGGATGTGATGCCAATATAATGATCATCGCCTTGGATATCGTCATGATTATTGGATCTTCTATCAATTGCCCAACAGTAATTTGTTCACCCACCGTGTGCTATACTCATGAGAGAAGCCACTAGTGAAACCTACGGCCCCCGGGTCTACTTTTCCAACATATTGCTTTCCGATCTACCTTTTTGCCACTTTTGTTTTCAGATCTATTATACCAAAAACCCAAAAATACCTTGCTACACTTTTTATTTGCCCGTTTTATTTTGTATTCTTGAGAGTTCTATCTCTCCAATCTATCACTACCTAATCTATCTTTTTACCGTAGAGAGATTGACAACCTCTCTTTCGCGTCGGGTTGCAAGTATTTGTTCTTTGTGTGCAGGTGCTATTTACGTAGTGGTGGTGATCCTCCTACTGGTTTGATACCTTGGTTTCATAATTGAGGGAAATACTTTCCGTCGCTGTGCTGCATCATCCCTTCCTCTTTGGGGAAATACAGACACAGTCTCAAGCCACGTCAAAGGAATTTCTGGCGCCGTTGTCGGGGAAGAAGCGGTCTCTTCTATGTGCCAATCTCTGGCGTCGAGGAGACACCATCATCATCTACCATGTTCCTAATCACAAATCTCATCTCCTTGCAATTACATTATTTGCCATTTGCCTCTCGTTTTCCTCTCCCCCACTTCACCAAATTTGCCGTTTTATTCACCCTCTTTTTCGTTCGCCTTTTTCTCGCCGGATCTCTTTTTGTTTGCTTGTTTGCTATCTTTGCTTGTGTTGCCATGTGCCTTCTATTTGGTTGCATCTTCGCTTGCTAAAAATCTATTGCTATGGATCCTCATCCACTTGCTAATCCTTTCAAAAGACCAAATTATGATGAACCAATTGCTAGTGAGTTGAGTGCACTTGATTATCTCTATGAAGTTTTGGTTGAAAATCATGAATCTAATTTTTTGGATGAAGTGTTGAAAGAAGAAATTTATAAGGTGATTCATGATAGCTCATTGATTGAAAAGCATGATTGCAATGTTGCTAGTATGAATTCTCTAAATATCCATGATGCTAATGATATGCAAAGCCACAAGCTTGGGGATGCTATGTTTGATGAAGATGATATTTTTAGTCCCCCAAGTTTTGATGATCGAATTTATTATGATGATTGCATGCCTCCTATTTATGATGATGGTGATGACACATATGATATAATGAGTAATGATAACCATGAAACTTATCAGCATGGTTTTAATTTGCAATGTGGTTATGTCAATCAAGTGTCTCATGATAGTTATTTTGTTGAGTTTGCTCCCACTACCATGGATGAAAAAGAATTTGCTTATGTGGAGAGTAATGAAAATTCTATGTTTTTGCATCATGAAAAGAATGATTTATGTGATAGTTATATTGTTGAATTCCTTCATGATGCTACTGAAATTTATTATGAGGGAGGAACATATGCTTGTAGGAATTGCAATAATATAAAGTTTCCTCACTATGTGTTCAAAGTTTTGAAGTTATGCTTGTTTTGCCTTCCTATGCTAGTTGATTCTTGTTCCAATAAATTGATTGCTCAAAAAATCCCAATGCATAGGAAGTGGGTTAGACTTAAATGTACTTATCATGAGATTCATGATGCTCTCTTGCATATTTCAATTACTACTTTTTATGTGAGCATCGTTGAAATCATCATGCCTAGCTAGGGGCGTAAAATGATAGCGCTTGTTGGGAGGCAACCCAATGAATAAATTTATTTTCATCCTTTTCTTTCTGTTTTTGAGTGTTGATACAATTATGCCTATGTTATGATTGTGTTTTTATGTTTTATTTAGTGTCTGTGCCAAGTAAAGCCTTTAGGATGATTCATAAGATGAGTAGAAACAATGCTGAATCTGAAACATAAGCTTTGCCTCTAGTGTGCGAATTTTCATTTTTTACTGGAACGTGATTTTTAGCTGAAATTTTAAAACAGTGTTTCTATACAAATTCTTTACGTTGTCCTAATTTTTCAGAATTTTTAGAGTTACAGAAGTATGGTTAGAGTACATTTTACTACAGACTATTCTGTTTAAGACATATTCTATTTTCGTTGCATTGTGTGCTTGTTTTGACGAATCTATGGGTTGTATTGAAGGGTATGAGCCATGGTAAAGTTAAAATAAAGTAGGTATAATGCAATAATAAAATTTGAATGGGTTCGCAACAGTACTTAAAGTAGTTATTTGCTTTATTATACTAACGGATCTCACGAAGGTTTTGTTGACCTTTGTGTGATTGAAGTTTTCAAGTTTTGGGTGAGATCACGATGGATGAAGGAATAAGGAGTGAAAAGAGCCTAAGCTTGGGGATGCTACAGCACCCCCAAGATATATCCAAAGACAAACAAGCAACGAAGCTTGGGGATGCCCCGAGTGGCATCCCCTCTTTCTTCTAACGACCATCGGTATTTTACTTGGAGCTATATTTTTATTCGTCACATATCATGAGTTTTGCATGGAGCGTCTTTTATCATTTGAGTCTTTGCTTTCTTTGCTTTTTAGTTTGTCACTTGTATCCTTGCTGGACACACCTATTTGAGAGAGCGAAAATTATGCTAAGATTTGTTAGAATTGCTGTTTATGCTTCACTTAAACTTTTTGAGCTATAGAATTGCTCTAGTGCTTCACTTATATCTTTTTGAGCAAGGTGTTCTTGGAAACTTTTGAAGAAATCCTCTCATGCTTCACTTAGATTATTTTGAGAGTTAGTAAATTTTGAATAAATCCTCTCATGCTTCACTTAGATTATTTTGAGAGTTAGTAAATTTTGAAGAAATCCTCTGATGCTTCACTTATACTATTTTGAGAGATGAAATCTCTATGCTCATGTGCTTCACTTAAATTTGTGTGAGCTTGTCAAAAGCAATGGAAATATATGAAACTAGTCCCAAAGTGATAGATATCCAAGGGGGATATAATAAAAACTTTCATGAAGATCATTGGACAAATTAAACTTGATTCATTGTAATAGTTTTGAGACATGATGATAGTAATATGTGAGTCATGTTAGTGAGTAATTATGCTTTAGTAAGAATATTGGTGTTAAGGTTCATGACTCCCTATGCAAGTACGAAAGTCAATAGTTATGCAATGAAATTACATCCTACTTATGGTGCATTATTCGGTGTTAGTTATGCTCAATGCTCACTTATGTGAATTTTCGTTTCTTGGTTGCTAGCTTCTCAATCTATTTGCCAGCCTCCACTTGTACTAAGTAGAAATACTACTTGTGCATCCAAAATCCTTAAACCCAGTTTTTCCTTATGAGTCCACCATACCTACCTATATGCGGTATTTCCATGTCGTTCTAAGAAAATTTGTATGTGCCATCTCTAATTTTCAAAATAAATTTCCTTTTTGTGTGCTCGTACCGCTCATGAAAAGGTAGGGGGTGTCCAATATTTTTCCATGCTAGATGTGTTATTCTTAAGATGAGTGTTTATTCACTTGTCATTGCACGAGAGTATGGCGGTAATAGGGATGCCCATTCCCGAAATGAAAAAAAGATTTTTTACTCTATGTTGTCAAATAATAAATTCCTGGGAAAGTGTTGGTATGGAAGGCAACCTTGGATACGGCCAGCCATGGATTGTGAAAGAATGGTGGAAAAAGGAATAAACTTTATTTTCTGTTTGGGAACCGCCTATGATATATCTAGCAGGGAAAGTATTGTGAACTACTTTGTCGTTTTCGTTGACAGGAAAGGCATGCCACTCAAAATATTTTTCTCTCTCAATTTAAAACTTTGAGCTCTGGCACCTCTACAAATCCCTACTTCCCTTTGCGAAGGGCCTATCTATTTACTTTATGCAATTTTTATTTTTTACTTTGAGTTCCATCTTCTCTTATAAAGCACCAACTAGGGGGCCACTATGATTGTACTTGAGCATTGGGTGTAGCTAATATTTGAGCGTGTTTCATGAATGCATCAATGATTGAGCATGATGGGCTAGGGATAACTTTCTTTAGTTTGATATTTTCAAAGACATGGTTGCTTGTTGGCATGCTTGAGTATTGAAGTCATTATGTCAAAACTAGACTATTGCTTTGAACCATCTAAAAGTCCAAATGTCCATGCTACAAAAGAAAAGAATATGTGATGAACATGTTAGGCAGCATTCCACACCAAAAATTCTGTTTTTATCATTTACCTACTCGAGCACGAGTAGGAGTTAAGCTTGGGGATGCTGATACGTCTCCAACGTATCTATAATTTTTGCTTGTTCCATGCTGTTATATTATCATTCTTGGATGTTTTACAATCATTTTATAGCAACTTTATATCATTTTTTGGGACTAACCTATTGACATAGTGCCAAAGTGCCAGCTATTGTTTTTGCTTGTTTTTTACTTCGCAGAATATCAATACCAAACGGAGTTCAATTGCGACAAGACCTTTTGGAGATTTTTTTGGGCCAGAAGACATCCGGTGGGCCAAAGATATGCCAGAGGGGAGGGTCGAGGAGACCACAACCCACCAGGGCGCACCAGAGGCCCCGGGCGCGCCCTGATGGGTTGTGCCCTCCTCAGGACCCCTCTCCACCACCTCTGATGCCTATAAATTCCCAAATATTCCAGAAACCCTAGAGGAGTCGACGAAAAACACATCCAGCCTCCGCAAGTTCCAGAACCGCGATATCCAATCTAACACCATCACAGAGGGGTTCATCATCCTCATTGGTGCCTCTCCGATGATGCGTGAGTAGTCCACTGTAGACCTACAGGTCCGTAGGCAGTAGCTTGATGGCTTCCTCTCTCTCTTTTGATTCTCAATACAACGGTCTCTTGGAGATCTATTTGATGTAAACTTTTGCGGTGTGTTTGTTGGGATCCGATGAATTTTGAGTTCATGATCAGTTTTTATCCATGAATATTATTTGAGTCTTCTTTGATCTCTTATATGCATGATTACTTATAGCCTCGTATTTCTTCTTCGAATCTTGGGTTTAGTTAGGCCTACTAGATCGATTTTTCTTGCCATGGGAAGAGGTGCTTTGTGATGGGTTCGATCTTGCGGTGTCCTCTCCTAGTGACAAAAGGGGCAGTGAGGCACGCATGTATCGTTGCTATTAAGGATAATAAGATGGGGTCTATTCCTACATGAATAGATCTTGTCTACATCATGTCACCGTTCTTATTGCATTACTTCGTTTTCCCATGAACTTAATACACTAGATGCATGCTGGATGGCGGTCGACGTGTGGAGTAATAGTAGTAGATGTAGAATCGTTTCGGTCTACTAATCTTGGACGTGATGCCTATATAATGATCATCGCCTTGGATATCGTCATGATTATTTGATCTTCTATCAATTGCCCAACAGTAATTTGTTCACACACCGTGTGCTATACTCATGAGAGAAGCCACTAGTGAAACCTATGGCCCTCGGGTCTACTTTTCCAACATATTGCTTTCCGATCTATCTTTTTGCTGCTTTTGTTTTCAGATCTATTATTCCAAAAACCCAAAAATACCTTGCTGTACTTTTTATTTGCCCTTTTTATTTTGTGTTCTTGAGAGTTCTATCTCCAATCTATCACTACCTAATCTATCTTTTTACCGTAGAGAGATTGACAACCTCTCTTTCGCGTCGGGTTGCAAGTATTTGTTCTTTGTGTGCAAGCGATGTTTACATAATGGTGGTGATCCTCCTACTGGTTCGATACCTTGGTTTCATAACAGAGGGAAATACTTACCGTCGCTGTGCTGCATCATCCATTCCTCTTTCGGGAAATACCGACACAGTCTCAAGCCACGTCAGTATAAAATGCCGAAGCGCGTGAAAAAGTACGATTCAATTGCTTGGCTGAAACCGTGGTGCTTGACTTTTGTATTTGTGTGGTGAAGATGGATCCATGCCATGCTAATATGATAAAATGAATGGGGGGTAATTATTCTTTAAGGATCGTACACTTTGAAAGTTTATGATTATGTTACTTATGTGTATGGATATTACTATGTTAATGTTTATTTATTCATCATTTCTCAATGATCACACCTGAAAAGATTACATGTTAGGTAGCATGTCACATCAAAAATTATGTTTTTATCCTTTAACTACTCGAGGACGAGCATGAATTAAGCTTGGGGACGCTGATATGTCTCCAATGTATCTATAACTTTTGATTATTCCATGCTATTGTATTACCATTCTAGGATACTTTTTAGGCAGTTACTTGCTATTTTATATTATTTTTGAGCACTAACCTATTAACCCAGGGCCAAGTGCCAGTTGCTGTTTTCAGCGTGTTTTAGGCTTTTCAGGAATACTGTACCAAACAAAGTCCAAATACCCCAAAACTTTTTGATGATTTTTTCTAGACCAAAATAAGACCTGGAAGCTTTGGAGGAAGACCGAAGGGCACATCGGGTGCCCCCAAGCCATTAGGGTATGCCCAGGAGGGTGGCCGCGCCCTGATAGCTTGGGGCCACCTGCCCGCTCTCCTGGCCGTGATCTCTGGCCTATAAATTCTCTAATATTGCAAAAACCCTAGAGAGCCTCCCAAAACACTTTTTCCACAGCCGCAAGTGTTAGAATAAATCCGAGGCACACCGCCGATCCTCCGAGGACCAAGCAATATCAAGAGGCACGACACCGAGATTTGTTAACGAGATTCACCGATGTGGCTACATCCCCGGGGCCTGACTACGGGCGCTCCTCCCCGTGACACCGTCACAATACCGCACCCGGCCGCCCTGGGCACCGACACATGCCGTCGGCTCCCCCTATGTTCCTGTGCTATTATGTTGGTATAGGTTACATCGTGTGTCTAGCCCCGATATATATGAGAGGCCTAGGATACAAGTGTCCTAATTGGACATGACTCCATATCCTATCTAAACACAATACAACTAAAAGTCCAACTGTAACCTACCTTGTACACAATATTCGACACAACTCTAACAAAGTCTACCTTGGCGAATATTCTCCACCACCTTGAGTTCGTCCATGCGTCAAACTTCCATGTACATTGGACTTGAGTTTATCCCATGAGTACTGCTGCTACTCCAAAGACTCCATATGACTCCACCTGCAACTTGTAGTCCCTTCTTTTCTTGACCATAGTCAACACTCGAGCGAAATTATGTTCCACATTACTCTAGTTTGCGCTCCCAACTTCCAGAGTATCCAACACCACACCACACCGATCACTAACCTACGTGAAAGCGAACAACCGCTCTTCCTTCACCGCTTGTCTGAAACTTGAAGAAATTTCACCATTGCTCGTAGTCATCCCGAGTCAAATTCGCAGTTGTCTCACCACATGTATGACCACCAGAGCCTTGGTTTGTCTTCATGTCCCGTGCGTACCGCACGCCTCGCCGCTATTTCCGCGTCGAGCCTCCGCTGTCCCGGTCGAGTCTCAAGGGTCGCGAACCCACACCACTCAACCCCACTGCAGAGTATCACCGATCATCCTGACCGATGACGAGTTTCACGCTTCCAGCAAACCACTGGGCTCCAGTCTGAACTATGTGTCACTCGCTTTTTCCCAGCTGAATAGGCTTCGACACTCTGTCAACTTACGCCGTAGCCCCTCAATCCAGCTCCACCTTCAACATGACTCCATGGTAGATGATCAGTCCACCCTCGTGCCCCGTTGACTTCAAGCTCCGTGTGTACATCACCTTGAATCAACCCCGTGCCATAGTCTTGTCGAAGCCACACAAGCCTCAGGCTTGTGCCACATGTTTCAACGCCCCAGAAGTCGGTCACCACCAGCATCACGCTCCTACGTCGTCGTCGCCGATCCCACCATCGTCTTCTTTATCAACCGACTCACGTCGATCCGTCAGACTGTCCAGTCTGACACAGCCGAACTCGTTCGACTACGCGACACGCTCCAGGCTCCCAAATCATTCCACGATTTTCCATCCATCACATGAAAATTCCATCTTAGCTGGCATGACTTCCCGCAACGCCTTCAAGCATCCCCGTTGTGCCAACAAATTGTTTCACCCTTGTTTGCCATAACCCAAAGCTTCCAGTTATGTCGAATTTCTCCACCTCAAACATGGTACCCGATAGCGCCATGGTTCTTTGTATGACTGACTGTATGAAAAAAATACCTGAGCCATCCCCGTAACGCCGAAGTACACGAACAAAACCCAACATGGTCTCACCTTTGTGCACTAGTAGCATTCCAACAAAAAATTGGCCTTCACGTGGTATTCTCCGTTGGATCAACTCCCGATGCTAAGCTAACTGTTTTTGCCTCAGTCCTTTCTTCCGATGTATGCTATCACTGATGAAACTTTTCGCTAGAATTGGTCTGCCTCTTGCCGCGTCACGCAGGGACTCGGTCCCGATCTTTTTTTTCCAAAACAAACCCCAAGTCTGCACGCGCATGGTAGCTGCACCTGGACGCCACCCAGCCACCCTACCATGGCTAGGCCAGTCGTGTTGCTCTCGTGGCTGCTTCCCATGCGCAGCACCTAGCGCAATAGACCACGCGCTGCTGCCGCAACTCACGTGCACTGCTAGACGCTCACCCGATCGATCCAGCTGATCGACTGCCGCACGTCTTGCCCGCCGCCTCTGTACGTGTTGCTGCAAGTCTCATCGCCTCTACTTCTTATTTGCCTTTTCCAATCACGCTGAGAATCATGCCGTAGTCAGCTGCATCTTAGATTCGATTCTTCCTCTAAATGAACAATCTGTGACCTCCGAACAACCTAGCTCATGATACCACTTGTTAGAATAAATCCTAGGCACACCGCCGATCCTCCGAGGACCAAGCAATCACACGAGGCATGACACCAAGATTTGTTAATGAGGTTCACCAATATGGCTACATCCCCGGGGCCTGACTACTGGCGCTCCTCCCCATGACACCATCACAATACCGCACCTGACCGCCCTGGGCACCAACACATGTCTTCGGCTCCCCCTGCGTTCCTGTGCTATTATGTTGGCATAGGTTACATCGTGTGTCTAGCCCCGATATATATGAGAGGCCTAGGATACAAGTGTCCTAATTGGAAACGACTCCATACCCTATCTAAACACAATACAACTACAAGTCCAATTGTAACCTACCTTGTACACAATATTGGACACAACTCTAACAGCAAGTCTCTGTTCCATCGTGTGCCCATCTGGAGCCCTGTTCCAGTGCCCTGCTGGAGGGGGGATCGATCACAGAGGGCCTCTACATCAGCCTTGCTGCTCCCATGGTGATGTGTGAGTAGTTCACCACGGACCTATGTGTAACAGCCCAATTGCATCCATTGCCATTTGTAATATATATCTCATGTGAACCATCCATGTTTTTGCCATATGTGGTTTGAATATTAATATTTTTGCTCATGTCATTTCTTGCATCATGGCATCATAGCATCATTCATGCCTTGCATCATGCTTGCTTATGTGGTGTTGTGGTTGTGAGTGTGTGTGTTGTGGTGTGGGGGTGCAAACTAGTCTTGAAAACCCCCCACAATTTCTCAAAACCCATAACCACCTCTCCTATTTCAAATAAATGCTATAAGTGATGAATTTACTTGCTTGTTCACCTCTTTAAAAATGTTGCTCCACTTCTAAATAATCTGTTTAGAAATGTTAGCCATCTATCAAATTTGTTAAAGGGTTTGGTCTTTTGGATCTTTGCAAAACAGAGTGTAATTTAAAATATGTGATTTAAATTATTTGCTCTAAAAATGCCAAATTCATTTTTATAAAATGGTGCATGATTTTGTGTTTGCAAAACATATTTTAGCTCCCCCCAATTTCTCTTTCAACTCCCTGGACTTTTTCTTCTTCTCTGAGTTTATTTATTAAATAGAGGGCTGTTGTTGTTTTTCTGAGAGAGAGAGGGAAGTGTTGAGGCCCAGAACCGCAGCCCACCTGGGGCTCGAACCCTCCTGGCCCAGCAGAGCTAGCGGCTACCTGCTCCGTCTCCCTCCGTCAAACTGCAGAGAGAAGAGCGACAGCTCGGCACCGTGAGCCCCTCATGGACGCTGAGGCCGTCCCGTCAGCTTGCGCCTTTATAAGCTTCGGCGTCCGAGCCCCCTCCTAGGGTTTCCCTTCTCCCGATTGCCGCCGCCACTTTCCTCCTTCCCCTCCCTCGTTTTCTTCCTGGTAGCTCGAGAGTTAGAGAGAAGTTCAGAGAGGAGCGAGAAGAAGCAGAGGAGCGCCGGCCTTCCCCGTCGACGTCAGCACCTCCAGTGGCATCCTCCGCTCCGTCCAGGATGCCGGGGAGGTCCCTGGTGCCGCCCGCGTCCGATTCCCAGCGCTAGGAGGTGGAGAGGTCCTCCACGCCGTCGGCTTCGTCAGCGTCTTCCTCGCGGACCCGGAGCACCAGCGCCACAGCAACAGGCTTCTCCGACCTCTGCTTCGCCTCCCCGTCTACGTCTCCGTGTCCTAAGGAACCCCGGTGAGCAGTCCTCCCGTAGCCCCTCTCCATTTTGCTCTGTTGCGTAGCTGTCGCTGTCGATCTATCGCGCCCGAGGCGAGCCCGCCATGTACGTCCATGGCAGCAGTTGCCCGTGTCCGCATGCTCGCCTTGTGTAAGGTCGCACCTTTGCCCGCTCGTAGCGTAGCCTCTCCATCCCCGCATCCCGCGCGCGCTAGCAGTAGCCCCGCAGCGCCCAGCTCCGCAGCGACCTCGCCATGGCCGTGACGAGCTCAAGCTCGATCTCAAGCCCCTAGTTTTGGTCCTCCTCACCGTGAAGCGAGGGCAGGAATGGATTCCCCTGCCGATTCTCCGGTGATCGCCGCCGTTGCCGCCGGCGTCGTCGTTGACTTCCTCTCCAGTCTGTAGTTGGGAACCCGACCTGCCCGTGGGGCTGGTTCTTTTAGAATGATGCCCCTGCTCTGTCAAGAGTCCCCCCGCCTAGCCCAGTGGTCGAGGGCCAGCTCCTCCACAGGGGAGACCCGGGTTCGAATCCCGTCGGTGCCCCTTTTTCGTTTGTTTTTGGGACCTGACTATGGGCTCGTGGTCCCACTTGTCAACCCCCCAAGGGCCCTGGTGTGTATGCCAGTGGGCCCTGAATTTTTTTTAATATTTTGTTTCCTTTTTTTCTCTGTTTGAGTTAATTCCATTTAAGGAATATTCCTGTTTGTTTTTATTCCTAATATGTCTATTCCTAGGACATGCCAAATCTGGCATATGAGTGGCTATAAGAGCATATGTGATTTTGTGGATGCCATGTTGTGAGTTTTATCTACAGCAAGATAAGCATGTGGCATATGGTTTTGGGGTAGAAAAATTCAGTGAATCCAATGGTGTGGTTGGTTTTGCCATTTGGACATGTTTGCAAAAATGTCATTTTGTGATATTGTGCCATTTTGTCTTTTTCACATGAATTAATTCTTGCACTATATGGAAAACTTGTCAACATTAAATATGCTCATTTGTGTATGTGCTAGCCCCTGGTATTTTTGCATGCCATGATAGATCATCATATGGGTGGCAATCTTGATGTTAACATGCCACTAAAAATTTGTTTTCACATGCCCAAAATATTCGAAGTGTTGGAAAAATGTAATTTTGTTGCCATGTTATCTAGATGGTTCCCATGCATATATTGTTCCTTTGGAGTTGGCACCATGGCATGAATTGTTTTACTTGTCATCCTCTGTAGATGTGTGCCAAGATCTTGTGTATTAGGCTAATGCATCTTATACAAAACTTGTTGTCAACATGCCATTATATTAACAAGTGCCAAGTTTGCCTCTTGCAAATTTCACTAAGTCAGTGAATCTGATATTTTCAATATGTCATATTGTGATTATGGTAGCCATTGATACATGCATATTTTGATGTTGCCATAAAGTAATAAATTGAAGTACATGTTGCCCTCTATCACCCTGTTAATTTTCATGCCATGAAAGTTCCTGTAGCATATATAAAAGTTGCTGTCAAGATGCTATCATGTTAACTCAGATTCTATAAAACTGGTATTTTCACTAAGTCCCTAAAAACTAATTCAACATGCCATCTTGTGAGCTTCATTGTCATTGATCCATGCTTACTTTCATGTTGCTGTAGATAGATGAATTGTTGTGCATGCTGTATACTTCATGTCCATGCCTTGGTTGTGATTTGAAACTTGCTGTAGCTCTGGTTATGTGTGTTACAAGATGACATGTTGCTGTTTGTGGACAGATTGTGTGTTTGAATGTTTTGTGACTTGTGGGAGCTATACTCCATTGTTTTGCTTGATCTTTAGCTCTATTATTGCTAGATTTTCATTTCCTATCTAGTGGAATCCTTGGAATACCAAGGACTAGCCCATGGCCTCCCTCATCTTGTGTTTTGTCTTCGTTAACGTTCGTACCTTGCCGTGAGTGTACCGTGAGCTACGTTACTCCGTTTGCAACGTTCTACATATGCATTTGCTTCGATTTTGGATGAAGCATTCATTTTTGCCATGATGATGCATGTTCAAATGACTAAACTTGAGGTTCTGTCAAAATGCTAAAGAACTTAATAATTGCATGAGAAGCATGACTAGCATAGGGTTGCCATGTTAAATACATCAACTTGGTCATGCATCATCTAGTTTGTGCATTGCACCTTGTTGGTATGTTTATTTGGTGCTGTTTCTCTTTGGGTAGACGCGAGTGTTGAGCCTGAGTACGAGGATCCAGGAGAGTACAACTACGAGGACCCAACTCTTTGTCCCTCTGAAGACCCAGCAGGCAAGATGATCATACCCGGATCCCGACACTATTTTTGCCTTGCTAGATGTCTCGCTTTTACCGTTATGTTTCGTTACCTACCACTTAATCTGTCAGCCTCCTAAATTGCCATGAAAACCTCTAACCCCTCCACCACCTAGCAAAACATTGATTGGCTACGTTACCGCTCCTCAGCCCTTATCTTATAGCGTTGCTAGTTGCAGGTGCACGCTTTCCATGTGTCAACATGGATATTTTGGGGATATCACTCTATTTATTGTTATTTAATTTAATGCACATATATATCTGGCAACGGTGGAAGGCTTGGCCTTTTGTCCGGTGTTTCGTTCCGCTTTTGCCGCACTAGTTCTGAGTACCGGTGTTATATTCCATATTTTGCGCTCCTAACATGCTCGGGGTTGTTATGGGGGCCCCCTTGACCATTCGTTTTTGATTAAAACTTGTCTGGCAAGACCCAACATTGGTACTACATTTGCTAAACAACTTAATAAAATTGCATAGGGCATAGCTATCCCGTGGATAATTAATCAACCCCCGGGCCAGTGCTCCTTATGAGTGTTGGTCCAACCTGTCAACCGCCGGTGGCCGCCAGGGGCAACTCTATGATTGGCCTACCGGAAGTTTGGACAATCCGTCGTGTCCCGAGAAGAGATACGCGGCTCCTATCGGATTCGTCGACACGTCGGGCGGTCTTGCTGGACTTGTTTTACCTTTCTCGAATGTCTTGCGCGAGGAATTCCGATTTTTCTTCGGGCTATCTCGAGGTTGCGGTTTTCCAGTGGAATCGCCTAGGAAATCACGGGATTTGTGGTCGAGGTTTTTCCCGCGGCGTCTGGTTAGTTTGTGATGGATGAGTTGGAGCACCCCTGCAGGGTTAAATCTTTCGGAAAGCCGTGCCCGCGGTTATGTGGCAACTTGGAAATTTGTTTAACACCCGGTAATAGTTAACTTGAAGTAAACTCAAATAAAATACACCAACCGTGTGTGTAACCGTGACTGTCTCTGCTCATGAACATGAACCGAGAGAGAACACGGTGAGGTTATGATTGACGTAAGTAGGTGTTCAGGATCACTTAGTGATCATGCTAGTTCACATCCGTCTTACGTAGGCCACCATATTTACATTCATGTTCTCGTATGTTAGCCACCAAATACATGCTTAGCGCTTGCTGCGGCCTCACCACTTAACCAATTCCTCACCTAATGACTTACATAGTTTCGGTCCCCGGGTTATGAGATTGCTGAGTCTCTGTGGCTCACAGATTACAACAATATAGGTACAGGTGTTGACGAGTACGTGCCAGATGACTTGTCGCAGCTCCAGTGGGAGTATGATGAAGAACGTAGGCGTATGTATGTTACGTATCCAGATGAGTAGGGAGCTTCGTGGTGGTGATCCTGGGATTGCAAGACAGTTTATCATTGCTTCTTTTTCGTTTGATTTTGTCCGTAGCCGGACCCTGTCTTCTGAATGATGTATGAATAATTTGTGTAAACTTGTAAGATATCTTGTGGCGAGTGTAAGCCAACTCATATACTCATCTCTTCCTACATGTATGCAATGTTTACTGTACTTGCGAAACTACTAGACGCGCTTCTATCCCCGTCGAGGCCCTCGTGCCTTAATAGGGATAGGACCGCATCTTGGGCGTTACAAGTTGGTAATCAGAGCCATACCGACCATAGGAGGCCCTTGCTTGATCGAACTTGGCCGAGTCGAGTCTAGTGAAAAACTATTTAGAGTCTAGATATATCGGAGAGTAAGTTTCTTTTACTCCTCTTCTATACTCTGGTGAGGAATTCGACTTTGGAATTCTAATTCTACTCCTCTTCTCACTCAAAATCTTTTTAGGATCACGCGAGTATTTTGGAGCCTCTATGATACCGATGTGACGGGAATTATGTTCTTGGTGCCTCCCGTACGTATGGATTGGACCCGGGGAGTAGAGCTCCAGGGGATTCTTGACACATCGTTATCATTCAGTTTCCTTAGTACTTAAGAACGCGGATGTTCGAAATTGCTTCAATACGATTTGTGGTGCGAAGAGTGTGGCGGTAGCCAGTACTGGGGAGCGGGATCACATGTACTGCCATATTTAGTATCGTTGTGATTACGAGGATCTGAGGTAGATGAGTTTCCGAGACCTTCGGTTGTGTATTGTGGGATGTGATACACTGGAGAGTAGTATTACTGCTAGGAGGTGAGTGATGGATAAAAACTCCGTGTATCCGTGTACCCGATTGCATAACCAAGATTTTGGAAGTTCCTAGGTGGGAATTCCAGTAGTTTCCTAGGATCATCTTCCGACAGATGTATGATGGTTTATACATTTGTTCCGAGCAACCTTAGCTCAATACTTGTTGTGTTATTTTGAAACTGCGTTATATCGACTAGAGGGGGGGTGAATAGCCGATTTTTACAAATTCGTCACTTGAGGAAATACTAGTTGAGGAATTCGCTAAGTGACGAACTACTCGCAGAGGAATAAGTACTCAAGTGCATGCGAAACATAGCAGTAGCATAGTCATCATGATGAAATGAAACATACATAGAGCATGAGTAGCGTGAACAGGATAAGCAGGCAGAAGATAAAGTGACTGAAGAATTTGAGGTGAGGAAATTGAGAAAGTCTTCAGTCAAATTCTTCAAACAGTAACGATCAATTTCATCAACAGGAATACAAGGAAATGAAAGGGTTGAGGAAATGGAACCAGGTAGCTCGATGAAGACAATGGTTTGATGACCCAGTTCCAACTGTTGTGATAGTCGTACGTCTGGTTTGGAGCGGCCTGGTATTTAAACCAGAGGACACACAGTCCCAGGACACACAGTCCTTACCGTATTCTCCTTGAGCTAAGGTCACACAGACCTCGCCCAACACTCGTGGTAAGTCTTCAGGGTAGACTTCCAAAACCCTCACAAACTGGTCACCCGGCGATCCACAATTGACTGCTGGATGCTCTAGACCACGGTCACCCGACGATCCCCAATTGACTGCAGGATGCACTAGACCATGATGCCTAATCGTCTGGAAGATACACAGTCTTCAAAGGTAAAAAGCGTCGGTTCCACACAGGAACAATTTCTTCAGTGATGCTCAATCACTATGGGTTTTGGTTGTTTGGGGTTTTTCCTCACTGATTATTTTCGCTCAAAGTCCCCGAGGAATGGGATGCTCTCAAATGACAAGTGTCAAGTTCTCTCTCGGAGCAGCCAACCAGCTAGTGGTTGTGGGGGGCGGCTATTTATAGCCAGGGTGCAACCCGACATGATAAGACATAAATGCCCCCCAATGATATGACCGTTAGGTGGATAGAATATCTGGACAGCTGGCGCAAAGCACATCAACGGTCGGAATTTGAACTGTCAAATTCCTTAGAGCTTATCATATTCCTCACTTGTAGGCAATTCGCACTGGCGAAATCCTAACTCCTTAGTCAGACCAATTTCCTCAGAGACCAGAAGAACATCGTCTCTGTCTCTGAAGAACTTGACTGAACTGTAAGAGATTTCCAAAGGCTTCACTCGAAGGATTGGGTTATGTTGAGGCTTTTTGAGTTGAGGATCAGATGGAAATTTTTCCTTAGTATTACCTCTGCCCCCTTTAACAGTACGGTGTTTCCTATGACTCAAAGAAAGGAAATGAAACAATAAAAACTAAAGTCTTCATGCTTCATGGTCCTCGTTCATATCTTCAAGGTCACACCATCTTCTTCATTTTCAAAGTCTTGAGGGAATACCAAAGTCTTCACAAAGTCTTCAGTTGAAGACATTCATTTTTAGGGGTCGATATTCTTCGAATATACCAAACTCCTCATCGACTTATAGAGCCTGTGTACACTCACAAACATATTAGTCCCTTAACCTATAAGTCTTCAATACACCAAAATCACTAAGGGGCACTAGATGCACTTACAATCTCCCCCTTTTTGGTGATTGATGACAAATAGGTTAAGTTTTCAACGGGGATAAACATATGAAGTGTAAGTACCGAGTTTGAGGAATTTGATTGCAAGATATAGAGGAGCTCCCCCTGAAGATGTGCATATTTGAGGAATTTGCTTTGGACTGCAAATGCACATGGCAGGATAAAATCTTGGAGATCTCCCCCTATATCTTGTAATCCATACACGCATTTAATATATATCATAGGAAATTGAAATGCATGATGGAAAATGGGGTCTGAGGAAATTCAGCATGCGTGCATGAAGATACTTGAGGAAATAAGCATGCGGAAATCAGTTCAAAAGTATCAGACCACCATGGGACTTAAGTTTACAACTCTTCAAATGAACACTTCAGAAGAACGAGAGTTGTAACTTAAACAAAAAACAGCCCATATATAGAGACCCACTTGAAGACTAACTCAAATTTCTCCCCCTTTGTCATCAAGTGACCAAAAGGGACGAAATTGAGGACTAACGCCCCTGAAGAATTTCATCTCGAAGATGGTGGAGGAGCGCCAGCGTTGTCGGGGTCGGTTGGTGGAGCAGGGCATGCAGCAGTGTCGTCAATGTCCTCAGCTTCATCCGTTGCACGCGATGAAGAATATGACCTTGTCACCAGCTGAGGAACTTGAACTTTCTTCCACTTCTTCTTTGGAGGAATTGACCAGTCAAAGTCCATTTGAAATTCCATCTCCTTGAGTTCTTCAGGAGTCTTGAGGTGAGACAGAATGGCCCAAGAGCGATCGAAGATTTCATGCACGTAGTAATGAACTTTCCTCATAGAGTTGTGCGTCACAGTCATGTCACGAAGAATTGAAGCAAACTGACGCTTTACCCACTTGTGATTATGATCAACCTTCTGATGAAGACTTAGAAGAAGCTCACGATCAGTCATCATGCGAGGGGCAGAAGCTTGAGATTTTTGTGCTGAGGCTTTTGCAGCAGAATCTTGTGTGGAAGAGTCATCATTGGTGGAGTAAGATGCAGCCTTGCGAAACTGACCATCCAATGGACGAGTGCCTTCATCAATGACAGCCTTGCCTTTTCCTTCAACTGAATAAAATGTCTTCTTGAGGACTTCAATTGGAGGCAAGAAACTGAAGTGATTCTGAAAGTCAGCCTTGAAGGGAATTGAAGACTTTGATCTGATGAATTTCATGATCCAGGGAGCATAAGGCTTCAACTCGAATGGTGACACTGCAATATTGGCCAAAGTCCTCATGAACAAATCGTGATAGTTGATGGGAATCCCATGAATGATGTTGCATGATGCCAACAACTTCTTCTTCTTCAGAGTTGCGGCCTTTGATCGAACTGCGGGTTTTGGTCAATATTCTATAGATGGTCTTTGGTACATATAGCAAATCCTTCACTAGGAAGGTGGTCCTTGGAGGTTTTCTAGGTGCTAAAGGCTTCATCAGCACTTGCATCATGTGATTCGGCAGTTCAGGTTCATCATAGATGCATCTCGCTCCTTCTGAAGGAATTGGAATGGGAACACATTGAAGCAATTCATTTGCAGAAGCAGTGTAGTGGGTGTTGCCAGTCATCCAATCCATAATTCAAATGTTGATATCAGAAGCTTCACCAGATATATGCAGAGTTGCATAGAATTGAAGAATCAGTTCTTCATTCCAATCGCAGACATCCGCACAGAATGGAAGAAGTCCAACATCATGAAGAACTGAGAGCACATGAGTGAAGCATGGGATGGATTCCATATCCACATGAGGAATTTGATGATGCTAGAAGACTTTGTCCTTGTCAAACAGCACAGCAGCATAAAAATTCATTTGAGCTGTAGTCCAGAACCTTGAGCGACCAACGCTTGCTGAGTCATAAGGATTAGGTCCAGTGAAGAATATGTGCTCATTGAAGAAATTTGCCTTGATGAATTTTGGATGCTTCGTGCCATTGAAAGGTAGCTTTTGCTTCGGCTGAAGATTTGGCTTGAAGCGCCGTCCAGTCTCGCTTGGAACAATGGCAGTTTCTTCAACATGAGGAACTTGTGTAGCAATTTCATCAGGAACATTCTGAGTAGGAATTTCATCAGCTGTTGCAGCTGGAATATCTTCAGGAGCAATCACGAGGGGAGTGGACAGACCGGCAGAATCTATTTGAATTTCTTCAGTTGGGGCAGGAGACTGATGAATCTGTGTGAGAGGAGTGGCCATTGGTGAATTTGGGTGAGTTGCTTCCCAAAATTCATCATTGATGACTGGAGTGGTGGATCCAATGTCCACTTCCTCATCCATTTCTTCAACACCGTCCTCTTCAGTAGTGAACTGAGGTTGGGGTGATAACACAAGAGGGGTTGAAGCATTTGCATCCACCTCAATTTCTTCATCAATCTGCTCTGAGGAAGCAGCAGATTGAGTTTCTTCATCGTCCTCACTTGGGATGACATAGTCTTCACCAAATGGGACTATTTCGTAGGCTGGGACTGATGAGATAGGAACAACATCAATTGGTTCATTTGAAGAACTTGGCAAAGTCTTCAACTTCTTGGCAGCTGAGGAATCTGCAGATGGTGATGCTTTCCTTTTCAGAGCAGCTGCCTTTTCTGCAGCTTTGGTCTTTTTCGCTTCTGATGCAGAAGGAAGTGTGCCAGTCTTCACCTTTGAGGATTTTGCTGGGGGAGCATGAGGTGAAGGTGGTGCATTTTCGTCAGGCTCGACTGATGCAGTCACCCTGGCAGTTTCTTTAGGCACAACAGTTTCTTCAGCTGGCCTCTCAATTTCTTCAGGCGCAACATTGGGAGTTGCCCTGGGAATTTCTTCAGCAGCATGAATTTCTTCAGCTGCACTTGCAGTTTCTTCAGCAGGCTGAGCAGAAGTTTTAGCCTGATGAATTTGCGGTTGCGATCGTGCTGCAACCCTTGAGTTGTGGTCCTTGATCACTTTGTCGGCCACGTTGACGAACCTAACGCTGTCACCTTTCCAGTTAGCATAGTACCTGTTAAATTCATCGCTGAGGCCTTTGATGTCCTTTTGGACAGAGACAAGTTGGTCGGGCGTCAGATTGAGAACATTGTTCTTCATGAAGCGCTCTTTCTTGAACTGAGCCTTATTTGCCTTTCTGGCCTTCTCGAACTTCCACTTTTCTTCACTGATGAACACGGTGAGGACATGACTAGGACCAGGTGGAAGCTTTAAGTCATCAATTGGAGTGTTTGGATCGTTGTGCCATATGTCAATGAAGTCAAGCACAGTTTTTGGGTCCAATAGAAGAGGGATTGAAGTGCCCTTGGCTTGAGCCACTCTCTCTTGCTTATTTCTGACAATGGCAGCAAGTTCTCCATCACTAGCTTCATCTTCCTCAGATGCTGAGGGAATATTGAAGACTACTTGCTTCTTGTGAGGACTTGGCCTCCTGCCTCGTCCTGCTGTTGCCTTCACTTTCAACAAAGTGGGACTGCTTGAGGATTGTGCTTGAGCAGATGAAGTTGTAGATGCCCCCGAAGCAATCGAAAAGCCGGCAGTCCTCTGACAAGATGCCAGATGCACTGGTGTTGATGACTTGACAACAGCTGTTGAAGATTTTGCAGCCATTGAGGGCATTGCAGGAGTCCTTGATGATTTTGCCTGAGGCATTTGCTGTGAGGAACTTGGGGCTGAGGACTTTGGTGCTGAGGATTTTGCAGTGGATTTCTTCACCACCGATTTCTTCGGAGCAGGCGCACTAGCAGAGGCAGCCACAGCGGCAGCAGCAGAGTCCACATTGAATTGCCTCACAGCTTCTTTAGAGATCTTTTGAAGCTTCTTCTGATGTTATGCCCATTCTACAGGAAAATCCTCACCTCTCATGAGGCTAGTGGGATCAGCTGCCTGGTTATTTCCCAATGGAGGTCTTCGGCAAGGTGGTTTCAGTGCAAATTTCTTCATGTACTTAGGAGTGACATAGCGATATTCTCTCCATTCCTTCATCCATCTCCTCTCAATCTTTTGGATGCGAATTTTTTTCTTTTCTTTGGTCTCTTTCCCATAGATTTCTTCATCAGGGGTGCAATACTCAGGATAGATATCATCAGGAATCTCAAATGCAGTATTGGATTCAAGTTTCTTTCCTCCTTTCTAAGGTCTTTTACCATCTGCCATTTTCTTCAGCTGAGGATTCTGAACTGTTGAAGTTTCTGACGAAGTATGCAACTTTTCTTCAAGGAACGCTGCAAATGAGTCAAGTTGATGAGAACCTAGAGATTCATCAGCTGGCATTTGTACCTGTGAATAGAGTATAGGTGCGAAGAATTTGAAGAGGTCATATGCGTTCTCAGAAATTTTCGCAGAAAGTATCAAGTTTGAGGAATTTGACCATAGATGCCTTGAAGAATTTCACTAAGTGTTCTTGACTTAGGTTCTAGAGTTGTGCAGATTTGAAGATTCACACAATTGAGGAACCTTGAAGAAAATCATAACTTAGCGAAATAGATCAAGAGAAGGAGTTTGTTTGGTGCTTTAGAGATGGATTGCTGGAGAATAACACCTTTTGAGGATTTTGTGAAAATCATCGGAATCAAAAATGGCAATAAAACTAGTGTTTATTTACCGTAAGCGATGAACATGACGAACAGAGAAGTGAAGTGAAGGAGTTCGTCAGTCCAGATCTCCCACGCCCTAACTCGGGAGAGGGAGACAGCTACAGCGGCGGCGGGGTGAAGACTTCCGCAGCCGATGCGAGTACGACGACGGCGAGGTCGAGGCAGTGAAGCTCTTCCTCTCCGGCGACGATGAGGTTAGCGGCGGCACTAGTTCTGGAGCTCGGGAGAGATGGGAGTGAGGAGTAACCCGAGCAAGTGGAAGGGAGGGGGTATTTATAGCGGCAGTAAAAACCAACTGGTCCGAAGATTTTGGACCAGTATGCCCCTGACCCTTGCCATCCACGCGACATGTGTCACCCACGTACTGTGTAGTGGATATAGTGGGGGATCGTGAGTTATCCAGTCGTGGGAATCGGAATGGTTTGAGCGGCAATCGCCAAAAATTGAGATTCAATATTTTAAAGTTTCATTCGCAAATTCTTCAGCTGACAAGGACTTAGTGAAGACTTTGAACGGGTTTCAAAGTAGAACGCATATGAAGAATTTGTGAATAGACTGGGTTGAGCTTAGCATAGAGGGGAAACGGGTCCGATCACATTCACTTAGATGAAAATCAACTTGAAGAAATAGCTATAAGTGAATGCTGTTGAGGACATTGAAAAACTCAATATATATATAGTCAATGAAGAGGAACTCATGTGAGGAACATCAGTTGAAAAGTTTGAAGAATTTGAAATTTTGAGGAATTTGCAAACTTGAAGAATTTGACAATTTTGAAGAATTTGCAAAATGATGAAAAACTCAAACTTGAAGAATTTCAACTGTTGTTGGTGGAGTTACCCACCGTATAAGAATGATGATTTCAGACACCGTGTACAATTGTCGTAGGGTTCTGAGAATCAAATTCTTCATTAATTTCTTCACACTTAGAGAGTTAGTCTTCATTGATTGAAGAAAAACGTTACTTCGTGTGTTGCACATCAAAGTCATCAATTTTGCATAAGTGTTAGGATGTGTATCCTTTCAAAGAACATTCGAAGATTCTAAGATATTTAGCTCACACCGCAACTTGCAAAATCTCTTCTCATCCAAGGGCTTTGTGAAGATATCAGCCAGTTGTTCTTCAGTCTGCACGTGGTCGAGGAAGATATCGCCCTTCATCACATGGTCACGAAGAAAATGATGACGAATCTGGATGTGCTTGGTCTTTGAGTGCTGAATTAGGTTGTGAGCAAACTTGATGGCACTCTCGTTGTCGCAGTAGAGAGGAACATTCTTCACGTTGATCCCGTAGTCCTTGAGGGTTAGCTTCATCCATAGCAATTGAGCACAGCAAGAACCAGCAGCAATGTACTCAGCTTCAGCAGTAGATAGTGACACGCATTTCTGCTTCTTCGAGGACCAACAGACTAAGGATCGTCCGAGGAAATGACAAGTGCCTGACTTTGACTTGCGGTCCACACGATCACCAGCATAATCAGAATCAGAATATCCAATGAGGTCAAGATCTGAGCCCTTGGGGTACCATAATCCTAGTGTTGGAGTGTGAGCTAGATATCGAAGAATATGTTTCACAGCCTTGTGGTGTGATTCCTTCGGTTTTGCTTGAAATCGGGCACACATGCAAACACTAAGCATAATATCTGGCCTAGATGCACATAGATACAATAAATAACCAATCATGGAGCGGTATACCTTCTGATCGAAATCTTTACCACTTTGGTCAGAGCAGAGTTGAGCCGA
Organism: Elymus sibiricus; assembly: GCA_039707655.1. Lineage (NCBI taxonomy): Eukaryota > Viridiplantae > Streptophyta > Magnoliopsida > Poales > Poaceae > Elymus > Elymus sibiricus. The sequence goes on along the minus strand of CM077669.1, from coordinate 320,270,187 downwards.
TGTGGGCATAGGAATCTTGACGCCTTTGCAATCCTGCATGCCGAATTTCTTCAGGACATCCTTGAGATATTTCTCTTGAGATATAAAGATGCCATTGCGTTGTTGACGAATTTGAAGCCCTAAGAAGAATTTGAGCTCTCCCATCATAGACATTTGATATTCTTCACCCATCATCTAGGAAAATTCGTCACTGTAATGTTTGTCAGTACATCCAAAGATAATATCGTCCACATATATTTGGCACACAAATAATTCATCATCATATGACTTTGTGAAAAGAGTTGGGTCAAGTGAACCGGGTTTGAAGCCTTTCTTCATGAGGAATTCCTTCAGTGTGTCATACCACGCCCGAGGGGCTTGCTTGAGGCCATAGAAAGCCTTGTTGAGTCTGAAGACTTTGTTTGGAAACTTAGGATCTTCAAAACCCGGGGGTTGAGCAACATATACTTCTTCCTCAAGCTTACCATTGAGGAATGCACTTTTCACATCCATTTGATATAAGATGATATTATGATGGTTAGCATAAGCAAGCAATATGCGAATAGCTTCAAGTCTAGCAACAGGTGCAAAAGTTTCATCAAAGTCAATTCCCTCAACCTATGTGTAGCCTTGTGCCACAAGTCGAGCCTTATTCCTCACTACCTGACCAAGTTCATCTTGTTTGTTGCGGTAGATCCACTTGGTACCTATGACATTGTGCTTGCGAGGATCTGGGCGTTTGACGAGTTCCCACACATTGTTGAGCTTGAATTGATGCAATTCCTCTTGCATGGCTTGTATCCACTCAGGCTCCAAGAATGCTTCATCAACTTTGGTGGGCTCTGTGATAGAGACAAAAGCAAAGTGCCCACAAAAGTTAGACAAATGAGAAGCTTTTGAGCGTGTGAGGGGACCTGGTGCATTGATGTCGTCGAGGATTTTCTCAATATGCACTTCATTTGCAAGTCGTGGATGAGCAGGTTGAAGACTTTGTTGAGGCTGAGCATTTTCTTCAGCACCATTGTCTTCAGGTGTATCAGCATGAATCTCTTCAGCGTTGGGTACGACTTCTTCAGAGAGTAGTTGTTCTTCAGTAGGGATCACATCTTCAGTGGCCTTGAACCTAATAGATTCCTCAGGAGGCATTTCATCTAGCACAGGAGGTAGGTGCTCTCTTTGCGAGCCGTTAGTTGCATCGAACCGCACATCTACAATTTCAACAACCTTGTTGTGAGAGGTGTTGAAGACTCTGTAGGTGTGAGAGTCCTTTCCGTAACCAAGCATAAAACCTTCATGTGCTTTCGGTGCAAATTTAGAACTGTGATGAGGATCTCTAATCCAGCATTTAGCACCGAAGACTTTAAAATAACTCACATTGGATTTCTTGTCAGTGAGGAGTTCTTATGAAGTCTTCTTGAGGAATTTTTGAAGATATACCCTGTTGATGATGTGGCAAGCAGTATTGATTGCCTCAGGCCAGAAGCGACGAGGGGTCTTGTATTCATCAAGCATGGTGCGAGCCATCTCAACAAGAGTCATGTTCTTGCGCTCCACAACGCTATTCTGCTGAGGAGTATAAGGGGCAGATAGCTTATGAGTAATACCAAGTTCATCAAGATAGTCATCAAGACCAGTGTTCGTGAACTCAGTCCCATTATCACTCCTGATATGCTTGATTTTGACGCCGAAGTTCGTCGAGGCCCTTGAAGAAAATCGTTTGAAGACATTCTGCACTTCAGATTTGTACAAGATAATGTGCACCCAAGTATAGCGAGAGTAATCATCAACAATGACAAAACCATATAAGCATGGAGTATTTGTTAGTGTGGCATAGTGAGTGGGACCAAAGAGATCCATATGAAGCAATTCAAAAGGACGAGTGGTAGTCATGATGGTCTTGGATGGATGCTTGGATCTGGTCATCTTTCCAGATTCACAAGCCCCACACAAGTGATCCTTGAGGAATTTGACACCCTCAATACCAATGACGTGCTTTTTCTTCACGAGTGTGTGCAAGTTCCTCATGCTAGCATGTCCAAGTCATCGATGCCATAGCCAGCCTTCTGAAGCTTTTGCATGTAGACATGTGGCCGGCTGTGGACCTGTAGAGAAATCAACAATATACAAGTCTCCTCTCCTAAAGCCTTCGAAGACTTTGGATTTGTCTGATTCCATGATGAGAACACACCGATATTTGCCAAAGATGACAACCATATCAAGATCACAAAGCATTGAGACAGACATGAGGTTGAATCCAAGGAATCGACAAGCATCACCTTATCCATGTGTCGATCCTTCGAGATTGCAACCTTACCTAGACCCAATACCTTGCTTTTTTCCTTTGTTAGCGTAGGTGATATGCTTCAGATGAGAGGGAGCCAGTGGGATGTTCATCAATAGGTTCTTGTCACCAGTCATGTGGTTGGTGCATCCACTGTCGAGGACCCACTCAGTTGCTTTGGGAGTTTCATCCTACAGATGAATTAGTAGAGCTTACGACCGCATATGCTTCAGAGTGAAGAATATGACTTCAAATTCATCAGATTGAATTTCATCACATAGTATAGTAAGCAAAGTAATATGAGGACGTGAGAAATGAATGATTCGTTTCTTCATGAATAGCTTGCGTCCCTTCAAGCATTTCCTCAGGTCTCCAGCAAATTCATCAGACGTTCAAGTTCGTCTGGAGACCTGACCCTGCATAAGAGATTAGTTCAATTTCTTCACCACCCACATCTGGAGGGGTGGCAAAGAGTTCATCATTCTGCGAGCTCCATATGAGAAGGGTGGCATAGAAGCAAGTGCACTTCGTTTCACAGGACGGGGGTTAGAGTACTCATATGAATAAGCAGCCAAATTCTTCGAGGACTTATGAACATAATGATTTGAAGAATAGTGAGCATATTCATGACCCTTATATTTTTCCTGCGAAACAGAAGCATTAGCGCGAGAATGATATGGTTTTTTACCATATGAGGAATTTGGTCCATGTGAGGACTTTGGTCCTTGTGAAGACTTTGGTCCAACTGAAGAATTTGATCTGGGGTTCCTGTTCTTCACTGGTGATGTCATGAGGACATTCACTTGAAGACTTTGGAAGCATCACTTGGGAACCCAGATTTTCTTCAGAGGGGGACCATTCCTGCAGTTAGTTCCAACATATCTAGCAAATACTTCACCATTCTGATTTTTGAACAATTTATAGTTGGAGTCAATTGACTCATCAGAGGAATATGAAGATTCACAAGTAAAACCAGATAAAGTGGATGGATCTATTGGAGGTCCTTTTGCAGCAACCCATGAGGTTTTGGGATACTGCTCAGGTTTCCAGTAAGATCCATCAGCATTGAGTTTCCTCTCAAATGCAATACCCTCTTTCCTAGGGTTCCGGTTCAGAATCTGCTTTTTGAGCACATCGCAAAGGGTTTGATGCCCTTTGAGACTTTTGTATATGCCTGTCACATAAAATTCCTTCAACCCTGCATTTTCATCAGTGATACTTGTGGTATCCTCAGATGAGGAATTTGTGACCACGGAAATAGTTGAAGAATTTGCAGCAATAGAAGCATTTGAACTTTCAGGTAAAGAATGAGCAGTTTCACGTTCGATGCATTTCAAACAAGGTGGAATGAAATCTTCCTGAGCGGTACTGGTCTGTTGAGCAAGCAATGAGTCATTTTCCCGTTGAAGATCTTCATGAGACACCCTTAGTTTCTCAAGATCTTGCTTTCTTTGAAGAAATTCATAAGAAAGCTTCTCATGATCGACTAAGAGAGCCTCATGACGACTTTGAAGGTTATTATACTTGGACTGAAGGCTTTGAAGGTCCTTAGTCAAAGTTTGAGTATGATCCACTTCCTCATTCAACAGGTCATCGCTTTTGTCTAGCTGTTTTTGAAGCTTTTCAATGACACTTTGTTCTTTAGTAGCAATATTAGCAAGTTTGGAATAGCTAGGTTTCATGTAATCCTCAAATTCACCATCACTTGATTCAGAGGAGGAATGGTATGAGAGTACCTTTGATCCTTTTGCCATCAGACACATAGATGAGGAAGATGAAGTTGGATTAGTCTTCCGAGTTTTGAGGAAGTTCTTGTATTCGATGAACCTGGGATCTTGACGAGTGCGATAGCCTTCATGAACATCAAAGAGCCTGTCCCAGATGAGCTTTGCATTTTGAAGATGGTAGATGCTTTTGAACATGACCTTTGACAAGCTAGAGCAGATGATGTTCTTTGCCTGGGTGTCCAGCTGTGTGTACTTAAGAATGTCATCAGCATTTTCCATCTTGCAGAGATCTGTCAATCCAAGCTCAGTAATAGTCCATAGCTCGCTGTTCTTCGATATGAGGTGCTTCCGCATGAGGACTTTCCATTTGGGATAGTCAGATCCATTAAAGACAGGACATACTGTGGTTGCCTGGGCACTACTTGCCATGAAGCAATAGGTGGGAGCATAGTCATCATTGCTGACGTCAGAGTCATTGGAGTTGCCATTTTCCTCATAGTTGAAGATGGACTTGCTGACGAAAGCAGTAGCGAGAGCTATCCTCATCGTTGAAGATGGACTTGCTGACGAAAGCAGTAGCGAGAGCTAGGCTCGCCACGCCAGAGTCCGACTCCTCCTCAGATTCTTCCTCTTCCTCATATTCTTCAGATCTTCTTCAGAATCCATTTCCTTGCCAATAAGTGCCCGAGCCTTCCTTAAGTTGTTCTTCTTGTGCGATGCGGACTTTGAAGATGAGGACTTTGCAGATGAGGACTTTGAAGATTTCTTCTTTCTCTTCAAGTCATCAGAACTGTCATCCTTGTATTTCTTCTTTCTTGACTCTTTTTCCAGAGAGGACCGTCAGAGATAAAGTGACCAGATTTCTTGCATTTGTGGCAAGTTCTCTTCTTGTAGTCGCTTGATGAAGAATCTGATTTCTTCATGCCACTTTTTGATAATTTCCAAACCGACCTCTCCTTGAGAACTTCTGGAATTTCCTCACGAGCATTGCTAGCTCCTAACTCAGTTCTTCAGGATCACCAAGGCTACTATCAGATTCTTCGTCTTCAGATGAGGAAATTGCCTTGGCCTTCAAAGCACAAGATCTTCCATAACTTGGCCCGTAGAGGTCTCTCTTCTCAGCTTGTTGGAATTCATGAGTATTGAGTCTCTCAAGAATATCAGCAGGATCTACTGACTTGTAGTCTCCACGTTCTTGGATCATCAAAGCAAGTGTATCAAATGAGGAATCAAGAGATCTCAACAGTTTCTTCACCACCTCATGGTTGGCGATGTCAGTAGCACCAACAGCCTGAAGCTCATTGGAGATATCAGTGAGGCGATCAAAAGTTTGCTGAACATTTTCGTTGTCGAGTCTTTTGAAGCGGTTGAAGAGATTGCGAAGAACATCAACTCGAGAGTCACGTTGAGTTGAAATGCCTTCATTGACTTTGGACAGCCTATCCCAGATAAGCTTAGCAGTCTCCAAAGCACTCACTCTGCCATACTGTCCCTTGCTCAGATGGCCACATATGATATTCTTCGCTTGAGAGTCGAGTTGCTTGAATCTCTTCACATCAGCAGCGTTGATAGTGGGAGTGACAAAGGGAACACCATTTTCCACAACATACCAGAGATCGTTGTCAATTGCCTTGAGATGCATGCACATCTTGTTCTTCCAGTAGGGGTAGTCCATCCCATCGAAGGTAGGACACCCAGCTAAGACCTTTATCATGCCTGCAGTCGACATAACTAAAACTCCAGGTGGTTAAACCGAAATCACAGAGAACAAGGGAGTACCTTGCTCTGATACCAATTGAAAGTGCGTTATATCGACTAGAGGGGGGGTGAATAGGCGATTTTTACAAATTCGTCACTTGAGGAAATACTAGTTGAGGAATTCGCTAAGTGACGAACTACTCGCAACGGAATAAGTACTCAAGTGCATGCGAAACATAGCAGTAGCATAGTCATCATGATGAAATGAAACATACACAGAGCATGAGTAGCGTGAACAGGATAAGGAGGCAGAAGATAAAGTGACTGAAGAATTTGAGGTGAGGAAATTGAGAAAGTCTTCAGTTAAATTCTTCAAACAGTAACGATCAATTTCATCAACAAGAATACGTGGAAATGAAAGGGTTGAGGAAATGGAACCAGGTAGCTCGATGAAGACAATGGTTTGATGACCCAGTTCCATCTGCTGTGACAGTCGTACGTCTCGTTTGGAGCGGACTGGTATTTAAACCAGAGGACACACAGTCCCAGGACACACAGTCCTTACTGTATTCTCCTTGAGCTAAGGTCACACAGACCTCGCCCAACACTCGTGGTAAGTCTTCAGGGTAGACTTCCAAAACCCTCACAAACTGGTCACCCGGCGATCCACCATTGACTGCTGGATGCTCTAGACCACGGTCACCCGGCGATCCCCAATTGACTGCAGGATGCACTAGACCATGACGCCTAACCGTCTGGAAGATACACAGTCTTCAAAGGTAAAAAGCGTCGGTTCCACAGATGAACAATTTCTTCAGTGATGCTCAATCACTATGGGTTTGGGTTTTTGGGGTTTTTCCTCGCTGATGATTTTTGCTCAAAGTCCTCGAGGAATGGGATGCTCTCAAATGACAAGTGTCAAGTTCTCTCTCGGAGCAGCCAACCAGCTAGTGGTTGTGGGGGGGCGGCTATTTATAGCCAGGATGCAACCCGACATGATAAGACATAAATGCCCCCCAATGATATGACCATTAGGTGGATAGAATATCTGGACAGCTGGCGCAAAGCACATCAACGGTCGGAATTTGAACTGTCAAATTCCTCAGAGCTTATCATATTCCTCACTTGTAGGCAATTCGCACTGGCGAAATCCTAACTCCTTAGTCAGACCAATTTCCTCAGAGACCAGAAGAACATCATCTCTGTCTCTGAAGAACTTGACTGAACTGTAAGAGATTTCCAAAGGCTTCACTCGAAGGATTGGGTTATGTTGATGCTTTTTGAGTTGAGCATCAGATGGAAAATTTTCCTTAGTATTACCTCGGCCCCCTTTAACAGTACGGTGTTTCCTATGACTCAAAGAAAGGAAATGAAACAATAAAAACTAAAGTTTTCATGCTTCATGGTCCTCGTTCATATCTTCAAGGTCACACCATCTTCTATATTTTCAAAGTCTTCAGGGAATACCAAAGTCTTCAGCAAAGTCTTCACAAAGTCTTCACCAAAGTCTTCAGTTGAAGACATTCATTTTTAGGGGTCGATATTCTTCGAATATACCAAATTCCTCATCGACTTATAGAGCCTGTGTACACTCACAAACATATTATTCCCTTAACCTATAAGTCTTCAATACACCAAAATCACTAAGGGGCACTAGATGCACTTACATATTTCAAGTGGCTTCATGTTCTAATGATGTTATCAAGATCCTGCAGAAAGCGTTCTTACTATTTTCAGTGCAATGCAATTGATGATATTCCTTTGCAAATTCTTTCAAGCCATTTGATTCAGCTTATTTATATCATCTTGTCAATGGTGTGCTGATAATCTTGTCCATCTTCAGGATGGCGCCAGCAACTCGTGGGAATCAGGGTCGTGATGGAGAGCAGTCTGATCCTCCACCACCCCACCTCCTACTCCAGAAGCTTGGCAAGCTATGATGGCCGCAACCAATGCCAACACTCAGATGTTGCTCTGGTTGCTGCAGGAAAGAGAGCAGGGACATCAAGGTCATCAAGGGAATTTTCATAATCAGCCGCAGTTTGCAACTCTGAACGAGTTCCTCGCAAATCAACCCAAGCCCTTCACCTGTTGTGAGCAGCCTCTCGGTGTAGATGATTGGCTCCATGACATGAACAAGCATTTTGAGTGCAACAATGTCAGGTCAGATGACTATGTCAAGTTTGCAACTTTCCAGCTTAAGGGTCAGGCAGCAGATTGGTGGCAACAGTACAAGGATTCCAGAGGTGATCGTGCAATTAGCTGGGATGATTTCTGTCATGACTTCAGAGCTCATCATATCCCGACGAGCTTTGTCGAGGAGATGCGTGAGAAGTTCAGGAATTTAAAGCAAGGAAGCAAGTCTGTCTATCAGTATAACATCGAGTTCTAGAATCTGGCCCGCTATGCTAAGCAAGATGTTCCCAATGAGAAGTCCAAGATTTATCAGTTCAGAGGTGGTCTCAAGGATGAACTTCAGTCGGGTCTGGTCCTGCACGAGCCTCGTGAGTTTGATCAGTTCTACAACATGGCCCTAAAGTTCGAGGGAGCTCAGCTCAGGTTGGAGAACTCAAGGAAGCGATTCAGGGACTCCAACTCTTGTTCCGTCCGCTCTCAGAGATTACGTGTCACAAGTGTGATCAGAAGGGCCACTACTCCAACAAGTGCACCAACCAGCGGCATTTTCTGCCTCCTCCTCCTATCAGGCCCCCAGGCAGTGCTATGGTGAAGCACAATCCCAAGTATGCAAGAGTGAACAGTGTGAATGCAGCTGAAGTGGAGGATTCTTCTCAAGTGATAATGGGTAATCTCTCGGTTAATTCTATTCCTGCAAAAGTTTTGTTTGACACTGGTGCATCGCATTCATTCATATCAAAGCCTTTTGTCTCCCAGCATGAGTTCTTCTGTGAAGAGTTGCCTAGGTCGTTAACGGTGGTTTCACCGGGCATTCAAATGAATTCTCGCTATATGGTTCCGGATGTTTCTATCAAGATGGGCAATTATTCTTTTGTGGCCTCTCCAATTGTGCTCGGCAATTCCGATATTGATCTTATTCTTGGCATGGATTTTCTGGCGATGAACAAGGCTTATGTTGATTGCAAAGCTAAAGAAGTCCAATTGACTCATCCTTCTGAAGATGTGATCATTTTCGCTGCTCGCGATGACACGATTCGTCTATTTTCTCTCAATGAGAAGGGTGAAATTTCTGCCATTTCTCAAATCCCTGTCGTTTCTGAGTATGAAGATGTCTTTCCAGAAGAGTTGCCAGGAATGCCTCCTCACAGGCCAGTTGAGTTTGTGATTGAACTCGAGCCTGGAGCTGAACCGGTGTGCAAGCGTCCTTATAAGCTTGGCCCCGAAGAGCTGAAAGAATTGAAGAAGCAGCTAGATGAACAAGAGAGTCTGGGTTTGATCAGACCAAGTTCTTCACCTTGGGGTTGTGGTGTTCTGTTTGTCAAGAAGAAGGATGGCACGGACCGACTATGCATCGATTACCGTCCATTGAATAAGAAGACAATCAGGAACAAGTATCCACTTCCCAACATCAATGAGTTGTTTGAGCAATTGAAAGGTGCCAAGGTTTTCTCGAAGTTAGATCTTTGTATGGGCTATTATCAAATCTGTATTCGTGAAGAAGATATTCCAAAGACTTCTTTCAGGACTTTGGTCTAGCAAATGCGCCTTCGACTTTCTCCAGAATGATGAACTTCATATTCTCTCCTTTCAAGAATGAGTTCGTCTTGGTGTATTTGGATGACATTCTTGTTTTCTCGGAGACCGAAGGAGAGCATGCAGAGCATCTCTGGCTTGTTCTTAACAAGCTAAGAGAGCATCAGTTCTATGCTAAGTTCTCCAAGTGTGAGTTTTGGCTCAATGAAGTGGTGTACCTTGGGCATGTCATCTCTGCCGAGGGCATTAAAGTGCACCCTGAGAAAGTTGAGGCAATTGTGAAGTGGGAGCCTCCTCAGAATGTCAAGCAGCTTCGAAGCTTCCTCGGGCTTGCAAGTTACTGCAGAAGATTCGTGGAGAACTTCTCTCAAATTGCTAAGCCTCTGTCTAACCTCCTTCAGAAGAGTGTCAAGTATGTGTGGACTCCTGAGTGTAATGTGGCGTTCAATACACTCAAGGAAAAGCTGACTTCGGCTCCAGTTCTCACTCCTCCAGATGAATCCAAGCCTTTCCAAGTGTTCTGTGATGCTTCCCTCCTAGGTCTTGGTGGTGTTCTTATGCAAGATAAAAAGGTTGTGGCTTATACCTCGCGGCAGCTGAAGCCTAGCGAGAAGAACTACCCTACTCAAGATCTTGAGTTGGCGGCAGTTGTTCATGCTCTGATGACTTGGAGACATCTATTGTTGGGAAGACCAGTTGAGGAGTTCACCGACCACAAGAGCCTGAAGTACATTTTCACTCAACCCAATCTCAATCTTCGACAAACACGTTGGGTGGAAATGATCGAGGAGTACAATCCAAGCATTGAGTATACTCCTGGAAAAGCAAATGTCATTGCAGACGCGCTGAGCAGAAAGGCGTACTGCAACAGTCTCATTCTCAAGCCTCTCCAACCCGAGCTTTGCGAAGCCTTCCGCATGCTCAATCTCCAAGTTGTTCCTCAAGGATTTCTAGTCAATCTCCAAGTCTCTCCGACTCTAGAAGATCAGATTCACCAAGCCCAGCTTCTTGATGCTATGGTGAAGAAAGTGTAGAAAGGTGTGGCCAAGAGCATTCCAAAGTATAAGTGCTTCCGTGTTGATGACAAAGATACCCTGTTCTTCGAGGACCGTCTGGTGGTTCCAAAAGGTGATCTCAAGAAGGTTATCATGGATGAAGCACATAATTCCCTCCTCTCAATTCATCTAGGAAGTTCCAAAATATATTAGGACCTCAAGCAAACCTTCTGGTGGACTCGTATGAAACGTGAGATTGCTCAGTTTGTGAACGAGGGTGATGTTTGTCGCAGAGTGAAGGCGGAACATCAACGTCCAGCAGGCCTCCTTCAGCCTTTGCCCATCCCAGAGTGGAAATTCGATCATGTGGAAATGGATTTCGTCACTGGGTTTCCTAAGTTCAAGAGAGGAAACGATGCCATCTTCGTGGTCATCGACAAGCTCACCAAAGTTACCCACTTCCTTCCGGTCAAAGAATCTATCTTGGCAGCGCAGCTAGCAGAGTTGTACACGTCAAGGATAGTTTCTTTGCACGGTATTACTCAGCTCATATCCTCAGATCGTGGAAGCATCTTCACTTCCAAGTTTTGGGATTCCTTCCAGACAGCAATGGGGACCAATCTCCGTTTCAGTACAGCTTTCCATCCTCAGACTAGTGGTCAAGTTGAGAGAGTCAATCAAATCCTCGAAGATATGCTCAGAGCTTGTGTGATTTCTTTTGGCATGAAGTGGGAAGATTGTCTCCCGTTTGCTGAGTTCTCATACAACAATAGCTTCCAAGCAAGTTCCGGCAAGGCTCCTTTCGAGATTCTCTACGACAGGAAATGCTGCACCCCGCTCAATTGGTCTGAAACTGGTGAGCATCAAATCCTTGGAAATGACATGATCACTGAAGCAGAAGAAATGTGCCGTGTCATTCATGAAAATCTCAAAGCATCTCAATCCCGTTAGAAGAGTTATTATGATAGCAAGCATCATGACATGACTTTTCAGATCGATGATTTTGACTATCTCCGAGTGTCTCCCATGAAGGGCACTCAACGCTTTGGCATCAAAGGAAAGCTCGCTCCACGCTTTGTGGGTACTTTCAAGATTGTGGGCAAGAGGGGTGACCTTGCCTACCAACTCGAGCTTCCTCCCAATTTCTCAAATGTGCATGATGTGTTTCACGTCTCACAGCTCCGGAAGTGTTTCAAGACTCCAGAGCGTACCATTGACCTCCAAGACATTGATCTCCAAGTAGACCTATCTTATCATGAGCATCCAGTTGCTATCCTTGAAGAGACTGAGCGTAAGACTCGCAACAAATCAATCAAGTTTCTAAAGGTGAAGTGGTCACGTCACTCCGACAAAGAAGCCACTTGGGAACGAGAGGACCATCTCCATTCCGAATTTCCCGAATTCTTCCGTTCCTAGATCTCGGGACGAGATCCTCATGTAGTGGGGGAGAGTTGTAATAGCCCAAGTGCATCCATTGCCATTTGTAATATATATCTCATGTGAACCATCCATGTTTTTTCCATATGTGGTTTGAATATTAATATTTTTGCTCATGTCATTTCTTGCATCATGGCATCATAGCATCATTCATGTCTTGCACCATGCTTGCTTATGTGGTGTTGTGGTTGTGAGTGTGTGTGTTGTGGTGTGGGGTGCAAACTAGTCTTGAAAACCCCCCACAATTTCTCAAAAGCCATAACCACCTCTCCTATTTCAAATAAATGCTATAAGTGATGAATTTACTTGCTTGTTCACCTCTTTAAAAATGTTGCTCCACTTCTAAATAATCTGTTTAGAAATGTTAGCCATCTCTCAAATTTGTTAAAGGGTTTGGTCTTTTGGATCTTTGCAAAAACAGAGTGTAATTTAAAATATGTGATTTAAATTATTTGCTCTAAAAATACCAAATTCATTTTTATAAAATGGTGCATGATTTTGTGTTTGCAAAATATATTTTAGCTCCCCCCAATTTCTCTTTCAACTCCCTGGACCTTTTCTTCTTCTCTGAGTTTATTTATTAAATAGAGGGTTGTTGTTGTTTTTCTGAGAGAGAGAGAGAGGGAAGTGTTGAGGCCCAGAACCGCAGCCCACCTGGGCCTCGAACCCTCCTGGCCCAGCAGAGCTAGCGGCTACCTACTCCGTCTCCCTCCGTCAGACTGCAAAGAGAAGAGCGACAGCTCGGCGCCGTGAGCCCCTCACGGACGCCGAGGCCGTCCCATCAGCTTGCGCCTTTATAAGCTTCGGCGTCCGAGCCCCCTCCTAGGGTTTCCCTTCTCCCGATCGCCGCAGCCACTTTCCTCCTTCCCCTCCCTCATTTTCTTCCTGGTAGCTCGAGAGTTAGAGAGAAGTTCAGAGAGGAGCGAGAAGAAGCAGAGGAGCGCCGACCTTCCCCGTCGACGTCAGGACCTCCGGTGGCATCCTCCGCTCTGTCCAGGATGTCGGGGAGGTCCCTGGTGCCGCCCGCGTCCGATTCCCGGCTCTAGGAGGCGGAGAGGTCCTCCACGCCGTCGGCTTCGTCAGCGTCTTCCTCGCGGACCCAGAGCACCGGCGCCACGACAACAGGCTTCTCCGACCTCTCCTTCGCCTCCCCGTATGCGTCTCCGTGTCCTAAGGAACCCCAGTGAGCAGTCCTCCCATAGCCCCTCTCCGTTTTGCTCTGATGCGTAACTGTCGCTATCGATCTATTGCGCCCGAGTCGAGCTCGCCATGGACGTCCATGGCAGCAGTTGCCCGTGTCCGCATGTTCTCCTCGTGCAAGCTCGCGCCTTTGCCCGCTCGCAGCGCAGCCTCTTCGTCCCCACATCCCGCGCGCGCTAGTAGTAGCCCCGCAGCGCCCAGCTCCGCAGCGACCTCGCCATGGCCGGGACGAGCTCAAGCTCGATCTCAAGCCCCTAGTTTCGGTCCTCCTCGCCGCGAAGCGAGGGAGGGAATGGATTCCCCCGCCAAATCCGCACCCCCACCGGTAGTCATATTCTCCGGTGATCGCTGCCGTTGCCGCCGGCGTTGTCGTTGACTTCCTCTCCAGTCTGTCTGTAGTTGGGAACCTGACCTGCCCGTGGGGCTGGTTCTTTTAGAATGATGCCCCTGCTCTGTCAAGATTCCCCCCGCCTAGCCCAGTGGTCGAGGGCCAGCTCCTCCACGGGGGAGACCCGGGTTCGAATCCCGTCGGCGCCCCTTTTTCTGTTTGTTTTTCGGACCTGACAATGGGCCCCTGGTCCCACTTGTCAACCCCTCAAGGGCCCTGGTGTGTATGCCGGTGGGCCCTGATTTTTTTTAATATTTTGTTTCCTTTTTTTCCCTATTTGAGTTAATTCCATTTAAGGAATATTCCTGTTTGTTTTTATTCCTAATCTGTCTATTCCTAGGACATGCCAAATCTGACATATGAGTGGCTATAAGAGCATAGGTGATTTTGTGGATGCCATGTTGTGAGTTTTATCTATAGCAAGATAGGCATGTGGCATATGGTTTTGGGGTAGAAAAATTCAGTGAATCCAATGGTGTGGTTAGTTTTGTCATTTGGACATGTTTGCAAAAATGTCATTTTGTGATATTGTGCTATTTTGTCTTTTTCACATGAATTAATTCTTGCACTATATGGAAAACTTGTCAACATGAAATATGCTCATTTGTGTATGTGCTAGCCCCTGGTATTTTTGCATGCCATGATAGATCATCATATGGGTGCAAATCTTGATGTTAACATGCCACTAAAAATCCGTTTTCACATGCCCAAAATATTCGAAGTGTTGGAAATCTGTTATTTTGTTGCCATGTTATCTAGATGGTTCCCATGCATATATTGTTCCTTTGGAGTTGGTAACATGGCATGAATTGTTGTACTTGTCATCCTCTGTAGATGTGTGCCAAGATCTTGTGTATTAGGCTAATGCATCTTATACAAAACTTGCTGTCAACATGCCATTCTGTTAACAAGTGCCAAGTTTGCCTCTTGTAAATTTCACAAAGTCTGTGAATCTGATATTTTCAATATGTCATATTGTGAGGATGGTTGCCATTGATACATGCATATTTTGATGTTGCCATAAAGTAATAAATTGAAGTACATGTTACCCTCTATCACCCTGTTAATTTTCATGCCTTGAAAGTTCATGTAGCATATATAAAAGTTGCTGTCAAGATGCTATCATGTTAACTCAGATTCTGTAAAACTGGTATTTTCACTAAGTTCCTAAAAACTGATTCAACAAGCCATCTTGTGAGCTTCATTGTTATTGATCCATGCTTCCTTTCATGTCGTTATAGATAGATGAATTGTTGTGCATGCTGTATAATTCATGTCCATGCCTTGGTTGTGATTTGAAACTTGCTGTAGCTCTGGTTATGTGTGTTACAAGATGACATGTTGCTGTTTGTGGACAAATTGTGTGTTTGAATGTTTTGTGACTTGTGGGAGCTATACTCCATTGTTTTGCTTGATCTTTAGCTCTATTATTGCTAGATTTTCATTTCCTATCCAGTGGAATCCTTGGAATACCAAGGAATAGCCCATGGCCTCCCTCATCTTGTGTTTTGTCTCCGTTAACGTTCGTACCTTGGAGTGAGTGTACCGTGAGCTATGTTACTCCGTTTGCAATGTTCTACATATGCATTTGCATCGATTTTGCATGAAGAATTCATATTTTACATGATCATGCATGTTCAAATAACTAAACTTGAGGTTCTGTCCAGAATCCTAAAGAACTTAATAATTGCATGAGAAACATGACTAGCATAGGGTTGCCATGTTAAATACATCAACTTGGTCATGCATCATCTAGTTTGTGCATTGCACCTTGTTGGTATGTTTATTTGGTGCTGTTTCTCTTTGGGTAGACGCGAGTGTTGAGCCTAAGTACGAGGATCCAGGAGAGTACAACTACGAGGACCCAGCCTTTTGTCCCTCTGAAGACCCAGCAGGCAAGATGATCATACACAGATCCCGACACTTTTTTTGCCTTGCTAGATGTCTCGCTTTTATCATTATGTTTCGTTACCTACCACTTAATCTGTCAGCCTCCTAAATTGCCATGAAAGCCTCTAACCCCTCCACCACCTAGCAAAACCTTGATTGGCTATGTTACCGCTGCTCAGCCCTTATCTTATAGCGTTGCTAGTTGTAGGTGCAAGCTTTCCATGTGTCAACATGGATATTTTGGGGATATCACTCTATTTATTGTTATTAAATTTAATGCACATATATATCTGGCACCGGTGGAAGGCTTGGCCTTTTGCCCGGTGTTTTGTTCTGCTTTTGCCGCACTAGGTTCAGAGTACCGGTGTTATATTCCATATTTTCCGCTCCTAACACGGTCGGGGTTGTTATGGGGACCCCCTTGACCATTCGTTTTAGATTAAAACTTGTCTGGCAAGACCCAACATTGGTACTACATTTGCTAAACAACTTAATAAAATTGCATAGGGCATAGCTACCCCGTGGATAATTAATCAACCCCCGGGCCAGTGCTCCTCATGAGTGTTGGTCCAACCTGTCAACCGCCGGTGGCCGCCAGGGGCAACTCTGTGATTGGCCTACCAGAAGTTTGGAAAATCCGTCGTGTCCTGAGAACGAGATACGCGGCTCCTATCGGGTTTGTCGACACGTCAGGCGGTCTTGCTGGACTTGTTTTACCTTTCTCGAATATCTTGCGTGAGGAATTCTGATTTTTCTTCGGGCTATCTCGAGGTTGTGGGTTTCCAGTGGAATTGCCTAGGAAATCACGGGATTCGTGGTCAAGGTTTTTCCCGCGGCGTCTGGTTAGTTTGTGATGGATGAGTTGGAGCACCCCTGCAGGGTTAAATCTTTTGGAAAGCCGTGCCCGCGGTTATGTGGCAACTTGGAAATTTGTTTAACACCCGGTAATAGTTAACTTGAAGTAAACTCAAACAAAATACACCAACCGTGTGCGTAACCGTGACTGTCTCTGCTCGTGAACATGAACCGAGAGAGAACACGGTGGGGTTATGATTGACGTAAGTAGGTGTTCAGGATCACTTAGTGATCATGCTAGTTCACGTCCGTCTTACATAGGCCACCATATTACATTCATGTTCTTGTAAGTTAGCCACCAAGTACATGCTTAGCGCTTGCTGCAGCCTCACCACTTAACCAATTCCTCACCTAATGGCTTACATAGTTTCGGTACCCGGGTTATGAGATTGTCGAGTCCTTGTGGCTCACAGATTACAACAATACAGGTACATGTGTTGACGAGTACGTGCTAGATGACTTGTCGCAGCTCCAGTGGGAGTATGATGAAGAACGTAGGCATATGTATGTTACGTATCCAGATGAGTAGGGAGCTTCGTGGTGGTGATCCTGGGATAGCAAGGAAGTTTATCATTGCTTCTTTTTTGTTTGATTTCATCCGTAGCCGGACCCTGTCTTCTGAATGATGTATGAATAATTTGTGTGAACTTGTAAGATAGCTTGTGGCGAGTGTAAGCCAACTCATATACTCATCTCTTCCTACATGTATGCAATGTTTACTGTACTTGCGAAATGACTAGATGCGCTTCTATCCCCATCGAGGCCCTCGTGCCTTAATAGGGATAGGACCGCATCTTGGGCGTTACACTATGGGTCCGTAGTTTGTACCTACATGGCTATCTCTCTCTCTCTCTATGTTCTTCAATGTCAAGATAATCATGATTCCCGTGGTTATCTATCTTATGTAGTCAATCTTGGCGGTGTGTTTGTTGGGATCCAATGAATTGTGGGTTTATGTTAAGATTATTCATGAAAAGATATTGAATACTTCCTGGTATTTTATTTGAATGATTGTTATAGATTCATAATGCTCTCCGATCTATCAGTTTGGTTTGGCCAATTAGATTGATTTATCTTCAAGTGGGAGTGGTGCGGTGTAGTGGGTTCAATCTTGCGGTGCTCAATCCCAGTAATAGAAAGGGACATGACACGTACTGTATTGTATTGTATTGTATTGCTGCCACTAAGGGTAAAACGATGGGGTTTATTCATATTAATTGGATTTACGTTGTCTACATCATGCCATCATCCTCCAAGCATTACTCCATTTTTACTTAATACTCTAGAGGCATGCTGGATAGCGGTCGATGGGTGGAGTGATAGTAGTAGATGCAGGCAGGAGTCGTTCTACTTGTTTATGAATGTTATGCCTATATACATGATCATTGCCGTGAATAAATATTGCATAAATATACGCTTTTCTATTAATTGCCCAACAGTAATTTTTTTACCCACCGTATGCCTTCTTCGAGAGAGAAGCCTCTTGCGAACAATATGGCCCTCAGGTCTCCTAACAAATATATTTACAAAAACTCTAAATACCTTGCTATGATTATTTACTTTATTTTTATTTACAATTTATATTTATCAAATTATCTATCTAGCACTACTTATCGCTTGCAAGTAACGAGTTCTAGGGGATTGACAACCCTCTTGCCCGTGTTGGGTGCAAGTGTTTGCTCTTTTGTGCGTTGGCGCTGAAGATGGGAATTTGCATGGTTCTCCTATTGGTTCGATAACCTTGGTTCTCACTAAGGGAAATACTTACCTTTGCTTTGCTGCATAACCCCCTCCTCTTCGGGGAAAATCGCAGCGCAGTTTACAAGTATCACCCACCGTGCAACCGCTCACCGATGGGCCCTCCGCTGGGGTCCCACGCGTGAGTAACTACGCACACAACCAATGACCAAGCTATCGCTGACATGGTGTCCTACGCATCAGTGAGACCACCCACCTACCACCACATGCCCACCGACAGACGGGTCCTACAAGTCAGTATATGCACCCACTATCTACAACTGCACAACCGCTGACAGGGGTGTCCCACGAGTCAGTAACCGCGCCAAGTAACGGTCAAAGGCTTTGACTCAACGGCAGACCCTAGTTTGGGCTTTTGAGAGGGTGGGTCACGCGGTGGAGGGGAAAAGTGAGGGCTGAAAAAGAGCGGGGGCAAAACTGGGGAGAACTAAGCAAGGAGGGGCACAGAAATAGAAATCCCTACAAATTTTGCTACAGTGCGAGAAGAAATTGAGCCTCCAACCCCAAGCCACCACCGAGCAACGTTGGAGATGTCTATGTCGTTGAGCCTGTAGACACAGATGCATGACCCAACACTACTACAGGAAGGTCCAAAGATGACAAAGCAATCAGAGACCCTTCGACGAAACTGTGTGCGATGCATGAATCGCAAACGATATAGTTCAAGCTCCGTCGCTAATGACACGAACTGTGTGCGATGGTGGATCCATCAAATACGATTCAGAAAATAGTTACGTGTGCGATCTACGACAGATAGTTTGTTCTTATGAACTGTTTGTGATTAGCGAAGATAACAAAAATGGTTATCAAAACTACATACGTGTGCGAAGTACGACATACAGTTCACTCGGATAAACTGTTTGCGCTGATCCAGCACAACACAAACGGGTTAGCATAAGAAGGTGTGTGTGTGTTGTTCGCAGATAGTTAGTGTATTTTAATTGCGCGCGATTGATGAAATCATTACCTACGCTATGTAGGGAAGTGTCGTTTGCCCGTATTAATAATGCAGACGTTTTATTATTATTACCCGTCTGCCAGCGCATCACCCCTTCTTCCTCTCTCACGTCTTGTCACCGCGTTTTCGCCCGAAGATTCTAGTACTGCATGCTTCGGCACCGCACAGGCGTTCCTTTTGGCCACGTTCCCGCGCACAACCGCGTATGTTCCCGCGCAAGCTTCCACATCGGTTTCCCGCCAGAAGCGGATGAGCATAAAAGCCGGCGCGCGACACACGCGGATGCACACCTAGTGCAGCCTAGGCCGTCTACCAAGCATGCCAACCAGACCAAGCGCCGCCTCTGCCATCAACCTCCGCGACGACGAAAACAATCCGGTATAGGAGGAATGCCCTGTCGAGGCCGATGGCGTGCCCGGCCACGCGCCGGACAACGATGTGCTGCGCGTCATCGCAAGGGTTGAGCAGACCCTTGGTGCGGGGCGCGACAGCGCCACTGAGCAACATAGCCGCCTCGCCACCGAGAGGCTGCAGTGTGCTGCACAAGAAGATCATCGGTGGTGCTCAGTAGAGAAAAACATGCGCATCCGCGCCGAGAGGGAAGGCGCCCAGCACAACAAGACCGATGAAGGGGCGCAGAGCGAGAGGCGCGACGCGCGGCAGAGCAAGAGCGGTCCCATCCCCGCTGGCCTACTGTCCCACCCGATATGAGGACGTTGCAGTTGTGTCCACGGCATGTCAGTAGCCCGATTTCTCACCAAGAATGGGCAGCGGCCGTCTGCTCGGTACTTGCACTAGAGCCCGGCCGCACTGTACTTGCATCGGACGCCTGCCGCGCCGTTCGCATTGGTCGTGCCATTTGCCTTGTCCGCGGTCCCCTCGATGTCGACGCGCTGGTCGGTAGGCTCTAGTGACTCCTTGGCCCAGGTGTCCAACGGCGAGCAGTAGAAGAAAATGGCCGTCGCATCCTCGAGATGGTTATCTCTGACGAAATAGCCAGCTTGGAGCTCGAGATCGCGCTCCAGTTGTACCGCGAGCGTGTAAACCGCATGGACGAACGCCTAATCGAGTTCAGGTAGAGCCAAGAGCTTTCGTAGGTTAGTGTGGTAGTCATGGACACGTTTTATTTTGTTGAATCGTTTTGAGGTCGATCCCAATGTGTGGACAACAATCGTAATATTGATATGTTTCGATGTGTGAATGATTTATGTTCTATTGTTATGTTTCATTATGTGTAACAGCTAGAGTCTAGAGATAGAAAATCAGTACGAAAACATATATAAATGTGAAGCTAATAATATATATTAAATGTTCAATAGCTCATTGCAGACTTGATACATACATATATGCGATGATAGTACTTAACTAATACGTACAATGAATAAAAACTAAACTAATAATAACCCCTCCTTGAGCGGGGAGCAGTAAAGTGGCAGCCTCTCGCCAGCAGTTCCCTGGTGCATGGTGGCTTCCCAACGCGGAGGGAGTTCGCCACCTCCTCCGCCTCGCAGTGCTCGACGTGCCGATCAGCCTCTTGCTGGCGGAGGCGCATGACCATGCAAGACATTTCACTAGGCGCCCACCGGAGCTCTTTGGCGGTGGCACGCTCGAGCTTATCGGCCCACGCCCACGCAGCGTGAGGCCCCTAGCGCCTCTTGCTTTCATTGTGTGGTACCGGCCGTCTTCGTACACCTCCACCGCTCGTCGACGCGCCCGCCGCTAAAGCTTCAGCTCCTCCTTTTCCGATGCGACACTAAGGGCATTCCAGGCCGCGAGGTCCCTGGCGCGCTCCTGAGCCCACTCCTTTTTGAACATCACCTGCCTAGCTCTCTCAGCCGGCGGCACCGCCTTCCACAAAGCCAGATTGTACTAGCCCCAAAACCAATCTTCAGTTGGGGGGTCTGATACGTCTCCAACGTATCTATAACTTATGAAGTATTCATGCCATATTTACAAAAAAATTATATGGTTTTGGTATGATTTGCATGGAACTAACCCGGACTGGCGCTCTTTTCAGCAGAACTACCATGGTGTTGGTTTTTATGCAGAAATAAAAGTCCTCCAAATGCAATGAAACTTTTTGACGATTTTTTTGGAACAAAAGAGGCACTAGAAGCTTCGTGGGAGGGCCAGAAGAGCCACGAAGTGGCCACAATGCACTAGGGCGCGCCAACCCCCTCTGGCGCGCCCTGGTGTCTTGTGAGTCCCTCGTGGCCCATCTTCGCACGAAACTGACGCCCAAAAATCCTATATATTCAGAAACCCCCAGAAATAACCCTAGATCAGAAGTTCCGCCGCCGCAAGCTTCTGTAGCCACGAAAAACCAATCTAGACCCCGTTCTGGCACCCTGCCGGAGGGGGAAATCATCACCGGAGGCCATCTTCATCATCCCTATGGTCTCCATGATGAGGAGGAAGTAGTCCACCCTCGGGGATGAGGGTTTGTACCAGTAGCTATGTGTTTAATCTCTCTCTATCATGTTCTTGATTTGGCATGATCTTGATGTATCGCGGGCTTTGGTAATATAGTTGGATCATATGGTGCTTCCTCTCTCTATCTTGTTGTGATGAATTGAGTTTTCCCTTTGAGATTTCATTATTACCGGATTGAATACTTTTATGGATTTGAGAGCACTTGATCTATGTCTTGGCACTCAAATCGCGGATTCCCGAGGTGACATTGGGGTAATCTATGGATAGGGGTTGATGCATGTTTTCGTCCTACTTTCTCCGGTAGAAATCTTGGGGCACTCTTTGAGGTTCTTTGTGTTCGATTGAGTATTATGAATCTGAAATTGTTTGATGCGTATCGTATAATTAACTCATGGATACTTGTGGTGACATTGGAGTATCTAGGTGACATTAGAGTTGGTTGATGCGTATCATATGGTGTTATTTTAGTATGAACTCCTGGATAGATCGATCGGAAAGGATAACTTTAAGTTGGTTTCGTACCCTACAAACAATTTCTTCTTATGTTCTCTGCTAGATAAGAACATTGGAGTGATTCTTCGTTGCACGTTGAGGGATGGTTATGTGATCCAATTATATTAGCATTGTTGAGAGATTGCACTAGCGAAAGTACAGACCCTAGGCCTTGTTTTTAAGCATTGCAATACCGTTTGTGCTCACTTTTGTTACTTGCTACCTTGCTGTTTTTTATTGTTACTATTACAAAAATCAATATCTACTATCATTACTACACTTGTATCACCATCTCTTCGCCGAACTAGTGCACCTATACAATTTACCATTGTATTTGGTGTGTTGGTGTAACAACTCGAGACCATCGCATTACATCAACACTTTGTTGTCGTCATTTTTCAAAACTTGCATACATCATAGTTGTCGGTTCTCTCCGTTCGTGTCGTCAACCATTTTGAGACCAACCACACAGGCACGCGCGCGCGACATCATTTAAAAAATGTTTTAAAAGGCGCGCGAAAAATATTCTCGGGTTGGGTCGAAAATTGGCATGTGGTCTTGTTTTATTGTAGGTAGACCACCTGCCAAGTTTCGTCACGATCGGAGGTTGTTTGATGCCCGAGCGGTCGCCCGTAGCGACACCGTCATCGGTTAATTAGCGGACGTTTTTGGTTTATAGAAAAAACTTGTCACGGGCTTCCATCCATTCCCTCTCATCCCCACTAAACCACGCTCCACAACCCACTAAGCCCAGTAAACACACCCTTCCGCTTCCAGACCGTTCGATCGTGATCAAACGGCCCGCAAACGGGCAAAATCCCCAAACCCTAGCCCCATTTGCTATAAATAGAACCCCAACCGTCCAAAAATGGACCTTCCCTAACCTCTAGCCTCCTTCTCCGTGCCAGCCCACCCTGCCGCCGCCACTTGTCGTCGCCACCACCACCTGCGCTGCCGGCCATAGCCAATCGGCGGGCACCACGTTAGCGCCCCTGCCCACCAGCCAGGCCCGAACCGGGCCGCCACCAACCGCCCGCGCTCGAGGCGCCTGCCCCCGCGCCCGAGCCAGGGAGCTCCTCCCGCCTCGACCCGACCTCGCCGGACTGCTACCGCCGCCGGCGCCCCGCTCCGGCGAGCGCCGCCCGCCCGGTTGCCGCCCGGAGGCCTTGCCTTGCTGTGACCCCGCCGCCCCTTGCGCGTCGGCTACCGCCCTGCCTCTTCCGCACCGCCAGGAGCTCACCTCACCGCCGCCCCTTGCGCGCCTGCCGTTGCCCGCGCCCGTCCCAGGTCGCCGCCGGATCCCGAGCCCCCGCGACCGGATTCGCCGACCCCCGCCTTGGCTGCTCCTCTCACTCGCCGGAATCGCGACACCACCGCCGGCCACATCCGGCCGGGACGCCCCTGTCCATGCCCGCGCCCGGTACAGCACTGACCCCGCATCCAAACGCCGTCCCGAGCGTCCCCATACCGCGACGTCCTGGATCCATCCCATCTCGAGTTTCTCCGAGGTGAAAAATCCTCTAATTCCTTTTCGTGTGCAGATTTTATGATATTGGCATTTTGCGATGCCCGTATCTCGGTAACCGTGCATCATATGAACATGTGTAATACAAGAAAAATCATGTACTCTTCGTACTCAGCATGATGGCATCACTTGCATGCATGTTAGGAATCATTTGCATGCTCAAAAGTCTGTTGCAAAAGTGCATCTCATCGTTAGGTGCAAATCTGTAATTTTATTCAATTTTGTTACGTGTTTTCCATGTGGTTTCTTCATGAGTATTGGCCTATGTGATGTCTACTTTGATGCCATGCCTCTGGTTGCTAGGTAGAACATCATCACCATGTCTATTTCTTGCTCTCAAGTCGCTATCGTGATAAAACTGTAATCTGTTAACGTTAAGTTCCGTTTTGTGAGCATCATATTAAGCAATCCATGTCTATTTTGAGCTTGTGCCAATGGAGTTATTTGTAGCATGCCATGTCTAGTTTCTGTTAATTTGCTTGTCATGCCATGAATTCCTTGTGTAGCTGTTGTTTTCATCGTGCATACATGCTTAATCAATATTGCTATTTTGAGGGGTCTAAATAATTCCAAGTCTGAAACTGTTATTTTGTTGCTATGTTGCCATGTGATTTGCTAGTGATCTTGGGCTCTTTTGTTGAATCCACAATGTAGTCTTTTGTTAATCATGTTATTGTCTACCAGGTTGTGCCATTTGTTGCCATGTATAGGATTTGCATCATAGTTATTTCTATTGTCCAATATGCCAATCTGTAAAAAACTGCTGCTCATGTCTAGACTAATTTTCACCAAGTCTGAGAACCTGTTTTCTTCATAATGCCATGTTGTGTTGATGCTAGCCATGATTCTATGCATAAATAGACCTTGCCATCATTGAATGAATTGAAGTGCATCATGTCCTATACCATGCTGTAGATTTTCATGCCATGATATGCCCTATAGCATATAGTTTCATTGCTGCCAATATGCCTCCATGGAAAACCGCTCTGCTAAAAAACTGTTATTTTCACTAAGTCCTATTGCCGTCTTGCGAGCTTATTTCCTAGTGATCCATGCTTCTACTCAATTTGTTGTGATGATATGAATTGTTGTGCATCATGTAGGCTACAGACCCATGTCTTGTTTGTGCATTGTAGAATCTTGTAGCTTATTGTTTTCATGTGTGCAAATTGCCATGTCGTTGTTTTGGGCAGATTATGTCTATAACTTGTGTTGCTTGTTATTGTTGAACCGTAGCTTCGTTTTGAACATGTTGCACATGAAACTTGCTTAGAATTCCATGTAGTTTCATAATATATTGCTGCATATATGATTTGGAATGTTGTTGGTTGTCGTTTGCATGCATTTGTATTCATGTCATGTTCATCTTGTGCGTGTCGTATCTTCTAGACCGTAGCTCCGTTTTAAATGTTCCATATCTGTATTTCGCCTAGAATGACGTGTAGAATCACATGGTGCATTTTGTTTTGCAGTTTAACAAATATAAAACATGATTAGTTCAGATCTGGACCAATTTCGAAATTAACACATGGGGTCGCTTTGGAAACACTATATGTTGTTTCCGGCCTCATTTAAAAAGCATAGATAGTGTAGTTTCATTATGCTTCACCTCTTGCCATGTTAACAACATTTAAACATGCCGTGTAAATAAACGAGAGTGAACTAAATGCTTCGAACGTGGAGTCTCATCAATATGCAACTCGTTGCATATTGAACTTCACTCAATGTGTAGTAATTGGTTGTCGTGCTTTGTCGTGTCTTGTATAATTAAACCGGACATGCATCATATTTGTTTGCGCATCATGTCTTGCATATGTTGTGGTGTTTATCATATGTTGGTTGTTGTTTCCGGATTGCTTCTTCTCGATAGAGTACTGAAAGCGTTCGGTGTGTGAGGATTCGTTCGACTACGTTGGATCGTCTTCTTCACGGATTCGTTCTTCTTCCAAGCGGGATCTCAGGCAAGATGACCATTTCCCTGGATACCATTACTATCATTGCCATGCTAGATGTCTCGTTTCTATCGCTTGTCACGCTACCTACCACTTATTTGTCAAGCCTCCCAAATGCCATGATAAGCCTCTAACCCTCCACATCCCAGCAAACCATTGTTTGGCTATGTTACCGCTTGCTCAGCCCTTCTTATAGCGTTGCTAGTTGCAGGTGCAAACTGGTTCCATGTGCCAACATGGATGTTTTTGAGATATCACAATATTATTGCTATTTAATTTAATGCACATATATACTTGGTAAAAGGTGGAAGGCTTGGCCTTTTGCTCGGTGTTTTGTTCCACTTTTGCCGCCATAGTTACTTGTGTACCGGTGTTATGTTCCATATTGAGCACTCCTAACATGCTCGGGGTTGTTATGGGGACCCCCTTGACTTTCGTTTTGGGATAAAACTCGTCTGGCAAGGCCCAACATTGGTACTATTTGCTTAATAACAACGAAAATTTGGATAGGGCATGATCACCCCGTGGATAATTAATCAACCCCCGGGCCAGTGCTCCTCATGAGTGTTGGTCCAAACTAGAGTCATGTGCGGGGCCAACCCGGGGTAATTCGGGAGTTGTCTATCAGGCCACTGTACGCTGTGCTCATCCAGTTGTTCCCTGATAATGAGATACGCGGCTCCTATCGGGATTGTCGGCACGTCGGGCGGCCTTGCTAGATTTGTTTTACCTTTCTCGAACGTGTTGTGCGCGGGATTTCGAGGACACTTCGGGCTATCTCGAGGTTAATATTTTCCATCGGGATTCTGCAAATACTACGGGTTATCCCGCGGTTGCGAAATTCCAACGCAGCTTGTTGTTAGTTTGTGATGGATGAGTTGGAGCACCCCTGCAGGGTTAAATCTTTCATGAGAGCCGTGCCCGCGGTTATGTGGCAACTTGGAAATTTGTTTAACATCCGGTCATAGAGAACTTAAAGTAAACTCAAATAAAATACACCAACCGTGTGCGTAACCATGACTGTCTCTTCTCATGAATTTCTGAACCGAGAGAGAACACGGTGGGGTTATGTTTGACCGTAAGTAGGTGTTCAGGATCACTTAGTGATCATTACTAGTTCACGTCCGTTTATGCGACGATCGCCCCCCCACCTAATTCTTGTACTCGTAAGCTAGCCACTCAAATAAATTCTTAGTGTTTGCTGCAGCCTCACCACTTAACCATATCTCACCCATTAAGCTTTGCTAGTCTTGATACCCTTGGAAATGAGATTGCTGAGTCCCTGTGGCCCACAAATTACTACAACAATAGTTGTAGGTACAGGTAATGCGATGATTTGACGTGAGCGCGATGCTTGTTTAATTTGGAGTTCTTCTTCTTCTTCATCGATCATAGGATAGGTTCTAGGCCGACAGCCTGGGATAGCAAGGATGGATGTCATTTTATCATTTGATTTCGTCCGTAGTCGGACCCTGCTCTTCTGTATGATGACTGTATATGATGTTGTATTGATGTGATGTTGATTTAGCTTGTGGCGAGTGTAAGCCAATTCCATATACTCATCTCTTATTTACATGTACTTGTAATGATATCCATTCTTGCGAAACGACGAGATGGGCTTCTATCCTTGTCGAGGCCCTCGAGCCAAAATAAGGATAGGATCGCATCTTGGGCACTACAAGTTCGTATTAGAGTAGTACCTGATACGTCTCCAACGTATCTATAAATTTTGATTGTTCCATGCTATTATATTATCTGTTTTGGATGTTTTATATGCATTAATATGCTATTTTATAATATTTTTGGGACTAACCTATTAACCTAGAGCCCAGTGCCAGTTTCTATTTTTTTCCTTGTTTTTGAGTATTGCAGATAAGGAATATCAAACGGAGTCCAAACGGAATAAAATCTTCGCGATGATTTTTCTTGGACCAGAAGAAACCTACCAGACTTGGAGAGGAAGGCAGGAGACCTGCCGGGAGGCGACAAGCCTGCAGGGCGCGCCCTAGGGGGGCCGCCCCCTGGCTTGTGGCCCCCCTGCAGGCCCTCCAACCCTAATCTTTGGCCTATAAATTCCCAAATATTACCCCAATACCAAAAAGAGCAACGATAATACTTTTCCGCCGCCGGAAGCCTCTGTTCCCATGAGATCCCATCTTGGAGCCTTTTCCGGTAATCTGCCGGAGGGGGATTCGATCACGGAGGGCATCTACATCAACTCCATTGCCCCTCCGATGATGCATGAGTAGTTCACCTCAGACCTTCGGGTCCATAGCTAGTAGCTAGATGGCTTCTTCTCTCTCTATGTTCTTCAATACCATGTTCTTCATGATCTTCATGGAGATCTATCCGATGTAATACTCTTTTGCGGTGTGTTTGTCGAGATCCGATGAATTGTGGGTTTATGATCAGATTATCTATGAATATTATTTGAATCTTCTCTGAATTCTTATATGCATGATTTAATATCTTTGCAAGTCTCTTCGAGTTATTGGTTTTGTTTGGCCAACTAGATTGGTAATTCTTGCAATGGGAGAAGTGCTTAGTTTTGGGTTCAATCTTGCGGTATCCTCACCCAGTGACAAAGTAGGGGTAGCGCGGCATGTATTTGTATTGTTGCCATCAAGGGTAAAAAGATGGGGGTTTCATCATATTGCTTGAGTTTATCCCTCTACATCATGTCATCTTACCTAATGCGTTACTCTGTTCTTCATGAACTTAAAACTCTAGATGCAGGCAGGAGTCGGTCGATGTGTGGAGTAATAGTAGTAGATGCAGAATCGTTTCGGTCTACTTGACACGGACATGATGCCTATATGCATAATCATTGCCTTGGATATCGTCATAACTATGCACTTTTCTATCAATTGCTCGACAGTAATTTGTTCACCCACCGTATTATTTTCCTTCAAGAGAGAAGCCTCTAGTGAAACCTATGGCCCCCGGGTCTATTTTCCATATTATATTTTCAGATCTATAAACCAAAAATACTTTGCTGCAATCCTTTTACTTTTATTTTACTTTTCGTTTTAGTAATCTTTTATATCTATCTCTATCAGATCTCATCCTTGCAAGTAACCGTGAAGGGATTGACAACCCCTTTATAGCGTTGGGTGCAAGTGTTTGATTGTTTGTGTAGGTGCAAAGATTGGGGCCTTTCTTGTACCTCCTACTGGATTGATACCTTGGTTCTCAACAACTGAGGGAAATACTTATCTACTTTGCTGCATCACCCTTTCCTCTTCAAGGGAAAACCAACACAAGCTCAAGAAGTAGCAAGAAGGATTTCTGGCGCCGTTGCCGAGGAGGATACATAGCAAGTCAAGACAAGAACTCTCTCGTCAACTTGCCAATTTTTGGCATGGTTGTCGAAAAGATCTACATCAAGCCTACGAAGTACCCATCACAAAATCATCTCTTGCATTTACATTATTTGCCATTTTCCTCTCGTTTTCCTCTCCCCCACTTCTAAAACGATTTAAAAAAAACAAAAAGATTTGCCCTTTTACTCACCCTTCTTCCGTTCATCTTTTCGTTTGCTTTTTGTTTGCTTGTGTGCTAGATTGCTTGCTTTGTCACGATGACTCAAGAGAATACTAAGTTGTGTGACTTCTCCAATACTAATAATAATGACTTTATTAGTACTCCGATTGCTCCCGCCACTAGTGCGGAATCTTATGAAATTAATGTCGCTTTGCTTAATCTTGTTATGAAAGAACAATTTTCTGGCCTTCCTAGTGAAGATGCCGCATCCCATCTAAATACTTTCGTTGAGTTGTGTGATATGCAAAAGAAGAAAGATGTGGATAATGACATTGTTAAATTGAAGCTATTTCCGTTCTCACTACGAGATCATGCTAAAACTTGGTTTTCATCTTTGCCTAAAAATAGTATTGATTCATGGAATAAGTGTAAAGATGCTTTTATTTCTAAGTACTTTCCGCCCGCTAACATCATCTCCCTTAGGAATGATATAATGAATTTTAAGCAACTTGATCATGAGCATGTTGCACAATCTTGGGAGAGGATGAAATTAATGATTAGAAATTGCCCCGCACATGCTTTGAGTTTATGGATGATTATACAAATTTTTTATGCGGGATTGAATTTTGCATCTAGAAATCTTTTAGATTCCGCCGCGGGTGGTACTTTTATGGAATTCACATTAGGAGAAGCTACTAAACTCCTATATAATATTATGGCTAATTACTCTCAATGGCATACCGAAAGATCTCCTACTTGTAAAAAAGTACATGCTATTGAAGAAATAAATACTTTGAGTGAAAAGATGGATGAATTAATGAAATTGTTTGCTAATAAGAGTGCTCCTATTGATCCTAATGATATGCCTTTGTCCTTTTTGATTGGAAATAATAATGAATCTATGGATGTGAATTTTGTTGGTAGGAACAACTTTGGTAATAACGCGTATAGAGGTAATTTCAACCCTAGGCCGTTTCCTAGTAATTCCTCTAATAATTATGGTAATTCCTACAACAATCCTTATGGAAATTATAATAAGATGCCCTCTGATCTTGAGAATAATATTAAAGAATTTATTAGTTCGCAAAAGGTTTTCAATGCTACGATTGAAGAAACATTGCTCAAGATTGATGATTTGGCTAGGAACGTTGATAGAATTTCGCTTGAGATTGATTCTTTGAAAATTAGATCTACCCCACCCAAGCGTGATATTAATGAGTCTTTAAAAGCTATGAGAACTTGTATTGATGAGTGTAAGGAAAGAACCGCAAGAATGCGTGCTAAGCGTGAATGGCTTGAAAAAGTGTGTTCTCGTGATAATAATGATGAAGATATTAAAGTGATTGATGTGACTCCTATTGAATCTTTGTTTTATAATACAAATCTTGATAAATATGGTACTGGAGATAAGTCAACTTTAGTTAAAAGTCGTCCCAATGATTCGGAGTTTATAGATCTTAATGCTCAAATTGATAAAAGTGGGATTGAAGAGGTCAAAACTTTAAATAGCAATGAACCCACTCTTGTGGATTTCAAGGACTTTAATTATGATAGTTGTTCTTTGATTAATTGTATTTCCTTGTTGCAATACATGTTGAATTATCCGCATGCTTATAATCAAAATAAAGGTTTTACTAAACATATCGTTGATGCTATGATGAAATCTTTTGAAGAAAAATTTGAGTTGGAAGTTTCTATACCTAGAAAGCTTTATGATGAGTGGGAACCTACCATTAAGATTAAAATTAAAGATTATGAGTGACATGCTTTGTGTGATTTGGGTGCTAGCGTTTCCACGATTCCGAAAACTTTATGTGATGTGCTAGGTTTCCATGAATTTGATGATTGTTCTTTAAATTTGCATCTAGTGGATTCCACTATTAAGAAACCTATGGGAAGGATTAATGATATTCTTACTGTTGCAAATATGAATTATGTGCCCGTAGATTTCATTGTTCTTGATATAGATTGCAATCCTACATGCCCTATTATTCTTGGTAGACCTTTACTTAGAACGATTGGTGCAATTATTGATATGAAAGAAGGAAACATTAGATTCCAATTTCCGTTAAGGAAAGGCATGGAACACTTTCCTAGAAAGAAAATTAAATTACCTTATGAATCTATTATGAGAGCTACTTATGGATTGCCTACCAAAGATGACAATACCTAGATCTTTTGCGTTATGCCTAGCTAGGGGCGTTAAACAATAGCGCTTGTTGGGAGGCAAGCCAATTTTATTTCTGTTTTTGTTTCTGTTTTTGAGTGTTTTACACATTATTACCTCTGTAGTAATTGTGTTTTATTGTTTTAATTAGTGTTTGAGCCAAGTAAGACCTTTGGGATGGTCTACGGTGATTGTTGATTTGATTCTGCTGAAAAACAGAAACTTTTGCGCTCAGTCCAGGAATTTTATAAATTCACCAGAGCGTCGAATGAGTCTGAAATTTTTAAAAAAGATTGATATACAAATTTCCCAGATTTTCCTAATTTTTCAGAATGTTTGGAGTTACATAAGTATTCGAAGTTTACAGATTACTACAGACTGTTCTGTTTTTGACAGATTCTGTTTTCTTTGTGTTGTTTGCTTGTTTTGATGTATCTATGGGTTGTATCGGGGGGTATGAACCATGGAGAAGTTGGAATACAATAGATATTACACCAATATAAATAAAGAATGAGTTCACAACAGTACCTAAAGTGGTGATTTATTTTTCTTATACTAACGGATCTCATGAGTTTTCTGTTGAGTTTTGTGTTGTGAAGTTTTCAAGTTTTGGGTAAAGATTTGATGGACTATGGAATAAGGAGTGGCAAGATCCTATGCTTGGGGATTCCCAAGGCACCCCAAGCCATATTCAAGGATACCAAAGAGCCTAAGCTTGGGGATGCCCCGGAAGGCATGCCCTCTTTCGTGTTCAATCCATCGGTAAATTTACTTGAGGCTATATTTTTATTCACCACATGATATGTGTTTTGCTTGGAGCGTCTTGTATGATATGAGTCTTTGCTTTTTAGTTTGCCACAATCATCCTTTCTGCACACATCCTTTGAGAGGGACACGCATTAATCGTGAATTCATTAGAATACTCTATGTGCTTCACTTATATCTTTTGAGCTAGGCAATTTTGCTCTAGTGCTTCACTTATATCTTTTTAGAGCATGGTGGTGTTTTATTTTATAGAAATAATTGAACTCTCGTACCTCACTTATATTATTTTGAGAGTCTTTAAACAGCATGGTAATTGGTTTAGGTTGTGAATTTAGTCCTAATATAATGGGCATCCAAGAGGGATGTAATAAAAAC
The DNA here is from genome assembly GCA_039707655.1 of Elymus sibiricus. Taxonomy (NCBI): domain Eukaryota; kingdom Viridiplantae; phylum Streptophyta; class Magnoliopsida; order Poales; family Poaceae; genus Elymus; species Elymus sibiricus. Next base: position 320,238,160 of record CM077669.1, on the reverse strand, counting down.
TTTCATATAAAGTGCATTGAATACTATGAGAAGTTTGATTCCTTGCATATAGTTTTGAGATATAAAGATGGTGATATTAGAGTCATGCTAGTGAGTAATTGTGGATTGGTAGAAATACTTGTGTTAAAGTTTGTGATTCCCGTAGCATGCATGTATGGTGAACCGTTATGTAACGAAGTTGGAGCATGATTTGTTTAATGATTGTCATCCTTTGTGTGAGGGTCGGGAGTGCGCAATGGTTAACTCCTACCAACCTCTCCCCTAGGAGCATGCGTCTAATACTTTACTTCGATAATTAATAGACTTTTGCAATAAGTATGTGAGTTTTTTATGACTAATGTGAGTCCATGGATTATACGCACTCTCACCCTTCCACCATTGCTAGCCTCTCTAGTACCGCGCAACTTTCGCCGGTGCATTGAACCCACGATATACCCTTCCTCAAAACAGCCACCATACCTACCTATTATGGCATTTCTATAGCCATTCCGAGATATATTGCCATGCAACTTCCACGATTCCGTTTATTATGACATGCATCATCATTTTCATATTGCTTTGCATGATTGTAAGATAGCTAGCATGATGTTTTCATGGCTTGCCCGTTTTTTGATGTCATTTGCTATGCTAGATCATTGCACATCCCGGTACACCACCGGAAGCATTCATATAGAGTCATATTTTGTTCTAAGTATCGAGTTGTAATTCATGAGTTGTAAGTAAATAAAAGTGTGATGATCATCATTATTAGAGCATTGTCCCATGAGAGAAAAGGATGATGGAAGCTATGATTCCCTCACAAGTTGGGATGAGTCTCCGGACTTTACAAATAATAAAAGAGGCCAATGAAGCCCAAATAATAAAAAAAGAGGCCAAAGATGCCCACCAAAAAAAATGAGAGAAAAGAGAGAAGGGACAATGCTGCTATCCTTTTTCCACACTTGTGCTTCAAAGTAGCACCATGATCTTCATGATAGAGAGTCTCCTATTTTGTCATTTTCATATACTAGTGGGAATTTTTCATTATATAACTTGGCTTGTATATTCCAATGATGGGCTTCCTCAAATTGCCCTAGGTCTTCGTTAGCAAGCGAGTTGGATATACACCCACTTAGTTTCTTTTTGAGCTTTCATACACTTATAGCTCTAGTGCATCCGTTGCATGGCAATCCCTATTCACTCACATTGATATCTATTGATGGGCATCTTCATAGCCCGTTGATACGCCTAGTTGATGTGAGACTATCTTCTCCTTTTTCCTCACAACCTCCACCATATTCTATTCCACCTATAGTGCTATATCCATGGCTCACGCTCATGTATTGCGTGAAAGTTGAAAAGGTTTGAGAACATAAAAGGTGTGAAACAATTGCTTGACTTGTCATCGGGGTTGTGCATGATTTAAATACTTTGTGTGGGGAAGATGGAGCATAGCCAGATCATATGATTTTGTAGGGATAACTTTCTTTGGCCATGTTATTTTGAAAGGACACAATTGCTTTGTTAGTATGCTTGAAGTATTATTGTTTTTATGTCAATATTAAGCTTTTGTTTTGAATCTTATGGATCTGAACATTCATGCCACAATAAAGAATATTACATGGATAAATATGTTAGGTAGCATTCCACATCAAAAATTCTGTTTTTATCATTTACCTACTCGAGGACGAGCAGGAATTAAGCTTGGGGATGCTTGATACGTCTCCAACGTATCTATAATTTTTGATTGTTCCATGCTATTATATTTTTTTGGATGTTTTATATGCATTAATATGCTATTTTATATTATTTTTGGGACTAACCTATTAACCTAGAGCCCAGTGCCAGTTTTTGTTTTTTCCTTGTTTTTGAGTATTGCAGATAAGGAATATCAAACGGAGTCCAAACGGAATAAAATCTTCGCGATGATTTTTCTTGGACCAGAAGAAACCTATCAGACTTGGAGAGGAAGGCAGGAGACCTGCCGGGAGGCGACAAGCCTGCAGGGCGCGCCCTAGGGGGGGCGCCCCCTGGCTTGTGGCCCCCCTACAAGCCCTCCAACCCTAATCTTCGGCCTATAAATTCCCAAATATTCCCCCAATACCAAAAAGAGCAACAATAATACTTTTCCGCCACCGAAAGCCTCTGTTCCCGTGAGATCCCATCTTGGAGCATTTTCCGGTAATCTGCCGGAGGGGGATTCGATCACGGAGGGCATCTACATCAACTCCATTGCCCCTCCGATGATGCATGAGTAGTTCACCTCAGACCTTCGGGTCCATAGCTAGTAGCTAGATGGCTTCTTCTCTCTCTATGTTCTTCAATACCATGTTCTTCATGATCTTCATGGAGATCTATCCGATGTAATACACTTTTGCGGTGTGTTTGTCGAGATCCGATGAATTGTGGGTTTATGATCAGATTATCTATGAATATTATTTGAATCTTCTCTGAATTCTTATATGCATGATTTCATATCTTTGCAAGTCTCTTCGAGTTATTGGTTTGGTTTGGCCAACTAGATTGGTAATTCTTGCAATGGGAGAAGTGCTTAGTTTTGGGTTCAATCTTGCGGTGTCCTCACCCAGTGACAATGTAGGGGTAGCGAGGCACGTATTTGTATTGTTGCCATCAAGGGGAAAAAGATGGGGTTTTCATCATATTGCTTGAGTTTATCCCTCTACATCATGTCATCTTACCTAATGTGTTACTCTGTTCTTCATGAACTTAATACTCTAGATGCAGGCAGGAGTCAGTCGATGTGTGGAGTAATAGTAGTAGATGCAGAATCATTTCGGTCTACTTGACACGGACGTGATGCCTATATGCATAATCATTGCCTTGGATATCGTCATAACTATGCGCTTTTCTATCAATTGCTCGACAGTAATTTGTTCACCCACCGTATTATTTTCCTTCAAGAGAGAAGCCTCTAGTGAAACCTATGGCCCCCGGGTCTATTTTCCATATTATATTTTCAGATCTATAAACCAAAAATACCAAAAATACTTTGCTGCAATCTTTTTTACTTTTATTTTACTTTTCGTTTTATTAATCTTTTATATCTATCTCTATCAGATCTCATCCTTGCAAGTAACCGTGAAGGGATTGACAACCCCTTTATAGCGTTGGGTGCAACTGTTTGATTGTTTGTGTAGGTGCAAAGATTGGGGCCTTGCTTGTACCTCCTACTGGATTGATACCTTGGTTCTCAACAACTGAGGGAAATACTTATCTACTTTGCTGCATCACCCTTTCCTCTTCAAGGGAAAACCAACGCAAGCTCAAGAAGTAGCAGTACCGACTTAGGAGCGCCCTTGATTGATCGAACTTGGCCGAGTTGAGTCTAAAAAAAACTATTTTGAGTCTAGTTATATATCGGAGAGTAGGATTCTTTTTACTCCTCTTCTATGCTCTAGTGAGGAATCGTGACGTAGGAATTTTAATTCTACCCTCTTCTCACTCATTTTTTTAGGATCACGTGGGTATTTTGGAACCTCTATGATGTCGATGAGACCAGAACTCTGTTCTTGGTGCCTCCCGTACGTATGCGTTGAACCCGGGGAGTTGAGCTCTAGGGGATTCTTGACACGTCTCTATCGTTCAGTTTCCTTAGTATCTCAGGACGCGGATGTTCGAAATTGCTTCAATACTATTCGCGGTGCGAAGAGTGTGGCGGCACCCAGTACTGGGGAGCGGGATCACATGTACTACCATGTTTAGTATCATTGTGATCACGAGGGTCTGAGGTAGATGAGTTTCCGAGGTTTCTCTGGTTATGTGTTGATGGATGTGATACACTGGTGGGTAGTATTATTGCTAGGAGTTGAGTGTTTTATTCAGTAATTGATCCGTGTATCCGCTGGACCAGATTGCATAACTAGGAAGATTTCAGAAGTTCTTAGGTGGGAATTCAAGTAGTTACCTAGGATTATCCTTCTAGCAAATGCAATTGGGTTATGCATTTGTTTCCAGCTTAATCCTCAAGCCCCATCTTTGGTTTTGTTGGAGTATGGTAATTCGAGTTGCTTCGATGTCAAGCGTTGATTTCATATCTTCCTAAGCGTGTTCTCATATTTCTATGGGTGTGCTAATCCTTTTGTTCAACCGGAGTTCTCATGAATTCTTTTAACCGGTGTGCTTCTCTTCAAGATATATCAATCCTTCAAATATTTCGAAGATCAATCCTCCTATTTTCTTTCCGGAGTTCCTCTCATCTTTCCCAAGTTTTCTTTGTTTTCCCACCCTCCCGCCCTTTTCTTCAACGATTAAATCGTCATCCAAGTGCCTTTCTTTTCATTAATGTTTTCGCTATCTTTTCTTCTGTTTTGTATCCGGTGATTCATTGTGAAGATGCTTAGGTTTCAAGTTCATCATTCTTCGTTCTTGTTTCTTCCCGGTGGATTCAATTCAAGCTTTCGGTGTTCATCATATCCTTTTTCATTCGTTTAATGCATTCGAATGTTGGAAATTCTCATCCAAGCCTCTCTTGTTTAGTCGCCTCTCTTTATTCTATCTGGAGTGCTGAAGATATCTTAGAAGATTCATGTTTTTGTTCAAATTATTTCGAGCCCTCGCCTCATTAGTTTCTTAATTTGTTCCGGTGCAATCTGTCTTTCTAAGCATTCGTTTCAACGGTGATTTCTTTTTAGTGGGCCCATAAACCATAGGTTTTTCCCAGGATCGTACCTGGCTCTTCTAATCTTTCCGGAGATGTCCTCAAGTTCTTGTCAATATGACGTAAGAACGAGTTTCATCAGTCATATTCCTTCTCGAAGTTCGCTTCTAAATCATTTTCATCATTGGCTCGACCTTTCCTTATTCATTGTGCAGAAGTATCTCAGTAATTCTTGGTGGTGTTTCTCGCCATCATTCTCTGCGTTGAAGACCGAAGAAGAGTTTCTCTCAAATCTTTGTCTAGTTTCTTGAAGATTCATGGTTTCAGCTTTGTGCTATCCTCTCGAATTGTTTTCGATCGTGAGTAATTCCTTCCATATCTATCCGGAGCATTTCAGAATTGTTTTCATTTCTCGATCCTCCGAAGGCCATCATTTCAGAAGATTTCTTCATTCTCAGCTTTTAGCTTCCATTCTCAAATTCTTCTCAACTGATGTCTCATCGTTCGTTCTCAATTCATACCGGTGGATCATAATCTCTTCGTTCTCATGTATCCCCATTCATTTCAAATCTTACCGGTGTTCTCGTTCAAGACTTCTTTGAGTTTGTGCTTTAATCTCTCTTCAATCTTTCAGGAAGAATAAGTAGTATGCCAAATCTGATGCTTGTCATCAAGTTTACTTGATGTAGGATAAGCATAACATAATTCTTATTCTTGTTGGTCAAGGTGATTTCAATCCTTCTTCCGGAGTTGTTCTTGATATCAAATTCTCGATTCTAAATTGTTCATCTTTTCTTTCCCGGAGTTTCAAGTTTTGTCAAGTATCTCTTCATGAAGCTCCATCTAATTCATTGCAAGGCCCCAATATTGTTCTTTCCAGCCTTCATTTCTTTTATCATTCTTTTGTATACAGAGGTTCTTCATGGTGGTTCATCACGAATTTAATTCATTCTCGAAGTGTTCTTCAACATTCTTGTGGTAGTACCTCAAGTATTATGTATCTTGCATTTCAAAGTTCAATTCTTCCTCCATTATCTTTTGAGATGGTGTTATAGCATTCTTGATTCATGAGGAGTCTCAAAGAGAATTTATCAAGAATGAGATAATTAAACCCATCATTTTCTTCATTGGAGATATTTTGTGTTAGATTTCACCTAAAGCATTTACTAAGGATTGTTGCTATCATGGTGCTTATCAATGATCCAAGTATTCTTGTATCCTCTTGGTGAAATAAGTGTTGCATGTCTTGTTGTTCCCAAGCAACCAATTGTTTCCATTAGTGGCGGGTTGTCACCTCGTAATTTTGAGATGTTTTCCATAAGCCCACAACAAGCTTATTCTTTTCGTTGTTGATTTTCCAACAACTCCGTTCGATCCTTCCTTGCTTTTCGAATTTGAGTGTGGTAAGAATTGTAATTTTCTTCTCCGCTCTTTTCTTTCCAAGGGTCTAGTTCCTATTCTTTTGTTCCGGAGGCATTGCCATGTGGATCTCTTCGACCCATCGTCTCGTTTTGTCAAGATCATAATCTTGCCTTGCTTATTCAATTAACCAGAGTGTTGTGCATTCTTCTCAAGTTCTCTTCATCTTATCAAGTTCTGCTTCTCTTTTTTACCGAAGTGTTGCCCAAATTTCTTGTGAATTCTGGCTTGTGCCTCGTGCCATTCTTCATCTCTTTGCAACCTTCAAGATTCTTTGGTTTCACTCGTTTGTCAAAGAAGCAACTAAGTTTTACCTCTTCTCTTTATCTTCACCTTTCATTCAAAGATCTCGGGTCGAGATCTCTTCTTAATGGAGGAGAGTTGTAACAGCCCGAGACCGACGCACCAGAAGTTCTTCTTCTTCTTCATCGGTCATAGGATGGGTTCCAGGCCGGCAGCCTGGGATAGCAAGGATGGATGTCATTTTATCGTTTGATTTCGTCCGTAGTCAGACCCTGCTCTTCTGTATGATGACTGTATATGATGTTGTATTGATGTGATCTTGATTTAGCTTGTGGCAAGTTTAAGCCAATTCCATATACACATCTCTTCTTTACATGCACTTGTAATGATATCCATTCTTGTGAAAGGATGAGATGCGCTTCTATCCCTGTCGAGGCCCTCGAGCCAAAATAAGGATAGGATCACATCTGGGGCGTTACAGTTGGGGACACAAGAGACTTTTTATTATTTGGTTGCAGGGTTGTTTGAGAGAGACCATCTTCATCCTACGCCTCCCACGGATTGATAAACCTTAGGTCATCCACTTGAGGGAAATTTGCTACTGTCCTACAAAACTCTGCGCTTGGAGGCCCAACACGAGTCTACAAGAACAAGTTGTGTAGTAGACATCAAGCTCTTTTTTGGCGCCGTTGCCGGGGAGATGAGTGCTTGAAGGTATATCTTTAGATCTTGCAATTAAATCTTTTAGTTTCTTGTTTTTCACTAGTTTGGTTTTTATAAAAGAAAACTACAAAAAATGGAGTTTAGGTTGCATCATTTGTATCGTCTTTATAATGTCTTTCGTGAAAATAAGGATTCAGAAAATTGTGCTCAATTGGTAGAGGAAGAAATTATGAAAATACTTAATGAGAATTCCTTGAATGATGAGCATGATTGTAATGTTGCTAGTATGAATTCTCTGAATATCCATGATGCTAATGATATGCAAAGCCACAAGCTTGGGGATGCTATGTTTGATGAAGATGATATTTATAGTCCCCCAAGTTTTGATGAGAAAATTTATTATGATGATGGCATGCCTCCTATCTATGATGATTATGATGATGACATGTATGCTATAAAGAGTGATAGTAACCATGAAACTTGTCATCATGATTTTAATATTGAATGTGGTTATGTCAATCAAGTGTCTCATGATAGTTATTTTGTTGAGTTTGCTCCCACTACAATGAATGAGAAGGAATTTGCTTATGTGGAGAGTAATGAAAATTCTATGCTTGTGCAACATGAAAAGAATGCTTTATGTGATAGTTATATTGTTGAATTCCTTCATGATGCTACTGAAATTTATTATGAGGGAGGAACATATGCTTGTAGAAATTGCAATAATATCAAGTTTCCTCTCTAAGTGTTGAAAGTCTTGAAGATATGCTTGTTTTGCCTTCCTATGCAAGTTGATTCTTGCTCCCATAAATTGTTTTCTCACAAAATACCTATGCATAGGAAGTGGGTTAGACTTAAATGTTCTTTCCATGTGATCCATGATGCTCTTTTTCCTGTTTCAATTATTATTCTTACGTGAGCATCATTGAAATCATCATGCCTAGCTAAAAGGCATTAAAGAAAAGCGCTTGTTGGGAGACCACCCAACACTTTTACTTTCTGTTTTTGAGTGTTCACATGATTAAGCTACTGTATTAATCATGTTTTGTGTCTTTTATTTCAATAAAGTGCCAAGTAAAGCCTTTGGGGTGACTCACAAGATGAGTAGAATTGATGCTGAACCAAAACAGAAACTTTTGACTCCAGTACAGGAATTTTCATTTTTTACTGGAGCGTGATAATGATCTGAAATTTTTACACAGTGTTGATATACAAATTATTCAGGTTGTCCTAATGTTTAAGAATTTGTAGATAAAGGGAAGTATGGGTATACTACAGCTCTTCCCAGACTATTCTGTTTTTGACAGATTCTATTTTGCATGCATAGTTTGCTTGTTTTAGTGTTTCCATATCTTATATTTAGTGGTATAAATTATGGGAATGATAGAATATAGTAGGTATTATGTGATAACAATTATTAATCTTGTCATGACAGTACCTAAGTGAATGATCTATCTTTATTATACTAACACATCTCACGAAGTTCCGTTAAATTTTGCGTGATTGAAGTTTTCAAGTTTTGGGTGAGACACCGATATGAGGAGAATAAGGAGTGACAAGAACCTAAGCTTGGGGATGCCCAAGGCACCCCCAAGGTAATATCCAAGGAAGAATCAAGCGCCTAAGCTTGGGGATGCCTCAGAAGGCATCCCCTCTTTCGTCTTCAACATTATCGGTATATCTTACTTAGAGCTATATTTTTATTCGTCACATAATATGTGCTTTGCTTGGATCATCATTATATTTTGTTTTTTTCTGTTAGGTGTTATTTATAATCTTATTTTTCCATAAAAAGTTCCAAGAATTGCCTTAGGATGCTTGCATTGCATGTTTGATGTGTGTTGTGTAAAAACAGAAACTTTCTCTGTAGTGTTTGAATTTTCATATTTTACTGGAACGCGCAAAGTTTCTGAAATTTTTTCACAGTGCTGTAATATAAATCCTTTATAACGTCCTAAAGTTTCATAATTGTTTGAGTTACATAAGTACACTGTTTTCATAAATTGCTACAGACTGTTCTGTTTGGATAGATTGCTGTGATAGTTTTGTTATCTACTTATCCTATAGTTTCCATAGCCTATATCGGTAGATATAAATTGTGGAAACGATAGTAAACAGTAGATGATGTTTGGAAATTATTGTGCAACTTGTCTTGGCAGTACAAGAAGTGTGTACTTATTCTTATGTGTACTAACCTATCTCACGAGTTCTTTTCGGGTTTTTGTGGATGAAGTTTGTAAGATTTAGGGAAACCGTGATATAAAAGGAATTAAGGAGACACAAAAGCTCAAGATTGGGGATGCCCAAGGCATCCCAAGATAATATTTCAAGAAGTCTCAAGTATCTAAGCTTAGGGATGCCCCGGTAGGCATCCCACCTTTCTTCATCAACAATTATCGGTTAGTAGCAGTTGAGCCTAAGTTTTTGCTTCTTCACATGATCTGTGCTATTCTTGGAATGTCATTTTATTTGGTTTTGCTTGCTGTTTTAATAAAATACTTAGGTCTGAAAGTTTTTAGATGAGAGAGAGTTCTCAAATGGCTACCCATTTACTTAACTACTCGCTTGATCTTCACTTATATCTTTCTGGAGTAGCTTGTCATTTACTCTTGTGCTTCACTTATATCCTATGTGTAAATTGTTGAATCAATTTAATACCATGAAGTTGAAATTTTATGTTCATATCATGCCTAGTAGTAGCTTCACATTGGGTTTAGAAAGTGAAATCTTTTGAAGCTTGACAATCACAATATTGGTCATAGAAGCAATTCGTGAATGATTAGTATAAGGAAGAGAACTTTCACATACAAATATATTATCTTGGACATATTCTATGATTTTGAATACCCATTAATTATTTTCAAACTTGAGAAAATTAGTTGAAGTTGGACAAGGAAGACAGCGTAATGAGTTATGGTTGTGTATATTTGCATAGAAGTTATATTGTTATGGATCCTCCAACATGTGGTGTTTGCTTAGGATCTTTAGCTAGCCAAAAATTCGTACTAAGTAGAGATACTACTTGTGCATCCAAAAACCCTTAAACCCAGTTTCTTGCCATGAGTGTCCACCATACCTACCTATGGATTGCTTCAAGTAAGTTGTCATCGGTGCAAAAAGGCAACAAAAATTGCTTCTAAATGTGTTTGATCATTTAGTGTAAGAGAAAATTGAGCATTGTACGAACTTGTGATGGAAAAGTAATAAAAGCGACGGACTGCATAATAAAGGTTGCTATCATAAGGGGTAATATAACGTGACGTTCTTTTGCATTAAGGAATTATGCATACAAAACCAAAAAGCGCATGACAACCTCTGCTTTCCCTCTGCAAAGGGCCTATCTTTTACCTTTCAGTATTTACTTTTATGCAAGATTCAATAGTATGCATTCTCATTTCAACCTCAATTATTCTCTAGTTGGCAAGCATCATGTGGTGGCGAAAGATCTAGGCACATATGGCCAGTCAAATATATTTGATCATGACTTATTATTGTTGACAATTATCTCTATGATAAATGAGTTGGGAGGCGAAACATTAAGCCCCTATCTTTCTCTGTGTTTGATGGATGCCATTTGTTCTAAAAATATGCTTTGAGTACTAGCAATCATAGAAGACTATATGATGATTGAGTATGTGGAGCTCTTACTTAGACTTTGTTGAGAATAAGTTGAATTGTAATTGTTTGGTGACTAAGAACAGAGGTTGTTAAGTTTCAAGAGAATTCATTGTTTGAACCATAACATGTGAATTGGTTGCTACTTTATCAGGATGAGTTTTATGAGAAAGATTTGCTGTTATGATGCTAGGAAAAGTGGTTGAAATTATCATTGATCAAACTTATGCACTATGCTAGCATTCACACTTCATAAATTATTTCTTTTATCATTTACCTACTCGAGGATGAGTAGAAATTAAGCTTGGGGATGCTGATATGTCTCCAACGTATCTCTAATTTATGAAGTATTCATGCCATATTTACAACAATTTTATATGGTTTTGGTATGATTTGCATGGAACTAACCCGGATTGACGCTGTTTTCAGCAGAACTAGCGTGGTGTTGTTTTCTGTGCAGAAAAAAGTCCTCCAAATGCAACAAAACTTTTTGATGATTTTTTTGGAACAAAAGAGGCACTAGAAGCTTCATGGGAGGGCCAGAAGAGCCACGAGGTGGACACAACCCACCAGGGCGCGCCAGCCCCCTCCGGCGCGCCCTGGTGTCTTGTGGGCCCCTCGTGGCCCATCTTCGCATGAAACCGACGCCCAAAAATCCTATATATTGAGAAACCCCCAAAAATAACCCTAGATCAGAAGTTCCGCTGCCGCAAGCCTCTGTAGCCACGAAAAACCAATCTAGAACCCGTTCTGGCACCCTGCGGGAGGGGGAAATCATCACCGGAGGCCATCTTCATCATCCCAATGGTCTCCATGATGAGGGAGTAGCCCACCCTCGGGGCTGAGGATTTGTACCAGTAGCTTTGTGTTTAATCTCTCTCTCTCTCTCGTGTTCTTGATTTGGCACTATCTTGATGTATCGCGGGCTTTGTTAATATAGTTGGATCATATGGTGTTTTCCCCTCTCTATCTTGTTGTGATGCATTGAGTTTTCCCTTTGAGATTTCGTTATTACCGGATTGAATACTTTTATGGATTTGAGAGCACTTGATCTATGTCTTGGCACTCAACTCGAGGGTTCCCGAGGTGACATTGGGGTAATCTATGCATAGGGGTTGATGCTTGTTTTCGTCCTACTTTCTCCGGTAGAAATCTTGGGGCACTCTTTGAAGTTCTTTGTGTTGGATTGAGTATTATGAATGTGAAATTGTTTGATGCGTATCGTATAATTAACTCATGGATACTTGTGGTGACACTGGAGTATCTAGGTGACATTAGAGTTGGTTGATGCGTATCATATCGTGTTATTTTAGTATGAACTCTTGGATAGATCGATCGGAAAGGATAACTTTAAGGTGGTTTTGTACCCTACAAACAATTTCTTCTTATGTTCTCTGCTAGATAAGAACTTTGGAGTGATTCTTCATTACACGTTGAGGGATGGTTATGTGATCCAATTATATTATCATTGTTGAGAGATTGCACTAGCGAAAGTACGGACCCTGGGCCTTGTTTTCAAGCATTGCAATACCGTTTGTGCTCACTTTTGTTACATGCTACCTTGCTGTTTTTTATTGTTACTATTACAAAAATCAATATCTACTATCATTACTACACTTGTATCACCATCTCTTCGCCGAACTAGTGTACCTATACAATTTACCATTTTATTTGGTCTGTTGGGGACACAAGTGACTTTTTATTATTTGGTTGCAGGGTTGTTTGAGAGAGACCATCTTCATCCTACGCCTCCCATGGATTGATAAACCTTAGGTCATCCACTTGAGGGAAATTTGCTACTGTCCTACAAAACTCTGCGCTTGGAGGCCCAACACGAGTCTACAAGAACAAGTTTGTAGTAGACATCAGGGTCTGGCGCGACCTCGTCTGGGGGCGTGAAGGGGTCCTCCTCGTCGCTGCATTTTGCCTTGTCCTCCCGGGGTGGCGCCTCCTCCTCTGCTTGTGCACAGACCGGCCGTGCCATGACAGAGTTTTGTGCGAGTGGTGGGATAGAGAGACGACATAATGCAGGCGGGATGACGTCTTGAGGGGCGGCATTTATAGGCGGCTAGAATCTTGATGGGGGGGGGGGAGACTGTAACGGACGCGCCGGTCGCCAGAATTCAATTGCACACGATTTCCTAGTCAATAGCCGTGTGTGACTTAACATCACCGACGGTTCCCAATGCATGACCGCGTGTGATTAATAGCCCGCGAAAATGGGCTTCCAAAACTCGAAACGCGAAACAGAGTGCCAATCATGTGGGACCCGTTTGTCTTGCCAAATATTTACATTTTCTATCCAAATGTAATGCATGCGTGCCATTTTTGTTACGGAAGAAAGTCTGAGAGCAGTAACCACGACATCTTGGCCCCATGGCGGGAAATCATGCAGATTTTCATGCACTTCAGAACATTATTTTCATTTTTTTAATTTAGAAACCTAGATTCTCAATGCTTTTGTGTCCAAACCGTCACTCAAGATGTTTGGAACTCCTTCAAATTTATTGCACGTGGCATATATACGTAAGCAAGTAGTACATAAATATGATTTTCCGGCGGTTTTTGCTTCATCTGGCTTGTTCATGTGTTTCGGTTTTCAGCTATGGCCATTAAATTTCTATAAACTAACTTAATGTATAAAAATGCCAATAGAACGCCATTTAAAAAAAATAGGATACCGGTCGTATTCGTGCATTGTAATGATGAAAAAAAAACTACGTCGAATGAGACAGTGATTGGCGGTTCGTCATCACACATGGCCCCACGTTCCTTCTCGGAACCACGCGCCTTCGTGTGATGCTCCGGTTTGTGAGAGCCATGTGTCTCAAGTTGGGGATTACTCAGGCGGGTATTGGAGAACCATCTCCGTCCCCATCACCGCCCTCCCATCCCCGTCCCCGTCTATGTACCCGTGCGCGGGGATAAAAAGTTTCCCATCCACGTCCCCACCGGGTTCTTTATCACCGTGGGGAAACCCACACATGCATTTAAGAACAATCCTTCGCGTATTTCAATAGAAAAAATAGTATTTCAACGCAATAAACAATATGGTGTGCCTAGGTTTGGGATATCTTAGGGAATTTTGGGCCAAAGGGGTGGGATGTGTGTAAATTTGGGTGACTAATAACCCACAAGTGTAGGGGATCGTTTGTAGCCTTTTTCGATAAGTAAGAGTGTCGAACCCAACAAGGATCTAAAGGTAGAACGAATATTCCCTCAAGTTCTATCGACCACCGATACAACTCTACGCACGCTAATGCTTGCTTTACCTAGAACAAGTATGAAACTACTTTGCAGGAATAAAACTAGAAGTACTTTGCAAGATAATAAAGAGCATGGAAATAAAAGTTAGGTGTTGTTTTAATAAAAGAACAATAAAAGTAAATTGTTTTGTAGCAAGCTTTTTGTGTAATGCAAGAGAAAGATTGTCCCTAGGCAATTGAATATGATACGATAGATACTTGTTATATGTAATGAGGGAGAGGCATGAGCTAACATACTTTCTCTACTTGGATCATATGCACTTATGATTGGAACTCTAGCAAGCATCCGCAACTACTAAAGATCATTAAGGTAAAACCCAACCATAGCATTAAGTATCAAGTCCTCTTTACTCCCATACGCCATAACCCACCTACTCGGGTCTGTGCTTCTGTCACTCACGCCACCCACCATAGGCAAATCATGAACATATTGCAACACCCTACAGCGGGGATCCCTCACGTTTGCGTGACACGGAGGGCACCATAGGACAGCACCATATCAACATACAACTCACATCCATAACATCATACCATAATTAACCCATAGGAAAAGAGATCTACTCAAACATCATAGGATAGCCAAATATCATTGGGTAATAATATATGGAGTTGAGCACCATGTTTAAGTAGAGATTACAGCGGAGAAGAGAGGTGTTACACCGCTGCATAGAGGGGGAGAGAGTTGGTGTTGATGTAGGCAAGATTGTTGATGTAGATCGCCGTCACGATCCTTGCCCCGACGGCGTTCCGGCGCCACCGGGAGAGAGGGGGAGAGAGCCCCCCTCCTTCTTCTTCTTCCTTGCCCCCCCCTATATGGGAGGACAGTTCCCCCTCTGGTCCATGGCCTCCATGGCGGTGGAGGGGCAGGAGCCCCTCCTAGATTGGATCTCCCTCTCTGTTCTCTTCTGTTTCACGTTCCTGTTTTCTGGCTGAAAACCGTTTCTTATATTCCCGGAGATCCATAACTCTGATCGGGCTGAAATTTTGAGGAGATTTTTATCAAAAAATTAGCTTCCTTGCGGCCAAAGGAGAGCTCCAACTGACATACGAGGTGAGCACAACCCACCAGGGCGCGCCTAGGCCCCCTGGCCGCGCCCTGGTGTCTTGTGGGGGTTGTGGGCCTTCGGTTGCGTTGATTCCACTTCTCAAAATTCACAAATATTCCAAAAAAAATCTCCGTAAATTTTTATCGCGTTTGGTCTTCGTTTGATATGGTAATTCTGCGAAACAAAAAACATGCAAGAAACAGGAACTGGCACTGGGCACTGGATCAATAGGTTAGTCCAATAAATCATATAAAATGTTGCCAAAAATATGTGAAAGTTGTATAATATTGGCATGAAACAATCAAAAATTATAGATACGACGGAGACGTATCAGCATCCCCAAGCTTAATTCCTGCTCGTCCTCGTCAGCATTTTCAACTCTCACACAATACATGAGCGCAAGCCATGGATATAGCACTATGGGTGGAATAGAATATGGTGGTAGGTTTCAAAGGGGTAAAAGTGGAGAAGAAAGTCTCGCATCAACTCAGCGTATCAACGGGCTATGGAGATGCCCATCAATACATATCAATGCGAGGAGTAGGGATTGCCATGCAACGGATGCACTAAGAGCTATAAGTGTATGAAAGCTCAATATGAAAACTAAGTGGGTATGGATCTAACTATATGAAAAATTCCCACTAGTATATGAAAGTGGCAACACAAGAGACTCTCTATATGAAAAACATGGTGCTACTTTGAGCACAAGTGTGGAATTAGCATGCCCCTATTCCTTCTTCTTTCATTTTTTTTCTTTCATTTTTTTTCTTTCTTTTATTTTCTTTTCTTTTCTTTTTTCCTTTTTTTTCTTTTTCTTTTTTTTTCTTTGTCCGGAGCCTCATCCCGACTTGTGGGGGAATCATAGTTTCCATCATCCTTTCATCACTGGGGCATGCTCTAATAATGAATAATGATGATCATCACACTTCTATTTACTTACAACTCAATATTACAACGATAGTAGAACAAAGTATGACCCTATATGAATGCAATGATCTAGCGTAGCAAAGATATCAAAAAATGGACAAGCCATGAAAACATCATGCTAGCTATCTTACGATCATGTAATGCAATATGACAATGAATGCTCAAGTCATCAAAACGGAGGCGGTGGAAGTTGCATGGCAATATATCTCGGAATGGCTATGGAAATGCCATAATAGATAGGAATGGTGGCTGTTTTGAGGAAGATATAATAAGGCTTATGTGTGATAGAGCGTATCATATCACGGGGTTTGGATGCATCGGCGAAGTTTGCACCGACTCTCGAGGTGAGAAAGGGCAATGCACGGGACCGTAGAGGCTAGCAAATTGCGGAAAGGTAAGAGTGCGTATGATCCATGGACTCGCATTAGTCATAAAGAACTCACATACTTATTGCAAAAGTTTTATTAGCTCTCTCGAAGCAAAGTATTACTATGCATGCTCCTAGGGGGGAGGTTGATAGGAGTTAACCATCGCGTGCCCCCAACCTTCACACAAAGATAGACAATCAAGAATAAATTGTGCTCCAACTTCCTAGCATAACGGGAGACTATACGTGCATGCTTCAGGAATCACAAACCTTAACACCAATATCTTACTAAACACGATCATCCATTAGTACCTCCCACATATTACCATCTCTATATCTCCAAACTATTGCAAGGAATCAAACATATCGTATTCAGTGATCCCTAAGTTTTATGTAGGATTTTATGACTAACCTTGTGAATGACCAATTCCTATTGACTCTCTAAATAGATATAAGTGAAGCAAGAGAGTTTAATTATTTCTACAAAATACCATGCTCTAATAAATATAAGTGAAGCAAAAGAGCATTCTACAAATAACGGTTTTCTATGTGAAGAGAAACAGGCAATCCAAGCTTCAAATGATATAAGTGAAGCACATGAAGCATTCTATAAAGCCATACTCAAAAGATATAAGTGAAGTGCAATGAGCATTCTATAAATCAACCATGGACTATATCATACCAGCATGGTGCATTAAAGAAAAGTTAAAACTAAACACAAAAGACGCTCCAAGATTTGCGCATATCACATGAATGAAACGAATCCGAAAACATACCGATACTTGTTGAAGAAAGATGGGATGCCTTCCGGGGCATCCCCAAGCTTAGACGCTTGAGTCTCCTTGGATATTTACTTGGGGTGCCTTGGGCATCCCCAAGCTTGAACTCTTGCCTCTCCTTCTTCTCCTCATATCGAGACCTCCTCGATCTTCGAACACTTCATCCACACAAAACTTAACAGAAGACTGGTAAGATCCGTTAGTATAATAAAGAAAAATACTACTTTAAGTACTGTTGCAAACCAATTCATATTTTATATTTGCATTATCCCTGCTGTATTATATCTTTTCTACGGCTTACACCACCGATAAAATCGATAGTTTCATCAAAACAAGCAAAACAATGCATCAAAAACAGAATCTGTCTTAAACAGGACAGTCTGTAGTAATCTGAACTTTGACCATACTTCTGTAAATCCAAAAATTCTAAAAAATTAGGAACAATTAAACATTTTGTATACAAATACTGTGTAAAAAAATCAGAAACTTTTGACGTTCCAGTAAAAAATTAAAATCCACGCACTACAGCCAAAGTTTCTGTTTTTACACCGCACATACCAACAAGCAATCTAATCATCCTAAAGGCAAATATTGGAACATTATTTTTATAATACAATGATTTGTACACGGGGATAATTGTTTTATTGGAAAAGTTTCCGTGATTCAAGATTCACAAAGTTTCCATGGGCATGAACAATAGTTCAAGGACGTCCCCCACTTCAACAATGCTCATCATCTCTCTCACTTTCACCTTTCCTTTTGTGAAGTTTTAGGTTCCCCCCTATATTTTTTTTGTTTTTAAACTTTATAAAAGCACACAACGGAATAAAATGACTCTCTAAAACTTCCGGGTTGTCTCCCTGGCAGCGCTTTCTTTAAAGCCATTAAGCTAGGCATAAAGTGCTCATGTAATAGATCCACCCGGATCCCAAGGTATATCAAAGCCAATTTTAATCAACAATGATTTCTAATTTAGTAGTGAGCAAAAAGTGATATATATCATGTGACAACGAAGTCTAACTCTCTTCCTATGCATCGGCATGTCATACAAGAACAATTCATGCACATTAAGTAAAGGCCAATGCATAGTATAAATAGTTTCTTGCAATTTCATAGTATTGGAAACATAGAGAGGTGAAGACTTGGTTCCTCTCTCATAATAATTGCAAGTAGGAGCAGCAAGCACATGCATATTATATTCATCAAAATCATCATGTGTAGTGGTAAAACGCAACCCATCAATATAATCCTTAACAAGAGCAAACTTCTCCAATATAGTGTAGTTGGGAGAATTTAAAAAGATAATAGGACTATCATGTGTGGGTGCAATAGCAACAATTTCATGCTTAACATAAGGAACTATAGAAAGTTCATCTTCATAAGCATAATTCATATTGGCATCATGGCCACAAGCATAGCAAGAATCAAGTTCATCAAAAAGGGATATTTCAAAAGAATCCAAGGGATCATAGCAATCATCATAGCATTCATCATGGCATTCATCCTTCGGTATGTGCGAAGGGTAATTAAACAATGTATGAGTTGAAGAGTTACTCTCATTAGAAGGTGGGCACAGGTAGCTAATCCGCTCTTCCTCCTTTTGTTGTTCGCTCTCCTCCTCATCTTTTTCATCTAACGAGCTCACAATTTCAGCAATTTCTTCTTCCATAGATTCCTGCAAAATATTAGTCTCTTCCAAGGCAGCGGTCATCCTTTCAATAAATTCAATAATATCAGCATTGCAATCATAATTCTCATAGCAATATTTAAGTATGGATAAAATTTCAGATTTGTAAGGAACATCATCATCATACTTTTCAAGCAAAGAACCAATTTCATAAGCACCTTTAAAAGCAACAAATTCTTCTATTCGTTCCACATCATAGTAATCATAAATACCTTTAGCATAAGAAGATAAGGTTTCATTATCATTAAATTTGCATTGAAAGGGAAGGTGTCGAGCTTCTATATTAGAGCAACAAGTAAAGTCACATCTCGAGCATGCATCCCAAGCAAACCATTCCAGTATTCTAATTTGATCCCATAAGTGTTTCCCTTTTTGAGATAAGCGATAATCCCTAAAGTACTCACGTTGATCCAATGTGTATCCCATTATAAAGTTCCTTGAGGATTTCTCAGGATTATCGAAGGAGTAATTAACGTGTTTCACATAACTAGCATCGCGGGTTTTAGGAGGTTCCCCATCTCCATGAGTAGCAAGTACCACTAATTTTTTTGGTGTTTCGTGTTCCATATCCATAACTAAAGATATAAAATAACTAATAACAGAAAATAAAAATTACTTAGTGATAAAGCAAACAAGCACACACGAGAATATTCACCCCACGCTATTTCTCCCCGGCAACGGCGCCAGAAAAAGGTCTTGATAACCCACAAGTGTAGGGGATCATTTGTAGCCTTTTTCGATAAGTAAGAGTGTCGAACCCAAGGAGGAGCTAAAGGTAGAACAAATATTCCCTCAAGTTCTATCGACCACCGATACAACTCTACGCACGCTAATGCTTGCTTTACCTAGAACAAGTATGAAACTACTTTGCGGGAATAAAACTAGAAGTACTTTGCAAGATAATAAAGAGCGTGGAAATAAAAGTTAGGTGCTGTTTTAGTGAAAGAACAATAAAAGTAAATTGTTTTATAGCAAGCTTTTTGTGTAACGCAAGAGAAAGATTGTCCCTAGGCAATTTAATATGATACGATATATACTTGTTATATGTAATGAGGGAGAGGCATAAGCTAACATACTTTCTCTACTTGGATCATATGCACTTATGATTGGAACTCTAGCAAGCATCCGCAACTACTAAAGATCATTAAGGTAAAACCCAACCATAGCATTAAGTATCAAGTCCTCTTTACTCCCATACGCCATAACCCACCTACTCGGGTCTGTGCTTCTGTCACTCACGCCACCCACCATAGGCAAATCATGAACATATTGCAACACCCTACAGCGAGGATCCCTCACGTTTGCGCGACACGGAGGGCACCATAGGACAGCACCATATCAACATACAACTCACATCCATAACATCATACCACAATTAACCCATAGGACAGAAGAGATCTACTCAAACATCATAGGATAGCCAAATATCATTGGGTAATAATATATGGAGTTGAGTACCATGTTTAAGTAGAGATTACAGTGGGGAAGAGAGGTGTTACACCGCTGCATAGAGGGGGAGAGAGTTGGTGTTGATGGCAGCAAGATTGTTGATGTAGATCGCCATCACGATCCTTGCCCCGACGGCGTTCCGGCGCCACCGGGAGAGAGGGGTAGAGAGCCCCCTCCTTCTTCTTCTTCCTTGGCCTCCCCCCTAGATGGGAGGAGAGTTCCCCCTCTGGTCCATGGCCTCCATGGTGGCGGAGGGGCAGGAGCCCCTCCTAGATTGGATCTCCCTCTCTGTTCTCTTTTGTTTCACGTTCCTGTTTTCTGGCCGAAAACCGTTTCTTATATTCCTAGAGATCCGTAACTCCGATCGGGCTGAAATTTTGAGGGTATTTGTATCCAAAAATTAGCTTCCTTGCGGCCAAAGGAGAGCTCCAACCAACATACGAGGTGAGAACAACCCACCAGGGCACGCTTGGGCCCCCTGGTCGCGCCCTGGTGTCTTGTGGGGGCTGTTGGCCTCCGGTTGCGTTGATTCCACTTCTCAAAATTCACAAATATTCCAAAAAAAATCTCCATAAATTTTTATCGCGTTTGGACTTCGTTTGATATGGTAATTCTACGAAACAAAAAAAATGCAACAAACAAGAACTGGCACTGGGCACTGGATCAATAGGTTAGTCCAATAAATCATATAAAATGTTGCCAAAAATATGTGAAAGTTGTATAATATTGGCGTGAAACAATCAAATTTTATAGATACGACGGAGACGTATCAGTGACTGTCGGAATCGGGGCTTCGCTGACCCAGAAAGGTTCAAACTCTAGGGTGCACTCGCTCTCCTGCCTTGCTCTGCCTCACAACCTCACGGCGACCCTCCGGCGACTTGAGCTAAGGAAGATGAACAAAGGACACACAGTTTACCCAGGTTCGGGCCACCTCGTGGTGTAAGACCCTATTCCTGCTTGTCTAGATTGCTCGAGGATGAGGATGAGTACAAGGTGTGTTCTTTCCTGCCCGAGGTTCGATGCTCTCTACGGTGGTTGGTTCCCTACTCTTATACCGGACTTGGTCCTCTTCCCCCTCGAAAACACAAGGCGGGAAGTGTCGTGGTTTTGTCATGGCAGATGCCCTAGTGAAAGGACTTAGGGTTGAGGCCATCGCTACGGTAATTAACTCGAAGGGGTTGGTCGGGACGAAAGACACGAGTTTACCCAGGTTCGGCCCCTCGCGAAGGAGGTAAAAGCCTACGTCCTGCTTTGTGTTGTATTGATTGGGTATCGATTACAAGGGAGCGGATTCGCTTGACCTAGCTCTCGATCAGTTGTTTCGTACCCTAAGCCGCCGCAGGGAATCGCCTTTATATACACAGGTCAAGGCCCTGGGCTTACAAGAGTCTAGACCGGGTTACACTAAATATCCGATCGTGCCTCTAAGTCACCTTGCCTTCTCTGGCAAGCCATCTCCGGGCGGCTTACGCCTCCGGGTCATGCATCGTCTTCTGGCTCTGGGCCTCCGCCTGGCCCGTTTGGTAAGTTACCTCCAGGCCTGTTTAAGGCTTTATTGTTAAGTCGCCAACTTCCTAACCCGACCCCTTCTGGCGGGTCATACCGTGGGGTTATATCCCTAACATTAGGCCCCAGATTGATTTGAACCTGTTCATGTCAATCTTCAAGTCTTCTGGTTGGCGAGTCTTGTGTTCCTCGTAATGACTTAACCTAAAACAAATCTTCATGACCCGCCATATAAAATGGATGACCTCATCTCTGGTAAATCCAGAAAATCTTCATGACATCACAATGGATCTTTGCATTAACTGGTCACCCGAAAATCGAGGCGTCGTCCTAGTCAATCATTATCATGTCTCCTCGATTGTCGCACTTGACTGTTGCGTTCCACCTCTTCCTTATAAATAGGCATGGAGGGCTCATTCTTTCATTT
Source organism: Elymus sibiricus (assembly GCA_039707655.1). Taxonomy (NCBI): domain Eukaryota; kingdom Viridiplantae; phylum Streptophyta; class Magnoliopsida; order Poales; family Poaceae; genus Elymus; species Elymus sibiricus. Next base: position 320,216,166 of record CM077669.1, on the reverse strand, counting down.
TCCCCACTGTCTTTCCTTCTTCTTCTTCCTCCAAACGCTTCATGCGACTGAAGCTCCGCCGTAGCTGCCGGACCGCGCCGTCCACCTCAACCAGAGTTCATCGGCACGCGCCCGCACTCCTCACGTCTTCTCAGGTTCCATTCCTCAGCTTCCTCAGATCCGCATTAGGTCACCAGAGTTCCTTAGAGTTCGTTGCCGTTCATCGGAGTTTCATACCATGTTGGAAAGGAATCATCGTTCGGCTTGGAAACGCTAGCAAAATCGCGCGGTGCTTTGTTTAGCATATATTTTGTATTCGGAGTAGATCGCTTCTTCTCCGGAATGAGCGCATTGACTGCCCATTCTTCCATCACTTTTTTTAGGGTTAGCAAATATTTCCCCTTTTATCTGCATCCGTAGATCTGTAATTGTAGCTGTAACTGGTGAAACTTGTTTGTCCACCCTTAACAGCATCTTCAGTATTCACTGTCTTATTGACCCGCCTCATACCTGTAGTTGACGGCGGCTCATAATTTATCAATGTCCCGCCAAATAGCGTTGCCATCCTAGAATCATAACTGGCTTTGTCATGCATCCCTCTTAACCCGCCGTAATTCTATGCCTTTCCATAGCTTTTAACCCAGTCTGTCATGGTTAAGGCCCCCTCTTATTGCGATTGGGTAACCTTCGGGGTTACTGAGCTTATGCTCAATGAGTATGTAGCCATGGGGGTTTTGCCGGCTCAAGAAGTCATCCATTGGCGGGTTCCTGACGACGAAGCTACTCCCAAACCCAAGGAGGGGGAAGTTGTCATCTTTACGGATCATCTTCACCGTGGCTTCTCACCGCCCGGGTCAAATTTTTTTCGGGACGCCTTGCATTTTTACAAACTCCATCCTCAAGATATTGGCCCCAATTCTGTCACCAACCTGTGCCAATTCCAAGTATTTTTTGAAGCATATCTGCAAGAAGAGCCCTCCGTTGACCTTTTCAGAGATTTCTTTTACATCAACCACCAGACTGAGATTGCAGACGGACCAAGTCTTGAGCTCGGAGGCGTTTCTATCCAAAGGTGGAGGGATGTATCTTTTCCCTCAGCGGCTCTGCCCAGCCATCCCAAGGATTGGAATCACACTTGGTTCTACTGCAGAGACACTGCCCCGGCTGAAGAGAAACCATTGCCGGGTTATTGCCCCTACGCGCTTTGCACCACCACCGAACTTCTAGACCGGTTATCCGCCACAGAGCGCGCCCAATATGCTAAAACATTTTCAAAGATCAGGCTTTATTAGCCAATGGGTTAATTGGCGTTGATTTGACCCGCTGCTGGGTTTCCTGGAGAATCTTGTCGTTGAGCCGGCGCGGCGGCTTAATGTGTCAATACACTAGCGATGTGGACGACCCTCAGCGCTTCAACCAGACGCCTCTGACGGACAAAGACCTCAATTTAATTGTGAAATCACTGCTTGGAGAACCCCAGGAGGTTTGCAACAAGACGGGGTTAAACCCCTTCTATGTTCTTAACCCGGCTCCCGCAGTAAGACTTTTTACGTTGATCTTCACCTTTTCCTTTTAGGTCTTGCACTTCACATCTCCCTTAACCTTTCTGCAAATGTACTTATGTATGTAGGCCGACTCTCCCTTTTGGAAGAAGAGAATAACTGCAGCCTCCACCTTGAAGAAGAAGAAAACCAAAGCGACTAAACCTCGCGGCCCTGGCCGCTCAAAGAAGCAAACTGCCCAAGAATTGCTCGAACTAGATGACTCGGAGGTAGAACTTGACTCCCTTGGCCTTCTTTTCATGCAACTTATTGATGCTGACTCCTCTAAGAGTGAAGCGGAAACAAGCCAAGCCGGTGCAGCAGAGGTAACTATCATCTCCTCCGACTCAGAAACTTTGCCAAGAGAGAAAATTCGGCGGGTCATCCGGAAAGTAACGTTTTCACACCCTCTTGCTCACTTGGATCCCAACTTTCTTTTGAAGAAGCAGCAACATGACTCTAGGCGTCAGACCCGGAGCGGCGACTCTGAAGATCTAGGTAGCTGGCTTATCCAACAGACCAGCTCCTCGGAAACGCTGCAATGAGATAGCTGGCTTATCCAACACACCAGCTCCTCGGAAACGCCGCAATGAGGTACTTCAGAGCGCTATTTTTATTTCTTCTGCACACTAGCCTCATGTAGCAACCTGGTTATATTGTCTAACTCTGATTTTTCAGGAAACACCTCCATCCTCTGGTGACTCAACCGGCACACAGCTACCTGCCTTCGTTGTCAACCCTGGGTAAGGATTTTTATTTTGTTGGTATCCTAAAATTTACTTTCATGTGTTCATAAACTTGCTCCCTTCTATTTCAGGGCTAGGGCAAAGATAAGTAAGAAGCAGAAGGTGGGCGACTCTTCCAAGACCTCCAAGGCCTCTGAGCTGGAGAAAGAGATTCCGAAGCCCCCTGAAGTCCCAATCCAAAGTTCTGAAGAAGTCTTTTCTGAAGCCATGGACACTGATGTTGACCCGACCAACATTTGTGATCCGCCAAGTCCCACTCTACAAACAATTGAAGAAAACCCTTCTGAGAAGAATGATGCTGACGTTATCATCACCGGGGCGGGTTTCAAACCACCAGAAGCCTCCACTGTATTGGCCAACCACAAAGAAGAAACACCTTTGCTGGAGAAAGGCAAGGCCAAATTGGACCTGCCGGATTATGCGGACTTCAACGTCAGTGAGCTGCACGCCGGTTATCTAAACCGCCTTCATACAAGTCGTGATATGGAGGCCGGCTTAGTAAACTTGATGAAGCAGAAGTATGAGGTACGAATCTTCACCCCTTTCCACTTCACATATACACACTTACGTAGCCCCCAAGGGCCGACTTATCCTGAAAAGGATGAGCCGGGTCTTGAAAGAATAACTTGAAAAGAATCCGCATATAGCCCCCAAGGGCCGGCTTATCTTGAAAAAGATGAGCCGGGTCTTGCAATAATAACTTTGAAAGAATCCGCCTGTAGCCCGCAAGGGCCGGCTTATCTTGAAAAAGATGAGCCGGGTCTTCCAATAGTCAATTAGGCAAAAATCCGCTTGTAGCCCCCAAGGGCCGGCTTATCTTGAAAAAGATGAGCCGGGTCTTCCAATAGTCACTTAGGCAAAAATCCGCTTGTAGCCCCCAAGGGCCGGCTTGTCCTGAAAAGGATGAGCTGGGGCTTTGCAATACTTTGAAATGACCTACATTAGCCCCCAAGTGCCAAGTGTATTGCTTGCAATGTGCTTGGGACTTGAAAATTTGAATCATAGCGAACCTGTTAAATAAGGACTTGCTAATCTACTCACAAATCCTTTATGCAGGAGGCATTAAGCTTGAAGGAGTCGCATCTTGGTGACTTAAACAAGAGAGTGGCGGCTCTGGAAACCAAGAGCAGTGAGGCCGATGCAAAGCTAAAACTTGCCTTGGAGGAGTTAGAGAAATCTAAATCTGATTTTACTGCTGAGCGTGCCACCCTTGAGGAGGAGAAGACTGCCTTGCAAAAGTGCGTCGAAGATGCTGAAGCACAACTGAAGCCAGTTGCTGAAGAGCTTGCCGGCTTAAAGAAGCAAATATGTCGAATGACAGCCGCCATCTTTGGTAAGTGCAAAAAACTTATTCTCCGTTGAAGCACTTCATCTATTTGGGTAGTCACCGAATGGTCAACTGAGTCTATACTCTTTATTGTCTGATAGGCGCCAGGAGTGCCAGTCTTGGCCAGAATATTTTGCTGAAACTGAAAGTTGACTATTCATTAGTGGAGCAAATATATGCTGGGAGCCTACGGACGCTTGTGGCTGTCTCTTCTGGAAAGAAGCCTCCAACACCAATCAAGACAGTGCTGGATTAGTTATCAACCGTGCCATCTCAAATCGCTGAACTGAAGCTGTCAGCCGCCCGTGCAGGAGTCATTGCCGCTTTAAGCCGGGCAAAAGCGTGGCAATCAGATCTTGACCCGGCTGAGATGGCCGGCAGGTATCCCGAATACAACGATGACGGTACTGTCTTCAGCGAGGCAGACTTTGCAAGATGCGTCAAGGAGATCAGGCCATTAGCATGCCAACTTGCCCAAGAAGCAAATTTGGCCAAGTATCATCCGGCTTATGACAGCAACAATAAGGGTATCAAGGCGCCGACGCATGCAGTTGTCAACTTGACTCCGCAAAGGCGTAAGCACATGTTTGCCCCTGATCTTGATCCCTCCATAATTCTTAACGATGAAGCTGCCTTTGAGGCATTAACCAGCATCGACTGGACTTCGGATGATCTCCAGATAGCAGACAACGAAGAGCCGACACAGGATGACCCGGAGCCTTCTACCTCCAAGCGCTAGGGTGACAATGATCCTTCGGATCGTGACCCGGCTGATACTGAAGCCGGCTTAGAATGATATAACCCAAAAACACTTGGCCAGAAATTTGAAGGGCCTCGCTATTGGCCTTGTAATAGCATAGTCTAAAAAACAGCCATGATGTTGCCATGCCTTCGTGCATGTTTTTGCCAACTTATATCCTGCCGGCTTAACCGCGGTAACCCTTATCAAAACATATGCATGTTTGATGTGATGATATCTCTTAATTTCCCAAGAACTTTGATCAACTCCTTGGCTGGCAACTTATAGCCATAATCCGGGGCGAGTTAATAACTCAATACTCCGGAGCCTTGAAATATGAAAACAAAGCCGCTGGTGGGTCATGATAGTTGTAAGCGTGATCAATGAGAAATGCTAAGCCGGATCAGTCGTCATCCAAAGACTTAGAACCTCCTCATGGAAAACCCCCGTAAGAGAACAAGCAGAATATATATATATATATATCTTCAATTTTTGTTGTAAGGCGGCTTTGAAGGCACAACCAAAAGATCAACTCTTATTTATATTTTTTGAGAAAACTCAAGGTTTTTGCTTCAAAGAAGCTAGGCATGAACGCCTATAATCCCGTAAGCCGGCTGTCACGTGACATAAATCCGTCGTTTTAACCTTAACAAGTTCAGGGTCTTAAAAAAGATTGTCTGTTAAGAGTACGAACGGGCCACATAGCGGAGAGACTACAGCGGACAGGTAAGTTTATCCTAGCTCTCTGTAAGCCGGCTCTCCCGTGACATAAGCTGCCATTTTAACTTTGACAAGTTCAGGGTCTTAAAAAGATTGACTGTCAAACGTACGGCGGGTCACCTGGCGGAGTAGCAAGTTGCAAACAGGCAGGTTGAACTCAAACATGGCTTTTAAGCCGGTCAAGAGGGTATGAAAGCTAAACTCATTGAGTTGGAAGCCCCCAAGTGACCTTATGAATAATCAACTCTTGCACAAAAAATGCTAGATGAAAACAACAGAGGCCCCGTATTATGGGATGTCGTCTTTATTATATTGAAAAAGGTATATACAATGACAGAGATATGTACATTGATGAGAGCCAATGACTCAAGTGTAGTAAGGACAAAGATGAGCAATATTCCACGGCCTGCTAGTTTCCTCTCCGGAAGTGCGTGACTTGTCGCTCTCCCGCATATCAATGAGGTAATATGACCCATTGTTGAGATTCTTGCTAACCACAAAAGGTCCTTCCCAAGGGGGTGATAACTTATGCATATCTGTCTGATCTTGAATCAAACGTAGCACTAAGTCGCCCTCTTGGAACGTTCGGGTTTTCACTCTGCGACTATGATAGCGACGCAGATCTTGTTGATAAATCGCCGATCATGCTGCTGCAAGATCCCGCTCTTCATCCGAAGCGTCTAGCGCGTCCTGACGTGCCGCCTCATTCTCAGTTTCTATGTAAGCCGCCACCCTGGGCGAGTCATGACGAATATCACTGGGGAGAACGGCTTCTGCGCCATAAACCATGAAGAAAGGCGTGTAGCCTGTTGATCTGTTGGGGGTGGTCCTGATGCTCCAAAGAACTGAAGGTAACTCCTCAACCCAACAACCCGGCGTTCGTTCCAAAGGAACCATAAGCCGGGGTTTGATACCTCTCAAAATTTCCTGGTTAACACGTTCTGCTTGACCATTAGACTGCGAATGAGGCACCGAGGAGACATCAAGGCGGATGTGTTCACTTTGACAAAAGTCTTTCATAGCCCCCTTGGACAGATTTGTTCCATTTTCAGTGATGATACTGTGGGGGTAACCAAAACGGAAAATCAGCTTCTTGACGAACTGAACTGCCGTTGCTGCGTCGCATTTGCTGACCGGCTCTGCCTCAACCCACCTGGTAAACTTATCAACCGCCACCAAAAGGTGGGTCTTCTTGTCTTTATATCTCTTAAACGGTCCAACCATATCAAGCTCCCAGACCGCAAATGGCCAGATGATTGGAATCATCCGCAACTCTTGAGCCGGCACATGGGCTCGTCGTCCAAATTTCTGACACCCATCACATTTACTAACCAAGTCCTCTGCATCTGCATGAGCTGTTAGCCAGTAAAAACCATGCCGAAAGGCTTTGGCCACCAAGGATTTTGACCCGGCGTGATGACCGCAGTCGTCGGCATGTATCTCTTGTAAGATTTCACAGCCTTCCTCAGGAGAAACACAGCGCTGAAAAATACCAGTCACGCTGCATCTATGTAACTCGCCATTGACAATAGCCATGGACTTAGACCGCCTCATGATTTGCCGCCCCAATGTTTCATCTTCAGGTAACTCGCCACGAGTCAGATACACCAGATAAGGTAGCTTCCAATCAGGAATAGCGTGAAGAGCCGCCACCAACTGCCCTTCCGGGTCAGGTATAGCGAGATCCTCCTCGGAAGGTAACTTGACCGACGGGTGATGCAACACATCAAGAAACACATTAGGCGGCACCAGCTTACGCTGAGACCCCAGCCGGGATAGTGCATCAGCCGCCTCGTTCTTCCAACGATCAATATGATCCACCTGATAACCCTTAAAGTGGCCAGCAATGATATCAACTGCCTGACGATAAGCCGCCATACGAGGGTCTTTAGAATCCCACGTGCCTGAAACTTGTTGAGCCACCAGGTGTGAGTCACCGAGACATCTGACCCGGCTCAAATTGATCTCCTTGGCCACACGGAGCCCATGAAGCAAGGCTTCATATTCAGCTGCATTGTTGGTACAAGGAAACATTAACCTTAAAACATAACAAAATTTATCACCTCGTGAGGAAGTTAAAACAACTCCAGGCCTTGAACCTTCCAACTGCCTGGATCCATCAAAGTGAATTGTCCAATATGTATTGTCCGGCTTTTCCTCAGGTGCTTGACACTCCCTCCAATCATTGATAAAGTCCACCAGAGCTTGAGATTTAATGGCTGTTCAAGGCACATACCTCAAATTAAGAGGTCCAAGCTAAATTGCCCACTTAGCAATCCTGTCGATGGCCTCTCTGTTTTGAATGATATCTCCCAAAGGAGCAGAGCTTACCACCGTGATTCGATGTTCAAGGAAATAATGCTTCAGTTTTGATTCGCCATGAATACTCCAAACACCAGCTTTTGCCAATGCGGATATCTTTGCTTGGACTCAGTCAAAACTTCACTGACGTAATAATTCGGCCACTGGACGGGGTATTCTTTGCCTGCCTCTTTGCGCTCCACAACAACTGCTGCGCTGACGGCCTTATTATTAGCCGCCACGTACAGGAGCAATGGCTCTTTTTCCACGGGAGCAGCTAAGATAGGCGGCTCAGCTAACTGCTTTTTGAGCGCCTCAAATGCATCATTGGCAGCATCACTCCAGACAAAAATATCTGTCTTCTTCATCATCTGATATAAAGGGATGGCTTTCTCTCCCAAGCGGCTTATAAATCGGCTTAAGGCGGCAATACGACCTGTCAAGCACTGAACATCATTAATACACGCCGGTTTAGATAGTGAGGTGATGGCCGTTATTTTATCCGGGTTAGCTTCAATGCCCCGCTCTGAGACCAAAAATCCCAGTAGTTTGCTTGCAGGCACACAAAAAACGCACTTAGCCGGATTACTTGTAGACCCGGAGATTATCAAAGGTTTCCTACAAATCAGCAAGCAGAGTCTCCTTCTTTCTTGATTTGACCACAATGTCGTCCACCTAAGCATGAACATTGCGCCCAATCTGACCATGAAGACAATTCTGTACGCATCGCTGGTAAGTCGCCTGGGCACTTTTGAGTCCAAAAGGCATAGATACATAACAGAAATCTCCGAAAGGCATTATGAAAGATGTCTTCTCCTGGTCCTCAACTGCCATCTTGATCTGATGATAACCAGAATAAGCATCCAGGAAACATAAGCTCTCACAACCTGCCGTCGCATCAATGATCTGGTCGGTACGGGGGAGAGCAAATGGATCCACCGGACAAGCCTTGTTAAGGTCTATGTAGTTCGCATACATACGTCACGTGCCGTTCTTCTTAAGGACGAGCATGGGGTTAGCCAACCACTCTGGGTGAAAAACCTCCACGATAAACCCAGCTGCTAAGAGCCGGGCTACCTCTTATCCAATAGCTTTACGTCGCTCCTCATTTGAAACGATGGAGGAACTGTTTAACCGGCTTAAATTTAGGATCCACATTAAGATGGTGCTCAGCGAATTCTCTCGGTACACCCGGCATGTCAGAAGGTTTCCATGCGAAAATGTCCCGATTCTCATGGATGAATTCGATGAGCGCGCCTTCCTATTTGGGGTCCATATTAGCCCCTATAGTGAACTGATGCGATGAGTCGCCAGGGACAAAGTCCACCAACTTTGTATCCTCTGCCACAAATTTCAGGGGCAGGTCAGATTCTGGGCTTCTTCAAAGGGGTCATATCTGCCGGGTCCATATTATCTTTATAAAGCTTGAGCTCCGCGTCAGCACAACTTGACTCCGCATATGCAACATCACCTTCCTCACACTCAAGAGCAATTTTCCGATCTCCATGCACTGTGATCGTCCCCTTTAACCCTGGCATCTTAAGCTGCAAGTAAACATAATAGGGCCGGGCCATGAACTTGGCATCAGCCGGCCGTCCAAACAGGGCATGATATGGACTTTTGATCTTGACCACTTCAAACCACAAGGTCTCTACCCTGTAGTTGTACTCATCACCAAAAGCCACCTCAAGGGCAATTTTTCCTACTGGATACGCCGACTTGCCGGGTACTACACCGTGAAAAACTGTGGATGACGGCTTGAGATCCTTGTCAGTCAGGTTCATCCGGCGGAAATTGTCGTAGTACAAAATGTTGATATTGCTGCCACCGTCCATCAGCACCTTGGTGAATTTGTAGCCTCCTACCTGAGGGGCTACCACAAGAGCCAAGTGCCCCGGGTTATCAACTCGTGGCGGGTGATCCTTCCTGCTCCATGATATCGTGTGTTCAGATAACTTTAAATACTGTGGAATAGCCGGTGTTGCCGCATGAACCGCCCACTGGCACCTTCTGATCACATTTGTCAAGACTCGTAGTGAACACGTGATACTGGCCTCCATTAAGCTGTTTCGGGTTACTCTGATACCTTGACTGGTTGTTTTGCTGCTGACAACCATTGCTGGGCTGTTGATTATGACCTCCATGGTTACCTTGACCCTGATAACCCGAGTTTGAGCCGCTCGCACCGAAACCTGACCCATGAGAGCCGGATCCTGATCCGCCAGGCGGTCCATTGCCGTTACCGTGATGCTGGTTAAGGCTGTAATTTCGGAACTCCCGCATGATATAACAATCCTTCCAAGCATGAGTGGACGGCTTGTTGGGAAGGCTGTGCTTTGGACAGGTGTCGTTAAGCATTGCCTCCATGTTGAAAGGCTTTCCCTTGCCAAAAGGCTATTTACCGTTACCCTTGGCGCGGTTGTTGCCAGTGTTGGTGTTGGCCACCAGATCTGGCCCGCTGTCTGGGTGCTTCCGTTTCCCGCCATTACCTGGGTTGTTATTTCCTGCCACATTCTGTTGCTAACCCTTACCGTTGCCATTCTTCTTACCCTTAGCAGATTTCTCATCATCAGAACCAGGATCTTTCATGCTATCAGAATCTGCATATTTAGTGAGAGCCGCCATGAGCTCACCCATGTCCCGGCAAGAACGCTTGAGCCGTCCAAGCTTCTTCTTAAGGGGCCAAAAATGACAATTCTTCTCCAGAATCAAGACCGCCTGAGCCGCCGTGATGTTATCGGATGAGTGGATAATGGTTGAGACCCGCCGTACCCAATGGTGGGTCGACTCATCCTCGTGCTGCACACAATGATCTAAATCAACAATCGTCATGGGTTGTTTGCACGTTCCTTGAAAATTCTTGATGAATCGTGCTTTCAACTCGGCCCAGGAATTAATGGTATTAGGGGGCAGACCCTTTAACCATGTGCGAGTTGGTCCTTCCAACATCATGATGAAATATTTTGCACAGACTGCATCGCTGAGGTCCAACATCTCCATGGCTAACTCATAACTTTCAATCCAGGCTTCCGGGGGTAGATCAGCCGTGTAATTAGGTACCTTGCGTGGACCCTTAAAATCCTTTGGCAGGCGCTTGTTCCGTAGAGCCGGAATTAAACAAGGCACTCCAACAGCCCTGGAAGTAGCTCCCACCGGGGTTGAGGGGGGCGTCGGCTCTTGGTAAGCCGCCGCAGCCGCCGCCTCACGTTGAGCCCTGGCATTATCTTCAATCGCTTGAGCATTGACAACGGGCGGTTCATCATGGGGCGGGTTACGTCGTCGTTCACTGCTGGAGATTGCTGGCGACTCCATGCGTTGCCTATAACTGTGGCTGGGAAGAGGGGTCGAGTGCACACGACTCCGGCTGTATGTATACTTCTCCTGTTGAGCCACCGCTGTTTGCAAAAGCTCGATGGCATTCCGTGCTTCTGCAGCGAAGGGCATCCCATCGGCGAGAGGGAGCGCATTGAGCCTGGCAGCCGCTGCTATCATGTTCACCACCGGGTTAGAATAATGACTAGGTGGTGTCAGAAAACGCAGCGGCGGGGTCTGATTCCTACGAGGCGGGTCTGGCTGTCGAGGCTGATTTGTCGCCCTATTCGCAGGTACTTCCGTAGCCCGGGTCATGGCCAGTGGCGCATTTGGTCCTGCCCCTGGGGTGTTGAAGAGATTACTGGGCTAATACTGTGCAGGCAGGCGGGTCTGATACCTCATCTGAAGAACTGCTTCTGAGGCGTGTTGATCCAGATTTAAACGAAAAGCTTCCGCCCTCAGACGCTCTGACTCAGCATCCATCTGAACCTGCATTGCATTGATATCCTCTTGGGCCTTGGTCATCTGCTCTTTCAGCCTTGCAATCTCTGCATTGCGATCTGCTTGATTTTCGGCTGTGACTTCGGTTCCCATCAGAGTTGTAAGCTCATTCATCAAGTCCAGCAAAACTTGAACCGGCAGCATGGCTGACCCGGACCCCGTCGCGCCGGCAGCTGCTGCTCCAGCCACCGTGCTGTTGGAAGCCGGCGCCGTGCCTGCCATGAAGATGGCGGCCTTGCCCGGCGGCTCATAGGGCTCCGGAATACTGTCGCCATCGAAATAGCCCCCAAGCCCGCTGTCATGAAGCTGGTAGGTTGACTTTGTCTCTCCGCTCGAGGATCCGTCCTCCGAGCAGACGAGAGTTTCTCCTCCTGACACGGAATCTTCTGCTAGTTCTGCGCCTTGTGTAAAGCCAACAAAAGCGTGCTTTCGGTCGGGTTGAATCCAGGCGGGTTGCGTGCGCTGGGCCGACTCGACGAGGTTGGTGCAGATGTTCGGCCCAAGCTTAGATCCGCCGATCTTCCCGATGAAAACATGAATTCCGCCAAAGCGGACCCGGTAGCCGTACTCAATTGAGTCGGCCTCAGGACCCCATCCGGCATCGTCGATGTAGTGCTTGCCGCGACGACTCTTAGTCATCCTGCCAACAGCATATCCCTCGATCCCTGGGAGAGAGCCCTTCGAGAACTCCAAACCACCGCGCATCGGCCCCACGGTGGGCGCCAACTGTCGTGGTTTTGTCACGGGAGATGCCCTAGTGAAAGGACTTAGGGTTGAGGCCATCGCTACGGTGATTAACTCGAAGGGGTTGGTCAGGACGAAAGACACGAGTTTACCAAGGTTCGGCCCCTCACGAAGGAGGTAAAAGCCTACGTCCTGCTTTGTGTTGTATTGATTGGGTATCGATTACAAGGGAGCGGATTCGCTTGACCTAGCTCTCGATCAGTTGTTTCGTACCCTAAGTCGCCGCAGGGACTCGCCTTTATATACACAGGTCGAGGCCCTGGGCTTACAAGAGTCCAGACCGGGTTACACTAAATATCCGATCATGCCTCTAAGTCACCTTGCCTTCTCTGGCAAGCCATCTCCGGGCGGCTTACGCCTCCAGGTCACGCGCCGTCTTCCGGCTCTGGGCCTCCGCCCCGCCCGTCTGGTAAGTTACCTCCAGGCATGTTTAAGGCTTTATTGTTAAGTTGCCAACTTCCTAACCCGGCCCCTTCTGGGCGTGTCATACCGTGGGGTTATATCCCCAAAAGCAAGGGTCACCACAATGGACAGTTTGAAGGGGGACAAGACTGCAGCCTATCCTAACTAAAGCGGTCTTCGCTTGTCAAAGCTCCTCATCGAGACGTGCTTGTGGGCTCGGGGGTGACCTCCATCCTACCGAGCCCCCGGTCTTGGTCGTCTAGCACCGGAAGGGCAACCTTTGGGGGGTGCTTTGGGAACCCGCGAGCTGGCGTTACTCCTCTATCACCAAAGAGGAAAGCCTCTCTGTCCGTGCCAGTTGTGTAGGACCGAAAGTATGTCTAGAGGGGGGGTGATTAGACTACTTGACCAAATAAAAATCCTACCTTTTCCCAATTTTAAGTGTTGGCAGATTTTAGCATTGATAGCAAGTCAAGTACACCCTACACATGCATGTCTAAGAGTATAGCAGCGGAAAGTAACAACAAACATGTATAGTAGAGGGTAGGAAGGAAGATCAAACGCAATTTGAAGACACGAATATTTTTCCCGTGGTTCTGATAGGTGGTGCTATCGTACGTCCACGTTTATGGAGTCTTGAACCCACGGAGGGTAACGGTCGCGAGAGTCCATGGAGGGCTCCACCCATAAGGGTCTACGAAGTAGCAACCTTGACTATTCCATAACGGCTTCCGTCCACGAAGGACTAGCCTCACTATGGGTAGATCTTCACGAAGTAGGCGATCTCCTTGCCCGTACAAACTTCTTCGTTCAACTCCACAACACGAAGTAGGAGGCTCCCAAGCGACACCTAACCAATCAAGGAGGCACCACCCTCCAAAAGGTAATAGGCTCGGCAATGTCGATGAACTCCTTGCTCTTGTGCTTCAAGATGATAGACTCCTCAACACACAATCACTCTCTCACAGATTTGGCTATGGTGGAAGAGATTGATATGGTGGAAAGCAACTTGGGGAGGCTAGAGATCAAGATTCATATGGATGGAGTGGAATAGCTTGATCTCAACACATGAGTAGGTGGCTCTCTCTCAGAAAATATGATGGGGCAAGTATGGAATAGTTCTGAGTGCTTCTCTTTGAAGTGGGTGGTGGTGAAGGGGTATATATAGGCATCCCCAAAAATCCAACTGTTACACCTAAAGTGACCAACTCGGTGACACCGATGTGTGAATCTCGGTGGTACCGAAGTGACCAAAAGGTGACAACTTTTGAATCTTGGTGAGACCGATATATAATTCGCGGTGGTACCGATAAGGTGACCAACGGTCAGATTGCGCAACTCGGTGACGCTGATCCAACAAACTTGGTGGTGCCGATTTTGTGAATCGAGATAACAGAAAGTGGGCAACCCAAACTCGGTGGCACCGAAGTGGAATCGGTTGCACCAATGTGCTAGGGTTTGGCATGGGTCTGTCTGATTTTGGGAATCGGTGGCACCGAGTGGAAATTGTTGGTTGCACCGATTTTGGATATTTGGCTTTGGACAGACTTTTGTGGAAGAGCTTGTGGGTGTTTTTGGTGACTATCTCTTGTGCACGTGGAGCATCTTGTTCACCAATAGTACCTTACCCCCTTTTAATAGTATTGGCTTTCCTATGGACTCAAATTGATTTCTCACAAAGTAAAATGTAGAGTCCTCTTGCTTGAAGCTTTGCCAATCCATTTACTTGCATCTTGAGGTTTCTCCACAATCCTTTTGCCATCCCTATCATTGAACTTTTCCTGAAATATGCTTAGTGGAAACATTAGTTCAATGACATATATGTTGTTATTAATTACCAAAACCACCAAGGGAGCAAATGTGCTTTCAATCTCCCCCTTTTTGGTAATTGATGACAACATATAGATCAAAGCTTCGACATATGATATAATCAATGAATATAATCGTCGCTTTGAGAAGTATGTGATAAGCAAGAGCTCCCCCTAAATTTGTGCATTATTTTGAATTTGCGTTTGAATGCAAATGCACAATCGATTAGGTACATGGGGCACTCTTTCATGTCACATACAACTTGGTGGTGTGCGAGAATAATAAGAATGAATATCATTTTACAACACAATCAAGCAAAGGTGAATGACCATCTCATAAGCATCAAAATGATAGGAAATAGTAGCAACACACATCAAGTGTATGATCAAACACCACAAAGTTTAACACATCCAAACCAAAAGATCAAATGTTTTTGAAAAAGCGATAAAAACCAACGCTCTCTCACTCGAAGCCTAAAGATCTATATACAACTTCTCCCCCTTTGGCAACAAGTTACCAAAAAGTTCAAAGAGATATAACTAATCGTTCTTCTGGGGCTGATCTCCTCTGGTGGTCGATGAAGGAGTCGAGAGAACTGCGTTGGCGAAGATGTCGGCAGACGTCATGGATGGAGTTGGTGTAGCAACGGGAGGTACTGGAGGAGCTGATGGAGCTGAAGAGGCTGTAGCAGGTGCTAACGAAGAAGGCCTCAACTCTGGAGCTGGCACTATGGCTGATCTGGCCTGGGTAGTGAACTGAGTGCCTGGCCTGAGAGGAGAGTCATCCTCATCATCTGTAGTGTCGGGACTGGGCACGCTATCAACTTCCTTCTTGAGCTCGTTCATGGTCTTGGTCAGCCCATCCACCTTGTCATTGAAGGTCTTGATCCTATTCTCCATGATCCTCACAAGACTATGCTGATTCTCCAATATGTCCTTGATGTCCTTCTGCATGCCCTGAACGGTAGTGATCAAGAGATCCATTTGCTCGTTCCTGGATCTAGGGAGTTGAGCACTAGTGGCTCTAACTGCCTCTGCCTGTGCTGCAGCTGAGGTGGGATGATCTGGGTTCATCACCACAATGTTATCCTCAAGATCTGGCTGTAGGGGTAAGTGTGGCCTGTCAAGAGCAAACATGTGCTTCTCCAGCTTGGAGTTGATGAGCATCTGAATGTAGGGTGCATAGCAGCATGAGCGCTTCTGATCAGCAGCAACCCTCTTCACAGTCTCTACTATCAAGTCCATCACTCTTATCCTGGTGTGTCTATCAAGATGGATCAGCATGTTGATGGAATAGCCTCGAATCATCTTGTCATCTCCAGACTTAGGCATCAAGGTGTGCCTCAAGATGGTGTTCATGGTTCGCAGACCTGCCTGGAGGAAGTAGATGGATCCTAACTTGTGAGATTTCAAGTTTGCAGCAGGGACCTCATTATACATGTTCTTCATAGAATCATGACTCTCCTTGGATTCAGAATAGACATCCAAATCTCCATCTTCCACCTTTGGGACTCCTAAGATGGCAGCCCATTCCTCAATAGTAGATTCATACCTTGCTCCTTCAGTCATCCACACAATCCTACCATCTCCATAGAAGTGAGCAGTGGAGTAGAATTGCATGATCATCTCATCGTTCCATGCAGTGAATTCTTTGCCAACAAATTCATCTAGGCCAATGCAATGAAAGTTGTCTTGAACATTTGGGAAGTAATCTTCATTTGCCTTGATGTACTTCCAATCAACGTATCTCATGTCACTCACAGCTGGACTCTTATCAAGAAGGATTGTCTCATAGAAATCTTGTTGCTCCTTGGTATAAAACCTATAGTCCACAGCTGTTTTCCTCCTCTGAGCATATGGATCAATTGCTCTCCATTCCCTCAATCCAGAGTCCTTCCTCTTCTTCATATCCTCAGCAAACAAGTGGCTAGCATTGTGTTCTGGAAGGTGTGGTCTTAGCTTCATCAAAGCAGTAATATCATCATCATCCTCAGCTTCTCTAAAGGTGGAGGTCTTGTTCTTGTTGGAAGCTGGTATCTCTCTGGAGAACTCTTAGGCTTTTCAGCAGCAGCAGCCTTCTTGGGAGCAGACTTGGTGCTCTTGGAAGTGGTAGCCTTAGGCATAGCATCTGCCAAAAGCTTCTTCTTCTTCTTAGGAGGAGCCTTGACAACTGGCTCTTCCTCCTCCTCTTCAGTAGCAGCCTCTTCTGGATCCTCAAACATAGAGGTTTTTCTGCCAATGACATGGATAATCCTCTTCCTGGCTCTCTTCTTCTCCCCTGCCTTCTTAGGCATAGACTTCTTTGGGGGTGACTCAAGGTGAAGAGTCATAGTTTCCCTTGAGCTCTTAGGTGCTCTAGCTGACCCAGAGCTGGCATACTCCTTCCTGATAGCTTTCTTCTTCTTGGAAGTTGTGGCAACAGTGGTGCTCTTGGCAGTATCAACTTTCTTGGGCAGCTCCTCAGGGATGAAGTCCTCATCCTCCTCATCAGAATTGAGCTTTCTCCTTGCCCTGGTAGCAGCTTTGGGCAGATCTGGTGAGCTAGGAACATCATCAAAACTCTCTTCAGGACTAGTGCCTGAACTCATGACAACATTCTCCTCTCTGAAGTTGTTCTCACTGTCATCTGAAGCAGACATCTCTGACCCTGTGAATAGAGTATAGAAGAGTGGAAGGGACGAGTCATCACAAAATGCAGACAATTTTTCAATGGTTTGAACAGAGAAATCCTTAGATATAGTTCTCAGCAAAAAGGGATTTCGGTGTCACCGGGTCAAAAGTTTCGGTACCACCGAGACACACAGAGCTCTTAACAGAAACATGGCAGCAATTTCGGTCGCACCGAGAATTGCCACTCGGTTTCACCGAGACTGTCCTCAGTAGCACAAAAACAAAATCGGTAGAACCAATTTTTCTGACTCGGTGTCACCGAGATTCGGTTTTGCAGACAACTAAACCTAAAAATCTTTCGTTCGCTAATCTAATGAGTTTTCTAGAGGATAGGGAGGTTTGCAATCGGTGGATTATCGATAAAAATAACTCCATTGCGCTTGAATCGGATGGGGAGCGCAAGGAGGGTCGTATCCATACCCTAATTCGGTGAAGGACCCGCTAAGGCGACGATGGCGGCGAAGATTCCGTCGACGGCGACGATTCCCAACGGCGGAGACGCACGGGGAGGCAAGGGCGATGACCAAGGGGTCCGGAGCGGCAGCTTAGGGTTGGAGGAAACGGGCTCTTGAGATTGAATTTCAAAAGTCGTGTCTGCCAGGATATATACCCTTCACTGTCGGTGACACCGGTTCAAAATTTTCGGTGTCACCGAGTTTCTCAACTGTCAGCTGACAGGGAAACTCGGTGTAACCGAGAATAAGGAATCGGTGTTACCGAGATTGAAAATCCAGATCAACCCTTGGCATTCTATGAGACCGAGATTTTGGGTTGGTTCCACCGAGATGCACTTGGGAGGTTTTAATGGTCAGTCCTTTGTCGATGCGAAACTTCGAGTGCTCCTCACACAGAGGGATCGAAAAGTACTTGTTCAAATTTTGTGATGCAGCAAGAATGGAATATGAGGTAAGAAAGCATAGATAGCTAGAGAGTGGTCCTAGGCATTCTTGTCCATCCAATTGGCAAAAGAGAAATCAAAAACCAAATAGCAACAATTGGATGTCCTCGAATGGATAAATAAATGCAGACCAACATGCTCACACAATAAGATGTCAAATGAAATCATGGCAAACATGCACACACATACTAGCATCTATCAAGCATTTTGGCGATGACGGAGTCATCTATATATGAGTATATTGACTTAGGAGCCAAGTAAGAATACTTGATCATAGGTCATACTCATCGTTTAAGCACAAGTGGGGTTACCACTTTTACATAAAGCATTTAATGTTGTCACATACTATGAGATGCTTTAACTCAAGTCTTAGAGTAAAGCTCCCCCTTGATGTGACATCCCCCCGTAGGAGGGATAAACTAACCTTGGGTTTTCTCGTAGAAGACTTCATATTGGTGAGGTAGTGGTGGATGCTCAAGGTTGATGAAGATCACCAAGAGTTGGGAGCATCCTATTTGTTTCCTTAGTCTTCTCACCTACATGGGTTAGTCCCAACACACAAGAGACAAATACAAGGATATCTATGGACATGGAGTGCAAAGCATGTGTGATGATGTCCATGGATTTGTTGATTACCTTGTCCCTTGCTTACCTTTGAGGGAATGTGTGACTCCTTGAACTATTGCATAGAGTTGGAGTTGATTGCAACTAGTTCTTGCCAATAATGAATGTGAGTGAATTTCATTGGCGGAGTCACCCCTCAAGAACTTCTCTAGTTCTTCTTCTTGGGGACCCACATCAACTTGATGGGGATCCTTGGTGTTGAAGTAGCCCTTGTAGAAGTTGAGCTTGAAGTAGCCTTGGGAACCCACTCCACCAAAGCTTGGGATTCATCTTCATATGAGTCAATGTCCTCTTGAAGCTTGTTCTTGCCCTTGAGCTTGTGGTCTTGTGGTGGAAGGTCATCTTGAGTGTTTGTTCCCTTGGGAGGAGTATGTTCATACTTCTCCTTTTGAGGAACAAGCTTGGGCTTGGGGTATTGACCTTCTTCCCATTCAACTCCATTTGTGTTGAAGTAGCCAATGCCATGGTTCTTCCAGTATCCTCCGTGCTTGCGTACAATTTCCTCAAATTGCTTACACCCAGCAAGACTCTTGTAGATACCTTTCTCTATAATTCCTTTCAATAAAGCATTTTCTTGCTCAAGTGTAACTTGGCTAAGAGAATCATCATTAGTGGAATCAATAGAACTACTAGAAGCAACATCATTAGGTTTAGCTTTTTTATTGTTGCTACTAGATGAAGAACCTTTCTTGCCTTTGTTACTAGTTTGTCTAGATTTTACTTGTGGCATGAATGTAGACAAGAGTAATCATTTGGCTAGATAAGATGAAGTCTTCTTTCGGAAATCGTCATTGATAGCTTTAAGAAACTCATGTTCTTGCTCCAAGGTGAGCTTCTCGAAGCGTAGCTTCTCATGAGTCCTTACAAGCTCTCTATGATCTTCGAGAGTAGATTCATGGGCTAACTTAAGAGTGTTTAATTCTTTAGTTAGTTGTTCTATTTTCATCTTATCATCATCAAACGACTTATCTTGACTAGTATGAGAATTATCAAGTTCATTTTGACTAACATTACTAGTATTATCAAAGTGCAAGTCATCATCACAAAGTAAGTCATCTTCATCACTATCGAAATCAAGATACTCGGGGTGTGATACCTTGGGGCCTTTAGACATGAAGCAACTTCCACTCCCTTCATTTGGTGAATCAAATAGATCATAGGAGTTGGTAGTTACTAGTGCATGTCCGGCAACACCTTCATCTTGACTATAGTCGGAGTTGGAGTGATAGCTTCTCTCGGAGTTGTTGTCGGAGTCGGAGCCGGAAACCCATTCACCAACATGAGCTTGATGTCTTATTCTTGTGTAGCTCTTGGTGTACTTGTCCTTCTTCTCTGAGTCCCTACTTCTCCTTAAGGGTCTTCGTTCATAACGATCATCTCTACTCCTTCTCTCTCTTTGAGGTGATTCATTCCTTGAGATTCATCTTCTAGGTGACTCTTCTCTTCGTTTGTAGGGAGCCGTGCACTCATTGGAGTAGTGTCCAGGCTTCCCACAATTGTAGCAGTTTCGTTCACGACTTGACGAGCGCTTCTCTTCATATCTTGAGTTGGAGCTTCATTCTTTGCCTCTATTCATGTAGAACTTGTTGAATTTCTTGACCATGAGGCTTATCTCTTCATTGGTTACAAGGTTTTTGCTTGAAGTTGTGGGAGCATCACTTGTGGCTTTGTAAGCACCGCTAGACTTGTTGTGAAGCTCTTCTTTGTCTTTGAGTGTCATCTCATGAGCAACAATCCTTCCAATGACTTCCGTAGGCTTGAGATCTTTGTAGTTGGGCATCATTTGGATCAATGTGCACATGGTGTCGTATCTCTCATCCAAAGCTCGAAGTATCTTCTTGATGATGAATTTGTCGGTCATTTCCTCACTTCCTAAGCCGGCAATCTCATTGGTGATGAGAGCTAGCCTAGAGTACATCTCTGCGACTCCTTCACCATCCTTCATCTTGAACTTGTCAAGTTGACTTTGAAGAACGTCCAACTTGGATTCTCTCACGGATTCGGTACCTTCATGCATATCAACCAAAGTATCCCAAATCTCTTTTGCATTCTCAAGACGGCTGATTTTGTTGAATTCTTCGGGGCATATGCAGTTGAAGAGAATGTCACATGCTTGAGCGTTGTGTTGCAACATCTTCAATTCATCCGCGGTCGCTTCACGATCCGGTTCCTTTCCATCACCAAAGAATTCACCTTGCAAGCCAACACGAACAACAGCCCATATGGCGGGGTTATGACAAAGAATATGCATTTTCATTTTGTGCTTCCAACTAGCAAAATTTGTGCCATCAAAGTACGAACCTCTACGGTGATAATTTTCCTCACTAGACGCCATACTCTCCTAGGTTGTGAGACCAATGCAATGGAGACCAAAGCTATGATACCACTTGTAGGACCGAAAGTATGTCTAGAGGGGGCTGATTAGACTACTTGACCAAATAAATATCCTACCTTTTCCCAATTTTTAGTATTGGCAGATTTTAGCATTGATAGCAAGTCAAGTACACCCTACACATGCATGTCTAAGAGTATAGCAGCGGAAAGTAACAACAAACATGTATAGTAGAGGGTAGGAAGGAAGATCAAATGCAATTTGAAGACACGAAGATTTTTCCCGTTGTTCCGATAGGTGGTGCTATCGTACGTTCACGTTTATGGAGTCTTGAACCCACGGAGGGTAACGGTCGCGAGAGTCCACGGAGGGCTCCACCCATAAGGGTCCACGAAGTAGCAACCTTGACTATTCCATAACGGCTTCCGTCCACGAAGGACTAGCCTCACTATGGGTAGATCTTCACGAAGTAGGCGATCTCCTTGCCCGTACAAACTTCTTCGTTCAACTCCACAACACGAAGTAGGAGGCTCCCAAGCGACACCTAACCAATCTAGGAGGAACCACCCTCCAAAAGGTAATAGGCTCGGCAATGTCGATGAACTCCTTGCGCTTGTGCTTCAAGATGATAGACTCCTCAACACACAATCACTCTCTCACAGATTTGGCTATGGTGGAAGAGATTGATATGGTGGAAAGCAACTTGGGGAGGCTTGAGATCAAGATTCATATGGATGGAGTGGAATAGCTTGATCTCAACACATGAGTAGGTGGCTCTCTCTCAGAAAATATGATGGGGCAAGTATGGAATAGTTCTGAGTGCTTCTCTTTCGAGTGGGTGGTGGTGAAGGGGTATATATAGGCATCCCCAAAAATCCAACTGTTACGCCTAAAGTGAACAACTCGGTGACACCGATGTGTGAATCTCGGTGGTACCGAAGTGACCAAAAGGTGACAACTTTTGAATCTCGGTGAGACCGATATATAATTCTCGGTGGTACCGATAAGGTGACGAACGATCAGATTGCGCAACTCGGTGATGCCGATCCAACAAACTCGGTGGTACCGATTTTGTGAATCGAGATAACAAAAAGTTGGCCACCCAAACTCGGCGGCACCGAAGTGGAATCGGTTGCACCGATGTGCTAGGGTTTGGCATGGGTTTGTCTGATTTTGAGAATCTGTGGCACCGAGTGGAAATTGTTGGTTGCACCGATTTTGGATATTTGGCTTTGGACAGACTTTTGTGGAAGAGCTTGTGGGTGTTTTTGGTGACTATCTCTTGTGCACGTGGAGCATCTTGTTCACCAACAGTACCTTACCCCCTTTTAATAGTATTGGCTTTCCAATGGACTCAAAGTGATTTCTCACAAAGTAAAATGTAGAGTCCTCTTGCTTGAAGCTTTGCCAATCCATTTCCTTGCATCTTGGGGTTTCTCCGCGTGCATCTCTTTTGTTGACGTCACGGGCGCGAGCATCCGCCTGAAGGCCGGGAAGAAGGTGGAGGGCTACCGGCAGCGTTGGGTCTTCATGGACGCGCGTTGGGTCAGCTCGCTCCTAAAGGCCCCTACGGGCCAGCCTGCGTAGATCCCCGGGTGGAGCCATGAGAAGCTCACCGACCTGAGGGCGGAGCCCGTCTTGGAGCGCATCGCCGCGCACGGGGATGCCCTTCTGATGGGGGCGATGGTCATTAAGGAATTCTTGGGGCAGCGTATCGCGCTGCTCCAGGCACACTCGCGGCCCCTGTGGGAGTTCACCGGCGCGAGGGACCCGATGAGGCTGCACGTCAGTGGCCTGATGCGCGATGAGCTGGATGGGGCCTTGGGGTTTTTACTCGGCCACGACTCTGAGGACCTTCCAGAGGCAGCGCCGCCGCTGTGTGGCTGCACCGACATGGAGGATCTGGTCACGGAGATGCCCGTCTTCAATGAGTGGGGGCTCATTGGGTCGTGTAGGAACCCCTCCATTGCGGTGACGTCCTCCGGCGAGGGCGACGGCGACGAGGACTCGGAGGCGCCGGAAGGAGAGGGGAACGCCGGCCGGGTACCATCGCCCAGTCTCCACACGTCCTTGTGCGGCCTCGGGGATGACGACAACGCCATAGACGAGCAGCGCCAGGCAACTCCCCCCGGGCCTGCAGTCGCCGAAGACAGAGTGGGGTCAGGCCCCACGGCTACTACTACGCTAGCGACGGGGGCCCACGTCGAAGGCGCGGCGCCCAGCCCAGCGGCGGTTGCACCTCCTCAAGAGGCCTCCCAGGCCCCCAAGGAAGGGGGGAACAAGATCGAACCCGCCGAGGGCCGCGGCGAGCGCTCTCCAGGTGGCGTCGAGACGGTGCGCGGTGGCGGCGAGGGCACGCCCTCCGCCACCGCGAAGAAGAGGAAGTGGGCCGTCGGGGACGAGTAAGTGCCTTAATCCATTCCCACGCTGCGTGTCTATGACCGGCTTGCTCAAGCTAATCCCCTCGCTGGCGCAGGTGTTCCGGCGGCGGTGAGGAGAAGAAGAAGAAGGCGAACGCCGGGCGAAGGTAGTTCCCGCCCCAAAGGCGGCCTCAACCCTTGGCCAAAGCCTCGGCGGGCGCGGGAGCGGTTTCCGCCAGACCGGCGCCGTGCTTGGTCGTGCGGGTGCCACGGCGGCGCCCAGCGCTTCCCCGGCGCGGTGAGGGGGCCCGTGCACCAGGGCCGCGACGGTCCAGCTCCCGACACCACCTGCCAGGGCCACGGCGGTCCGACCTCAGGCCCCACCTGCCGAGGCTGCGGCTTCCCAGCCCTCGGCGCCACCGGCGGAGGCTGCAGCTTCTCAGCCCGCGGGAAAGGGGGTGTCTCACCCTTCGCTGGCCGTCCTCGCTCCCGGAGCCAGCCATGGAGCGGAGTGCGACTCAGGCCGCCCTCAAGCAGTGGTCACCCCCGGGGCCCTAGAGGTCAGCGCGACAGCTTTTCCAGCCGAACCGTGGGAGTCAAGCTCGGGGGAGGACTTGGAGCCCTCGGCATCTCGAGCGAAGGGCGCCGGGGCCCTACTTGTTACGTCTGCAGCAAGCGCCGGGGCGCCGGTCCCCCGGCAAGCTCTCGCCCTGGTGGACCAGAGCGCCTTTCTCAGGCGCGGGGCTATGACCGACGCCTAGGACGCGCTCGACCGGCTCGGGGAAGGTTTCCTAGGCGCGCTCGACCTGCTCAGGGCGGACTTTCAAGACGCCGAGCCACGCCTCTTCGCCGAGCGCTTGACGCTCGCCACGGGATGGACGCCTCCGCCAGAGAGGCTCACAGCAGGGCCGAGGCCATCCTTGCGAAAGGCAAGAAGGAGGTAGCCGAGGTGAATGCCTCTTACGAGAGCGCTCTTGCCGAGAAAACGGCGCTTGCCAAGTGCT
This sequence comes from Elymus sibiricus, assembly GCA_039707655.1. Taxonomy (NCBI): domain Eukaryota; kingdom Viridiplantae; phylum Streptophyta; class Magnoliopsida; order Poales; family Poaceae; genus Elymus; species Elymus sibiricus. The sequence continues at coordinate 320,192,158 of CM077669.1, read as the reverse complement.
GCAAGGAAGCGGAAGCCGGCCTGAAGGCGCTTTGGGAATAGGCCGTGCAAGCGCAGCAACTCCAGCTGCTGGAAGAAGACATCTGGGCCAGCGAGGCGAAGCTCGCTGACCATGATTCTGAGCTCGCGAAGGTGACGGCCGAACAGGCCACGGAGCGCGGGTGCCTGGAGATGCTGCATCGCGAGGTGGCCGAGGCCCAAGAGGCTCATGCCAAGCAAGTCTCTGAGGCCAACGCCAGGCTGGACTCCAGGGAGAGGGGTATTGAGGCTGCTGTTGACGCGAGGGCGGTGATACGTCTCCAACGTATCTATAATTTTTTATTGTTCCATGCTGATATATTATCATTCTAGGATACTTTTTGGGTATTTATTTACCAATTTATAATATTTTTTGAGCACTAACCTATTGACCCAGTGCCCAGTGCGAGTTCCTGTTTTCTGCGTGTTTTCCCTTTTCAGAGTTACAAAGCCAAACGGAGTCCAATTGTGACGAAACTTTTTGGTGATTTTTTCTGGACAAATACAAGACCTAGAAGCTTCGGAGGAGGGCGAGGAGATGTACCAGGGGCCCACAAGCCATCTGACCATGCCCCCAGGGGGCAGATATGTTGTGGCCCCCTGGAGCCTCTCCCGACGTCGTTCGCTGGCCTATAAATTCAAATCTACCCTAAAAACACCAGAAGTGCTCCCGAAACACTTTTTCCGCCGTCACAAGTCTCCGTTCTGACGGGAGGCCATCTACACCTCTGTTCCGGCACTTTGCCGAAGGGGAGATCGATCACAGAGGGCCTCTTCATCAACCTTGCTGCCCTCACCATGATGTGTGAGTAGTTCACCACAGACCTACGGGTCCGTAGGTAGTACCCAGATGGCAATCTCTCTCTCTCTCTTGATCTTCAATACAATGTTCATCGCATCTTTGCCTTGATCTATCTGATGTAATCCCTTTGTATGGTGTGTTTGTTGGGATCCGATGAATTGTGAGTTTATGTTCAGATTATTCATGAAAAGTATTTGAGTCAAACCTGATTACTATGATTCTTATTTGCATGATCATCATAGCTTCGTAATGCTCTCCGATCTATTGAGATAGTTTGGCCAACTAGATTGATATTTCTTCAGTGGGAGTGGTGCATTGTAGTAGGTTCGACCTGACGAGTTTCTATATCCCAGTGATAGAAGGGGACAAGTTGCGTCTTTCTTTTGTTGCTACTAAGGATAAAACGACGGGGTTTATTCATATTAGTTGAGTTTACTTTGTCTACATCATGTCATCGTTCTCCAAGCATTACTCCATTTGTCATGAACTTAATACGTAGAGAGGCAAGCATAGAAGCGCTCTTGAAGTGGAGTAATAGTAGTAGGTGCAAGCAGGAGTCGGCCTATTTGCTTATGGACGTGATGCCTATATACACATGATCATTGCCGTGAACATCGCATAATCATTCGCTTTTCTATCAATTGCCCAACAGTAATTTGTTTACCCACCGTATGCTTTGCTTATGAGAGATGCCACTACAGAACTCTACGGTCCCCGGGTCTATTCACTTATAAATTCACAAACTCTATCATTACCTTGCTGTTATTTATTACCTTTTATTTTATTTTGCACTTTACTATTGTCTACAATTATTGTCGGCGTTCTGGGAACGGGGGTACCTAGACCTGCCTGCCCGCGGCCTAGGGCATGGCCCACTTTATCAGCCAAGCACAACCAGACGCAGCCCCTCGCAAGACAAGGCCCTCGCGAGGACCCTAGGCTCGCGAGGAGTAGCAGCATCAAGACCGACAAAGGATGGGCCTCCCCAGGCCCCCTTCGGAGCGGCGGAGATCTCTATGCAAGACCCGGCCTCAGGAGTCAAGGGTGACGCAAGGACGGACAGGCGGGCACCAGCGCGCCAGGTGGTGCAGTTTCCCCTTTGGTGCAAAGGTGGCAAGGACGTACGCGGGTTCCCAAAGCACCCCCCCCCAAATGTTCCCAAAGCAACAAGACCACGACCACGAGCCCCGCAGGACGGATGTCATCGCCGAGCCCACCTCTGCATCATCGACAGCTACTTTGCAGGCGAAGACCGCCTTTGGACAGGGCGGGATGCACTCCTGTCCCCCTTCAATTTTGGCCGTTGTGGGATGCCTTCCCGCCATTGCGATAAGGGAAGAGGACCCGGGCCACCGCTATATATAGAGGCTAGGCTGCACCGTAGAGCGGGGAGGAAGACGGGTCGATCCATCCGATCGACCGCAGAGCTAGCAGAGAGCCGAGAACACCTCGGGGACGCCCTCGCGAGGCTTCTCAACCTTGTACTAGTCCATCCACCATACCTCCACGAGAGGCAATCCACCAAAGCAGGAGTAGGGTATTATGCTTCGCAGCGGCCCGAACCTGGGTAAACCACCGTGTTCATCTTCTTCCTCGTCATTGTGCGAGTTCGTCGTCTTAGCCATCGAGTAGTGAGCTGGGTAGGGCGAAGCTGCAGGAGAATCTTCCCACACACCTCTGTGTTCGAACCATGAGGGTTTTGCGGAGCCCTAAATCTGACATTTGGCGCGCCAGGTAGGGGGCGTGTTGGAGCTTCCCCGCTCGCGGCAACAGCCGAGCCCCGGTTCGGCAACTCCATGGCGGACGAGATCCCCGACGCCGGCCGGCCCCTGGTGCGCGATGGCGCCGGGACGCGCAGGGCCGGCCCCGTGGTCGCCTGCATCCTCGGTGGGTCATAGGCGCCGTCCTCCGGCCGCCAAGTCAAGCGGTTCCTACGCCACATAGGAGCGGTTCGGCCACGACCCGAGCCCACGCCGCACCGCGCATGGCCGGAGACCGACATCACCTTTGGCCCCGATGACCACCCCAAGACGACGACAGCCGCTGGAACGCTCCCCATGTTGTGCACGCCAACCATACGCGGCGTGGCCGTCTCCAGGACCCTCATAGACGGTGGCGCCGGCCTCAACATCATCTCCATGGTGGCCTTCGACGCGCTGCAGCTACCCCGTGACCAACTCGCGCCTTCAAGGCCCTTCTCTGGGGTGGTCGGCGGATCCGTCGCCCCCGTGGGGCGGGTGTGCCTCCCCGTCACCTTCGGCACCTACTCCAACTTCTGCACCGAGCAGGTCGACTTCGATGTCGCCCACATCCACCTCCCGTACAATGCGATACTTGGCTACCCCGCCCTCGCCCAGTTCATGGCGTCAACGCACCCGGGCTACAACGTCATCAAGATGCCCGGGAGCGGCGGCATCCTCACCGTCATGGGGGATGTCAAGGACACGTCCCACGTGCTCGAGCTCTCCTACAAAGCAGCGGCCACGGCGCGCACCAGTGCCGGGGACACCGCGCAGGCCGCGGAGGACCCTGGGGGTATCCTCGACGTCGCGCCGGTGAAGAAGAGGCAGCTGTTCTCCCAGAGTCAGGCGGAGACGAAGCAGGTGTCGGTGGACGAAGGAAACCCTGGCCCTACCTTCACCATCGGCACTGACTTGCCTCAGGATCAGGAGGAGGCATTGGTGGCCTTCCTCCGTGCGAACAAGGACGCATTCGCGTGGAGCGCCTCCGACCTGGTGGGGGTCCCAAGGGACGTGATCGAGCACCACCTCATGGTGTGCCCGAACACACGTCCGGTAAAGCAAAAGGCAAGGAGGCAAGCTCAGGAGAAGCAGGCGTTCATCGCCCAGGAGGTCGGCAAGCTGAAGGAGGCCGGGGTTATCCGGGAGGTGCGTTACCCGGAGTGGGTGGCCAACCCGGTGGTCGTCCCGAAGAAAGGCGGGAAGGAGCGTATGAGCGTCGACTTCACGAGCTTCAACAAAGCCTGCCCCCAAGATCCATTCCCGCTGCCGCGCATCGATCAGATCGTGGACTCCACTGCGGAGTGTGACCTCCTATGCTTCCTGGACGCCTTCTCGGGCTACCATCAGATCAAAATGGCGGTGGAGGACGTCGAGAAGACGGCCTTCCTCACCTCGTGCGGGGTATTCTGCTACACGTGCATGCCCTTCGGGCTGCGGAACGCCGGGGCAACCTTCCAGCGGCTAATGCACATCGCCCTGGGGCCGCAGCTTGGGAGGAATGCAGAATCCTACGTCGACGACATCGTGGTCAAGTCCAAGGCGGCCAAGACCCTGATCGGGGACTTGGAGGAGACATTCGCCAGCCTGAATGAGGTGAACCTGAAACTCAACCCTGAGAAGTGTGTCTTCGGGGTCCCCTCAGGCAAGCTGCTCGGTTTCCTGGTATTGCATCGGGGAATTGAGGCAAACCCGGAGAAGATCAAGGCCATAAACAAGATGAGCACGCCCCAGACCCTCAAGGAAATGCAGAAATTGGCGGGGTGCGTGACCTCCTTGGGGCGCTTCATCTCCAAGCTCGGCGAGCGGGCCCTACCGTTCTTCAAGATCATGAAGAGGATGGGCCCTTTCGAATGGACCCCGAAGGCAGATGCAGCCTTCGAGGAACTCAAGCAGTACCTCATGAGCCCGCCGGTGATGGTGGCGCCTCGCCCTCGGGAGCCTCTGCTGCTATACCTGGCTGCCACCCCCACTCGGCCAGCGCTGCATTGGTGGCAGTCAGGAAGGAGCGAGCCGGCACACGCGCCACATCGACGGGTGCCAGCGAGCCCCCAAGCCTGGAACAAGGGGGCTCACGGGATCCCGAGGAGCCCGCTTCTCCCCAAGCCGGAGCGCCTAAGGCCCCAGCCACTCCGATGGTCCCTGAAGCGCTCAACCCTCATGAGGCCCCAGCCGCTCCGACGGCCCCCGAAGCGCTCAACCCTCATGAGGCCCCAGCCGCTCCGACGGCCCCTGTAGCACTCAACCCTCATGAGGCCCCTACCGCACCGATGGCCCCCGAGGCGCCCAGGCCTCCTGGGCCCGCCACGGAACAGGACACCGCAGGGGACCTCACCCTCGTCGAACACCCGGTGTATTACGTCAACACAGTGCTGCGGGATGCGCGCTCGCGCTACCCCATGCAACAGAAGCTCCTCCTAGCGCTTCTTGTCGCCTCGAGGAAACTGCGCCACTAATTCCAGGGACACCCCATCAAGTTCGTCTCTGCCTACCCCCTGGAGAAGATCCTGCACAACCCCAATGCGGCAGGAAGAGTCGCCGAATGGAACATCGAGCTGCAGGCCTTCAACATAGAGTTCAGCACGACCAGGGTCATCAAAGGGGCAGCCCTGGCGGACTTTGTGGCAGAGTGGACAGACGCCGCTGACCGGGGCTAGACGGGAGCCAGTCCCTCACCCCTGGTGATGAGGCACCCGAGGGATGGATCATGCATTTCGACGGAGCCTTCACGTGCAAGGGAGCAGGAGTTGGGGTCATGCTCACTTCCCCGACAGGCGAGAAGCTCAGTTACGATGTGCAGCTCTGTTTCCAGCATGGAGAGAAGGTTTCCAACAACATCGCGGAGTACGAGGGCCTCATCGCCGGCCTCAAGGCGGCGGCGGCCTTGGGGGTTCGGTGCCTCACCGTCATGGGTGACTCCCAGCTCCTCGTCAACTTCTCCAACAAAGAGTATACACCCAAGGACAAGCACATGGAGGCGTATTTGGAAGAGGTACGTAAGATCGAGAAACGTTTTCAGGGCTTGGAGTTGCAGCATATCCCGCGCGGCGCGAACAAGGAAGCCGATGACATCGCCAAGAGGGCCTCGCGTCGTGAGCCCAAGAGCCAGGCGACTTCGAGGAGCGGCTCTTCAAGCCCTCCGCGGCGCCACCCAACGAAGACCTGGCGCCGCGGAGTGAGGAGCTCCCCCCAGCGCCGCCCTCGGGGGCTCCGGACTATGGCCAGGTCTCAGGAGCCCGGCTGCGCCTGGCCCTGGAGCCTCAGGCCGACAGCTGGATGCAGGAGATCAGGGCGTACCTACTTCATGGCACACTACCGGAAAAGGAGGAGGACGCGGAGCGCGTGGCGCGGCAGGCCACGGCCTACTACTTGCGGGACGGCGACTTGTACCGCAGGCGCCCGAACGACGTCGCACTGCGGTGCATCTCCAAGGAGCAAGGGTGCGAGCTGTTGGCCGACATACACGGAATAGATTGCGGGCATCATTCCTCGTCGTGCACCCTTGCAGGGAAGGCGTTCCGATCAGGCTTCTACTGGCCCTCGGCGCTTGATGACGCCATCGAGCTGGTCCGGTCTTGCGAGGCCTGCCAGTTTCATGCCAAGCAGATTCACCAGCCCGCGCAGGTCCTCCAGACCATCCCGCTCTCCTGGCCCTTTGCGGTCTGGGGGCTGGACATACTGGGGCCCTTTCCATGAGCAGCGGGCGGGTACCGCTACCTCTACGTCGCCATCGACAAGTTCACCAAATGGGCGGAGGTGGAACCCATGCGCACCATCCCGCCGAATCAGCCGTCAAGTTCATCAAGGGCCTCGTAAGCCGGTTCGGCGTCCCCAACCGCATCATCACCGACAACGGTTCGTAGTTCACAAGTAACCTCTTCAGGACCTATTGTGCTAACCTTGGAACGCAGATATGCTACGCCTCGGTAGCCAACCCACGGAGCAACGGCCAGGCGGAGTGCGCCAACGCGGAGGTCCTGCGGGGCCTCAAGGCAAGGAGCTTCAAGAAGAAGCTTGAAGCTTGCGGTAGGGGTTGGGTCGATGAGCTTCAGTCGGTGCTGTGGTCCATCCGCACCACCGCGACTAAGCTCACTGGCGAGACCCCATTCTTCCTCGTCTACGGAGCCGAAGCCGTCCTCCCCCACGAGGTCAAGCACCGATCCCCACGGGTCTTGGCATTTGACGAGGAGCGTCAGGATGCCACGCGGGGAACGGACCTCGTGCTTGGGGAGGAGGCGCGTCGCCGAGCCTCGCTCCGAGCTGCGAGGTATCAGCAAGCGCTACGGCGCTACCACTGCCGTAATATCCGCTCCAGGACCCTCGAAGTCGGAGACCTCGTCCTGAGGCGGGTTCTCTCCAGGGAGGGCTTGCACAAGCTCTCGCCCATGTGGGAGGGCCCGTTCAAGGTCGCTCATGTCTCCAGGCCTGGCGCCGTGCGCCTGGAGACTCAGGACGGGGTCCCCATCCAGAATGCCTGGAACATCCAGCACCTCTAGAAGTTCTACCCGTGACACTCTCACGTAATAATGAGTGGGCTGTATACGCCCGGAGCCCCCCGAGGACGTGGAGGGGTTCCTCCCACGCAACGTGGAAGCCACAGCTCCGTGCTGGCGGAGAAGTCAACACTGCCCTCCAATGGCTATGCCCATGCAACGTGGATGCCCTACGCTCAGCGTTGGGGGAAGACGAAGACTAGTCTAGGTGCCGGACGCGGCTGTTATTTGCTTTTCTCGTGTTTGGATTTGCCAACTTTTCTGGAACAAAACTCGGGGTTTTTCCAAATCGTGTTTTAATGGAAAGGGTCAAAGATTTGTTTTCATCGCCATTTCTTATGTTGGTTTCTCTCTCTTTGAGTAAAGCACTCGCCTGCTCCCCTCCCCCTCGTACCCCATGAGCGGGGGCTGGGGGGTACGGTGCTCGCACCTCGCCAAGGCCTTGGCGCCAGGATCCTCGCGTGGTACTCACGGATGAGTCAGCAGGCGCATGCCGCCTTGTACTCGCTCGGGGGCTCCACTCATGGCCCGACGCATCATCTTGGAACCTTGGGAGGCCTGCCCCTCCCGGGGCAGGGAACAAAATTTTCTTTGGGACAGCTTGAGCATCAAAGGGGGCTCCTGAGCAGCACGCCTCAGGAGCCTTACCGGTCATAAAGCCACTCGCCCCCTTGGTGTGGTCCTTGGTGATCCCGTCGGCATCAAGGGTGTCGGGGCCTCGCCTCGTAAAGTGCGTCCAGGTGATCCGATCATACCTTACAGAGGTAGGGAAATGTGCGGGACTGGGACCTGCTGATGCAGAGCTACATTAGCGTCAACTCGGAGCCTCGGGAGGCCCGCCCCTCCCGGGGCAGGAAGCAAAAAATTTTGGGAGCCGCTTGAGCGTCAAAGGGGGCTCCTGAGCATCACGCCTCAGGAGCCTTACCGGTCATAAAGCCACTCGCCCCCTTGGTGTCGTCCTTGGTGATCCGGTCGGCATCAAGGGTGTCGAGGCCTCGCCTCGTAAAGTGCGTCCAAATGATCCGGTCGTACCTTGCGGTGGTAGGGAAATGTGCGGGACTGGGACCTGCCGACGTAGAGCTGCTTGAGCGTCGAAGGGGGCTCCTGAGCATCACGCCTCAGGAGCCTTACCGGTCATAAAGCCACTCGCCCCTTGATGTCGTCCTTGGTGATCCGGTCGGCATCAAGGGTGTCGGGGTCTCGCCTCGTAAGGTGCGTCCATGTGATCTGGTCGTACCTTACGGCGGTAGGGAAATGTGCGGGACTGGGGCGTGCAGACACAGAGCGCCGACAGGGCTCCCAACCTACCTCGCTCGTAAGAAGAAGAAGCCCGTAGGACGTACGGACTCTCCGAGCGCCGCAGCCGTGCCTCCACAACCCTAAATCCTACCACGAGCATGTCAAGCTAAGTATCCTAATCACGACCGGAAGGCAATTTCGACCAACGAAATGCAGAGCCCAGGACACATGTGCTGATAAAGAGAGGCAAGCGCCCAAATTCATTACACGCCCGTAGGGCCTCCCTTGGTTCTTTGATTGCAGGAACAGGAAAAGAGGAGGAGAAAGAAAGTGAAAAAAAACCCATGGGGGCAGCCGCCTCAGGAGCCCCGGCGTCGGCGCACCAGCGCTCAGTCGGTGTCCTCCTCTTCCTTCACGGGCCCATGGAGGCGCGCCGGCACGGACGCCCCTGGAGCGGAAGAGCGGCGCCGCAGCGGCTGGCTACCCCCTGAGGTCCGAGCGCGCCGGCGTAGCGATGCGTCATAGCTGCTGTCGCAGCTATCGCTAGGGCTCCCTTCGGAGGGGGTGTCGCTGCTGCTGGAGGCGCGGCGTCCGTCGTGAAGGGCAAGCTCACCTCCAAGATCTCCACGGCCGTCGTCTTCTGGGCAGCACCCCAGGCGCTCGCCCTCCACCACGAAGATCTTGACGAAGAGCGTCGCCTCCCCATCATACTTGAAGTGAAGGGTGCGCCTCCCTTTCAGGCCGCGGGCATGGGCGAATGTTTGCCACCCACGGTTCAGGTACACGTAGCCTCCGGGGGTGACCTCGACCTCCACCCACGATGCCGCGCTGCAACAGCCGTCGGCCTGCAGCCATAGGCCGGTAGGCCCTCCGGCCGGGAGCGCCCCCGCGAAGAAGCTCGGGAGTTGGAGCCAAGCGGCCTCCGGCCTCTCCGCCCACGTCAGGAACTCCTGGGCCGTGTCGGCCGAATGGAGCCATGGGCATGGCGGCCGGGTGGCCACCGCCGACCTCCCACCTCGGGCGCCACCACTTCGACCACTGCGGCCGCCCGTGCTGGACGACGCCCCACCGTGGCCGCCGATGGTGACCTTGGGGCGCGCAGAGGCACGGCCGCGACCACCGAAAACCACTGTCGGCGTCGTGGCATGCTTCCGGGGACGACCACGGCCCCTCCTGGGCAGCGGAGCGGCAGGACTCTCCCCGGAGGCCTTCCCCTTCTCGGCGGTGGAGAACTTCCTCACTGAAGCCATGACTGGGAGAGCAACAGCTTGGAGATGGGGAGGCAAAGAAGACGAAGATGTGTTGAGGGCTTTCTCGCCCTCGCCCGCTTATATACAGCCAAGGGCCGACTGACGCCCCCTCGCATCCCGGGAGGCGTGCGGCCTCTGAAGGGTCACATCCGTGTGGCCCGAAGCAGTAGCAGTATTCAAGGAAGGGCAGTGATGGCCGGCGCAGCACACGGGCACCGCGTCAATCTGACTTGGAGCGTTTCCTGACGCCCTCGGGGAGCGGGGGCGTCGCCGCCCAGGCACTCGACGCGTGTAAAGCCTGGCCCGCAGGCGTTTGGGGCCCGCGGCGCTTCGGGCCGCCCTCAGGGCTTCGCCCGGAAGCCAGCTCGTGCACGCCTTGGGCCCGGGGGCTACTGTCGGCGTTCTGGGAATGGGGGTACCCAGACCTACCTGCCTGCGGCCCAGGGCATGGCCCACTTCATCAGCCAAGCACAACCAGACGCAGCCCCTCGCAAGACAAGGCCCTCGCGAGGACCCTAGGCTCGCGAGGAGGAGCAGCATCAAGACCGACAAAGGATGGGCCTCCCCAGGCCCCCTCCAGAGCGGTGGAGATCTCTATGCAAGACCTGGCCTCAGGAGTCAAGGGTGACGCAAGGACGGACAGGCGGGCGCCTGCGCGCCAGGCGGTCCAGTTTCCCCTTTGGTGCAAAGGGGGCAAGGACGTACGCGGGTTCCCAAAGCACCCCCCAAAGGTTTCCATTCTGGTGCAACAAGACCATGACCACGAGCCCCGCAGGACGGTTGTCATCGCCGAGCCCACCTCTGCATCATCGACAGCTACTTTGCAGGCGAAGACCGCCTTTGGACAGGGCGGAATGTACTCCTGTCCCCCTTCAAATTTGGCCGTTGTGGGATCCCTTCCCGCCATTGCGATAAGGGAAGAGGACCCGGGCCACCGCTATATATAGAGGCTAGGCTGCACCGTAGAGCGGGGAGGAAGACGGGTCGATCCATTTGATCCACCGCAGAGCTAGCAAAGAGCCGAGAACACCTCGGGGATACCCTCGCGAGGCTCCTCAACCTTGTACTAGTCCATCCACCATACCTCCACGAGAGGCAATCCACCAAAGCAGGAGTAGGGTATTACGCTTCGCAGCGGCCCGAACCTGGGTAAACCACCGTGTTCATCTTCTTCCTCGTCATCGTGCGAGTTCGTCGTCTTAGCCATCGAGTAGTGAGCTGGGTAGGGGGAAGCTGTAGGGGAATCTTCGCACACGCCCCTGTGTTCGAACCTTGAGGGTTTTGCGGAGCCCTAAATCCGACAATTATCTACACAACTCACTTTCTTGCAAATAACAAGATCAAGGGGATTGATGACCCTCTTGCCGGCGTTGGGTGCAAGTTGTTTGTTCTTTTGTGTGCAGCAGCTGAAGACGGTTGAGGATTGGTATTCCTATTGGTTCGATAAACCTTGGTTTCATAACTGAGGGAAATACTTACCCACTTTGTGCTGCGATTACCCGTTCATCTTCACGCAAAACCCAACGCAGATCAGGAGTATCAGGAAGGATTTCTGGCGCCGTTGCCGGGGAATATCATCATCAACTATCAAGTAACTTCACATGAATTTTCATTCACTTGTTCGTCTTTTTATTTGCTGCTATATTTAACTTGTCTCATAAAAATAAAAAATACAAAAAAATTTGCTTTGCTAGTTTGATAGTTTGCTTGTTTCGTCTCTAGTTTGCTTGCTTGCCTAGCTATGTTATCTTTATCTTTATCAAAAACAAAAAGAAAGTTTAAAGCAAAAATTTAAAGATAAATGGATCCTCATCCACTTGCTAATCTTTTAAAAAGAACTGATTATGTTGAACCAATTTCTAGTGAGTTGAGTGCACTGGAATTTCCTTATGAGTTCTTGCTTGAAAATCATGAATTTAAAAATTGTAATAAAGTGTTAAAAGAAATTTATAAAGTGATTCATGATAGTTCCTTGAATGAAAAGCATGATTGCCATGTTGCTAGTATAAATTCTATGAATATCAATTGTGCTAATGATCATGATTGGGGTGATAATTACGATGTTCCTTGCGATCTTGATAATTCTAGCCTTCATGATGAATCTATTATTGAGTATGATATTCGCAACACTACTAAAAGTGGGGTTGGAAGAGTGTCAACTTTAGGTAATAATGATCCCACAACTTTGGAGAATGATCAATATTATGATAGTTATATTGTTAAGTTTTATTATGATCCTACATATAATGAGAGAGGCAAACATGGTTATAATAATTTGCATGTTACTCAATTACCTCTCTTTGTGTTGAAATTGTTAATGTTGTACTCTTCCTACTTGCATATGTTAGACACTTCTTGTCTTGATAATTTGTTTGCTTATAAAATGCCTATGCATAGGAAGTATGTTAGACTTAAATGTGTTTGTCACATGTTTTATGATGCTCTCTTTGTGCTTTAACTCTTGTCTTTTATGTGAGGATCATTATTATCCTAAGCCTATCTTGATGGCTATAAAGGAAGAGCTTGTTGGGAAACAACCCAATAGTTATCATTTACTTTCTGTTTATTTTTGATAACATGATTATTGCTTCTGTAATTATTATGTTTTTATGTTTAAATTAGTGTCTGTGCCAAGTAAAGTTTTTGGGATGACTCACAAGATGAGTAGAAACGATGCTGAATCTGAAACAGAAACTTTGACTCTAGTGCAGGAATTTTCGTTTTTTACTGGACAGTGATAATGATCTGAAATTTTAACTCCGTAGTTCTATACAAGTTCTTTACGTTTTACTAATTTTTCATAATTTTTAGAGGTACAAAAATATGGGCTCTTTACATATTGCTACAGACTATTCTGTTTTAAACAGATTCTGTTTTGCTTGCATAGTTTGCTTGTTTTGATTATGCCAGGTACTATATCGGGGGTGTAAGTTATGGGGAAGTTATAATACTGTACCTATTATGCAAAAATGAATTTGAATCAATTTATCACAGTACCTCAAGTATGCAATATGTTTCTTATACTAACGGATCTCACGAAGTTTTGTTGAGCTTTGTGTGATTGAAGTTTTCAAGTTTTGGGTGCGATCACGATGGACTACGGAATGAGGAGTAGCAAGAGCCCAAGCTTGGGGATGCCCAAGGCACCCCAAGTATAATTATAAGGAGACTCAAGCATCTAAGCTTGGGGATGCCCCGGAAGGCATCCCCTCTTTCGTCTCAATCCATCGATATGTCACTTGGAGCTATATTTTTATTCACCACATGATATGTGATTTGCTTGGAGCGTCGTTTTCTTTTGTTTGCTTTTACTTTTAGTTTGTCACAATCATCATTTGCTGGACACACATATTTGAGAGAGACACACCTTCATGATAATTTGCTAGAATACTCTATGTGCTTCACTTATATCGTTTGAGCTAGGCAGTTGCTCTAGTACTTCACTTATATCTTTTTGAGCACGGTGGCGTGTAGATTTTATAGAAATAATATGCTCTCGTTCTTCACTTATATTTGTTTGAGAGCTGAGTAATAGTGACGGTAATTTGCATGGGTCATAATACTAGTCCAGGAATATTAGGTATTCAATGAATGATAATCAAAACCATCGTGTAGCACATATAGAGAAGTTGTGGGTTAATGACATTGATGTAGTAATATGAAAAAGGTGTGAGTCCAAAATTGTTGATTCATAGAAGTGTCGATATTAATAGGTTTTAACTTGTTATTCATCTGAAAATTAAAGAGGCATGGTGATGATGTGTGAGCATTTATATTCCTCTTTGAAATCCTAGTGTTGTTTTGAGTCGGGGGCGCGCGATGGTTAACTCCTACCAACCTCCTCCCTCGGGGCATGTGAGGACTACTTAGATTTGTGATAAAACTAATAATACCTTGCAATAAGTATGTGAGTTCTTTATGACTAATGTGACGCCATGGACATACGTATCTTCACCTTCTCATATTTGCTAGCCTCTTCGGTACCGTGCATAGCCCATTCTCACCTCGAGGATCGGTGCAAATATTCGCCGGTGCATCCAAGCCCCGTGACATGATACACTCTGTTGCACATAAGCCTTATTATATCCTCCTCAAAACACCCACCATACCTACCTATTATGGCATTTACATAGCCATTCCGAGATATATTGCCATGCAAATTCCATCGTCACTTCACATGACTAGTTCGTTCATCATCATAATGCTTTGCATGATCATATAGAGCTGACATAGTATTGTGGCAAAGCCACCGTTCTTCATATTTTTGATACATGTCACGCTAGATCATTGCACATCCTGGTGCAATGCCAGAGGCATCCATACAGAGTCATATCTTCCTATCAGTTCTCCATGTTGAGTTGTAAGTAAATAAAAGTGTGATGATCATCATTATTAGAGCATTGTCCCAGTGTGGAAAGGATGATGGAGACTATGATTCCCCCACAAGTCGGGATGAGACTCCGGATGAAAACTGAAATAAAAATGGGGGAGGCCAAATGAGCCCACAATATAAAAAAAGAGAAAATGGGGGAGGCATAAAAAAAGAGAAAAGCCCACCATATAAAAAAGGAGATGAGAGAAAAGAGAGAAGGGACTTTGCTACTATCCTTTACCACACTTGTGCCTCAAAGTGGTACCATGTTCTTCATATAGAGAGTCTCCTATGTTGACATGCTAGTGGGAATTACCTTTTCATATAATAAACTTGGCTTGTATATTCCTATAACGGGCTTTCTCAAATGCCGGAGGGCTTCATGAGCAAGCAAGTTTGATGCACACCCCACTTAGCTTCAGTTGAGCTTTCATACACTTATAGCTCTAGTGCATCATTTGCATGGCAATCCCTACTCTTCGCATTGATATCTATCAATGAGCATCTCCATAGCTCGTTGGTACGCCTAGTTGATCCGAGACTATCTTCTCCACTTTTTACCCCTTTGATACCTACCATCATATTCCATTCCACCTATATGCTATGTCCAATGGTTCACGCTCATGTATTGCATGAAGAATAAAAAGTTGATGCATATTGAAAAAGTACGATCCAATTGCCTGACTTGGACACCGTGGTGCTTAACATTTGTATCTATGTGGTGAACACGGAGTCATGCCTTGCTAATATAATAAGATGAATAGGGGTAAAACATTCTTTTAGGATCATATACATTGAAAAAATAATGATTTTGTTTCTTATACTTATAAATATTACTATGTTGCTGTTTGTTAATTCATCATTTCTCAATGAGCATGCATACCAAAGATTACATAATGGGTAGCATGTCACATAAGAAATTCTGTTTTTATCATTTATCTACTCGAGGACGAGCAGGAATTAAGCTTGGGGATGCTGGTACGTCTCCAACGTATCTATAATTTTTGATTGTTCCATGCTGATATATTATCATTCTAGGATACTTTTTGGGTATTTATTTACCAATTTATAATATATTTTTAGCACTAACCTATTGACCCAGTGCCCAGTGCCAGTTCCTGTTTTCTGCGTGATTTTGCCTTTTCAGAGTTACAATACCAAACGGAGTCCAATTGTCATGGAACTTTTTGGTGATTTTTTCTGGACAAATACAAGACCTAGAAGCTTCGGAGGAGGGCGAGGAGATGCACCAGGGGCCCACAAGCCCCCTGAGGGCGCGGCCAGATATTTTGTGGCCCCTTGGAGCCTCTCCTGACGTCGTTCTCTGGCCTATAATTTCACATCTACCCTAAAAACACCAGAAGCGCTCCCGAAACACTTTTTCCGCTGCCGCATGTCTCTGTTCTGACGGGAGGCCATCTACACCTCCGTTCTGGCACTCTGTCAGAGGGGAGATCGATCACAGAGGGCCTCTTCATCAACCTTGCTACCCTCACCATGATGTGTGAGTAGTTCACCACAGACCTACGGGTCCGTAGGTAGTACCTAGATGGAAATCTCTCTCTCTCTCTCTCTCTCTCTCTCTCTCTCTCTCTTGATCTTCAATACAATGTTCATCGCATCTTTGCCTTGATCTATCTGATGTAACCCCTTTGTATGGTGTGTTTGTTGGGATCCGATGAATTGTGAGTTTATGTTCAGATTATTCATGAAAAGTATTTGAGTCAAACCTGATTACTATGATTCTTATTTGCATGATCATCATAGCTTCGTAATGCTCTCCGATCTATTGAGATAGTTTGGCCAACTAGATTGATATTTCTTTAGTGGGAGTGGTGCATTGTAGTAGGTTCAACCTGGCGAGTTTATATATCCAAGTGATAGAAGGGGACAAGTTGCGTCTTTGTGTTGTTGCTACTAAGGATAAAACGACTGGGTTTATTCATATTAGTTGAGTTTACTTTGTCTACATCATGTCATCGTTCTCCAAGCATTACTCCGTTTGTCATGAACTTAATACGTAGAGAGGCAAGCATAGAAGCGCTCTTGAAGTGGAGTAATAGTAGTTGGTGCAGGCAGGAGTCGGCCTATTTGCTTATGGACGTGATGCCTATATACACATGATCATTGCTGTGAACATCGCATAATTATTCGCTTTTCTATCAATTGCCCAACAGTAATTTGTTTACCCACCGTATGCTTTGCTTATGAGAGATGCCACTAGAGAACTCTACGGCCCCTGTCGGCGTTCTGGAATCGGGGTACCCAGACCTGCCTGCCTGCGGCCCAACACGCGGCCCACCTCGACAGCCCAGTACGGCCTGGCGGCAAACCCGCCAAGACAAGACCCTCGTGAGGGCCCCGGCCTCGTGAGGAGAACGATACCAAGACCTCCAGTGGAGCGGCCTCCCCAGGCTGCCTCCCGAGGAGCAGAGATTCCTATGCAGTGCCCGGCCTCATGAGGCTGGGGTGACGTGTGCCATGACGACCAAGCCAGGCGGGCGCCAGTGGGCGCCAGCGGGCGCAGAGTGGACAATTTCCTCTTTCGGGTTAAGGAGGCAAGGACGTACGCGGGTTCCCGAGGAATCCCCCAAAGGTTTCCGTTCTGGTGCAAAAAGACCAAGACCACGGGCTCGGCAGGATGGATGTCATCATCGAGCCCACCTCTGCGTCACGACCAGAAGCTTTGCAGGCGAAGACCACCTTTAGTCAGGATAAGATGTACTTCTTGTCCCCTTTCAAAATTGGATGTTGTGAGATCCCTTCCCACCTGTGCGATAAGGGAAGAGGAACAAGGCCGCTGTAAATAGCCACCAACTCCCACCGTAGAGGGGGGGCGGATCGATCCATCCTCACCCAAGAGCCCTCGCAAGGTCGCTCAACCATTGTACTAGTTCATCCCCGAATCTCCTCATGATGCCAATCCACCCAAAGTAGGAGTAGGGTTTTACACCGCAAGGTGGCCCGAACCTGAGTAAATCTCTGTGTCCACCTTCTCGTTCGCTCGCGCACATCCGCCAAAGCTTGGCTGTGGAGTGGCGAGCCTGAGGCTAGAGCTGGTTGAGATCTTCGCACACGCCCCAGAGTTCGAACCTTCTTGGGTCTGCGAAGCCCCGATTCCGACATTTAGCGTGCCAGGTAGGGGCGTGTCGGAATCCTCCCTCCAGTTCCGCTTCGTCTCCGCTTCGCCGCTCCCATGGCCAAGGCTCGCCGGGCTCGCGCTGAGCACCGGGCTGCTCGCGTCGCCCAGATGGCACCCGTGAGCCGCGACGTTCCGCGCCGCTCGGCCCCTCCTACAGCTAACGCTTCCACCGACCCAGCTGCTCACGAGCAACAGGACTCGTTGCTGCCGCGCCGTTACTCCGTCCCTCGCCCTCGTCGCTGCGTCATCCTCCCGCGCTCGCCGCAGGCCAGCGAATGCGCGGATTGCGCTGCTCGTGGCGCGCGAGCTGCTGCATTACCGCCCCGCCAACGGTCGCTACGGCGACTGGCTGGGTCGCGTCGCCGAGCCCGTCGACGCCGCCGGTGGGGCCCCGGTGCTCTCCACCAGGGCGGCCTTGGGGGCTTCCACCTGGAGAGGTCCCGACCTGACGGGAGTGACGAGGGAGGCGCTCGGGCACCGCTTGGAGGCGTGCTTCATTGCGTGCCCTCACAAGCAAGGAGTACGGCACGAGGCGCCAACCTCGCGGGGGTTCATCACCAGCACAATCGAGGAGCTTCGGGAGGTGCGGGCCATGCGTGACGAGCGTCGCCCTGCACCACCCAATGCGGCAGCCGCCCCCGATGTGGGCGGCGGGCTGCACGTCTACGTCGACACCCCATGGAACGTCCGCGTCCTCGCGGGCAGCCTCCGCCAGGCCTGGCGCGAGCAGCCCCGCGAGGAGAGTTGGCGTGCTCAGCCTTGTGAGGTTGCCTGGCGTGAGAAACCTCGCGAGGCACGCCATCAGGCTAGGGCTATCACGAACAGGCGCCCATGTGTCCGGGCCGAGCGTTGCCTGCCTGGAGACGGAGGGTGGAATATGCGCCCATGTCTCTGAGCCGGGCGATGCCTGCCTCGAGACGGAGGGTGGAACAGGCGCCCATGTCTCCGGGCCGGGCGTTGCCTACCTGGAGACGGAGGGTGGAACAGGTGCCCATGTCTACGGGCCGGGCATTGCCTTCCTGGAGACGGAGGGTGGAACAGGCGCCCATGTCTCCAGGCCGGGTGTTGCCCGACTGGAGACGGAGAGTGGAGGACTCGCCCATGTCTCCAGGTCCGGCGCTGCCCGCTTGCAGACGAAAGGTGGAGTGCCCATGCAAGACGTCCGGACACCCCGGCAAGGCGCGCCGGGGGTCAACCTCGCGTATAGAGAGAGGGTCCGGCACCGGGCCCCGTCCGCGCCGCAAGGAGTCGCGGCGATACCACGGTGGCGGCGTCCGCCTCCAGACCCTCGGGAGTAGGAGACATCATTCCGAAGCGGGTCCTCCCCAGAACAGGCACCCGTGGGCCCCCGCCCCGCGGAAGGACCCGTTCGGAGCCTGACGCGCCCCAGGCCTGCCGCCGCGCGCCTGGGGACAAGGGTTGGGGTCCGCGCCCCAGAGGCGTGGAGCACCCTACGCCTTCTCACGCTCTACCTGTGACACTCTCACGTAATAATGAGTGGGCTGTATAGGCCCGGGGTCCCCCGAGGACGCGGAGGGGCCAGTGGAAGCCCCATGCTCCGCGCTAGCGGACGACACGGTCTTACAACGACTATGCCCACACCTAGTGGAAGCCCCATGCTCCACGCTCGGGGGAAGAGTAGCTTAGGTGCCGGATCTGGCTGTTCTTTGCTCTCTTCTGTAACCGAATTTGCCGTTTTTTGGAATAAAGTTTGAAGTTCTCGCGTCTTTATTCTAAAAGAGGGGTGGGAATTTTTCTCCTTGCAGCGTTTCCCGTCTTGAGTCTCGTTTATCCTTGCCAGCTCTCTCTCTCTCGTGCGTGCGCCCCCCGAGCGGGGGCTGGACACGGTGTGCACGTTGAGCCAGCCTCAGCGGCGTTGAGGGCGTCCCCAGAGGGCCCAGGTCACAACAGCTGTGGGCCCGCCCGCACACACACCTCGCCAAGGCTTTGGCGTCCGAGTCCTCGCGCGATGCTCTCAAGCGAGCCAGCGGGCACACGTGGCCCGAGGCCTCCGTCGAAACATCCGCCTCCCGACCTTGGCCGGGCACCGCGACTCGGTATAATGGTAATGATCCACCCCTTCTCAGGGGTTGCAAGCCCGCGACGAGCAAAGGAAAGAAGACGCAAGGGAGTACAACGTTATTTGATACATCATAAAGGAGTTTCTTTCGAAATACTTTCACATTCCCGCGGGACCGTATTCAAAATCTTGACAGGTAAATCAGGAAAAAGACAACCTAGGGAGATGTGATGTCGCCATCGCTGCAATCGCTAGCACCGCCGTCACCCCCGCGCCCCTCGACCAAAGGCTGGCCCTCGCCCTCAGCGGGGGAAAACTCCGCGATCAGGTCGTCCATGTGATCCTCCACCCAGTCCTCGAGGACACCTTGAATCACCTCGGGCACGGGGCTATCACGGCTTCGAAGTCGAAGTTGGGGTCGGAGCGAAGAAGGTGGCTGAAGACACGCGAAGATGCCCGCGCGAGGAGGTCACAGTGCTTCTCTTCCATGAGTTGGCAGACCTTCTCCGCGCCCCCTTCAAGGCGCTCCACAATCCTGGTGAAGAAGCCAAGGTAGCCGGCGTCATCAGGAATGAGCGGACTGGAGACGCTCTTGTTGTAGATACTGCTCAGGGCTTGGTGGGCCCTCCTCTCAAGGGCCTGGAACATCTGGGAGCACGTGTGCTGCAGCCCCCGGGCGCGGTCCGCCTCATCCGAGGCCTTCACCACGAGGGAAGTGACATCCTCCACTTGCTTGTCGAGGAAAGACAGCTCGGCCTCGGCGGCGGCTGGGTGTCCATCGCAGCTTTTTCACGTTGCTCCCCCGCGGCTAACTTCTTCCTGAGGCTGTCAGCCTCACCTTTCAGGTCGTCACGCCGCTTGCAGAAACGGGACTCCTGAAGCTTCATCTTCTCGCGGTAGTCCTTGGCGAGGGCCCGACGAACCTCCGCCACCCTCTCGTCGACCTCTCCCCGGATCATCGCCTCCCGGGAGGCGAGGGAGTCCTCGGCGGTAGCCACTTGGCGTTCCATCACCTCCAGCCGCTCGCGCTCCAGGCTTTGTTCCTGCGCTTCCAGCATTAGCGTGTCTTCAAGTGTGCGGAGCCCCGCTTCGCCCGTGGACGGCCCGCCCGCCGAGGCGGCGAGCACGGCCTTACGCGCCTAGACTTGTCACTCGAGGGCAGCATTGGAAGCTTGAAGCTCTGTCCCGCGCATCTCCGCAGCCTCACGCCGACAGTCCGCGGCCTGGGCCTCCTCAAGGGCACGATCGCGGGCCTCTCTCGCCGCGACGAGGGATTCTTCTGCTTCCGTGCGAGCGTGCTCGCGTTGCAAACGACCGAGGTTGATGGCGACCTCAAGCCGGCGCCATTCGCACGCCAGGCGCAAGCGTTCTGCCTCAAGGCATGCGTCGACGTCGTTAAGCTCGGCCATGAGGCGGCCTAGCACACTCACCGCGCCTTGAAGGAGGCCGTGCCGGGCGGCGCTGCGACCACAAGCGAGCTCCACCGCTCGACCGAGGTTTTCCTCCGCCCCCCCCCCCCGATCGGCAGGGAAGGCACGTGAAGGCCCACCCATCTCCAGCGGGGATCCGGGGGCCGAGGGTCTATTGTCCGGCCCTCTAGCTCGGGGCTGGGCTGTGGGATCACTAGAAGTGTATGTCTAGAGGGGGGTGAATAGACTACTAGCACACATTAAAACCAATCCAATATCCAAAGTTAATGGTTGGCAGATTTTAGCAATTATAGCAAGTCTAGCACACCCTACACATGCAAGTCAACAAGTATGGCAGCGGAAAGTAAAGACATTGCACATGGAAGTAAGGAGTTGAGATAGGGAGATCAAACGCATGAGGGACCCGAAGATTTTTCCCGTGGTTCCGTTAGGTGGTGCTATCGTACGTCCACGTTTATGGAGACTTCAACCCACGGAGGGTAACGGTCGCGAGAGTCCATGGAGGGCTCTACCCACGGAGGGTTCCACGAAGAAGTAACCTTGTCTATACCATGATGGCCTACGTCCACGGAGGACTAGCCTAACTCGGGTAGATCTTCACGAAGTAGGCGATCTCCTTGCCCGTACAAACTTCTTGGTTCAACTCCACAACACGAAGTAGGAGGCTCCCAAGCGACACCTAACCAATCTAGGAGGCACCACCCTCCAAAAGGTAATAGGCTCGATAATGTCGATGAACTCCTTGCTCTTGTGCTTCAAGATGATAGACTCCTCAACACTCAATCACTCTCTCACAGATTTGGCTTTGGAGGAAGAGATTGATTGGGTGGAAAGCAACTTGGGGAGGCTAGAGATCAAGATTCATATGGATGGAGTGGAATGTCTTGATCTCAACACATGAGTAGGTGGCTCTCTCTCAGAAAATCTGATGGGATAAGTGGGGATCTGTTCTGAGTGCTTCTCTTACGAGTGAGTGGTGGTGAAGGGGTATATATAAGCAACTCCAAAAATCCAACCGTTACACCTAAAGTGACCAACTCGGTGACACCAAAGTATAAAACTTGGTGGTACCGAGCTGCTCCAAAGGTAGCAACTTTTGAATCTCGGTGAGACAAATACAAAGATCTCGGCAGTACCGATAAGGTGACCAACGGTAAGATTCCACAACTCGGTGACGCCGATCCAAAATCTCGGAAATTCCGATTTTAAGAATCGAGGTAACAGGAAGTTGGCAAGCTGAACTCGGTGGCACCGAAGCGGAATCGGTTGCACCGAAGATCTAGGGTTTGGCATGGGTCTGTCTGAGGTGGAAATCGGTGGGACCGAGTGGGAAATATTGGTAGCACCGATTTTCATGATAGGCTTGGACTGACTTTTGTGGAAGAGCTTGTGGGTGTTTTTGGTGACTATCACTTGTGAACATGGAGCATATTGTTCACCAATAGTACCGTACCCCCTTTTAATAGTATTGGCTTTCCTATGGACTCAAAGTGATTTCTCCCAAAGTAAAATGTAGAGTCCTCTTGCTTGAAGCTTTGCCAATGCTATTCCTTCTCCTTCTTCTACTTGGGGATGCTTTTCACAATCCTTAGCCAACCTTCTCTGTGGACTTTATCCGAAATACACTAGATAAAAGTATTAGTCCAAGAGACAATGTATGTTGTCATGAATTATCAAAACCAGCAAGGGAGCATATTGTGCTTTCAATCTCCCCCATTTTGGTAATTGATGACAACATACAATCAAAGCTTCAATTTAAGATATGCAGAAATATGTGAAGACTTTGAAGGATACATGACTAATACAAGCTCCCCCTAGATGTGTGCAATCTATTTTAAGGATAATTGCTTTGTAATGCATCAACGCACACATAGTAGGAAGGACATGAGGAGTCATGTATATCTTGGCAATATGCATCAAGTATATATGAATGAAGTGATTCCATGTTCAAGATTCACTCTTGCAAACAATATGTGCAAGAAGCAAGAGGTCATCTTTGAGCAGGAATATGATGCATATACTTACCTTGAAGTCCTTGAGCATTTAACAGTAGGAACACACTTGAGAAAACAATGTTAGGAAACACAAGTGTATTCTAATAGTGCAAATGCAAATGAAATCAAGAGTACCAAGATATGGAAGACATATATGAGAAATAGTTTCTTGAGAATGATATGTCTCCAAATAAGTTTAGAGCTTTCTCCCCCTGAATCATACCATGTGGATATTGAGAGTAGGTAGGGCTGAGAAAAGTCTAAACCATATGAGAATCAAATTTAATCAGATTTGTTCTTCTCTCTTTTCCTCAAGAAGTGTTTCTGTGATAAGGGATCCTTGATAATTCTCCCTTTATCTTGTTAAGTGTACACTTCTTCTTTTCATGATTATCTCTCCCCCTGTAGCAAGACTACTGAGATATTTTTCCCTTTGAGTATTATATCTCTCCTCCTTTGAGATTATCTCCCCCTTTAGTATAAGCTTTGAAGCTTTGGTTTTTCTCCCCCTTTGGCATTAATTTCCAAAAAGGGTCACACAAGGGTCAGATAAAGGAATCATTGAGTGGGAGGGATCCTAGAGATTGAGGGTCCTTGAGAGCATTTGAGACAAGGGTTCCTTGAAAACAATTTTCTCCCCCCTTAAGATCTGAAAACCTTCAAGATTTCTTCTCCTCTGATGTAGGGATTTTTGATTATACCTCTTGATGTTTCTCACCCTACATCATTGGAATCATTGATATGGTCATAAGACCAAAACAGACAAAATGCATAGGGTCGGTGGCTCCGAGGCAAAAGGTGTCGGTAGCACCGATGAGTGGTTGTGCAGCATAACTGCTTCATCGGTGAGACCGAGATTCTTTGATCGGAGACTCCGAGTTGAGAAACAGAAACTTGGCAAAAAAAAAATTGGCTATTTTGTCAAATGTAGTTTTTCAGAAAGTCTCAAACAGATCACAAAGATTTTTAATGAATTCTCAGAAAGACTTGTAATGAATTTTCAGAAGAATTTGCAATGAATATTCATCTAGGTTGGAGTTGAATGGAAATGTCAATGATCAACAAAACAAAAGATTCTCCATTCAATTCTTATAACTAGATGATGGGCGGTGACTAGGTCACCTATGTTAGAGTATATTGACTTAAGGAGTCAAGCAAGAATACTTGATCATAGGTCATACTCATCTTTAAGCTTGAAATGGGATTACCATTTTTCGATTAAGCATTTTAATGTTTTCATATCACTTGAGTTGCTTTATCTCATGACTTGGAGTAAAGCTATATGAAGGATATGAGTACATACCTTTGAGTGATGTTGATGACGTGGCTTGTAGGTGAACTTGATGAGGATTCTCGAGGTTGATGAAGTTCATCTTGAGTTGGGGGCAATCCTTCTTGTTTTGGTTCACTTATCACCTACATAGGTTAGTCATGCAAGGAAGAACATGATATATCCAAATGACAAGAGTGATATTTTCATCATATGTAAGTCAAGGATATGGTTTTGTTGTCCTCTTCCTTCCATCATCAAGAGGGGTTGTGGATACTTGGCCATGACAAGATTGCTTAAGATATGAGTTGATGGAAATCTTGTGGAGTGTTGTTCTTCCAAGTGCCTACAAAAGGGTTAGGTGCAATACAAGGGAGCATAGAATTCCAAGTTATATGAGATTCATGGTAATGATAGCATGGAATGGTCAAGTAAGCTCATCCCCTTGCATGCAACCAAGTGAGTCTAGCTCAAGTTTGAAGCATCAATGATGTTCAACTCACTCCTCAAATAACAAAACACTTTCTCATCAAGTGGCTTAGTAAAGATATCGGCCAATTGCTTGTTGGTACGAACATGCTTAAGATTAATATCTCCTTTGGCAACATGATCACGAATGAAATGATGTCGAACTTGAATATGCTTAGTTGAAGAATGTTGCACGGGATTATGTCCAATCTTAATAGCACTTTCATTGTCACAAAGTAATGGAACATTTTTCACATGGATCCCATAATCCTTAAGCGTTTGTGTCATCCATAGTAATTGTGCACAACACGATCTGGCGGCAATATACTCAGCTTCGGCGGTAGATAGAGATACCGAGTTTTGTTTCTTGGAGGACCAAGACAAAAGAGATCTCCCAAGAAATTGACATGTACCCGTGGTGGATTTTCTATCAACCTTGTCACCGGCATAGTCCGAATCGGAATAGCCAACAAGGTTAAAAGAAGATCCCTTGGGATACCAAATGCCAAAGTTTGGTGTTTGTATCAAATATCTCACAATACGTTTCACGGCCAAAAGATGACACTCTTTAGGTGCGGCTTGATATCTAGCACACATGCAAACACTAAGCATAATATCGGGATCGGAGGCACATAGATATAACAATGAACCAATCATAGATCGATAAACCTTTTGATCAACCAGCTCGTCCTCCTTGGTAAGATCAACATGTCCACTAGTAGGCATAGGAGTTTTCATACCTTTACACTATTGCATGTTGAACTTCTTGATCAAGTCCTTGGTATACTTGGTTTGAGAGATGAAAGTTCCTTCTCTTGTTTGCTTGATTTGCAAACCAAGGAAAAATTTCAGCTCACACATCATGGACATCTCATACTTCTCGGACATCAACCTTCCAAATCTTTCACTAAATTGTGGGTTAGTAGATCCAAAGATAATATCATCCACATAGATTTCGCACACAAATAATTCACTATTAACTCTTTTAGTGAATAAGGTTGCGTCAATTTTACCAATCTCAAAACCCTTTTCAATGAGAAACTTCATTAAGCATTTATACCAAGCACGTGGGGCTTGCTTAAGACCATAAAGAGCTTTACGAAGCTTGTATACATGATTAGGTTTCTTGGGATTCACAAAACCAGGGGGTTGTTTAACATAGACCTCTTCTTCAATCTCACCATTTAAAAAAGCACTTTTAATGTCCATTTGATAAAGCGTGATATCATGGTGATTAGCATAAGCAAGAAGAATGCGAATAGCTTCAAGTCTAGCGACGGGGACATAGGTCTCACCGTAGTCCATACCTTCGACTTGCGTATATCCTAGGGCTACGAGACACGGCTTGTTGCGTACAACTTGACCGTCTTCATCTTGCTTGTTCCAAAACACCCATTTTGTACCGATCATGTTGTGCTCGTCCTTGGGCTTCTCCACGTGTGTCCACACTTCGTTTCTCTCGAAGTTGTGAAGCTCTTCATGCATAGCGTTCACCCAATCCGGGTCTTCAAGAGCTTGTTCAACCTTCAAGGGTTCAATGCTAGAGATGAAAGAATAATGCTCACAAAAATTAGCTAAGCGAGTTTTAGAGCGGGTGATTCTCCCGGTTTGTATGTCACCGAAGATTTGGTTTAGAGGATGGTTCTTGGTCACTCTTGCTCGAACTCGGGGTAGCTTTGGCTTGTTGGATGGTGGAGCTTCTTCATCATCATCTCCTTCATCTTGGTTGTTGTCGAAGGGGTTGTCTCCTTGAGGTGGTGGTGAAGGAGGTTGTGGTGGATCTTCATGATGTACTTCCTGCTCCTCTTCATCTTGTCGTGTACCACTTGTGGATGCTTCCATGTCGTTTTGTCGATAGCCTTGATGCGAAGTAGGAGCTTCCACTTGGGTTGATGAAGTACTTTCCATCACCTCCTTGGGACGAATCTTGCCGATGGGCAAGTCTTGGATAGCTTCCGAAGGATCCTTATCTCCTACATCATTTGGCAATTGTTCGACTTGCGAACCATTAGATTCATCAAACTTCACATCTACCGTCCCTTCAACTCTTCGAGTGAAGTTGTTGTAGACACGGTAAGTGTGAGAGTTCGATCCGTAACCAAGTAGAAAACCTTCATGAGATTTGGGAGCAAATTTAGCACGACGATGCTTATCAAGAATGTAGCACTTAGAGCGGAATACCCGAAAGTATCCAACTTGGGGTTTGTTACCGGTGAGTAGCTCGTATGCCATTTTACCGAGAAGCTTGTGCAAGTAGAGTCGGTTTGTGCCATGACACGCTGTTTCCGCGGCTTCTGCCCAAAAGTGTCTTGGCGTCTTGTATTCGTCAAGCATCGTTCTTGCCATCTCAATAAGGGTACTGTTCTTCCTCTCAACAACTCCATTTTGTTGAGGTGTGTACGTAGCTGAGAACTCATGTGAGACACCTTCTTCGTCAAGAAAGGTATCTACATGGGCATTCTTGAACTCCGATCCGTTGTCGCTCCGAACCTTCTTGATCTTCACTTCGAATTGGTTTTGCGCTTTGCAGCGAAGTTCTTGAAGATCTTTTGTACCTGCGACTTATCATCAAGAAAGAATACCCACGTAAATCTGGAAAAATCATCAACTATAACTAGACCATAAGAGTTTCCACCGAGGCTCTTGTAAGCGTTGGGACCAAAAAGATCCATATGAAGTAACTCGAGTGGTCTCCTAGTAGTCATGATGTTCTTGACCGGATGACTTCCACCTACTTGCTTTCCAGCGTGACAAGCGCTACAAAGTCTATCTTTGTCAAAGATAACATCTTTAACACCAAGAATGTGATTGCCCTTGATAAGCTTATCTAGATTGCGCATGCCTACATGTCCTAGCCTTCTATGCCATAGCCAACCTTTAGATGATTTTGTAATGAGACAAGTACGAGGTTGGGCCTTTTTAGTGAAATCGACAATGTATAGATCACCTCTACGAATACCGGTTAAGACAATGTTATTATTGTCATGACGAAACAATTGGCAATCTACTTTAGTAAATAGCACATTGAAATCGAAGTCTGCTAGTCTAGATATGGAAAGAAGATTGTAACCAAGGGATTCAACAAGCATGACGTTTTGAATTGAACTATCATGAGATATGGCCACCTTACCAAGACAAAGTATCTTACCCTTAGAGTTGTCTCCAAAGGTCACGTACCTCCGAGGTCCTTGATTAGGTGTGATCTCTTGGAACATGTCTTTATCCCCAGTCATGTGATCGGTGCACCCGCTGTCGAGAATCCACTCTTTTCCACCGAACATGTAATCCTTGAAGTTTGCCATGAGGCTTAGGCACTTCATCGTCTTGGCACATTCGATGTCAAACATCTCATCATCATCATAGTAGCCATGTTCTTCATTGTCATCATTAGGTAGAATCTCATCGTCATAGAAAATACGAGATTCGTTAGAATTTCGACTAGGATAATGTTCAAGCTTATGTATGTGAATGGCTTCTATAACAATGTTGCTAATGGTAGTGACATCTCCTTTAGCACGCATAAGATCATGAAGCTCAAATAAGCATTTATCAAAGTTTGGATCACTAGGCTTCATTCCATGAAAAGCAACAGTCTTATGAAGAATTTCATCAAGATTACTCAATAAATAATTTGGATATCGTTTCTCCAAATCATTCCACAAGGTATAAGCACATTCAAAATTCTTCAATTGAGTAAGCACAAATCTTGTCAAACCTCTAACGATAAGATTGACAGTTCTAAGGTTACCAAGCATGTCAATTTCCTCTTCGTATGTGGGATGTAAGGGATCAATGGGGAACACATAGGGATTTTCAATATACTTGCTCAAATGGAATTTGTCAAATAGATCAATCATAGCGTCTTTCCATTGACTATAGTACTCCCCATCAAGAATAGGCACTCTACAACTCAAACTCTCCAAACTAGACACATCCATCTTCCTCCAAAGGTTATTAAAGCAAGGTTATGGAGACCTTGCTCTGATACCAATAGTGGGATCACTAGAAGTGTATGTCTAGAGGGGGGTGAATAGACTACTAGCACAAATTAAAACCTATCCAATATCCAAAGTTAATGGTTGGCAGATTTTAGCAATTATAGCAAGTCTAGCACACCTTACACATGCAAGTCAACAAGTATGGCAGCGAAAAGTAAAGACATTGCACATGGAAGTAAGGAGTTGAGATAGGGAGATCAAACGCATGAGGGACACGCAGATTTTTCCCGTGGTTCCGATAGGTGGTGCTATTGTACGTCCACGTTTATGGAGACTTCAACCCACGGAGGGTAACAGTCGCGAGAGTCCACGGAGGGCTCTACCCACGGAGGGTTCCACGAAGAAGCAACATTGTCTATACCATGATGGCCTACGTCCACGGAGGAGTAGCCTAACTCGGGTAGATCTTCACGAAGTAGGCAATCTCCTTGCCCGTACAAACTTCTTGGTTCAACTCCACAACACGAAGTAGGAGGCTCCCAAGCGACACCTAACCAATCTAGGAGGCACCACCCTCCAAAAGGTAATAGGCTCGATAATGTCGATGAACTCCTTGCTCTTGTGCTTCAAGATGATAGACTCCTCAACACTCAATCACTCTCTCATAGATTTGGCTTTGGTGGAAGAGATTGATTGGGTGGAAAGCAACTTGGGGAGGCTAGAGATCAAGATTCAAATGGATGGAGTGGAATGGCTTGATCTCAACACATGAGTATGTGGCTCTCTCTCAAAAAATCTGATGGGATAAGTGGGGATCTGTTCTGAGTGCTTCTCTTACGAGTGAGTGGTGGTGGAGGGGTATATATAGGCATATCCAAAAATCCAACCATTACACCTAAAGTGACCAACTTGGTGACACCGAAGTATAAAACTCGGTGGTACCGAGTTGCTCCAAAGGTAGCAACTTTTGAATCTCGGTGAGACCGATACAAAGATCTCGGCAGTATCGATAAGGTGACTAACGGTCAGATTCCACAACTCGGTGATGCCGATTCAAAATCTCAGAAATTCCGATTTTAAGAATCGAGGTAACATGAAGTTGGCAAGCTGAACTCGGTGGCACCGAAGCGGAATCGGTTGCACCGAAGAAATAGGGTTTGGCATGGGTCTGTCTGAGGTGGGAATCTGTGGGACCGAGTGGGAAATATTGGTAGCACCGATTTTCATGATAGGCTTGGACAGACTTTTGTGGAAGAGCTCGTGGGTATTTTTGGTGACTATCACTTGTGCACGTGGAGCATATTGTTGAGCAAGAGTACCTTACCCCCTTTTAATAGTATTGGCTTTCCTATGGACTCAAAGTGATTTCTCACAAAGTAAAATGTAGAGTCCTCTTGCTTGAAGCTTTGCCAATGCTATTCCTTCTCCTTCTTCTTCTTGGGGATGCTCTTCACAATCCTTAGCCAACCTTCTCTGTGGACTTTATCTGAAATACACTAGATAAAAGTATTAGTCCAAGAGCCAATCTATGTTGTCATGAATTATCAAAACCACCAAGGGAGCATAGTGTGCTTTCATGGGCCCCATGGGAACTTGCCCCCCCCCCCCGCTCGAAGAAGGCGCCGACGCCCCAGGCGTCCAGTTGCCAGGAAGAATCGTCAGGGGAGGCCTCGGCCCTGCCCCCGCAAGCCGGAGGCCACGCCTGAAGAGGAACGCCGGAAACTCAGGTCCGAGGCCCCCCAGGGACGGCTTGGGCCCTACCGGTACCTCCTCGCGCACAGTCATGTAGCTCGCGGGGCACGAGGCCGCCACAAGAACAGCGCCTTCGGGAGGTGGTGGGGGAAGTGCTCTTTCTCCTTCATCAAAAGGGGACCTGAGGAGCAAAAATTCAGAGGTGCATATCATGCGGAAATCTAGGGAGGTCGGGCGCTTACTCATCCGTGGCGATCCAGTTCCTCCTCCTCAGGGCCCTCAGGGCCGAGCTGATGCGCCCCCCGGGCTCCTTCCTTTTTCGGCATGTGCGGGGGGTCAGGTGACGGCTCGCTGACGTCTGGCGCACGGCACCCCGCGGCAGGGGTGGTGGCCGTGCCTCCGGGCACGGCGTCACCTTCGCTGCTTGGAGGGGTGAAGGCGGACGCTTGAGGGACACGCGGATCAGGGCGCTCCTCTGTAGTCACGCGAGGGGCGCCATCCTCGGGGCCCCCAGGGGTTGGGGCCACCAAGAGGGGGTTGTCGCGGGGCCCCCGTGGTCCTCGGGAAGCAGCCCCCACTCGTCGAAGCATGGCATCGTCTGGGTGAAGGCTCCCCCGTTCGGATGGTTGTACAAGGGGAGCCCTCCCGGAGGAAGTGCGGCGGGTTCCCCGCCAGTCAGGAGGCAGAGCACCTCGTGCAGTGAGCTGGAAGGAAGGGAAGGCACCTGAAGCTTCATGACATCGTCGGGGCCGGTAAAGGCCCACATGGGGCGAGAATGGCGCTCGAGGGGAGCAATTCGCCGATGGATGAACTCCCTCACCACCATCACCATCGTCACACCCGCCTTCTTCAGGTCGGCCAACCTGGCCGTAACCCACGCGAGCCGCGGGTCGACAAGCTTCACATGCTCCCAGCCGGGGCTCGGCTCCGCGGGGGCCACCGGGGTTTGAAGAAGGGGGCTGTATGCGGCGGCGTCGACATACACCCACTGCCTCCGGAAGCCCTCCACGTTCGGATGAAGCTCGGCATCGAGGGCCGCGCCCGCCGACGCGTCCGCCGCTCGGAACGACGCACACCCCAAGCATTGCCCGCTGGGGACCATTTGAAGGGAGAAGAAGTGGTGAAGCAGAGCAACGGACGGGGAGATGCCCACGAAGGCCTCGCACAAGAACGCGAAGGCGGAGAGGAGGACGATGGACCCAGGGTCAAGATGCCATGTGTGGACCTGGTAGTGCGTGAGCACGGCATTGAAGAAGTCTGAAAACGGCGGCAACAAGCCGGAGAAGAGGGCTGGACATGAAGGGGGATGTCGGAGGCCTCCAGATCAACTGAAAGCCGAGAGGCGGGCCAGATCTTCGTCGCCCTCCACTCATTGGTATCGGCGGTGATCGCCCGCTGGACTTGTCCAGTTCTTCGAGATTGAGCACCGAGGACCGGCCCAGAGCAAGATCTGGCCCCGGCTAGGGCTTCGACGTCATCGAGGTCCTGCCCCTCTTCATCTTGGGGGCCATGGCGGAGGGATAGATTGGAGCGAGCACGGGATCCGGGAAGGAAGGTGCGAGCTTGCGGAAGAAGGAGGAGCAGAAGGCAGGCACGAGGCGGGACAATGATGGCTCTGCTGTGTGCGCATGGCTTTTTGTCAGCAAGGGCGGTTGCCGAGGCGACGTGGGGAAGTGAAGGCGTCCGCATCTCATCATGCGCCACGCGTCGAGCTTGGCCCGCATGCGGTTGGGGCCCACGGTGCTTCGGCCTTCCTTCCCTGGCTTCGCCCCGAAGCCAACCCGAGCGCGCCTTGGGCCGGGGGCTACTGTCGGCGTTCTAGGATCGGGGGTACCCAGGCCTGCCTGCCTGCGGCCCAGCACGCGGCCCACCTCGACGGCCCAGTATGGCCTGGTGGCAAACCCGCCAAGACAAGACCCTCGTGAGGGCCCTGGCCTCGTGAGGAGAACGACGCCAAGACCTCCAGGGGAGCGGCCTCCCTAGGCTGCCTCCCGAGGAGTGGAGATTCCTATGCAGTGCCCGGCCTCATGAGGCTGGGGTGACGTAAGCCATGACGACCAAGCCAAGCGGGTGTCAGTGGGCGCCAGCGAGCGCAGAGGGGACAATTTCATCTTTCGGTTTAATGAGGCAAGGACGTACGCGGGTTCCCGAGGGATCCCCCAAAGGTTTCTGTTCTGGTGCAACAAGACCAAGACCACGGGCTCGGCAGGACGGATGTCATCGCCGAGCCCACCTCTGCGTCACGACCAGAAGCTTTGCAGGCGAAGACCACCTTTAGTCAGGATAAGATGTACTTCTTGTCGCCTTTCAAAATTAGCTGTTGTGGGATCCCTTCCCGCCTGTGCGATAAGGGAAGAGGACCAAGGCCGCTATAAATAGGCACCAGGCCCCACCGTAGAGGGCGGACGGATCAATCCATCCTCACCCAAGAGCCCTCGCGAGGTCGCTCAACCACTGTACTAGTTCATCCCCGAATCTCCTCGTGAGGCCAATCCACCCAAAGCAGGAGTAGGGTTTTATACCGCAAGGTGGCCCGAACCTGGGTAAATCTTTGTGTCCACCTTCTCGTTTGCTCGCGCGGATCCGCCGAAGCTTGGCTGTGGAGTGGCGAGCCTGAGGCTAGATCTGGTTGAGATCTTCGCACACGCCCCAGAGTTCAAACCTTCTTGGGTCTGCGCAGCCCCGATTCCGACAGCCCCCGAGTCTATTCAATTATAAATTCAAAAACGCTATCATTACCTTGCTGTATTTATTACCTTTTATTTTATTTTGCATTTTACTATTGTCTACAATTATCTACACAACTCAGTTGCTTGCAAATAACGAGATCAAGGGGATTGACGACCCTCTTGCCGACGTTGGGTGCAAGTTGTTTGTTCTTTTGTGTGCAGCCGCTAAAGACGGTTGAGGATTGGTATTCTTATTGGTTCGATAAACCTTGGTTTCATAACTGAGGGAAATACTTACCCACTTTGTGCTGTGATTACCCGCTCCTCTTCATGGAAAACCCAACACAGATCACGAGTAACAGGCTGCAGCGGACCACGCCGCGTTTTCCTCCCTCGAACTTAAGGCCCGCAAGGCTCTGGGCTCTATTTGTAGGCTGAGTTTCGAGGCTCCTCTTGCTCATCAGGGTGCCAGCTACACCGAGCTTTCCTCCGAGCTCGTGAGAAAGCTCGAGGGAGCGGCCTAGAAGGTGGATGGCATCTTGGAGGAGGAAAGCCGTGACCTCTTCTCCGTGGCGGCGACCCGCGTCTTCAGCCATCTCCTCCTTTGCGACTCTGACTTTAAATTCGACGAGGTGACATGCAGTGTGCCCGAGGGATCTCGTGGTGACCTGGCGGCAGCTGTGGAAGGCCACGTGAATGTACTGCTTGAGAAGTTCTTCTGTAACGACGAATCGAAGAGCCTGGCGGCGAGCCTCCTTTTACCGTCCTGCAATAAATTGACTCTTCCTCGAGGAGGCATAAGATGACAACTTTTAATCGTGGGGAACACTTTTAACTTTGCAATAACTGTTTGTGATCTGTGACTCTCCTTCCCACGCTTGGTTTCTCTCTTGCTTGTCTTTGTGCTCTGGGTCGGCAGGGCCCAGCCCCGTGCGTACCTCAGTCGTCGCTAGAACGCCAGGTCGCGATGCCTGAACAGAACCAGGAGGTGAGGGGCTACGGGCACTAGTGAAGGCTCCTGAGGCGCGATGCTCAAGAGCCCCCCTTTGACGCGCAAGCAACCCGCTCGAGAGCCCTCGTCCTCTGCGTCGGCATGGCCCAGCCCCGGGCGTACCTCAGCCGTCGCTGGAACGCCAGGTCACGATGCCTAAACAGACCCAGGAGGTGAGGGGCTACGGGAGCTAGTGATGGTTCCTGAGACGCGATGCTCAAGAACCCCCCCCCCCTTGACGCGCAAGCAGGCTACGTGAGGAAGAATCCTATTGTCGGCGTTCTGGGATCGGTGGTACCCAGACCTTCCTGCCTGCGACCCAGCGCGTGGCCCACTTCGCCGGCCCAGTATGGCCTGGCGACAAACCCCCCAAGACAAGAACCTCGTGAGGGCCCTGGCCTCGCGAGGTGAACGACGCCAGGACTTCCAAGGGAGTGTCCTCCCCAAGTTGCCTCCCGAGGAGCAGAGATTCCTATGCAGATGCTCGGCCTCATGAGGCTGGGATGACGTGAGCCATGACGACCAAGGCCAGGCGGGCGCCAGCGGGCGCAGAGGGGACAGTTTCCTCTTTGGTGCTAAGGAGGCAAGGACGTACGCGGGTTCCCAAGGGATCCCACAAAGGTTTCCATTCCGGTGTAACAAGACCAAGACCACGAGCTGGGCAGGACGGATGTCATCGCCGAGCCCACCTCCGCGTCACGCCTAGTGCTTTGCAGGCGAAGACCACCTTTAGTCTGGATAAGCTGTACCTTCTGTCCCCATTCAAATTTGGACGTTGTGGGATCCCTTTCCACCTGAGCGATAAGGGAAGAGGACCACAGCCGCTATAAATAGGGACCAGCCTCCACCGTAGGAGGGAGAGACCAATCCATCCTCACCCGAGAGCCCTCGCTAGGTCGCCCACCACTGTACCAGTTCATCCCCCAAACCTCCTCATGAGGCCAATCCACCAAAAGCAGGAGTAGGGTTTTACACTGCAAGGTGGCCCAAACCTGGGTAAATCCCTGTGTCCATCTTCTTGTTTGCTCGCACGCATTTGGCAAGGCTCGGCTGTGGAGTGGCGAGCTTGAGGCTTGAGTAGGTTGGGATCTTCGCACACGCCCCAGAGTTCGAACCTTCTTGGGTCTGCGGAGCCCCGATTCTGACATTTGGCATGCCAGGTAGGGGCGTGTCGGAATCCTCCCTCCAGCTTCGCTTCATCTCTACGTCGTCGCTCCCATGGGCAAGGCTCACCGGGCTCGCGCTGAGCGCCGGGCTGCTCGCGTCAACCAAGCGGCACCCGTGGGCCGCGGCGTTCCGCATCGCTCCGCCCCTCCTACAGCTAACGCTGCCATCGACCTGGCTGCTCATGGGCAGCAGGAATCGTTGCCGCTGCCCTTCGCACGGCGCGACGGCCGCGCCACTACTCCATCCCTCGCCCTTGCCATGGCGTCATCCTCCCGCACACGCCGCAGGCCGGCAAATGCGCGGACCGTGGTTCTCGTGGCGCGCGAGCTGCTGCGCTACCGCCCCGCCAACGATCGCTATGGTGACTAGCTGGGTCGCTTCGCCGAGCCCGTCAATGCCAGTGGCGAGGCCCCAGTGCTCTCCACCGGGGCGGCCTCGGGGGCTCCCGCCTGGAGAGCCCCCGACCTGACGGGAGCGACGAGGGAGACGCTCGGGTACTGCTTGGAGGAGCGCTTCGACGTGCGCCCTCACGAGCAAGGAGCACGGCGCAAAGCGCCAGGCTCGCGGGGGTTCATCACCAGCACGATCGAGGAGCTTCGGAAGGCGCGGGCCATGCGTGGCGAGCTTCGCCCTGCACCACCCAATGCGGCTGCCCCCCTCCCCCCTGACGTGGGCGGTGGGCCACACGTCTACGTCGACACCCTGTGGAACGGCCGCGTCCTCACGCGCGGCCTCCGCCAGACCTGGCGCGAGCAGCCTCGTGAGGGGAGCTGGCGTGGTCAGCCTTGTGAGGTTGCCTGGTGTGAGCAACCTCGCGAGGCATGCCATCAGGCTAGGGGCTATCACAAACAAGCGCCCATGTCTCCGGGCCGGGCGTTGCCTGCCTGGAGACGGAGGGTGGAACAAGCGCCCATGTCTCCTGGCCGGGCGTTGCCTGCCTGGAGACGGAGGGTGGAACAAGCGCCCATGTCTCTGGGCCGGGCGTTGCCTGCCTGGAGACGGAGGGTGGAACAAGCGCCCATGTCTCCGGGTCGGGCATTGCCTTCCTGGAGACGGAGGGTGGAACAAGCGCCCATGTCTCCGGGCCGGGCGTTGCCTGCTTGGAGATGGAGGGTGGAACAAGTGCCCATGTCTCCAGGCCGGGTGTTGCCTGCCTGGAGATGGAGGGTGGAGCACTCGCCCATGTCTCCAGGCCTGGTGTTGCCCACCTGAAGACGGACGGTGGAGTGCCCGTACAAGACGCCCGGACACCTCGGCAAGGAACGCTGGGGTGCCGCGCCAAGCGCCAACCTCGCGCGTTGCGAGAGGGTCCGACACCGGGCCCTGTTCGTGCCGCAAGGAGTCGCGGCGCTACCATGGCGGCGGCGTCCACCTCCAGGACCTCAGGAGTCGGAGACCTCGTTTCGAAGCGGGTCCTCCCCAGAAAGGGCGCTCGTGTGCTCCCGCCCCACGGGAGGACCCGTTCGGAGCCTGACGCGCTCCAGGCCCGCCGCCGCGCGCTTGGGGACAAGGGATGGGGTCCGCACCCCAGAGGCATGGAGCGCCCTACGCCTCCCGAGGCTCTACCCGTGACACTCTCACGTAATAATGAGTGGGCTGTATACGCCCGGCGTCCCCCGAGGACGCGGAGGGGCCCCCACCCACGCCCAACTGGAAGCCCCATGCTCCGCGCTGGCGGACGACATGGTCTTACAACGACTATGCCCACGCCTAGTGGAAGCCCATGCTCCGCGCTGGGGGGAAGACTAGCTTAGGTGTCGGACGCGGCTGTTCTTTGCTCTCTTCTGTAACCGAATTTGCCATTTTTTGGAATAAAGTTTGAGGTTTTCGCGTCTTTATTTGAAAAGTGGGGTGGGAATTTTTCTCCTTGTAGTGTTTCCCGTCTTGAGTCTCGTTTCTCCTTGCCGGCTCTATCGCGCGCGCGTGCCCGGCGAGCGGGGGCTGGACACGGTGTGCACATTAAGCCAGAGCCAGCGGTGTTGAGGGCCTCCCCTGAGGGCCCAGGTCAAAACAGCCACGGGCCTGCCCGCGCGCACACCTCGCCAAGGCTTTAGCGTTCAAATCCTCGTGCGACGCTCTCAAGCGAGCCAGCAGGCATGCGTGGCGCGAGGCCCCCGTCGAAACATCCGCCTCCCGACCTTGGCCGGGCATCGCGACTCGGTATAAAGGTAATGACCCACCCCTCCTCAGGGGTTGTCGGCCCACGACGAGCAAAGGAAAGGCGACGCAAGGGAGTACAACGTTACTTGATAAATCATAAAGGACTTTCTTCCAAAATACATCCACTTCCCCGCGGGATCATATTCGAAATCTTAAAACGTAAAACAGGAAAAAGACGACCTAAGGAGATGTGCTTTCACCATCGCCGCTGTCGTTACCACCGCCGTCAGACCCGCGCCCCTTGACCAAAGGCTGGTCCTCGCCCTCAGCGGGGGAAAACTCCGCGATCAGGTCGTCCACGTGATCCTCCACCCAGTCCCCGAGGGCACCTTGAGCCACCTCGGGCACGGGGGCTATCACGGATTCGAAGTCGAAGTTGGGGTCGAAGCGAAGGAGGTGGCTGAAGACACGCGAAGATGCCCGCGCAAGGAGGTCACGACTCTTCTCTTCCACGAGTTGGCATACCTTCTCTGCGCCCCCTTCAAGGCGCTCCACAATCCTGGTGAAGAAGCCAAGGTAGGCGGCATCATCAGGAATGAGCGGACTGGAGACGCTCTCATTGCAGATACTGCTCAGGGCTTGGTGGGCCCTCCTCTCGAGGGCCTGGAACATCTGGGAGCGCGTGTGCTACAGCCCCCGGGCGCGGTCCGCCTCGTCTGAGGCCTTCTCCGCGAGGGAAGTAATATCCTCCACTTGCGTGTAGAGGAAAGACAGCTCGGCTTCGGTGGCGGCCTGGGCGTCCATCACAGCTTTTTCACGTTGCTCCGCCGCGGCTAGCTTCTTCCTGAGGCCGTCGGCCTCACCTTTCAGGTCCTCACGCCGCTTGCAGAAATGGGACTCCTGAAGCTTCATCTTCCTGCGGTAGTCCTTGGCGAGGGCCCGACAAACCTCCGCCACCTTCTCGTCGACCTCTCCCCGGATCTTTGCCTCCTGGGAGGCGAGGGAGTCCTCGGCGGCAGCCACTTGGCGTTCCATCACCTCCAGCCGCTCGCGCTCCAGGCTTTGTTCCAGTGCTTCCAACGTCAGTGTATCTTCGAGTGTGCGGAGCCTCGCTTCTCCCGTGGACGGCCCGCCCACCGAGGCGGCGAGAGCGGCCTTACGCGCCTGGACTTGACGCTCGAGGGCGGCGTTGGAAGCTTGAAGCTCTTCCCCGCGCTTCTCTGCAGCCTCACGCCGGCAGTCCGTGGCCCGGGCCTCCTCAAGGGCACGATCGCGGGCCTCCCTCGCCGCGACGAGGGATTATTCGGCTTACGTGCAAGTGTGCTCGCGTTGCAGACGATCGAGGTTGATGGCGACCCCGAGCCGGCGCCATTCGCGCGCCAGGCACAAGCGTTCCGCCTCAAGGCATGCGTCGACGTCGTTAAGCTCGGCCCCAAGGCGGCCTAGCGCGCTCACCACGCCTTGAAGGAGGATGTGTCGGGCGGCGCTATGACCGCAAGTGAGCTCCAGCGCTCGACCGGGGTTGTCCTCCACCCCCCGGTCGGCAGGGAAGGCACATGAAGGCCCACCTGTCTCCAGCGGGGATCCGGGGGCCGAGGGTGCACTGCCTGGCCCTCCAGCTCGGGGTTGGGCCTCATAGGAACTCACCCCCTCACTCGAAGAAGGCGCCGATGCCCCAAGCGTCCAGCTACCAGGAAGAATCGTCAGAGGAGGCCTCGGCCCTGCCCCCGTAAGCCGAAGGCCACGCCTGAAGAGGAACGCCGGGAACTCGGGCCCGAGGCCCCCCTGGGACGGCTTGGGCCCCACGAGTACCTCCTCGCGTGCGGTCACGCGGCTCGCGGGGCACGGAACCGCCACGGGCCCAGCATATTCGGGAGGTGGTGGCGGAGGTGCGCTCTTTCCTTCGTCAGGAGGGGACCTGAGGAGCAAAGACTCAGAAGTGCACATCATGCGGAAATCAAGGGAAGTCTGGCGCTTACTCATCCAAGGCGATCCACTTCCTCTTCCTCAGGGCCCCCGGGGCCGGGCCATTGGGCCCCCCGGGCTTCTTCCTCCCCCGGCGTGCATAGGGATCAGGGGACGGCTCGCTGACGTCTGGCGCATGGCACCCTGCGGCAGGGGCGGTGGTCGTGCCTCCGGGCGTGGCATCACCTTCGCTGCTTGGAGGGATGGAGGTGGACGCTTGAGGGACGAGCGGCTCGGGGCGCTCCTCCGCAGTCGCGCGAGGGGCGCCGACCTCAGGGCCCCTAGGGTTTGTGGCCGCCAAGAGGGGGTCGTCGCGAGGGTCCACATGGTCCTTGGAAAGCAGCCCCCACTCGTCAAAGCATGGCATCTTCTGGGCGAAGGCTCCCCCGTTCGGGTAATTGTACAAGGGGAGCCCTTCCAGAGGAAGTGCGGTGGGTTCCCTGCCGGTCAGGTGGTGGAGCACCTCGCGCAGCGAGCTGGAAGGAAGGGAAGGCACCTGAAACCTCATGGCGTCGTCGGGGCCGGTAAAGGCCCACATGGGGTGAGAGTGGCGTTGGAGGGGAGCGATTCGCCGACGGATGAACTCCCTCTCCACCAACGCCATCGTCACGCCCGCATTCTTCACGATGGCCAACCTGGCCGTAACCCGCGCGAGTCGCGGGTCGACAAGCTTCGCGTGCTCCCAACTGGGGCTCAGCTCCGCGGGGGCCGCCGGAGCTTGGAGCAGGGGGTTGTATGCAGCGGCGTCGACATACACCCACTGCCTCTGGAAGCCCTCCATGTCCAGATGAAGCTCGGCATTGAGGGCCGTGCCCGCCGTCGCATCCGCCGCTCGGAACGACGCTCAACCCGAGCACTGCCCGCTGGCAACCATCTGGAGGGAGAAGAAGTGGCGAAGCAGAGCCACGGATGGGAAGATGCCTACGAAGGCCTCACACAAGAACGCGAAGGCGGAGAGGAGGACGATGGACCCAGGGTCGCGATGCAATGCGTGGACCTGGTAGTGCGTGAGCACGACATTGAAAAAGTCTAAAAATGGTGGAAGCAATCCAGAGAAGAGGGCATGGAGATGAAGGGGGGTGCTGGTGGCCTCCAGATCCACCGAAAGCCGAGAGGCGGGCCAGATCTTCGTCGCCTTCCACTCATTGGTGCCGGCGGCGATCGCCCACCGGACCTTGTCCAGCCCTTCGAGATTGAGCACGGAGGACCGGCCCAGCGCGGGCTCTGGCCCAGGCTGGGGCTCCGACGCCATCGAAGTCCTGCCCCTTTTCTTCTTGGGAGCCATGGCGAAGGGGCAGATTGGAGCGAGCGCGAGACCCGGCGAGGAATACGTGAGCTTGCGGAGGAAGGGTAGCAGAAGGAAGGCACGAGGTGGGGAAATGATGGCTCTGCTACGTGCGCCAGGCTTTTTGTCTGTCGGGGCAGTTGCCGAGGCGACGTGGGGAAGTGGAGGCATTCGCATCCCGTCGTGCGCCACGCGTTGAGCCTGGCCCGCAGGCGGTTGGGGCCCGCGGTGCTTCGGCCTTCCTTCCTTGGCTTCGCCCCGAAACCAACCCGAGCGCGCCTTGGGCCTGGGGGCTACTGTCGGCATTCTGGGATCGGGGGTACCCAGACCTGCCTGCTTGCGGCCCAGCACGTGGCCCACTTCGCCGGCCCAGTACGGCCTGGCGACAAACCCCCCAAGACAGGACCCTCGTGAGGGCCCCGGCCTCGCGAGGCGAACGACGGCAGGACTTCCAAGGGAGTGGCCTCCCCAAGTTGCCTCCTGAGGAGCGGAGATTCCTATGCAGATGCTCGGCCTCATGAGGCTGGGATTACGTGAGCCATGACGACCAAGGTTAGGTGGGCGCCAGCGGGCGCAGGGGGGACAGTTTCCTCTTTGGTGCTAAGGAGGCAAGGACGTACGCGGGTTCCCAAGGGATGCCCCAAAGGTTTCCATTCCGGTGCAACAAGACCAAGAGCACGAGCTCGGCAGGACGGATGTCATCGCCAAGCCCACCTCTGCGTCACGCCCAGTGCTTTGCAGGCGAAGACCACCTTTAGTCAGGATAAGCTGTACCTTCTGTCCCCGTTCAAATTTGGTCGTTGTGGGATCCCTTCTCGCCTGAGCGATAATGGAAGAGGACCAAGGCCGCTATAAATAGGGACCAGCCTCCACCGTAGGAGGGGGAGACCAATCCATCGTCACCCGAGTGCCCTCGCGAGGTCGCCCACCACTATACCAGTTCATCCCCCAAACCTCCTCGTGAGGCCAATCCACCAAAAGCAGGAGTAGGGTTTTACACCGCAAGGTGGCCCGAACCTGGGTAAATCTTTGTGTCCATCTTCTTGTTCGCTCGCACGCATTCGGCAAGGCTCGGCTGTGGAGTGGCGAGCTTGAGGCTTGAGCTGGTTGGGATCTTTGCACACGCCCCAGAGTTCGAACCTTCTTGGGTCTGCGGAGCCCCGATTCCGACACCTGCGCACAGGAAACCATGCTTGGAACGTCGCACGCTTACCGGTTTACACTTGGGTGTCGCGCGAGGAGACTAGACACCACGGGCCTTGGTGGGGTGACGTGCGCGGGAGGCAGGGCCGCGAGCCAGAGCCTGGTCCCTTGGGTTTTTCAGTGTTGCTGGGACTAACCCGAGCACAGGCACCGTGTCCAGCCCCCGCTCGTGCGAGGTACAAGTGGAAACTGGCGAGCGTGGAGCTCAGTCGATCCTTCACCAGCGCAGAGCATGGGGCTTCCACTTGGGCGTGGGCATGATCGCGGTTTGATCGTTTCCACCAGCGCGGAGCATGGGGCTTCCACTTGGGCGTGAGCGGGAGTCCTCCCGAGGCCAAGGGGTGGCCCTATGGGATGGTCCGGGGCGTGTACAACCCCAACCTCATTATTACGTGAGAGGGTCACGAGCGGCGATTAGAGAGGTATCGGATGCTCCAGGAACATGGCTCAGGAGCTCCATCATCAGTCTTAAGGCGAGTTGTGTCTCACTCTTCACGCAGCTGCGTGCGCATGAAACCTGTGACATGGGGGCGACGCACGTCGGGTGGCCATCCCGAGGCCACCGCACGAATAGGTTCGACACCAAGGACTCCAGGAGGTGACGTGTATGGGGGCAGCCCGTAAGACAGAGCTCAGTCACTCGGGTTTAGCGACGCTGCAGGGACGGACCCGAGCACAGACGCCGTGTCGGGTTCCTTCATGGAATGAACAGGCGAAAGCCACCCGATGCATGGCGCCCGAGGTGACGAAACACCAAACTAGCAGTCATACATGTAGAGCTGCGCCCTTACTCACCTATTCTCGGCAATCCCCTGAAGGGACGAGACAGCAAGGACCTCAGAAGGTGACGTGCATGGGAGCAAGCCCGCGAGACAGAGCTCGATCGCTTGGATG
Organism: Elymus sibiricus; assembly: GCA_039707655.1. Classification (NCBI taxonomy): domain Eukaryota; kingdom Viridiplantae; phylum Streptophyta; class Magnoliopsida; order Poales; family Poaceae; genus Elymus; species Elymus sibiricus. The sequence goes on along the minus strand of CM077669.1, from coordinate 320,150,018 downwards.
TATCAATGCTGCAGGGACGGACCCGACCACAGACACCGTGTCCAACACCAGCCAAGGGACATTCGAAAGACGGGTCGCGGGGGGTAGCGATTTCAAACGGTGGCGAGGCACCGAACGCGAGGCTTAAGCAAATAACATAAACTCTGAAAGAGATAACAAGGTTTGCTACACATCCAAAAAGCGAGAATACTGTAGGGACGGACCCATGCCAGCCTCAGGGTACCGCGGCCCAAAGGCCGCCCTCAGTTTGAACAAACCAAAAAGTCACCTGGCAATTGTGCTGCTGCGGAAGAGTCTGGCCGCCCAACGGAGCATGCCGCGGCGGTTCGGTCCTCAGGGGCCGGCTGGCTCCTGAGATCCTAGAGGCTCAAGGGGCACCGGCGCCGCGCGAGGCGCCATCGTGAACTGCGCCATCCTTTGGAAGGCGACGCTGGCGCTCACCAAGCCAAAGGGCATGTGGACGTAGCTGGTGGCAACGTGTGATGGTCGGAAGAGGCCCCAGGATCCGGCCCTATTAAAACCCACGATGTCGACGTGCATGCGCTCCCTACTGCTCCTTCCGGGGGCGACAGCCTGGCTGCTGGGGCGCTCCGGGCGACCCTCCTCCCGCAGCTCGCCGATTTCTTGGTCGATGAACTCCTGCGACGCCGGTGTCTGGTGCCACACTCGTTCCTTGCGGGGGCGCGTGATGAGGCACGCTTCTAGGTGGTGCCTGAGCACCTCCCTCATCATACCGGCCAAGTCAGACGCTTTCTAAGTGGAAGCCCCGGAGCCTAGCCCGAGGGAGGCACCGGGCGCGCCTTCCTATGCCAGGACGCGACCGACGCCGACAACGGGCGCGGGACCCGCGTTGTCAGGCGCTGCATTCTTCGTCTGGGCAAGACCTGGGACGGGCAGGAGATGCTTCTTCCTTGGGGGCATGGCCTCGCGAGGCCCAGCATCCCCTGCATCATCGAAATGCTCCGCTGCGGCAAGCTTGTAGGCGCGCTCAAGGGAGCAGACCGCGTCCTTCTCGTCGCAGGCGATGGTAATGATGCCGCTGCATCCCGACATCTTGAGAGCGTTGTAGCCGTGGTGCGTTGCTTCCATGAACTTAGCCAGCGCCGGGTATCCTAGGATGGCGTTGTACGGGAGGCCGATGTGCGCCACGTCGAAATCAATGAGCTCGGTGTGGTAGTCGTCGCGCGTGCCGAATGTGACAGGGAGGAGGATCTGCCCCAACGGAGCGGTGAAGCCGTCGGTCACCCCAGAGAACGGCCTGGTCGGCATCAGTTGGTCGTAGGGCACCTGGAGCGTCTCGAAGGTCTCCACAGAGAGCACGTTGAGGCCCGCACCTCCATCGATGAGGGTCTTGGTGACCAGGACATTGCTTATGGTGGGGGTGCACATCATGGGGAGTGCGCCCACGACGGCCGTGGACTTGAGGCTATCCCTGGCGTCGAAGGAGATGGCGTACTGGGACCACTTGAGGGGCTTCGCGGCTTCCAGCCTTGGGAGGGCGGCGTTCACCTCACGAGAGAATTGCTTGAATCGGCGGTTCGATGAAGGGGTGTGGGCTCCGCCAAGGATGCAAGCCACCGCGCGAGCCTCTTCATAGCCCCCGCCCCCCTCATCGTGCTGGCTGTCGTCGTTCCTCCTCGGTGGCGGCGGCAGCGGTGGGAGTGCGTCGTTGTCCTGAGGGCGCACCTCACGAGGCTGGTCACGCCAGCCATTGTCACGAGGCTGCTGATGCCAGCCCTGGCGAGGGTTGCCGCCGCGGCTATCCCACCTACCGCCGCCACGGCCGCCGCCGCCTCCGCGGCCAGCGCCACGGTCGTTGCGTTCCGGGCGCCGACCAACACGCTCGTCTCGGAGGATCTTGAGTTCTTGGCAGTCTTCAGTGTTGTGGGTACGCACGTCATGGTAAATGCAGAACGGGCGGCGGTCCTTCTCTGGCGTGCCGTGGTCGCGGCCGCGCTTCTGCTCAGGCTCCGCTGCAAGTACGGTGGGGCCCTTACGCTTGACCTACTTACCCTTGGCCTTGCCATCATCCGACGCGGCGTCAAGGTCTTCGTGGACGAACAGGCGGCCCTCCTCAGCCTTGGCACATTTGTCAGCGATGTTGAACAACTCCAAGGCCGAGCTCAGGTTGTCGTTGATGGAAAACTTTTCGCACATCTTGAGGTCCTTGACGCCGTTGGTGAACGCCATGATGACGGCTTCATCCGTAGCACGCGGGATCTTGTTACGCACCTGGCTGAACTGTAGGACCAAAAGTATGTCTAGAGGGGGTGATTAGAATACTTGACCAAATAAAAATTCTACCTTTTCCCAAATTTTAGAGTTGGCAGTTTTTAGCATTTCATGGCAAGTCAAGTACACCCTACACATGCATGTCTAAGAGTATAGCAGCGGAAAGTAACAACAAGCATGAGTAGAAAGGATAGGGTAGGAAGATCAAACGCAATTGTACACACGATGATTTTTCCCGTGGTTCCGATAGGTGGCGCTATCGTACATCCACGTTTATGGAGTCTTCAACCCATGGAGGGTAATGGTCGCGAGAGTCCACGGAGGGCTCCACCCATAAGGGTCCACGAAGTAGCAACCTTCACTATTCCATAACGGCTTCCATCCACGAAGGACTAGCCTCACTATGGGTAGATCTTCATGAAGTAGGCGATCTCCTTGCCCTTACAAACTTCTTGGTTCAACTCCACAACACGAAGTAGGAGGCTCCCAAGCGACACCTAACCAATCTAGGAGGCACCACCCTCCAAAAGGTAATAGGCTCGGTAATGATGATGAACTCCTTGCTCTTGTGCTTCAAGATGATAGACTCCTCAACACACAATCACTCTCTCACAGATTTGGCTTGGTGGAAGAGATGGGATTGGTGGAAAGCAACTTTGGGAGGCTAGAAATCAAGATCCATATGGTTGGAGTGGAAGATCTTGACCTCAACACATGAGTAGGTGGCTCTCTCTCAGAAAACTGGATGGGGCAAGTATGGAATAGTTCTGAGTGCTTCTCTGTCGAGTGGGTGGTGGTGAAGGGGTATATATAGGCATCCCCAAAAATCCAACCGTTACACACAAAATGACCAACTCGGTGACACCGATGTGTTAATCTCGGTGGTACCGAAGTGAACAAAAAGTGGCAACTTTTGAATCTCGGTGAGACCGATATAGAAAACTCGGTTGCACCGATAAGGTGACCAACGGTCAGATTGCCCAATCTCGGTGACGCCGATTCAACAATCTCGGTGGTACCGATATTGTGAATTTGCGTAACAGAAAGTTGGCAACCTAAACTCGGTGGCACCGAAGCAGAATCGGTTGCATCGAAAAGCTAGGGTTTGGCTAGTGTCTGTCTGAGTTTGGGAATCGGTGGCACCGAGTGGAAAGTGTTGGTTGCACCGATTTTGGACATTTGACTTTGGACAGACTTTTGTGGAAGAGCTTGTGGGTGTTTTTGGTGACTATCACTTGTGCACGTATGAGCATTTTGTTCACCAACAAAACCTTACCCCCTTTTAATAGTATTGGCTTTGCTATGGACTCAAAGTGATTTCTCACAAAGTAAAATGTAGAGTCCTCTTGCTTGAAGCTTTGCCAATCCATTTCCTTGCATCTTGGGGTATTTCCACAATCTCCACAATCCTTTTTGCCATCCCTATCATTGAACTTTTCCTGAAATATACTTAGTGGAAACATTAGTTCAATGACTTATATGTTGTTATTAATTACCAAAACCACCAAGGGAGCAAATGTGCTTTCAATCTCCCCCTTTTTTGGTAATTGATGACAACATATAGATCAAAGCTTCGACAAAGATATAATCAATGAATATAATCGTCGCTTTGAGAAGTATGTGATAAGCAAGAGCTCCACCTAAATTTGTGCATTATTTTTAAATTTCCGTTTGAATGTATATGCACAATCGATTAGGTACATGGGGCACTTCTTCCATGTCACATACATCTTGGTGGTGTGCGAGAATAATAAGAGTGAACATCATAGCACAACACAACCAAACAAAGATAATGATCATCTTATAAGCATTAAGATGATAGGAAATAGTAGCACAACACACATTAAGTGTATGATCAAAACACACATAAGTTCAACACAAACACATCAAAAGACAATTGTTTTTGAAAAAGCGATAAAAACCAAACGCTCTCTCACTCGAAGCCTAAAGATCTATATACACTTCTCCCCCTTTGGCAACAAGTTACCAAAAAGTTCAAAGGCATATATCTAAGCGTTCTTGGGCTGATCTCCTCCGGTTGTTGATGAAGGAGTCGAGAGAACAGCGTCGGCGAAGATCTCTGCAGATGTCGTGGATGGAGTTGGAGTGGCAACTGGAGGAACTGGAGCTGATGGAGCAGGAGCTGAGGTGACTGATGGGGATACGTACCTAGGGTAGGGTTATAGGCCTGACCTACATATCCTACCCAAGGACACTGCCCCAGAAAGCTTAAGGGCCACAAGGAAGTCTCCGACTGAAATAGCGAAGAAGCATAAATCACTCGACAATATACACTCGGAGATGCCTTTCACTCGACGGTTATCTTTCACTCGGAAGAGTCTGAAGACAGTCGACCGCAGGAGTCCAGAAGTCACCCCAGGGAGGCTAACGGGCAAGCAGTCATCAAGATCATTAACAGCATTTATGGTGTACGTTACCAGTAACGTACACCTCTTTATGACCACGATTAAACCCCTTAATGCCGGACGTTATGAGGGGCAGCGCACTCTATATAAGCCACCCCTCCCCGCTGGTAGAAGGGTTCGCAACCTTTTGTAATACAACACACATATTTCACTCGACAGAGTAGAGAGCTCTCCGGAGCACTGAGACGTAGGGCTGTTACCTCCACGAGAGGGGCCTGAACTCATACATCTGTGTGTACAACCTCGCCGTAGCTAGGACTCTGCCCTCTCCATTCGTACCCCTATCTTCTACTGTCAGGCTTGTTCCCACGACAGTTGGCGCCCACCGTGGGGCAGGCGTCTAAGCGACTTCCGGCGAGTTTGCATTTTTTCTCCTTCGTCATGTCTTCCGGTGGTGATTTGTTCCTGGGCCGCGAGATCCGTCTCGGAGCGCTCACCTTCATCGCCGACGATTCGGCATGGCTCCAGGAAGCGCCTTTGGATGTGGAAGCGCTCCCGATTCGCGGGGCGACGCACTTCTGTGCAAGCTCCTGCGGCGTTCTTCTCCTTCAGTCGTCGACTCCGTGTGTATCGGCCCTCCCTGCTGTTCATCGTCGCAAGCGATCCGGTCGCTCGCGGCTACAGCGTTGGGTGCGGCACGCGGCGGCACGCCAGGTTTCGTCCCCGCAGATTGCGGCCATCGAGCCCGCCGAGTCACTTCACGGCGTGTTCGACTCGGCGTCGGATCGGTCCGACATCCCTTCCGAGTGCGAGAGCTGCGACCCTGCGGCGGAAGTTTTCATGGCTAGCCCTCATCAGAGTCCGCCTCCCGGCTTCGACCACTCCAGGCGTGAGATTGGTGGAATGTCGAATGATCAGCAGCGCCGGGATGAGGATGTTCTCCGTACTCCCATCGTCGGTACGACCGCTGAGGCCCAGGCCATGGAGGCTACACGCCTTCGGCTCATAGAGATGCAGGAGGCACTCGACGAGCGTGCTGGGCAGCGTCCACCACGTCCCAATCGACAGCAGCGACAGTTGTTTCCGAGTAGATCTCGAAATAACGTCGAGGTATTTCGTACTCCAGTTTTAAATGTTGCAGCAGCTGCTAGAATTGCAGAGTCTATTCAACCGTCACGATCAGAGGCTGGTAGAGGTCTGCAACAGATCAAGGCATTGCTTGAGGCGGCGCAGCACCAGAATGCAGCTGTTTCTCAGTCGCAGAACAGGTTACATGGCAATTCTACCAGGGCAGAAACAGTTCAGTCGGCTCACAGTCCTGGGTCACCTTCGCGTCGCAGAGGCGGAGAATACCGTGAAGACCGGTACAGAGATCAGGGACGAGATCAGTCTGCTCCCCGTTATCACCGTGATGACCGCCGTCGAATGTTTTCTCCTCCGCGGAATGGTTCTTATGTGTCCCGGCACAATGATGATAGGCGCCCGTTCGGTGATGAGCGGAATCCCGGATTTGACGCAAGGGATGTCCTTGCTCAAAGGAGGGTCGACAGAGGCAGAGCCCACAGAGATGGTCATAACAGAGATTATCCGAGTGGAAGCAGTGCTGTTGTTTCTGGGCCCGAGTGTTTTAGCAGAGCCATTCGCTCTGCAGAGATTCCCCCCAACTTCAGGTTGGCGGCCGGGATCGGCAAGTTTTCTGGCGAGTCAAAGCCTGAGACCTGGTTGGATGATTACCGAGTGGCTGTACAGATTGGTGGAGGTAACGACAACATAGCCATGAAGCATCTGTCCTTGATGTTGGATGGTTCGGCCAGAGCTTGGTTAAATCGTTTGGCTCCCTCTAGCATCTATTGCTGGGAAGATTTGGCCCGAGTGTTTATCAGAACTTTTGAAGGCACTTGTAAACGTCCAGCTGGTTTGACTGATTTGCAGCACTGTGTCCAGAAGCCCAATGAAACCTTGCGAGATTACATTCAGCGTTGGTCCACCTTGCATCACACGGTGGAGAATGTTTCCGAGCATCAAGCTGTTTGTGCCTTCAAGGCTGGGGTTAGATACAGAGAGCTCTATCTGAAGTTTGGTCGCACCGGTGACATTTCTATGAGCAAGATGATGGAGATTGCCACTCGGTACGCCAATGGAGAAGAAGAAGACCGCCTCCGAAGCGGTAAAGCCAAAATAGTCGACAATGATGCAGGTGGGAATTCCAGTCGGAAACAAAAGCGCAAAGCTGATCCCCCTGCTCAGGCAGAAGCGGCCGCCCTGGCGGCACAAGGCAAGAATAAGGGAAAGTCCAAGGCTAAGTTCACCCCAAAGAAGTCAAAGAATCAGTCGGGTACCGATGTTTTGGATTTACCGTGTGCAATCCACACGAGGAAAGATGAAGAGGGCAATTCGATATTGCCGAAGCATACCACTCGACAGTGCCGTTTGTTGATCCAGTCATTCAAAGAGAACCAGTCGAGTGAGAAAGACCCTGAGAAAGAAGATGAAGAAGAAAAAGAAGAGTTCCCTGAAGTCAATGCCACCTTGTTGATTTTTGCTGATGTTGAGAGTAAGAGTCGACTGAAAGTTATCAACAGGGAGGTTAACATGGCGGTTCCTTCTACCCCCACATATCTCAAGTGGTCTCAAACTGCTGTCATTTTCAGTCAGTCAGATCACCCTGCGCACATTGCTACCCCCGGGCGGCAAGCGCTGGTGGTAGACCCAGTTGTGGGGGGCACTCGACTCCGCAAAGTTTTGATGGATGGCGGGAGCGGTCTGAACATCCTGTATGCTGATACCCTTAAGGCAATGGGCATTCCGATGTCCCGGCTCAGTGAAAGCAACATGCAGTTTCATGGAGTAATCCCTGGGAAGAAGGCCCGTTCACTCGGCCAGATAGCATTGGATGTGGTGTTTGGTGATGACAAGCACTTTCGCAAGGAAAAACTGACGTTTGAAGTGGTAGATTTCCAGAGTGCCTACCACGCCATCCTTGGTCGACCAGCTTATGCCCGTTTCATGGCCCGACCATGTTACGTGTATCTCAAGCTGAAGATGCCTGGACCAAAAGGTGTGATCACAGTCACTGGCAATCGACAAAGGGCTGAGGAGTGCCTCCAGCAGGGCTCCAAGATCGCCGACCAGCAGATGGCTATGGTTGAGTTGGAGGAATACAAGAAAAATGTTGATCCTGCCGACCTGTTGCGTGCCAAGAAGCCCGCTTCTGAGTCAGCTTTTCAGTCGGCAGGAGAGGTGAAGAAGGTGCACATTCACCCGACAGATCCGACTGCTGCCCCGACCAACATCTCAACAACACTCGACAGCAAATAGGAAGCCGAGCTCATCCAGTTCCTCCGTGAGAACTGGGACATCTTCGCATGGAAGCCCGTTGACATGCCTGGTGTACCCAGGGAACTGGCTGAGCACCGTTTGAGAGTTGATCCGAAGGCCAAGCCTGTTAAGGAACATTTGCGTCGGTCAGCAACAGAGAAGCGAAAAGCAATCGGCGAAGAGGTGGCTCGTCTCTTGACGGCCAAGTTTATACGTGAGATTTACCACTCCGAGTGGTTATCAAACGTTGTCATGGTCCCTAAGAAAGACAAGTCTCTTCGCATGTGTATTGATTTCAAACATATCAATCGGGTCTGCCCGAAAGATCATTTCCCGCTCCCCCGCATTGATCAGATTGTCGACTCAACTGCGGGATGCGAGCGTTTATCTTTTCTTGATGCTTATTCTGGCTACCATCAGATCCGTCTGTTTGGTCCAGATGAAATAAAGACAGCCTTCATCACCCCTTTCGGGTGTTTCTGTTATATCACCATGCCTTTTGGTTTGAAGAATGCTGGCGCTACTTTCATGCGCATGATTCAGAAGTGTTTGCTCGATCAGATCCCTCGGAACATCGAAGCTTATATGGATGATATCGTGGTCAAGTCTCGCAAAGGTTCCGACCTGTTGTCTGACTTGGCTGAAACATTCACCAATTTGAGGAGATATGATATTAAGTTAAATCCGACTAAATGCACTTTCGGCGTTCCTGGTGGCAAATTACTCGGTTTCCTCGTTTCCGAGAAAGGAATCGACGTCAACCCTGAAAAGATCGGTGCCATCGTCCGAATGAAAAGCCCTGAGCGTGTGCACGATGTCCAGAAGCTCACAGGTTGCTTGGCAGCATTGAGTCGATTCATTTCTCGTCTCGGTGAGAAGGCACTGCCTTTATACCGACTGATGAAAAAGTCTGATACATTTGAGTGGACTCCAGAAGCTGAAGCAGCGTTTGTCGAGCTCAAAGCCCTGCTTACCACCCAGCCGGTGCTTGCTGCTCCGCACAGCAAAGAGCCATTGTTATTGTACATCGCGGCCACTAATCAGGTCGTCAGTACAGTACTAACTGTCGAGCGGGAAGAGGAAGACAAGGCTTACAAAGTTCAACGCCCGGTCTATTATATTTCTGAAGTGTTGACTCCGTCGAAGCAAAGATATCCACATTACCAGAAGCTCGTATATGGTATATATCTGACTGCAAAGAAGGTAGCACACTATTTTCAGGATCACTCCATTTCAGTCGTCAGTGATGCTCCGTTGTCTGAAATTCTCAATAATCAAGACGCGACTGGTCGAGTGGCCAAATGGGCTATTGAGCTCCTTCATCTTGATATCAAGTTTGAGGCGAAGAAAGCAATCAAATCTCAAGCGCTGGCTGATTTCCTCGCCGAGTGGATTGAGCAACAGCAGCCAATCCAACTTCACTCGGCACACTGGACCATGTTCTTTGATGGTTCAAAGATGTTGAATGGGTCTGGTGCTGGCGTCGTTCTGGTATCCCCAAAAGGTGATAAGCTCAGTTATGTCTTACAGATTCACTTTGATTCCTCCAACAATGAAGCTGAATATGAAGCACTTTTGTATGGATTGCGTATGGCCATTTCACTCGGCGTCCGTCGCTTGATGGTATATGGCGATTCTGATTTGGTGGTTAATCAAGTGATGAAAGAGTGGGATGTCAGGAACCCCGCTATGACTGGATACTGCAATGCAGTAAGAAAACTTGAGAAGAAATTTGAAGGTTTGGAACTCCATCATGTTCCCCGAGTGAAGAATCAAGCAGCTGATGAGTTGGCAAAGATTGGATCCACTCGGAAACCTGTCCCCAGCAATGTATTTCTCGAACACATTCATTCTCCTTCGGTGCAAGAAGATCTTTTCACTGAAGAGCCCCCGCAAGCAAAGAGTGCTTCTGATCCGACTGAAGTTGATGTCCCAGCTGTCATTGATCTGGTCATGGAGATTTTGGTAATCACGCCCGACTGGACTGTACCATATATTGCGTACATTCTCAGAAGAGAACTCCCAGTTGATGAAGATGAGGCTCGGCAGATAGTCCGCAGGTCCAAGGCTTTCACTGTGATCAATGAACAACTCTACAGAGAAAGTGTGACTGGCGTAGCTCAGCGGTGCATTTCTCCTGAAGAAGGTCGACTGATTCTGGAGGAGATTCACTCAGGAACTTGTGGCCATCATGCGTCCTCTAGGACGATTGTTGCCAAAGCTTATCGAGCTGGTTTCTTCTGGCCACGCGCCAATGAGATGGCTAAAGATATTGTCGATCATTGTGAAGGATGTCAGTTTTACTCGAATCTGTCACACAAACCTGCGTCTGCCTTGAAGACCATTCCACTCGTCTGGCCGTTTGCTGTGTGGGGCTTGGATATGGTTGGACCCCTTAGAACAGGTCAGAGCGGGTTTACTCATTTACTGGTTGCAGTCGACAAGTTCACTAAGTGGATCGAAGCTAAACCCATCAGGAAGCTGAACGCCCGCACTGCTATCAAATTCATAAGAGAGATAACGTTCCGGTATGGGGTCCCTCACAATATCATTACAGACAATGGTTCTAACTTTGACTCGGAAGAGTTCAGGTACTATTGCTCTTCTCAAGGCACTCGGGTGGATTACGCATCTGTTGCGCACCCCCAGTCAAACGGTCAAGCTGAGCGAGCGAATGGCCTTATCCTCCAAGGATTGAAGCCTCGGCTCATGCGAGATCTTGATCATGCTGCCGGAGCTTGGGTCACTGAGTTACCGTCTGTTCTGTGGGGCTTGAGGACAACTCCCAACCGGTCGACTGGACGAACTCCTTTCTTCCTTGTATATGGAGCCGAAGCCGTATTGCCAAGTGACATCCTTCACAATTCTCCTCGAGTGGATCTTTACTCTGAAGACGAGGCTGAACAAGCAAGACAGGACGGAGTGGATCTCCTGGAGGAGGAGCGTGAGATGGCCCTGATCCGATCAACTGCATATCAACAAGACCTTCGCCGCTTCCATGCAAGACATGTCAAGAGCCGTTCATTCCACGAAGGGGATTTGGTGCTCCGAGTGGATCAGCAGCGACCTCATAAATTGGCCCCAGTCTGGGAAGGACCATTCGTCATTACCAAGGTGCTTAACAACGGGGCGTACCATCTTTTCAACTTGAAGAAGAATATTGACGAGCCACGCGCCTGGAATGCGGACCTACTTCGACGTTTTTATTCTTGATAACAGAGTTGTTTTGATGTAATAAGAGTATCCCAGATGATGTTATGGATTGAATGAAGACTCCCGCAGTCTATTGTCGATTCCGATCGCACAGATTTACATTCAAAATTACTCCGAGTGAAGAGCAGTCCTCTCTCTCGGGGGCTTAGCTGCGAATCCGTTTCGCCTAAGTTCAAAACTTTTCCGAGTGTATTACATTCAATACACTCGGAGACTTAGCTGCGAGCCAGTCCTCGTCTAAGTTCAAAAATTACTCCGAGTGAAGAGCAATCCTCTCTCTCGGGGGCTTAGCTGCGAATCCGTTTCGCCTAAGTTCAAAACTTTTCCGAGTGTATTACATTCAATACACTCGGAGACTTAGCTGCGAGCCAGTCTCGTCTAAGTTCAAAAATTACTCCGAGTGAAGAGCAATCCTCTCTCTCGGGGGCTTAGCTGCGAATCCGTTTCGCCTAAGTTCAAAACTTTTCCGAGTGTATTACATTCAATACACTCGGAGACTTATCTGCGAGCCAGTCTCGTCTAAGTTCAAAAATTACTCCGAGTGAAGAGCAATCCTCTCTCTCGGGGGCTTAGGTGCGAATCCGTTTCGCCTAAGTTCAAAACTTTTCCGAGTGTATTACATTCAATACACTCGGAGACTTAGCTGCGGGCCAGTCTCGTCTAAGTTCAAAAATTACTCCGAGTGACGAGCAATCCTCTCTCTCGGGGGCTTAGCTGCGAATCCGTTTCGCCTAAGTTCAAAACTTTTCCGAGTGTATTACATTCAATACACTCGGAGACTTAGCTGCGAGCCAGTCTCGTCTAAGTTCAAAAATTACTCCGAGTGACGAGCAATCCTCTCTCTCGGGGGCTTAGCTGCGAATCCGTTTCGCCTAAGTTCAAAATTTTTCCGAGTGTATTACATTCAATACACTCGGAGACTTAGCTGCGAGCCAGTCTCGTCTAAGTTCAAAAATTACTCCGAGTGAAGAGCAATCCTCTCTCTCGGGGGCTTAGCTGCGAATCCGTTTCGCCTAAGTTCAAAACTTTTCCGAGTGTATTACATTCAATACACTCGGAGACTTAGCTGCGAGCCAGTCTCGTCTAAGTTCAAAAATTACTCCGAGTGAAGAGCAATCCTCTCTATCGGGGGCTTAGCTGCGAATCCGTTTCGCCTAAGTTCAAAACTTTTCCGAGTGTATTACATTCAATACACTCGGAGACTTAGCTGCGAGCCAGACCTCGTCTAAGTTCAAAAATTACTCCGAGTGAAGAGCAATCCTCTCTCTCGGGGGCTTAGCTGCGAATCCGTTTCGCCTAAGTTTAAAACCTTTCCGAGTGTATTACATACAATACACTCGGAAGCTTAGCTGCGAGCCAGTCCTCGTCTAAGTCCCGAATTCTTTCGAGTGCAGCACACCCGTTTCACTCGAGAATCAAATAAATTCGGCCAAGCTAAATGTCAGAAAGCGAAATGCGAGTAAGACTAAAATCTCCGGCGCAGCAGGAACTTGTTCGCGCAAAAGGGAAGTTCTCAGGCTTAAAACCTGAACGAAGTTTACTCGGTTACACCAACACTCGGCATACCGAGGCAAATAAAGTTTTTACCATAAGCAAAATACCAACTTAAGCTCCAGCAGGACTTGAAGGCTCAACAAAGGTATCCAGGTCGATTCCGTCGGCGATCCGAGTGGCAGCATCGATGAAAGTCTCCATGAAATCTTCAAATTTGAGTTTCTTCGTGTTGGTCACTCGGAGATCCTTCAGTTTGTCCTCTCTAGCTTCCTTGCAATGAACCCTGACGAGTGAAAGTGCCACGTCAGCTCCACAGCGGGCAGCAGATTTCTTCCACGATTGCACTCGATTGGGAATCTCATTGAGCCGAGTCATCATTAACTCGAGGTCAGTCTGGAGAGGATCTTCAGGCCACAGTTCCTTGTCGACCTTCTCAAATGCAGCTCTCAGCCGAGTGATGAATCCTTGGACGCTCTTAAGACGAGCTTCGAGACGAAACATATCCATGGCCACGGCGTCTCCGACGAGAGACTTTGTGGGGTCCAGATTGGGTTCAATTTCTTCAGTTTCTTTTTCGAAGTCTCGACAGAATTCTACATGAAGAGAAAGTGAAAGGGTGATCATAATACCATTCTGGAAAAACCGGGGAAATTCATTCGACAAATGAGGGTTACCTTCGAGCATGCTGAACATTTTCTTTGCAAAGTCGCCCAAGTGTTTCTCCAGAGCAGTCCTACTCTTGGTCTGCTCTTCGAGTTTTTTGATCCACTCGGATCGTTCCTGCTTGAGCTTGGCGTTCTCCTCTTCCAGTTTACTGGCTGCTGCAAGTTTCTTCTCAGCAGCTGCAGTCTTCTCCTTCGCTTCCTTCTGAGCATCAACAAGTGATTTGTCCTTGTCCTCGAGCGCTTTCTTCATGGTATCTAAAGAAATAGCATTGTTGAGGCGCACTCGGAGACGACGGTTTTCTTCACGTACGTCTGTTCGAGTGGATTCACTCGGTTCAAAAGATGGAAATTGAAAGTGATAATACAATTGATCAATAAAGATTACCTCCCAAAGTCTTCAGTTCGGTCTGTGCACGGTCCAGGTTGTTGTTCGTCAGTTCCAGATCCAGCAGAAGTCGGTTATTTTCCTTCTCCAGCTCGACGTACTTGGTCCCGAGCCCACAGGCTTTCTGAAATCAGCAGAAATAGGGGTTCAGTCGACATAACCATTTCTCTACTCCCGAGTGGAAAAGGTCAATTGCACTCGACTGAAAGACGGCCCGCCACCCCACCTCACAACCCTATACAAGCATCATACCATGGTTGATGGAAATGATGTCCATGAAACCTGCAGAATGGTTCTAAAGACTACCGCCCATCGTCAACGATCGACAGTAGTCTCGGGGACTACACCCAGTGGGTGCACTCAGCGTGCCCCCACTGGAAACGAAAATACTCGACCAGGTCTGGCCTGTCCGAGTATAAAAGAAAGAAGCAAGCAACCGAACATCGTCTCTATCAGACCACCGCCGAAGCAAGCACTCGACGGCGGCCTCGGGGACTACACCCAGTGGGTGCACTCAGCGTGCCCCCACTACCCTGTCGAATGGAAACAATATTAAGACCCCCGCCGAAGCCTTCGTCATTCGACAGCGGTCTCGGGGACTACACCCAGTGGGTGCACTCAGCGTGCCCCCACTGGACCAGAAACTATTTGGTCTACTGGCGAAGAAAAACACCCCAGTGGGTGTAAAATCAAGACGGACAGGAATTCAATCGGAAATGAACTTACAATACCACTTACTCGGACGTTGGCCTGAAGCGCTGAGCTGGCATCATAGGCTAACTTGCTGGCTTCATACGCCTCCTTTGTTCGTAGCATCATCTGCCCAGCCTGGATCATGGCTTCCTTGGCAGCTCCGGTTTGGTCCTCCGGGACGTGGTACAAAGGGTATGCAGGCGTCGAGTGAATTGGTGTAGTCAATGGAGCAGCTGGAGGTGCTTGGGATTGTCCGATCTGCGTCGAAGCCACCAGAGTAGAAGTGGCCGGCGGAGCACTCGACAGCGGAATTACAAGGCTTAGAGGCATCGCAGCACTCGTCCCACGGGGCGTCTGGACAGACGGTGGTCCCCGAGTGTCCACGCGTGGAGCCTCCGGAAGCACAGCTTCATCCTCTGCTCCCCGCCGCGGCTCCTCATCATCTTCCAGTTCGATGACTTCGTCAGCTGCATTCGACACTCGACAATTATTCTTCAGCAAGCAGAGTAAAGTGTGGGATTGTCATACCTCGTAGGGAGGTGGCCGCATCAGGAGTGTCTACTTCCATATGGTCTCCATCATCCCGATGGGGCGACGTTACGGAGGTAGCGGCTCTGGCAAATATATTTCACTCGGTCAACGTCAACATAAAGTTCTTCAACAGCAGAATAAGGAGAACGAACACTCACGTGGAGGCAACAGGCACGGCTATCTTGATTCGAGGCAGGGCCTTCCGAGGCTTTGGCACGTCTGGCTTGAGCTGTTTCGCAGCCTTTTCAGTCGACCCCGATGCCGCGACACGGTCACGTTTCGGGTTCCTTGTGCTCGACGCCACTGTTTTGCTCGGGGTGACCTCCGGGTCGTTCTGCTGCCTGGCTCGACGCTCGGTGCGCGAAGGGACAGGGGCCTCCACCTCATCCTCATCCAGGTCGTCATCACTGCTCTCGGTGTCATCAGCATAGTCACCGTCTGCGCTGCCGTCGACGCTTCCTTCCTCTTCATCAGGATGTTCTCCATTGGGTATGGGCGAGTACATGTTCGTAAATTCCTGCGAGGTTCAAGCTTCAAATTCAGTCGACTGAAGATTCAGTTACTCGGCAAAGTATTAAAACAATCGACAAATATGTGACTCACCAAGTTCTTTGGCGGGTTCAAAGCGGAGAAAGGCGGAATTCGTTTGGATCCTTCCGGATTATCACAGGCTCCAGTGATGCTCCTGAGCCACTGAGAAACAGTCTGATCGGAAACTTCCTCAGGATGAGTCCGAGTGGTATCCTCAGGGCCCGAATAATGCCACATGGTGTGATCCCGAGCTTGGAGAGGCTGAATTCGCCGACTCAGAAACGTTTCAAGGAGGTCCAGACCAGTCACTCCACCGCGGATCAGTTCGGATATGGCGTTCACTAAGATCCCTACCTGGATTTTCTCTACCTTTGTCACGTACAGCGGTTTGGGAGTAACAGGTCGATCCAAGGTGAAGGGAGGAAGCCCAGTCGACATATTTGGCGATGCGGCATCTTTGCAGTAAAACCAGGTCGACTGCCATCCCCGAACAGAATCGGGAAAGGTCATAGAGGGGAACCCACTCCTACCTCTCTTCTGAATCCCTAAGCCACCACACAGTTGGATCACATTGGTTTTGCTATCTTTGGGATTGGCTTTCTTGACAGCTTGGGATCGGACAGAGAATATGTGCTTGAACAAACCCCAATGTGGGGGACAGCCCAGGAAACATTCGCACAAAGTTACGAAGCAGGAAAGATATGCAACCGCATTCGGAGGAAGGTGGTGGAGTTGCGCTCCAAAATAGTTCAAGAAAGCGCGGATGAACGGATGGGGAGGCATGGAGAAACCTCGCTCGATGTGGGTGAGAAGCAGAACTCGCTCGCCGTCGCGTGGCTCCGGCTCGATCTCCCCCTTCGGCAACCGCCATGAATCGGCAGCTATCAACCCGTCGACGACGAGTTTGTCCACATCTTCCGCAGTGACCGTCGATTGGAGAAAATCCCCCTGGATCCACCCCGGCGGCACCGTCGACCGAGCTCCCGACGGCTTCTTCGCCTTGGCGCCTCCCCTCTGGGCGCGCTCGAGCTTCTCCGTCTTGCCCTTCGTCATGGCGGCGGCGGTCAACGAAGCAGAGCAGGGCGGAGGAAGAAGAGGAGAGGAGTGGATTTGGGAGAAAAATACTGTGCCAGCACCGGCGTCGTCGCCTCTTATATGCACTCAAGTGAGCCACTGACCTGCGGGCCCGCCGGATCTCTGAATATCCCGAAATCAGAGGAGGAGCGGTACGTGGCGATTTGGGCGGCGCAATAATCGAGGCGTCGTTCCCGCACTTGCCTTAGCAGTTACGCCATCTCCGCTGCGCGCGCGCGCGCTCTTATCCAAATTTCGAAGCCCGCGAGGCTCGGACCCGGTGGAGCAAACTATTTCGTCAGAAGGTTTTCCAGATCACTCGGACCTGTTTTCAAGTTCAGTTTTACTCGGACTCTCGAACCAGTTTTACTCGGACCGGTTTTCAAGCTCAGTTTTACTCGGATAACTTCAAGACGGAATTGATCAGGGCAAACGGTTAAGGTTTCAATCGACGCAGATTTCGAGGAAGCCTCAAAATACACTCGGAGTTTTGGTGTCTCGTTTGAACTTGCATTGACACCTTTTACCCTCGAACCCCGATCCATTCGGGGGCTAATGATGGGGATACGTACCTAGGGTAGGGTTATAGGCCTGACCTACATATCCTACCCAAGGACACTGCCCCAGAAAGCTTAAGGGCCACAAGGAAGTCTCCGACTGAAATAGCGAAGAAGCATAAATCACTCGACAATATACACTCGGAGATGCCTTTCACTCGACGGTTATCTTTCACTCGGAAGAGTCTGAAGACAGTCGACCGCAGGAGTCCAGAAGTCACCCCAGGGAGGCTAACGGGCAAGCAGTCATCAAGATCATTAACAGCATTTATGGTGTACGTTACCAGTAACGTACACCTCTTTATGACCACGATTAAACCCCTTAATGCCGGACGTTATGAGGGGCAGCGCACTCTATATAAGCCACCCCTCCCCGCTGGTAGAAGGGTTCGCAACCTTTTGTAATACAACACACATATTTCACTCGACAGAGTAGAGAGCTCTCCGGAGCACTCAGACGTAGGGCTGTTACCTCCACGAGAGGGGCCTGAACTCATACATCTGTGTGTACAACCTCGCCGTAGCTAGGACTCTGCCCTCTCCATTCGTACCCCTATCTTCTACTGTCAGGCTTGTTCCCACGACAGTGACAGTGGCAGGAGCTGATGAAGAGGGCCTCAAGTCTGGAGCTGGCACGGTGGCTGATCTGGCCTGAGTAGTGAAGTGTGTGCCTGGCCTGAGAGGTGAGTCATCCTCATCATCATCATCTGAAGAATGAGGAAGAGGCACTGAGTCAACTTCGTTCTTGAGCTCATTGACTGTCTTAGTCAGCCCATCCACCTTATCATTAAGGGTCTTGATCCTGTTCTCGAAGATCCTGACAAGACTGTTCTGATTGTTCAAGATGTCCTTAATGTCCTTTTGCATGCCCTGAACTGATGAGATCAACAGATCCATTTGCTCGTTCCTGGATCTAGGGACCTGAGCACTAGTGGCTCTAGCTGCCTCTGCCTCTGCCTGAGCTACAGCAGATGTGGGATGTTCTGGGTCCATCACCACAATGTTGTCCTCGAGATCTGGCTGTAGGGGCAAGTGGGGTCTGTGCAGAGCAAATATGTGCTTCTCCAACTTAAAGTTGATGAGCATCTGGATATAGGGTGCATAGCAGCAAGAGCGCTTCTGATCAGCAGCAACCCTCTTCACTGTCTCAACAATCAAGTCCATGACTCTGATCCTGGTGTGTTTGTCAAGATGGATCAACATGTTGATGGAGTAGCCTCGGATCATCTTGTCATCTCCTAACTTGGGCATCAAGGTATGCCTTAGAATGGTGTTCATGGTACGGAGGCCAGCCTGAAGAAAGTAGATGGATCCTAGCTTGTGAGACTTCACATGAGCAGCAGGGATCTCATTGTACATGTTGGCCATAGCATTGTGGCTCTCCTTGGATTCTGAGTAGACATCCAAGTCACCATCCTGTGCCTCTGGGACTCCTAAGATTTCAGCCCATTCATCAACAGTGGACTCATATCTTGCACCTTCAATCATCCATACAATCCTACCATCTCCATAGAAATGTGCAGTGGAGTAGAATTGCATGATCATCTCATCATTCCAAGCAGTAAACTCTCTGCCAACAAACTCATCCAAACCAATGCAGTGGAAATTGTCTTGGACACTTGGAAAATAGTCTTCATTCTCCTTAATGAATTTCCAGTCCACATACCTCATGTCATTCACAGCTGGGCTCTTGTCAAATAGCACAGTTTCATAGAAATCATGTTGCTCTTTGGTGTAGAATCTGTAGTCCACAACTGTCTTTCTCCTTTTGGCATATGGATCAGCAGATCTCCATGCCCTCAAACCAGAATCCTTCCTATTCTTCATATCTTCAGCAAGTGGATAGCTGGCATTATGTACTGGAAGGTGTGGTCTTAGCTTCATCAAAGCTGACATAGCATCTTCATCCTCAACTCTGGAGGTAGTTCCCTTGTTCTTTTCAGAAGCTGGAATTTGCCTGGATAACCTCTTAGGCTTTTCAGCAGTAGCCTTCTTGGGGGCAGACTTGGTGCTCTTGGATGTGCCAATCTTTGGCATAGCATCAGACATAAGCTTCTTTTGTTTCTTCTTGGGAGGGGCCTTCTCAACATGTTCTTCCTCCTCCTCAGCAGTAGCACCAGCAGCCTCCTCAGGGTCCTCAAACATGGAGGTCTGCCTACCAGTGACATAGACAATCCTCTTCCTAGCTCCCTTCTTCTCACCTGCCTTCTTAGGCAAAGACTTCTTTGGGGGCTCAATAGTCATTTTAGCCCTAGCACTCTCAGGTGCTCTCATAGCTTCAGAGCTAGCATAGACCTTGCTGACAGTCCTCCTTGAAGAGGTTGCTTCATTGGCAGCTTTCTTGGCAGCCTTCTCTTGCTTCTTGGCAAGAATCTCCTCTGGCACAAAATCTGAATCCTCCTCATCTGAATTCAGCTTCTTCCTGGCCCTAGTTGCAGCCTTGGCCAACCCATGAGAACTGGGAGTGCCTGGATCTGAAGAGGAACTGGACTCAGGACTAGTGCCTGAACTCATGACAATGTTCTACTCTTGGAAATTGTTCTCACTGTCCTCAGCACTTGACATACTGCCCTGTGAATAGAGTATAGAGGAGCAGAAGAAGATGAGTCATCACAAAATGTACAGCAGTTTTTGAAAGTTTGAACAAAAGATTCTCAAGGTTTACATTCTGTCACATGAAAATCGGTACAACCGAAGCAAAAATTTCGGTGCTACCGAGACTGACTTTCTCCTTAATAGAAACTTGGCACTCCTTTCGGTGAGACCGAAAAGGAGTACTCGGTTTCACCGAGATAGTTCTCAACAGCACAGATGGGCAAATTGGTGACACCGATTTGTTCGCTTCGGTTCCACCGAGTTCCATCGAGCAGACGGTAAACCCTAGAAAATCGATCATTCCCTAATCTATGGAATTTTCTCGTGGATAGGAAGACGTGCAAACAGTGGCTTATAGATAAAATAACTTCAATGCGCAAGATTCGGACGGGGAGCGCAAAGAAAGATCGAATCCGTACCCTAACTTGGCGACGGATCCGCTACAGCGGCGACGGCGGCGAAGATGCCCGTCGACGGCGAGGATCCCAGCGGCGGAGGAGCGCGGGGAGACAAGGGCGATGACCAGGGGGTCCTTTTGCGGCAGCTTAGGGTTTGGGGCGCGACGATTGAAGATTGAATTTTCGAACCGTCGGGACCATAGCTTATATACCCCTCACTGTCGGTGACGCCGATTCTAAATTTTCTGTGTCACCGAGTTCCTCAACTGTCAGCTGATAGGGAAACTCGGTGTAACCGAGAATATGGAATCGGTAGTACCGAGAATGAAAACCAGATCAACCCTAGGCATTTGGTGAGACCGAGAATTGTGGATTGGTTCCACCGAGATGCACTTGGGAGGCTTTAATGGTCAGTCCTCGTCGATACGGAACTCCGAGTGCTCCACACACACAGGGATCGAAAAGTACTTGTTCAAATTTTGTGATGCAGCATGAATGGAATATGAGGTGAGAAAGCATAGATAGCTAAAGAGTGGTCCTAGCCATTCTTGTCCATCCAATTGGCAAAAGATAAATCAAAAGCCAAATAGCAACAATTGGATGTCCTCGAATGGGAAAATAGATGCAGACCAACATGCTCACACAATAAGATGTCAAATGAAATAATGACAAACATGCACATACATACTAGCATCTAACAAGCACTGGGGCGATGACTAAGTCATCTATATATGAGTATATTGATTTAGGAGCCAAGTAAGAATACTTGATCATAGGTCATACTCATCGTTTAAGCACAAGTGAGGTTACCACTTTTACATAAAGCTTTTAATGTTGTCACATTCTAAGAGATGCTTTGACTCAAGTCTTAGAGTAAAGCTCCCCCTTGATGTGACATCCCCCCATAGGAGGGATAAACTAACCTTGGGTTTTGTCAATGGAGACTTCATGTTGGTGAGGTAGTGGTGGATGCTCAAGGTTGATGAAGATCACCAAGAGTTGGGAGCATCCTTGTTGTTTCCTTACTCTTCTCACCTACATGGGTTAGTCCCAACACACAAGAGACAAATACAAGGATATCTATGGACATGGAGTGCAAAGCATGTGTAATGATGTCCATTGATTTGTTGATTACCTTGTCCCTTGCTTACCTTTGAGGGAATGTGTGACTCCTTGAACTATTGCATAGAGTTGATGTTGATTGCAAATAGTTCTTGTCAATAATGAATGTGAGTGAACTTCATTGGCGGAGTCACCCCTCAAGAACTATCTAGTTCTTTTTCTTGGGGACCCACATCAAGTTGATGGGGATCCTTGGTGTTGTAGTAGCCTTTGTAGAAGTTGAGCTTGAAGTAGCCTTGGGAACCCACTCCACCAAAGCTAGGGATTCATCTTCATATAAGTCAATGTCCTCTTGAAGCTTGTTCTTGCCCTTGAGCTTGTGGTCTTGTGGTGGAAGGTCATCTTGAGTGTTTGTCCCCTTGGGAAGAGTATTTTCATACTTCTCCTTTTGAGGAACAAACTTGGGCTTGGGGTATTGACCTTCTTCCCATTCAACTCCATTAGCGTTGAAGTAGCCAACACCATGGTTCTTTCGGTGTCCTCCGTGCTTGCGTACAATTTCCTCAAATTGCTTACACCTGGCAAGACTCTTGTAGATACCTTTCTCTATAATTCCTTTCAATAAAGCATTTTCTTGCTCAAGTGTAACTTGGCTAAGAGAATCATCATTAGTGGAATCAATAGAAGTACTAGAAGCAACATCATTAGGTTTAGCATTTTTATTGTTGCTACTAGATGAAGAACCTTTCTTGCCTTTGTTACTAGTTTGTTTAGTTTTAACTTGAGGCATGAATGTAGACAAGAGTAGTCGTTTGTTTAGATAAGATGATGTCTTCTTTCGGAGATCGTCATTGATAGCTTTAAGAAACTCATGCTCTTGCTCCAAGTTAAGCTTCTCGAAGCGTAGCTTCTCATGAGTTCTTACAAGCTCTCTATGATCTTCAAGAGTAGATTCATGAGCTAACTTAAGAGTGTTTAGTTCTTTAGTTAGTTCTTCTATTTTCATCTTATCATCATCAATTGACTTATCTTGACTAGCATGAGAATTATCAAGTTCATTTTGACTAACATCACTAGTCTTATCAAAGAGCAAGTCATCATCACAAAGCAAGTCATCTTCATCACTATTGAAATCAAGATACTCGGGGTGTGATACCTTGGGGCCTTTAGCCATGAAGCAACTTCCACTTCCTTCGGTTGGTGAATCAAATATATCATAGGAGTTGGTAGTCACTAGAGCAATTCCGGCAACACCATCATCTTGACTATAGTCGGAGTCGGAGTGATAGCTTCTCTCGGAGTTGTTGTCGGAGTCGGAGCCGGAAACCCATTCACCAACATGAGCTTGATGTTTTCCTCTTGCGTAGCTCTTGGTGTACTTGTCCTTCTTCTCTGAATCTCTACTTCTCCTTGAGGGTCTTCGTTCATAACGATCATCTCTACTCCTTCTCTCTCTTTGAGGTGATTCATTCCTTGAGCTTCGTCTTCGAGGTGACTCTTCTCTTCGTTTGTATGGAGCCGTGCACTCATTGGAGTAGTGTCCGGGCTTCCCACAATTGTAGCAATTGTGGTCATGACTTGACGAACGCTTCTCATCATATCTTGAGTTGGAGCTTCGTTCTTTGCCTCTATTCTTGTAGAACTTGTTGAATTTCTTGACCATGAGGCTTATCTCTTCATTGGTGACAAGGTTGTCGCTTGAAGTTGCGGGAGCATCACTTGTGGCTTTGTAAGCACCGCTAGCCTTGTTGTGAAGCTCTTCTTTGTCTTTGAGTGTCATCTCATGAGCAACAATCCTTCCAATGACTTCCGTAGGCTTGAGATCTTTGTAGTTGCGCATCATTTGAATCAATGTGCACACGGTGTCGTATCTCTCATCCAAAGCTCTAAGTATCTTCTTGATGATGAATTTGTCGGTCATTTCTTTGCTTCCTAAGCCAGCAATCTCATTGGTGATGAGAGCTAGCCTAGAGTACATCTCTGCGACTCCTTCACCATCCTTCATCTTGAACTTGTCAAGCTGACTTTGAAGAACATCTAACTTGGATTCTCTCACGGACTCAGTTCCTTCGTGCATATCAACCAAAGTATCCCAAATCTCTTTTGCATTCTCAAGACGGCTGATTTTGTTGAATTCTTCGGGGCATAGGCAGTTGAAGAGAATGTCACATGCTTGAGCATTATATTGCAACATCTTCAATTCTTCCGCGGTCGCTTCACGATCCGATTCCTTTCCATCACCAAAGAATTCACCTTGCAAGCCAACACAAACAACAGCCCAAATGGCGGGGTTATGACCAAGAATATGCATTTTCATTTTGTGCTTCCAACTAGCAAAATTAGTGCCATCAAAGTACGGACCTCTACGGTGATAATTTCCCTCACTAGACGCCATACTCTCCTAGGTTGTGAGACCAATGCAAAGGAGACCAAAGCTCTGATACCACTTGTAGGACCGAAAGTATGTCTAGAGGGGGTTGATTAGACTACTTGACCAAATAAAAATTCTACCTTTTCCCAAATTTTAGAGTTGGCAGTTTTTAGCATTTCATGGCAAGTCAAGTACACCCTACACATGCATGTCTAATTGTATAGCAACGGAAAGTAACAACAAGCATGAGTAGAAAGGATAGGGTAGGAAGATCAAACGCAATTGTAGACACGATGATTTTTCCCGTGGTTCCGATAGGTGGCGCTATCATACATCCACGTTTATGGAGTCTTCAACCCACGGAGGGTAACGGTCGCGAGAGTCCACGGAGGGCTCCACCCATAAGGGTCCACGAAGTAGCAACCTTGACTATTCCATAATGGCTTCCGTCCACGAAGGACTAGCCTCACTATGGGTAGATCTTCACGAAGTAGGAGATCTCCTTGCCCTTACAAACTTCTTGGTTCAACTCCACAACATGAAGTAGGAGGCTCCCAAGCGACACCTAACCAATCTAGGAGGCACCACCCTCCAAAAGGTAATAGGCTCGGTAATGATGATGAACTCCTTGCTCTTGTGCTTCAAGATGATAGACACCTCAACACACAATCACTCTCTCACAGATTTGGCTTGGTGGAAGAGATGGGATTGGTGGAAAGCAACTTGGGGAGGCTAGAAATCAAGATCCATATGGTTGGAGTGGAAGATCTTGACCTCAACACATGAGTAGGTGGCTCTCTCTCAGAAAACTGGATGGGGCAAGTATGGAATAGTTCTGAGTGCTTCTCTGTCGAGTGGGTGGTGGTGAAGGGGTATATATAGGCATCCCCAAAAATCCAACCGTTACACACAAAATGACCAACTCGGTGACACCGATGTGTTAATCTCGGTGGTACCGAAGTGACCAAAAAGTGGCAACTTTTGAATATCGGTGAGACCGATATAGAAAACTCGGTTGCACCGATAAGGTGACCAACAGTCAGATTGCCCAATCTCGGTGACGCCGATCCAACAATCTCGGTGGTACCGATATTGTGAATTTGCGTAACAGAAAGTTGGCAACCTAAACTCGGTGGCACCGAAGCCGAATCGGTTGCACCGAAAAGCTAGGGTTTGGCTAGTGTCTGTCTGAGTTTGGGATTCGGTGGCACCGAGTGGAAAGTGTTGGTTGCACCGATTTTGGACATTTGACTTTGGACAGACTTTTGTGGAAGAGCTTGTGGGTGTTTTTGGTGACTATCACTTGTGCACGTATGAGCATTTTGTTCACCAACAAAACCTTACCCCCTTTTAATAGTATTGGCTTTCCTATGGACTCAAAGTGATTTCTCACAAAGTAAAATGTAGAGTCCTCTTGCTTGAAGCTTTGCCAATCCATTTCCTTGGATCTTGGGGTATTTCTACAATCTCCACAATCCTTTTTGCCATCCCTATGATTGAACTTTTCCTGAAATATACTTAGTGGAAACATTAGTTCAATGACTTATATGTTGTTATTAATTACCAAAACCACCAAGGGAGCAAATGTGCTTTCATGAACCGCTGGATGTACTTGCGCAGGGTTTCCCCAGGGCGCTGCTTCACGCGTCGCAGGTCGTTGATGGAGAGGGGGTGGTCATGCGTGCCTTTGAAGTTGGTGATGAACAGCTCGCAGAGTTCGCTCCGCGAAGAGATCGAACTCTCGGTCTGGTTCAGGAGCCAGGATCGTGCGTCATCCTTGAGGGCCATCGGGAGCCAGTTCGCCATGACCTTGTCATCGTCGCCCGCTGCCTTGACGCTCCGTGCGTATAGCTGGAGGAATTCTGTAGGGTCGAGGGTGCCGTGGTTTCGCGAGGGCAGTTCGGGCTTGAATTTGGCAGGCCAAACCACCCTGCGAAGCTCACGGATGAAGGCACGGCAGCCCACAGTGCTCGAAAGACCGCCGTGCATGAGGGCGGCCCGGTTCTGGCGCCCGACCGCTGCCACATCCTGGACGACCCGGTCCTGGCGCTGGTGCTGCTGCTCGAGGATCACGCGCGCATCGGGCGGCTGATACGTCTCCAACGTATCTATAATTTTTGCTTGTTCCATGCTGTTATATTATCATTCTTGGATGTTTTACAATCACTTTATAGCAACTTTATATCATTTTTTGGGACTAACCTATTGACATAGTGCCAAAGTGCCAGTTGCTGTTTTTGCTTTTTTTTTACTTCGCAGAATATCAGTACCAAACGGAGTCCAATCGCGACGAAACTTTTTGGAGATTTTTTTGGATCAGAAGATACCCGGTGGGCCAAAGAAGTGCCAGAGAGGTGGGCTGTGGAGACACAACCCACCAGGGCGCGCCAGGGGGCCCCCGGCGTGCCCTGATGAGTTTTGCCCTCCACGGGGCCCCTCTCCACCGCTTCTGATGCCTATAAATACCCAAATATTCAGAAAACCCTAGGGGAGTCGACGAAAAACACACCTAGCCGCCGCAAGTTCCAGAGCCTCGAGATCCAATCTAACACCATCACAGAGGGGTTCATCATCCTCATTGGTGCCTCTCCGATGATGCGTGAGTAGTCCACCATAGACCTACGGGTCCATAGGCATTAGCTAGATGGCTTCCTCTCTCTCTTTTGATTCTCAATACAATGGTCTCTTCGAGATCTATTTGATGTAAACTTTGCGGTGTGTTTGTTGGGATCCGATGAATTTTGAGTTCATAATCAGTTTCTATCCATGAATATTATTTGAGTCTTCTTTGATCTCTTATATGCATGATTACTTATAGCCTCGTATTTCTTCTTTGAATCTTTGGTTTAGTTAGGCCAACTAGATCGATTTTTCTTGCCATGGGAAGAGGTGCTTTGTGATGGGTTCGATCTTGCGGTGTCCTTTCCCACTGACAGAAGGGACAGGAAGGTACGCATGTATCGTAACCATTAAGGATAACAAGATGGGGTCTATTCCTACATGAATATATCTTGTCTACATCATGTCATCATTCTTATTGCATTACTCTGTTTTCCCATGAACTTAATACACTATATGCATGCTGGATAGCGGTCGATGTGTGGAGTAATAATGGTAGATGCAGGCAGGAGTCGGTCTACTTATCTTGGACGTGATGCCTATATAATGATCATCGCCTTGGATATCGTCATGATTATTTGATCTTCTATCAATTTCCCAACAATAATTTGTTCACCCACCGTGTGCTATACTCATGAGAGAAGCCACTAGTGAAACCTACGGCCCCCGGGTCTACTTTTCCAACATATTGCTTTCCGATCTATCTTTTTGGTGGTGCGGCCCTCCCTCTGCAGAGAGGGGTGCACAGCGGAGTCCTACTGCTCGCGGGCAGCGGGGTCGGTGGCCGCTGCGACCTTGGCGCTGGAGGAGTGGCGACGACCACCTCGGCCAACAAGGGCGGTCTGAACGACCCGGGCCGCCTTGCGCACAGCACACACACGGCAAGCGTCGGCCATGGGGTTGGTGGAGCCGGAGCCGAAACGGAGCTGGAGAACGTCGGCGCACCCCTACCTGGCGCGCCAAATGTCGGAATCGGGGCTCCGATGACCCAGAAAGGTTCGAACTCTGGGGTGCACTCGCTCTCCTGCCCTGCTCTGCCTCACAACCTCACGGCGACCATCCGGTGACTCGAGCTAAGGAAGACGAACAAAGGACACACAGTTTACCTTGGTTCGGGCAACCTCGCGGTGTAAGACCCTACTCCTGCTTGTCTGGATTGCTCGAGGATGAGGATGAGTACAAGGTGTGTTCTTTCCTGCCCGAGGTTTGATGCTCTCTACGGTGGCTGGTTCCCTACTCTTATACTGGCCTTGGTCCTCTTTCCCCTGAAAACACAAGGCAGGAAGGGTCGCCACAACGGCTAGTTTGAAGGGGGACAAGACTGCAGCCTATCCTGACAAAAGCGGTCTTCGCCTGTCAAAGCTCCTCGTCGTGACATGCTTGTGGGCTCGGGGGTGACCTCCGTCCTACCGAGCCCCCGATCTTGGTCCTCTTGCACGGGAAGGGCACCCTTTGGGGGGCGCTTTCGGAACTCGCGAGCTGGCGTTACTCCTCTATCACCAAAGAGGAAAGCATCTTTGTCCGTGCCAGCTGGTTCGACCCTGAGGGCCTCCCTGTGCGGGCCGCGTCTGCCACATGAAGGGGCAGGGACGCGTGACCCCGCCGCGTCGTCCTTGGCTAATATGCCCCGCGTAGGCTCCCGTGGACAGCCTCAAGAGAGGGTCCCATGACAAGGCTCCGGGAGGCGACCTCAAGGGGGAACTCCATCGGCCTCCTGACGACGCTCGCCGGCGTGCACCTCGCGAGGAGGGGACCCTCACGAGGGTCTAATTCCCGAGGCGTGGCGGGGAAACTCTCCGGGCCCGAGACGCGTGCCGCGCCTTAGGCCGCAGGTAGACGGGCCTGGGTACCCTCAGTCCCATGGCCCGACAGTGACCGAGGCCACAAATTATGTGGGGTCTACAAATTTCAGAGCTCACATATAAGTACTTCAATGCATGGGTAAGGTGGGTAATGCTATCCCATCCCCATCCCCGTCCTGCACGCTCGGTAAGGTATTTGACCCACCAACTTCCCGATGGGCATTGAAGTTGGCACCCGTGCCCTAATAGAGTAATTACCCATGGGGATGTGGGTAACAGTTAACCATTGCCAGCTTGACATGTGTCAAAGCTTATCTCGAACAAGTCGTTACTTTGATCACGACATCTTGGCCCCATGTCGGGAAATCATGCATATTTTCATGTACTTTGGCGCATTTTTTCATTTTTGATTTTAAAAACATAGATTCCCAATGCTTTTGTGTCCAAACCATCACTGAAGATGTTTGGAACTCCTTCAAATTTATTGCACGTGGCATATATATACGGAAGCAAGTAGTACATAATATGATTTTCCAGCGGTTTTTTGCTTCATCTTGCTTGTTCATGTGTTTCAGTTTTGAACTATATGGCCATTAAATTTCTGGAAACTAACTTAATGTATAAAAATGCCAATTGAACGCCGAAATTTGTCAAATTTTAGGATGACGGTCGTATTTGTACAGTGTAACGATGAAAAAAACTAGGTCGAATGAGGCATCGATTGGTGGTTCGTCATCACATAACGCCCCATGTTCCCTCTCGGAACTATACGAGCCTACGTGTGATGCTCCGGTTTGTGAGAGGCATGTGTTAAAGCTTATCTCGAACAAACCGTTACTTTGACCACAACATCTTGGCCCCATGGCGGGAAATCATGCAGATTTTCATGTACTTCAGAGCATTTTTTATTTTTTTTGAATTTAAAAACCTAGATTCTCAATGCTTGTGTCCAAACCGTTACTCAAGATGTTTGGAACTCCTTCAAATTTATTGCACGTGGCATATAAACGGAAGCACTAGTACATAAATATGATTTTTCCTGCAGTTTTTGCTTCATCTTGCACATGTCCATGTGTTTTAGTTTTGAATTATGGCCATTAGATATCTAGAAACTAACTTCATGTATAAAAATGCTCATTGAACCCCGAAAATGTCCAAATTTCAGGATGCCGGACGTATTCATGCATTGTAATGATGAAAAAAAGCTAGGCCAAATAAGACAACGACTAGCAGTTCGTCATCAAACAAGGCTCATGTTCCCTCTCGGACCCACACGACCCTTCGTGTGATGCTCCATTTTGTGAGAGGCATGTGTCAAAGATTATCTCGAACAAGCCGTTACTTTGACCACGACATCTTGGCCCTATGTTGGGAAATCATGCAGATTATTATCATATACTTCAGAGCATTTTTTTCATTTTTTGAATTTTAAAAGCTAGATTCCCAATGCGTGCACGTGTGCAAACCGTTACCCAAGATGTTTGGAACTCCTTAAAATTTATTGCAAGCGACATATATAGGGAAGCAAGTAGTACATAAATATGATTTTTCCAGCAGTTTTTGCTTCATCTTGCATGTTCGTGTGTTACAGTTTTGAATTATGGCCGTAAAATTTGTAGAAACTAACTTAATGTATAAAAATGCCAATTGAACCCTGAATATGTCCTAATTTTAGGATGCCGTTAGTGGATTTTGACGGTAGGGATCTTTTTATTACAATTAAAACAATATCCGTTACCGCTGTACCCCAAAATAGTTTTACAATTCAATACAAAGTGAACTGCGTACACACGGTTCCATATATGAACCGTTTGCGATGAAAAATTCACGGATCTATTTATGTCTTACGAGGGAAGATTCGTCAGCTTCGTCTAGCTCGGATTCCGTTCACCCTCGATCCCCATTCCCCAACAAACCCTTTCTGCAAAGAATGACATCGTGGGAACGCTTTGTAAGGGTGCGTACGACCGCCCCCTCGGCCCCGAGCGCTCCCGCCTCTGCTAAGAACGCGGCCGCCTCGGCCGAGAGGGCAGCCACATATGCCTTAAGCATGGTCGTCTGCCAAAAGGGCCTCTGCGGTGGCCGACAGGGCCTCTGCGATGGCGGAAAGGGCATCTGTAGCCGCGGAGACGGTAGCTGCAGCTGTTGCGACGGAGGCTCCAAACGCCAAGAGCGATCGAGCAGTGTGCCATGCCATGGAGGCCGCCCTAGCCTGGGTCGAGGCCATCTAGGCCTATATCATCGAGAACGCCCACGCCAAGATACTCCAGGCTTCACCGGAATCCAGCATACACCACACATCCGAAGAGGCGGCAGTTGCGGATGTCGAGATGCATGCCGATAATGCGGCGGCGGAGGCCATGGAGCCCCTTCCGCACGAGATCTCCGAGCGAGAGCTGGAGATGTGGGAGCCGTTCGAGAACGCCGAGTGCTGGGAGGAGTTGCGCGTGTCTCAGGAGGAGGTCGAGAAGCGCCTGTCCATCAAGGAATCGGCGGTTGATACGTCTCCAACGTATCTACAATTTTTTATTGTTCCATGCTGATATATTATGATTCTAGGATACTTTTTAGGTCATTATTTACCAATTTATAATATTTTTGAGCACTAACCTATTGACCCAGTGCCCAGTGCTGGTTGCTGTTTTCTGCATGTTTTTCTACTTTTCAGGTTTACATTACCAAACGAAGTCCAATTGCCACAAAACTTTTTGATGATTTTTTCTGGACCATAAGAAGACCTAGAAGCTTCGGAAGGAGGCCAGGAGGCGCACGAGGGCCCCACCACACATCAGGGCGTGCCCTAGGGGGGCGCCCTGATATGTGTTGGCACCCTCGGCTGCCTCCCGACGCCCCTCTCTAGCCTATAAATTCTCTAATATTGTGAAAACCCCAGAAGCAGTCCCGAAACCCTTTTTCCGCCACTGCAAGTCTTTGTTCCGTCGCGAGGCCATCAGGAGCTCCGTTCTAGCACCCTGCTGGAGGGGGGATCGATCACGGAGGGCCTCTACATCAACCTTGCTACCCTCATCATGATGTGTGAGTAGTTCACCACAGACCTACGGGTCCATAGCTAGTACCTAGATGGCAATCTCTCTATCTCTTGATCTTCAATACAATGGTCATCACATCTTCGCATTGATCTATCCGATGTAATCCTATTATGCGGTGTGTTTGTTGGAATCCGATGAATTGTGGGTTTATGTTCAGATTATTCATGAAAAGTATTTGAGATGCCTTTGATATATATTGTCTCTTAATTGCATGATCATTATAGCTTCGTAATGCTCTCTGATCTATTGATGTGCTTTGGCCAAGTAGAGTGATATTTCATCGGTGGGAGTGGTGCATTGTGGTAGGTTCAACCTGACGAGTTTCTATATCCCAGTGACAAAGTAGGGGACACGATGCGTCTTTGTGTTGTTGCTACTAAGGATAACACGATGGGGGTTTATTCATATTGCTTGAGTTTATTTTGTCTACATCATGTCATCGTTCTCCATGCATTACTCTATTTTACTTAATACTCTAGATGCATGCTGGATAGTGGTCGATGAGTGGAGTAATAGTAATAGGTGTAGGTAGGAGTCGGCCTATTTGTTTATGGACATGATGCCTATATACACATGATCATTGCCGTGAAAATTGCATAACTATCCGCTTTTCTATCAATTGCCCAACAGTAATTTGTTACCCACCGTATGCTGCCTACATGAGAGATGCCGCTAGGTAAAACTATGGCCCTCGGGTCTATTCACTTATATATTTACAAACGCTATTATTACCTTGCTGGCTTTATTTACTTTTTTTTATTTACAATTATCTACACAACTCATTTGCTTGCAAATAACGAGATCAAGGGGATTGGCAACCCTCTTGCCCGCGTTGGGTGCAAGTTGTTTGTTCATTTGTGTGCAGCCGCTGAAGACGGTTGAGGATTGATATTCCTATTGGTTCGATAAATCTTGGTTTCATAACTGAGGGAAATACTTACCCACTTTGTGCTGCAATTACCCGTTCCTCTTCACGGAAAACCCAACGCAGATCACAAGTATCAGGAAGGATTTATGGCGCCGTTGCCGGGGAATATCATCATCAACTATCAAGTAACTTCACAGAAATTTTCATTCACTTATTCTTCTTTTTATTTTCTGTTATATTTAGATTGTCTCATAAAAATACAAAATACAAAAATATTTATCTTTGCTTGTTACTAGTTTGCCCCTTTGCTTGCTTGAAGTTGCTATCATGTTTGAGTTTGAGAAAGTTATTGTTGAGAGCGCTAGTGACGATAGTGCTAGTGACGCGGAAGAGGAGAAACAAAAATTGCTATTCATGGTCCTCCTAAAAATCAAGTTCCTAATAGTAATACCCACACGATCTTAAAATCAAAAGTTTTTTGATGTAGGTAGTGGGAAGATCATTCGAAAACATATTATACAAGATTTTTTTGAGTGCTCAGGAGCTATCCCTTTTACTAAAGGAACTGTACTTGAAGAAACAAGTTGTTATGTGGATGCTATTACAATGCTAATATTGAATCTAGAAAGAAAATTTGTGCATCTCCATCCTATGCTCCAAAAGATATTTTTGGGCTTTCCGAGTATTCGTAAACCTAAGATTAAGAAAATTGCTACCATCATCCTTATGCATGAATTTGATTACATAGTGCGGGAAGCAAGAGAAATATTTTAGTTTTATAGAGTAAAATCTGAACCCCCCCCCCCATAGAAGTGATCCTACATAATAAAGATGCTTTGCGTATCTTGGAACCTAGTAATTGTCAAGGTTTTAGTGAGAATATGAGGAGAAATGTTTCTCCCGAAGAATTAATGCAAGATTTATTCCTTCATACTTGTGATAAATTTGAGTGGATTGTTAAAGGAATTAATGAAGGGTTTAGTGAATATTGGCATGAAAACACAATTATGTAACCTATCAATGCTGAAATCCATGTTTTGTATGAAGATCCCTATGATGATGATGATGTTAGTGATGATACCATAAACCCTTTTGACCACTTGAGTCCTACTAAATTTGAGAAAGGTGATTTGTTAAGTAAAATTTTAGAATAGCTAGTTTTTAAAGACATGAAGGGGAGTGGATCCCTTGGTGTCAAAGATGATGATACTTGAAACTATGCATTATGGCTAGCTAGGGGCATAAAACAATAGCGCTTGTTGGGAGGCAACCCAATAGTTATCTTTAAATTTTTGCTTTAAACTTCATATATTTATTTTGATAAAATGATTATTTCCTATGTAGTTATTATGTTTTTGTGTTTAAATTAGTGTTTATGCGAAGTAAAGCCTTTGGGGTGACTCACAAGATAAGTAGAATCGATGCTGAAACAAAACAGAAACTTTTGACTCCAGTGCAGGAATTTTCATTTTTTACTGGAGCATGATAATGATCTGAAATTTTTACACAGTGTTTCTATACAAATTTTAGAGATTTCCTAATTTTTCAGAATTTTTATATTTACATAAGTATAGGTTATCTAAAGATTTCTACAGACTGTTCTGTTTAGACAGATTCTGTTTTTGCTTGCATAGTTGCTTATTTCGATTATGCTATGGATTGTATCGGGGGGTATAAGCCATGGATAAGTTAGAATACAGTACCTATTATGCAATTATGAAATAATAATCAATTTATAACAGCACCTAAAGTATGCAATATGTTTCTTATACTAACGGATCTCACGAAGTTTTGTCGAGTTTTGTGTGATTGAAGTTTTCAAGTTTTGGGTGTTATTATGATGGACCACGGAATAAGGAGTAGCAAGAGCCTAAGCTTGGGGATGCCCAAGTCACCCCAAGGTAATATTTTAAAGGAGACTCAAGCGTCTAAGCTTGGGGATGCCCCGGAAGGCATCCCCTCTTTCGTCTCAATCCATCAGTATGTCACTTGAAGCTATATTTTTATTCGTCACATGATATGTGTTTTGCTTGGAGCGGCGGTTGCTTTTGTTTGCTTTTACTTTAAGTTTGCCACAATAATTGTTTGGTGGACACACCTATTTAAGATAGACACACCTTCATCATAATTTGTTAGAATACTCTATGTGCTTCACTTATATCTTTTGAGCTTAGCAGTTGCTCTAGTACTTCACTTATATATTTTTTAGCACGGTGGCGTGTAGATTTTATAGAAATGATTTCACTCTCATTATTCACTTATATTTGTTTGAGAGGTAATAAATAGTGATGTTAATTTGCATGGGTCATAAGAATAGTCCAAAACTATTAGGTATTCAATGAGTGATAATCAAAACCATCATGTAGCACATATAGAGAAATTGTGGGTCAATGATATTAATGTGGTAATATGAAATAGGTGTGAGTTCATAATTTTTGACCCATAGAAGTGTTGATATTAAGAAAGGTTGACCTTTTTGTTCATCTAAAAAATTAAAGAGGCATGGTGATGATGTGTGAGCATTTCTATTCCTCGTTGAAATCCTAGTGTTGTTTCGGGTCGGAAGCGCGCGATGGTTCACTCCTACCAACCTCTTCCCTCGGGGCATGCGAGTAGTACTTTGATCTATGATAAAACTAATAAAACTTTTCAATAAGTATATGAGTTTTTTATGACTAATGTGAAACCATGGACATACGCAATCTCACCTTCTCATAATTGCTAGCCTCTTCGGTACCGTGCATTGCCCATTCTCACCTCAAGGATCAGTGCAACTTTCGCCGGCACATAAGCCTTATTATATCTTCCTCAAAATAGCCACCATACCTACCTATCATGGTATTTCCATATCCATTCCGATATATATTGACATGCAAATTCCATCGTCACTTCACATGACTAGTTTGTTCATCGTCATATTGATTTGCATGATCATATAGAGCTGACATAGTATTTGTGGCAAAGCCACCATTCATCATATTTTTGATACATGTCACGCTAGATCATTGCACATCCTGGTACACTGGCAGAGGCATTCATACAGAGTCATATCTTCATATCAGTTCTCCATATTGAGTTGTAAGTAAAATAAAAGTGTGATGATCATCATTATTAGAGCATTGTCCCAGTGAGGAAAGAACGATGGAGACTATGATACCCCCACAAGTAGAGATGAGACTCCGGACGAAAAATAAAGATCGGGGAGGCCAAATGAGCCCACCATCCAAAAAAATTGATGAGAGAAAATGAGAGAAGGGACTTTGCTACTATCTTTTACCACACTTGTGCCTCAAAGTGGCACCATGCTCTTCATGTGGAGAATCTCATGATATGCCACTTCCATATGCTAGTGGGAATTACCTATTCATTATTACAAACTTGGCTTGTATATTCCTATGACGGGCTTCCTCAAATGCCCAAGGTCTTCATGAGCCAACAAGTTGGATGCATACCCCATTTAGCTTCATTTGAGCTTTTAGACACTTATAGCTCTAGTGCATCATTTGCATGGCAATCCCTATCCTCGCATTGATATCTATCGATGGGCATCTCCATAGCTCGTTGGTACGCCTAGTTGATGTAAGACTATCTTCTTCACTTTTTACCCCTTTGATATCTATCACCATACTCTATTCCACCTAAATGATATGTCCAATGGCTCACGCTCATGTATTGAATGAAGAATAAAAAGTTGATGCATATTAAAAAGTACGATCCAATTGCCTGACTTGGACACTGTGGTGCTTAACATTTGTATTAATGTGGTGAAGATGGAGCCATGCCTTGCTAATATAATAAGATGAATGTGGGGGTAAACATTTCTTAAGGATCGTATACTTTTAAGGATTAATGATTTTGTTTCTTACACTTTGAATATTGCTGCGTTAATATTTGTTGATTCATCTTTTCTCAATGAGCATACCAGAATAAGATTACATAATGGATAGCATGTCACATCAAAAATTCTGTTTTTATCATTTACCTACTCGAGGACGAGCAGTATTTAAGCTTGGGGATGCTTGATACGTCTCCAACGTATCCATAATTTTTGATTGTTCCATGCTGATGTCTTATCATTCTAGGATAATTTTGGGTCATTATTTACCAATTTATAATATTTTTGAGCACTAACCTATTGACCTAGTGCCCAGTGTCGGTTGTTGTTTTCTGCATGTTTTTTTACTTTTCAGGTTTACATTACCAAACGAAGTCCAATTTCCATGAAATTTTTTGATGATTTTTTCTAGACCATAAGAAGACCTGGAAGCTTCGGAAGGAGGCCGAGAGGCGCGCGAGGGCGCCACCACACATCAGGGTGCGCCCTAGCGGGGGGCACCCTGATATGTGGTGGCCCCTTTGGCTGCCTCCCAACGACCCTCTCTGGCCTATAAATTCTCTAATATTACGAGAACCCCAGAAGCAGTCCCGAAACCCTTTTTCCGCCGCCGCAAGTCTCTGTTCCGTCACGAGGCCATCTGGAGCTCCGTTCCGGCACCCTGCCGGAGGGGGGATCGATCACGGAGGGCCTCTACATCAACCTTGCTGCCCTCATGATGATGTGTGAGTAGTTCACCATAGACCTATGGGTCCATAGCTAGTACCTAGATGGAAATCTCTCTATCTCTTGATCTTCTATACAATGGTCATCGCATCTTCACTTTGATCTATCCGACGTAATTGATACGTCTCCAACGTATCTATAATTTTTGCTTGTTCCATGCTGTTATATTATCATTCTTGGATGTTTTACAATCATTTTATAACAACTTTATAT
Organism: Elymus sibiricus; assembly: GCA_039707655.1. Classification (NCBI taxonomy): domain Eukaryota; kingdom Viridiplantae; phylum Streptophyta; class Magnoliopsida; order Poales; family Poaceae; genus Elymus; species Elymus sibiricus. The sequence goes on along the minus strand of CM077669.1, from coordinate 320,113,420 downwards.
CATTTTTTTGGGACTAACCTAGTGACATAGTGCCAAAGTGCCAGTTGCTGTTTTTATTGGTTTTTTACTTCGCAGAATATCAATACCAAACGGAGTCCAATCGCGACGAAACTTTTTGGAGATTTTTTTTGGACCAGAAGACACCCAGTGGGCCAAAGAAGTGCCAGAGAGGTGGGCCGTGGAAACCACAACCCACCAGGGCGCGCCAGGGGGCCCCCGGCGTGCCTTGATGGGTTGTGCCCTCCACGGGGCCCCTCTCCACCGCCTCTGATGCCTATAAATTTCCAAATATTCCAAAAACCCTAGGGGAGTCGACGAAACACAATTCCAGCCGCCGCAAGTTCCAGAACCTCGAGATCCAATCTAAACACCATCACGGAGGGGTTCATCTTCTTCATAGGTGCCTCTCCGATGATGCGTGAGTAGTCCACCATAGACCTACGGGTCCATAGGCAGTAGCTAGATGGCTTCCTCTCTCTCTCTTATGATTCTCAATACATTTGTCTCTTGGAGATCTATTTGATGTAAACTTTTGCGGTGTGTTTGTTGGGATCCGATCAATTTTGAGTTCATGATCAGTTTCTATCCATGAATATTATTTGAGTCTTCTTTGATCTCTTATATGCATGATTGCTTATAGCCTCGTATTTCTTCTTAGAATCTTTGGTTTAGTTAGGTCAACTAGATCGATTTTTCTTGCCATGGGAAGAGGTGCTTTGTGATGGGTTCGATCTTGCGGTGTCCTTTCCTAGTGACAGAAGGGGCAGCAAGGCACGCACGTATCGTTGCCATTAAGGATAACAAGATGGGGTCTATTCCTACATGAATAGATCTTGTCTACATCATGTCATCGTTCTTATTGCATTACTCCGTTTTCCATGAACTTAATACACTAGATGCATGCTGGATAACGGTCGATGTGTGGAGTAATAGTGGTAGATGCAGGCAGGAGTCAGTCTACTTATCTTGGATGTGATGCCTATATAATGATCATCACCTTGGATATCATCATGATTATTTGATCTTCTATCAATTGCCCAACAGTAATTTGTTCACCCACTGTGCGCTATACTCATGAGAGAAGCCACTAGTGAATCCTACGGCCCCCGGGTCTACTTTTCCAACATATTGCTTTCCGATCTATCTTTTTGCCTCTTTGTTTTCAGATCTACTGAACCAAAAATCCAAAAACATATTGCTGCACTTTTTATTCTGTGTTCTTGAGATATCTATCTCTCCTATCTATCACTACCTAATCTATCTTTTTACCGTAGATAGATTGAGAACCTCTCTTTCGCGTCGGGTTGCAAGTATTTGTTGTGCGGAGGTGCTGCTTATTGGGTGGTGGTGATCCTCCTACTGGTTCGATAACCTTGGTTTCATAACTGAGGGAAATACTTACCGTCGCTGTGCTGCATCATCCCTCCCTCTTTGGGGAAATACCGACGCAGTCTCAAGCCACATCAAAGGAATTTCCGGCGCCGTTGCCGGGGGGAAGCGGTCTCTTCTACGTGCCTATCTCAGGCGCCGAGGAGACTCCATCATCATCTACCAGATTCCTAATCACAAATCTCATCTCCTTGCAATTACATTATTTGCCATTTGCCTCTCGTTTTCCTCTCCCCCACTTCACCAATTTGCCTTTTTATTTGCCCTCTTTTTCGTTTGCCTTTTTCTCGCCGGATCTCTTACTTGCTTGTCACCATGAGTGATTTTGGTATGGCAGAAACAGATGATGGCAGGACTCCTAAAATTGGACGTTCTGGTAATCTGGATGCTAAAACTTTTGTTTTGGAGCAAGGGAACGTTATAGGAAAAGAAACTATCCAAGAATTTTTCAATTGCGTTGGAAATTTGCCTCTTGATGACACCCCTATACTGAAAAGAACTAAAACTTATGCGGAAGCTATTTCAGTGCTAGTCTTGAAACTTGAAACTAGGTTTATCCGTACCCATCCTACCTTGCAAAGATTGTTTTTTGAGCTACCCGTCATTAAGAATCCCAAGGCTAAGAAGTTGGCTACCCTTGTTCTCATGCATGAATTTGATCACATAATACGGGAAGCTAGGGAGATTTTTTATTTCTTTGGTATGAGCCGTGAAAAACTGGTAATAGGAGAGATCCTTTACAATAGTGATTATATGATGAGATATTTGCTTGGAAATAATCAATTTTTTGATGAAAATCTCAAAAAGGAAGTCCCCGTTTTAGACATGATCCAACAAGTTTTCAATGATGTAAACCAACAATATTCTTGGATTGTGGCCGAGAATCAAAGGGTATACGTAGAGGGACAACTTGATAATGCTAAGGTTATTATGGATGATGTGTTCCAAGTTTTATTTGCAAAAACTCTTGACAAAAACACCTCTACCAAAACCAAAGATGACAATACTTGAATCTATACGATAGTGCTTGTTGGGAGGCAACCCAATGAATAATTTTTTTTTGCTTTTTCCTTTCTGTTTTTGAGTGTTGACACAATTATGCCTCTGTTATAATTGTGTTTTTATGGTTTATTTAGTGTTGGTGCCAAGTAGAGCCTTTAGGATGATTGATAAGATGAGTAGAAGTGATGCTGAATCTGAAACAGAAACTTTGCGTCCATTATTCGAATTTTCATTTTTGCTGGAATGTGATATTGAGCTGAAATTTTAACACAGTGTTGCTATACAAATTCCTTACGTTGTCCTAATTTTTCAGAATTTTTAGAGTTACAAAAGTATGGTTAGAGTACAGATTACTACAGACTGTTCTGTTTAAGACAGATTCTGTTTTCGTTGCATTGTGTGCTTGTTTTGATGAATCTATGGGTTATATTGAAGGGTATGAGCCATGGTAAAGTTAAAATACAGTAGGTATAATGCAATAACAAAATATGAATGGGTTTGCAACAACACCTAAAGTAGTGATTTGCTTTATTATACTAACGGATCTCACAAAGATTTTGTTGAGTTTTGTGTGATTGAAGTTTTCAAGTTTTGGGTGAGATCATGATGGATGAAGGAATAAGGAGTGATAAGAGCCTAAGCTTGGGGATGCTACCGCACCCCCAAGATATATCCAAAGAGTAACAAGCAACTAAGCTTGGGGATGCCCCCGAGTGGCATTCCCTCTTTCTTCTAACGACCATCGGTATTTTACTTGGAGCTATATTTTTATTCGTCACATATCATGAGTTTTGCTTGGACCGTCTTGTATCTTTGCTTGCTTTGCTTTTTAGTTTTACTTTTGTTTCCTTGCTGTACACACGTATTTAGGAGAGCCAAAATTATGCTATGATTTGTTAGAATTGCTCTCTCTGCTCCACTTAAACTTTTTGAGCTAGAATTGCTCTACTGCTTCACTTATATCTTTTTGAGCACGGCGTGCTTGGAAATTTTTGTAGAAATACTCTCATGCTTCACTTAGATTAATTTGAGAGTTAGTAATTTTGAAGAAATCCTCTCATGCTTCACTTATACCTTTTTGAGAGATGAAATCTTTATGCTCATGTGCTTCACTTAAATTTGTTTGAGCTAGTCAAAAAGCAATGGTAATATATGAAACTAGTCCCAAAGTGGTAGATATCCAAGGAGGATATAATAAAAACTTTCATGAAGATCATTGGGCAAATTAAACTAGATTCCTTGTAATAGTTTTGAAACATGTTGATAGTAATATGTGAGTCATGTTAGTGAGTAATTATGCTTGCGTAGGAATATTGGTGTTAAGGTTTGTGATTCCCTATGCAAGTACGAAAGTCAATAGTTATGCAATGAAATTACATCCTACTTGTGGTGCATTATTCGGTGTTAGTTACGCTCAATGCTCACTTATTTGAATTTTCGTTTCTTGGTTTGGTTGCTTCTCAATCTATTTGCTAGCCTCCATTTGTACTAAGTAGAAATACTACTTGTGCATCCAAAATCCTTAAACCAAGTTTTGCCTTATGAGTCCACCATACCTACCTATATACGGTATTTCCATGCCGTTCCAAGCAAATTTGTATGTGCCATCTCTAAATTTTCAAAGTGAATTTTCTCTTTTGTGTGCTCGTACCGCTCATGAAACGGTGGGGAGTGTCCAATATTTTTCCATGCTAGATGTGTTATTCTCAAGATGAGTGTTTATTCACTTGTCATTGCATGACAATGCGGCAGTAATAGGGATGCCCATTCCCGAAATGAAAAAGAAAAAATATTTACTTTATGTTGTCAAATAATAAATTCCTTGGAAAGTGTTGGTATGGAAGGCAACCGTGGATACGGCCCGCCATGGAAAGTGAAAGTTTGGTGGAAAAAGGAATAAACTTTATTTTCTGTTTGGGAACCGCCTATGATATATCTAGCATGGAAAGTATTGTGAGCTACTTTGTCGTTTTTGTTGACAGGAAAGGCATGCCACCCAAAATATTTTTCTCTCTCAATTTAAATCTTGAGCTCTGGTACCTCTACAAATCCCTACTCCCCTCTGCGAAGGGGAGTCGACGAAACACAATTCCAGCCGCCGCAAGTTCCAGAACCTTGAGATCCAATCTAAACACCATCACGGAGGGGTTCATCTTCTTCATAGGTACCTCTCCGATAATGCGTGAGTAGTCCACCATAGACCTATGGGTCCATAGGCAGTAGCTAGATGGCTTCCTTTCTCACTCTTATGATTCTCAATAAAATGGTCTCTTGGAGATCTATTTGATTTAAACTTTTGTGGTCTGTTTGTTGGGATCCGATGAATTTTGAGTTCATGATCAGTTTCTATCCATGAATATTATTTGAGTCTTCTTTGATCTCTTATATGCATGATTGCTTATAGCCTCGTATTTCTTCTTCGAATCTTTGGTTTAGTTAGGCCAACTAGATCAATTTTTCTTGCCATGGGAAGAGGTGCTTTGTGATGGGTTCGATCTTGCGGTGTCCTTTCCTAGTGACAGAAGGGGCAGCAAGGCACACATGTATCGTTGCCATTAAGGATAACAAGATGGGGTCTATTCCTACATGAATAGATCTTGTCTACATCATGTCATCGTTCTTATTGCATTACTCCGTTTTCCATGAACTTAATACACTAGATGCATGCTGGATAGCGGTCCATATGTGGAGTAATAGTGGTAGATGCAGGTAGGAGTCGGTCTACTTATCTTGGACGTGATGCCTATATAATGATCATCGCCTTGGATATCGTCATGATTATTTGATCTTCTATCAGTTACCCAACAGTAATTTGTTCACCCACCGTGTGCTATACTCATGAGAGAAGCCGCTAGTGAATCCTACGGCCCCCGGGTCTACTTTTCGAACATATTGCTTTCCGATCTATCTTTTTGCCTCTTTGTTTTTAGATCTACTTAACCATAAATCTAAAAACATATTGCTGCACTTTTTATTTGCTCTTTTTATTTTGTGTTCTTGAGAGATCTATCTCTCCTATCTATCAGTACCTAATCTATCTTTTTACCGTAGAGAGATTGACAACCTCTCTTTCGTGTCGGGTTGCAAGTATTTGTTATTTGTGTGCAGGTGCTGCTTATTGGGTGGTGGTGATCCTCCTACTGGTTCGATAACCTTGGTTTCATAACTGGGGGAAATACTTACTGTCGCTGTGCTGCATCATCCCTTCCTCTTTGGGGAAATACCGACGCAGTCTCAAGCCACGTCAGTAATCCTATTGTGTGGTGTGTTTGTTGGGATCCGATGAATTGTGGTTTTATGTTCAGATTATTCATGAAAAGTATTTGAGATGCCTCTGATATATATTGTCTCTTAATTGCATGATCGTTATAGCTTCGTAATGCTCTCCGATCTATTGATGTGCTTTGGCCAAGTAGATTGATATTTCATCGGTGGGAGTGGTGCGTTGTGGTAGTTTCAACCTGACGAGTTTCTATATCCCAGTGACAAAGTAGGGGATAAGATGCGTCTTTGTGTTGTTGCTACTAAGGATAACACGATGTTTTTTTTTCATATTGCTTGAGTTTACTTTGTCTACATCATGTCATCGTTCATGCATTACTCTGTTTTACTTAATACTCTAGATGCATGCTAGATAGCGGTCGATGAGTGGAGTAATAGTAATAGGTGTAGGCAGGAGTCAGCCTATTTGTTTATGGACGTGATGCCTATATACACATGATCATTGCTGTGAAAATCGCATAACTATCCGCTTTTCTATCAATTGCCCAACAGTAATTTGTTACCCACCGTATGCTGCCTACATGAGAGATGCCGCTAGAGAAAACTATGGCCCCCGGGTCTATTCACTTATATATTTACAAATGCTACTATTACCTCGCTGCCTTTATTTACTTTTTATTTTATTTACAATTATCAACAATTATCTACACAACTCATTTGCTTGCAAATAATGAGATCAAGGGGATTGACAACCCTTTTGCCCACGTTGGGTGCAAGTTGTTTGTTCATTTGTGTGCAGCCGCTGAAGACGGTTGAGGATTGATATTCCTATTGGTTCGATAAACCTTGGTTTCATAACTGAGGGAAATACTTACCCACTTTGTGCTGCAATTACCCGTTCCTCTTCATGGAAAACCCAACGCAAATCACAAGTATCAGCGGTGGAGTACCAACGCGAGCTATGGCGGCACCACTACTATGAGTACTACAAAGATGAGGGCGATGCTGATGACGAGGGCAACACCGAGGATGAGCACGTCGCCGCGGTCAATATCAGCCTGGGGGACGCAGAGTCCAGCATCGGCGGAATGTCGCCTGGACAAGTCGTAGACATCTCATCGAACCGCGACGAGGCATAGGGCGTCGGCTCGTCGGCGTCTTTGTTAAAATTATGTGTATTACTAATAGCCTTTGTTCAGAGAGCCGGTCTTTTGTAAGAGCTATGTCTAGTTCAAGCAGCTTGATTATTTAGTGAACATGCTCCGTTTAGTAACTGTGAGCTATGTGTGTCTGCTAATTTGTATACCCAAGTTAGTAGTTGATGTTAAATTATGCAATGACGTAGATGTGCACTATAACCAGGGAATACGTGGGGAGGGGCAAATTTTTGTATGTTCTGTATCATCGCACACGATAAAAGCAGAAACACCGTGCTAATGAATCTTTGTGCGCCAAGTTTCCCTGCAACGAGCAAAAAAAATCGCCGACCGCCGAAATATCTGCCTCCCCCCAAGGGCCACATTTCCCCTGCACACCCCCCCCCCCCGCGCGCTGCCGCCCACATCTCTTTCTCTAGCATCCGACCGCCGCGGACACGCCATGGTCTCCTCGAGTGACCCCTCAAGCGGTATCTCCGACGACAACGAATCTCTCACCAGCCATGTATTCGTCCCTCTTCTCTCTGGCTTAATTAGGCTTAGGGTTTTGTTTTGGAATTGGGGATTTCAATGCGGCAGACCGATTGTCACCAATTCTTTCTCTTGTAGCTCCCTAGGACAATCACTTCCAAGGAATGGAGAGGGGTAGCTAAAGACCTGCATGTTCATGGTCAACATCAATTTCCATCTGTGAAGTTACGAGCTTTTGAATCTGGGAACAGTGGGAGGAAGTTTTTAGGACGTGAAAAAAAGGTAAGCCTAACTCTCGTTGTTAGAAATCATTTGTTATATTAGGTGTGATTCAGACACTTCCCCTGTGCTATTTGATTCTGGATGTGATTAAGACACTGTCATAGTTTTAACCTGAAGGCATATTGATAGCAAGAAAACTATATGCTACATGAGTTATCATTGCATGAAAATTTACAACAAGGTAGTACACACTGGTGCAACGACGTGCTATACAAACGGGTTTTAACCCCTTTCCGTGACGTAGTTCTAAACCGTCGCCTTAAATGTGTGGGCGATAGGGGGGTCCATACCACACGACACGGAAAACCCGTCGGCGATGGTGGCCAATGAACGCAAACATTTGGCAAAACTAAGCGTATGGGATGTCCGCATCTATCACAAACAAGGGTCACCGGATAATCGTTTGAGATATGTGTATTTCCCATACGGTTCATCCTTGCAACTCGTGTGAGATCACACAACATCGCACGTGCTATTCTGTGAAGCGTCGTTTATGATGTGCACCGAATCGCAAACAGTTCACGATTATAAAGCGTGTACGATAAGGAGACAATCACACACATTTAGTTCCACTTTGACCGTCTGTGATATGATATAAGAGTGCATATGTTTATCATTGTAAAACCGTATGCGAAGGTTGAATATATCCCACACGCGGGGTTTCTGATAAACGTTTGTGATTTATAAAACGTCCCAAACGTGTGATCCATACTTCCCAAACATGTCATCGAGAATAACTGTGTCGGATGAAGGCCTATCGCACGCGTTTTTCTTTGACCAACGTTTATGATGGTACACATTTCAAAATACGAAATCGTGTGTGATAAGGAGACTAGCACAAACGCTGGTGTTGTTAATCTCGCATGTTCTTTCTCGTCTGACCGTATGCGAAGACGAGATTCATCGCACACGCCTCGAATGGAGAAGCGTGTGTGATGTTGGAGTTGATCGCAGACGTTTTGCTTTCTCAAACTGTGTGCATTGTAATGGCCTGCAGAGCAGGATTTGCCCCTAATTAAATACCTTTGTTCATAATTCACATAATTTAAATTTGAAAGTCAGAATTCATGTGTTTCATATCGAATCATGTTTAGGTTTAAGAACAAATGCATAATTCGATTAACATGTACATATACTCAAGAACTACATAAGCATCAATTCTTAAAAAAAAGGAAAGTACAGAAGGGACAAATAAAGAATGATGGAAGCACGGTTGTACTAAAGACGGTAAAGAGAGAGCCAAAAGACATTTTGTATGCTGGAGAAGGTGAAGCTGAATGCCCATATTGTGCCCTCCTCCATGCCTAACGCACGAACGACTCTAGGCCAGCCCCTAGTGATGGCCGCCCGCCCATCCTTCACTGTCTTCATTACGACTTCTCGATGCTCATTGTAGTCTCGATGATATATTTTAACCTTCATTGCATGTCCAGCAATCATGTACTTTGTGAGGTAAACTTGAGTAAACTGCTTTGGGAACCACTGCAAAAGAAAAAGATTCAGACATTGTTGTGTGACAACTCATTATGGGCAGTACTAATAGAAGCCTACGGAGTTCGTAGTTACCATCCTACAGCTCACTGTTGTGTTGGATAGAGCGTAAACAAATAGTCTAATTGGCATTGTTCGTCTCTTTTCCATAACAATCATTTTCAATTTCCTTACTTGATGTTGGTTCATGAATATTTCATTACCCCACACGCAAAAAGGGTCCAGGAATGGATCTTTACCTAAGACATATGTACCTACAAGCAAGAAGCCAATATTAGAAGCTAAAATGCAGTTGCAGAATGGTGTAATATATTACTCCATCAGTTCCACAATGTGTTGCATATAAACATTTTGAGAGGTCAACATTTACTTACTTTGACCAAGTTTGTAGAGAAAAACATTTACATCTAGAATTGCAATTCCATTTCATTAGATACATCACAAAATTGTATATTGTATACATTTTAGATGGTATACGTAGATACATCACAAAAATCTATATGCACTACATGATGGAACCGATGGAGTATAAGCGGAGGGATGAAAAGAACCTCGGTGGAAAACGTTGGCCACTCCCATTGTTGTGTGCAAGTACATGTAAAGTCGTGATAAGTACATCAGGCTTAACATCAACCAAGTATATGAGGTATCTGCTTGAAATAAATAAGGCATATATGCTCACTATAACAACCAAATATAGCCATTTGATACTGGACAAATGCTCAATGGAACCAACCTAACAACCAGATAACGAAAAGCAAGGCGTCTGCTTGAAAACTAGACAAATGCTCACTGCAATCAACCTAACAACCAGATACAGAAAAGCAAGGCATCTGCTTGAAACTAGACAAATGCTCACTGCAACCAACCTGGCAACCAAATTCAGAGAAACAAGGCATAAATGTTTAAAGCGGGAGTTAAGGGCAAAGGTTAAGAACACCAGGCATAACAGGTGGTATAGATGAAATTGAACTGCATAGTTCATACTTGCACATAATGAACATCACATTGTGAATAACTGAAAGAAACAAGGCATTCATGCTCACTGTAACAACCAACTATAGCCATTGAAAACTGGACAAATACTCAATGCAACCAACCTAACAACAAGATACAGAAAAGCAAGGCATCTGCTTGACAACTAGACAAATGCTCAATTAAACACTACATGATTATCGCATGGCAAAAGCTACTACAACAATGGGTACGAGATGGCTAGCTACAAAAGGTATGATTTTCTCACAGGATGTTGCCTCACTTGTCATGGATGGGCTCCTTCCACTTGGGATATGAGGTGCCCAGGGTGCGCTCCCTGATGTCGCAGATGGCACGTTTCCCCTTGTAACAGCCGTAGTTTGTGCCATTATCTTGGTGGATGAGATCTGACTTTGAAGCTAAGAATCCCAAGCCACCACCATAGAACGTTTCCTTCAGAAATGACAAAAGGGGCTCGATGGCGTAGAAGGATCGCAAATCCATGACCGCGAGGCGGAGGAGATCAGCGGCGGGGCCTTTGGAGAGATCGATGGCGGTTGAACCAGAGGCGTTGCCGGTGGACCACTTAACTTGTGACATGGCCCGGGTGAAGCCGGTGATGTTGACGAGCTTGATGTCATAGCCGGATCTCCTGAGATACAGGAACATGCATTCCCGCGGACTTGAAGCCTTCGGCATGGCAACGTAGGCAGCGTCCTCACCGGCACCCGCGGTGAGGTGTTCGTCCGGGATCAAAGGGTCGGTGCGAACGGCGCCCACCTCGCTAGCTTAAGGCGGAGAGGCCATGATAGACCTCTTTCTGCTCGTACACTCCTCGAGGTCCATGGGAGATGTGGTCGGACTGATTAGGCTGCGACTCTCTAGAATTCGGGATGGGGATCTGGGGGAAAGGGACACCGCCGGCCTCATCTAAAAACTAAGGGTGGTGATGGTATATGTGGATCGGTGGGGACCCTGAACTTGTTTAGTTATGAGGCACGGCCAGACCGGCTGAGGTTGGTGGTGGGAGGCGGCGGCGGGGGCGAGCTAGGGTTCAAGCGGGGGAGGAAGGGGGAGGGGGTGTTGTGCGGACCGGGGGGTGTTTGCGGATGTGCCACTGCTGCTGAAAATTTTAGTAGTAATGGTGTGGGTGGAGATGGTGGTGGACGAGGGATGGCGACGGTTCAAATGCCTCGGCAGCTGAAATTTTACTATAGGGTCGGTGCGGTGGACGAGGAAAGGCGGCATGCAGTTGAAATACCGCTTCCAATTAAATTTTGGCAAACGAACTGGGCGGGAGCAACCAAGATCGCACACGGTCCAAACATAATAAAGTGTGTACGCTCTACGCTGTAACGAAATGCCGTGCCGCGAAACCATGAATTTTTGCATCGCTCGAGGCGGGTAGCTCTTTCTGAGATTTCTCAAGGCAGGTTCATCTCACACGGTTCATCCTCAATTTCAGTCGCAGACGTCAAATTCATCCTAAATTTCCACATGCCCACAAACAGATGACACAAACATTTGGCAAATTTTCAACACAAAATGCCTTATTTTGCAGCGGATTAGTTGACATTAGTTCATACGCTCAGTAATTTACAAACAGTTCGTCAATTTACATGAAGGTGAATTGCACAAAGTATTCACTACGCCATGCATGCATACAAATGTCGCGCCTCCACCGTCGTCATGACCTTCCTCGCCTCAGAACGAGTATTCAGAGGAGCTCGTCAAGTCGATGAGCACCACTGGTTCCACGGCAGAGACCGGCGGGGCTACCTCGGCCGAAGCGACCACGGCGCCTCTCGCCAGGTTTGCCGCTGTCGATGAAGATGTCGTGGCGTCCAGGTGGGCCATCGGGATACAGACGGGTGCCGATCTCGCTAGAGCTGCTTCCCTGGTCACCGTGGCCGCTGTTGCCAGGGCTGCCGCCGCAGCTGCATGGCCTGCACTGGCCTCCAACGCGGCTGAGAGGCATGCGGCGGCCTGCTTCGCCGCCTTCTTGTCCTGCTCCCGCCTCTTTTTGCCCTCTGCATCTGAGTTCTGCTTCGTCTTCGCACTCTCCCGCCGTTTCTGCCGCTTCAGATCCCTAGCCGCGTTGTGGATGGCATCCGCAGATGCGATAGATTGTTCCACACCGACACTGAGATGGCGGTCGTCCTCGTCCCGTAGGAATGCATCGAGACCCGATTCCTAGATGGACAGAGCGATGGCCATCTCCATCCGACGCTGAAACTCGGGGTCGTCGTCGTCATCGTCGGCCGCGGCAGATGACGGTTGACCGTTGACCGACATGGAGGACAGCACGTCGGAATCCTCTATCCCGTCGTCGGCGGCCGCGGCAGCTGGCTGTTTGCCGTTGCCCGCCATGGCGGCCAACGCATCGGAATCCTCTATCACGTCGTCGTCCAACACTATCAGGACGGCGCCATGCACATCCCCATGGTTGAGCAACGGTTCCATTTGGTGTGTGTGGTGGTGGTGGCGAGCTATCGGCGGAAAAATTAGTTGTTAGCCGCCGCCGGCGAGATCTTTTATAGGTCGCTGTCGGGTTTGGGTTTGTACTGTGCACAATACCCCTTTGCACTGGCTGACGCTTGCGGTTGGCACCACTAGGCAAGGCCGATTTTGCTGTGTACGGGCATAGCACACGGTTAGGGTAGCACACTCGTGTCTGCTCGGGGTATAATCGCATACGGTTGTTTCATCAGTATCGTTGCTATTTTACATAATACTAGCATCTTTGAGATAAACGAGAAAAACAAACGCAAGAGAGGGTCAAAACACAACCACGCCCGCTAGTGACCCAAATATATACTCCCTCCGTTCCTAAATATATATGTAGTTCGTAGTGAAATCTGTAAAAAAGACTTGTAATTAGGTTCGGATGAAGTATATATATGTACGAACATGGTGTTGTCATGTTTAAATTCGCAATGCGCAACTTTAATGTGTGGCACATGCTGCATATGTGCATGCCTAAAAGTGTCCAATGTGACAGAAAAGGGTTTCATGACAAACATAATATAGGGTGTTGCCCCCTACACTATGTGCCGGAGGATATATGGGGTCCTATGAACACATGACCTGGTTCAAACTTTGTCACACATTTATCCATGTCTGAATTTTTGTAAGACAACCACGAGAATTTATACCTTAATATGGCCAAACCATCACATATTGTTGTCGGACAATAGCGATATATAGATCACGCGGTCCCACGACTTGGCACGTCATCGAAGATCAGTTGAGCGGGGCTAAAAGAACACCATCACCCTGCATATGGCCAAATGTATATGCGAAAATGGTGTGGTCCGGTGTTTCCACAATTAATACACAATGGTACACTATCTATGATGTGGCATGCACCTAGCTGAGATAACTGGACATATATATATATATAGGACTATTCTGTTACTAGTAACAGAATAATATTATGTTACTATTAGGCCCTATATAGAGCGATCAGACGAATTCCCGAGCCGGTACGCGTGCAAGAAAGAAAGAAAAAAGGCCGACCGGCCCATCCATCCATCCATCCCAAGCCCCTGCCCCGCCGCCGCGTCCCGCCACCCCTGCCCCGCTGCCAGGCGCCGCCACCCCCGCCCCGCCGCCCGGCACCGCCACCACCTGCCCCGCTGCCGCGCGTCGCCACCCCCTGCCTCACCGCCCGGTGCCGCCACCCCTTGCCCCGCCACGCGCGCTATCAACCCCCGTCTTACGCAGGATCCTACCGGCCGGAGAAGCCACAGGCCGGATCCAGCCTCGGCCCCAAGCTCCGTCTTCTTCGTCGCCGAGCCACGCAACGGCCGCCTCCCTTCCTCGAACCAGCAACCTCTCAGTACAGGCAGTTCGGGCGTCGCCCCTCGGCCTCCTTCTAGATGCCCTTGGCAATGCTCCCCACCACCACTCCAACTCATCTCGGTGGTTGGTCCGACACCGCTGCGTCCAGCCGTCCAACCCCGCCTCCTGAGGCCGTTCACTACCACAGTGCTTCCTTCCCAGCCATCGTGCGGTACACCCTGCTCGAAATCTCCTCTCCAGCTCACACGATTAAGAACCCCCATGCCTCTCATTTATACTGTCATTTATTTTGAGTTGAACCGGGGCTGCTATTGATTCAGACCTGAGGGAAGAAGGCAAAACCCTCTCTCTCGTAGGCAGCAATGTTGCTCTCTCATCTCCATCTTCCTCTATCAATCAAGAAAAAGTAGTAGTTAGCACATAAATTGTGCGTGATTTGTGTGTGGTAGAGTGTATTTGTGCTTCTCTTGTTTGTTGAAAAGAACACCACGCTTGATCTCGTCCTTCTCCGAAGCACACTTCTGTTCAAATAAAAAAGCTCTAGAAGATTTCAATGTTCAGTTTAGTTTGCACTTCAGGTTTGGAGAACCTTTTTGTGTTTCGGGTTAGACTTCTCAGTTTTTTCTTCATGTGAATGTTCTGAGTATGGCGTGTACTGAACTGAATGTTGGCCACTTTTCGAACTGCGGGGCTAAGATTTTGTTCTCTAAAATTTTGTTATGTGTTAGCTTTACTGGAGCACATGATTGAGCTGGCTTTCCTGCCTTTCTCTTACTTCATTCAGAAAAAATAACAGCAGGAACATGCACCAGTTTGCAAAATGGAGGTGTAAAAAAAGACCTGACTTTCTTAGTTCAGTTCAATTTCTAGTTTTTGTTCAGTTGAATTTCCAATTTTAATTCGGTTCAATTCTTATTTTTAGTTTAGTTAAGTTCAATTCTTATTTTTAGTTCAGCCATCTGATGTATCCCTCTTGTTATTTGAGTAACAGAATATTGTTTCAATTTCATGCTTCTAAGATACTACTCCATATCTAACTGAGCTTCAGCGTGCTTCTTTCTATCTTAGTACTACTTTTCTTTGTCATCATATATCACAAATATAGTACTGTTTGTATCCTACTAATAGTTTCTAGAAACTTGTGAGTTGATTTCTTGTTGCAAGCTTGGTCCCATTGTTCGTGCCATCTTGTTATGCTTATTAAGATTGTCTGTGTATGCCATCTTACTATAGTTGGTAAACGAGTGAAGAACTTTGTTATTGTATGTAGGAAAATTTGATCACATAGCCAGTAATTAAAGAAAGTTTAGTTTGTTATCTTGGTTAAGTTCAGTTTCTAAATTTTAGTTCACTTCAATTAAGCTCAATTCTTATTTTTGGTCCAGTTCAATAAAACAAAAAATGGAGGTTCAGATATGGCACCGAGATAGGTTCGACAAAAAGGGGGCAACGACAACTATAGTAACAACACCGAAGAGCTGGAGATGAGCAAGTCAAGTACTGGCAGTGACAACAACCTCGATGGAATTTGATGCTTGTTGGGTGTATACAGGAGTATAAATGGATTTTCTTCTTGTTGAATGAAGTTGAACTTGTTATGCCTCTGAACTTCTACCTCTTTACTGCAGGTCTTGAGGTCACGAAAGCTATTACGTCTCTTTCTGAACCTTTTTTCTCTGGAACTTCTTTTCTCCTTGTGCTTCGGGTAAAATAGCACCACAATGAGCTAGCCGCCCTAGTCAGTAGATTTCTTTCTTTCTCTGTATTAGTTCCTAGCTAACACCGCCACGCTGCATTTTGTCATTCTATGAGAGAAAGCAAAGCAGTCAAAAAGCAATCAGAGTGAGAGAAACATATGCGGTTCTGAGAGGATAGTAAAATTGTGGTGGAGAATGACATTTGAAATTGGCTCTTTTCTTTGATTCAAGTCATTTTTTAGGGTTTAGTGCACCTGACAATGGTGAACTTTGTCTATCGTACATGTTGAACCTCTCTGTTTTGTAATTATGTACTTATATTTTTGGAGATGATGACATTGTAAGTTTGGGTGCAGGAAAAAAGTTAAAAAAATCACTAATGTAAGTTTACGTGTTCATTCCCTTATTCAAAAAAGTCTATGAGTTCATCCTAGAACACTACAAAATGTTCTGTCAGATCAGTCCAATGTTGATTTGGGTTTTCGAAAAATAAAAAAATATTGTTATTCTTTTGCATAAAGTTGTAAGTTCAACATGACGTCTGAGATAAGTTTGGAAAAATGCTCAGAAAAACCCCAACGAAATTCAAATGGTAAAAGTTCAACTCGTAAAATGAGAGAAGTCCATAACATCATTGCAAAAAATATTCAAAAAAACACAACATTTTCTTTTTGAAAAAATATCATTCGGTTCAACGATATAAACCATGCAAGTACGGGGCTATCATACCGTAAACCACTGAAAAGTTACAAGGAATACCATACCGAAAAAACAAAGAAAAGTCTAGTCTGTGAAAATACGCCCAGTACAAACCCATATGGGCAACAGTTCAAGTACTTTCTTTTCGAAACCATTCAAAATTACTATATCAAAAATAGCTTAGTACAAACACACACAAAGATCAGTACGAGTACTCTGTATTTCGAACGGGAAAACATGAAGAGGGGTCTTACCGTATTCAAAATTACTCTTAAACGGTTGCGTATTTGAGAAAACATTCAACATGACTAAGTTTTACATTTTTGATAGCTTTCCAACGGTATATTATTTGCCTCATGTCGACAAACTTTTAAAAAAAATCACGTTCAAAACCAAATTTCACCGAATTCGAATTCAAATTTAAACCGTAAAGAATTAGAAAAAATGTTCAATACGCAAAAGTTGCGCATTTTCCATATCTTTCCAACGCCATATCATTTGCGTCAATCCGACAAACCGTTTGCAAAAAATCACGAAAATATGTTTTGCCTAGAATTTCACCGTTTTTCAAATTGCTTTTAAATCATACAGAATTTGAAAAAACATTCTATGGAAGATGCGAATTTTCACCAGCTTTCCAACGCCATCTCATTTGCTCAATTCCGATCAACCGTTTGAAAATTAACTCCAAAATACGGTTCGCGTTTTTGGTTTTGAAAAAAACGATTTTTTCAAAACTGCTCTTAAACCATGATGATTTTGCAAAAAAACAAAATCTATATGACTGTAATCTAGATGTCAAGAGCTTTCCAAAGATATATTACACACCCGTTCCGACTATTTTTTCTTGCAATGCTTGTTATTTTTGTTTTGAACTAAACAGGATGATTAGTTCGACGTAATGAAAGCATCAGTCCAACCGCTCGAATTCGTCAGTTCAACAATAGTAACAGAATAATATTCTGTTACGCGAAACAGAATAGCCCCCATGTATATATATATATATATATATATATATATATATATATATATATATATATATATATATATATATATATATATATATATATATATATATATATATATATGTATGTATATATATATCGTTCCCCTCCCCCCACCCCCACCCCCACCCCCACCCCCCACACACATGACACGTAGCAGGGTGACGTTCCAGCGTTGTCACTCAAATGGATGATATATATCGGCCCATCGGTATATAAGCGTGTCGTCGAAAACCGCACAATGGACGCATGCATGGTCCACACACACACACACACACACACACACACACAGACACACACACACACACGCACACACCGTCACCCATCTTTGGCCTTCCAACGTTGTCAGTAAAAGGCATGACACACCCTAAGGGCCCGCCGATAGGTTTGTCGTCGGAAACTGAACAATGTAGGCACATGGTCCACACACAGGCATGGGTTCACACACGCACAAGCGCGCACCCCCTCCCCCCCCCACACACACCGTCACCCATCCTTTGCCTTCCAGCATTGTCAATAAAATGCATGACACACCCTAAGGGCCCACTAATAGGTTTGTCGTCGGAAACCGCACAATATACACATGGTCCACACACAAGCATATGTGTTTACACACACACACACACACACACACACACACACACACACACACACACACACACACACACACATCGTCACCCATCCTTGGCCTTCCAGCGTTATCAGTAAAAGGCATGGCAGATCCTAAGGGCCCACCGATAGGTTTGTCATCAGAAACAGCACAATGTAGGCACATGGTCCACACACAGGCATTGGTACACACACACACACTCGATCCTTGACATTTTCAAAACAGCAAAAGAAGCAAAAGAAAATCATGGATATTTTCAAAACAAGGATCAAATTTATTTAGCCGGAATGACATATCACACACACACTCACTCGATCCTTGACATTTTCAAACCAGCAAAAGAAGCAAAAGAAAATCATGGATATTTCCAAAACAAGGATCTCAAGATTTATTTAGCCGGAATGACATATCACTACATGCATTTTATTTATGCCTATAGTGATCATATCACACCGCCTAAATGAACCTTGAAATCTAGCAACTTCCCAACCGGTCACCCATCCTTGACTACTCCACCGAAAGCATGCTTAACTTTCAAGTTCCATTCGAATGGGTTACGGGCTGGAAAGCCGCGTCTTGCTGGTAACGGTTGCCTCCTATCATATACAAGGAGTGCCCGAATGGGCACCTGGTGGGACCAGACACGCATCGCAAACGTTTCTGGTAGTACTGGAAACCGTGTGCGATGGTGGCATGGGGGCTGATGATGACGTCTTGCTGATGCTCGATGGCGTGATGTCGCTTTTGCCTGCTCTTTGGCCTGCTCTGTCTCGTCCTCCTCGTCCAGGAGGTTGATGACGGGGCCGGCGCTTCGGCGGGAAACCGATTGGGGGAGTGGCGGGAGACCGATTGGGGAGTGGCGGGAGAAGCGTGTTTGGATAGAACATCATTTTAAAACAAATTGGATAACTTCTGAAAGAAGGAAGCTCGAGCTAGCACGACACGCGCACACCGTGCTTACACACGCACGAGCTTCAGACGGGCATATAGAACTGCTTTAAATTATTCATGGTTCATTTAGCTTTTTGTATATTACACTAATCAAGTTTGTAGACATTTAATGTGCATAATTCAAATTTGAACTAAAGGAACATGCTTCGTGTCACCAAAATGGGTTGAAAAAAGGTATTTGTGTCCTTGGGTTCCTTGTTTAGGTCCCATGCAAATGAACGTGAATGGATTGCAAACATCTCGAAGTCATGACGAGGCCACAAACATTGAGAAACTTGGCTATTAAATCATCATAAATCCACAACTCGTCTGAAATTCTTGAAACTTACCCCGGTGTCATGACACAACACTTATACGACATGATAATTTTTTGTCCAATGTGGGACAAGTCTCTTGCACACCAAAACTTCTCTCAAGAACCATCGTGGTTTAAATACGGAACATGTAACCTCTATGGAGGGAACGACATTCGATGTCTCTTCTTGCGGTGATATTTTTTCTACAGGCAACATAGGCTAATACAAGTGCAATGCTAAAATGTGAAATTATTGAAACTGGTGTGTCGACACGACACTTATAGGACATGGTATATAAGTTTTGGGACAAACCTCTTACAAATTGGAGCTTCCCACGACAAGCATGGTGGTTTCAATATGGAACATGTCACCTTTGTGGTCGAAACGACATATGAGTTTTCTAGGCATGCACTTAATGTGAAGAACTTAAGTTTGAATTACAAGCACGGGCTCGAGCGCACCAAAATGGATTAAAAACCATTTTGTTTCATTGGGTCCATGTTTAGATCCCATGCACTGATGGTCACTGAATTACAAACATCTCGGTGTCGTGACTAGACCACAAACAGTGATAATCTTGGTTTCAAAGTCCGAGAGAACCCAAAGCTCGCCATGAATTCACGAAACTTACGCCGTGTCATGCCACGACACATCTACGGTGTGCATTTTGTTTTCTGGCGAATTTGGGACAAATATTGGGACATGCATCTTACAAAACAAAGCTTCTTCAAGAAGCCTTGTGATTTCGATAGGGAACATGTTACCTTTGTTGGTGAAACTACATTCAATGAGTCGTTAGTCCACCGATTCGGCCCCTTTTATACATTAATTGAGTTTTCTAGGGATTTAATATGCGTAGTTCAAATTTTGAACTAGAGGCACATGCTTTGACCTCGTGGTTTCGATAGGGAACATGACATCTTTTGTGACGAAACTACATTCAATGTGTCCTCTAGTGCACCAATTCGGCCCTTTCTATACATCAATTGAGTTTTCTAGGGCCCTTTTCATATGAATGTGAATGAATTAGAAACATTTAGGCATGATAGCTCGGCCGCAATCATTGATAATATTGGTTTATTGAATTCCTGTACATACAAAACTTGTATGATAACCATTTGGTGCCACGCGTCCATTTTTTACTCCCTCCATTTCTTTTTGAATTTGACCAAATTTTATATGCTAACTAAAAAGAAACGGAGGGAGTACTTGATATGGGGGAGCCGTGCGAGTAGCTGCAAGTTGATGACAGGACGCATGTGAGCTTTCCGCCGCGCATGCTCGACGGGACGCGTGCGAGCTATCCGCCGCGCAGGCTTGACAGGATGCGTGAGAGCTGTCCGCCGTGCATGCTCGACGGGACGCATGAGAGTCTACCGCACATGCTCATCGGGAAGCGATACTTTGACCTCCACCCCCCCCGCTCGCCTCGCTCCCAACTTCTGAATTAATGGCGTCCTACCCGTTGTTTTATCATGTGGTTAATCGCCTGGACGGAGGGACTAGTTTGCTTGTGATCACTGTTTTGTTCGTGCCTAGCCGAGAACTTTGACGTTTCGTCTGTTTTCGACTCGTATACATGTACAAACGAACGAACTAATATAATAACAAATTGGCACCAGCAAAGATAATAGTTTTCTTACATATGCATGATAATAAAAAATGCCACATGTGGCAAGTCCCCAAAGACACAGGGGCAAAAGAAGAAGGAAGAGGTTGAAGAAGGAAGACAAAGAAAACAATCTGCCCCCCTGCTATCTAATTCTTCATGGATTGCTGGGCGCGGAGTTCCTCAATCTCCTTCTTCATCGCCTCCACGACCTCCATCTCCTGTCGCCTCTCATCCGACATCTTCCGCATTGCGGCCATGGTGCAGGCTCTTTGCTCGAAAGCGTCGATGGCCTGCGTCGCGTACGCATGAAGTTCCTTCACATGCTCCACAGATTCCTTCAACAACCCATCCCGCTCGATGTAGAGCTTCGCCAAGTCTTCCAAAAGTTCCTCGAAGAGTTCTTTCAGCCTCCCCTTCGAGGCACTTTTCTTCTCGAGGAGTTTCTTCCAGGCATCGTTCTCCTCCATAAGTTTCTCCACGAGTGTAACAGCCCAAGTGCATCCTTGCCATCTTGTAATATTCCATGTGGACCTTCATGTTGTGCCCTTGTGATTTGAGTAATATAATTTTTCTTCATGTCATTCCTCATGCATCATGGCATCATAATCATCATGTTATCATTCTTGTTTTGCCTCATGCTATCTTATGTGGTGATGTTGTTATGAGTGTGTGGTGTTGTATGAGTGTTTGCAACCTAGTGATACTCCTTGTGATATCCCTCTCCTCAACCTTCTATAAAAACTATCCCCACTTCTCTTATTTCAAATAATACTACATGTGGAATTTTACTTGCTTATTAATGTCTATAAAAATGTTGCTACACTTCTAAATAATCTGTTAAGAATTGTTAAGTAGCTCTTGTCCATGTTTGAAGGGTTTGGTCTTTTGGAACTTTGCAAAAACAGATTGTTATTTTAATATATGGGTTTTATTTTGTTTGCTCTAAAAGTGCCATCTACATTTTTAATAAATAGAGCTTATTTTTGTGAGATGAAATATATTTTTATTTTTTCCTTCCCAACAACTTTCTGTTTTCTATGTTTTTCTTTTGCTTCTCTAGTTTCAAATAAAGAAAACCCCTTTTCTTCTGATCTGGAGAGAGAGAGAAAGTTTGAGTGAGCCTATCGGCTGGCCCAGTTGCCCGCAGCCCATCATCGCATGCAGCCCATAGCGAGCCGTTCGCTCCCTCCCCCCTCTTTCCTGCGTGGCGCCAGCCCGGTCCCGCCTGACAGCCTCTCCGTCGTTCGCTGTCGCCCTCCTCCTTTCCACCTCCCTCTCACATCGACCGAGCAGAGCAACGAGGCCATGGCCGCCGTGGCAGCCACGACGACCAGCGCCCTGGCTATAAAACCTCGGCGTCCGTGCCTCCCTCCCTAGGGTTTCCCCCTTTTCCTCCGAGCCACCACCATCTTCCTTCCCTTCCCCTTCTCCTCCTGGTTAGCTCGGTGAGATTCAGAGAGATCGAGAGGTTCAGACAGAGGAGCAGAGGAGCGTCGGCCTCCCCGCCATCATCAGCACCTCCGGTGGCGTCCTCCGCACCGTCCAGGATGCCGGGGTGGTCCCTCGTCTTCGCCCGAGCCATCGCCCTGTCCTCCGTGCCCCATGGTGAGAAGCCGCTCCCCTCCGTCCCTTTCTTTCGCTCTCCCGATCGCTGTCGCCGTCGCCTGTTTCTGCTGTAGTCGCCATGCCCGGCCGAGCACCTGTTGTCGCTCGCCCAGCCGCTGTTAGACCATAGAAATGGACCCCCCCAAGGGATCCCGCACCCCCGCCGGTGTTCAGCCCCTCCGGTGGCCACCGCTGTAGTCGCCGGCGACGACCTCCTCTGCTCTGGCTCAGGGAGGAGCAAAGGCCCTGCCTTTGATAGGATATCTCGTCTGGCTCCCCTCTTTGGTTAGTAGTTGCGCCCTAGCGCAGTGGTAGCGTTGCTGCCGCCCGCGCGTGAGGTCTCGGGTTCGACCCCCCCGCCCCCCCCCCCCCCCGAGCCTCATTTTATTTCGTTTGCAAGGTGTAGCTACTGTGTCACTGACAGTGGGCCCGAGGACCTACTATTCAGCCCCACAGGGCCCCTGGCACACTGCCAGGTAGGCCCCTTTTTTTACATTTTGTTTTTATTGTTTCTGTGATTTCTGTGAATATTTCCTTTTAAGGAAATATCCTTGTTTTGTCTTTTTCCTAATCTGGCCATAAACCTAGTACATGCCATTTTGGCATATAAGTGATGTTAAGTGAATAGGTGAAATTGTGATTGCAATGGTGGGAGATTATCAACAGCAATATAGGCATGTGACATATGGTTTTGGGGTAGAAAAATTCAGTGAATCCAATGGTGTGGTTGGTTTTGTCATTTGGACATGTTTGCAAATATGTGATTTTTTATATTGTCTCATTTTATATTTTTCACATGAATTAATTCTTGCACTATATGAAAAACTTGTCAACATGAAATATGCTCATTTGGTATGTGTTAGTCCCTGGTATTTTTTCATGCCATGATAGATCATTATATGGGTGGCATTCTTGATGTCAACATACCACTAAAATTCTGATTTCACATGCCCAAATATTTCTAAGTGTTGAAATCTGTTATTTTGTTGCCATGTTGTCTTGATGATTCCCATGCATATGTTGCTCTTTTAGAGTTGGAACAATGGTATGATTTGTTGTGCTTGTCATCCTCTGTAGATGTGTGCCAAGACTTGTGGGTTATACATTGCATCTTATATAAAACTTGCTGTCAACATGCTATTCTGTTAACAAGTGCCATGTTTGCCTCTTGTAAATTTCACTAAGTGTGAGAACCTGCTATTTTCAATGTGTCATATTGTGAGGATGGTAGCCATTGATACATGCATATTTGATGTTGCCATAAAGTAATTAAGTGAAGTACATGTTGCCCTCCACAACCCTGTTAATTTTCATGCCATGAAAGTTCCTGTAGCATATATAAAAGTTGCCGTCAAGATGCCATCATGTTAACTCAGATTCTGTAAATCTGGAATTTTCACTAAGTCCATGATAACTTTTTCAACATGCCATCTTGTGAGCTTCATTGCCAATGGATGTATGCTTCCTTTCATGTTGCCATAGATAGATGATTTGTTAAGCATGCTGTGTACTTCATGTCCATGCCTTGATTGTGATTGGAAACCTGCTGTAGCTCTGGTTATGTGTGTTGCAAGATGACATGTTGCTGTTTGTGGACAGATTGTGTGTTTGCATGTTTTGTGACTTGTGGGAGCTATACTCCATTGTTTTGCTTGATCTTTAGCTCTATTCTAGCTAGATTTTAATTTCCTATCCAGTGGCATCCTTGGAATACCAAGGAAAATCCCATGGCCCTCTTCTTCTTTGTTTTTGTCTCCGTTAACATTCGTACCTTGCCGTGAGTGTACCGTGAGCTACGTTACTCCGTTTGCAACATTCTACATATGCATTTGCATCAATTTTACATGGAGCATTCAGATTTGCCATGATCATGCATGTTAAAATAACTAATCTTGAGGTTCTGTCCAGAATACTAAAGAACTTAATAATTGCATGAGAAACATGACTAACATAGGGTTGCCATGTGAAAGACTTCAAATGGATCATGCATCATCTTCATTATGCATTGCACCTTGTTTGTATGTTTATTTGGTGTTGTTTCTCTTTGGGTAGACGCGAGTGTCAAGCCTGAGTACGAGGATCCCGGAGAGTACAACTACGAGGACCCAGGTCTTTGTCCCTCTGAAGACCCAACATGCAAGATGATCATACCTGGATCCCGGCACTATTTTTGCTATGCTAGATGTATCACTTCTACCGTTATGTTTTGTTACCTACCACTTAACTGTCAGCCTCCTAAATTGCCATGAAAGTCTCTAACCCCTCCACCTCCTAGCAAAACATTGATTGGCTACGTTACCGCTGCTCAGCCCTTATCTTATAGCGTTGCTAGTTGCAGGTGCAAGCTTTCCATGTGTCAACATGGATTTTGGAAATATCATCTTATTTATTGTTATTTAAATTAATGCACATATATATCTGGCAACGGTGGAAGGCTTGGCCTTTTGCCCGGTGTTTTGTTCCACTTTTGCCGCACTAGTTCTGAGTACCGGTGTTATGTTCCATATTTTGCGCTCCTAACATGCTCGGGGTTGTTATGGGGACCCCCTTGACCATTCGTTTTAGATTAAAACATGTCTGGCAAGACACAACTTTGGTACTACATTTGCTAAACAACTTAATTAAAATGCATATGGTTTAGCTACCCCGTGGATAATTAATCAACCCCCGGGCCAGTGCTCCTCATGAGTGTTGGTCCAAAACGGGCAAACTGCGGGGCCACCACGGGGTAACTCGAGGTTTGGTTTGACTCGTAGTGTGACCCATCCGCCGTGTCCTGAGAACGAGATACGCGGCTCCTATCGGGTTTGTCGACACGTGGGGCGGTCTTGCTGGACTTGTTTTACCTTTCTCGAATGTCTTGCGCGAGGGATTCCGAGGATACTTTGGGCTATCTTGAGGTTGAGGTTTTCCAACGGAATTGCCTAGGAAATCATGGGATTCGTGGTCGAGGTTATTCCCGCGGCGTGTGGTTAGTTCGTGATGGATGAGTTGGAGCAACCCTGCAGGGTTAAATCTTTCGGAAAGCCCTGCCCGCGGTTATGTGGCAACTTGGAAATTTGTTTAACACCCGGTTATAGTAAACTTGAAGTAAACCCAAATAAAATACACCAAATGTGTGCGTAACCGTGACCGTCTCTGCTCGTGAACATGAACCGAGAGAGAACACGGTGGGGTTATGATTGACGTAAGTAGGTGTTCAGGATCACTTAGTGATCATGCTAGTTCACGACCGTCATACGTAGGCCACCATAATTACATTCATGTTCTCGTAAGTTAGCCACCAAATACATGCTTAATGCTTGCTGCGGCCTCACCACTTAACCCTTCCTCACCTATTGGCTTACATAGTTTCGGTACCCGGGTTATGAGATTGCTGTGTCCCCTGTGGCTCACAGATTACAACAATACAGGTACAGGTGTTGACGAGTACGTGCCAGATGATTTGTCGCGACTCCAGTGGGAGTATGATGAAGAACGTAGGCGTATGTACATTACTTATCCGGATGAGTAGGGAGAATCGTGGTGGTGATCCTGGGATAGCAAGACAGTTTTCATTGCTTCTTTTAACGTTTGATTTCATCTGTAGCCGGACCCTGTCTTGTGGATGATGTATGAATAATTTGTGTGAACTTGTAAGATAGCTTGTGGCGAGTGTAAGCCAACTCATATACTCATCTCTTCCTACATGTATGCAATGATTACTTGTTCTTGCGAAATGACTAGATGCGCTTCTATCCCTGTCGAGGCCCTCGTGCCTTAATAGGGATAGGACCGCATCTTGGGCGTTACAAGTTGGTTATCAGAGCCATACCGATCATAGGAGCCCCTTGCTTGATCGAACTTGGCCGAGTCGAGTCTAGTGAAAAACTATTTTGAGTATAGTTATATCGGAGAGTAGGTTTCTTTTACTCTTCTTCTATACTCTGGTGAGGAATCACGACTTAGGAATTTTAATTCTACTCCTCTTCTCGCTCAAAAAAAATTTAGGATCACGCGAGTATTTTGGAGCCTCTATGATACCGATGTGACGGGAATTCTATTCTTGGTGCCTCCTGTACGTATGGATTGGACCCGGGGAGTAGAGCTCTAGGGGATTCTTGACACATCGTTATCATTCAGTTTCCTTGGTACTTAAGAACGCGGATGTTCGAAATTACTTCATTACTATTCGTGGTGCGAAGAGTGTGGCGGCACCCAGTACTGGGGAGCGGGATCACAAGTACTGCCATCTTTAGTATCGTTGTGATTACGATGGTCTGAGGTAGATGAGTTTCCGAGACCTTTGGATGTGTGTTGAGGGATGTGATACACTGGAGAGTAGTATTACTGCTAGGAGTTGAGTGATGGATATTAACTCCGTGCATCCGTGTACCCGATTGCATAACCAAGATTTCGGAAGTTCCTAGGTGGGATTTCCAGTGGTTACCTAGGATCATCTTACGACAGATGTATGGGGGTTTATACATTTGTTCCGAGCAACCTTAGCTCAATACTTGTTGTGTTATTTCAAGTGGCTTCATGATCTAATGATGTTATCACGATCCTGCAGAAAGTGTTCTTACTATTGCAGTTTGAATGCAATTGATGATATCCCGTTGCAATTTCTTTCAAGCCATTGATTCAGCTTATTTCAATCATCTTTGTCAATGGTGTGCTGATATTCTTGTCCATCTTCAGGATGGCGCCAGCAACTCGTGGGAATCAGGGTCGTGATGGAGAGCAGTCTGATCCTCCACCACCCCCACCTCCACCTCTAGAAGCTTGGCAAGCTGTGATGGCCGCAACCAATGCAAACACTCAGATGTTGCTCACGCAAGGTCATCAAGGGAATTTTCATAATCAGCTGCAGTTTGCAACTCTGAACCAGTTCCTCGCAAATCAGCCCAAGTCCTTCACTTGTTGTGATCAGCCTCTCGATGCAGACGATTGGCTCCGTGACATGAACAAGCATTTTGAGTGTAGCAATGTTAGGCCTAAGGACTATGCCAAGTTTGCGACTTTCCAGCTCAAGGGTCAGGTAGCAGATTGGTGGCAGCGGTACAAGGATTCCAGAGGTGGCCGTGCAATCTCTTGGGATGATTTCTGCCATGACTTCAGAGCCCATCATATCCCGACGAGCTTTGTCGAGGGTATGCGTGAGAAGTTCAGGAATCTGAAGAAGGGGAGTATGTCTGTCTATCAGTACAACTCCGAGTTTCAGAATATGGCCCACTATGCTAAGCAAGATGTTCCTGATGAGAAGTCCAAGATTTATCACTTCAGAGGTGGCCTCAGGGAAGATCTTCAGCTTGCTCTCACCCTTCACGAGCCTCTTGTGTTTGATCAGTTCTACAACTTGGCTCTAAACTTCGAGGCAGTTCAGCTCAAGCTTGAGAATTCCAAGAAGCGGTTCAGAGACTCCAACCCTTCTTCGTCCAGCTCTCAGATTGTTCCTAAGCAGCAGAAGTATTGGGTTCCTCCTCCTCCTCCGTTTCGTCCTCCTCAGCAGCAGAAGCAGCACGGTGGTCATGGAACTTCCCACCCACCCAACCCCGGTTTTCAGCAGAGGCCTCAGGCACCCAAGTCGGCAAATGCTCCTCCTCCAGGCAACATCCGTCTGCTCTCAGAGGTTACGTGTCACAAGTGTGGTCAGAAGGGCCATTACTCCAACAAGTGCACCAATCAGCGGCGTCTTCCACCTCCTCCTCCTATCAGGCCCCAGGCAGTGCTATGGTGAAGCACAATCCCAAGTCAGCAAGAGTGAACATGGTCAATGCAGCTGAAGCAGAGGATTCTTCTCAAGTGATTATGGGTAATCTCTCGGTTAATTATATTCCTGCAAAAGTTTTGTTTGACACTGGTACATCACATTCGTTCATATCATATCCTTTTGCGGTCAAGCACGATTTGCATCATGAAGAGTTGCCTAAGGCATTAGATGTTGTTTCGCCGGGAAAGCTCATGAGTTCTCGTTGGGTGGTTCCGGATGTTTCTATCAAGATGGGCAATTATTCCTTTCTGGCCTATCCAATTGTTCTCGGAAATTCCGATATTGATCTTATTCTTGGCATGGATTTTCTGGCAATGAAAAAGGCCTATGTTGATTGCAAAGCTAAAGAAGTCCAATTGACTCATCCTTCTAAAGATGTGATCATTTTCGCTGCTCGCGATGACACGATTCGTCTCTTTTCTCTCAATGAGAAGGGTGAGATTTTTGCCATTTCTCAAATCCCAGTTGTTTCTGAGTATGAAGATGTCTTTCCAGAAGAACTGCCAGGAATGCCTCCTCACCGGCCAGTGGAGTTTGTGATTGAACTCGAGCCTGGAACTGATCCGGTGTGCAAGCTTCCTTATAAGTTTGGACCCGAAGAGCTGAAAGAATTGAAGAAGCAGCTAGATGAACAAGAGCGTCTGGGTTTGATCAGACCAAGTTCTTCACCTTGGGGTTGTGGTGTTCTGTTTGTCAAGAAGAAGGATGGCACGAACCGACTATGCATCGATTACGGTCCATTGAATAAGAAGACAATCAGAAACAAGTATCCACTTCCCAACATCAATGAGTTGTTTGAGCAATTGAAAGGTGCCAAGGTTTAGATCTCCGTATGGGCTATCATCAAATCCGTATTCGCGAAGAAAATATTCCAAAGACTGCTTTCAGGATGAGTTTTGGCTCTTATGAGTACACCGTCATGTCCTTTGGCCTAGCAAATGCGCCTCCGACCTTCTCCGGAATGATGAACTTCATATTCTCTCCTTTCAAGAATGCGTTTGTCTTGGTGTATTTGGATGACATTCTTGTTTTCTTGGAGACCGAAGAAGAGCATGCAGAACATCTCTGGCTTGTACTTGACAAGCTAAGAGAGCATCGGTTCTATGCTAAGTTCTCCAAGTGTGAGTTTTGCCTCAATGAAGTGGTGTACCTTGGGCATGTCATCTCTGCCGAGGGAATTAAAGTGCACCCTGAGAAAGTTGAGGCAATTGTGAAGTGGGAGCCTCC
The DNA here is from genome assembly GCA_039707655.1 of Elymus sibiricus. NCBI lineage: Eukaryota > Viridiplantae > Streptophyta > Magnoliopsida > Poales > Poaceae > Elymus > Elymus sibiricus. The sequence continues at coordinate 320,084,174 of CM077669.1, read as the reverse complement.
TCAGAATGTTAAGCAGCTTCGGAGTTTCCTCGAGCTTGCAAGTTATTGTAGAAGATTCGTTGAGAACTTCTCTTAAATTGTTAAGCCTTTGTCTAACCTGCTTCAGAAGAGTGTCAAGTATGTGTGGACTCCTGAGTGTGATGTGGCGTTCAATACACTCAAGGAAAAGCTGACTTCAGCTCCAGTTCTCCCTCCTCCAGATGAATCCAAGCCTTTCCAAGTGTTCTGTGATGCTTCCCTTCAAGATCTTGGTGGTGTTCTCATGCAAGATAAGAAGGTTGTGGCTTATACCTCGCAGCAGCTGAAGCCTAGAGATAAGAACTACCTACTCATGATCTTGAGTTGGCGGCAGTTGTTCATGCTCTGATGACCTGGAGACACCTATTGTTGGGAAGACCAGTTGAGGTGTTCACCGACCACAAGAGCTTGAAGTACATTTTCGCTCAACCCAATCTCAATCTTCGTCAGACACGTTGGGTGGAAATGATCGAGGAGTACAATCCGAGCATTGAGTATACTCCTGGTAAAGCAAATGTCATTGCAGACGCGCTGAGCAGAAAGGCGTACTGCAACAGTCTCATCCTCAAGCCTCTCCAACCCGAGCTTTGTGAAGCATTCCGCAAGCTCAATCTCCAAGTTGTTCCTCAAGGATTTCTTGCCAATCTCCAAGTCTATCCGACCCTAGAAGATCAGATTCACCAAGCTCAGCTTCTTGATGCTATGGTGAAGAAAGTGAAGAAAGGTGTGGCCAAGAGCATTCCAAAGTATAAGTGCTTCCGTGTTGATGACAAAGATACCTTGTTCTTCGAGGACCATCTGGTGGTTCCAAAAGGCGAACTAAGGGAAGTTATCATGGACGAAGCACATAATTCCCTCCTCTCAATTCATCCAGGAAGTTCCAAAATGTATCAGGACCTCAAGCAAACCTTCTGGTGGACTCGTATGAAACGTGAGATTGCTCAGTTTGTGAACGAGTGTGATGTTTGTCGCAGAGTGAAGGCGGAACATCAACGTCCAGCAGGCCTCCTTCAGCCTTTGCCCATCCCAGCGTGGAAATTCGATCATGTTGAAATGGATTTCGTCACTTGGTTTCCTAAGTCCAAGAGAGGAAACGATGCCATCTTCATGGTCATCAACAAGCTCACCAAAGTTGCCCACTTCCTTCCGGTCAAAGAATCTATCTCGGCAGCTCAGCTAGCAGAGCTGTACACGTCAAGGATAGTTTCTTTGCACGGTATTCCTCAGCTCATATCCTCAGATCGTGGAAGCATCTTCACTTCCAAGTTTTGGGATTCCTTCCAGACTACAATTGGGACCAATCTCCGTTTCAGTACGGCTTTCGATCCTCAGACTAGTGGTCAAGTTGAGAGAGTCAATCAAATCCTTGAAGATATGCTCAGAGCTTGTGTGATTTCTTTTGGCATGAAGTGGGAAGATTGTCTCCCGTTTGTTGCGTTCTCATACAACAATAGCTTCCAAGCAAGTTCCGGCAAAGCTCCTTTGGAGATTCTCTATGGCAGAAAGTGCCGCACCCCGCTCAATTGGTCTGAAACCGGGAGCGTCAAATCCTTGGTAATGCCATGATCACTGAAGCAGAAGAAATGTGCCCTGTCATTCGTGAAAATCTCAAAGCAGCTCAATCTCGTCAGAAGAGCTATTATGATAGCAAGCATCGTGACATGACCTTCCCGATCGATGATTTTGTCAATCTCAGAGTGTCTCCCATGAAGGGCACTCAACTCTTTGGCATCAAAGGAAAACTTGCTCCACGCTTTGTGGGTCCTTTCAAGATTGTGGGCAAGAGGGGTGACCTTGCCTACCAACTCGAGCTTCCTCCCAATTTCTCAAATGTGCATGATGTGTTTCACGTCTCTCAGCTCCGGAAGTGTTTCAAGACTCCCGAGCGCACCGTTGATCTCCAAGACATTGATCTCCAAGCAGACCTATCCTATCATGAGCATCCAGTTGCTATCCTTGAAGAGACTGAGCGTAAGACCCGCAACAAGTCAATCAAGTTTCTTAAGGTGAAGTGGTCGCATCACTCCGACAAAGAAGCCACTTGGGAACGAGAGGACCATCTCCGTTCCGAATTTCCCGAATTCTTCCGTTCCTAGATCTCGGGATGAGGTCCTCATGTAGTGGGGGAGAATGTAACAGCCCAAGTGCATCCTTTCCATCTTGTAATATTCCATGTGGACCTTCATGTTGTGCCCTTGTGATTTGAGTAATATAATTTTGCTTCATGTCATTCTTCATGTATCATGGCATCATAATCATCATGTCATCATTCTTGTTTTGCCTCATGCTATCTTATGTGGTGATGTTGTTATGAGTGTGTGGTGTGGTATGAGTGCTTGCAACCTAGTGATACTCCTTGTGATATCCATCTCCTCAACCTTCTATAAAAACTATCCCCACTTCTCTTATTTCAAATAATACTACATGTCGAATTTTACTTGCTTATTAATCTCTATAAAAATGTTGCTACACTTCAAAATAATCTGTTAAGAATTGTTAAGTAGCTCTTGTCCATGTTTGAAGGGTTTGGTCTTTTGGAACTTTGCAACAACAGATTGTTATTTTAATATATTGGTTTTATTTTGTTTGCTCTAAAAGTGCCATCTACATTTTAAATAAATAGAGCTTATTTTTGTGAGATGACATATATTTTTATTTTTCCTTCCCAACAACTCTCTATTTTCTATGTTTTTCTATTGCTTCTCTAGTTTCAAATAAAGAAAAACCCTTTTCTTCTGATCTGGAGAGAGAGAAAGTTTGAGTGAGCCTGTCGGCCGGCCCAGTTGCCCGCAGCCCATCATCGCGCACAGCCCATAGCGAGCCGTTTGCTCCCTCCCCCTCTTTCCAGCGTGGCGCCAACCCGGTCCCGCCTGCCAGCCTCTCCGTCGTTCGCTGTCGCCCTCCACCTTTCCACCTCCCTCTCACATCGACCGAGCAGAGCAACGAGGCCATGGCCGCCGTGGCAGCCACGACGACCAGCGCCCTGGCTATAAAACCTCTGCATCCGTGCCTCCTTCCCTAGGGTTTCCCCCTTTTCCTCCGAGCCGCCGCCACCTTCCTTCCCTTCCCCTTCTCCTCCTAGTTAGCTCAGTGAGATTCAGAGAGAGGGAGGGGTTCAGAGAGAGGATCAGAGGAGCGCCGGCCTCCCCGCCATCGTTAGCACCTCCGGTGGTGTCCTCCGCTCCGTCCAGGATGCCGGGGTGGTCCCTCGTCTTCGCCCGAGCCATCGCCTTGTCCTCCATGCCCCATGGTGAGAAGCCGCTCCCCTCCGTCCCTTTCTTTCGCTCTCCCGATCGCCATCGCCATCGCCTGTTGCCGCTGTGGTCGCCATGCCCGGCTGAGCAAAAGCTCCGTCCCGAGCCCATGTTGCCGCTCGCCCAGCCGCTGTTAGAACATAGAAATGGACCCCCCAAGGGATCCTGCACCCCCACCGGCGTTCCGCCCCTCCGATGGCCGCCGCTGTAGTCGCCGGTGACGACCTCCTCTGCTCTGGCTCAGGGAGGAGCAAAGGCCTTGCCCTAGATAGGATATCTCGTCCGGCTCCCCTCTTTGGTCAGTAGCTGCGCGCTAGCACAGTGGTAGCGTTGCCGCCGCCCGCGCGCGAGGTCTCGGGTTCGATCCCTCCCCCCCCCCCGAGCCTCATTTTATTTCGTTTGCAAGGTGTAGCTACTGTGTCACTGACAGTGGGCCCGAGGACCCACTAGTTAGCCCCACAGGGCCCCTGGCTCACTGCGAGGTAGGCCCCTTTTTTTACATTTTGTTTTTATTGTTTCTGTGATTTCTGTGAATATTTCCTTTTAAGGAAATATCCATGTTTTGTCTTTTTCCTAATCTGGCCATAAACCTAGCACATGCCATTTTTGGCATATAAGTGATGTTAAGTGAATAGGTGAAATTGTGATTGCAATGGTGGGAGATTTATCAACAGCAATATAGGCATGTGACATATGGTTTTGGGGTAGAACAATTCAGTGAATCCAATGGTGTGGTTGGTTTTATCATTTGGACATGTTTACAAATATGTGATTTTGTGATATTGTCTCATTTTATCTTTTTCACATGAATTAATTCTTGCACTATATGAAAAACTTGTCAACATGAAATATGCTCATTTGGTATGTGTTAGCCCTTGGTATTTTTTCATGCCATGATAGATCATTATATGGGTGGCATTCTTGATGTCAACATACCACTAAAATTCTGATTTCACATGCCCAAATATTTCTAAGTGTTGAAATCTATTATTTTGTTACCATGTTGTCTTGATGATTCCCATGCATATGTTGCTCTTTTAGAGTTGGAACAATGTATGATTTCTAGTGCTTGTCATCCTCTGTAGATGTGTGCCAAGACTTGTGGGTTAGACATTGCATCTTATATAAAACTTGCTGTCAACATGCTATTCTGTTAACAAGTGCCATGTTTGCCTCTTGTAAATTTCACTAAGTCTGAGAACCTGCTATTTTCAATGTGTCATATTGTGAGGATGGTAGCCATTGATACATGCATATTTTGATGTTGCCAAAAAGTAATTAAGTGAAGTACATGTTGCCCTCTACAACCCTGTTAATTTTCATGCCATGAAAGTTCCTGTAGCATATATAAAAGTTTCTGTCAAGATGCCATCATGTTAACTCAGATTCTGTAAATCTGGAATTTTCACTAAGTTCCTGATAACTGTTTCAACATGCCATCTTGTGAGCTTCATTGCCAATGGATGTATGCTTCATTTCATGTTGCTATAAATAGATGAATTGTTAAGCATGATGTGTACTTCATGTCCATGCCTTGATTGTGATTGGAAACTTGCTATAGCTCTGGTTATGTGTGTTGCAAGATGACATGTTGCTGTTTGTGGATAGATTGTGTGTTTGCATGTTTTGTGACTTGTGGGAGCTATAATCCATTGTTTTGCTTGATATTTAGCTCTATTCTAGCTAGATTTTCATTTCCAATCCAGTGGTATCCTTGGAATACCAAGGAAAAGCCCATGGCCCACTTCTTCTTTGTTTTTGTCTCCGTTAACGTTCGTACCTTGCCGTGAGTGTACCGTGAGCTACGTTACTCCGTTCGCGATGTTCTACATATGCATTTGCATTGATTTTACATGGAGAATTCATATTTACCATGATCATGCATGTTCAAATAACTAATCTTGAGGTTTTATCCAGAATACTAAAGAACTTAATAATTGCATGAGAAACATGACTAGCATAGGGTTGTCATGTGAAATACTTCAAATGGATCATGCATCATCTTGATTGTGCATTGCAGCTTGTTTGTATGTTTATTTGGTGATGTTTCTCTTTGGGTAGACACGAGTGTCGAGCCTGAGTACGAGGATCCCGAAGAGTACAACTACGAGGACCCAGCTCTTTGTCCCTCTGAAGACCTAACAGGCAAGATGATCATACCCGGATCCCAACACTATTTTTGCTATGCTAATTGTCTCGCTTCTACCATTATGTTTCGTTACCTACCACTTAACTGTCAGCCTCCTAAATTTCCATGAAAGCCTCTAACCCCTCCACCTCCTAGCAAAACATTGATTGGCTACGTTACCGCTGCTCAGCCCTTATCTTATAGCGTTGCTAGTTGCAGGTGCAAGCTTTCCATGTGTCAACATGGATTTTGGAGATATCATCTTATTTATTGTTATTTAAATTAATGCACATATATATCTGGCAACGGTGGAAGGCTTGGCCTTTTCCCCGGTGTTTTGTTCCACTTTTGCTGCACTAGTTCCGAGTACCGGCGTTATGTTCCATATTTTGCGCTCCTAACATGCTCGGGGTTGTTATGGGGACCCCCTTGACCATTCGTTTTAGATTAAAACTTGTTTGGCAAGACCCAACTTTGGTACTACATTTGCTAAAGAACTTAATTAAAATGCATAGGGCTTAGCTACCCTGTGGATAATTTATCAACCCTCGGGCCAGTGCTCCTCATGAGTGTAGGTCCAAAATGGGCAGACTATGGGGCCACCATGGGGAAACTCGAGGTTTGGTTTGACTCATAGTGTGACCCATCCGTCGTGTCCTGAGAATGAGATACGCGGCTCCTATCGGGTTTGTCGACACGTCGGGCGGTCTTGCTGGACTTGTTTTACCTTTCTCGAATGTCTTAAGCGAGGGATTCCGAGGATACTTTGGGCTATCTCGAGGTTGAGGTTTTCCAACGGAATTGCCTAGGAAATCATGGGATTCGTGGTCGAGGTTATTCCCGCGGCGTGTGGTTAGTTCGTGATGGATGAGTTGGAGCACCCCTGCAAGCTTAAATCTTTCGGAAAGCCGTGCCCGCGGTTATGTGGAAACTTGGAAATTTGTTTAACACCCGGTTATAGTAAACTTGAAGTAAACCCAAATAAAATACACCAACTGTGTGCGTAACGGTGACCGTCTCTGCTCGTGAACATGAACCAAGCGAGAACACAGTGGGGTTATGATTGACGTAAGTAGGTGTTCAAGATCACTTAGTGATCATGCTAGTTCACGACCGTCATACGTAGGCCACCATAATTACATTCATGTTCTCGTAAGTTAGCCACCAAATACATGCTTAATGCTTGCTGCGTCCTCACCACTTAACCCTTCCTCACCTATTGGCTTACATAGTTTCGGTACCCGGGTTATGAGATTGCCGAGTCCCTTGTGGCTCACAGATTACAATAATACAGGTACAGGTGTTGACGAGTAAGTGCCAGATGATTTGTCACAGCTCCAGTGGGAGTATGATGAAGAATGTAGGCGTATGTTCATTACGTATCCGGATGAGTAGGGAGCATCGTGGTGGTGATCCTGGGATAGCAAGACAATTTTCATTGCTTCTTTTATCGTTTGATTTCGTCCTTAGCCGGACCCTGTTTTCTGGATGATGTATGAATAATTTGTGTGAACTTGTAAGATAGCTTGTGGCGAGTGTAAGCCAACTCATATACTCATCTATTCCTACATGTATGCAATGATTACTAGTACTTGCGAAATGACTAGATGCGCTTCTATCCCCGTCGAGGCCCTCGTGCCTTAATAGGGATAGGACCGCATCTTGGGCGTTACAACAAGGCCGGTCGCCCTGTCAACCGAGGCGTCGCTCTTCTCCAGCAGCTTCACCAGGTAATCGATCATGGCGTCCTTCCTATCGAGCTCAGTGCGCATGTCGTCACTGTCTGAGGAATCAAACACTGCCAAATCGTCCTGTTCACCTCCGAGGCGAATGCGCTTGTGACTGTGAGAGCCATCGCCTCTCCGCGAAAGATCCTCCCGGGCGTCCGCGGCGCAACTGGACATCTCTGTTGCGGTGTAGCTGGAGCTCTCTGGCGCTTCCGCGGCGCGGCGGCAGGACCTCTCGGTTGCGTCCGCGGCTTTGGTCTTTCTTCCCTGGTTATATCTCGACCCAGAAACCCCCCCTACCGGCCATGGCAGACGGAATGAAGGACTAACAAAGAAAGGCCTGTTTTTTTGGTGGCGGTGGTGAAGAATGTGCGGTAATTTTCGAGTACGAGTTTGTATTTTTATAGCCTACTACAGTAAACAACTGCTAAGTGAGAACACATTTAGGTTTGGTAGGTGTGAACTGATTTGCGAAAAAAATTAGCGCGTGGTAGTTTGGAATGTGAAAGGAAACAAGCTCAATATTTATTGATGGTTTTAGTTCCCAAGCACGGAACGCTTTATGGTTTTTAGAAACCGTTTGGGAACGGGCTCATCGAGCAGACGCGTGGCCCTGCCTCTATGAGAGGTGGCCCCTGCCTACCGTAGATCGCACACGCAACTACTTTCTGAATCGTATTTGATGGATCCACCTTCGCACACAGTTCGTGCCATTAGAGATGGAGCTTGAACTATACCTTTTGCGATTCATGCATCACACACAGTTTCGTCGAAGGGTCTCTGATTGATGTGTCGTGTTTGGACCATGCATGCCGTAGACACGCCCGGTCCGTTCGTGGTGTAGACCGAACATCCGATCTGGATGGAGAACTTCAATGTCATGGACCTGTTACTTGACGAGGACAAGTACAGAGTGGTCTGGTTCGACCTCGTGTCCCACCGCGTGCTCTGCTCTCGCGTCCATGCGCGTGCTTTGCTCTTGCGCCCCTACGCGTGCTCTGCTCTTGCGCCCCTCCGCGCGCGCTCTGCTAGTGGTTGGGGCCGGCCTACGATCACGTTCGGGGCTCCATATGCATGCGGTTGCACCACGCGCGTCGCCTCATGCAGTTACGTGCTCCACGACTGAATCACGCGCTGCAAAAACTGCCATCTGGATGTGCCGGTTTTCCCGGACGTCCGGACCCCATTTATACCCACGACCATTAACCATAGTCTCTTCACGCTTTTGATCGCGCCCCACAACACAATAAGCACACCCTGGACGACGCATACAGAGAGGATGTCCAACGGCGCTCCAATGGAGTTCGGCGTGCATCATGTGGAGACCCACATGAGGAAGACGGACCTCACGGTGGTGTACACCAATGACCTGGGCATGGTGGAGGACTCCATCGACACCATGGAGCGGCTGCTTGATGCGGATGACAAGTACAAAGTGGTTGGCTTCGACCTCGCTTACACCGGCGGTCGTGCCGGGCATGATCAGAAGGTTGCCGTCGCCCAGTTGTGCGTCGGCCATCACGTCCTCCTCTACCACTACTGCCTGGCCACAGTGCCTTGCGAGCGTTTCACCAGGTTTGTCAATAGCCCCAACTACAGGTTCGCTAGGGTGGACACCACCGACAATCCAAAGGTGCTCAAGACTTCGGGCTTGGCCTGCTAGAAGCTTGTCGACATCCACGGCCACTACAGGGTCTGGGGCAGCAAGAAGCACATGGACTCCCATGTTGACTTGGACGAGGCCATCATCGATCCCTACTACGCTGACATGAAGGCTGAGTGCGACAAGAACAAGCCTGTCTAGCACTGGGGCTGGGTGAAGAAACTGGATGCATATCACCTCCAGATCGCGGCCAAGCAAGCGTACACATGCTACAAGATGTTCAGGCGGATCGTTGACATGAGGAAGTGCCTCCTACATGAAGACAACGAGGGATCGACCCACAAGCAGAGCGCTAGCGGCAAGCGTCACAAGAAGTAGATGATTTGATGATCGTTTCTCAATTTTCATACTCCCTCTATGCAGAAATATTCGTAGTTTCAGAGGGATAAGTTTATTATGCATGTAATAGTTTATTAAGGTGTGCACCAATGTTATGTGTGTATTGGATGCTTAATTTGGTTATGCAATCATGTTCTTCTAAATAGAGCATAGATGTTTGTGGGCAGATTGAGCAAATCACATCGCATATGGAATAAACAACAAAATCCGTCGGTGATGATTTCATCAGTCCCTGACAGTTCTTTATCCGGAACCGTTTGCCCGCAACACATTCGAGTGGCCTGTGTACATCACACACATCTTGATCTGAAAAACCGTTTGTGTTATTTTTGCTTATCGCACATAGTTCATCCCAGTGGCATGTATGCTGACTATCACACACATCTTGATCTATGTAACCGTTTATGTTATTTTACCTAATCACAAACAATTCATCCGAGTGACCTGTATGCCGTCTATCGCACACATGATCATCTGGACAATCGTTTGTGTTCTGCTTGATCAGCGCAAACAGTTTATCGGGGTGAACTGTATGCCATACATCGCACACACTTGTATTTTTATAAGCGTTTGTGTTATATTACCCAATCGCCAAAAGTTTATCTAGGTCAACTGTTTGCCAAACATCGCACACGCAACTACTTTCTAGATCGTATTTGATGGATACGCCATCGCACACAGTTAACGTCATTAGCGACGGAGCTATAACTATATCGTTTGCGATTTGCTCATCGCACACAGTTTTGTCGAAGGGTCTCTGATTTATGTGTCGCGTTAGCAGCATCCTGCAGTAGTGACACATGACGCACTTCATTTCATTCACCACGAGCAAAGTCTAATTATGCACAGAAACATGGCTATCATCAACACAACATGGCAATCTGAAATAAACAGATTCTTAGACTTAGTGAAAGAACAGGGTGCAAGACAGTAGTTTTTAACAAATTGGAATGTTTGACAGCAGAATGTACATACCTATCACTATTAATTTGATTTCATTCAAACACTGTCGATGTGCATCCTGTACTACAAAGACTGTTGCATTTATATTTAGCTTCCTGGTAAAATTGGCAATTTGTTATTACACATGAAAGAAACAGAGGAGGGATGAGTACCAGAGCATCCTACTACAAAGTCTCTCCAAGCAGAACCATGGCATGGCCGATGAAGACCCATGTAATCCCGGTTCTGACAAAATGTCTGAGGCAGAAGTTGAAAAGGTACTTTCTAGTCAGAAAGTAGACCCATTTGAAGCACGCAAGTACAAGCATGGCCAGCCATTTCTTGTTGGCGAATACTTTGAGGAGTGCAGTTCCAGTTGTCCCAAGTTACATAAATATTGCATGGACATAATGTCAAAAGGATAAGATCATAACATTGTGGAATTATACTACGACCGTCATCATTTCTCGCATGACGCAGGTACCATCAGTGTGGAATTGGAGGACTTTCATCTCTTCTTCAACTTCGATAAGCTTGTGGCCACTCTTGTCAAATGCTTGATGTTGTAAGTACTTCACAAACTCTGATCAACTTCTTCATACAAGGTTGTACATGAAAAAAAAGCTAACTGTATTGTATTCCTCTTAGGGGATTGATGGCGCAGAGATCGATAAGGGTGCATGCACATTTCATAGATCCTGATTTAGCAAACGACATTTTGTTAAGTAGAAATGACACATGCGAGGCTTCCATCTGGCATGTCGCCACAATCATGTGGGAGTTACAGATAGGAGAATTCTTCATGTGGCCGTATCATGAATGGTAAGTTAAATATACAACCACGCATACATTGATCATTTTTCAGTATTCGACATAGTTCGTAAGTTCAAGGTTTTCTTAAACTGTAGAGATCACTGGATCTTGGTGGTCATTGTTCCAAAACGCAACACAACTTACTACCCGAATTCTCTCAGAGAGTCAAATGCGCCTCAGGATCTAAGTCATCTTCAGGATTTCATGGATAGGTATTGAATTCTTTGATGTTAATATGTTGTGTTCATATCTGGTTCAAGAATTGAGTATGTGAAAATTCATCTTCATTCGCAGTGTATTGTGTAAGACCATAACTTTAGGAGGGAGATGGTTCGACGCCCAACTACATCTGCAGCACGTGATCGTTTCTTTGGTAAGACAACGAAATCCGTTATTTTCAGAAAATGCTAGTCATAGTTCAAGTTTCTAAGTAAACCTCTTTCTATTTCTCTCCAAAGAAAAAAAAGAAACAACTTACACTGGTTAGGTTGTTCCTAAGAGGGCAAATACATGACTAATACTATACAAAAAATTGCAGTGTCCTCAACAACAACAAGGGACCAACCTATGTGGATACTACATTTGCGCATACATGATGAACCTATGCAGACATGTTGAATGTGGTGCCAATGCTGACAAAATAGAACAAGTAAGTCTGTTTCTTAATTACTATCTTCTACTCCACACGTATGTCACATTCTGATCTAAAAGTCCTGCAGTTGATCTCCGGACTGATGACCTCTGAATTGCTCGTCGCAGATGAATTGTTGTCTATTAGGAATTTTATCAGCACCTTCTTTGTGAAACATTGTATCAAGCCCTCTAAAGACGTTGAATATTTCAGGATTAGTATCCCCCGATATTAAGTACGGATTCATATAGTGTTATCAGCTAAACATATACGCATGGATGCATTGTTTTCCATGTGATCATGTCTTCATATTTCGTACACTATGATTATGTGCTGCATATGTCGGTCTTACTTATGTGGAATTTAGCTAGCATTTGCTCAATTGCATATTGTCGCGAATTCTAATGAATGTTCTTCCTGTGGACACTATTCGTTCAATTGCATATTGTGCCGAATTATGATGAATGTTCTTCATGTGGACACTATTTTTCGATTGCATATTCTGACGAATTTGCTATTTGCAGGGTGATTCAAATGCGATATTTTACAATAAGCTGGCTTTTTCAGCGCACACGGTTCAAGCAACTAAGCGTCTGCGATTCAAAATGGAAAGCACACGTAACTTATAGCGCAACTGCCTGTGATCCACAGGAAAAGCACACGCAACTCATAGCGCAACCGCCTGTGATCAACAGTAAAAGCACACACAACTCATAACGCAACCGCCTATGCTCTATAGGAAAAGCACACGAGATATAAACTGAAATGTTGGTGCTACATAAGAAATCGCAAACGATTTGCATCACTTGTACGTGTGCGTAGGATCTCCTCAAACATTGGCGATAGCACCTTATCTCACACGTGAGCCAATAGGACACCGTGCCCGATCCAAAGACGATCCCACGCGTAAAATTTTCGGGAAACGTGTGCGATGATATCATGCACCTCACACGATTACGTTTGGTAGATCGTTTGCGTTCGTTTGTCACCATCGCCGATGGGTTTTCCGTGTCGTGTGGGATGGACCAACCGATCGCCCACACATGCAAGATGACGGTTTACAACTATGTCGCAGAAAGGGGTTAAAACCATTTGTATAGCACGTCGCTGCACCAGTGCAACCTTTAAACTATATCACTTAAACGTCTGTCCTGATCCGGTCAATCTCATTTCTGATGCATAGCAATATGAGAGCAAGTTAAAGTAATATTCATAGCGGCAGATCACAAACAACAAAGTGGCGAATGTTATCATTGTGTATCCTCTTAAGCGCCTGTGGGCTCAACCCTTCTCTCTCCATGCTTGATCTTCTTATCTTCAAAGTTGATCTTCTGAATAATCGCCATCAAGATGTTAAACCTCTCGGTCTTCTTTTTCTCCTTCACGTCGAGCGCTTGACACATGCCTCCTCCTACTTCGCCAAGATGCCCTCTAACCTCTCTGTCATCTTGGCTGTTGATATGTCTCCAAGGTATCTACTTTTCCAAATACTTTTGCTCTTGTTTTAGGCACTGATTTGCATGATTTGAATGAAACTAACATGGACTAACGTTATTTTCAGCAGAACTACCTTGGTTTTTTTTGTGCAGAAATGAAAGTTCTCGAAAATGGACGAAACTTGGCAGAGATTTTTATTGAATATAAAAAAACACTAGAGCACACACCCCCCAAAGGGGGGCCACCAGCAACCCACAAGGAAGGGGGCGCCCTACCCCCCAGGGCACACCCTGCTGCCTTGTGGAGCCCACGAGCGGACGTATGACCTAATTACAGTCCTATAAGTTTCATCTTCCCGAGAAAAAAATAAGAGAAGAAGTTTTATCGCGTTTTATGATACGGAGCTGCCGCCAGCTCCTATTCTTCTCCGGGAGGCCAGATCTGGAGTCTATTCGGGGCTCCGGAGGGGGCAATTCGTCGTCGTCATCATCAACATCCCTTTTTCATCAACAATCTCATGATGCTCACCACCGGGAGTGAGTAATTACATTGTAGGCATACTGGAGATAGATGGAGATGGATGAGATTGATCTTCGAGTCTATTTATTAGGGTCTGAGCTCTATTATCCACTATGTTCTGAGACTGATGTTGTTATGAGTTTGCCATGCTTATTGCTTGTCACTTATACGTCTCCAACGTATCTATTATTTTTGGTTGTTTCATGCTATTATATTATCAATATTGAATAGTTTATATGCAATTATATGCTATTTTATATCATTTTTTGAGACTAACCTATTAACCAAGTGCCAAGTGCCAATTCCTGTTTTTTTGCCTGTTTTTGGACTTCTCAGAAAATCAATACCAAACAGAGTCCAAATTGGATGAAATTTTACGAGGGTTATTTTTGCAGGTGGCCAGAAGACCCATGATGGAGCCACGAGCTTGTAGGGCATGTCCTGGGGGTAGGTGCTGATACGTCTCCGTCGTATCTATAATTTTTTATTGCTTCATGCCAATATTCTACAATTTCATATACTTTTGGCAACATTTTATATTATTTTCGGGACTAACTTACTTATCCAGTGCACAGTGCGAGTTCCTGTTTTTTGTTTCGCAGAAATTCCATATCAAACGAAGTCCAAATGCGATAAAAATTTATGGAGATTTTTTTGGAATATATGTGAATTTTGGGAGTCGAAATCAATGCAAGACGATGCTCGAGAGTCACACCACATATTACGGCGCGGCCTGGGGGTGCCTGATGGCTGGTGCCTCCCCCTTAAGTCGGTTGACGCTCTCCTTCTGCCGCAAGAAAGATATTTTCGCGATAAAATCCCCTGAAAATTTCAGCCCGATCGGAGTTACGGATCTCCGAATATTTAAGAAACGGTGAAGGGGTCAGAAACCAGTCGCGAAAACAGAAGAGAAACAGAGAGAGAGAGAGAGAGATCCAATCTCGGAGGGGCTCCTGCCCTTCGGGAGCCATGGCAGCCATGGACCAGAGGGGAAACCCTCCTCCCACATAGGGAGGAGGCCAAGGAAGAAGAAGAAGGAGGAGGTCTCTCTCCCCCTCTCTCCCGGTGGCGCCGGAGCGCTGCCGGGGCATCCATCGTGATGACGATCTACAGTTCTACACCATCAACTTCGCCGCCGTCATCACCAACCCTTCTCCATCAACATAGCCATGATGCTCACCACTGGGAGTGAGTAATTCCTTTGTAGGCTTGCTGGACGGTGGTGGGATTGGATGAGATTGATCATGTAATCGAGTTAAGTTTGATAGGGCTTGATCCCGAGTATCCACTATGTTCTGAGACTGATGTTGCTATGACTTTGCTATGCTTAATGCTTGTCACTAGGGCCCGAGTGCCATGATTTCAGATCTGAACATATTATATTTTCTCTAAATATAAGAATGATTTGGATCCTATCTTGCAAATTGTACGCACCTATTATGTGTCTTGATCCGCATACCCCAAGGTGACAATAATTGGGATTCTTTCCGGAGATTGCCGTAGTTTGAGGAGTTCATGTATTCACCATGTGTTAATGCTTTGTTCAGGTTCTTTATTAAAAGGAGGCCTTAATATCCCTTAGTTTCCAATAGGACCCCGCTGCCACGGGAGGGTAGGACAAAAGATGTCATGCAAGTTCTTATCGCAAGCACATATGACTATATACGGAATACATGTCTACATTAAATTGATGAATTGGAGCTAGTTCTGTGTCGCCCTAGTGTGTAACAATTATATGATCAATGTCATCTAAATCATTATCCATCACCGATCCACGTGCCTACGCTTTACATATACTGAATCTTGCAAAATTATCTATTACACCTACTAAGTACTTCTAGTTTTATTCCCGTAAAGTAGTTTCATACTTGTTCTAGGTGAAGTAAGCGTTAGCGTGTGTAGAGTTGTATCGGTGGCCGATAGAACTTGAGAGTATTAATTCTACGTTTAGGTCCTCGTTGGGTTCAACAATCTTACTTATCTAAAAAGGCTACGAACGATCCCCTACACTTGTGGGTTATCAAGACCTTTTTCTGGCGCCGTTGTCGGGGAGCAATAGCGTAGTGGTTGATATTCTCGTGTGCGCTTGTTTGCTTTATCACTTAGTAATTTTTATTTTCTGTTATTAGTTGTTTTATTTTCTATTATTAGCTGTTTTATATCTGCAGTTATGTATATGGAACACGAAACACCAAAAAAAATAGTTGTACTTGCTACTCATGGAGATGGGGAACCTCCTAAAACCCTGGATGCGGGTTATGTGAAACACATTACATACTACTTTGGTAATCCTGAGAAATCCCCATTCAACATGATAATGGGAGGCACGTTGGATCAATGTGAGTACTTTAGGGATTATTGCTTGTCTCAAAAATGGAAACACTTATGGGATCAAATTAAAATGTTGCATTGGTATGCTTGGAATTTATGCTTGAGGTGTGATTATACTTGTTGCTCTAAGATGGAGGCTCCACACCTTCCCATTCAATGTGAATTTAATGATAATAAAACCTTGGCTTCTTATGCTAATGGTATATATGATTACTATGATGTGGAACAAATAGAAGAATTTGTTGCTTTTAAGGGTGCTTATGAAATTGAATCGTTCTTTGAAAAGTATGGTAACTATGATGATGCTGTTTACAGACCTGAAAATTTCACCATACTTAAATATTTCTATGAGAATTATGAATACAATGCTGATATTATTGAATTTATTGAAAGAATGACCGCTGCCTTGGAAGAGACTAATATTTTGCAGGAATCTATGGAAGAAGAAATTGCTGAAACTGCGAGCTCATTAGATGAAAAAGATGACGAGGAGAGCGAAGAACAAAAGGATGAAGAGCGGATTAGCTACCCGTGCCCACCTTCTAATGAGAGTAACTCTTCAACTCATACCTTGTTTAATTTCCCTTTGCACATACCGAAGGATGAATGCTATGATGATTGCTATGATCCCTTGGATTCATTTGAAATATCCCTTTTTGATGAACTTGATGCTTGATATGCTTGTGGCCATGATGCCAATATGAATTATGCTTATGGAGATGAACTTGCTATGTTCCTTATGTTAAGCATGAAATTTTTTCTATTGCACCCACACATGATAGTCCTATTATCTTTTTGAATTCTCCCAACTACACTATATCGGAGAAGTTTGCACTTATTAAGGATTATATTGACGGGTTGCATTTCACTATCCCACATGATGGTTTTGATGAATATAATATGCATGTGCTTGCTGCTCCTACTTGCAATTATTTTGAGAGAGGAATCAAATCTTCACCTCTCTATGTTTCCAATACGATAAAATTACAAGAAACTACTTATGCTATGAATTGGCCTTTACTTTGTGTGAATGAATTGTTCTTGTATGACATGACAATGCATAGGAAGAGAGTTATACTTTTTTGTCACATGATATATATCACTTTGTGCTCACTACTAAATTACAAATCATTGTTAATTAAAATTGGCTTTGATATACCTTGGGATCTGGGTGGATCAATTACTTGAGCACTATATGCCTAGCTTAATGGCTTTAAAGAAAGCGCTGCCAGAGAGACAACCCGGAAGTTTTAGAGAGTCATTTATTTCTGTTGTGTGCTTTTAAAATAATTAAAAACAAAAAAATAAAAGTGGGGAACTTAAAACCTTTTCAAAAAGAGAAGTGAAAGTGAGAAAGACGAACATCGTTGAAGTGGGGGCTAGCCTTGAACTTTTGTTCATGCCCATGCAAACTTTGTGAATCTTGATTACAGCAACTTTTCAACAAAAATAATTATCCCCTTGTACAAATCCATTGTATTTTAGAAATAATGTGCCAAGAATTACCTTTAGGATGTTTGAATTGTTTGTTTGATATGTGCTGTGTAAAAACAGAAACTTTTTCTGTAGTGTTTGAATTTTCATATTTTACTGGAACATGAAAAAATTCTGAAATGTTTACACAGCACTGCTATGCAAATTCTTTATTACTTCCTAATTTTTCAGAATTGTTTGAGGTACAGAAGTATGGTAACCAAACAGATCTTTACAGACTGTCCTGTTTTTCACAGATTGCTGTTATAGTTGCTTTGCGTGCTTATGTTTGAATTCTTGTTGTGTCTCAGTGACTTGGGAGCCATAGAATTGTGATAGCATACAGTGGGTAATGTTAGATTATAATTAGGCAATAATGTTATGGTAGGACATGATGAGATTTCATGATTATGTACTAACGTTTCTAATGAAAGTTCTGTCAAGTTTTGTGTGGATGAAGTGTTCGAAGATCGAGGAGGTGTCGATATGAGAAGAATAAGGAGAGAAAAGAGTTCAAGCTTGGGGATGCCCAAGGCACCCCAATTAAATATTCAAGGAGACTCAAGCATCTAAGCTTGGGGATGCCCCGGAAGGCATCCCATCTTTCTTCTTCAACAACTATCGGTATGTTTCGGTTTTTGTTTTGTTCACATGATATGCGTAAATTCTTGGAGCGTCGTATGCCTTTTATTTTCTTCTTAGCAATGCAACATGCTGGTTTGGGAAAGTCCATGGTTTATTTATAGAATGATCTTTGTGTTGGGGAACGTTGCATGGGAAACAAAAATTTTCCTACGCACACGCAAGATCTATCCATGGTGATGAGCATCTACGAGAGGGAGAGTGGATCTACATACCCTTGTAGATCGCTAAGCGGAAGCGTTAATAAACGCGGTTGATGTAGTCGAACGTCTTCGCGATCCAAATCGCCGAGCGTCCCGCGATCCAATCACGATCCTTCCGATCTAGTGCCGAACGGACGGCACCTCCGCGTTCAACACACGTACGGCTTGATGACGCCTTCACCTCCTCGATCCAGCGAGCGATGGTGAAGTAGTGGTTGAGTTCCAGCAGCACGACGGCGTGATGATGGTGGTGAGGAACAATCTCTGCAGGGCTTCGCCAAGCGCTACGGAGATTATGACGGAGGAACTAGAGGGCTAGGGTTGCCGGCACACGGCTTGGGAAATCCTGATGTGTCCCGTGTGCTAGCCCTGCCCCTCTATTTATATGTTGAGCCTTGGGGTCTAAACTTGGAGTAAAAGCCTCCTCCGGGTCGGTTTTGCCCGCACAAGGTCGGTTTGGCCCGCAGGGAAAGAGTCCAACTCGGATCCCTGCCGAACCGCGCACAGCCGCGCACAAGCGGTAGTACCGCTTCACACAAGCGGTAGTACCGCTCGGGCGGTAGTACCGCTTCACACAAGCGGTAGTACCGCTCCGGCGGTAGTACCGCTTCACCAAGCGGTAGTACCGCTTACGCGGCAGCAAAACTACTTTTGCACTTTCCAATACCTTGTGGGTTTTATCCTTTTGGCTCATATAAAGTGTTGCTGCACCCGAACACTTCGGTAAACATCCGGAACCCCTTCCGGTGAACTTCGGAACCCTTCCAGAGATCAAAACACTATTATCACATATATCAATCTTTACCTCCGGACTATTCCGGAGATCCTCGTCATGTCCGGGATCTTATCCGGGACTCCGAACAACTTTCGGTCACCAACATAATAACTCAATTATACTAATCGTCACCAAACGTTAAGTGTGTAGACCCTGCGGGTTCGAGAACTATGTAGACATGACCGAGACACCTCTACGGCCAATAACCAATAGCGGGACCTGGATGCCCATATTGGCTCCTACATATTCTACGAAGATCTTTTATCGGTCGAACCTCTATGTCAAGGATTCAGTTAATCCCGTATGCTGTTCCCTTTGTTCTTCGGTATGTTACATGCCCGAGATTCGATCGTCGGTATCTCTATACCTAGTTCAATCTCGTTACCGGCAAGTCTCTTTACTTGTTCCATAATACAAGATCCTGTGGCTAACTCTTTAGTCACTTTGCTTGCAAGGCTCAATGTGATGTTGTATTACCGAGTGGGCCCTGAGATACCTCTCCGTCACACGGAGTAACAAATCCCAGTCTTGATCCATGCCAACCCAACAGACACCCTCGGAGATACCTGTAGAGCACCTTTATAGTCACCCAGTTACGTTGCGACGTTTGATACACACAAGGTATTCCTCCGGTGTCAGTGAGTTGCATGATCTCATGGTCAAAGGAACAGATACTTGACATGCAGAAAACAATAGCAATAAACTGACACGATCAAATGCTACGTTTACAGTTTGGGTCTTGTCCATCACATCATTCTCCTAATGATGTGATCCCGTTATCAAATGACATCTCATGTCAATGGCTAGGAAACCTTAACCATCTTTGATCAACGAGCTAGTCAACTAGAGGCTTACTAGGGACACAGTGTTGTCTATGTACCCACACATGTATTTGAGTTTCCAATCAATACAATTATAGCATGGATAATAAACGATTATCATGAACAAGGAAATATAATAACAACCAATTTATTATTGCCTCTAGGGCATATTTCCAACACTTTGCACTTCACTTATATATTTTGAGTATGACTTTATAGAATGCTTCATGTGCTTCACTTATATCATTTGAAGTTGGATGCCTGTTTCTCTACATATAGAAAACCGTTATTTGTAGAATGATCTTTTGCTTCGCTTATATTTATTAGAGCATGTCTAGGTCTTTTGTTGAAAGAATTAAACTCTCATGCTTCACTTATACCTATTTAGAGAGTAACCGGGAATTGGTCATTTACATGGTTAGTCATAAAATCCTACATAAAACTTGTAGATCACTGAATATGATATGTTTGATTCCTTGCAATAGTTTTGCGATATTAAGATAGTAATATGAGGCTGTACTAGTTTATGATTGTGGATTAGTAAGAATATTGATGTTAAGGTTTGTGATTCCCGAAGCATGCACGTATAGTCTCTAGTTATGCGATGAAGTTGGAGCATAATTTATCCTTGATTGAAATCCTTTGTGTTGTTATAATCGGGGGCGCACGATGGTTAACTCCTACCAACCTCCTCCCTAGGAGCATGCGAGTAGTACTTTGCTTCGAGAGAGCTAATAAAACCTTGCAATAAGTATGTGAGTTCTTTATGACTAATGTGAATCCATGGATATACGCACTCACACCTCCACATATTTGCTAGCCTCTTCGGTACCGTGCATTGCCCATTCTCACCTCAAGGATCGATGCAACTTTCGCCAGTGCATCCAAACCCCGTGACATGATACGCTCTGTTGCACATAAGCCTCATTATATCTTCCTCAAAACAGCCATCATACTGATACGTCTCCAACGTATCTATAATTTTTGCTTGTTCCATGCTGTTATATTATCATTCTCGGATGTTTTACAATCATTTTATAGCAACTTTATATCATTTTTTGGGACTAACCTATTGACATAGTGCCAAAGTGCCAGTTGTTGTTTTTGCTTGTTTTTTACTTCGCATAATATCAATACCAAACGGAGTCCAATCGCGACAAAACTTTTTGGATATTTTTTTTGGGCCAGAAGACATCTAGTGGGCCAAAGAAGTGCCAGAGGGGAGGGTCGAGGAGACCACAACCCACCAGGGCACGCCAGAGGCCCCGGGCGCGCCCTGATGGGTTGTGCCCTCCTCGGGACCCCTCTCCACCACCTCTGACGCCTATAAATTCCCAAATATTCCAGAAACCCTAGGGGAGTCGACGAAAAACACATCCAGCCACTGCAAGTTCCAGAACCGCGAGATCCAATCTAACACCATCACGGAGGGGTTCATCATCCTCATTGGTGCCTCTCCGATGATGCGTGAGTAGTCCACCATAGACCTACGGGTCCGTAGGCAGTAGCTAGATGGCTTCTGTTGGGGCACGGATGCTCACGATCACCTATGGGACCAGAGGTCCCTTTGTGGTTCGGCAAGGGGGGTCACGTTGCACAAAGAGCGGAGAGCATGAGGCGGCGCGACGATCATGACACACGCATTTTACCCAGGTTCGGGCCGCTGCTAAGTGTAAAACCGTACTCCTGCTTTTGGTGGATTGATCAGAGGAACACGAAGAACACGCAGCGCCTAACCCCGGCAAGAGCTGCTGTCGGGGTCAGCTACTACGCGAGTACAAGTGTCCAAAGGTCCGAATCGCGAATCCTGAGCTAGATAGCCTTGGGCCTCCTTTTATAGTGCAAGGGGTTACCACAATGGCAAAACAGTCATTATCTATCGATTAGACAACTTTGCAGAGCTATCATACCTAACTCTGGCATTTAGGACAAAATACCATGATTACTAGCCTAGGTGGCGCTCGGGGGTGCATCCCCGGCAAGCTCTTGCCACCGCTTGGCCGGTCGCTGCTTATGGTCTTGACACGCTGCAGGGCGGGTGTCAACTGAGCATAACTTGCCTCCCGGTGTGTCGCCACTTGTTTAGCGAGAGCTGATTAGCCGCTTGAGGGCTCGACACCGCATCGACAAGTGACTGTCATAGCGATGCGGTGGAGCGGTGGCTGGTTAGCTTGCGCCTGCCGGGGGATGGCTTGCCGGGTCTTCAGGAAGGTGCGCATGACTTGGTCCCCGGCAAGCACCAGGGATGTGCTTGACGCGTTGTAGTCCATGCTTGGGCTGCCGCGTTGGGCTTGTTGGAGTCTGGTCTTGATCATTCATCGGGTTTGTACGAATGTTGAAGGGTTCAGCTACTACCGCTTGTGCATAAGTCAGGGGCACTGGGTACCCTTGTACTAGTGCATCGACAGGAGCCCCCGGGTCTGGCTCACACGCGCTCGCCAAGCGCCGTTGGGTCAGGCCCAAAATCTATGCACAGGCGCGCAATGGGAGGGAGTAACTGCCAAATTATTGGTCAGCACTGACCCACCACTTGAGCCCGTTTCCGCCACGCGCGCCACATGCATAGCGGGGAGTTAGCGACGGGTGCGCGTGACTTAAAGCCCTGGTCGTGGCAGAAACCGCAGCGCCATGGATTGGAGCAATGCGGCGGTTACCTATTCGCCCGTGATCATGGGTGGTGGAATTGGTGGAGACGGGCGGCGACCCTTGGAGCGGAGGAGAGCCAGCCCCCGCGCCCTCCCCTATAAATTGGGGGTCACAAGGGGTGATGCTCATCCATCCTTTCTTCCTCCTCGAGTCCGAATCCAAAGAGCTCGCCCTTCGGCTTCCTTGTCTTGAGCCACGTTCCCCCTCCCAATGCTCTGGGGGAGGGGCTTAGCGAGCGTGTTTGCAGGGCCTTCCCCTTGGACCCATGCTCAGTTCCCATCATGGATAGACGACTCTGAGCTGAAGGCTGGTCAGGGAAGTCTTGGGTGGAGGAGTGGGCAGCGTGGTGGCCGTGTTGGAGGCAACTGCGGCGGCACGCCTGCCACCGCGCTGCCTGCTTCTTTAGCTTTGACGGAGCGCCATGCGGTTGACGTTGCGCCGGGATCCATATTGGAGGTGCAGCATCGCGGCGGTCCATGGTTCCCGCATTCCTTCTTCGAGGTGATGGAGAAAAACTGCCCACACAGCCGCTACGGCCGTGCGTACGGTTGCAGCCGTGAGTCGTCGTTCATTGCGGTGAAGCTCTTCTCCCGCAGTGTTGTGGATGGAGCGTACGGGAGGGAGCCCTTCATCCACGCGCGCTCTTCTAGGGCGGGGGAAGGAATTCCCCGCCTTTGGCCATCGGGGATGACCATGCTCTCTGTGGGGTTCCCGGGTTGCCGCGCCTGGAGCTTGGATAATGGCGGGGCGTCTCTTCGAGCGGTGGCGATGAGGAAGACGATGGCGGTCGGGGACCTACGACGCATCAGGAGCATGGATGAGGTCTCCGACGTATCGCGTTCCCCGGAAGCACCATCACCATCAGCTGGGCTCCAGCAGCGCCACCATCTGCACCTGCCCTCTGCCTTCTTTCCCCTTGTCGGTCTTGTCCTCTCCGTCAGCTTCGTCCGCCCTGCCTGGGGGCAGGGGCCTTCTGCTCGCCGGTCGTGTCCCTCTGGTCCTAGCTGGGAAGCGTCGAATCCCGGCCAGGTGCTCCTTTTGCCCTCTGTTCCTTCTTCACCTAATCCCTGAGAGGAGAGGGACAAGAAAGGCATTACGGGGCAATTATCTTTTTGTAAGCCAAAAATGTAGGCGTTTGCGAAATTTCAGCTGATCAGAATGTAATTTCTTATCCACTTTGTATCGGAAATGAATGAGAAAAAGTGTTGTCTTTCTTTCGCAAGTACTATCCTATTTCCTTCCTTATTTATACTGCATTGGTATGTTTTGTCTTTGCTACACGGAGCTACTTGCCGGGTCATCATTCAAACCACGAGTGCCAAAAAGGGGAAACGAGCCCCCGGCAACAGGTTGGCATTGTTCCCCGGCAGAGCTCCTTGTCGGTGTCGGCGCCGCCACCCCCGTAAACAAAGATAGGGGGACAGCTCATCCCGACAAGGGTTTTCACCACATGGATGACTCCACAATCCGTAGTAAGGAAGATACTAAGGATTTCCTTGAGAAATCGAAAGGTACTGAACTTGGGATATGCGATATACTTATCTTTTCCAAGCAGTATCCCTTTTTAGAGTGTGATGGGACGCCATCCTTGTTTCTTTGTTCCCCTTCCCTGTTTTCTCGATGGTCAAACATGTAGGGTGAGAACAGTAACAAAGATTACGGGTTCATCAAGTATTCTAGGAAATCTTTATAACTTAAAAGTGATAACATTGCAGTCATAAAAAATGCGTAACGAGCATGTAAAAAATGATGATATGATGCAATGCCTAGCTTTATTATTGCTGCACAGGGTCTGCATCTGGCTTTGTACAAAGGGTTACATGCAACATCGGCAAGGCTTGTACAAAAGGTGGCTACCGGGGACTGGACCCGGCAGCCGCGCCTTACGGGTAGAACTTATGAAGATGCTCAATGTTCCATGAGTTAAGCACCTTCGTGCCATCTTCGGTCTCCAGACGGACTGCGCCAGGTCTGGTGACTCGTACTACCCGGTAAGGGCCTTCCCACTTTGGCGTCTACTTGTTTGCACCCTTGGCGGACTGAACACGCCTAAGGACAAGGTCACCTTCCTCAAAACTTCGGGCGTGGACCCTGCGGCTATGGTAGCGGCGCAGGGCTTGCTGGTAACGTGCAGCACGCACCGCAGCCCGGAGATGATCTTCCTCGAGGAGCATGGCATCATCATGTCGTAGCTGCTGTTGCTCTACTTCATCGTAGGCAAGCACTCGAGGTGACCCGTATATGAGTTCCGTGGGGAGTACTGCTTCCACCCCGTACACGAGGGAGAAGGTCGTCTGGCCAGTAGCTCGATTTGGTGTCGTCCTGAGGGACCAAAGAACCACCGGCAGCTCATCTATCCAGCGCTTGCCGCTCTTTCGCAGCTTATCAAAAGTTCTTGTCTCGAGTCCTCGCAGTACTTCAGCATTCATCCTCTCGACTTGCCCGTTGCTTCTTGGGTGGGCAACAGAGGTGAAGGAGACCTTGCTTCCAAGGTTTTGGATATATTGCATGAAGGTGCGGCTCGTGAACTGGGTGCCGTTGTCGGTGATCAGTCTGTTAGGCACTCCAAAGCGGCACACCAGTCCTTTCATGAACTTGATAGCTGACTGCACGGTCACCTTTCTCACTTGTTCCACCTCAGGCCACTTTGTGAACTTGTCGGTTGCCACGAACAAGAACTCAAAGCCCCCGACAACACGGGGGAAGGGGACCAGGATATCGAGCCCCCAGACCGAGAATGGCCAGGATAGAGGGATTGTTTGCAGGGCTTGTGCTGGTTGATGGATATTCTTGGAATGGAACTGGCAGGCTTCACACTTGGTGACCAGCTCAGTACCGTCCTGGAGGGCAGTGGGCCAATAGAAACCCTGTCGAGAAGCTTTCCCGGCAAGGGCCCTTGATCCAATGTGGGAACCACATACTCCTCCATGAATCTCTGCCAACAGCTTCAGTCCATCCTCCCGGCAGATACACCTTAATTTCACACCGTTCGATCGTCTTCTGTATAGGGTGTCATCGATAAACTGGTACATACTTGACCGACAGGCTACTCTTTCGGCTTCCTCTTGCTCTTCGAGGAGTTCTCCTATTTGAAGGAAATGGACTATATGCTGCGCCAAGGTTGGAGCCTGTGGCTCGATAACAAGGACTAAAGGCATCTCCTCGTCTCCGGGAGCGCTTGTCTCAATCGCGAGAACCTGAGGTCCTGCGGGAGGGAGCTGCTCATCAACCGGAATGGGATTTTCCCTGGTAGCTTCTCTACCAGCGGCTTCGGGAAGCTCTGCTAGGAAATGCCTGCCGGAGTTCAGCTTCCTTCTCTTCTTGGACATCGCTGATGGGGATACTGATGGTTGAGCGAGGCAGGGAACAAAAGTCTCTGGTTCCACAGGAAGCTTCTGCGCAGCGCACTTCGATAGATGCTCAGCAATGCAGTTTTCTGCTCGTGGCACATGCTCTATTTGCAGTCCATCAAAATGCTCCTCCAATTTCCTCACTTCTTCCACGTATGCTTCCATCAGCGGGCTCTGGTAATCCTTGTTGAGTTGCTTCACCACAAGCTGAGAATCTCCTCGGACAATCAGCCTCTTTATTCCCAACCCTACCGCAATTCTTAGTCTGGCAAGGAGCCCCTCGCACTCAGAGGTATTGTTGGTGGCCTCCTCCTGGGGAAAGTGCATTTGGACGACATACTTGAGGTGCTCTTCGGTAGGGGCAATGAGGAGCACGCCTGCTCCAGCGCCCTGGAGTGAGAAAGCGCCGTCAAAGTACATGATCCAGTCCTTGGGTGCTTCTTTGGCGGGGAGGATTGTCTCCGGAGCTTCATCATTTGGCGTGGGTGTCCATTCCGCAATAAACTCCACCAACGCCCTGCTTTGAATGGTGGAAGTGCTCTCATACTTCAATCCGAAACTTGACAATTCTAATGCCCACTCAACTATCCTGCCAGTGGCATCGGGGTTCCTCAGTATGTGTTGCAACGGGAAACGGGTAACAACTGTTACCTCATGGGCTTGGAAGTAGTGGCGCAGCTTCCTCCAGGCCATGATGAGGCCGAAGATCAGCTTTTGTACTCCAAAGTACCTTGATCTAGCCCCCTATAGCAGGGAACTGACAAAATACACGGGCCGCTCCACCATTTTCTTCTTTGCCACCCCCTTGGATCCACTGTCGATATTTGCTGAGGTCCCCCTTGATCTGGATCGAGTCCTACCACGGATGCTTCTTTCTCGTCCCCGGTAACATCAGTAGCAGCTGTCGAATCTCCATCCACTTCCCGCTGCGCCACTAGCGCTGCACTAACCACTTGATTCGTCGCTGCCAAATATAGCAGCAACAACTCTTGCGGTTTAGTAGCGACCAAGGTGGGAGCAGAGGATAGGTAATTTTTCAGGTCTTGCAGCGCTGCATCTGCCTCCGGGGTCCACTTCATCGGGCCGGCCTTCTTCAAGATCTTGAAGAACGACAAGGTGCGCTCCGCAGACTTGGAGATGAACCTACTCAACGCGGCAACACATCCGATCAAGCGCCTGATATCCTTGATAGTCTTGGGTGCCTGTATCTATTCAATCGCCTTGATCTTGTCGGGATTGGCTTCTATTCCTCGTTGAGATACAAAGAACCCAAGCAGCTTGCCGGATGGGACACCAAACACACACTTTTCAGGGTTGAGCTTCAGGTTGATTTTGCGCAAGTTTGCAAAAGTTTCTTCCAGATATTGTATGAGAGTGGCTTCATCCTTGGTCTTGACCACGATGTCATCCATGTAGGCTTCCACATTTCTGTGCAGCTGAGGTCCAAAACCAATCTGAACAGCCCTGGCGAAGGTTGAACCAGAACTCTTTAACCCGAGGGGCATATGCACAAAATAGTACGTGCCACAGGGAGGTATGAATGCGGTATTCTCCTCATCTTCTTTAGTCATAAATATCTGGTGGTATCCGGAGTAGGCATCCAAAAAGGAGAGCAAGTCACATCCGAAGGTGGAATCAACAATCTGATCTATGCGCGGCAAGGGGAAAGGTTCCTTTGGGCAAGCTTTGTTCAAGTCAGTGAAGTCTATGCAAAGCCTCCATTTCCCATTCACCTTATGTACCACCACTGGGTTTGCCAACCAAGTTGGATGCATCACCCCTCTGACCAAACCAGCTGCTTCAAGCTTCTTGATTTCCTCGGCAATGAACTGCTGCCGCTCCAGGGCTTGCTTCCTAACCTTTTGCTTGACGGGCCGGGCATGAGGACAGACATCAAGGTGGTGCTCAATTACCTCCCTGGTCTTGATCATTCGTCGGGTTTGCCCCGAGTGGCATCCCCTCTTTCTTCTAACGACCATCGGTATTTTACTTGGAGCTATATTTTTATTCGTCACATATCATGAGTTTTGCTTGGAGCGTCTTGTATCATTTGAGTCTTTGATTGATTTACTTTTTAGTTTGTCACTTGTATTCTTGCTGGACACACCTATTTGAGGGAGCCAAAATTATGCTAAGATTTGTTAGAATTGCTCTTTATGCTTCACTTAAACTTTTTGAGCTATAGAATTGCTCTAGTGCTTCACTTATATCTTTTTGAGCACGGTGTGCTTGGAAACTTTTGAATAAATCCTCTCATGCTTCACTTAGATTATTTTGAGAGTTAGTAAATTTTGAAGAAATCCTCTCATGCTTCACTTATACTATTTTGAGAGATGAAATCTCTATGCTCATGTGCTTCACTTAAATTTGTGTGAGCTTGTCAAAAGCAATGGAAATATATGAAACTAGTCCCAAAGTGATAGATATCCAAGGGGGATATAATAAAAACTTTCATGAAGATCATTGGACAAATTAAACTTGATTCATTGTAATAGTTTTGAGACATGATTATAGTAATATGCGAGTCATGTTAGTGAGTAATTATGCTTTAGTAAGAATATTGGTGTTAAGGTTTGTGACTCCCTATGCAAGTACGAAAGTCAATAGTTATGCAATGAAATTACATCCTACTTATGGTGCATTATTCGGTGTTAGTTATGCTCAATGCTCGCTTATGTGAATTTTCGTTTCTTGGTTGGTTGCTTCTCAATCTATTTGCTAGCCTACACTCACTACTGCAGGATGCTGCTAACGCGACACATCAATCAGAGACCCTTCGACAAAACTGTGTGTGATGACCAAATCGCAAACGATATAGTTATAGCTCTGTCGCTAATGACGTAACCTGTGTGCGATGACGGGTCCATCAAATACGATCTAAAAAATAGTTGCGTGTCCGATGTTTGGCAAATAGTTGGCCTAGATAAACTGTTTGAGATTGGATAATATAACACAAACGCTTATAAAAATACAAGTGTGTGCAATGTACGGCATACAGTTCACCCCGATAAACTGTTTGCGTTGATCAAGCAGAACACAAACAATTGTCCAGATGAGCACGTGTGCGATAGACGGCATACAGGTCACTCGGATGAACTGTTTGTGATTAGGTAAAATAACATAAACAGTTACATAGATCAAGATGTGTGTGATAGACGGCATACAGGCCACTGGGATGAACTGTGTGCGATAAGCAAAAATAACACAAACGGTTATTCAGATCAAGATGTGTATGATGTACGCAGGCCACTCGGATGTGTTGTGGGCAAACAGTTCCGGATAAAGAACTGTCAGGGACTGATGAAATCATCACCGACGGATTTGGTTGTTTATTCCGTATGCGATGTGATTTGCTCAATCTGCCCACAAACATCTATGCTCTATTTAGAAGAACATGATTGCATAACCAAATTAAGCATCCAATACACACATAACATTGGCACACACCTTAATAAACTATTACATGCATAATAAACTTATCCCTCTAAAACTATGAATATTTCTGCATAGAGGGAGTATGAGAATTGAGAAACGATCATCAAATCATCTACTTCTTGTGACGCTTGCCACCAGCTCTCTGCTTGTGGCTCGATCCCTCGTTGTCTTCAGGCAGGAGGCACTTCCTCATGTCAACGATCCGCCTGAACATCTCGTAGCATGTGTATGCTTGCTTGGCCGCGGTTTGGAGGTGATATTCATCCAGTTTCTTCACCCAGTCCCTGTGCCAGACAGGCTTGTTCTTGTCGCACTCAGCCTTCATGTCAGAGTAGTAGGGGTCGATGATGGCCTCGGTCAGGTCAACATGGGAGTCCATGTGCTTCTTGCTGCCCCAGACCCTGTAGTGGCCGCGGATGTCGACAAGCTTCTGGCAGGCCAAGCCCGAAGTCTTGAGCACCTTTGGATCATTGGCGCTGTCCACCGTAGCAAACCTGTAGTCGGGGCTGTTGACAAACCTGATGAAATGATCGCAAGGCACTGTGGCCAGGCAGTAGTGGTAGAGGAAGACGTGATGGCCCACGCACAACTAGGCGACGGCAACCTTCTAACCATGCTCGGCACGACTGCCGGTGTAAGCGAGGTCGAAGCCGACCACTTTGTACTTGTCATCCGCATCAAGCAGCCGCTCCATGGTGTCGATGGAGTCCTCCACCATGCCCGGGTCATTGGTGTACACCACCGCGAGGTCCGTCTTCCTCATGTGGGTCTCCACATGATGCACGCTGAACTCCATTGGAGCGCCGCTGGACATCCTCTCTGTATGCGTCGTCCAGGGTGCGCTTATTGTGTTGTGGGGCGCGATCGAAAGCGTGAAGAGACTATGGTTAATGGCCGTGGGTATAAATGGGGGCCGGACGTCCTGCAAAACCGGCACATCCGGATGGCAGTTTTTGCATTGCGTGATTCAGTCGTGGAGCACATAACTGCATGGGGCGACGCGCGTGGTGCAACAGCATGCATATGGAGCCCCAAACGTGATCGTGGGCCGGCCCCAACCGCTGGCAGAGCGCGCGCGGAGGGGCGCGAGAGCAGAGCACGCGCAGCGGCGTGAGAGCAGAGCACACGCAGGGACGAGAGAGCAGAGCACATGGTCGGACGCGAGGTCGAACCAGACCACTATGTACTTTTCCTCGTCAAGTAACAGGTCCATGACGTTGGAGTTCTCCATCCAGATCAGATGTTTGGTGTACACCACGAACGGACAGTCGTGGAGCACGTAACTGCATGCATGGTCCAAACACGACACATCAATTAGAGACCCTTCGACGAAACTATGTGCGATGCATGAATCACAAACGGTATAGTTCAAGCTCCGTCGTTAATGACACGAACTGTGTGCGAAGGTGGATCCATCAAATACGATTCAGAAAGTAGTTGCGTGTGCGATCTACGGCAGACAATTTGTTCTTATGAACCGTTTGTTCTTATAATAGAAACGGTTGCCAAAACTACATGCGTGTGCGAAGTACGGCATACAGTTCACTCGGATAAACTGTGTGTGCTGATACAGCAGAACACAAACGATTCGGCATACCAAGATGTGTGCGATATACAGCAAACAGGTGAGTAATGAGAATCGTGTGCAAACACCAGATATAACACAGACGATTGATGCTAATAACCTGTATGTGTTGGGGGGAACCGTTTGCTGATATACAACTGTCAGCGATTGATGAAATCATCACTGACGGGTTTCGTAGTTTAGTCCGTGTGTACTGTGATTTGCTCGGTCTGCACAACATCAATGCTGCGCCTACAGAACAACAACATATGTACTTATAAGAACATGATTGCATAAACAAAAAAGAACACAATGCAATTTCAAATATTGTATCACAAATACCAGCAATATTACAAGGCTCAAATTACAGCATAACGAGGCCCAAATTCAAAGATTACAAGGTACAAACTGACATTAGAAATCAAATCCAATCTTCAGGATCCATGGGATGAAATATTTTTGCGAAAGGATCATCCAATGAGAAGTCATATATCGGCTCGATAGAATCGCTTCCGAATAATCTGTCATACGAACTTCCAAAGTGAAAATCAGCTTCTGTAGAGCCTTTTCCATTCCGCTGTAGACGCCTCCGCTGGTCAGTAAACCATCCATTGTGGCACACTAAATATAGTGCAAACCTCATTACCTTGAGCACCCTTGCTTTATGAACAAAGAAACTGGCAAATTGAATCTCTGGATTGGTGCCTCGGTACTCGTTCAAAGTAATTTCCGTGAGATGGAATTCAAGGCATTCGATGGGATTGTTATATTGCACCACCTTTTCCACTCCAACTCCTGCTTGTATCTACAAACGAAGACAACATATAAGTGCTTAGATGCAGTATCGAACACTACGGGCCTCTTTGATTTGCATGATTTATAAAATACACTAATAGATTGACATGCCATCTTTGATCGTTCATGATTAACATCTCAAAAAAAATGTATAGTACACAGTTCATTGTAATCATGGGTAAAAGTACCAACAAATTGAACTCCGTTGTGGTTAAGAATTAACAGGAAAGGAACATCACCTCGACTTATAGCTTCTCCGTGTACGGAAAGCATATAAGGAACTTTACAACTTCATCCAGATTGGGGCCGATAGATTGTAGTGCCAAGATCTTCACTGTGCGCAGAGACAATGCGAGGTTTGTGGGAATCATTTTCTGGATGATAGCCGAACATAGATCAACAAAAACTAGATAAAATGTAATGTACAATAATAAGAATGAGAAGAAGATTGTTGTACCTTAACGGGTATGGATCCAGCTGTAACAAGTTCAGAGAATTCAGCACACGAATACCCCAACACTGTCAATTTCGGTGCGCCAATGACCCTGATTTTTGTTCGACCTTCTTTATCAAGTACAAACAATCTCTCTAGGAAAGGCGCATTCTCAATGACCGTATCATGAAACTCCCCAACTGACAGTGTGTTGCGGCACCAGCCATGCACATAAATCGTACGGAGATTCATCGTAGCGATGTGGAGTCTACTGAACCCAAACATCATCTGAAGACGAAGGTACTCGAGCGTTGTACAGCCGCCAAGCAGGCGCTCCAAATCCGACTTCAAGATGCTGACGCCAATGAGCTCAAGGTGCTTCAGTTTAGGGAGATGAAGAGCGTGCATTGCATTAATCTTGGAGAAAAGGCACCGCATGAACGTAGCGCGGCGCAGCGTGGGCGCGAGGTAGAGGACGGACGGAGGCAGCGAGCGCCCATGTCTAGCATCAAAGTTGAGCTCCTCGAGCTAATCTAGGGCGGGGGATAAGAACCAGTCGTGAAACTTGGGTTCGGCCTTGCAGTTTGAACGGAAAGTGCTGATGGCAAGGCGTCTGACGGGTGCAGTGTGCGAGGCGAGGATGAGGGACAATGCGTCCAAGCGTTTGCGATCCCCGCTGCAGAGCTCGTCGTCATCGAGGAGGTCAATGGGGGTGGAGTGCCATAGGGGGCGCCACCGCCTGGAGAGGATGGTGGTCTGCATGGCAGATTTGATGGGGAGGAGAGACATGATGGTTACCAACATCTCGTCGGGGATGCTGCTGATGAAGTCCATGCTCGTCGGAGCCTCGTATGGTACAGTCTCCACCCGCCCCCGCTTGTTGGCCACCTCGTCGTCCGTCGAAAAAGGAGGCGATCCGCGGCAGCGGCCCAAATAGATAAGACCGGAGGAGAAGGTGTAGCACTAATGGAGAACTTGGGAGAGAATAGGGTTGTGGGTGGTAGTCCGAGGTCAAAGGGCTTGATTCCTGGTGAGCCAGCTGCGCCTACGCGGTGGACTGCTCGCATGCATCCCTTTGAGCCTGCGCGCTGGACTCCTCGCACGCGTCCCGTCTAATCAAACCTGCACCCACAGCACAGGCAGGGCCCACCTCTCATAGAGGCAGGGCCACGCGTCTGCTCGATGAGCCCGTTCCCAAACGATTTTTAAAAACCATGAAGTGTTCCATGCTTGGGAACTAAAACCATCAATAAATATTGAGCTTGTTTCCTTTCACATTCCAAATTACCACGCGCTAATTTTTTTCGCAAATCAGTTCACACCTACCAAACCTAAACGTGTTCTCACTTAGCAGCTGTTTACTGTAGTAGGCTATAAAAACACAAACTCGTACTCGGAAATTACCGCACATTCTTCACCCCCGCCACCAAAAAACAGGCATTTCTTTGTTAGTCCTTCATTCCGTCTGCCATGGCCGGTAGGGGGGTTCTGGGTCGAGATATAACCAGGGAAGAAAGACCAAAGTCGCGGAAGCAACCGAGAGGTCCCGTCGCCGTGCCGCGGAAGCGCCAGAGAGCTCCAGCCACAGCAGAGATGTCCGGTGGCGCCGCGGACGCCCGGGAGGATCTTTCGCGGAGAGGCGACGGATCTCACAGTCACAAGCGCATTCACCTCGGAGGCGAACTGGACGATTTGACAGTCTTTGATTCCTCAGCCAGCGACGACTTGCGCGCTGAGCTCGATAGGAAGGATGCCATGATCGATGACCTGGTGAAGCTGCTAGAGAAGAGCGATGCCTCGGTTGACAGGGCGACCGGCCTTGTGGAGAAACTTACGAAGGAGAACGATGCCTGGAAGAAACTCCTCGAGAAGAAAAGTGCCTCGGAGGGGAGGCTGAAAGAACTCTCCGAGGAACTTTTGGAAGACTTGGCGAAGCTCTACATCGATCGGGAGGGGCTGGTGAAGGAATCCGTGGAGCGTGTGAAGGAACTTCATGCGTACGCGACGCAGGCCATCGACGGTCTCGAGCAAAGAGCCCACGTCATGGCCGCAATGCGGAAGATGTCGGATGAGAGGCGACAGCAGATGGAGGTCGTGGAGGCGATGAAGAAGGAGATTGAGGAACTCCGCGCCCAGCAATCCATGACGAATTAGATAGCAGCGGGCCAAATTGTTTTCTTTGTCTTCCTTCTTCAACCGCTTCCTTCTTCTTTTGCCCCTGTGTCTTTGGGGAGTTGCCACATGTGGCATTTTTTATTATCATGCATATGTAAGAAAATTATTATCTTTGCCGGCGCTAATTTGTTGTTATATTATTTCGTTCGTTTGTACATGTATATGAGTCGAAAACAGACGAAACGTTAAAGTTCTCGGCTAGGCACGAACAAAACAGTGATCACAAGCAAACTAGCCCCTCCGTTCAGGCGATTAACCACATGATAAAACTGCGGGTAGGACGCCATTAATTCAGAAGTTGGGAGCGAGGCGAGTGGGGGGGCGGGGGTGGAGGTCAAAGTATCGCTTCCCGATAAGCAAGCGCAGTAGAGTCTCATGCGTCCCATCGAGCATGCACGACGGACAACTCTCACGCATCCTGTCAAGCCTGCACGGCGGACAGCTCACACGCGTCCCGTCGAGCCTGCGCGGTGGAAAGCTCACATGCGTCCTGTCATCAACCTGCAGCTACATGCACAGCTCCCCCATATCAAGTACTCCCTCCGTTTCTTTTTAGGTAGCATATAAAATTTGGTCAAATTCAAAAAGAAATGGAGGGAGTAAAAAATGGACGCGTGGCACCAAATGGTTATCATACAAGTTTTGTATGTACAGGAATTCAATAAACCAATATTATCAATGATTGCGGCCGAGCTATCATGCCTAAATGTTTCTAATTCATTCACATTCGTATGAAAGGGCCCTAGAAAACTCAATTGATGTATAGAAAGGGCCGAATTGGTGCACTAGAGGACACGTTGAATGTAGTTTCGTCACAAAAGGTGTCATGTTCCCTATCGAAACCACGAGGTCAGAGCATGTGCCTCTAGTTCAAAACTTGAACTACGCATATTAAATCCCTAGAAAACTCAATTAATGTATAAAAGGGGCCGAATCGGTTGACTAACGACTCATTGAATGTAGTTTCACCAACAAAGGTGACATGTTCCCTATCGAAATCACAAGGCTTCCTGAATAAGCTTTGGCTTGTAAGATGCATGTCCCAATATTTGTCCCAAATTCGTCAGAAAACAAAATGCACACCGTAGATGTGCCGTGGCATGACACTGTGTAAGTTTCGTGAATTCATGGCGAGCTTTGGGTTCTCTCGGACTTTGAAACCATGATTATGAATGTTTGCGGTCTAGTCACGACACCGAGATGTTTGTAATTCAGTGACCATCAGTGCATGGGATCTAAACATGGACCCAATGACACAAAATGGTTTTTAATCCATTTTGGTGCGCTGGAGCCCGTGCTTGTAATTCAAATTTAAGTTCTTCACATTAAGTGCATGCCTAGAAAACTCATATGTCATTTCGACCACAAAGGTGACATGTTCCATATCGAAACCACCATGCTTGTCGTGGGAAGCTCCAATTTGTAAGAGCTTTGCCCCAAAACTTATATACCATGTCCTATAAGTGTCGTGTCGACACACCAGTTTCAATAATTTCACATTTTAGCATTGCACTTGTATTAGCCTATGTTGCATGTAGAAAAAATATCAACGCAAGAAGAGACATCGAATGCCGTTCCCTCCACAGAGGTGACATGTTACATATCGAAACCACGATGGTTCTTGAGAGAAGTTTTGGTGTGCAAGAGACTTGACCCACATTGGATAAAAAATTATCATGTCGTATAAGTGCCGTGTCATGACACCGGGGTAAGTTTCAAGAATTTTAGACGAGTTGTGGATTTATGATGATTTAATAGCCAAGTTTCTCAATGTTTGTGGCCTCGTCATGACTTCGAGATGTTTGCAATCCATTCACGTTCATTTGCGTGGGACCTAAACAAGGAACCCAAGGACACAAATACCTTTTTCAACCCATTTTGGTGACAGGAAGAATGTTCCTTTAGTTCAAATTTGAATTATGCACATTAAATGTCTACAAACTTGATTAGTGTAATATACAAAAAGCTAAACGAACCATGAATAATTTAAAGCAGTTCTATATGCCCGTCTAAAGCTCGTGCGTGTGTAAGCATGGTGTGCGCATGTCGTGCTAGCTCGAGCTTCCTTCTTTCAGAAGTTATCCAATTTGTATTAAAATGATGTTCTATCCAAACACGCGTCTCCCGCCACTCCCCCAATCGGTCTCCCGCCACTCCCCCAATCGGTTTCCCACCGAAGCGCCGACCCCGTCATCAACCTCCTGGACGAGGAGGACGAGATGGAGCAGGCCAGAGTGCAGGCAAAAGCGGCATCACGCCATCGAGCATCAGCAAGACGTCATCATCGGCCCCCATGCCACCATCGCACACGGTTCCCAGTACTACCAGAAACGTCTGCGATGCGTGTCTGGTCCCACCAGGTGCCCATCGGGGCATGCCTAGTATATGATAGGAGGCAACCATTACCAGCAAGACGCGTCTTTCCAGTCCGTAACCCATTCGAATGGAACTCGGAAGTTAAGCGTGCTTTCGGTGGAGTAGTCAAGGATGGGTGACCGGTTGGGAAGTTGCTAGATTTCAAGGTTCGTTTAGGCGGTGTGATGTGATCACTATAGGCATAAATAAAATGCCTGTAGTGATATGTCATTCCGGCTAAATAAATCTTGAGATCCTTGTTTTGAAAATATCCATGATTTTCTTTTGCTTCTTTTGCTGTTTTGAAAATGTCAAGGATCGAGCGAGTGTGTGTGTGTGTGTGTGTGTGTGTGTGTGTGTGTGTGTGTGTGCGTGTGTGATATGTCATTCCGGCTAAATAAATCTGATCCTTGTTTTGAAAATATCCATGATTTTCTTTTGCTTCTTTTGCTGTTTTGAAAATGTCAAGGATTGAGTGTGTGTGTGTGTGTGTGTACCAATGCGTGTGTGTGGACCATGTGCCTACATTGTGCAGTTTCTGATGACAAACCTCTCGGTGGGCCCTTAGGATCTGCCATGCCTTTTACTGACAACGCTGGAAGGCCAAGGAAGGGTGACGTTGTTTGTGTGTGTGTGTGTGTGTGTGTGTGTGTGTGTGTGTAAACCCATATGCTTGTGTGTGGACCATGTGTACATTGTGCGGTTTCCGATGACAAACCTATTAGTGAGCCCTTAGGGTGTGTCATGCCTTTTATTGACAATGCTGGAAGGCAAAGGATGGGTGACGGTGTGTGTGTGTGTGGGGGGGGGGGGTGCGTGCGTGTGTGTGTGTGAACCCATGCCTGTGTGTGGACCATGTGCCTACATTGTTTGGTTTCCAACGACAAACCTATCGAGGGGCCCTTAGGGTTTGTCATGCCTTTTACTGATCAACGCTGGAAGGCCAAGGATGGGTACCGGTGTGTGCGTGTGCGTGTGTGCGCCTCTCTCTCTGTGTGTGTGTGTGTGTGTGTGTGTGTGTGTGTGTGCGCGCGCGCGTGTGCGTGTGTGTGTGTGTGTGTGTGTGTGGACCATGCATGCGTCCATTGTGCGGTTTTCGACGACACGCTTATATACCGATGGGCCGTTATATATCATCCATTTGAGTGACAACGCTGGAACGTCACCCTGCTACGTGTCATGTGTGTGTGGGGGGGTGGGGGTGGGGTTGGAGAAAGATATATATATATATATATATATATATATATATATATATACGTCCATAACGATCTAGGTAGTATATATATAACCAATCTTAAGGGGTATATATATGTCCAGTTATCTCAGCTAGGTGCATGCCACATCATAGATAGTGTACCATTGTGTATTAATTGTTGAAACATCGGACCACACCATTTCCGCATATACATTTGGCCATATGCAGGGGGATGGTGTTCTTCTAGCCCCGCTCAACTGATCTTCGATGACGCGCCAACTCGTGGGACCGCGTGATCTATATATCCCTATTTTTCCACAACAATATGTGATGGTTTGGCCATATTAAGGTATAAATTCTCCTGGTTGTCTGACGAAAATTCAGACATGGATAAATGTGTGACAAAGTTTGAACCAGGTCATGTGTTCATAGGACCACATATATCCTCCGACACATAGTGTAGGGGGCAACACCCTATATTATGTTTGTCATGAAACCCTTTTCTGTCACATTGGACACTTTTAGGCATGCACATATGCAGCATGTGCCACACATTAAAGTTGCGCATTGCGAATTTAAACATGACAACACCATGTTCGTACATATATATACTTCATCCGAACCTAATTACAAGTCTTTTTTACAGATTTCACTACGAACTACATATATATTTAGGAACGGAGGGAGTATATATTTGGATCACTAGCGGGCGTGGTTGTCTTTTGACCCTCTCTTTCGTTTTTTTTCTCGTTTATCTCAAAGATGCTAGTATTATGTAAAATAGCAAACGAAACTGACGAAACAACCGTATGGGATTGTACCTCGAGCAGACACGAGTGTGCTACTCTAACCGTGTGCGATGCCCGTACACAGCAAAATCGGCCTTGCCTAGTGGTGCCAACCGCAAGCGTCAGCCAGTGCAAAGGGGTAATGTGCACAGTACAAACCCAAACCCGACAGCGACCTATAAAAGATCTCGCTGGCGGCGGCTAACAACTAATTTTTCCGCCGATAGCTCGCCACCACCACACACACACACACCAAATGGAACCGTTGCTCAACCATGGGGATGTGCATGGCGCCTTCTTGATAGTGTTGGACGACTACGTGATAGAGGATTCCGACGCGTTGGCCGCCATGGCGGGCAACGGCAAACAGCCAGCTGTCGTGGCCGATGACGACGGGATAGAGGATTCCGACGCGCTATCCTCCATGTCGGTCAACGGTCAACCGTCATCTGCCGCAGCCGCCGACGACGATGACCCCGAGTTTCAGTGTCGGATGCAGAGGGCTATCGTGCTGTCCGTCCAGGAATCGGGCCTCGATGCGTTCCTGTGCGACGAGGACGAGCGCCGTCTCAGTGTCGGTGTGGAACAATCTATCGCATCTGCGGATGCCATCCGCAACGCGGCTAGGGATCTGAAGCGGCAGAAACGGTGGGAGAGTGTGAAGAGGAAGCGGAACTCAGATGCAGAGGGCAAAAAGGAGGCCGGAGCAGGACCAGAAGGCGGCGGAGCAGGCCGCCGCATGCCTCTCAGCCGCGTTGGAGGCCGGTGCAGGCCTTGCAACTGCGGCGGCAGCCCTGGCAACAGCGGCCACGGTGACCAAGGAAGTAGCTCTAGCGAGACCGGCGCCCGTCTGTATCCCGATGGCTCACCTGGACGCCACGACATCTTCGTCGATAGCGGCAGACCTGGCGAGAGGCGCCGTGGTCGCTCCGACCGAGGTAGCCCCGCCGGTCTCCGCCGTGGAACCAGTGGAGCTCATCGACTTGACGAGCTCCTCTGAATACTCGTTCTGAGGAGAGGAAGGTCAAGACGACGGTGGAGGCGCGGCGTTTGTATGCATCCATGGCGTAGTGAATATTTTGTGCAGGTCATCTCCATGTAAATTGACGAACTGTTTGTAAATTACTGAGCGTATGAACTAATGTCAACTAATCCGCTGCAAAATAAGGCATTTTGTGTTGAAAATTTGCCAAATGTTTGTGTCATCTGTTTGTGGGCATGTGGAAATTTAGGATGAATTTAATGTCTGCGACTGAAATTGAGGATGAACCGTGTGAGATGAACCCGCCTTGAGAAATCTCAAAAAGAGCTACCCGCCTCGAGCGATGCAAAAATTCCTGGTTTCATGGCACGGCATTTCGTTACAGCGTAGAGCGTACACACGATTATGTTTGGACCGTGTGCGATCTTGGTTACTCCCGCCCAGTTCATTTGCCAAAATTTAATTGGAAGCAGTATTTCAACTGCATGCCGCCTTTCCTTGTCCACCGCACCGACCCTATAGTAAAATTTCAGCTGCCGAGGCATTTGAACCGTCGCCATCCCTCGTCCACCACCATCTCCACCCACACCATTACTACTAAAATTTTCAGCAGCAGCGGCACATCCGCAAACACCCCCCCGTCCGCACAACACCCCCTCACCCTTCCTCCCCCACTTGAACCCTAGCTCGCCCCCGCCGTCGCCTCCCACCAGTAACCTCAGCCGGTCTGCCCGTGCCTCATAGCTAAACAAGTTTAGGGTCCCCACCGATCCACATACACCATCGCCGCCCTGAGTTTTTAGATGAGGTCGGCGGTGTCCCTTTCCCCCAGATCCTCATCCCGTACTCCAAAGAGTCGCAGCCTAATCAGCCCGACCACATCTCCCGTGGACCTCGAGGAGTGTACGAGCAAAAAGAGGTCTATCATGGCCTCTTCGCCGTACGCTGGTGAGGTGGGCGCCGTTCGCGTCGACCATTCGATCCCGGAGGAACACCTCGCCGCGGGAGCCGGTGAGGATGCTGCCTACATTGCCATGACGAAGGCTTCAAGTCTGCGGGAACGCGTGTTCCTGTATTTCAGGAGAGCCGGCTACGACATCAAGCTCGTCAACATCACCGGCTTCACCCGGGCCATGTCACAAGTTAAGTGGTCCACCGGCAACGCCTCTAGTTCAACCGCCGTCGATCTCTCCAAAGGCCCCGCCGCTGATCTCCTCTGCCTCGCGGTCATGGATTTGCGATCCTTCTACGCCATCGAGCCCCTTTTGTCATTTCTAAAGGAAACGTTCTACGGCGGTGGCTTGGGATTCTTAGCTTCAAAGTCAGATCTCATCCACCAAGATAATGTCACACACTACGGCTGTTACAAGGGGAAACATGCCATCTGCGACATCAGGGAGCGCACCCTGGGCACCTCATATCCCAAGTGGAAGGAGCCCATCCATGACAAGTGGGGCAACATCCTGTGAGCTAATCATACCTTTTGTAGCTAGCCGTCTCGTACCCATTGTTGTAGTAGCTTTTGCCATGCGATAATCATGCAGTGTTTAATTGAGCATTTGTCCAGTTGTCAAGCAGATGCCTTGCTTTTCTGTATCTGGTTGTTAGGTTGGTTGCATTGAGTATTTGTCCAGTTTTCAACGGCTGTAGTTGGTTGTTACAGTGAGCATGAATGCCTTGTTTCTTTCAGTTATTCACAATGTGATGTTCATTATGTGCAAGTATGAACTGTGCAGTTCAATTTCATCAATACCACATGTTATGCCTGGTGTTATTAACCAGTGCCCTTAACTCCCGCTTTAAACATTTATGCCTTGTTTCTCTGAATTTGGTTGCCAGGTTGGTTGTAGTGAGCAGTTGTCTAGTTTTCAAGCAGATGCCTTGCTTTTCTGTATCTGGTTGTTAGGTTGATTGCAGTGAGCGTTTGTCTAGTTTTCAAGCAAACGCCTTGCTTTTCGTTATCTGGTTGTTAGTTTGGTTCCATTGAGCATTTGTCCAGTATCAAATGGCTATATTTGGTAGTTATCAAATGCCTTGTTTATTTCAAGCAGATACCTCGTATACTTGGTTGATGTTAATCCTGATGTACTTATCATGACTTTACATGTACTTGCACAGGACAACAATGGGAGTGGCCAACGTTTTCCACCGAGGTTCTTTTCATCCCTCCGCTTATACTCCATCGGTTCCATCATGTAGTGCATATAGATTTTTGTGATGTATCTACATATACCATCTAAAATGTATACAAGTGAGGAAATTGAAAATGATTGTTATGGAAAAGGGATGAACAATAGCAATTAGACTATTTGTTTACGCTCTATCCAACACAACAGTGAGCTGTAGGATGGTAACTACGAACTCTGTAGGCTTCTATTAGTACTGCCCATAATGAGTTATCACACAACAATGTCTGAAACTTTTTCTTTTGCAGTGGTTCCCAAAGCAGTTTACTCAAGATTACCTCGCAAAGTACATGATTGCTGGACATGCAATGAAGGTTAAAATATATCATCGAGACTACAATGAGCATCGAGAAGTCCTAATGAAGACAGTGAAGGATGGGCGGGCGGCCATCACTAGGGGCTGGCCTAGAGTCGTTCGTGCGTTAGGCATGGAGGAGGGCACAAAATGGGCATTTCGCTTCACCTTCTCTAGCATACAAAATGTCTTTCGGCTCTCTCTTTACCGTCTTTAGTACAACCGTGCTTCCATCATTCTTTATTTGTCCCTTCTGTACTTTCCTTTTTTTGAGAATTGATGCTTATGTAGTTCTTGAGTATATGTACATGTGAATCGAATTATGCATTCGTTCTTAAACCTAAACATGATTCGATATGAAATACATGAATTCCTACTTTCAAATTTAAATTATTTGAATTATGAACAAAGGTATTTAATTAGGGGCAAATCCTGCTCTGCAGGCCATTACAATGCACACAGTTTGAGAAAGCAAAACGTTTGCGATCAACTCCAACATCACACACGTTTCTCCATTCGAGGCATGTGTGATGAATCTCGTCTTCGCGCACGGTCAGACGAGAAAGAACGTGTGATATTAACAACACCAGCATTTGTGCTAGTCTCCTTATCACACATGATTTCGTATTTTGAACTGTGTACCATCGTAAACGTTGGTCAAAGAAGAACGCGTGCGGTAGGCCTTCATCCGACATAGTTATTCTGGATGACATGTTTGGGAAGTATGGATCACACGTTTGGGACATTTTATAAATCACAAACGTTTATCAGAAACCCCGCGTGTGGGATATATTGAACCTTCGCATACGGTTTTACAATGATAAACGTATGCACTATTATATCATATCACAGACGGTCAAAGTGGAACTAAATGTGTGTGATTGTCTCCTTATCGTACACGCTTTATAATCATGAACTGTTTGCGATTTGGTGCACATCGTAAATGGCGCTTCACAGAATAGCGCGTGCGATGTTGTGTGATCTCACACGAGTTGCAAGGATGAACCGTATGGGAAATACACATATCTCAAATGATTATCCGGTGACCCTCGTTTGTGATAGATGCGGACATCCCATATGCTTAGTTTTGCCAAACGTTTGCGTTCGTTGGTCACCATCGACGACGGGTTTGCCGTGTCGTGTGGGATGGACCCCCCCTATCACCCACACATGCAAGGCGACGGTTTAGAACTACATCGCGAAAAGGGGTTAAAAACCATTTGTATAGCATGTCGCTGCACCAGTGACTCGTATTAAGTAGAAATACTACTTGTGCATCCAAAATCCTTAAACCCAGTTTTTTCCTTATGAGTCCACCATACCTACCTATATGCGGTATTTCCATGCTGTTCTAAGCAAATTTGTATGTGCCATCTCTAATTTTCAAAATAAATTTCCTTTTTGTGTGCTCGTACCGCTCATGAAACGGTATTGGGTGTCCAATATTTTTCCATGCTAGATGTGTTATTCTCAAGATGAGTGTTTATTCACTTGTCATTGCACGAGAGTACGGCGATAATAGGGATGCCCATTCCTGAAATGAAAAAAGATTTTTTTTTACTTTATGTTGTCAAATAATAAATTCCTTGGAAAGTGTTGGTATGGAAGGCAACCGTGGATACAACCAGCCATGGATTGTGAAAGAATGGTGGAAAAAGGAATAAACTTTATTTTTTGTTTGGGAACCGCCTATGATATATCTAGCATGGAAAGTATTGTG
Source organism: Elymus sibiricus (assembly GCA_039707655.1). NCBI lineage: Eukaryota > Viridiplantae > Streptophyta > Magnoliopsida > Poales > Poaceae > Elymus > Elymus sibiricus. The sequence goes on along the minus strand of CM077669.1, from coordinate 320,040,539 downwards.
AACTACTTTGTCGTTTTCGTTGATAGGAAAGGCATGCCACTCAAAATATTTTTCTCTCTCAATTTAAAACTTTGAGCCCTGGCACCTCTACAAATCCCTACTTCCCTTTGTGAAGGGCCTATCTATTTACTTTATGCAATTTTATTTTTACTTTGAGTCTCCATCTTCTCTTATAAAGCACCAACTAGGGGGCACTATGATCGTACTTGAGCATTAGGTGTAGCTAATGTTTGAGTGTGTTTCATGAATGGATCAATGATTGAGCATGATGGGCTAGGGATAACTTTCTTTAGTGTTGATATTTTAAAAGACATGGTTGCTTGTTGGCATGCTTGAGTATTGAAGTCATTATGTCAAAACTAGACTATTGCTTTGAACCATCTAAAAGTCCAAATGTCCATGCTACAAAAGAAAAGAATATGTGATGAACATGTTAGGCAGCATTCGACATCAAAAAATCTGTTTTTATCATTTACCTACTCGAGGACGAGTAGGAATTAAGCTTGGGGATGCTGATACATCTCCAACGTATCTATAATTTTTGCTTGTTCCATGATGTTATATTATCTTTCTTGGATGTTTTACAATCATTTTATAGCAACTTTATATCATTTTTTGGGACTAACCTATTGACATAGTGCCAAAGTGCCAGTTGCTGTTTTTGCTTGTTTTTTACTTCGCAGAATATCAATACCAAATGGAGTCCAATCACAATGAAACTTTTTGCAGATTTATTTTGGTCCAGAAGACATCCAGTGGGCCAAAGAAGTGCTAGAGGGGAGGGTCAAGGAGACCACAACCCACCAGGGCGCGCCAGAGGCCTCGGGCGCGCCCTGATGGGTTGTGCCCTCCTCGGGACCCCTCTCCACCGCCTCTGATGCCTATAAATTCACAAATATTCTAGAAACCCTAAGGGAGTCGGCGAATAACTTATCTAGCCGCTGCAAGTTCCAGAACCGCGAGATCCAATCTAACACCATCACGGAGGGGTTCATCATCCTCATTGGTGCCTCTCCGATGATGCGTGAGTAGTCCACCATAGACCTACGGGTCCGTAGGCAGTAGCTAGATGGCTTCCTCTCTCTCTCTCTTGATTCTCAATACAATGGTCTCTTTGAGATCTATTTGATGTAAAAATTTGCGGTGTGTTTGTTGGGATCCGATGAATTTTGAGTTCATGATCAGTTTCTATCCATGAATATTATTTGAGTCTTCTTTGATCTCTTATATGCATGATTACTTATAGCCTCGTATTTCTTTTTTGAATCTTTGGTTTAGGTAGGCCAACTAGATAGATTTTTCTTGCCATGGGAAGAGGTGCTTTGTGATGGGTTCGATCTTGCGGTGTCCTCTCCTAGTGACAGAAGGGGCAGCGAGGCACGCATGTATCGTTGCTATTAAGGATAACAAGATTAGGTCTATTCCTACATGAATAGATCTTGTCTACATCATGTCACCGTTTGCATTACTCTGTTTTCCCATGAACTTAATACACTAGATGCATGCTGGATAGCGGTCGATGTGTGGAGTAATAGTAGTAGATGCAGAATCGTTTCGGTCTACTAATCTTGGACGTGATGCCTATATAATGATCATCGCCTTGGATATCGTCATGATTATTTGATCTTCTATCAATTGCCCAAAAGTAATTTGTTCACCCACCATGTGCTATACTCATGAGAGAAGCCACTAGTGAAACCTACGGCCCCCGGGTCTACTTTTCCAACATATTGCTTTTCGATCTATCTTTTTGCCGCTTTTGTTTTCAGTTCTATTATTCCAAAAACCCAAAAATACCTTGTTGCTCTTTTTATTTACTCTTTTTATTTTGTGTCCTTGAGAGATCTATCTCTCCAATCTATCACTACCTAATCTATCTTTTTTACCGTAGAGAGATTGACAACCTCTCTTTCGCGTCGGGTTGCAAGTATTTGTTCTTTGTGTGCAGGTGATGTTTACATAGTGACGCAGTCTCAAGCCACGTCACATACCTACCTATCATGGCATCTCCATAGCCATTCTGAGATATATTGCCATGCAACTTCCACCGTCACTTCATATGACTTGTGCCTTCATTGTCATATTGCTCTGCATGATCGTAAGATAGCTAGCATGATATTTCCATGGCTTGTCCGTTTTTTGATATATGTGCTACGCTAGATCATTGCACATCCTGGTACACTGCCAGAGGCATTCATCTAGAGTCAGACAGTTTTTCAAATCGAGTTGTAAGTAAACAAAAAGTGTGATGATCATCATTATTACAGCATTGTCCCAGTGAGGAAAGGATGATGGAGACTATGATTCCCCCACAAGTCGGGATGAGACTCCGGACAAAAAATAAAAATCCCTTTTTCCGCCCGATTCTTTGATCTTAAACTTAAGAAATGGGGGAGGCCAAATGAGCCCACCATTACAAAAAGACATGGGGGAGGCGAAAAAAAGCCCAGCATGAAAAAAATAAAAAGTAAAAAATAAAAAAAATAAATGAGAGAAAAAGAGAGAAGGGACTTTGCTACTGTCCTTTACTATACTTGTGCCTCAAAGTGGCACCATGTTCTTCATATAAAGAGTCTCTTGTTTTGTCACTTCCATATGCTAGTGGGAATTTTTCATTATAGAACCTGGCTTGTATATTCCGATGACGGGTTTCCTCAATTGCCCGAGGTCTTCATGAGCAATCAAGTTGGATGCACACCCACTTAGCTTCAGTGGAGCTTTCATACACTTATAGCTCTAGTGCATCCTTCGCATGCCAATCCCTACTCCTCTTATTGATATCTATTGATGGGCATCTCCATAGCCCGTTGATACGCCGAGTTGATGCGAGACTTTCTTCTCCACTTTTACCCCTTTGAAACCTACCACCATTTTCTATTCCACCTTTATGCTATATCCATTGTTCACGCTGATATGTTGCGTGAGTAATACAAAGCTGAAGCGCGTGAAAAAGTACGAACCAATTGCTTGGTTTGACACCGGGGTGCTCATGATTTATACTTTATGCTAGGAAGACCAAGCATGACAGGCTATATGATTTTGTAGGGATAGCACTCTTTGGCATTGTTATTTTGAAAGGACATGATTGTTTTCTTGTAAACCTGAGTATGGATGTCTTTTTGTCAGACTATTGCCTTGAATCACTTGTATCTTAATATTCATGCCATTATTAGACATTTGTTCAAGATTATGTTAGGTAGCATTCCACATCAAAAATTATCTTTTTATCATTTACCTACTCGAGGACGAGCAGGAATTAAGCTTGGGGATGCTGATACGTCTCCGTCGTATCTATAATTTTTGATTGCTTCATGCCAATATCCTACAACTTTCATATACTTTTGGGAACATTTTATATTATTTTCGAGACTAACTTACTTATCCAGTGCCTAGTGCCAGCTCCTGTTTTTTGTATGTTTTTTGTTTCACATAAATTCCATATCAAACGAAGTCCAAACACGATAAAAATTTACGGAGATTATTTTTGGAATATATCTGAATTTTGAGAGTCAGAATCAACGCAAGATGATGCCCGAGGGCCGCACCACATATTAGGGCGGGGCCTGGGGGGCGCCCTGATGGCTGGTGCCTCCACTTTAAGTCGGTTGACACTCTCCTTTCGCTGCAAGAAAGATATTTGCACGATAAAAATCCCCTCAAAATTTCAGCCCGATCGGAGTTACGGATCTCCTGATATTTAAGAAACGGTGAAGGGGTCACAAACCAGTCGTGAAAATAGAAGATAAACAGAGAGAGAGATCCAATCTCGGAGGGTCTCCTGCCCTCCGAGAGCCATGTCAGCCATGGACAAGAGGGGAAACCCTCCTCCCACCTAGGGAGGAGGCCAAGGAAGAAGAATAAGGAGGGGGGCTCTCTCCCCCTCTCTCCCGGTGGCGCCGGAGCGCCGATGGGCCATCCATCATGACGGTGATCTACACCAACAACTTCGCCGCCGTCATCACCAACCCTTCTCCATCAACATAGCCATGATGGTCACCACTGGGAGTGAGTAATTTCTTTGTAGGCTTGCTGGACGGTGCTGGGATTGGATGAGATTGATCATGTAACCGAGTTAAGTTTGATAGGGCATGATCCCTAGTATCCACTATGTTCTGAGATTGATGTTGCTATGACTTTGCTATGCTTAATGCTTGTCACTAGGGCCCGGGTTCCATGATTTCAGATCTGAACATATTATATTTTCTCCAAATATAAGAATGATTTGGATCCTATCTTGGAAGTTGTACGCACCTATTACGTGTCTTGATCCGCATACCCCAAGGTGACAATAATTGGGATTCTTTCCGGAGATTGCCGTAGTTTGAGGAGTTCATGTATTCACCATGTGTAAATGCTTTGTTCCGGTTCTCTATTAAAAGGAGGCCTTAATATCCCTTAGTTTCCAATAGGACCCCACTGCCACGAGAGGGTAGGACAAAAGATGTCATGCAAGTTCTTATCGCAAGGATGTATGACTATATATGGAATACATGTCTACATTACATTGATGAATTGGAGCTAGTTCTGTGTCGCCCTAGTGTGTAACTGTTATATGATCAATGTCATCTAAATCATTATCCATCACTGATCCACGTGCCTACGCTTTACATATACTGAATCTTGCAAAATTAGCGTAATGTAGTTTCATACTTGTTCTAGGTGAAGTAAGCGTTAGCGTGCGTAGAGTTGTATCGGTGGCCGATAGAACTTGAGAGATTATTACTTCTACCTTTAGCTCCTCGTTGTCTTCGACACTCTTACTTATCGAAAAAGGCTACAAACGATCCCCTACACTTGTGGGTTATCAGGCGCGCCCCCTGAGCTCATGGGCCCCTCGTACATCCTCCTGACCTAATTCCACTTCTATATATTTACAATTACACCAAAACCAACAGAGAGACATACGATTTTTTTTGCCGCCGTAAGCTTCTGTTCTTCCGTGATCCCATCTAGAGGCCTTTTCCGGTACTTTGCCGGAGGGGGAATTGATCACGGAGGTCGTCTACATCAACCTTGTTGCCTGCATGATGATGTGTGAGCAGTTCACCATAGACCTACGGGTCCATATCTAGTAGCTAAATGGCTTCTTGTCTCTCTTTTGATCTTCAATACCATGTTCTTCGCGATTCTCGCGAAGATCTATCCGATGTAATCTTCTTTTAAGGTGTTTTTGTTGGGATCCCATGAATTGTGGGTTTATGATCGGATTATTCATTGGAAGTAATTGAGTCTTTTCTGAACTTTATTATGCATGATTGTTATATCTTTGTAATTCTCTCTGATCTATCCGTTTGGTTTGGCCAACTAGATTGATTTATCTTCAACGGGAGGAGTGCATTGTAGTGGGTTCAATCTTGTGGTTCTCTATATTCCAGTGACAGAAAGGGACAAGACACATATTGTATTGTTGCCATTAAGGATAAAACGACGGGGTCTTAACATATTTCTGTCTTACTTTTTCCACATCATGTCATCTGGCTTAATGTGTTACTTTGTTTGTCATGAACTTAATACCATAGATGCAGGCAGGAATCGGTCGATTGGTGGAGTAATAGTAGTAGATGCATGATTATTTTGGTCTACTTGTCACGGGCATGATTCCTATATACATGATCATTGCCATGAATAACGTCATAACTCATTCATCACAAACTAACCACACGCTGCGTGGAAAACCTCAACCACGGAATAGCCCATAGTATCCTCAGAATTCCGGTGGATACCTACACCTCAAGATAGCCCGAAGTATCCACGGAATACCGTGCACAAGACGTTCGAGAAAAGTAAAACAAATCCAGCAAGGCCACCCGGCATGCCGACAATCCCGATTGGAGCCGCGTATCTCGTTCTCAGGGCATGACCAGATGGGCTAGACGTCGGGTTGGATGAGACCCGGCATGACCAGGGGGCGCCGGACATCGCCCAGGTTGGACCAACACTCACGAGGAGCACTGCCCTGGGTTGTTGATTAAATTATCCATGGGTGCCGGCGGGTCCCTATGCAATTTTATTAGTTATTAGGCAAATGTAGTACCAATGTTGGGCCTTGCCAGAAGAGTTTTAACCCAAAATGAAAATCAAGGGGTTCCCCATAACAACCCCAAGCATGTTAGGAGCACTCTATATGGAACATAACACCAGTACACAAGTAACTAGGGCGGCAAAAGTGGAACAAAACACCAAGCAAAAGGCCAAGCCTTCCACCTTTTACCAAGTATATATGTGCATTAAATTAAATAGCAATAATATGGTGATATCTCAAAATATCCATGTTGTCACACGAAATCAACTTACACCTGCAACTAGCAATGCTATAAGAAGGGCTGAGCAAGCGGTAACATAGCCAAACAACGGTTTGCTGGGATGTGGAGGGGTTAGAGGATTTTTATGGCAATACTGGGAGGCTTGACATACAAGTGGTAGGTAGCGAGACATAACGATAAGAAGCGAGACAACTAGCACGGAAATGATAGTAGTGGTATCCAGGGAAATGTTCATCTTGCCTGAGATCCCGCTTGGAAGAGGAACGAAACCGTGAAGTAGATGAACGGGCGTAGTCGAACGAATCCTCACACTCCGAACGCTTTCGGAAATCTAATGGGAAAAGTAATCCGGAAACAAACAATCAACACATGATAAACACCACAACATATGCATGACATGACGCGCAAACAAATATGATGCATGTCCGGTTTAATTATGCAAGGCATGACAAAGCACAACATCAATTACTCCACATTAAGTGAAGCTCATGAAACTCCACATTTGAATTACTTAGTTCACTCTCGATTAGGTGCTCAACAAATTTAAATGTTGTGACATGGCAAGAGGTGAAGCATAAATAAACTAGACATTTAGGCAAGTTTAATTGAGGCCGGAAACAACATATAGTATTTCCGAAATGACCCCATGTGTTAATTTCAAAATTGGTCCAAATCTGAACTAAACATATTTTATATTTTTTAAACAGCAAAAAAAATGCAGCATGTGATTCTACTCGTCATTCTTGGCGATATACATATATAGATCATATAAAACGGAGCTACGGCCTAAAAGATATGACCAACACAAGATGAATATATCATGAATGCAAAATGCATGCAAATGACAACCACAAACATCTCAAATCATAGATGCAGCAAGATATCATGAAACTACATGAGATTCTAAGCAAGTTTCATATAGGACATGTTCAAAACGGAGCAACGAGTCAATAATAACAACCAACACAAGTTTTAGTTAGAATCTGCCCAAAACAGCAACATGGCATTTTGCACACCTCAAAATAGCAAGCTACAAGAATCTAAAATGCACAAACAAGAAATGGGGCAGTAGCTTACATGATGCACAACAATTTATCTCATAGCAGCAAGTTGAATAGAAGCATGTATAAATAGCAAATGAGCTCACAAGATGGCATTTTGAAACAACAGTTAAGGACTTAGTGAAAAATACCAGTTTCTCACAATCTGAGTTATCAGGTTGGCATATTGACAGCAATAAATCTACATGCTACATAAATCTTCTTGGCATGAAATTTAACATCATGATAGAGGACAACATGCACTTCAAATAACTCCATTACAACAACATCAACATATGTATAGATTCCTGGCTAGCATCCTCCCAACATGGCATATTGAACTAAGGAGTTCTCCAGACTTAGAAAAATTATCAAGGGGCAAAGCAGAGCAGTTTTATCAAATTGACATGTTTGACAGAAAAACTAACTAGGATGCAACATCTCTACTTAAAAACTATGGGCACAATCCAACAAAGGATAACATGCTAAACAATTCATTCCATTGGTCCAACCACAAAGGACCTACAGATTCATGGCAATCATCATGGAAACATAGCAATAATATAACCAGATTCCAGACTTGGTGAAAATTGACTATCTCCCAAAACAGCAGGTTGACTAGGCATGTTTTCATAGCAATAACTGTATCATAACAATCCTCTAGGTGCATGGCAAGGACACTAACATCCAATAGACATGTCCCACTACAAAATGCTCCATTGGCACAACTTCCAAAGAGGCATCGGTTGCCTAATATGATGCTCGCAAAATGGAACTTATCGTTAACAGATTACAGATTTAACACGAAGCAACTTTAGGGCAACAAATAAATAAGCTAATGATGTTATTCCTAGAAAGCAAAGGCATGGCATCAAAGTAGACATAATATAGGGCAATTATCATGAAGACACCACATGCAAAAGACCTACGGATGAGATGCAATCATGTACGCAAGTTTGAACAAAATATCAGATTTGCACATTACGATGAGATGCACTTTTTCCACAGAGATAACAGCAAGTAGATGACTTCTAATATGGGTGGAAATGATGCTAACACATAGATCATGAAGAGGAGATCATTTTACATATCTAATTCATCTCCATCGGGTGCACGGTTTAAACGTTACGAGCCGATCAATATGCCATCATGATGATAAACAGACAGTTTTCTAGGGACATGGAAAAATTGTACCCTCAGCAAAAATCGGGATGGAGCGGTACAGCGTGGTCCGGGCGGCTGTTTGGATGCGGGGTCGACGGGGTCTGGGCCGGCGGGATGCAGATTGGCCCCGGGGCAGTTGCCGCGGCCGGCGACGGCAGTGGCCGTCGACGAGGTCGCGGACGGGCGCTGGGGTGAGATCCGGCCTTGGGGCCGCCGGATCTGGCCAGGGCGGCGGCCGGCGCGCACGCTGGCGACCTGAGGTGCGGGTCGGCGGCGAGCTTGAGACACGCGGCGACGGCGCCATGGCCATGGCGGGGCAGCACTGCCTCAGGCGCAGGGACGCGACATCGCAGGGAGGCGCGTCGCCGTCGCACTCCGATGGAAAAGCGACGAGGCGGCAGTGGATGGGGCGCGAGCTCGAGAAGCTTCTACGGCGGCGCCGGCGACGGCCCTCCAGAGCGCCGCCCGGGAGCTCGGGCGCTACGGGGAAGACGACGAGGGGGGGGGGCGCGGGCAGATCGGGCCCATCTCGGCCCAGGGCGGGCAGAATGCGGGCTCGGGCGGGCCGCGGTGAGTGGAGGCACTGGGGATGACGGTTGGCGGCGGAGGAGACCACGTGGCAGCCTACTCTATTGGTTGCGGAGCGGGCTGTGGTGGCTCAGGTGGCGGCGGGGCTAGTGGTGGGGCGACAAGTAGCGGCGGCGGGGCTGACCGGCGTGGAAAACGATGGAGAGGCTAGGTTAGGTCATTTTGGGCAGGGGTAGGCTGCTTAAATAAGAAAGGTGGTCTAGGGTTGGGGTTTCTAGTCCCTTTTCGGACCATAGGATCCTGATCGGACGGCTCCGGACAGAGATGGAGGTAGGCTGGGCTAGTGGCTGTGTAGTTGGGCTTGGTGGGGATGAGAGGGGAGGTTTGCGGCCCAGCAACAGAGTTTTAAAACACCGAAACGTTTGCTAATGAACCGATGACGGTGCCGCTACGGTTGACCGTTCGGGTATCAAAGGACCTCCGATTGCGATGACATTTGGCAGGCGGTCTACCTGCAGTAAAATAAGACCGCACGCCAAGTTTTAACCCAATCCGAGAATATTTTATACGCAATTAAAAAAACAATATTTACATGATGCCGCAGGCGCGTGCATGTGTGGTTGGTCTCAAAACGGTCGACGACACGAACAGAGAGAACCGGTGACTACGAACGAATGCAAGTTGTGAAAAATGACGGCAACGGAGTGCCGATGCAATGCGGATGATGCGAATGATGCGAGGATGAATGCGACAACCAGATAATTCACACGGCGACAACGGAATGAAAGGGAATCTTTTGGAGCGTCGGTCTCTGGCTGTTACAAGTCTCCCCCACTTACAAGAGATCTCAACCCGAGATCTTAGAACGAGAAGTTGAAGAGGAAAGGAAGAGGTAAAACATAACTGCTTCTTAGACAAACGAGTGAAACCAATGAACCTTGGAGGTTGCAAAGAGATGAAGAATGACACGAGGAACAAGCAAGAATTCAAAAGAAATTTGGGCAACCCTTCGCCAGAAAGAGAGGCAAAACTCGATAATATGGAGAGAACTTGAGAGATTTCACAACACTCCGGAACAAAAGAATAGAAACTAGACCGATGGAAAGAGGGAAACGGGAAGAAAAAGACAACTATGCTACAACTGAATTGAGAAGCATCCTCCTAAAGAAAGGATTGAACGAAGTTGTTGGAAAATCAACAACGAAAAGAAAAGCTTGTTGTGGGCTTATGGAAAACATCTCGAAACTATGAGGTGGCAACCGGCCACAATTTGAAAACAATGATTGCTTGAGATAAACAAGATATGCCAAACTTCTTTCACCAAGAGGATACAAGGATACTTGGATCACTGGGAAGCACCATAATAGCAACAATCCTTAGGAAAAGCTTTTAGGTGAAATCTAATCCAAGATAACTCTGAGAAAGAAATGATGGATTTAATTATCTCACTCTTGATAATTCTTTTTGAGACTCCGCATGAATCAAGAATGCTATAACACCATCCCAAAAGATGAGGGAGAATGGCTTGCACTTTGAAATGCAAGAGAAAGAATACTTGAGGTACTACCACAAGAGTCTTGAAGAACACTTTGAGAATGAAGAAATCTTGATGAACCACCATGTAGAGCCTCCATGAAGATCTCCGGATAGAAAATGATAATAGAAAACAAATGAAGGCTAAAAATAACAAGAGTTGAAGCCTTACAAATATTTAGGTGGAACCTCGCGAAGAGATACTTGAGAAAAACTTGGAACTCCGGAAAAGAAAAGATGAACACTTAGAATCAAGAATTCGATATCATGAACAATTCCGGAAGAAGGATTGAAAACACCTTGATAAAACAAGCATAAGAATTATGTGATGCTTATCATTTATCAAGTTAAATTGATGACAGGCATTTGGCGTACGCCTTATTCTTCTTGCAAAGATTGATGAGAGATATTGCACGAACTTGAAAAAGTCTTCAACGAAACACCGGTAAGAAGTGAAACGAATGAGGATACTACGAATGAATGGAGATATATGAAAATGAAGAGATCATGACCCGCCTAATAGAAAATTTGAATGAAGCACTGGAATAATTGAGATACGAATGAAGGGACAACAATTGAGAAGAATTTGAGAACGAAAGCTGAAAGCTGAGAACGAAGAAATCTTCTGAAATGATTGCCTTCGGGAGGATCGAGAAACGAAAACAACTCTGGAATGCTCCAGATAGATATGGAAGGAATTTCTCACGAATGCAAACAATTTAAGAGGATAACAACAAGCTGAGATGACGAATCTTTAGAAGAACGGATAAAGATTTAAGAGAAACTCTCCTTCGGTCTTCCACAAAGAATGATGACGAGAAGTAACACCATGAATTACTGAGACACTCCGGAACATTGAATAAGGAAAGGTTGAGGCATCGATGAAATATTTTGAAGCGATCTTGGAGAAGGAATATGACTGATGGAATTCATTCTTGCGTTACATTCGAAAAGAATTAGAGATATCTGGAAAAGATTAGAAGAGCCAAGTAAGATCCTTGGAGAATCTGTGGGTTATGGGCCACTCAAAGAGAACACCATTGAAACAAATGCTTAGGAAAGATTGGACCGGTACAAATAAAAACTTGATGAGGTGAGAACCTCGAAATAGTTTAAGCGGATTTTGAATAGAAACACGAATCTTCTGAGAAATCTGAGAACTCCGGATAGATATGAGAGAGGTGAAAACATGATATACTTAGACAAGAATTTCCAACACGGGAACGCATTGAACGAATGAAAAAGGATATGATGAACACCAAAAGCTTGAATAGATTCCACCGGAGAAGAAAACAAGAACGAAGAATGATGAACTTAACACTTAAGCATCTTCACAATGAATGACCATATACAATACGGAAGAGAAAGAAAGCGAAAGCATCACTTGACAAGAAGATACTTGGATGATAATTTAATAATTGAATAAAAAGGGTGGGAGGGTCGGAAAAAACAAAGAAAACTAGATAGACGAAAGAACTCCAGAAAGAAATATGAGGATTGACTCATCTTGAAGAGAAGCACACCGGATGAAAATGAATTGACATGACAATTTGATTGAGCAAAAGGATTAGCATTCCCATAGAAGTATGAGAATGCTGCTTAGGAAAGATATGAAATCACCACTTGACATCGAAGCAACTCGAATTACCATACTCCAACAAAACAAAGGATGAAGCTTGGAAGTTAAGCCGGAAACAAATACATGGCCCATTATGCATTTGTTGGAAGGATAAGCCTAGGTAACTACTTGAATTCCCACCTAAGAACTTCCAAAATCTTTGGTTATGCAATTGGGTCCATGGATACACGGAGTAAGATCCATCAGTCAACTCCTAGCAGTAATACTACTCTCCAATGTATCACATCCGTCGACACATAACCAGAGGCCTCGAAAATTCATCTACCTCAGACCCTCATAATCACAACGATACTAAACATGGCAGTACATCTGGACGCTCTCCCCAGTAATGGGTGACGCCAAACTCCTCTCGCTACAAATAGTATTGAAGCAATTTCGAACATCCGCGTCCTGAGATACTAAGGAAACTGAACGATAATGATGTGTCAAGAACACCCTAGAGCTCTACTCCTCGGAAACAGGAGGCACCAAGTACAGAATTCCATCACAACGACATCATAGAGGTTTCAAAATACCCGCGTGATCCTAAAAAAAATTGAGTGAGAAGAGGGGTAGAATTAAAATTCCTACGTCATGATTACTCACCAAAGCATAGAAGAGGAGTAGAAAGAATCCTACTCTCCGACATATAACTGGACTCAAAATAGTTTTTATTCTAGACTTGACAACGGCCAAGTTCGATCAATCAAGGGGGCTCCTAGGTTGGTACTGCTCTGATACCAACTTGTAACGCCCAAGATGCGGTCCTATCCTTATTTTGGCTCGAGGGCCTCGATAGGGATAGAAGCGCATCTCATCGTTTTGCAAGAATGGCTATCTTTACAAGTAAATGTAAAGAGGAGATGAGTATATGGAATTGGCTTACACTCGCCACAAGCTAAATCATATCAAATACAACAATACATTCAATCACCATACAGAAGAGCAGGGTCCAACTACGGACGAAATCAAACGATAAAAGCGACATCCATCCTTGCTATCCCAGGCTGCCGACTGATACGTCCATTTTGCATCATGATTTCCTACTGTTATTTATTATGTTTTGTTGAATAATAATGCTGTGGGGAGTGATTCTAATGCCTTTGCTCTCATAATATGCAAGGTTTACACCAAGAGGGAGAATACCGACAGCTAGAATTCTGGACCCAAGAAAAGCACATCAGAGATACCTATTCTGCACAACTCCAATGAAGCTGAAATTTTACGGAGATTATTTTTGGATTAAATAAAAAATACTGGATCAGAAAACTACCAGGGGGGCCTACCTGGTGGGCACAACCCACCAGGGCGCGCCAGACCCCCCTGGGCGCGCCCTGATGGGTTGTGGCCCCCTCGGCCCACCTCCGGTGCCCATCTTCTGGTATATAGTCACATTTGACCTAGAAAAAAATCAGAGGAGGACTTTCGGGACGAATCGCCGCTGCCTTGAGGCAGAACTTGGGCAGGAACACTTTTGCCCTCCGGCGGAGCGATTCCGCCGGGGGAACTTCCCTCCAGGAGGGGGAAATTGAAGCTATCGTCATCACCAACACCCCTCTCATCTTTGGGAGGCCAATCTTCATCAACATTTTCAACAGCACCATCTCCTCCCAAACCCTAGTTCATCACTTGTGTTCAATCTTTGTATCGGAATCTCAGATTGGTACCTGTGGGTGACTAGTAGTGTTGATTATCTTGTGTAGTTGATTGCTATATGGTTTATTTGGTGGAAGATTATATGTTCAGATCCATTATCTATTTAATACCTCTCTGATCTTGAGCATGTTTATTATTTGTGAGTAGTTACCTTTGTTCTTGAGGTCACGCGAGAAGGCATGTTGCAAGTAATCATGTGAATTTGATATGTGTTCGATATTTTGATGATATGTATGTTGTGATTCCCTTAGTGGTGTCATGTGAACATCGACTACATGACACTTCACCATTCATGGGCCTAAGGGGATGCATTGTGGAGTAGTTATTAGATGATGGGTTGCTAGAGTGACAGAAGATTAAACCCTAGTTTATGCGCTACTTCATAAGGGGCTGATTTGGATCCAAACGTTTAATGCTATGGTTAGATTTTATCTTAATACTTTTCTCGTAGTCGCGGATGCTTGCGAGGGGGTTAATCATAAGTGGGAGGTTGTTCAAGTAAGAACAGCACCCAAGTACCAGTCCACCCACATATGAAATTATCAAAGTAGCGAACACGAATCAAACCAACATGATAAAAGTGACTAGATGAATTCCCGTGTACCCTCAAGAACTCTTTGCCTATTACTAGTGATTGTTCTGGCCTCAAAAGGATTGGGATACCTTTCTGCAACTCATTTACCATTACCGTTGCTTGCCCGTTACCAATTACCTTGCTATCAAACTATCTATTACCTACAATTTCAGTGCTTGCAGAAATTACCTTGCTGAAAACCACTTGTCATTTCCTTCTGCTCCTCGTTGGGTTCGACACTCTTACTTATCTAAAGGACTATGATTGATCCCCTATACTTGTGGGTCATCAAGACTCTTTTCTGGCGCCGTTGCCGGGGAGTGAAGCACTCTTGGTAAGTGGAAATCGGTAAGGAAAAACTTATACTACGTGCTGAAATTTATTTCTACTTGCTACTATGGAGAACAATCCTTTGAGGGGTTTATTCGGGGTATCTTCACCTCGATCGGAACCACAATTAGTTGCCCCTCAACCTACAGCACCTACTGAAAATATTACTTATGAAATTCCTTCGGGTATGATAGAACAACTGCTTGTTAAACCTTATGCAGGAGATGGAACTGAACATCCTGATATGCATCTATTATATGTGAACGAAATATGTGCATTATTTAAGCTTGCAGGTTTACCCGGAGATGAAGTTAAGAAGAAGGTTTTCCCTTTATCTTTGGAGGGAAAAGCATTTACATGGTATAGGCTATGTGATGATCTTGGATTGTGGAACTGGAACCGTTTGCAATTGGAATTCCACCAAAAGTTTTATCCCATGCATCTACTTCATCATGATCGGAATTATATATATAATTTTTGGCCTCGTGAAGGAGAAAGTATCGCTCTAGATTGGGGGAGGCTTAAGTCAATGTTATATTCATGCCCCAATCATGACATTCCGAGAGAAGTTATCATTCAGAATTTTTATGCTCGGCTTTCTCATAATGATCAATCCATGCTCGATACTTCTTGTGATGGTTCTTATATGAAGAAGACTATTGAATTCAAATGGGATCTTTTAGAAAGAATTAAATGCAAATCTGAATATTGGGAACTCGACGAAGGTAATGAGTCAGGTATAAAGCTTGAGTTTGATTGTGTTAAATCTTTTATGAATACCGATACTTTTCACAAGTTTAGCACTAAATATGGACTTGACGCTGAGATAGTAGCCTCCTTTTGCGAAGCATTTGCTACTCATGTTGATCTCCCTAAGGAGAAGTGGTTTAAATATCATCCCCCTATTAAAGAAGAAATTAAAGAACCGGTCATAGCTAAAGAAGAAACTATCATTTACAATGTTGATCCAGTTGTGCATACCGCTTATATTGAAAAACCACCTTTCCCTGTTAGGATAAAGGAACATGCTAAGGTATCAACTGTGGTTCATAAGAGTAATCTAAAAACATCTAAGCCCCCTGAGCAAATTAAAGTAGAACCTAGTGTTGCTATGGTTAAAGATCTCTTGGTAGAAAATATCGATGGGCATGATATCTACTTTTGTGATGAAGCTGCTAGAATTGCTAAACCCGATGAAAAAGATAAACACAAACCCATAGGAGGCATGCCTGTTGTCTCAGTCAAAATAGGAGATCATTGATATCATGGTTTATGTGATTTGGGTGCTAGTGTGAGTGCTATCCCTTTTACCATATACCAAGAAATGATGGATGAAATAGCACCTGCTGAAATAGAAGACATTGATGTTACTATTAAACTTGCTAATAGAGACACCATCACACCACTTGGGATTGTTAGAGATGTTGAAGTCTTGTGTGGGAAAGTAAAATACCCTACTTATTTTCTAGTTCTTGGTTCCCCACAAGATGACTTTTGTCCCATTATCTTTGGTAGACCTTACTTGAGCACCGTCAATGCTAAGATAGATTGTGAAAAACAAACTGTCGGTGTCAGTTTTGGTAGTGTGTCTCATGAGTTTAATTTTTCCAAGTTTAGTAGACAACTTCGTGATAAAGCGTTACCTAGTAAAGATGAAACAATTGGTCTTGCTTCTATTGTTGTACCTCCTACTGATCCATTAGAACAATATTTGCTTGACCATGAAAATGATATGCACTTGCGTGAAAGAAATGAAATAGATCAAATTTTCTTCGAACAACAACCTCTCCTGAAACACAATTTGCCTATTGAAACCCTTGGAGGTCCTCCTCCACCTAAAGGTGATCCTGTGTTTGAATTGAAACAATTGCCTGACACTTTGAAGTATGCTTATCTTGATGAGAAAAAGATATATCCTGTTATTATTAGTGCTAACCTTTCAGAACATGTAGAAGAAAGATTGTTAAAAGTTCTAAAGAAGCACCGGGCTGCTATTGGATATACTCTTGATGACCTTAAGGGCATTAGTCCCACACTATGCCAGCACAAGATTAAAATGGAACCTGATGCTAAACCCGTTGTTGATCACCAACGGTGATTGAATCCTAAGATGAAGGAAGTGGTAAGAACTGAAATATTAAAACTTCTGGAAGTTGGTATAATCTATCCTATTGCTGATAGTAGATGGGTAAGTCCCGTTCATTGTGTCCCTAAGAAGGGAGGTATTACCGTTGTTCCTAATGATAAGAATGAACTCATTCCACAAAGAATTGTTACAGGCTATAGAATGGTAATTGATTTTAGAAAATTAAATAAAGCTACTAGGAAGGATCATTACCCTCTGCCTTTCATTGATCAAATGTTAGAAAGATTATCTAAGCACACACACTTTTGCTTCCTAGATGGATATTCTGGTTTCTCTCAAATACCTGTGTCACAATCCGATCAAGAAAAAACCACCTTTACTTGCCCTTTTGGAACCTATGCTTATAGACGTATGCCTTTTGGTTTATGCAATGCACCTGCTACCTTTCAAAGATGTATGACTGCTATATTCTCTGATTTTTGTGAAAAGATTGTGGAGGTCTTCATGGATGAATTTTCCGTTTATGGAACTTCTTTTGATGATTGCTTAAGCAACCTTGATCGAGTTTTGCAGAGATGTGAACAAACTAATCTCGTCTTGAATTGGAAGAAGTGCCACTTTATGGTTAATGAAGGCATTGTCTTGGGGCACAAAATATCTGAACGAGGTATTGAGGTGGATAAAGCTAAAGTTGATGCAATTGAGAAAATGTCATGTCCTAAAGATATTAAAGGTATTCGCAGTTTCCTTGGTCATGCTGGTTTCTATAGGAGGTTCATTAAAGACTTCTCTAAAATTTCTAGGCCTCTTACTAATCTTTTGCAAAAGGATATTCCTTTTGTTTTTTATGATAATTGTGTTGAAGCCTTTGAAACACTCAAGAAAGCCTTAACCTCTGCACCTATCGTTGAACCACCTGATTGGAACTTGCCTTTTGAAATTATGTGTGATGCTAATGATTATGTTGTTGGTGCTGTTCTAGGACAAAGAGTAGATAAGAAATTGAATGTTATCCATTATGCTAGTAAAACTCTAGACAGTGCTCAACGAAATTATGCTACTACTGAAAAAGAATTTTTAGCGGTTGTGTTTGCCTGTGATAAGTTTAGATCCTATATTGTTGACTCAAAAGTTATTGTTCACACCGATCATGCTGCTATAAAATATCTTATGGAAAAGAAAGATGCTAAACCTAGACTCATTAGGTGGGTTCTCTTGCTCCAAGAATTTGACTTGCATATTGTTGATCGGAAGGGAGCTGAGAACCCCGTAGCTGATAACTTGTCTAGGTTAGAAAATATTATTGATGACCCACTACCTATTGATGATAGTTTCCCTGACGAACAGTTAGCTGCAATAAATGTTTCTCGAAACAATCCTTGGTATGCTGATTATGCTAATTACATTGTCGCTAAATATATACCACGTAGCTTCACATACCAACAAAAGAAAAAATTCTTCTATGACTTGAGACATTACTTTTGGGATGGCCCACATCTTTATAAAGAAGGAGTAGATGGTATTATTAGACGTTGTGTACCTGAGCCTGAACAGGAAAAAATCCTACGGAAATGTCATTCCGAAGCTTATGGAGGACATCATGCGGGAGATAGAACTGCTCACAAGGTATTGCAGTCTGGTTTTTATTGGCCTACTCTCTTCAGAGATGCCCGTAAGTTTGTCTTGCCTTGTGATGAATGTCAAAGAATTGGTAATATTGGTAAGCGTCAAGAAATGCCGATGAATTATTCACTTGTTGTTGAACTATTTGATGTTTGGGGTTTTGATTATATGGGACCTTTTCCTTCCTCTAATGGGTACACTCATATTTTGGTTGTTGTTGATTATGTCACTAAGTGGGTAGAAGCTATTCCAACTAGTAGGGCTGATCACCACACCTCCATTAAAATGCTTAAAGAGGTTATCCTTCCGAGGTTTGCACTCCCTAGATATTTATGGTGGTTCACACTTTATTCATGGTGCTTTCCGTAAGATGCTTGCTAAATATGATGTTAACCATAGAATTGCTCACCCTATCATCCTCAATCTAGTGGTCAAGTTGAACTTAGCAATAGAGAAATAAAATTAATATTACAAAAAATTGTCAATAGGTCTCGTAAGAATTGGTCTAAGAAATTAGATGATGCACTTTGGTCCTATAGAATAGCTTATAAAAATCCTATGGGTATGTCTCCTTACAAAATGGTATATGGTAAAGCTTGTCATTTGCCTCTAGAATTAGAACATAAAGCATTTTGGGCAATTAAAGAACTTAACTATGATTTCAAACTTGCCGGTGAGAAGAGGCTATTTGATATTAGCTCACTTGATGAATGGAGACCCCAAGCTTATGAAAATGCCAAGCTATTTAAAGGAAAAGTAAAAAGATGGCACGACAAAAGAATCCAAAAGCGGGAATTTAAAATAGGAGACTATGTTCTTTTGTTTAACTCTCGTTTAAGATTTTTTGCAGGTAAGCTTCTCTCCAAATGGGAAGGACCTTATATTACCGAAGAGGTTTATTGTTCTGGAGCTATCAAGATTAATAACGCCGAAGGTAGTAACCCGAAGGTGGTCAATGGACAAAGAATCAAGCATTATATCTTAGGTACGCCTATTAACGTTGAAAGCAATGTTATCCAAACCATGACACCGGAGGACCACATAAAAGAAACCTACCGGAACACTCTAGAATTCTGACAAATAGGAGGTACGTGATACGGTAAGTAAACGAACTCCGAAAAATCCGCAAAAATATATTTTTATCAGTTTTGGAATATTTTAAAATTTTGGAAATAAAGAAATAAACCGGAAGGTGATCGAGGTGAGAACGATACACCAGGGCGCGCCAGGCACCCCTGGGCGAACCCTGGTGGGTTGTGCCCACCTCGGATGCCTTCCCGACTCCGTTTTCCTTCCATATGCTTGTTTTCCATGAATAAAAATTCTCTATATATACCCCTGACTGTTTTGATGACCGCATCGCAAAAAAAATCCTTTGTTCTTGTTTCGTGCTATTTCTCCTGTCAGATCTGTCAAGTCAAGCATCATATCTTCTCCTTCTTCTAATAACGTGGAAGAAGATGCCTGGCTGATGAAGATAGAACTGAAGAGGGAGGAGCCGGAAGAAGCCAACAAGGAAAGAAAGGGCAAGGAGGCTATGGTGGATCAGCCCCCTGAAGGAGAGCAATCCATTCCAACAAAGGAGGGATAAGAAGAAGATATCCTTCAACCTTATTACAGTCATCTCACCCCTATTGAAATCGAAGCTTTTAGAGCTTTCGAAGCGGTTCGTGTTCAGAATAAATTTCTCATTCGTGAAAATATTTTTCTAGAGGAGCATATCAATAACCTTCGGAGAGTCATCCGCAAATTGGAGCACCTTTTGAAGTTGAAGTGTGAAACATCTATAGAACCGCCTTCTTCATCACCACCACCAAAGGAGACTTGAGCACACGGGTATGGGCACTCCCCTTGGCTTGAGCCAAGATTGGGGGAGGTGCCCCGGTATCGTATCACCATCACTTTTATTCACCTTTCCCTATTTTACTTCGATCTTTAGTTTCCCTTTGCTTTAGTTGAATAAAAGTTTAGCATGATCTATTTTCGTGTGTTAGTTTCGTGGCCTATCTATCTATGTAATCGAGTGAAACTTATATAATAAAGTTTAAGTTTTTGTCTCTCTACTTTCTTGTTGCAATCAAAATAATAGGAAAGAAAAAAATGAAAAGAATCATATGCTAATCTTATGGTGAGTAATGACATCACATAAGGAAAAGTATAAGTAGTAAAATTTATTGGAGATTGACAAACATGGCATTGGTCAATGATGCAATTCATGAAAGAATTAATAAGGGAAGAGAAGATTCACATGCAAATACACTATCTTGGACATCTTTTATGATTGTGAGCCCCCATTAAATATTATATGTCAAAATTGTTGACACTGGACAAGGAAGAAAACGTAATGATTTATGTTTGTTCATATTCACATAGAAGTTATATTGTCATAGATCCTTCAACATGTGGTGCTTGCCCAATATCTTTGTTAGCCAAAAATTCCGCACTAAGTAGAGATACTATTTGTGCATCCAAAAACCCAAACCAAATTCATTCTTTGAGAGTCCACCATACCTACCTATGGATCGAGTAAGATCCTTCAAGTAAGTTGCCATTGGTGCAATAAGGCAATAAAAATTGCTTCTAAAAGTGTTTTGATCAATTAGTGTAAGAGAAAATTGAGCGCTATACGAACTTATGATGGCAAAGTAATAAAAGCGACATACTGCATAATAAAGGTTGGTATCATAGGGGGCAATATAGCGTGACGTTATTTTACATTAAGGGATTGGGCGTACAAACCAATAAGCGCATGACAACCTCTGCTTCCCTCTGCGAAGGGAGTATCTTTTACTTTTATGAATTGACCTTTTTTGCAAAGAGTCAAAGTATTCTTCCCTATTCCTTTTTTAGTTTTTCTCTTTTGCAAGCATCATGTGGTGAGGAAAGATCTAGGCACATATATCCAGTTGGATATGGGTGGGCATGAGTTATTATTGTTGACATCACCCTTGAGGTGAATACGTTGGGAGGCGAAACTATAAGCCCCTATCTTCTTATGTGTCCGGTTGAAACTTTTTGTTCATGGGTATGCCGTGAGTGTTAGCAATCATAGAAGACTAAATGATGGTTGAGTATGTGGACTTGCCAAAAGGCTCCTACATGAGACCTTTCCTGAAAATATGATGAATTGTAGTTGCAAAGTTGACTGAGAACATAGTTTGTTGGTTTTCAATAAGGTTTATGCTTCATACTTCCATGTTGTGATGAATTGTTACTTGTTCATGAGAAGTTATATGATAAAAGTGTATTGAATAAGTTATATGATAGAGTTTCTAGCTGTTATGATAATAAGCATGATGCTACTATGTCTGTATTTTGTTTTTATCGACACCTCTCTCTCAAATCATGTGGACATGTTTTTCAATATCGGTTTTCGATTCAGGACAAGCGAGGTCTAAGCTTGGGGGAGTTGATACGTCCATTTTGCATCATGATTTCCTACTATTATTTATTATGTTTTGTTGAATAATAATGCTTTGGGGAGTAATTCTAATGCCTTTTCTCTCATAATATGCAAGGTTTACACCAAGAGGGAGAATACCGGCAGCTGGAATTCTGGACCCAAGAAAAGCACATCAGAGATACCTATTCTGCACAACTCCAATGAAGCTGAAATTTTACAGATATTATTTTTGGATTAAATAAAAAATACTGGAGCAAAAACCTACCAGAGGGGTGATACGTCTCCAACGTATCTATAATTTTTGCTTGTTCCATGCTGTTATATTATCATTCTTGGATGTTTTACAATCATTTTATAACAACTTTATATCATTTTTTGGGACTAACCTATTGACGTAGTGCCAAAGTGCCAGTTGCTATTTTTGCTTGTTTTTTACTTCGTAGAAAATCAATACCAAACGGAGTCCAATCGCGACGAAACTTTTTGGAGATTTTTTCTGGACCAGAAGACACCCAGTGGGACAAAGAACTACCGGAGAGGTGGGCCGTGGAGATCACAACCCACCAGGGCGCCAGGGGGGCCCCGACGCACCCTGATGGGTTGTGCACACCTCGACCCCCTTCCGCACCGCCTCTGATGCCTATAAATTCCCAAATATTCCAAAAACCCAAGGGGAGTCGACGAAACACAATTCCAGCCGCCGCAAGTTCCAGAACCGCGAGATCCAATCTAAACACCATCACGGAGGGTTTATCTTCCTCATAGGTGCCTCTCCGATGATGCGTGAGTAGTCCACCATAGACCTACGGGTCCGTAGGCAGTAGCTAGATGGCTTCTTCACTCTCTCTTATGATTCTCAATACAATGGTCTCTTGGAGATCTATTTGATGTAAACTTTTGCGGTGTGTTTGTTGGGATCCGATGAATTTTGAGTTCATGATCAGTTTCTATCCATGAATATTATTTGAGTCTTCTTTGATCTCTTATATGCATGATTGCTTATAGAATCGTATTTCTTCTTCGAATCTTTGGTTTAGTTAGGCCAACTAGATCGATTTTTCTTGCCATGGGAAGAGGTGCTTTGTGATGGGTTCGATCTTGCGGTGTTCTTTCCCAGTGACAGAAGGGGTAGCAAGACACGCACGTATCGTTGCTATTAAGGATAACAAGATGGGGTCTATTCCTACATGAATAGATATTGTCTACATCATGTCATCGTTCTTATTGCATTACTCCGTTTTTCCATGAACTTAATACACTAGATGCATGCTGGATAGCGGTCGATGTGTGGAGTAATAGAGGTAGATGCAGGCATGAGTCGGTCTATCTATCTTGGACGTGATGCCTATATAATGATCATCGCCTTGGATATCGTCATGACTATTCGATTTTCTATCAATTGCCCAACAGTAATTTGTTCACCCACCATGCGCTATACTCATGAGAGAAGCCACTAGTGAACCCTGCGGCCCCCGGGTCTACTTTTCCATCATATTGCTTTCCGATCTACGTTTTTGCAATCTTTGTTTTCAGATCTACAAAACCAAAAACCCAAAAATATATTGCTGCATATTTACTCTTTTTATTTGTGTTCTTGAGAGATCTATATCTCCTATCTATCACTACCTAATCTATCTTATTACCGTAGAGTGATTGACAACCTCTCTTTCGTGTCGGGTTGCAAGTATTTGTTGTTTGTGTGCAGGTGCTGCTTATTGGGTGGTGGTGATCCTCCTACTGGTTCGATAACCTTGGTTTCATAACTGAGGGAAATACTTACCGTCGTTGTGCTGCATCATCCCTTCCTCTTTGGGAAATACGGACGCAGTCCAAGCACGTCAAAGGAATCTCTGGCACCGTTGCCGGGGAGGAAGCGGTCTCTTCTACGTGCCTATCGTAGGCGCCGAGGGGACTCCATCATCATCTACCAGGTTCCTAATCACAAATCGCATCTCCTTGAAATTACATTATTTGCCATTTGCCTCTTGTTTTCCTCTCCCCCACTTCACCAATTTGCCGTTTTCTGCGCCCTCTTTTTCGTTTGCCCTTTTTCCCGCCGGATCTCTTGCCTAGTCATTATGGCTAGTTCTACCTTTGTTGCGTGTACTCCCGATAATGAGGTTCTTAATTTTAAGCAAAGGGGAGGGGAGAACCTAAAAGATGCTTGGTATAGGATTTGCAATGCTCATAATAGATCTATCCATAAGCAATCTACCGTTGTTCTTCTTTGCAGTTTTTATGTGGGCATCACCACTTGGTATAGATTCGTCCTTGATATGAGTACCGGTGGGAATTTCTTGATGTGTCCATCTTTGGATGCTTTTAATGCTTTGGGGAGTTTAGTGGGATCACCACCTATCATGATAAACGAAACAACTTTAACTCTCGAACACGTTATGGAGAGATTAGGCGCTATTGAAAAGAAGATGATTACTAAAGAACCTCTTGAAGATTTGGATAAGATATTGCATACTCTTGCTAATAAAATTGGGGCTAAGGCGGGAGATGCCATTAAATTACTAAAAGCAAAAGAAACAGTAGTTAACGAAAGGGTAGAAGGAAGTCCTTACCGTATTGACAAGTTGGAAGAGATCTTTAGTAATTTGGGTTCGGATTTTTCTTCTATCAAATCTATTGAAAAAACTCCCGTAAAAATTGGCAAGACCACGCAAGTCACTAAGAACAAAGTTGCTACATCTAGTGGCCACAAGGGAGATCTTAAAATGATTAGTATTCATCCCGACTTTGTTGAAATCATAAGAGATCCTATTTACAAGAATGAATTTTTTGGTTTTCTTCCTAGGAGTGTTATCGTTAAAAAATCCTTGAAGAAATCTAGTTGTGTGATTGAAGAGTTGAAAACCAAAGATGACAATACTTGAATCTATCCATTATGCCTAGCTAGGGGCATAAAACGATAGCGCTTGTTGGGAGGCAACCCAATGAATAAATAAATTTTTGCTTTTTCCTTTATGTTTTTGAGTGTTGACACATTTATGACTCTATTATGATTGTGTTTTTATGGTTTATTTAGTGTTTGTTCCAAGTAGAACCGTTAGGATGATTCATAGGATCAGTAGAAGTGATGCTGAATCTGAAACAGAAACATTGCGTCCAGTATATGAATTTTCGTTTTTTGCTGGAATGTGATCTTGAGCTGAAATTTTAACACAGTGTTTCTATACAAATTCCTTACAATGTCCTAATATTACAGAATTTTTTAGAGTTACAGGAGTATGGCTAGAGTACAGATTACTACAGACTGTTCTGTTTAAGACAGATTCTGTTTTCGTTGCATTGTGTGCTTGTTTTGATGAATCTATTGTTTGTATTGGGGGGTATAAGCCATGGTAAAGTTAAAATACAGTAGGTATAATGCAATTATAAAATTTGAACGGGTTTGCAACAGTACCTAAAGTAGTGATTTGCTTTGTTATACTAACGGATCTCACAAAGATTTTGTTGAGTTTTGTGTGATTGAAGTTTTCAAGTTTTGGGTGAGATCACGATGGATGAAGGAATAAGGAGTAGTAAGAGCCTAAGCTTGGGGATGCTACCGCACCCCCAAGATATATCCAAAGAGAAACGAGCAACTAAGCTTGGGGATGCCCCCGAGTGGCATCCCCTCTTTCTTCTAACGACCATCGGTATTTTACTTGGAGCTATATTTTTATTCGTCACATATCATGTGTTTTGCTTGGAGCGTCTTGTTTATTTGCTTGCTTTGTTTGTTAGTTTTTCCTTTGTATCCTTGCTGTACACACTTATTTGAGAGAGCCACAATCATGCTATGATTTGTTAGAATTGCTCTATGTGCTTCACTTAAACTTTTTGAGCTATAGAATTGCTCTAGTGCTTCCCTTATATCTTTTTGAGCACGGTGTGCTTGGAAACTTTTGTAGAAATACTCTCATGCTTCACTTAGATTAATATGAGAGTAGGTAAATTTTGAAGAAATCCTCTCATGTTTCACTTATTCCTTTTTGAGAGATGAAATCTTTATGCTCATGTGCTTCACTTAAATTTGTTTGAGCTTGCCAAAAAGCAATGGCAATATATGAAACTAGTCCCAAAGTGATAGATATCCAAGGAGGATATAATAAAAACTTTTATGAAGATCATTGGACAAATTAAACTTGATTCCTTTTAATAGTTTTGAAACATGATGATAGTAATATGTGAGTCATGTTAGTAAGTAATTATGCTTAGTAGGAATATTGGTGTTAAGGTTTGTGATTCCCTATGCATGCACGAAAGTCAATAGTTATGCAATGAAGTTACATCCTACTTGTGGTGCATTATTTGGTGTTAGTTATGTTCAATGCTCACTTATGTGATTTTTCGTTTCTTGGTTTGGTTGCTTCCCAATATATTTGCTAGCCTTCATTTGTACTAAGTAGAAATACTACTTGTGCATCCAAAATCCTTAAACCAAGTTTTGCCTTATGAGTCCACCATACCTACCTATATGCGGTATTTCCATGCCGTTCCAAGCAAATTTGTATGTTCCATCTCTAAATTTTCAAAATAAATTTTCTCTTTTGTGTGCCCGTACCGCTCATGAAATGGTGGGGAGTGTCCAATATTTTTCCATGCTAGATGTGTTATTCTCAAGATGAGTGTTTATTCACTTGTCATTGCACGAGAGTGCGGCGGTAATAGGGATGCCCATTCCCGAAATTAAAAAGAAAAAAATATTTACTTTATGTTGTCAAATAATAAATTCCTTGGAAAGTGTTGGTATGGAAGGCAACCGTGGATACGACCCGCCATGGAAAGTGAAAGTTTGGTGGAAAAAGGAATAAACTTTATTTTTTGTTTGGGAACCGCCTATGATATATCTAGCATGGAAATTATTGTGAGCTAATTTGTCGTTTTCATTGACAGGAAAAGCATGCCACCCAAAAAAAATTCCCTCTCAATTTAAACCTTGATCTCCGACACCTCTAAAATCCCTACTTCCCTCTGCGAAGGGCCTATCTATTTACTTTATGCAATTTTTATTTTTACTTTGAGTCTCCATCTTATCTTATAAGCACCAACTAGGGGGCACTATGATCGTACTTGAGCATTGGGCATAGCTAATATTTGAGTGTGTTTCATGAATGGATCAATGATTGAGCATGATGGGCTAGGGATAACTTTCTTTAGTGTTGATATTTTGAAAGACATGGTTGCTTGTTGACATGCTTGAGTATTGAAGTCATTATGTTAAAACTACACTATTGCTTTGAATCATTATAAGTCCAAATTTCCATGCTATACAAAAGAAAAGAATATGATGAACATGTTAGTTAGTTAGCATTCCACATCAAAAAAATTGTTTTTATCATTTACCTACTCGAGGACGAGTAGGAATTAAGCTTGGGGATGCTGATGCGTCTCCAACGTATCTATAATTTTTGCTTGTTCCATGCTTTTATATTATCATTCTTGGATGTTTTACAATCATTTTTTTGGGACTAACCTATTGACATAGTGCCAAAGTGCCTGTTGCTATTTTTGCTTGTTTTTTACTTCGCAGAAAATCAATACCAAATGGAGTCCAATCGCGACGAAACTTTTTGGAGATTTTTTCTGGACCACAAGACACCCAGTGGGCCAAAGAACTGTCGGAGAGGTGGCCTGTGGAGGCCACAACCCACCAGGGCGCGCCAGGGGGGCCCCGGCGCACCCTGATGGGTTGTGCCCTCCTCGGCCCCCTTCCGCACCGCCTCTGATGCCTATAAATTCCCAAATATTCCAAAAACCCTAGGGGAGTCGAGGAAACACAATTCCAGCCACCGCAAGTTCCAGAACCACGAGATCCAATCTAAACACCATCACGAAGGGGTTCATCTTCCTCATAGGTGCCTCTCCGATGATGCGTGAGTAGTCCACCATAGACCTACGGGTCCGTAGGCAGTAGCTAGATGGCTTCTTCTCTCTCTCTTATGATTCTCAATACAATGGTCTCTTGGAGATCTATTTGATGTAAACTTTTGCAGTGTGTATGTTGGGATCCGATGAATTTTGAGTTCATGATCAGTTTGTATCCATGAATATTATTTGAGTGTTCTTTGATCTCTTATATGCATGATTGCTTATAGCATCGTATTTCTTTTTCGAATCTTTGGTTTAGTTAGGCCAACTAGATCGATTTTTCTTGCCATGGGAAGAGGTGCTTTGTGATGAGTTCGATCTTGCGGTGTTCTTTCCCAGTGACAGAAGGGGCAGCAAGACACACACGTATCATTGCTATTAAGGATAACAAGATGGGGTCTATTCCTACATGAATAGATCTTATCTACATCATGCCATCGTTCTTATTGCATTACTCCGTTTTTGCATGAACTTAATACACTAGATGCATGCTGGATAGCGGTCGATGTGTGGAGTAATAGAGGTAGATGCAGGCAGGAGTCGGTCTATCTATCTTGGACGTGATGCCTATATAATGATCATCGCCTTGGATATTGTCATGACTATTCGATTTTCTATCAATTGCCCAACAGTAATTTGTTCACCCACCGTGCGCTATACTCATGAGAGAAGCCACTAGTGAACCCTACGGCCCCCGGGTCTACTTTTCCATCATATTGCTTTCCGATCTACGTTTTTGCAATCTTTGTTTTCATATCTACAAAACCAAAAACCCAAAAATATATTGCTGCATATTTACTCTTTTTATTTGTGTTCTTGAGAGATCTATCTCTCCTATCTATCACTACCTAATCTATCTTATTACTGTAGAGAGATTGACAACCTCTCTTTCGCGTCGGGTTGCAAGTATTTGTTGTTTGTGTGCAGGTGCTGCTTATTGGGTGGTGGTGATCCTCCTACTGGTTCGATAACCTTGGTTTCATAACTGAGGGAAATACTTACCGTCGCTGTGTTGCATCATCCCTTCCTCTTTGGGGAAATACCGACACAGTCCAAGCACGTCAAGGGGGCCTACCTGGTGGGCACAACCCACCAGGGCGCGCCAGACCCCCCTGGGAGCGCCCTGATGGGTTGTGCCCCCCTCGGCCCACCTCCGGTGCCCATCTTCTGGTATATGGTCACATTTTACCAAGAAAAATTCTGAGGAGGACTTTCGGGACGAAGCGCTGCTGCCTCGAGGCGGAACTTGGGCAGGAGCACTTTTGCCCTCCGGCGTAGCGATTCCGCCGGGGGAACTTCCCTCCCAGAGGGGGAAATCAAAGCTATCGTCATCACCAACACCCCTCTCATCTTTGGGAGGCCAATATTCATCAACATCTTCAACAGCACCATCTCCTCCCAAACCCTAGTTTATCTCTTGTGTTCAATCTTTGTAGCGGAACCTCAGATTGGTACCTGTGGGTGACTAGTAGTGTTGATTACCTTGCGTAGTTGATTGCTATATGGTTTATTTGGTGGAAGATTATATGTTCAGATCCATTATGCTATTTAATAACTCTCTGATCTTGAGCATGTTTATTATTTTTGAGTAGTTACCTTTGTTCTTGAGGTCACGGGAGAAGTCATGTTGCAAGTAATCATGTGAATTTGATATGTGTTCGATATTTTGATTATATGTATGTTGTGATTCCCTTAGTGGTGTCATGTGAACGTCGACTACATGACAGTTCACCATTCATGGGCCTAAGGGGATGAATTGTGGAGTAGTTATTAGATGATGGGTTGCTAGAGTGACAGAAGCTTAAACCCTAGTTTATGCGCTACTTCGTAAGGGGCTGATTTGGATCCAAACGTTTAATGCTATGGTTAGATTTTATCTTAATACTTTTCTCGTAGTTGCGGATGCTTGCGAGGGGGTTAATCATAAGTGGGAGGTTGTTCAAGTAAGAACAGCACCCAAGCACCGGTCCACCCACATATCAAATTATCAAAGTAGCGAACACGAATCAAACCAACATGATAAAAGTGACTAGATGAATTCCCGTGTACCCTCAAAAACACTTTGCCTATTACTAGTGACTGTTCTGGCCTGTCCTTTGCCTCAAAAGGATTGGGCTACCTTGCTGCACCTTGTTTACCGTTACCGTTGCTTGCTCGTTACCAATTACCTTGTTATCAAACTATCTATTACCTACAATTTCAGTGCTTGTAGAAATTACCTTGCTGAAAACCGCTTGTCATTTCCTTCTGCTCCTCGTTGGGTTCGACACTCTTACTTATCGAAAGGACTACGATTGATCCCCTACACTTGTGGGTCATCACCGGCCTGTAACCCATCCTATGATCGACGAAGAAGAAGAACTCCAAATCACACAAGCATCGCTCTCATGTCAAAGCATCGTATTACTTGTACCTGCAACTGTTGTCGTAGTAATTTGTGAGCCATGGGGACTGAGCAATCTCATTTCCAAGGGTATCAAGACTAGCAAAGCTTAATGGGTGAGGTATGGTTAAGTGGTGAGGCTGCAGCAAGCACTAAGCATTTATTTCAGTGGCTAACTTACGAATACAATAATAAGAAGGATGGTATACGCATAATCGGTCGTAAACTAGAAATGATCACTAAGTGATCCTGAACACCTACCTACGAGTCATACATAACCCCACCGTGTTCTCTTTTGGAGCAGGCCTCACGAGAAGAGATGATTACGCACACGGTTGGTGTATTTTATTAGAGTTGCTTCAAGTTTTCTATGACCGGATGTTAAACAAATTTCCAAGTTGCCACATAACCGCAGGCACGACTCTCATGAAAGATTTAACCCTACAGGGGTACTCCAACTCATCCATCACAAACTAACCACACGCTGCGTGGAAAACCTCAACCATGGAATAGCCCGTAGTATCCTCAGAATTCTGGTGGAAAACCTCAACCTCGAGATAGCCCGAAGTATCCTTGGAATCCCGTGCACAAGACGTTCGAGAAAGGTAAAAAAATCCAGCAAGGCCGCCCGGCATGCCGACAATCCCGATAGGAGCCACGTATCTTGTTCTCAGGGCACGACCGGATGGGCTAGACGTCTGGTTGGCTGAGACCCCAGGTGACCAGGGGGCGCTGGACATCGCCCAGGTTGGACCAACACTCATGAGGAGCACTGGCCCGGGTTGTGGATTAAATTATCCGCGGGTGTCGGCGGGTCCCTATGTAATTTTATTAGTTATTAGGCAAATGTAGTACCAATGTTGGGCCTTTACAGACGAGTTTTAACCCAAAACGAAAATCAAGGGGGTCCCCATAACAACCCCAAGCATGTTAGGAGCGCTCAATATGGAACATAACATCGGTACACAAGTAACTACGGCAACAAAAGTGGAAAAAAACACCGAGCAAAAGGCCAAGCCTTCCACCTTTTACCAAGTATATATGTGCATTCAATTAAATAGCAATAATATGGTGATATCTCAAAATATCCATGTTGTCACATGAAATCAACTTGCACCTGCAACTAGCAACGCTATAAGAAGGGCTGAGCAAGCGGTAACATAGCCAAACAATGGTTTGCTGGGATGTGGAGGGGTTAGAGGCTTTTCATGGCAATGTTGGGAGGCTTGACATACAAGTGGTAGGTAGCAATACATAACGATAAGAAGCGAAACCACTAGCATGGCAATGATAGCAGTGGTATCCAGAGAAATGTTCATCTTGCCTGACATCCCACTTGGAAGAAGAACGAAACCATGAAGTAGACGAACGAGCGTAGTCGAACGAATCCTCACACTCCGAACGCTTTCGGAACTCTAATGGGAAAAGCAATCTGGAAACAAACAATCAACACATGATAAACACCACAACATATGCATGACATGACGCACAAACAAATATGATGCATGTCCGGTTTAATTATGCAAGGCATGACAAAGCACAACATCAATTACTACACATTAAGTGAAGCTCACGAAACTCCACATTTGAATTACTTAGTTCACTCTCGATTAGGTGCTCAAAAAGTTTAAATGTTGTGACATGGCAAGAGGTGAAGCATAAATAAACTAGACATGTAGGCAAGTTTGATTGAGGCCGGAAACAACATATAGTATTTCCAAAATGACCCCATGTGTTAATTTCGAAATTGGTCCAGATCTGAACTAAACATATTTTATATTTGTTAAACAGGAAAAAAATGCACCATGTGATTCTACTCGTCATTCTAGGTGATATACATATATAGATCATATAAAACGGCGCTACGTCCTAACAGATATGACCAACACAAGATGAATATGTCATGAATGCAAAATGCATGCAAATGACAACCACAAACATCTCAAATGATAGATGCAGCAATATATCATGAAATTACATGAGATTCTAAGCAAGTTTCATATAGGACATGTTCAAAACAGAGCAACGAGTCAATAATAACAACCAACACAAGTTTTAGTTAGAATCTGCCCAAAACAGCAACATGGCATTTTGCACACCTCAAAATAGCAAGCTACAAGAATCTAAAATGCACAAACAAGAAATGGGACAGTAGCTTACATGATGCACAACAATTTATCTCATAGCAGCAAGTTGAATAGAAGCATGTATCGATAGCAAATGAGCTCACAAGATGGCATTTTGAAACAACAGTTAAGGACTTAGTGAAAAATACCAGTTTCTCACAATCTGAGTTATCAAGTTGGCATATTGACAGCAATAAATCTACATGCTACATAAATCTTCTTGACATGAAATTTAACATCATGATATAGGACAACATGCACATCAAATAACTCCATTACAACAACATCAACATATGTATAGATTCCTGGCTAGCATCCTCCCAACATGGCATATTGAACTAAGCAGTTCTCCAGACATGGAAAAATTATCAAGGGGCAAAGCAGAGCAGTTTTATCAAATTGACATGTTTGACAGAAAAACTAACTAGGATACAAGATCTCTACTGAAAAACTATGGGCACAATCCAACAGAGGATAACATGCTAAACAATTCATTCCATTGGTCCAACCACAAAGGACCTACAGATTCATGGCAATCATCATGGAAACATAGCAATAATATAACCAGATTCCAGACTTAGTGAAAATTGACTATCTCCCAAAACAGCAGTTTGACTAGGCATGTTTTCATAGCAATAACAGTAGCATAACAATCCTCTAGGTGCATGGCAAGGACACTAACAGCCACTAGACATTTCCCACTTCAAAATGCTCCATTGGCACAACTTCCAAAGAGGCATGGGTTGCCTAATATGATGATCGCAAAATGGAACTTATCGTTAATAGATTACAGATTTAACACGAAGCAACTTTAGGGCAACAAATAAATATGCTAACAATGTTATTCCTAGCAAGCAAAGGCATGGCATCAAAGTAGACATAATATAGGGCAATTATCATGAAGACACCCCATGCAAAAGACCTACGGATGAGATGCAATCATCTACGCAAGTGTGAACACACTATCAGATTTGCACATTACGATGAGATGCACTTTTGCCACGGAGATAACAGAAAGTAGATGACTTCTAATATGGGTGCAAATGATGCTAACACATAGAGCACGAAGAGTAGATCATTTTACATATCTAATTCATCTCCATCGGGTGCACGGTTTAAAGGTTACGAGCCGATCAATATGCCATCATGACGATAAACAGACAGTTTTCTAGGGACAGAAAGATTATACCCTCAGCGAAAATTGGGATGGAGCGGTACATCACGGTTCGGGCGGCGGTTTGGATGCGGGGTCGACGGGGTCCGGGCCGATGGGATGCAGATCGGCCCTGGGGCAGTTGCCGCGGCCGACGACGGCAGTGGCCGGTGGCGAGGTCGGGGACGGGCGCTAGGGTGAGATCCGGCCTTGGGGCTGCTGGATCTGGCCACGACGGTCTTGATAACCCACAAGTATAGGGGATCGCAACAGTTTTCGAGGGTAGAGTATTCAACCCAAATTTATTGATTCGACACAAGGGGAAACAAAGAATATTCTCGAGTATTAGCAGCTAAGTTGTCAATTCAATCACACCTGAAAGACTTAGTATCTACAGCAAAGTATTCAGTAGCAAAGCAGTATGGAAGTAACGGTAACAATGGCAAAGTGACAGTAGCAGTTTTGTAGTGATTGTAACAGTAGCAACGGAAAAGTAACTTAGCAAAGATCAATATGTGAAAAGCTCGTAGGCAATGGATCAGTGATGGATAATTATGTCGGATGGCATTCATCATGCAACGGTTATAACATAGGGTGACACAGAACTAGCTCCAATTCATCAATGTAATGTAGGCATGTATTCCATATATAGTCATACATGCTTATGGAAAAGAACTTGCATGACATCTTTTGTCCTACCCTCCCGTGGCAGCGGGGTCCTAATGGAAACTAAGGGATATTAAGGCCTCCTTTTAATAGAGAACCGGACCAAAGCATTAGCACTTAGTGAATACATGAACTCCTCAAACTACGGTAATCACCGGAAAGAATCCCAGTTATTGTCACCCTAGGGGATGCGGATCATAACTCGTAATAGGTGTCTACAACTTGCAAGATAGGATCAAGAACACATATATATTCATGAAAACATAATAGGTTCAGATCTGAAATCATGGCACTCGGGCCCTAGTGACAAGCATTAAGCATAGCAAAGTCATAGCAACATCAATCTCAGAACATAGTGGATACTAGGGATCAAACCCTAACAAAACTAACTCGATTACATGGTAAATCTCATCCAACCCATCACCATCCAGCAAGCCTACGATGGAATTACTCACGAACGGCGGAGAGCATCATGAAATTGGTGATGAAGGATGGTTGGTGATGACGACGGTGTCGATTTCCCCTCTCCGGAGCCCAAATCAGACTCCAGATCTGCCCTCCCGAGGAAGAACAGGAGGTGGCGGCGGCTCCGTATCGTAAAACGCGATGAACTCTTCTCTCTGATTTTTTTCTCCACGAATAGGAATATATAGAGTTGGAGTTGAGGTCGGAGGAGCTCCAGGGGGCCCACAAGACAGGGGGGGCGCGCCCTAGGGGGGGCGCGCCCCCTGGCTTGTGGCCAGGTGGTGGACCCCCTCCGTTTGATTCTTTTGCCAGTATTTTTTATTAATTCCAAAAATATTCTCCGTAAATTTTCAGGTCAATCCAAGAACTTTTATTTCTACACAAAAATAACACCAAGGCAATTCTGCTGAAAACAGCGTCAGTCCGGGTTAGTTCCATTCAAATCATGCAAATTAGAGTCCAAAACAAGGGCAAAAGAGTTTGGAAAAGTAGATACGTTGGATACGTATCAACTCCCCCAAGCTTAAACCTTTGCTTGTCCTCAAGCAATTCAGTTGATAAACTGAAAGTGATAAAGAAAAACTTTTACAAACTCTGTTTGATCTTGCTGTTGTAAATATGTCTAACTGATATTCAGATTTTCAGCAAAGATTATAGACTAACCACATTCACAATAACATTTAGGTCTCACATTTACTCATATCAATGGCATAATCAACTAGCGAGCAATAATAATAAGTCTCGGATGACAACAATTTTATCAAAACAATCATGATACAATATGATATAATGGTATCTCGCTAGCCCTTTCTGAGACCGCAAAACATAAATGCAGAGCACCTCTGAAGAACAAGGACTGACTAGACATTGTAATTCATGGTAAAAGAGATCCAATCACACTCATACTCAATATCAATTAATAACAAAGCATACAAATGACGGAGGTGCTCTCTAACTGGTGCTCTTTATAAGAGGAGGATGACTCAACAGTAAATTAAATAGATAGGCCCTTCGCAGAGGGAAGCATTGATTTATAGAGGTGACAGAGCTCGAGCTTTTAAAACAGGGATGAATCATAATTTTGGGAGGTATGCTTTCATTGTCAACATAACAACTAAGAGATCTCGATATCTTCCATGCTAGATACATTATAGGCGGTTCCCAAACAGAATAGTAAAGTTTTTACTCCCCCTCCACCAATCGATCACACTCCACGGCGGGTCGAATCCACTGGTACCGTCCATACAAACAACAATCCTGGGGGAGTTTTGTTTCATTATACTTTGATTTGATTTTTGAGCATGGAACTGGGCATCCCGAATACTAGCCACTTTCTCATGAATGATAGTGAATCAACACATATCGTGAGAATAACCCACCTAGCATGGAAGATACTGACATCCCCTAGTCACTACATGAGCGATTCGGGCATACAAAATAGGGTATTATTTGAAGGTTTAGAGTTTGGCACATGAAAATTTACTTGGAACGGCAGGTAAATACCGCGTATAGGTAGGTATGGTGGACTCATATGGAACAACTTTGGGTTTATGGAAATGGATGCACAAGCAGTATTCCCGCTTAGTACAAGTGAAGTCTAGCAAAAGACTGGGAAGCGACCAACTAGAGAGCGACAACAGTCATAAACATGCATTGAGATTAACCAACATTGAATGCAAGCATGAGTAGGATATAAATCACCATGAACATAAACATCGTGGAGGCTATGTTGGTTTTGTTTCAACTACATGCGTGAACATGTGCCAAGTCAAGCCACTTGAATCATTCAGAGGAGGATACCATCCTATCATACTACATCACAACCATTTTAAAATGCATGTTGGCACTCAAGACAAACCATTATACACTCTTAGCTAATTAAGCATGGCATGAGTAACTATAATCTCTAATTGTCATTGCAAACATGTTCAATCCATAACGAGCTGAATCCAGAACGATGAGCTAATCATATTTACAAAAACAAAATAGGTCGAGTTCATACCAGCTTTTCTCCATCTCAATCACTTCATCATATATCGTCATTATTGCCTTTCACTTGCACGACCAAACGGTGTGAATAATAATAAGAGTGCACGTGCATTGGACTAAGCTAGAATCTGCAAGCAATAACTCAAAGGAGAAGGCAAGGTAATATGGGCTCTCTGATAGATAAGCAATAATGCATATGAGAGCCACTCAACATGTCATCGTGGTCTTCTCCTTACGACCCAAAGAAGAAAGGAAAACTATTTACACGGGAAAGCTCCCAACAAGCAAAAGAAGAACGAGAAATCTTTTTGGGTTTTCTTTAATACTACAACTAAACAAACTAGAAGGTAAAGCTAGAACTAATTTTTTTTGGATTTTCTCAAGGTTAATTAAACACACAAGAAGAAAGCAAAAAGAAGAAATAAACTACCATGGATGGTACAATGAAAAAGTATGAACACCGACAACTGGAATGAGTGTGTGAACATGAATGTAATGTCGGTGAGAAATACGTACTCCCCAAGCTTAGGCTTTTGGCCTAAGTTGGTCTAGGGCCATGGCTGACCCGGATAGTATCCAAAGTCATAGTTGGGGTTAAACTAGGCTGCGACAGCTACTGCCTGAGCGGCTGCAGAGCGGAGGCGGACGGCTTCCGCCTCTCTCTCGTACTTGTTTGCCTCCTCTCTGGTTATAAAGTATCTCCGTTTTTCCTGAAAGTTAAAGAAGGCAGGAGCAGGAAGGGTAATATGGACAGCACGTTGTCTGTCAAAAATCAGTCGGTATAGGAGGGGTTGTTCGTTTCTCTCAAGAAACTGGTAGCGCACCATTGCCTCATAATCAAGAAAAGCAGGTGGTAACTCAATATCATTCTCCCTTATGGGTACCCTAAGATAATTAGCTACACGGGTGGCATAAATTCCACCAAAGAAATCTCCATCCTTAGCATTTTTATGTAACCTCCTAGCAATAATAGCTCCCAAGTTATATCGTCTATCACCCATGACCGCACTCTTAAGAATACTAAGATCAGGTACGCAAAGGTGGCTATGGTCATGTTTACCGTTAATACATCTACCTATGAAGAGAGCAAAATAATGTATGGCAGGAAAGTGAATGCTCCCCAAGGT
The DNA here is from genome assembly GCA_039707655.1 of Elymus sibiricus. Taxonomy (NCBI): domain Eukaryota; kingdom Viridiplantae; phylum Streptophyta; class Magnoliopsida; order Poales; family Poaceae; genus Elymus; species Elymus sibiricus. Next base: position 320,002,950 of record CM077669.1, on the reverse strand, counting down.
AGCCTGTGTAATGTTTCTAGTTTCTCCCACAGTGATGCTAGCAAGAAAATCATTATATTCAGTTTTGTGAGGATCACTATGGCTGCCCCATTGTGGAATTTTGCATGCATGGTTAAAATCCTCTAGGTCCATAGTATAAGATTCATCATAAAGATTAAATAGAACGGAATGCGTATTATGCCTGGATGAAAATTCAAACCTCCGCACGAAGGAATCAGTGAGTTGATAATATTGCTTGCATTGGTCTGAAATAAAATCTTCAAGGCCAGCATTTCGTATGTACGCGTAAAATTCTTCCTTGAATCTGGCATGAACCATGAATGGATTCGACGGCCATTCACAAGGCCGCACTGGAGCTTCCCTCGGTGGTTCAAAGTCGGGCTCGCGTATCGCGAGTCTCGGGGTCTTCTTGCTCGAGGAACCACCTTGGTACATTCTCCTTAACATTTTTCTTTCTCTGAAAAATTTCTGAAATTTTTAGTGACTCCAAATAAAAGTGAACAAAGCTCAACAAAACTTATAGCAACTACTCCCCCAAGTGTCTAGAGGTTATATCATGCATCAAAACTACTTGGGACCATACAAATTTGACATGCAAGCTCAAGAACAAGGTCACCACAGCAGCAAAAATTTGCAATATATAAAGCACTAGAACAAAAACTAATTGGACCATTGGAGGAGTCACATACCGATGAACAATTCCCTAAAACAGTTTTGCAAATGGAGCTTTGAGCAAGGAGATCGAAAATGGCAGCAAGATGAGCTAGAACACGGGTTTGAGCAATGGTGGGATTTTTTCTGGAGGAAGACGAAGTGGATGGGTGCTGGAATAAGTGAGGGGGCCCCACGTGGGACCCACAAGCCAGGGGGGCGCGTCCAGGGGGTGGGCGCGCCTTGCTGGCTTGTGGCCCACTGGTGCAGCCCCCTGATGTGTTCTCAGTGCCAAAAATTCTTAAATATTTCAGAAAAAATCATACTAAATTTTCAGGTAATTCTGAGAACTTTTATTTTCAGGTCATTTTTCTATTGCATGGATAAATCAGAAAACAGAGAAATAATGGCATTTTTACTAAATTGAAACTAAAGAACAGAAAATAAAAGTTGGGTGCAAAAGGTTGTGCTTTCTAAATTCATCCATCTCATGCTCATAAAAAAGAATCCATCAATAAGGTTGATCAAGTCTTATTGACAAATTTTTTTCGAATGACACGGAACCGGAGAATTTTCGAATAACACTAGGTTACCTCAATGGGGATATGCATGTCCCCAACAATAAGTATATCATATTTCTTTTTGACAGTAGGGAGAGGGAATTCAAAGTCTCCAATAATAATCGTTGAAATTTTTTCAATGGAGTTGATACTGTGAACTTGAGATTGTTTCTTCGGAAAGTGTACCGTGTGTTCATTACCATTGACATGAAAAGTGACATTGCCCTTGTTGCAATCAATAACAGCCCCTGCAGTATTCAAAAAGGGTCTACCAAGGATGATCGACATACTGTCGTCCTCGGGAATATCAAGAATAACAAAGTCTGTTAGGATAGTAACGTTTGCAACTACGACAGGCACATCCTCACAAATACCGATTGGTAAAGTAGTTGATTTATCAGCCATTTGCAAAGAGATTTCAGTAGGTGTCAACTTATTCAAATCAAGTCTACGATATAAAGAGAAAGGCATAACACTAACACGAGCTCCAAGGTCACATAAAGCAGTTTTAACATAATTTCCTTTAATAGAGCATGGTATAGTAGGTACTCCGGGATCTCCTAGTTTCTTTGGTATTCCACCTTTAAAAGTATAATTAGCAAGCATGGTGGAAATCTCAGCTTCCAGTATCTTTCTTTTATTTGTCACAATATCTTTCATATACTTAGCATAAGGAGACATTTTCAGAATATCAGTCAAGCGCATACGCAAAAAGACAGGTCTAAGCATTTCAACAAAGCGCTCAAAATCCTCATCATCCTTCTTCTTGGATGGTTTAGGAGGAAACGGCATGTGTTTCTGAACCCAAGGTTCTCTTTCTCTACCATGCTTCCTAGCAACAAAGTCTCTTTTATCATATCTTTTGTTCTTAAGTTGTGGGTTATCAAGATCAACAGCAGGTTCAATCTCCACATCATTATCATTACTAGGTTGAGCATCAACATGAACATCATCATTAATATTATCACTAGGCTCATGTTCATTACCAGATTGTGTCTCAGCATCAGAAATAGAAATATCATTTGGGTTTTCATGTGAATCTATAACAGGTTCACTAGCAGCATGCAAAGTCCTATCGTCATTCTTTTTCCTTTTATTAGAATGACCAGGTGCATTAGTATTAACTCTCTGAGAATCTTGCTCAATTCTCTTAGGATGGCCCTCGGGATACAGAGGTTCCTGAGTCATTCTACCACCTCTAGTCACAACTCTAACAGAATGATCATTGTTCTTACTAATCATCTCATTAAGCAAATCATTCTGTGCCTTAAGTACTTGTTCTACTTGAGTAGTTACCATGGAAGCATGTTTACTAATAAGCTTAAGGTCATTAACAATTCTACTCATATAATCACCTAAGCGATCAAGCATGTAAGCATTATGTTTCAGTTGTCTACTAACATAAGCATTGAAATTTTCTTGCTTAACAATAAAGTTATCAAACTCATCCAAGCATTGGCTAGCAGACTTATTATAAGGAATATCACCTTCATCAAATCTACGGAGAGAATTTACCTCTACTACCTGTGTCGGGTTATCAAGACCATGTATTTCTTCAATAGGTGGTAGATTCTTAACATCTTCAGCTTTAATACCTTTCTCTTTCATATATTTCTTCGCCTCTTGCATATCTACAGGACTGAGAAATAGAATACCTCTTTTCTCCGGAGTTGGCTTTGGAGGTGGTTCGGGAATAGTCCAATCATTATCATTGCTCAATATATTATTCAATAGTAGTTCAGCTTGTTCAACAGTTCGTTCCCTGAAAACACAACCAGCACAACTATCTAGGTGGTCCCTAGAAGCATCGGTTAGTCTATTATAAAAGATATCAAGTATTTCATTTTTCTTGAGAGGATGATTAGGCAAAGCATTAAGTAACTGGAGAAGCCTCCCCCAAGCTTGTGGGAGACTTTCTTCTTCAATTTGCACAAAATTAAATATTTCCTGCAAGGCAGCTTGTTTCTTATGGGCAGGAAAATATTTTCAGAGAAGTAATATATCATATCCTGGGGACTACGCACACAACCAGGAGCAAGAGAATTAAACCATATCTTAGCATCGCCCTTTAATGAGAAAGGAAACAACTTAAGAATATAGTAATAACGAATTTTTTTCCTCATGAGTGAATAGGGTGGCTATATCATTCAATTTAGTAAGATGTGCCACAACAGTTTCAGATTCATAACCATGGAAAGGATCAGATTCTACCAAAGTAATTAACTCAGGATCGACAGAGAATTCATAATCCTTATCAGTAACAAAGATAGGTGAAGTAGCAAACTTAGGATCATATTGCATTCTAGCATTCAAAGATTTTTCTTTCCACTTGCATAATAATTTCTTAAGATCATCTCTATCTTTACAAGAAAGAAAGTCCCTAGCTACCTCTCCTTCCATAACATAACCCTTAGGTATATTAGGCAATTCATATCTAGGAGAGCTAGGTCTAGCAGGTGTCTCATAGTGTTCAGTTTCAATAATTTCATCAGATTCAGAAATATCATCAGTTTCAGCATTGACTCTAGCAATTTGTTCATCAAGAAATTCACCCAGTGGCACAGTAGTATCAAGCAAAGTATCATCATAAGCATCATGCATAGCAGAAGTGGCATCATCAAGTACTTGCGACATATCAGATTCAATAGCAGGTGGTGGTGTTGCAAGTTTACTCATAACAGAAGATGAATCAAGTGCAAAGCTAGATGGCAGTTCCTTACCTCTCCTCGTAGTTGAGGGGTAGATCTTGGTTTTAGCATCTTTCAAATTCTTCATAGTGATCCACAGATATAAATTCCAAGTGACTCAGAGAATAGAGCTATGCTCCCCGGCAACGGCGCCAGAAAAAGGTCTTGATAACCCACAAGTATAGGGGATCGCAACAGTTTTCGAGGGTAGAGTATTCAACCCAAATTTATTGATTCGACACAAGGGGAAACAAAGAATATTCTCGAGTATTAGCAGCTGAGTTGTCAATTCAACCACACCTGAAAGACTTAGTATCTGCAGCAAAGTATTCAGTAGCAAAGCAGTATGGAAGTAACGATAACAATGGCAAAGTGAGAGTAGTAGTTTTGTAGTGATTGTAATAGTAGCAACGGAAAAGTAACTTAGCAAAGATCAATATGTGAAAAGCTCATAGGCAATGGATCAGTGATGGATAATTATGTCAGATGGCATTCATCATGCAATGGTTATAACATAGGGTGACACAGAACTAGCTCCAATTCATCAATGTAATGTAGGCATGTATTCCATATATAGTCATACGTGCTTATGGAAAAGAACTTGCATGACATCTTTTGTCCTACCCTCCCGTGGCAGCGGGGTCCTAATGGAAACTAAGGGATATTAAGGCCTCCTTTTAATAGAGAACCGGACCAAAGCATTAGAACTTAGTGAATACATGAACTCCTCAAACTACGGTAATCACCGGAAAGAATCCCAGTTATTGTCACCCTGGGGGATGCGGATCATAACTCATAATAGGTGTCTACAACTTGCAAGATAGGATCAAGAACACATATATATTCATGAAAACATAATAGGTTCAGATCTGAAATCATGGCACTCGGGCCCTAGTGACAAGCATTAAGCATAGCAAAGTCATAGCAACATCAATCTCAGAACATAGTGGATATTAGGGATCAAACCCTAACAAAACTAACTCGATTACATGGTAAATCTCATCCAACCCATCACCGTCCAGCAAGCCTACGATGTAATTACTCACGAACGAAGGAGAGCATCATGAAATTGGTGATGAAGGATGGTTGGTGATGACGACGACGTCGATTTCCCCTCTCCGGAGCCCAAATCAAACTCCAGATCTGCCCTCCCGAGGAAGAACAGGAGGTGGCGGCGGCTTCGTATCGTAGAACGCGATGAACTCTTCTCTCTAAATTTTTTCTCCACGAAAAGGAATATATAGAGTGGAGTTCAGGTCAGAGGAGCTCCAGGGGGCCCACAAGACAGGGGGGCGCGCACTAGGGGGGGCGCGCCCCCCTGGCTTGTGGCCAGGTGGTGGACCCCCTCCGTTTGATTCTTTCGCTAGTATTTTTTATTAATTCCAAAAATATTCTCCATAAATTTTCAGGTCAATCCGAGAACTTTTATTTCTGCACAAAAATAACACCAAGGCAATTCTGCTGAAAACAGCGTCAGTCCGGGTTAGTTCCATTCAAATCATGCAAATTAGAGTCGAAAACAAGGGCAAAAGAGTTTGGAAAAGTAGATACGTTGGAGACGTATCAGGCGGCGGCCGGTGCGCATGCCGCCGGCCGGAACTGCGGGGCGGCAGCGAGCTTGAGACGCTAGGCGGTGGCGCCATGGCCACGTTGGGGCAGCGCAGCCTCGGGCGCAGGGACGCGACAGCGAAAGGAGGCACGACGGCGGTGCACTCCGGTGGAGGAGCGGCGAGGCGGCGGTGGACGGGGCGCGAGCTTGAGGAGATTCTGCGGCGACACCGGCAACGGCCCTCCGGAGGGCCGCCCGGGAGCTCGGGCGCTACGGGGAAGACGACAAGGGGGGGGCGGGCAGATCGGGCCCGTCTCGGCCTAGGGCGGGCCGGATGCGGGATCGGGAGGGCCGCGATGAGTGGAGGCGCTAGGGATGACGGTTGGCGGCGGAGGAGGCCATGTGGCAGCCTACTATTGGCTGCGGAGCGGGGCTGCGACGGCTCAGGTGGTGGCTGGGCTAGTGGTGTCGCGACAAGTGGCGGCGGCGGGGCTGTCCGACGCAGAAAATGATGGAGAGGCTAGGTTAGGCCATTTTGGGCAGGGGTAGGCTGCTTAAATAGGAAAGGTGGTCTAGGGTTGGGCTTTTTAGTCCGTTTTCGGACCATAGGATCCCGATCGGACGGCTCCGGACAGAGGTGGGGGTAGGCTGGGCTAGTGGCTATGTAGTTGGGCTTGGTGGGGATGAGAGGGAAGGTTTGCGGCCCGGCAACAGAGTTTTAAAACACCGAAACATCTGCTAATAAACAGATGACGGTGCCGCTACGGTTGACCGTTCGGGTATCAAAGGACCTCCGATTGCGACGAAATTTGGCAGGCGGTCTACCTGCAATAAAACAAGGCCGCACGCCATGTTTCGACCCAATCCAAGAATATTTTATACGCACTTAAAAAGCGACATTTAAATGATGTCACGGGCGCGTGCGTGTGTGGTTGGTCTCAAAACGGTTGACGACACAAACAGAGAGAACCGGCGACTACGAACGAATGCAAGTTGTGAAAAATGACGGCAACGGAGTGCCGATGCAATGCAGATGATGCAAATGATGCGACGATGAATGCGACAACCAGATAAATCACACGGCAACAACGGAATGAAATGGTAATCTTCTGGAGCGTCGGTCTCGGGTTGTTACAGTGATGTGCCCACTACTTTGGATTACAAGGACTTTAATTATGATATTTGTTCTTTGATTGGATGTATTTCCTTGTTGAAATCCACGATAAATTCACCTAATGCTTACGAACAAAATAAAACTTTAACTAAACATATTGTAGAAGCTATGATAAAAGCTCATGAAGAGGAGCTTGAGTTAGAGGTTTCAATACCTAGAAAGTTGCATGATGAATGAGAACCTACTATTAAAACTAATCTTAAAGATTACGCATATAATGCTTTGTGTGACCTTGGTGCTAGCGTTTCTACTATACCTAAATCTCTATGTGATGTGCTAGGTCTCACCGATATAAATGGATGTTCCCTCAACTTGCATCTAGCGGATTCTACTACTAAGAAACCATCGGGTAGAATAAATGATGTAATTATTCTTGATAATATAAATTATGTGCCCATGGATTTCATTGTGCTTGATATTGAATGCAGTCTGTCTTGCCCTATAATACTTGGTAGGCCGTTCCTACGAACCATAGGTGCCATTATTGATATGAAAGAAGGTAATGTAAAATTTCAATTCACATTAAAAAAGGGATGGAACACTTTGCTAGGTAGAGGATTAACCACCATATTAATCTATTATGAGTGCCACCTATGGTATTAATTTGAAGGATGACAACACTTGAAACAATGCATTATGCCTAGCTAGGGGCATAAAACAATAGCGCTTGTTGGGAGGCAACCCAATAGTTATCTTATATTTTCCTCTTTTATATTCTGTTTTGGTATGATGACATGATTATTGCTACTTTAATGATTTTGTTTTTATGTTTTAATTAGTGTTTGTGCCAAGTAAATCCTTTGGGATGATTTGGATGATAGTGGAATTGATTTTGTGCAAAAACAGAAACTTTTGCACCAATATTTGAATTTATTCTCTCTGCTCGAACATGATAAATTGCTGAAATTTTTACACAGTATTGTTATACAAATTCTTCAGGTTGTCCTAATTTTTCAGAATTTTAAGAGTTACAGAAGTATGGTTTTAGTATAGATCATTACAGACTATTATGTTTTAGACATATTTTGTTTTTGCTTCCATAGCTTGCTTGTTTGATGATGCTATGGATTATATCGGGAAGTATAAGTCACGGATAAGTTAGAATACAATACCTATCATGCAATAATTAAATATGAATCAATTTACAATAGTACCTAAAGTTTTTTATATGTATATTATACTAACGGATGTCACGAGGTTTCTATCGAGTTTTGTGTTTTGAAGTTTTCAAGTTTTGGGTGAGATAACGCTGGATGAAGGAGAAAGGAGCAGCAAGACCCTAAGCTTGGGGATGCCCAAGGCACCCAAGGTAATATTCAAGGAAGACCCAAGCGTCTAAGCTTGGGGATGCCCCGGATGGCATCCCCTCTTTCATCTCCAATCAATCGGTATGTCACTTGAGCTATATTTTTATTCATCACGTGATATGAGTTTTGCTTGGAGCGTCATGTATTATAGTTTGTTTTTCTTTTAGTTTACCACAATAATTGTTTGTGGGGCACACCTTTTGAGAGAGACATGTTTTCATCATAATTTGTTAGAAGAGATTTCTATTTTCATACCTCTCATTGCTTAGTTCTCCTCTGTTTTGCCCACGCTCTTTGGCAGTCCTCACTTTTTCCCTCCACCACGCGGCTCACCCTCACAAAAGCCCAAATGGGGGTTTGTCATTGGGTCAAAGCCTTTGACCGTTACTTGGCGCGGTTATTAACGCGTGGGACACCCCTGACAGTGGCTCCACGCTCGTAGATGGTGGGCGCATATACTGACTTGTGGGACACCTCTGTCAGCGGGGCGCACTCATAGATGGTGGGCGGTGTCTCTGATAGATAGGACAACAATGTTAGCGGTAACGCGGTCGTCGATGGTGGGAATGGTTACAGGCACATGGGACACCAATGGAGGTCCCATCTGTCATCGTGTGCGCGGTAATTTGTGGCAGAATTGGCGAAAAAAGAGGTGGCTTATTAAGCCAGGAAGAGTACTCGAACTCGAGACCAGATGCTCAAATAGAGGTGCAAGGGCCAATAGACCAAGTATGTGTACGTGTCTTTTGAAACATTCCTTGCCTTGTTATTTACAAAAGGAAGCGAAGGATGGACCCACCGTTCAGTCACTATATGTATTATACCATCGGGGGTGTGAATTGGTTTCCCTTTGTTCAAATCATTTGGTGTGGTGGATGCTGTCGGGGTACGACACCTATGGGATCGCGTGGATCCCTTTTATGGTTCGGCAGGGAAAAAGGCTTGCACAAAGAGCAGATCCAGCGATCAACGCGAGGGATTTTTACCCAGGTTCGGGCCGCTGAGAAGCGTAAAACCCTACTCCTGCTTTAGTGTATTGTGAGTCTTTGAACTCTGGCTCCAGGAGCGCTATGTGATAAACAGTACACAGCTGCTATGCCTCTATCTGGGCCAAAAGGTCCTCTTCCTGTAGCTACGCCTTGGGCCTCCTTTTATATGTCGAAGGGGTCACCAACAGTGGTGCACAGTACATACAAGAGGTGTAAAGTTGCTACAGCGTTTCATGATTATCATTGACGTCTTAGGACAAACGCATTAAATGCTCCGTCTAGGTGTCCCTAACTTTCTTGGGGACGGAAAAAGAGCCCGTCCCATCAGCACCGCTTAACCCCACCCGCCGCTAATGCCATGACACGCATCCAGGAGGACAAACCCCGTCTGACAGGCTGGTCGCTGCACGGGAGCGGTGGCAGGGTGGTGGGATCTTGCCGGGTCTTCGCTAACCATCCCGGCAAGCATCTTGCCGGGATCCCAGCCTTCGGTCTTCTGTATTCTGATCATCGGCTTGAATGCCTTCTTGATAGTCTTGTGCTTGTTCCCAGTTGTCCCCCGGCAAGCATCTTGTCGGGAGTCCAACATCGGGTCTTCTCGGTGACCTGCCCGGAGGTCTTCTCCCAGGAAGGCTCGCTTCCCGGAAATTCTATCCTGATCTTGCCGGCCTTTGAGCTTGCCGGTGATGCGTAGGCCTGTTCCCGGCAAGTAATCCTTGCCGGAAACCTGGGTCCTAGATGTGTCCTATAAGTGGATTTCTTCTCTGCCATGCCCTTCCCGCCTGGAGGCTGCAACTTGCCGGTGCGTGTCCAGGGGTAATGAACACACCCTGTTCACTACACCGACAGGAGCCCCCGGGCCTGGGCCGGACAAGCGTGCACGGTGTCACTACTAGAAAAAGGACTGTTAGTGGCGCACCTATTTTTGCCATTAATGGCGCACTATAGGTGCGCCACTATTACCATGCCACTAGTAACAAATACTAATGGCGCACCTCTGGTGCGCCATTAGTATTGCAGGTAACAGTGGCGCACCTTGTAGTGCGCCATTACTATTGCTACAGGTGGGCCACTGGTAACTCTTTTTTTTTGAAATTTTTTGATTTTTTTTTGAATTTTGAAGGCGGGAAAATAGGAGTGGCGCACCGTCTAACCCCCACCGTGCGCCATTGCTATTTTTGAATTTTGAATTTGGATCTGGATCTAGATCTGGCTCATTTTTTTGGCTTATTTTTTTGCTCGTTTTTTTTGCTTGAATTTTTTTCAAATTTTGTTCTCGACCTGGATCTGGTACGTTCTTTGTGCCGGGGGAGCTCCACATGTGGCCGGAAGTAGAGGAGGAGGGAGGAGAGACCGTGAGGAGGAGAGGAGGGAGGAGAGACCGTGAGGATCAGGAGAGGAGGGAGGAGGAGGTCGCCGGAGAGGAGGAGGAGGACCGTGAGCAGGAGAGGAAGGAGGAGCACCGTGAGGAGGAGAGGAGGGAGGAGCACCGTGAGGAGGAGAGGAGGGAGGAGGAGGTCGCCAGAGGAGGAGCACCGTGAGGAGGAGAGGAGGGAGGAGGAGGTCGCCAGAGGAGGAGCACCGTGAGGAGGAGAGGAGGGAGGAGGAGGTCACCGGAGGAGGAGCACCGTGAGGAGGAGGTCACCGGAGGAGGAGCACCGTGAGGAGGAGGAGGTCGCCGGAGAGGAGGAGATGGAGTGGAGGAGAGGAGGAGAGGAGGAGATGGAGTGGAGGAGAGGAGGAGAAGAATGAAGGGGTAAGTGGCTGGCCGGCCCTTTTAAACTTCTGTCCCAACTTAGCAGTGGCGCACCATATGCACTGGTGTGCCATTGCTATTTTTTTGAATTGTGAAGGCGGGAAAATAGTAGTGGCGCACTATTCACTGATGCGCCATTGCTAGTTTTTTATATTTTTTCAAATTTTTTTGAATTGTGAAGGCGGGAAAATAGTAGTGGCGCATTATTCATAAGGTGTGCCATTGCTAACTTGTTTTTTATTTTTGTATTTTTTTGAATTTTGAAGGCGGGAAAATAGCGGTGGCGCACCATGCACTAGTGCGCCATTGCTAATTTATTTATTTTTTGCATTTTTTTCGAATTTTTTTGCCTCCAGATCTTAAAAGCATCGTAACTTTTTTTCTGTTAGGTTTTTGAGGATTCTAGAAAATCGATAACGGGCATAGCCCGTTGAATTCGGATGTAACTTTTCGAGTAGATGATTTTTCATATAAAAAACTTTTTCATCGGAGGTCGTATGCAAAAGTTACGGCCATTTTACCGAAACACGGCGGCCTTTTGCAAAAAAATTCAAAATTCATGTTTGTTAATTTTCCTAACAACTAGAACACATAACACATGGGCATCTATTTTTTTGAATTTTTTTTGAATCTTTTATCATTTTCTTTTATTTTTTTAAAAACCTAAAAGGCGATCCACTGGGGGGGGTGTGTTTGTGTGTGTGAGACGTTAGTAATGGCGCACCCTCCCTGGTGCGCCATTGCTAACCCTAGCAATGGCTCACCAGGGAGGGTGCGCCATTACTAACCTCACACACACATGCAGGCACACCCCCACCAGACATAGCAATGGAGCACCACACCTAGGTGCGCCACTACTATGTAGCATAGCAGTGGCGCACCTAGGTGTGGTGCGCCATTGCTATGTCTGGTGGGGGGGGATGGACCAAAAAAAATAGCAATGCCGCACTGCTCATGTGGTGCGCCATTAGTAAAAAAATAGCAATGGCGCACCTGATTCTGGTGCGCCACTGCTATATAGCAGTGGCGCACCACCATCATGGTGCGCCACTAGTAGAGATATTGGGGATAAGCCTTTTTCTAGTAGTGTGTTTGTCTGGGCTAGGCCAAAAAACATGCACCGGTACACGTGCGGCGAGAAGTAACCGTCACTCATGACTTTTTAACTGCACGCTGATGATGACGCAAGAGAGCTTGCGGTTTGCCAGGCCTTGGGCTTGCCGGCAGCGTGGGCAGACAGAGCAGGACGACAGCAGGAGTCGTGTGCCCGAAAGGGAGTGCCACACCGTGCGACGAAGAGCCAAACCCCGAGCCTTCCCCATAAAGGGTACCGCGGGTGTGGTGCTCGATTCATACAGTCATCCCTGCTGTCGCCGCCGTCTACTGCGAATGCCTCACTGCTGTCTTGCCGGCCTCCAGCACGGCGCCCTTGGCTTTCTCGGCTGCCGCGTGCCGCCGAGAATAAAGCAACCGCCGAGACTGAAGTACTTTTTGCATACCTGTTGCTGCAATGGCGCACGTAAAGGAATAATTAATCTTAGTCAGGCCAATCTTTATGTATGCAAGACATGTTTCTTTATGCTAAATGAATGTTTGCTTCCCTCTTGATTAATTCCGTCCTTGCATATATCTTATATCCTACGCTGTTTGGAAACCTTGCCGGTGCGCACGTTTGCCACGAGCACTTTGAGGAACAGGTCCCTAGCAGCCTACTGGAAACGCCGCCGCCGGCAAGGCAACTTACCGGGTCAGAACGCGGCTGCTAAGCCTGCCGAGCGGACTCGAGGCGAAACTAGAGCGCGGGCTCACCACGACAAGGTTCCTTCGCGAGCAGATTAATATACAAGGACGACAAATCAATCAAGACGACCCATGCTTGCCAGAAAGCTTTCCAGTGCGCACGCTCCAGTCGGCAGCGCTTGGAGGAACGGGTCCTTAGCGGCTTGCCGGGAACGCTGCCTCCTGAAAAGGTTTACCTTCCCGATGTCTGTGTAGCCGCCTAAGTTGTCGAGCGGACTCAAGACAACTAGGGGCGCTATTGGCCCCGGGAAGGCTCCTTCGCGTGTAGGTGTAAGGAGCAAGTGAGGACAGCAAAAGAAATGTAATTGTCACAAGTTTTTGTAACTTAGCTTTTCCTGCTGTTCATCTCGCATAGTGAGGCCGCGCTCGTGGTGATGACCGGCAGCTCTCTAGAAGGTTACTCTCTAGGGCGCTGCCAGCCCCCGAGCCCGCCTTCCATGCGTATTCCTGCAACACTGATTGGACATGTAATGCCACGACAGCGTTTTAGCACAACAAGTTAATTAGCTTCTGGTTTATGATTAATTTGTTGTAATTTTGACTTCTGTCGAATGTTCCCTTGCTTGCCGGAACACTTTCCGGTGTGCACGATCTAGTCAGCAGCGCTTTGAGGAACGGGTCCTTAGCGGCTTGCCGGGAATGCCGCCTCCCGAAAAGGTTTACCTTCCCAACTTTAGCACAGCTGCTCACATCGCCGAGCGGACTCGAGGCGACTAGGAGCGCAACTAGCCCCGGGGAGGCTCCTCAGCATACGGGTTTACGCAGAAATCCGAAAATAAAACTTATCGAGCCTTTTCCTTGAACATTGCATTTTTGTACAATGAATCCCTATGCTTGCTGGAACACTCCCCGAATGCGCACGTTCTGGTCGATGGCGCTTAGGATCGGGTCCTGTCTAGCAGCCTATCGAGAACGCCGCCTCTTCAGGAGCTTAATGCTCTAGAGACAACCGCAGCTGCATCTGTGTTGTTAGGCGGACCCAGAACAACCAGGAGTGCAGAGTGTTTCTAGAGCGCTCCCTCGCGCACAGGTTATACAAACCTACCATCAAGGATAAGGCTACACAACAAAAAGCAATCAAAGTTTTAGGACTTAGCTTTCTGTACGAAGAGCGAAGTCGCCATGGACGATGAAGCTGATGCGCTGACCGCTAGATCAGGTTCGCGCAACCTTTCCCCCTACCTAGCGCGCCAAAGATGTCAGGGTACGACACCAATGGGATCGCGTGGATCCCTTTTATGGTTCGTCAAGGAAAAAGGCTCGCACAAAGAGCAGATCTAGCGATCAACGCGAGGGATTTTTACCCAGGTTCGGGCCGCTGAGAAGCGTAAAACCCTACTCCTGCTTTAGTGTATTGTGAGTCTTTGAACTCTGGCTCCAGGAGCGCTATGTGATAAATAGTACATAGCTGCTATGCCTCTATCTGGGCCAGAAGGTCCTCTTCCTGTAGCTACACCTTGGGCCTCCTTTTATATGTCGAGGGGGTCACCAACAGTGGCGCACAGTACATACAAGAGGTGTAAAGTTGCTACAGCGTTTCATGATTATCACTGATGTCTTAGGACAAACGCATTAAATGCTCCGTCTAGGTGTCCCTAACTTTCTTGGGGATGGAAAAAGAGCCCGTCCCATCAGCACCGCTTAACCCCACCCGCCGCTAATGCCATGACACGCATCCAGGAGGACAACCCCCGTCTGACAGGCTGGTCGCTGCGCTAGAGCGGTGGCAGGGTGGCGGGATCTTGCCGGGTGCAAATCTTGCCGGGTCTTCGCTAGCCATCCCGGCAAGCATCTTGCCGGGATCCCAGCCTTCGGTCTTCCGTGTTCTGATCATCGGCTTGAATGCCTTCTTGATAGTCTTGTGCTTGTTCCCAGTTGTCCCCCGGCAAGCATCTTGTCGGGAGTCCAACATCGGGTCTTCTCGGTGACCTGCTTGGAGGTCTTCTCCCAGGAAGGCTCGCTTCCCGGAAATTCTATCATGATCTTGCCGGCCTTTGAGCTTGCCGGTGATGCGTAGGCCCGTTCCTGGCAAGTAATCCTTGCCGGAAACCTGGGTCCTAGATGTGTCCTATAAGTGGATTTCTTCTCTGCCATGCCCTTCCTGCCTGGAGGCTGGAACTTACCGGTGCGTGTCCAGGGGTAATGAACACCCCCTGTTCACTACACCGACAGATGCACTTGAGTCAACCAAATTAGTTTAGTCTTGAATATATTGGTTTCGTGGATGAACTTGGGACAAGTAAAGTAACAAGTTTGAAACAAAAACATTGCCAACACTTCAAGTTTGACCCCATTTTTTGAAAAAAAAGAAATGAAAATGGAATTTGCCACATACATGGAATAATCCATGATTATTTTCCCAAGTTTGGCACAACTATCAAAATGGGGTCAAACTTTGAAAAAAAGAGAAAATGAAGCTCAAAAATTGAAATTCCTTTGCATGGAGCCATCTTTTGTGCACTAGCTTGCGGGGAAAATATTAAACTTGCAATACACCATGTTTGAAATACAACAATTTTGAAAATTTGGCAATGTTTGATTGAAAACACCGAATTATTTTAGCAAATTCATGAAACGTGGGTCACGAGTTGTCACACACAAGCAAACAGGGCACAGATTGTACATCCAAACATGCATAGGTACTGACATTCAATTTGGACATTCAAACAACACCAAATTTCATTAAAGTTTAAAATTTGTACACATATAAACCCTAAACCTAGCTACTGCTCATCATCGTCCACGTCGAAGCTGCTGTGATGACTGAGGAGGAGGAGGCATCCTTGCCATCCTCCCGCTTGTCGTCGTCCTCATCCTCGCTCACGAGGTCGATGGTGACGTCGACCACCTAGGTGACGACCGCCTGTCGCAGGCCCGGTGAGTCCACCGGGTCATCGGGGTGGCGTTGCAGCCCCTTTGTTGATTCGCGCAATGCCAAGAGGATCCCCGACATGTACGCAAGGTCGTCGTCTTGCTGACCACCGCCCTCGTGTAAATCGCCAGCAGCGGCGGCTCCGGCTCCGGCTTGGGATCAAGAAGGGCGCGCACGAGCTCGTCCTGGGCTCTAGCTTGGGCACGAGCTGGGGGGGACACGAGCTCATCCCAGGCTCGGGCTTTGGGACTATCAAAGGGGAGCCACGGGACCGCTCCTCCGGTGGAAAGCCTCCAGAAACGCGCGTATCACGCGCGACATGGCCGGTGTGCCGACGATGGGGATAGGCTTCACCGCGAGCCCCCTAAGCTCATGTGCCATTCGGACGGCACGTCCGTGTATGGCGGCACCATGATGCCATAGCGGGCGAGGAGTGACGCCTCGTCAACCCGGAGGGTGCGCGACATGCCCTGAACAAATAGCGCGCGGCGGCGCCCCCGGCTGCTGCTTCGCCCCCACCACCATGGCTGGCCATTGCTCCGGTTGCTGAAGGGGAGGTGGCTAGGGTTTGGTGGAGGCGGCTAAGGTTTGGTGGAGGCACACGGTGGAGCGGGCTTTGGGGGTGGCGAGGGGAGGGGAGGGATTGGGACAGGAGTGGGTGAACGCCAGTGCATCGTGCGACTATAAAATTCATTAAAACGAACTTGGCGGGCACGCCGGTGACGTGACACATCGTATGGGAAATCGTGCGGTATAAAAATGCCGATGTGACCGCGATGTGACTACACATGCATGTGGGCACATACCCGACCGATTGTGAGAGCGCCACATGGGATGGTGTGTCCCACTCGTCAGTAATAGTGGCAGCTAACAGTCAACTCCCTTGACAACCGGCAAACCCCCGTTTGGGCATTGGTGAGGGTGGGTGGCGCGGTGGAGGGGAGAAGTGAGCAAAAAAAGTTGGTTTGGGCAAAACTGAGGAGGACTAAGCAATGAGGGGCACAAAAATAGAAATCCCTTGTTAGAATACGCTATGTGCTTCACTTATATCTTTTGAGCTAGGCAGTTGCTGTAGTGCTTCACTTATACTTCCTCCGTCCCAAAATAAGTGTCTCAACCTTAGTACAACTTTGTACTAAAATTAGTAAAAAGTTGAAACACTTATTTTGAGACGGAGGGAGTATCCTTTTAGAGCACGTCAGTGATTATATTTTATAGAAATAGTTGCACTCTCACGTTTCACTTAAATATTTTTGAGAGTATAAGAAATAGGAATGGTAATTTGCATGTGTTATAAGACTAGTCCAAAAAGGACAGGTATTCAAGGGGGATATAATAAAAACTTCCATGTAGCTCACCAAATAAGAGATGTATGGTTTAATTATATTGATGCAGTAATATGAAAGGATATAGGTTCATGATCATTGGTTAGTACAAATATCGGTATTAAAGCTTGTTATTCACTTCTCATACAAATATTGGTCATGGCATGATGCAGACATGTTGAATGTGGTGCTGATGGTGACAAAATAGAAGCAGTAAGTCTATTTCTTAATTACTATCTTCTACTCCACATGTATGTCACATTCTGATCTAAAAATCCTGAAGTTGACCTTTGGACTGATGACCTCTGAACCCCTCGTCGCAGATGAATTGATGTCTGTTAGGAAATTTATCAAAACCTTCTTTGTGAAATACTATATCAAGCCCAGTCCAGACTTTGAAGATTCCAGCATTCCTATCTCCCAAGAATAAGTACGCATTCATATAGTGTTATCAGCTAAACATATACGCATAGATGCATTATTTTCCATGTGATCATGTCTTCGTATGTCATACACTATGATTAGGTACTTCATATGTCCATACATATGTGGAATTTAGCTAGCATTTGTTAATTGCATATTGTCGCGAATGTTTATGAAAGTTCTTCCTGTGGACACTATTTGTTCATTTGCATATTTTGGCGAATTTTGATGAATGTTCTTCCTGTGGACACTATTTGTTCAATTGCATATTGTGGCGAATTATGATGAATGTTCTTCATGTCGACACTATTTGTTTGATTGCATATTGTGGCGAATTTGCTATTCGCATGGTGATTCAAATGCGATATTTTACAATAACCTGGCTATTTAAGCGCACACGATTCAAGCAACTAAGTGTGTGCGATCCAGAACGGGAAGCACACATAACTCATAGCTCAACCGCCTGTGATCTACAGGAAAAGCACACAAGATATAAACGGAAACGTTGGTGATACATAAAAAACCGCAGACGATTTGCAGCACTTCTACGTGTGCGTAGGAGATCCTCAATCATTTGCGATAGCACTTATTAAACCATATCGCACACATGAGCCAACAGGAAACTATGCCCGATGCAAAGATCAATCACACACGTAAATTATTCAAGAAACGTGTGCGATGATATCATGCATGGCAGACAGTTGCCAGACAAATCTCGTGTGTGATGATGCATACATCACACACAGTTTATATGATGGCCCATGTGACTTAGCTAATATTTTGCAAATGGTTAAATGTCAAACACGTATGTTTTCCAAGAGAAATTAGACGCGTTTCAGTCATGATAGGTGTGTGCGATTGGTCCCCAAATCCCACACGTGTTCCCAAAGTATAGTGTGTATGATACGTTACTGCATTGCAAACAATTATATTTGGCAGAATGTGTGCACCATCAATCACCATCGCAGACGATTTATGTGTCGTGTGGAATGGACCCCCCCTATCACCCACACAGGCAAGGCGACGGTTTTAAATTTACATCATGAAAAGGGGTTAAAAACCGTTTGTATAGCACGTTGATGCACCAGTGCAAGAATGATAATATAGTAACACGGAACAATAAAAAAGTATAGATGCATTGGGTACATATCAGCATCCCTAAACTTAATTCCTGCTCTTCCTCGAGTAGGTAAATGATAAAAACATAATTTTTGATGCGACATGCTACCCAACATGTAATCTCTTTTAGGTATGATCTTTGAGAAATGATGAACTAATAAACATCAACATAGTAATATCCATACACATAAGCAACATAATCATTGACTTTCACAATATACGATCCTTAAAGAACGTTACTCCCCACTCATTTTATCATATTAGCATGGCATGACTCCGTCTTCACCACATAAGTAAAAAATCATGAGCACAACGGTGTCAAGTCAGGCAATTGGATCGTACTTCTAACGCACTTCCACATTTTCGACCTCAGTCAATACATGAGCGTGAACCATGGATATACCATATGGGTGCAATAGAAAATGGTGATATATATCAAAAGGAGTCAAAGTGGAAAGAAAGTCTCGCATCAACTAGGCGGACCAACGGGCTATCGAGATGCCCATCAATCGATATCAATACGAGGAGTAGGGACTGCCATGCAACAGATGCACTAGAGCTATAAGTGTATGAAAGCTCAAAGGAAGATAAGTGGGTGTGTGATGACCCACAATTATAGGGGATCAATCGTAGTCCTTTCGATAAGTAAGAGTGTCGAACCCAACTAGGAGCAGAAGGAAATGACAAGCGGTTTTCAGTAAGGTAATTTCTGCAAGCACTGAAATTGTAGGTAACAGATAGTTTGATAGCAAGATAATTGGTAACGAGCAAGTAATAGTAACGGTAAATAAAGTGCAGCAAGGTAGCCCAATCCTTTTGTGGCAAAGGACAGGCCAGAACAGCTTCTAGTAATAGGCAAAGTGTTCTTGAGGGTACACGGGAATTTCATCTAGTCACTTTTATCATGTTGGTTTGATTTGTGTTCGCTACTTTGATAATTTGATATGTGGAAGGACCGGTGCTTGGGTGCTGTTCTTACTTGAACAACCTCCCATTTATGATTAACCCCCTCGCAAGCATCCACAACTACGAGAAAAGTATTAAGATAAAATCTAACCATAGCATAAAACGTTTGGATCCAAATCAGCCCCTTACGAAGTAGTGCATAAACTAGGGTTTACGCTTTTGTCACTCTAGCAACCCATCATATAATAACTACTCCATAATGCATTCCCTTAGGCCCAAGGATGGTGAAGTGTCATGTAGTCGATGTTTAATGACACCACTAAGGGAATCACAACATACATGTCATAAAAATATCGAACACACATCAAGTTCACATGATTACTTGCAACATGACTTCTCCCGTGACCTCAAGAACAAAGGTAACTACTCACAAATAATATTCATGCTCAAGATTAGAGGGGTATTGAATAGCATAATGGATCTGAACATATAATCTTCCACCAAATAAACCATATAGTAATCAACTACAAGATGTAATCAACACTACTAGTCACCCACATGTACCAATCTGAGATTCCGGTACAAAGGTTGAACACAAGATATGAACTAGGGTTTGAGAGGAGATGGTGATGTTGAAGATGTTGATGAATATTGGCCTCCCAAAGATGAGAGGGGTGTTGGTGATGACGATGACTTCGATTTCCCCCTCCGGGAGGGAAGTTCCCCCGGCGGAATTGCTCCGCCGGAGGGCAAAAGTGCTCCTGCCCAAGTTCCGCCTCGAGACGGCGGCGTTCCGTCCCGAAAGTCCTCTCCTTATTATTTCTAGGTCAAAAGACCTTATATACCAGAAGATGGGCACCGGAGGTGGGCCGAGGAGGACACAACACACTAGGGCGCGCGTGGGGGGCCTGGCGCGCCCTGGTGTCTTGTGCCCACCAGGGTGGCCCCCTCCAGTAGTTATTTGCTCCAGTATTTTTAATATAATCCAAAAATATTCTCTGTAAAGTTTCAGCTTGTTTGGAGATGTGTAGAATAGGTATCTCTGGTGTGCTTTTTCAGGTCCAGAATTCCAGCTGCCGGTATTCTCCCTCTTTGTGTAAACCTTGCATGTTATGAGAGAAAAGGCATTAGAATCACTCCCTAAAGCATTATTATTTAACAAAACATTATAAATAACAGTAGGAAATCATGATACAAAATGGACATATCTACTCCCCCAAGCTTAGACCTTGCTTGTCCTCAAGCGAAAGCCGATATTGAAAAGCATGTCCACATGGTTCGAGAGAGAGAGAGAGAGGTGTCGATAAAAACAAAATACGGACATAGTAGCATCATGCTTATTATCATAACAGCAACAAACTCTATCATAAAACTTATTCCTATACTTTCATCATATAACTTCTCACGAACAAGTAACAATTCATCACAACAAAGAAGTATAAAGCATAAACCCTATTGAAAACCAACAAACTATGTTCTCAGTCAACTTTGCAACTACAATTCATCATATTTTCAGGAAGAGTCTTGTGTCGGAGCCTTTTGGCAAGTCCACATACTCAACCATCATTTAGTCTTCTATGATTGCTAACACTCACAGCATACCCATGAGCAAAAAGTTTCAACCGGACACATAGAAAGATAGAGGCTTATAGTTTCGCCTCCCAACATACTCACCTAAAGGGTGATGTCAACAATAATAACTCATGCTCACTCACATCCAACCGGATATATGTGCCTAGATCTTTCCTCACCACATGATGCTTGCAAAAGAAAAAGAAAAAAAGGAATAGGGAAGAATACTTTGACTCTTGCATAAAAGTAAAGGATAGACCCTTCGCAGAGGGAAGCAGAGGTTGTCATGCGCTTTTTGGTTTGTATGCCCAATCCCTTAATGTAAAAGAACGTCACGCTATATTGCCCCCTATGATAGCAACATTTATTATGCAGTTCGTCGCTTTTATTACTTTGCCATCATAAGTTCGTATAGCGCTCAATTTTCTCTTACACTAATTGATCGAAACACATTTAGAAGCAATTTTTATTGCCTTATTGCACCGATGACAACTTACTTGAAGGATCTTACTCGATCCGTAGGTAGGTATGGTGGACTCTCAAAACATGAATTTGTGTTTTGGGTTTTTGGATGCACAAGTAGTATCTCTACTTAGTGTGGAATTTTTGGCTGGCAAAGATATTGATCAAGCACCACATATTGAAGGATCTATGACAATATAACTTCTATGTGGATATGAACAAGCATAAATAATTACGTTGTCTTTCTTGTCCAACGTCAACAATTTTGGCATATAATTTAATGGGGGCTCACAATCATAAAAGATGTCCAAGATAGTGTATTTGCATGTGAATCTTCTCTTCCCTTATTAATTCTTTCATGAATTGCATCATTGACCAATGCTATGTTTGTCAATCTCCAATAAATTTTACCACTTATACTTTTCCTCATGTGATGTCATTACTTACCATAAGATTAGCATATGATTCTTTTCATTTATTTCTCTTTCCCTTTATTTTGATTGCAACAAGAAAATAAAGAAGCAAAATCTCAAACTAAACTTTATTATATAACTCTCACTTGATTACATAGATAGATAGACCACGAAACTAACACGAAAATAGATCATGCTAAACTTTTATTTAACTAAATCAAAAGGAAACTATAGATCAAACTAAAATAGGTAAAGGCGAATAAAAGTGATGGTGATACGATACCGGGGCACCTCCCCCATGCTTGGCTCAAGCCAAGGGGAGTGCCCATACCCATGTGCTCAAGTCTCCTTTGGCGGTGGTGATGAAGTAGGTGGTGGTGATGAAGAAAGTGGTGGTGAAGAAGTATCACACTTCAGACTCAATAGGTACTCCAATTTGCGGATGACTCTCCGAAGGGTAATGATGTGCTCCTCTAGCAAAATACTAGTAGAACGCCCGTGCGTTGCTACGGGCTACAATGTCAATAAATGAGTCAAACAAATGATTGAAGTCAATGTTAAAGTCGAAGCTTATTTCTAGCTCATACGTCTTGGCGTGTTCAGACATCAAACGACAACCAGCGGACTTCTCAAAATCAACCATCTAGACAGTATGGGCTCCCCCAAATCCAGCTCATATGTGCAAGAGAAATGTGATTGTCTAGCTGAATGCGCTCATCTCGCACGCGGGGTGACACGAGAGGGACAACATCGGAAACACCGAAGGTAGACCGGGGATGCAACAAATCCCATTCAAGACATCAACCCTTATAGCAGCCGATTATCTTATGGTTGCAATGACAAAAACAAATGTACACGAAACCTATATGCATACTGCTTTCAAAAACTCTACTACATGGAGGAATGATTTTATATATATGATCAAAAGGGAAGACATGCATTTGTTCTGTTGAATCAAACATCACCACTCACCTTTTGGTGGTATATTCTGAAAAAATCACCAGTGGTACATTTTGTGTGACAGCTCCCACAAATTGGGTTGCCCTTGCAACGGGAGGAAAAAACACCTCGCACCCACCCATTTCAGTCTTTACAAACTGCATGTTTGTGTTTAGTCTAGTTCAATTCATTAAAAAAAGATGTTCACCTTAATCTTTTGATTAAACCAGAGAACATAAAGAAGGAGCTTATTTCCAAATGCATCTAGGTGATCTGCTATAGGTATACTTTTGGCAATAAGATGTGGTCCTGCTCCATCAGCCACTACAATGACCGTGTGGTTGTTTTCCTTTAGCTTCTTTCTACATGCTCAAAAAGTCCACACTCCCCTTCCAAATGAAATGGAGATTTTAGGAATTAAGCAGCAGTCCTACAAAAGACAGAAAAAATATAGGAATTAATAAACAATGACTTCAGGGTATTAACATCTCGTGATCATACCTCGGTTCATGCCATCTCATGGACCACAAACAATGACTTCATGGTATTAACACCTACTTCTCAGTGCTTATAACCCCTTCATCTGGACCATGTTCCTCCCCTCGACCACCATTTGAGGCTTCTAGCAGAAAACGAACCTGATCAATGCAAGGGGTGCAAAACCAACAAAGAGTCGGACTCATTTAATGCAAATAACCACCTGAGTGTTTATTTTTATTTTTTCAGCGATAATAATCACCTAATTCTTAACTATTCTTTTGTCGATGGAGGTGTTACAGTAGTTATGTTCAAGTTCTTATATCAATGGCTAGATAATACCTAATATCAACCAAAGTGGTCGAATTTTTGAACAAATTGACCTGCCAAAGGCAAACAAACAAAATTAAATAATAACGAACTAAATATATCATTAACTGCGCCTCTCAGCAAGAGAAATTTGGATGTAACTCAAGAGAGTTCATTGGAAACATGAACAGAAAATAAGAAAACTCGGAAAGAAAAAGAACAATTGGGGTTGTCTCTTCTTATGCCTGATGCTCCACACATTTAAACGTATAGTCCTCATACGTGGAAATCACGTGTCTCAGAACGTAGAGTACTCTATATTCAACAAGGTGGTTTGTGATCCCACAAATGTACGGGGTATATAATTGTTGCTTTGCACATCTATTCCACTAAAGATCCATTAACCAATGGCCACATTTCATTCTTGATCATCATTGACTAATTTAACCTAAGATGCAACGTAGAAACCAACATTTTTTTGTCTAGAAATACCCACCCAACTCTCCATAAAAAATAATAAGTGGCAGCAAATACCCCAGCAAATAATAAGAGCAATGAATCGTGGGATGAATAAAAAAATAATAGCCGTATATATTGGAATAGTGATACAAGAAATCATATGCACGCAAATTATTTTGGCAAAAAGCACGAAATAGTATCAATATGAAAGAAAATACTTTTTATTCATGTCTATTTGGTAGCATAACAACAAGTGGATGTGGCATCTCATTCTAAGGAGATAACAACTTGAATAATTATGCCATTACTGTAGCTGAGGATCCTTAAAATACATAAGGGGCGAATATTAATTGAAGCCGTTCTCCTCAGTGGCTTTATGTCACTGCCTTATCATAGTACGAACTGTGCACTCCAGTTCGGCTTTCTTCCTGAGAAACCGGAATAATCAGATGAGGTGGGAAATGGACTCAAGTGTATCAGTGTATGCTTACCAAAAACAATGTTAAATGAAACAATACTTATAAAATCAAGTGCAACATGTTACAAACCAGTACTAATGTAAAAAATGATGTTTTGCACTTCACATCTCTTGCCCTCATTCTTGTGCTACTGATTCATCCTTCTGATGATGTGTACAATATGTGAAAATGTAAGCTTTTTAACAAAAATATTACAATTATATCAAGTTTCAATACTGATCTCTACATGGTAAAAAAATCATTCAACAAGATTCCAATCTTCCAAGGGATGATGAACAAGGATTGGCACTACGGAAGTCTACCAAAAGTTGCTTAAGGCTATAGCTAATTACAATAGTGCAAGCCCAATCATTATACAATCATGACAAGAACATTCGAGATATTGTAATCACCTAATATAGAAGCTTGCCACTTACATAATGGGGTCCAAGAAAAACTGATTGGACTAATATGAATGGAACCAAAACAATTCTGTTCAATTAGGAAATCAAAACATTGTGTCAGTTTATTAAAAATAAAAACCAAGTAATGATGATTCATTCAACAACATAAGAGCTCAAACTATGTTCATGTGGCTTCCGTTAAAAAATAAGTATTGAGTGATCATGAATTTTTTAGCTTAAAAAGAAGTGCATGGAAATTTTACTAAATAGGCACAACAAGGACACACACTGACACACACACTCAGCAGCGGACACAAGCACACACAACGGCAGGGGCATAACAAGCATACACGCGCATGTACATCAACAAGCAAGCACAGCGGCCACAGCAGTTTCACCAACAGCCGAACTGACATCATCACCCTGTTCCGCTCCTGTATATCTCACTCCCCTCTCCAGACCCAGTAGCGTAGTGCCTTCCGGGCATTGGTCATCCCCAACCAGGGTCCCTCCCTCTCATCTCCTGTGGCCCAAGTGAAAGGATCAGTTTGGGAATTGGAAACGTGGCTAGGTACCTGCATGGAGCGGGCCTGTTCGGAAGGCTAGGGACGCCTTGGAGAAGACGACCTTCTCGGTGAGCAGCTTCTGCAGCAACTTCACGTTGGCGCCCAACTCCCTCCGGTGGAGGAGGAGGCTAACAGGGAGCGCCAGGGATCAGGAGACCTAGCCGTGGAGGAAAACAAGGAGAAGGTCGACGTGAGCTCCACATTGTGCTCCTCCATGTATCCGGCAGTGACCACAGTGGCCACCTTGCTGGCGTCGTCGGTGGTGGCCGGGGAAGTTGTGTTGGTTGTGGCCACGGCCAGATCCATGGAGCCCGGCGAACCGGAGATAGGGGAGGGAGAGGAACGGCGACGGTGGAGGTCCCCCTCCGTCGATCTGGCTATGTGGATGGATCAAGCGGGGCGGAGATCAATGGAGGTTAACTTAAGACGACGATGTGGAGGTAAGGGCTGGCCGGTGGCGATGGAGAGGAGGGCGGCGGTGGCGGCCATTGCTCACCACGAAGGAAGACGATGGGGAAGGAGTTGAGTGGGAGAGGAGGAATCCAGCGGCGACGGCACACCTCCCTCGACGAACACCCATGCGGTGGCGGCAGCGCGAGCAACCCTAGCGTGTGCGAGGAGATCGGGGGAAGGAGCGACTCGTGCGACTGCGAGGAGAGAAAGGGCAGCGGTTGGCACGGGTTTTTCTGGCGGTACGGATGAGAGAAACCGGTCGAGAGAAGTAAAATTGGCGGGAGAGGTGGGTTGATCGATCGAGGGGGAGGGGTGCGAACGAACGAAACGATGTACGGACTGCTCCTTTAGGAGTAGAGATTTTCACGAGTGAGAAATTTATTCTGAACATGAACCGATTCGAAAGCCCTAAAAGCATCAATTTCAATGGGGTTGAGATGGTTGTAATAAGGTTGAAGGATATCTTCTTCTTCCCCTTCCTCTGTTAGCATGGGATGTCCTCCTTCTGGAGCTTGATCCTTCATAGCCCCCTTGCACTTGTCTTCATTATTGGCTTCTTTTGGCTCTTCTCTCTTCAGCTCCATCTTCATCAACCAGGAATCTCCTTCTACGTTATTGAAGAATGGATAGGACATAATGCATGGCTTGGTAGATCTGATAGGAAAATAGCACGAAGCAAGAACAGAGGATTTTTCTGTGATGCGGTGGTTAAAATAGTCGGGGGTATATATAGAGAATTTTTATTCTTGGGAAGCAAGCATATGGAAGGAAACAGAGTCGGGAAGGTGTCCGAGGTGGGCACAACCCACTAGGGCGTGCCTGGCAGGGCTAGCGCGCCCTGGTGTATCGTGCTCACGTCGGTTGCCTTCCGGTTTATTTCTTATTTTCCTAATTTTTCTAATAATCCAAAACTGACAGAAAATATTTTTGCGGATTTTTCGGAGTGCGTTTACTTACTGTATCACGTACCTCCTATTTTTCAGAATTTTGGAGTGGTCCGCAAGGTTTCTTTTATGTGTTCCTCCGGTGTCATGGTTTGGATAACATTGCTTTCAACATTAATAGGCGTACCTGAGATATAATGTTTAATTCTTTGTCCATTGACCACCTTCGGGTTAGTACCTTCGGCATTATTAATCTTGATAGCTCCAGAACGATAAACCTCTTTGATAATATATTGTCCTTCCCATTTGGAGAGAAGCTTGCCTGCAAAAAATCTTAAGCGAGAGTTGAACAAAAGAACATAGTCTCCTATTTTGAATTCCCGCTTTTGGATTCTTTTGTCATGCCATCTTTTTACTTTTTCTTTGAATAGTTTGGCATTTTCATAGGCTTGGGTTCTCCATTCATCTAGTGAGCTAATATCAAATAGCCTCTTCTCACCGGCAAGTTTGAAATCATAATTGAGTTCTTTAATTGCCCAAAATGATTTATGTTCTAACTCTAGAGGCAAATGACAAGATTTTCCATATACCATTTTGTATGGAGACATACCCATAGGATTTTTATAAGCTGTTCTATAGGCCCAAAGTGCATCATCTAGTTTATTAGACCAATTCTTTCGAGACCTATTGACATTTTTTTGTAATATCAATTTTATTTCTCTATTGCTAAGTTCAACTTGACCACTAGATTGACGATGATAGGGTGATGCAATTCTATGGTTAACATCATATTTAGCAAGAATCTTGCGGAAAGCACCATGAATAAAGTGTGAACCACCATCAGTCATTAAATATCTAGGGACTCCAAACCTCGGGAAGATAACCTCTTTAAGCATTTTAATGGAGGTGTGGTGATCAGCACTGCTAGTTGGAATAGCTTCTACCCACTTAGTGACATAATCAACAGCGACCAAAATATGAGTGTGCCCGTTAGAGGAAGGAAAAGGTCCCATATAATCAAAACCCCAAACATCAAATGGTTCAACAACAAGTGAATAATTCATAGGCATTTCCTGATGCTTACTGATATTACCAATTCTTTGGCATTCATCACAAGACAAGACAAACTTACGGGCATCCTTGAAGAGAGTAGGCCAATAAAAACTAGATTGCAATACCTTGTGAGTAGTTCTATCTCCCGCATGATGTCCTCCATAAGCTTCGGAATGACATTTCCGTAGGATTTGTTCCTGTTCATGCTCAGGTACACAATGTCTAATAATACCATCTACCCTTCTTTATAAAGATGTGGGTCATCCCAAAAGTAATGTCTTAAATCATAGAAGATTTTTTCTTTTGTTGGTATGTGAAGCTAGGTGGTATATATTTAGCGACAATGTAATTAGCATAATCAGCATACCAAGGAGTGTTTTGAGAAACATTTATTGCAGCTAACTGTTCATCAGGAAAGCTGTCATCAATAGGTAGTGGGTCATCAAGAATATTTTCTAACCTAGACAAGTTATCAGCTACGGGGTTCTCAGCTCACTTCCTATCAACGATATGTAAGTCAAATTCTTGAAGAAAGAGAACCCACCTAATGAGTCTAGGTTTAGCATCTTTATTTTCCATAAAATATTTTATAGCAGCATGATCGGTGTGAACTATGACATTGGAATCAACAATGTAGGATCTAAATTTATCACAAGGAAACACAACTGCTAAAAATTCCTTTTCAATAGTAGCATAATTTCGTTGGGCACTGTCTAGAGTTTTGCTAGCATAATGGATAACATTCAACTTCTCATCAACTCGTTGACCTAGAACAGCGTCAACAACATAATCACTAGCGTCACACATAATTTCAAAAGGCAAGTTCCAATCTGGTGGTTGAACGATAGGTGCAGAGGTTAAGGCTTTCTTGAGTGTTTCAAAGGCTTCTACACAATCATCATGAAAAACAAAAGGGATATCCTTTTGCAAAAGATTAGTAAGGGGCCTAGAAATTTTAGAGAAGTCTTTAACGAACCTCCTATAGAAACCAGCATGACCAAGGAAACTTCGAATACCTTTAATATCTTTAGGACATGGCATTTTCTCAATTCCATCAACTTTAGCTTTATCCACCTCAATACCTCCTTCAGATATTTTATGCCCCAAGACAATACCTTCATTAACCATAAAGTGGAACTTCTCCCAATTCAAGACAAGATTAGTTTGTTCACATCTCTGCAAAACTCGATCAAGGTTGCTTAAGCAATCATCAAAAGAAGTTCCGTAAACGGAAAAATCATCCATGAAAACCTCCACAATCTTTTCACAAAAATCAAAGAATATAGCAGACATACATCTTTGAAAGGTAGCAGGTGCATTGCATAAACCAAAAGGCATACGTCTGTAAGCATAGGTTCCAAAAGGACAAGTAAAGGTGGTTTTCTCTTGATCAGATTGTGATACAGGTATTTGAGAAAAGCCAGAATATCCATCTAGAAAACAAAAGTGTGTGTGCTTAGATAATCTTTCTAGCATCTGATCAATGAAAGGCAGAGGGTAATGATCTTTTCTAGTAGCTTTATTTAATTTTCTAAAATCAATTACCATTCTATAGCCAGTAACAATTCTTTGTGGAATGAGTTCATTCTTATCATTAGGAACAACGGTAATACCTCCCTTCTTAGGGACACAATGAACGGGACTTACCCATCTACTATCAGCTATGGGATAGATTATACATGCTTCCAGAAGCTTTAATATTTCGGTTCTTACCACTTCTTTCATTTTAGGATTCAATCGCCGTTGGTGATCAACAACGGGTTTAGCATCAGGTTCCATATTAATCTTGTGCTGACATAGAGTGGGACTAATGCCCTTAAGATCATCAAGAGTATATCCAATAGCAGCCTGCAGCTTCCTCGGAATTTTTATTTATCTTTCTTCTTCATGTTCTGAAAGGTTATCACTAATAATAACAGGATATATCTTTTTCTCATCAAGATAAGCATACTTCAAAGTATCAGGCAAATGCTTTAATTCAAACACAGGATCACCTTTAGGTGGAGGAGGACCTCCAAGAGTTTCAATAGGCAAATTGTGTTTCAGGAGAGGTTGTTGTTCAAAGAAATTTTTATCCTTTTCATTTCTTTCACGCAAGTGCATATCATTTTCATGGTCAAGCAAATATTGTTCTAGTGGATCGGTAGGAGGTACGGCAATAGAAGCAAGACCAATTATTTCATCCTTACTAGATAGTCCTCTATCACGAGGTTGTCTATTAAACTTGGAAAAATTAAACTCATGAGATTTATCACCAAAACTGACATCGACAGTTTGTTTTTCACAATCTATCTTAGCATTGACGGTGTTCAAGAAAGGTCTACCAAAGATAATGGGACAAAAGTCATCTTGTGGGGAACCAAGAACTAGAAAATCACTAGGGTATTTTACTTTCCCACACAATACTTCAACATCTCTAACAATCCCAAGTGGTGTGATGGTATCTCTATTAGCAAGTTTAATAGTAATGTCAATGTCTTCTATTTTAGCGGGTGCTATATCATTCAAAATTTCTTGGTATAAGGTAAAAGGAATAACACTCACACTAGCACCCAAATCACATAAACCATGATAGCAATGATCTCCTATTTTGACTGAGACAACAGGCATGCCCACTACGGGTCTATGTTTATCTTTTTCATCAGGTTTGGCAATTGTAGTAGCTTCATCACAGAAGTAGATGACATGCCCATTAATATTTTCTACCAAGAGATCTTTAACCATAGCAACACTAGGTTCTACTTTAATTTTCTTAGGGGGCTTGTGTGCTCAAATATTACTCTTGCGAACCAAAGTTGATAACTTAGCATGTTCCTTTATCCTAACAGAGAAAGGTGGTTTTTCAATATAAGCGGTAGGCACAACTGGATCAACATTGTAAATGATGGTTTCATATTTAGCTATGACCGGTTCTTTAATTTCTTCTTTACTAGGGGGATGATATTTAAACCACTTCTCTTTAGGGAGATCAACATGAGTAGCAAATGATTCACAGAAAGAGGCTAATATCTCAGAGTCAAGTCCATATTTAGTGCTAAACTTGTGAAAAGCATCGGTATTCATAAATGATTTAATACAATCAAACTTAAGCTTTATACCTGACTCATTACCTTTGTCGAGTTCCCAATCTTCAGAGTTGCATTTAATTATTTCTAAGAGATCCCACTTGAATTCAATAGTCTTCTTCATAAAAGAACCAGTACAAGAAGTATCGAGCATAGATTGATCATTATGAGAAAGCCGAGCATAAAAATTCTGAATAATAACTTCACTCGGGATATCATGATTGGGGCATGAATATAACATTGAATTAAGACTCCCCCAAGCTAGAACGATGCTTTCTGCTTCAAGAGGCCAAAAGTTATATATATAATTCCGATCACGATGAACTAGATGCATGGGATAAAACTTTTGATGGAATTCCAATTGTAATCGATTCCAGTTCCATGATCCGAGATCATCACATAGCCTATACCATGTCAATGCTTTTCCCTTCAAAGATAAAGGGAAAACCTTCTTCTTAGATTCATCTCCTGGCAGACATGCAAGCTTAAATAATCCACAAATTTCATTCACATATAATAGGTGCATATCAGAGTGTTCAGTTCCATCTCCTGCATAAGGTTTAGCAAGCAGTTGTTCTAACATACCAGGAGGAATTTCATAACCAATATTTTTAGTAGGTGCAGTAGGTTGAGGGGAAACTAATTTTGCTTCCGATCGAGGTGAAGATACCCCGAACAAACCCCTCAAAGGATTGTTTTCCATAGTAGCAAGTAACAATAAATTTCAGCACGTAGTATAAGTTTTTCCTTACCGATTTCCACTTACCAAGAGCGCTTCACTCCCCGGAAATGGCGCCAGAAAAGAGTCTTGATGACCCACAAGTATAGGGGATCAATCGTAGTCCTTTCGATAAGTAAGAGTGTCGAACCCAACGAGGAGCAGATGGAAATGACAAGCGGTTTTCAGCAAGGTAATTTCTGCAAGCACTGAAATTGTAGGTAACAGATAGTTTGATAGCAAGATAATTGGTAATGAGCAAGTAACGGTAACGGTAAATAAAGTGCAGCAAGGTAGCCCAATCCTTTTGTGGCAAAGGACATGCCAGAACAGTTTCTAGTAATAGGCAAAGTGTTCTTGAGGGTACACGAGAATTTCATCTAGTCACTTTTATCATGTTGGTTTGATTTGTGTTCGCTACTTTGATAATTTGATATGTGGGTGGACCGGTGCTCGGGTGTTGTTCTTACTTGAACAACCTCCCACTTATGATTAACCCCCTCACAAGCATCCGCAACTACGAGAAAAGTATTAGGATAAAATCTAACCATAGCATTAAACGTTTGGATCCAAATCAGCCCCTTACGAAGTAGCGCATAAACTAGGGTTTAAGCTTCTGTCACTCTAGCAACCCATCATCTAATAACTACTCCACAATGCATTCCCTTAGGCCCAAGGATGGTGAAGTGTCATGTAGTCGACGTTCAGATGACACCACTAAGGGAATCACAACATACATGTCATCAAAATATCGAACACATATCAAGTTCACATGATTACTTGCAACATGACTTCTCCCGTGACCTCAAGAACAAAGGTAACTACTCACAAATAATATTCATGCTCAAGATCAGAGGGGTATTGAATAGCATAATGGATCTGAACATATAATATTCCACCAAATAAACCATACAGTAATCAACTACAAGATGTATTCAACACTACTAGTCACCCACAGGTACCAATCTGAGGTTCCGGTACAAAGATTGAACACAAGAGATGAACTAGGGTTTGAGAGGAGATGGTGTTGTTGAAGATGTTGATGAAGATTGGCCTCTCAAAGATGAGAGGGGTGTTGGTGATTACGATGGTTTCGATTTCCCCCTCCGGGAGGGAAGTTCCCCCGGCGGAATCGCTCCGCCGGAGGGCAAAAGTGCTCTTGCCCAAGTTCCGCCTCGAGACAGCGGCTTTCCGTCCCGAAAGTCCTCTCCTTATTTTTTCTAGGTCAAAAGACCTTATATACCAGAAGATGGGCACCGGAGGTGGGCCGAGGAGGGCACAACCCACCAGGGCGCGCGCCTGGGGGGCCTGGCGCGCCCTGTTGTCTTGTGCCCACCAGGGTGGCCCCCTCCGGTAGTTATTTGCTCCAGTATTTTTAATATAATCCAAAAATATTCGCCATAAAGTTTCAGCTTGTTTGGAGATGTGCAGAATAGGTATCTCTGATGTACTTTTTCAGGTCCAGAATTCCAGCTGCCGATATTCTCCCTCTTTGTGTAAACCTTGCATATTATGAGAGAAAAGGCATTAGAATCACTCCCTAAAGCATTATTATTTAACAAAACATTATAAATAACAGTAGGAAATCATGATGCAAAATGGACGTATCAGTGTGCATCCAACTTGCTTTCTCATGAAGAAATCGGGCATTTGAGGAAGCCCGTCATCGGAATATACAAGCCAAGTTCTATAATGAAAAATTCCCACTAGCATATGAAAATGACAACTCGGGAGACTCCCTATATGAAGAACATGCTGCCACTTTTAGGCACAAGTGTGGTAAAGGATAGTAGCAAAGTCCCTTCTCTCTTTTTCTCTCTTTTATTTCTTTTTCTTTTTCTTTTTCTTGTTTTTTATTTTCTCTTTTTTTCTTTTCTTTCCTTTTTCTTTTTCTCCCTTCTTTTCTTTTCTTTTTTTCTTGGTGGGCTCATTTGGCCTCCCCCATTTTATCATTTTTCGTCCGGAGCTCATCCCGACTTGTGGGGGAATCATTACTCCACCATCCTTTCCTCACTGGGACAATGCTCTAATAATGATGATCATCACACTTTTATTTATTTACAACTCGATATAACAACTCAATGATGAAAAAGAAATGACTCTATATGAATGCCTCTGGCAGTGTACCAGGATGGGCAATGATCTAGCGTAACATGTAAACAATGATAAACGGTGGATGTGCCACAAATACTATGTCAGTTATATGATCATGCAAAGCAATATAATGACGAATGCACAAGTCACTTGATGTAATGGTGGAAGTCTCATGGCAATATATCTCGGAATGGCTATGGAAATGACATAATAGGTAGGTATGGTGGCTGTTTTGAGGAAGATATAAGGAGGCTTATGTGTGATAGAGTTTATCATATCATGGGGTTTGGATGCACCGGCGAAAGCTGCACCGATCCTCGAGGTGAGAATGGGCAATGCATGGTATCGAAGAGGCTAGCATTATATGGAAAGGTGAGTGTGTGTACGTTCATGGATTCACATTAGTCATAAAGAACTCATATACTTATTGCAAAGCCTTATTACACTAGTGCAGAAAATCCTAGCTATGACGTGGCAAAAAGGGATCTGATGGCGTCGACACCCGACGCCACCAATATGGCGCCACTGTTAGAATTTAGTGGTGGCGTTGGAGTCGACGTCAGCACTATTTTGAATACCTGCTGGCGTTGGACAGAGTTGCACGCCAACACTGTCATATTTAGCTAATAAAAAATACCAGCTTCACAAAAGATACTAAACATTTCAGTAATTCACAAAAGATGTTAAACATTTTAGTAATTCACAAAAGATACTAAACATTTCAGTAATTCACAAAAGATACCAAATTCACAAAAAGAAAGTACCAATTACTTCTCACAATATATATCAATCTTCCCCCTCTCTTGGTCGACACTACCTAGTTTTTCCTAAGGACTATTTTAAGCTCACGAAGCTTATTCCTATTCGTCTGCCCCTCCTTGATGTAATGCGCTTTCTCCATCTTTAGTTGAGTCCTCTGGGCCTTCAGGACTTGTATCTCCTTATTGATCTCAGTTATCTCGAGGTTCAGCGCCGCGATCTGACCTTCGAGACTGAAAATCTTATCATAGACAACAACATTTTCATCGATAATTTTGTCCTTCTCCTTCATCAGGGAGTCATTCAACTCCTACAGGGCCTTGATGCTACTTTGACGTGACGCGATTAGCTCGTGACTGAGCACGTCCACGTCACTTGTTGGCTGCACAAAGGGTGCTGGCGAAGACGGACCTCCTACGTATGCCTGGCAAGGGTTTCAAATCATCAACGATAATCATCAATGACGTGACCTCCTGGCTGTTTGCAATGCTAATGCATATTTTTGTAACCTTAACTACCTGGTTGGTGCTCACGTCGCATTTATCTTCGGCAAAACCCGACCAGTTATCAGAGGAGCCTACCCAGATGCTAGAGACGGCCATGCTATTTGGCTAAAGAATGTGTCTAATGCATAAAGAATGAAATGAAGGAGCCTACCAAAATTAGACTGAGCAAGTTAATAAATGGAAAAATTGAAACTGGTTGCACACATATTTTACATGAGTCCACATAATTTAATAAATTACTTAGGCTGTGTTTGATAGCAAGGTGTTGATATATCAAAGTATTTTGAAGTATTTGGAATAATGAGACCTGTTTGGCTGGTCCTTTATGCAGCAACAAAGTTAGCTAAGTAGCTAGCCAGTTGATATCATTTACAAACACGCATGTTCCTAGTTAGTTGGATTCACTCTCAATGGTTTGGTTGATCATAGTTGATTAGTTGTGTATGGACACTCGTGTGTTGTGGTCGGTACTGGTAGACAAAAAACGGTTTTGTATGATAATCTGAGCTATCAAAAAACTATATAGTGTTCTCAGAATAGTTAAAACAAACTATTTTCTATCATTCTAGCATTCTAGCAATCCGAGATATCAAACGGTTTTGTGGATAATGTAGTTTATAATACTACATTTTTTGTTACAGCCAAACACATCAAATTATTTTCCACCATTCTAGTTTTTTCTTTGCATAAAAAAAGGGGAGATAGAAAAATACCAGTCAAGGAGACGCGGAGGTGCTCGGCGGCGAGGAGGGTCTGCGGGCGGCATCGCGCGGCGGACGGAGACGGCGTCGGGTCAAGCGGCGTCGGGCGTGGCGTCGGGCGGGGCGGCGACGAGCGGCATCAGGCGGGGCGGCAACGGGCGGCGGGGTGGCGGCGGGGATCGAGAGGAGAACGAGGGAGTTGGGGCTCGAGAGAGTGGGGAGTAGGGCGCGGGGCGGGGCGGGGATTAGACAGATTAGTGCTGGCATGGGCCTAATGTGCAACGCCAGGGCTAATGTGCAACGCCAGCACTAATCGAATAGCTATGGCGTTTGAATTTAGCCAACGCCAACACTATTTGAAAATATTAGTGCTGGCATTGGTGAGAAATGGTGTGCCATGAACAAGAGTTGTGGCTAGCCATTTCTGCACTAGTGTTAGCTCTCTCGAAGCAAAGTATTACCGCATGCCCCTAGGGAGGAGGTTGGGAGGAGTTAACCATCGCGTGCCTCCGACCCGAACAACACTAGGATTTCAACGAGGAATAAGAATGCTCACACATCATCATCATGCCATAACCAATATTTAGATGAGCAACAAGTAACACACTTGAACTACCGATATTTATACTAACCAACAATCATGTACGCATTCCCTATCATATTACTACATCAATATTATTAACCGACAACTTCTCTTATATGGTGAGCTACATGAAGGTTTTGATTATACACTCCTTGAATACCTATCCTTTTTGGACTAGTCTTATAACCCATCCAATTACCGTTACTATTTACTAGACTCTCAAACAAGTTTAAGTGAAGCCCGAGAGTTCAGTTATTTCTATAAAATCTACATGCCACCGTGCTCTAAAAGATATAAGTGAAGCACTAGAGCAACTGCTTAGCTCAAAAGATATAAGTGAAGCACATAGAGTATTCTAACAAATCATGATGAACATGTGTCTCTATCAAATAGGTGTGTCCAAAAAACAATGATTTTGGAAAACTAAAAATAAAGCAAACTATAATACACGACGCTCCAAGCAAAACACATATCATGTGATGAATAAAAATATAGCTCCAAGTGACAAACCGATGGAATGGAGACGAAAGAGGGGATCATGTAAACACACCAATCTTAGGCTCTTTCCCTAAGCTTAGATGCTTGAGTATTCCGAGAATTTTACCTTGGGGTGCCTTGGGCATCCCTAATCTTAGGCTCTTGCCGCTCCTTATTCCTTCATCCATCATGATCGCACCCAAAACATGAAAACTTCAGCACAGAAAACTCAATAGAAAACTCCTGAGATCCGTTAGTATAATAGGTAAATCAAAAAACTTTAGGTACTGTCATAAATTGATTCATATTTAATTATTGCATAAGGTACTGTATTCTAACTTCTCCATGGCTTATACCCCCCCTCCCCGATATAATCCATAGCATCATCAAAACGAGCAAACTATGCTGGCTAAAACAGAATCTGCCTAAAACAGAACAACCTATAATGATATGCACAAACACCAGACGTCTGTAACTATGAAAATTCTGAAAATTTAGGAAACTTGGGAAATCTGTATACAAATATTGTGTGAATTCTACTATCTTCCAAATCAATCCCAAAGGCTTTACTTGGCACAAACACTGATTAAAACATAAAAACACAATCATTACAATAGCAATAATCATGTAAACACACCAAGACATAAAGTAAAACAAAAATTTAAAGATAACTATTGGGTTGCCTCCCAACAAGCGCTATCGTTTTATGCCCCTAGCTAGGCATAATGCATAGTATCAAGTGTTGTCATCCTTGAATGCAAGGGATCTAATTCCTTTAGCTATTTTTCTCTCTTTTCCCTTATCAATGATATTAACAAATTGGTCAATTTTTGCATTGATAATTTTTATTTCAGCTTTCAAAGCGCAAAGAGCATCAATCTTTTGTTACAGGACATCAAATCTCCTATTAGGTGACACTACATTGCCATTGATTTTAGTAGAGAGATTGAATAACCCTCCAAAGTTAGAATCCATACTAGCTTTAGTTTCCTTTATTAACTCAGTTTGACAATAACTCACTAGTATGGTAGGTTCAATGGTTTCTATCTTTGGTTGTCCGAATATGTTTTTCATCTTTTCATGGGTGTCAAAAGCATTATTCCCAATGAAATCTTTTTCAAACATAGAATCTAAGACACGTCTACGAGAAAGAGATTCATAAAAACCTCTAAGGAGTAATTTAATACGACTCTTGGGATTAGCTCTCATTTGTATCTCTAATAATCTATCCCAAGCTTCTTTTAGAGACTCAACGCCCAACTGCTTAAAATCTAAAATTCCCGAACCCTCAACCAAATAAGGAGGGAAAGGCATGTCCGGAGGAGAACTAGACATAATGATAAACAAGCAAGTAGAAATATTTTTATATTTTGATTATTATATAAAGTAAAATATAACAGCAAATAAAAACTGGAACAAGTGAATGACAATCGGTGCGAAGGTACTTGATAAGAATTTGATGATGTCTCCCCGGCAACAGCGCCAGAAATTCTTCCTGCTACTTGTAAACTGCGTTGGGATTTTCCCCGAAGAGGAGAGGAGATGCAGCACAGTAGATATAAGTATTTCCCTCAGTGAGAACCAAGGTTATCAAACCAATAGGAGAATCACGAAAACTCCCGTCTTCAGCACCTACACACAAAAGAGCAAACACTTGCACCCAACACGGGCAAGAGGGTTGTCAAGCCCCTTGACCTCGTTACTTGCAAGGATAAAATAGTGATAAATAGATAATATAAATATAAAATAAAATATAAAATAATAGTAAATAAATGGCAGCAATATTATTGGAGTTTTTGTAGTATATTTTGTGAAGACCCGGGGGCCATAGTTTTCGCTAGAGGCTTCTCTCTCGAAGAAAGCATACGGTGGGTAAACAAACTACTGTTGGGCAATTGATAGAAAAGCGCATAGTTGTGAAATATTTATTCACGACAATAATCATGTATATAGGAATCACGTCCATAAGCAAGTAGACCGACTCCTGCCTGCATGTGCTACTATTACTCCACCCAGCGACCGCTATCCAGCATGCATCTAGAGTATTAAGTAAACACTGAGTAATGCTTGAAGCAAGATGAAATGATGTAGAAAAAGTAAATCCAATCAATATGAATAAACCCCATCGTTTTCCCCTAAATGGCAGTAATACAATACGTGTCTTGACCCTTTCTGTCATGAGGATTGCTACTTCTTGAGCTTGCGTTGGTTTTCCATCGAAGAGGAAAGGGTGATGCAGCAAAGTAGAGATAAGTATTTCCCTCAGTTTTGAGAACCAAGGTATCAATCTAGTAGGAGGTACAAGCAAGGCCCCAATCTATGCACCTGCACAAACAATCAAACAGTTGCACCCAACGCTATAAAGGGGTTGTCAATCCCTTCACGGTCACTTGCAAGGATGAGATCTGATAGAGATAGATATAAAAGATTACTAAAAGTAAAACTAAATAAAAGTAAATAAAATTGCAGCAAGGTATTTTTGGTATTTTTGGTTTATAGATCTGAAAATATATAATGGAAAATAGACCCGGGGGCCATAGGTTTCACTAGAGACTTCTCTCTTGAAGGAAAATAATAAGGTGGGTGAACAAATTACTGTCGAGCAATTGATAGAAAAGCGCAAAGTTATGACAATATCCAAGGCAATGATTATGCATATAGGCATCATGTCCATGTCAAGTAGACCGAAATGATTCTGCATCTACTACTATTACTCCACACATCGACCGACTCCTGCCTGCATCTAGAGTATTAAGTTCATAAAGAACAGAGTAACGCCTTAAGTAAGATGACATGATGTAGAGGGATAAACTCAAGAAATGTGATGAAAACCCCACCTTTTTATCCTTGATGGCAACAATACAAATACGTGCCTCGCTACCCCTACTTTTTCACTGGGTGAGGACACCGCAAGATTGAACCCAAAACTAAGCACCTCTCCCATTGCAAGAACTACCGATCTAGTTGGCCAAACCAAACCAATAACTCGAAGAGAAATACAAAGATATGAAATCATGCATATAATAATTCAGAGAAGATTCAAATAATATTCATAGATAATCTGATCATCAATCCACAATTCATCGGATCTCGACAAACACACCGCAAAAGAAGATTACATCGGATAGATCTCTAAGAACATCGAGGAGAACATGGTATTGAGGATCGGAGAGAGAGAAAAAGCCATCTAGCTACTAGCTATGGACCCGTAGGTCTGAGGTAGACTACTCACGCTTCATCGGAGGAGCAATGGAGTTGATGTAG
This sequence comes from Elymus sibiricus, assembly GCA_039707655.1. Taxonomy (NCBI): domain Eukaryota; kingdom Viridiplantae; phylum Streptophyta; class Magnoliopsida; order Poales; family Poaceae; genus Elymus; species Elymus sibiricus. Next base: position 319,963,216 of record CM077669.1, on the reverse strand, counting down.
AAGCCCTCCGTGATCGAATCCCCCTCCGGCAGATTACCGGAAAAGGCCCCAAGATGGGATCTCACGGGAATAGAAGGTTGCGGCGGCGGAAAAGTATTTTTGTGGCTCCCTCTAATGGTTTGGGAATATATGGGAATATATAGGCGAAGAGCTAGGGTTAGAAGGCCTGCAGGGGACCCACAAGCCAGGGGGGCGCACCCCCCCTAGGGCGCGCCCTGGCGTCTTGTCATCCGCTGGCAGGTCTCCTGCCCTCCTCTCCAAGTCTGGTAGATGTCTTCTGGTCCAAGAAAAATCATCGTGAAAGTTTTATTCCGTTTGGACTCCGTTTGATATTCATTTTCTGTAAAACTCAAAAACAGGGGAAAAATAGAAACTGGCACTGGGCTCTAGGTTAATAGGTTAGTCCCAAAAATAATATAAAATAGCATATTAATGCATATAAAACATCCAAAATAGATAATATAATAGCATGGAACAATCAAAAATTATAGATACGTTGGAGACGTATCAAGCATCCCCAAGCTTAATTCCTGCTCGTCCTCGAGTAGGTAAATGATAAAAACAGAATTTTTGATGTGGAATGCTACCTATCATATTTATCCATGTAATTTTCTTTATTGTGGCATGAATATTCAGATCCATAAGATTCAAAACAAAAGTTTAATGTTGACATAAAAACAATGATACTTCAAGCATACTAATAAAGCAATCGTGTCTTCTCAAAATCATGGACAAAGAAAGTTATCCCTACAAAATCATATAGTCTCGCTATGCTCCATCTTCATCACACAAAGTATTAAATCATGCACAACCCCGGTTTTAGCCAAGCAATTGCTTCATACTTTAGTATTTTCAAACTTTTTCAACTCTCACGCAATACATGAGCGTGAGCCATGGACATAGCACTATAGGTGGAATAGAATATGGTGGTTGTGGAGAAGACAAAAGAAGGAGATAGTCTCACACCAACTAGGCGTATCAACGGGCTATGGAGATGCCCATCAATAGATATCAATGTGAGTGAGTAGGGATTGCCATGCAACGGATGCACTAGAGCTATAAGTGTATGAAAGCTCAAAAAAAGAAACTAAGTGGGTGTGCATCCAACTCGCTTGCTCACGAAGACCTAGGGCAATTTGAAGAAGCCCATCATTGGAATATACAAGCCAAGTTCTATAATGAAAAATTCCCACTAGTATATGAAAGTGTCAATATAGAAGACTCTCTATCATGAAGATCATGGTGCTACTTTGAAGCACAAGTGTGGAAAAAGGATAGTAGCATTGCCCCTTCTCTCTTTTCTCTCATTTTTTTCTCCTTTTTTGGTGGGCTTCTTTGGCCTCTCTTTTTTATTTGGGGTTCTCTGGCCTCTTTTATTTTTCATAAAGTCCGGAGACTCATCGCGACTTGTGGGGGAATCATAGTTTCCATCATCCTTTCCTCACATGGGAAAATGCTCTATAATGATGATCATCACACTTTTATTTACTTACAACTCAAAATTTACAACTCGATACTAGAACAAGATATGACTCTATATGAATGCCTCCGGCGCTGTACCGGGATATGCAATGATCTAGCGTAGCAATGACATCATCATGCTAGCTATCTTACGATCATGCTAAGCAATACGACAATGATGGTGCGTGTCATAATAAACGGAACGGTGGAAGTTGCATGGCAATATATCTCAGAATGGCTATGGAAATGCCATAATAGGTAGGTATGGTGGCTGTTTTGAGGAAGGTGGGTTTAATGCACCAGCGAAAGTTGCGCGGTACTAGAGAGGCTTGCAAAGGTGGAAGGGTGAGAGTGCGTATAATCCATGGACTCAACATTAGTCATAAAGAACTCAGATACTTATTGCAAAAGTCTATTAGTCATCAAAACAAAGTACTACACGCATGCTCCTAGGGGAAGGTTTGGTAGGAGTTAACCATCGCGCGATCCCGACCTCCACACAAAGGAAGGCAATCAATAAATAAATCATGCTCCGACTTCGTCACATAACGGTTCACCATACGTGCATGCTATGGGAATCACAAACTTTAACACAAGTATTTCTACCAATCCACAATTACTCACTAGCATGTCTCTAATATTACAATCTTTATATCTCAAATCAATCATAAGGAATCAAACTTCTCATAGTATTCAATGCACTTTTATATGAAAGTTTTTATTATATCTCTCTTGGATGCCTATCATATTAGGACTAAATTCATAACCTAAACAAATTACCATGCTGTTTAGAGATGCTCAAAATAATATAAGTGAAGCAAGAGAGTTCAATAATTTCTATAAAATAAAGCCACCGCCGTGCTCTAAAAAGATATAAGTGAAGCACTAGAGCATATTGCCTAGCTCAAAAGATATAAGTGAAGCACATAGAGTATTCTAATAAATTCATGATTCATGCGTGTCCCTCTCAAAAAGTGTGTACAGCAAGGATGGTTGTGGCAAACTAAAAATCAAAGACTCATATCATACAAGACGCTCCAAGAAAAACACATATCATGTGGTGAATAAAAATATAGCCAAGAACATTCAAATAATGCATATAATGAATATTATTCTTCCTGCTGCTTCTTGAGATTGCGTTGGTTTTTCCCTTGAAGAGGAAAGGGTGATGCAGCAAAGTAGAGATAAGTATTTCCCTCAGTTTTGAGAACCAAGGTATCAATCCAGTAGGAGGTACAAGCAAGGCCCCAATCTATGCACCTGCACAAACAATCAAACACTTGCACCCAACGCTATAAAGCGGTTGTCAATCCCTTCACGGTCACTTGCAAGGATGAGATCTGATAGAGATAGATATAAAAGATTACTAAAAGTAAAACTAAATAAAAGTAAATAAAATTGAAGAAAGGTATTTTTGGTTTATAGATCTAGTGATAAAAGTAAGACGATGTTCACCCACCGTATTATTTTCCTTCAAGAGAGAAGCCTCTAGTGAAACCTATGGCCCCCGGGTCTATTTTCCATATTATATTTTCAGATCTATAAACCAAAAATACCAAAAATACTTTGCTGCAATCTTTTTACTTTTGTTTTACTTTTCGTTTTAGTAATCTTCTATATCTATCTCTATCAGATCTCATCCTTGCAAGTAACCGTGAAGGGATTGACAACCCCTTTATAGCGTTGGGTGCAAGTGTTTGATTATTTGTGTAGGTACATCTATTGGGGACTTGCTTGTATCTCCTACTGGATTGATACCTTGGTTCTCAACAACTGAGGGAAATACTTATCTACTTTGCTGCATCACCCTTTCCTCTTCAAGGGAAAACCAACGCAAGCTCAAGAAGTAGCAAGAAGGATTTCTGGCGCCGTTGCCGGGGAGATCTACATCAAGCCTACCAAGTACCCATCACAAACTCATCTCTTGCATTTACATTATTTGCCATTTGCCTCTCGTTTTCCTCTCCCCCACTTCTAAAACGATTTTCAGAAAGATTTGCCTTTGTGTTTGCCCTTCTTCCGTTCGTCTTCTCGTTTGCTTTTTGTTTGCTTGTGTGCTAGATTGCTTGCTTTGTCACGATGACTCAAGAGAATACCAAGTTGTGTGACTTTTCCAATACTAATAATAATTATTTTATTAGTACTCCGATTGCTCCCGCCACTAGTGCGGAATCTTATGAAATTAATGTCGCTTTGCTTAATCTTGTTATGAAAGAACAATTTTCCGGCCTTCCTAATGAAGATGCCGCATCCCATCTAAATACTTTCGTTGAGTTGTGTGATATGCAAAAGAAGAAAGATGTGGATAATGATATTGTTAAATTGAAGCTATTTCCTTTCTCACTACGAGATCGTGCTAAAACTTGGTTTTCATCTTTGCCTAAAAATAGTATTGATTCATGGAATAAGTGTAAAGATGCTTTTATTTCCAAGTACTTTCCGCCCGCTAAGATCATCTCCCTTAGGAATGATATAATGAATTTTAAGCAACTTGATCATGAGCATGTTGCACAATCTTGGGAGAGGATGAAACTAATGATTAGAAATTGCCCCGCACATGGTTTGAGTTTATGGATGATTATACAAATTTTTATGCGGGATTGAATTTTGCATCTAGGAATCTTTTAGATTCAGCCGCGGGTGGTACTTTTATGGAAATCACATTAGGAGAAGCTACTAAACTCCTAGATAATATTATGGCAAATTACTCTCAATGGCATACCGAAAGATCTCCTACTAGTAAAAAGGTGCATGCTATTGAAGAAATAAACACTTTGAGTGAAAAGATGGATGAATTAATGAAATTGTTTGCTAGTAAGAGTGCTCCTATTGATCCTAATGATATGCCTTTGTATTCTTTGATTGGAAATAATAATGAATCTATGGATGTGAATTTTGTTGGTAGGAACAATTTTGGTAATAACGCGTATAGAGGTAATTTCAATCCTAGGCCGTTTCTTAGTAATTCCTCTAATAATTATGATAATTCCTACAACAATTCTTATGGAAATTATAATGAGGTGCCCTCTGATCTTGAGAATAATATTAAAGAATTTATTAGTTCACAAAAGGTTTTCAATGCTACGATTGAAGAAAAATTGCTCAAGATTGATGATTTGGCTAGGAACGTTGATAGAATTTCTCTTGAGATTGATTCTTTGAAAATTAGATCTAATCCACCTAAGCGTGATATTAATGAGTCTTTAAAAGCTATGAGAACTTCTATTGATGAGTGTGAGGAAAGAACCGCTAGAATGTGTGCTAAGCGTGAATGGCTTGAAAAGATGTGTTCTCGTGATAATAATGATGAAGATCTTAAAGTGATTGATGTGACTCCTATTGAATCTTTGTTTTCTAATACAAATCTTGATAAATATAGCACTGGAGATAAGTCAACTTTAGTTAAAAGTCGTCCCAATGATTCGGAGTTTATAGATCTTAATGCTAAGATTGATAAAAGTGGGATTGAAGAGGTCAAAACTTTAAATAGCAATGAACCCACTCTTTTGGATTTCAAGGACTTTAATTATGATAGTTGTTCTTTGATTGATTGTATTTCCTTATTGCAATCCATGTTGAATTCTCCGCATGCTTATAATCAAAATAAAGCTTTTACTAAACATATCGTTGATGCTATGATGAAATCTTTTGAAGAAAAACTTGAGTTGGAAGTTTCCATACCTAGAAAGCTTTATGATGAGTGGGAACCTACTATTAAGATTAAAATTAAAGATTATGAGTGCCATGCTTTGTGTGATTTGGGTGCTAGCGTTTCCACGATTCTGAAAACTTTATGTGATGTGCTAGGTTTCCATGATCTTGATGATTGCTCTTTAAATTTGCATCTAGCGGATTCCACTATTAACAAACCTATGGGTAGGATTAATGATGTTCTTATTGTTGCAAATAGGAATTATGTGCCCGTAGATTTCATTGTTCTTGATATAGATTGCAATCCTACATGCCCCATTATTCTTGGTACACCTTTCCTTAGAACGATCGGTGCAATTATTGATATAAAAGAAGGAAACATTAGATTCCAATTTCCGTTAAGGAAAGACATGGAAAAATTTCCTAGAAATAAAATTAAATTACCTTATACATCTATTATGAGAGCTACTTATGGATTGCATACCAAAGATGACAATACCTAGATCTATTGCGTTATGCCTAACTAGGGGCGTTAAACAATAGCGCTTGTTGGGAGGCAACCCAATTTTATTTTATGTTTCTGTTTTTTGCTTCTGTTCTTGAGTGTTTTGTAAATTATTACCTCTGTAGTAATTGTGTTTTATTGTTTTAATTATTGTTTGTGCCAAGTAATACCTTTGGGATGGTTTACGGTGATTGTTGATTTGGTTTTGCTGAAAAACAGAAACTTTTGCGCTCAGTCCAGGAATTTTATAAATTCACCAGAGCGTCAATTGGATCTGAATTTTTTACAAAAGATTCATATACAAATTTCCCTGATTTTCCTAATTTTTCGGAATTTTTGGAGTTACAGAAGTATTCAAAGTTTACAGATTGCTACAGACTATTCTGTTTTTGACAGATTCTGTTTTCTTTGTGTTGTTTGCTTATTTTGATGTATCTATGGGTTGTATCGGGGGGTATGAACCATGGAGAAGTTAGAATACAGTAGATATTACACCAATATAAATAAATAATGAGTTCACAATAGTACCTAAAGTGGTGATTTATTTTTCTTATACTAACGGATCTCACGAGTTTTCTGTTGTGAAGTTTTCAAGTTTTGGGTAAAGATTTGATGGACTATGGAATAAGGAGTGGCAAGAGCCTAAGCTTGGGGATGCCCAAGGCACCCCAAGCCATATTAAAGGATACCAAAGATCCTAAGCTTGGGGATGCCCCGGAAGGCATCCCCTGTTTCGTCTTCAATCCATCGGTAAATTTACTTGAGGCTATATTTTTATTCACCACATGATATGTCTTTTGCTTGGAGCGTCTTGTATGATATGAGTCTTCGCTTTTCAGTTTGCCACAATCATCCTTGCTGCACACATATTTTGAGAGGGACATGCATTAATCATGAATTTATTAGAATACTCTATGTGCTTCACTTATATCTTTTGAGCTAGGCAATGTTGCTCTAGTGCTTCACTTATATCTTTTTAGAGCACGGTGGTGTCTTTATTTTATAGAAATAATTGAACTCTCGTACCTTACTTATATTATTTTGAGAGTCTTTAAACAGCATGGTAATTGGTTTAGGTTATGAATTTGGTCCTAATATAATGGGCATCCAAGAGGGATATAATAAAAACTTTCATATAAAGTGCATTGAATACTATGAGAAGTTGGATTCCTTGCATATAGTTTTGAGATATAAAGATGGTGATGTTAGAGTCATGCTAGTGAGTAATTGTGGAATGGTAAAAATACTTGTGTTAAAGTTTGTGACTCCCATAGCATGCACGTATGGTGAACCGTTATGTAACGAAGTCGGAGCATGATTTGTTTAATGATTGTCATCCTTTGTGTGAGGGTCGGGAGCGCCCGATGGTTTACTCCTACCAACCTCTCCCCTAGGAGCATGCGTCTAACACTTTGCTTCGATAACTAATAGATTTTTGCAATAAGTATGTGAGTTCTTTATGACTAATGTGAGTCCATGGATTATACGCACTCTCACCCTTCCACCTTTGCTAGCCTCTCTAGTACCGCGCAACTTTCGCCGGTGCATTAAACCCACCTTCCTCAAAACAGCCACCATATACCCTTCCTCAAAACAGCCACCATACCTACCTATTATGGCATTTCCATAGCCATTCCGAGATATATTGCCATGCAACTTCCACCGTTCCGTTTTTTTATGGCACGCACCATCATTGTCATATTGCTTTGCATGATCGTAAGACAGCTAGCATGATGTTTTCATGGCTTGTCCTTTTTTGATGTCATTTGCTATGCTAGATCGTTGCACATCCCGGTACATCACCGGAAGCATTCATATAGAGTCATATCTTGGTGTAGGTATCGAGTTGTAAGTAAATAAAAGTGTGATGATCATCATTATTAGAGCATTGTCCCATGAGATGAAAGGATGATGGAAGCTATGATTCCCTCACAAGTAGGGATGAGCCTCCGGACTTTACAAATAATAGAAGAGGCCAATGAAGCCCAAAAAAAAAGAGGCCAAAGGTGCCCACCAAAATAAAAAAAATTGAGAGAAAAGAGAGAAGGGACAATGTTACTATCTTTTTTTCCACACTTGTGCTCCAAAGTAGCACCTTGATCTTCATGATAGAGAATCTCCTATTTTTGTCACTTTCATATACTAGTGGGAATTTTTCATTATATAACTTGGATTGTATATTCCAATGATGGGCTTCCTCAAATTGCCCTAAGTCTTCGTGAGCAAGCAAGTTGGATGCACACCCACTTAGTTTCTTTTTGAGCTTTCATACACTTATAGCTCTAGTGCATCTGTTGCATGGCAATCCCTACTCACTCACATTGATATCTATTGATGGGCATCTCCATAGCCCGTTAATACGCCTAGTTGATGTGAGACTATCTTCTCCTTTTTCCATACAACCTCCACCATATTCTATTCCACCTATAGTGCTATATCCATGGCTCACGCTCAAGTATTGCGTGGAAGTTGAAAAGGTTTGAGAACATAAAAGGGGTGAAACAATTGCTTGACTTGTCATCGGGGGTGTGCATGATTTAGATATTTTGTGTGGGGAAGATGGAGCATAGCCAGACTATATGATTTTCTAGGGATAAACTTACTAAGGCCATGTTATTTTGAAAGGACACAATTATTTGTTAGTATGCTTGAAGTATTAATGTTTTTATGTCAATATTGAGTTTTGTTTTGAATCTTATGGATCTGAACATTCATGCCACAATAAAGAATATTACATGGATAAATATGTTAGGTAGCATTCCACATCAAAAGTTCTGTTTTTATCATTTACCTACTCGAGGACGAGCAGGAATTAAGCTTGGGGATGCTTGATACGTCTCCAATGTATCTATAATTTTTGATTGTTCCATGCTATTATATTATCTGTTTTGGATGTTTTATATGCATTAATATGCTATTTTATATTGTTTTTGGGACTAACCTATTAACCTAGTACCTAGTGCCAGTTTCAGTTTTTTCCTTGTTTTTTGAGTATTGCAGATAAGGAATATTAAACGAAGTCCAAACGGAATAAAATCTTCCGAATGATTTTTCTTGGACCAGAAGAAACCTGCCAGACTTGGAGATGAAGGCAGGAGACTTGCCGGGAGGCGACAAGCCACCTGGGCGCGCCCTAGGGGGGGCGCCCCCTGGCTTGTGCCCCCCCAGCAGGTCTCCTAACCCTATTCTTTGGCCTATAAATTCCCAAATATTCCCCCAATACCAAAAAGAGCCACAAAAACACTTTTCCGCAGTCGGAACCCTCTGTTCCCGTGAGATCCCATCTTGAAGCCTTTTCCGGTAATCTGTCGGAGGGGGATTCGATCACGGAGGGCATCTACATCAACTCCATTGCCCTTCCGATGATGCGTGAGTAGTTCACCACAAACCTTCGGGTCCATAGCTAGTAGCTAGATGGCTTCTTCTCTCTCTATGTTCTTCAATACCATGTTCTTCATGATCTTCATGGAGATCTATCCGAAGTAATACTCTTTTGCGGTGTGTTTGTCGAGATCCGATGAATTGTGGGTTTATGATCAGATTATCTATGAATATTATTTGAATCTTCTCTGAATTCTTATATGCATGATTTCATATCTTTGCAAGTCTCTTCGAGTTATTGGTTTGGTTTGGCCAACTAGATTGGTAATTCTTGCAATGGGAGAAGTTCTTGGTTTTGGGTTCAATCTTGCGGTTTCCTCACCCAGTAACAAAGTAGGGGTAGCGAGGCACGTATTTGTATTGTTGCGATCGAGGATAAAAAGATGGGGTTTTCATCATATTGCTTGAGTTTATCCCTCTACATCATGCCATCTTACCTAATGCGTTACTCTGTTCTTCATGAACTTAATACTCTAGATGCAGGTAGGAGTCGGTCAATGTGTGGAGTATTAGTAGTAGATGCAGAATCGTTTCGGTCTACTTGACACGGACGGGATGCCTACATGCATAATCATTGCCTTGGATATCGTCATAACTATACACTTTTCTATCAATTGCTCGACAGTAATTTGTTCAACCACCGTATTATTTTCCTTCGAGAGAAGCCTCTAGTGAAACCTATGGCCCCCGGGTCTATTTTCCATATTATATTTTCAGATCTATAAACCAAAAATACCAAAAATACTTTGCTGCAATCTTTTTACTTTTGTTTTACTTTTCGTTTTAGTAATCTTCTATATCTATCTCTATCAGATCTCATCCTTGCAAGTAACCGTGAAGGGATTGACAACCCCTTTATAGCGTTGGGTGCAAGTGTTTGATTATTTGTGTAGGTACATCTATTTGGGACTTTCTTGTATCTCCTACTGGAGGTATACCTTGGTTCTCAACAACTGAGGGAAATACTTATCTACTTTGCTGCATCACCCTTTCCTCTTCAAGGGAAAACCAACGCAAGCTCAAGAAGTAGCAGGCTCTAGGTTAATAGGTTAGTCCCAAAAATAATATAAAATAGCATATTAATGCATATAAACATCCAAAACAGATAATATAATAGCATGGAACAATCAAAAATTATAGATATGTTGGAGACGTATCAAGGATACAGCACCGCAAGATTAAACCCATCACAACACACCACTACCGCTGAAGATAAATCAATCTAATTCGCCAAACCAAACCGATAGATCGGAGAGAAATACAAAGCTATAATAATCATGCATATAAGAATTTAGTAAATACTCAATATATTTTCATGAATAATCAGAACATAAATGCACAATTCATCGGATCCCAACAAACACACCGCAAAGAAGATTACATCGAATAGATCACCGCGAGAATCGCGGTGAACTTTGTATTGAAGATCATAGAGAGAGAGAGCCATCTAGGTACTAGCGATTTACCCGTAGTTCTTTGGTGAAATCATCATGGGATCAGCAAGGTTGATGTAGAGGTCCTCCGCGATCGATTCCCCCTCCAGCAGGGCATCGAAACAGGGCTCCAGATGTGCACACGGCGGAACAGAGACTTGCGGCAGCGGAAAAAGTATTTTGTCTGCCTCTCGGGTGTTTTCCTGATTTTTGAGAATTTATAGTGGCGAAGTTAGGTCTAGAGGCGTCGGGAGGTGGTCCCAAGCCAACAGGGCGCGATCACCCCCTTTGGGCGCGCCCTATTGGCTTGGCGCCACCTCGTGTTGCCTCCGGTGTGCCTCCAAAGCTTCCAGGCCTTATATTTGTCCAGAAAAAATGATCAAAAAGTTTCGTGGCATTTGGATTCATTTTTTACAGTATTCTCGAAAGGCCAAAAACAAGCAGAAAATAGCAACTGGCACTGGGCACTAGGTTAATAGGTTAGTTCACAAAAATGATATAAAACAACTTATAAATGCATATGAAGTATCCAAGAATGATAATATAGTAGCATGGAACAATAAAAAATTATAGATACGTTGGAGACGTATCAGTGCCCCTTGAGATCACGGGTAGAACTTGCAGAGGTGTTGGATGTTCCATGTGTTTTCTACCGGAACACCATCCTCCGTCTCTAGCCGTGTTGCGCCAGGCCGGGAAACGTGGACGACCCTGTACGAGCCTTCCCACATGGGCCAGAGCTTGTGGAGTCCTTCTCTAGAGAGGATCCGTCGTAGGACAAGATCACCAGCTTCAAGGGTGCGAGGGCGTATGTTGCTGCTGTGGTAGCGACGCAGTGCCTGCTGATACCATGTCACACGGAGGGCGGCCTGGCGGCATCCTTCCTCGAGGAGGAGCATGTCAGCTTCCTGCATGTCATTGATACGTCTCCAACGTATCTATAATTTTTTATTGTTCCATGCTATTATATTATCTGTTTTGGATGTTTTATATGCATTAATATGCTATTTTATATTATTTTTGGGACTAACCTATTAACCTAGAGCCCAGTGCCAGTTTCTGTTTTTTTCCTGTTTTTGAGTTTTACAGAAAAGGAATATCAAACAGAGTCCAAAAGGAATAAAACTTTCGCGATGATTTTTCTTGGACCAAAAGACATCAACCAGACCTGGAGAGGAGGGCAGGAGACCTGCCAAGAGACGACAAGCCTCCAGGGCGTGCCCTAGGGGGGGCGCCCCTGGCTTGTGGGCCCCCTGGAGATCTTCTAACCCTAATCTTTCGCCTATATATTCCCATATATTCCCAGACCATCAGAGGGAGCCACAAAAATACTTTTCCGCCGCCGCAACCTTCTGTTCCCGTGAGATCCCATCTTGGGGCCTTTTCCGGTAATCTGCCGGAGGGGGATTCGATCACGGAGGGCTTCTACATCAACTCCATTGCTCCTCCGATGAAGCGTGAGTAGTCTACCTCAGACCTACGGGTCCATAGCTAGTAGCTAGATGGCTTTTTCTCTCTCTTCGATCCTCAATACCATGTTCTCCTCGATGTTCTTGGAGATCTATCCGATGTAATCTTCTTTTGCGGTGTGTTTGTGGAGATCCGATGAATTGTGGATTTTTATGATCAGATTATCTATGAATATTATTTGAATCTTCTCTGAATTCTTATATGCAGGATTTCATATCTTTGTATTTCTCTTCGAGTTATTGGTTTGGTTTGGCCAACTAGATCGGTAGTTCTTGCAATGGGAGAGGTGCTTAGTTTTGGGTTCAATCTTGCGGTGTCCTCACCAGTGACAAAGTAGGGGTAGCGAGGCACGTATTTGTATTGTTGCCATCAAGGATAAAAAGGCGGGGTTTTCATCATATTGCTTGAGTTTATCCCTCTACATCATGTCATCTTACTTAAGGCGTTACTCTGTTCTTTATGAACTTAATACTCTAGATGCAGGCAGGAGTCGGTCGATGTGTGGAGTAATAGTAGTAGATGCAGAATCGTTTCGGTCTACTTGACACGGACGTGATGCCTATATGCATAATCATTGCCTTGGATATCGTCATAACTTTGCGCTTTTCTATCAATTGCTCGAAAGTAATTTGTTCACCCACCGTATTATTTTCCTTCAAGAGAGAAGCCTCTAGTGAACCCTATGGCCCCCGGGTCTATTTTCCATTATATATTTTCAAATCTATAAACCAAAAATACCAAAAATACCTTGCTGCAATTTTATTTACTTTTATTTAGTTTTACTTTTATTTATCTTTTATATCTATCTCTATCAGATCTCATCCTTGCAAGTGACCGTGAAGGGATTGACAACCCCTTTATAGCGTTGGGTGCAAGTGTTTGATTGTTTGTGCAGGTGCATAGATTGGGGCCTTGCTTGTACCTCCTACTGGATTGATACCTTGGTTCTCAAAACTGGGGGAAATACTTATCTCTACTTTGCTGCATCACCCTTTCCCCTTCAAGGGAAAAACCAACGCAAGCTCAAGAAGTAGTAGGAAGAATTTCTGGCACCGTTGCCGGGGACGATACATAGAAAGTCAATACAAGAACTCTCCCGTCAACTTGCCAATTTCTGGCGCCGTTGCCGGGGAGGATACATAGCAAGTCAAGACAAGAACTCCCCCGTCAACTTGCCAATTTCTGGCGCCATTGCCGGGGAGGTCTACATCAAGCCTACCAAGTGCCCATCATAAACTCATCTCTTGCATTTACATTATTTGCCATTTGCCTCTCGTTTTCCTCTCCCCCACTTCTAAAATGATTTTCAGAAAAACCAAAAAGATTTGCCTTTTTATTCGCCCTTCTTCTATTCGTCTTTTCGTTTGCTTTTTGTTTGCTTGTGTTGCCATGTGCCTTCTATTTGCTTGCATCTTCGCTTGCTAAAAATCTATTGATATGGATCCTCATCCACTTGCTAATCTTTTCAAAAGACCAAATTATGATGAACCAATTGCTAGTGAGTTGAGTGCACTTGATTATCTCTATGAAGTTTTGCTTGAAAATTTTGATGAAGTGTTGAAAGAAGAAATTTATAAGGTGATTCATGATATCTCCTTGATTGGAAAGCATGATTGCAATGATGTTACTATCAATTCTATTAATGTCAATGATGCTAATGGTATGCAAAGCCACAAGCTTGGGGATGCTATGTTTGATGAAGATGATATTTCTAGTCCCCCAAGTTTTGATGAGCAAATTTTTTATGATGATTGCATGCCTCCTATTTATGATGATGGTGATGACACGTATGCAATAATGAGTAATGATAGCCATGAAACTTATCATCATGATTTTAATTTGTAATGTGGTTATGTCAATCAAGTGTCTCATGATAGTTATTTTGTTGAGTTTGCTCCCACTACTATGGATAAAAAGGAATTTGCTCATGTGGAGAGTAATGAAAATTCTATGCTTGTGCATCATGAAAAGAATGATTTATGTGATAGTTATATTGTTGAATTCCTTTATGATGCTACTGAAATTATTATGAGGGAGGAACATATGCTTGTAGGAATTGCAATAATATCAAGTTTCCTCTCTATGTGTTCAAAGTTTTGAAGTTATGCTTGTTTTGCCTTCCTATGCTAGTTGATTCTTGTTCCCATAAATTGTTTGCTCACAAAATCCCTATGCATAGGAAGTGGGTTAGAATTAAATGTGCTTGTCATGAGATTCATGATGCTTTCTTGCATATTTCAATTACTACTTTTTATGTGAGCATCATTGAAATCATTATGCCTAGCTAGGGGCATAAAACGATAGCGCTTGTTGGGAGGCAACCCAATGAATAAATAATTTTTTGCTTTTTCCTTTCTGTTTTTGAGTGTTGACACAATTATGCCTCTGTTATGATTGTGTTTTTATGGTTTATTTAGTTGTTGTGCCAAGTAGAACCGCTAGGATGATTCATAGGATGAGTAGAAGTGATGCTGAATCTGAAACAGAAACTTTGCGTCCAGTATATGAATTTTAATTTTTTGCTGGAACGTGATCTTGAGATGAAATTTTAACACAGTGTTTCTATAGAAATTACTTATGTTGTCCTAATTTTTAAGAAGTTTTAGAGTTACAGAACTATGGGTATGGTACAGATTAATACAGACTGTTCTGTTTGAGACAGATTCTGTTTTCTATGTGTTGTTTGCTTATTTTGATGAAACTATGGGTAGTATCGGGGGGTATGAACCATGGAGAAGTTGGAATACAGTAGATATTACACCAATATAAATAAAGAATGAGTTAACAACAGTACCTAAAGTAGTGATTTTATTTTCTTATACTAACGGATCTCACGCGTTTTCTGTTGAGTTTTGTGTTGTGAAGTTTTCAAGTTTTGGGTAAAGATTTGATGGACTATGGAATAAGGAGTGGCAAGAGCCTAAGCTTGGGGATGTCCAAGGCACCCCAAGGTAATATTCAAGGACAACCAAGAGCCTAAGCTTGGGGATGCCCCGGAAGTCATCCCCTCTTTCGTCTTCAATCCATCGGTAAATTTACTTGAGGCTATATTTTTATTCACCACATGATATGTGTTTTGCTTGGAGCGTCTTGTATGATATGAGTATTTGATTTTTAGTTTGCCACAATCATCCTTTCTGTACACACTTTTTTAGAGGGACATGCATGAATCGTGAATTTATTAGAATACTCTATGTGCTTCGCTTATATCTTTTGAGCTAGGCAATAGGCTCTAGTGCTTCACTTATATCTTTTTAGAGCACGGCGGTGGCTTTATTTTATAGAAATTGTTGAACTCTCTTGCTTCAGTTATATTATTTTGAGAGTCTCTAAACAGCATGGTAATTTGTTTAGGTTATGAATTTAGTCCTAATATGATGGGCATCCAAGAGAGATATAATAAAAACTTTCATATAAAAGTGCATTGAATACTATGAGAAGTTTGATTCCTTATGATTGTTTTGATATATAAAGATTGTAATATTAGAGACATGTTAGTGAGTAATTGTGGATTGGTAGAAATACTTGTGTTAAAGTTTGTGATTCCCGTAGCATGCACGTATGGTGAACCATTATGTGACGAAGTCGGAGCATGATTTATTTATTTATTGCCTTCCTTTGTGTGGAGGTCGGGATCGCGCGATGGTTAACTCCTACCAACCCTTCCCCTAGGAGCATGCGTGTACGTAGTACTTTGTTTTGATGACTAATAGACTTTTGAAATAAGTATGTGAGTTCTTTATGACTAATGTTGAGTCCATGGATTATACGCACTCTCACCCTTCCACCTTTGCTATCCTCTCTAGTACCGCGCAACTTTCGCCGGTGCATTAAACCCACCTTCCTCAAAACAGCCACCATATACCTTCCTCAAAACAGCCACCATACCTACCTATTATGGCATTTCCATAGCCATTCTGAGATACATTGCCATGCAACTTCCACCGTTCCGTTTATTATGACACGCACCATCATTGTCATATTGCTTAGCATGATCGTAAGATAGCTAGCATGATGATGCCATTGCTACGCTAGATCATTGCATATCCCGGTACACCACCGGAGGCATTCATATAGAGTCATATCTTGTTCTAGTATCGAGTTGTAAATTTTGAGTTGTAAGTAAATAAAAGTGTGATGATCATCATTATAGAGCATTGTCCCATGTGAGGAAAGGATGATGGAAACTATGATTCCCCCACAAGTCGGGATGAGTCTCCAGACTTTATGAAAAATAAAAGAGGCCAGAGAAGCCCAAATAAAAAAAAGAGGCCAAGAAGCCCACCAAAATAAAAAAAAGAGAAAATAAAAAAATGAGAGAAAAGAGAGAAGGGGCAATGCTACTATCCTTTTTCCACACTTGTGCTTCAAAGTAGCACCATGATCTTCATGATAGAAAGTCTCCTATATTGACACTTTCATATACTAGTGGGAATTTTTCATTATAGAACTTGGCTTGTATATTCCAATGATGGGCTTCCTCAAATTGCCCTAGGTCTTCGTGAGCAAGCAAGTTGGATGCACACCCACTTAGTTTCTTTTTGAGCTTTCATACACTTATAGCTCTAGTGCATCCGTTGCATGGCAATCCCTACTCACTCACATTGATATCTATTGATGGGCATCTCCATAGCCCGTTGATACGCCTAGTTGGTGGGAGACTATCTCCTTCTTTTGTCTTCTCCACAACCACCATATTCTATTCCACCTATAGTGCTATGTCCATGGCTCACGCTCATGTATTGCGTGAGAGTTGAAAAAGTTTGAAAATACTAAAGTAGAAACAATTGCTTGGCTAAAACCGGGGTTGTGCATGATTTAATACTTTGTGTGATGAAGATGGAGCATAGCCAAACTATATGATTTTGTAGGGATGGCTTTCTTTGGCCATGTTATTTTGAGAAGACATGATTGATGTATTAGTATGCTTGAAGTATTATTGTTTTTATGTCAACATTAAAATTTTGTTTTGAATCTTCTGGATCTGAATATTCATGCCACAATAAAGAAAATTAGATGGATAAATATGTTAGGTAGCATTCCACATCAAAAATTCTGTTTTTATCATTTAGCTACTCGAGGACGAGCAGGAATTATGCTTGGGGATGCTTGATACGTCTCCAACGTATCTATAATTTTTTTATTGTTCCATGCTATTATATTATCTGTTTTGGATGTTTTATATGCATTAATATGCTATTTTATATTATTTTTGGGACTAACCTATTAACCTAGAGCCCAGTGCCAGTTTCTGTTTTTTTTCCTGTTTTTGAGTTTTACAGAAAAGGAATATCAAACGGAGTCCAAACGGAATAAAACTTTCGCGATGATTTTTCTTGGACCAGAAGACATCTACCAGACCTGGAGAGGAGGGCAGGAGACCTGCCAGGAGACGACAAGCCTCTAGGGCGCGCCCTAGGGGGTCTGACTTGTGGGCCCCCTGGAGATCTTCTAACCCTAATCTTTCGCCTATATATTCCCATATATTCCCATACCATCAGAGGGAGCCACAAAAATACTTTTCCGCCGCCGCAACTTTCTGTTCTCGTGAGATCCCATCTTGGGGCCTTTTCCGGTAATCTGCCGGAGGGGGATTCGATCACGGAGGGCTTCTACATCAACTCCATTGCTCCTCCGATGAAGCGTGAGTAGTCTACCTCAGACCTACGGGTCCATAGCTAGTAGCTAGATGGCTTTTTCTCTCTCTCCGATCCTCAATACCATGTTCTCCTCCATGTTCTTGGAGATCTATCCGATGTAATCTTCTTTTGCGGTGTGTTTGTCGAGATCTGATGAATTGTGGATTTATGATCAGATTATCTATGAATATTATTTGAATCTTCTCTGAATTCTTATATGCATGATTTCATATGTGATGGGAGAGGTGCTTAGTTTGGTTTGGCCAACTAGATCGGTAGTTCTTGCAATGGGAGAGGTGCTTAGTTTTGGATTCAATCTTGCGGTGTCCTCACCCAGTGACAAAGTAGGGGTAGCGAGGCACGTATTTGTATTGTTGCCATCAAGGATAAAAAGGTGGGGTTTTCATCATATTGCTTGAGTTTATCCCTCTACATCATGTCATCTTACTTAAGGCGTTACTCTGTTCTTTATGAACTTAATACTCTAGATGCAGGCAGGAGTCGGTCGATGTGTGGAGTAATAGTAGTAGATGCAGAATCGTTTCGGTCTACTTGACACATATGTGATGCCTATATGCATAATCATTGCCTTGGATATCGTCATAACTTTGCGCTTTTCTATCAATTGCTCGACAGTAATTTGTTCACCCTCCGTATTATTTTCCTTCAAGGGAGAAGCCTCTAGTGAACCCTATGGCCCCCGGGTCTATTTTCCATTATATATTTTCAGATCTATAAACCAAAAATACCAAAAATACCTTGCTGCAATTTTATTTACTTTTATTTAGTTTTACTTTTAGTAATATTCTATATCTATCTCTATCAGATCTCATCCTTGCAAGTGACCATGAAGGGATTGACAACCCCTTTAGAGCGTTGGGTGCAAGTGTTTGATTGTTTGTGCAGGTGCATAGATTGGGGCCTTGCTTGTACCTCCTACTGGATTGATACCTTAGTTCTCAAAACTGAGGGAAATACTTATCTCTACTTTGTTGCATCACCCTTTCCTCTTCAAGGGAAAAACCAACGCAAGCTCAAGAAGTAGCAGTCATCTTGGTGGTTCTCATTGAAGGCCCACACCCGCAGGGATCCATGCTTGAGCTCAGTAGGAAGGACCGCTTTCGCCCCATAGACGAGGAAGAAGGGAGTTTCACCGATAGGCTTGGTCATTGTTGTGCGTATTGATCATAACACAGACGGGAGCTCGTCGAGCCAGCCATTATCGCAGGCTATGAGCTTCTTGTTGAAGATTCTTGTCTTGAGGCCTGGCCTGGTCGTTGCTTCATGCATGCGCCATAGAGACGTAGAAGATTTGTGTGCCTGACGTGGCTTGAGACTGTGTCGGTATTTCCCCAAAGAGGAAGGGATGATGCAGCATAGCAACGGTAAGTATTTCCCTCAGTTATGAAACCAAGGTACGAACTAGTAGGAGGATCACCACCACTACGTAAACAGCACCTGCACACAAAGAACAAATACTTGCAACCCGACGCGAAAGAGATGTTGTCAATCTCTCTACGGTAAAAAGATAGATTAGGTAGTGATAGATTGCAGAGATAGATCTCTCAAGAACACAAAATAAAAAGGGCAAATAAAAAGTGCAGCAAGGTATTATTGGGTTTTTGGAATAATAGATCTGAAAACAAAAGCGGCAAAAAGATAGATCGGAAAGCAATATGTGTGAAAAGTAGACCCGGGGGCCGTAGGTTTCACTAGTGGCTTCTCTGATGAGTATAGCACACGGTGGGTGAACAAATTACTGTTGGGCAATTGATAGAAGATCAAATAATCATGACGATATCCAAGGCGATGATCATTATATAGGCATCACGTCCAAGATTAGTAGACTGAAACGATTCTGCATCTACTACTATTACTCCACACATCAACCGCTATCCAGCATGCATCTAGTGTATTAAGTTCATGGGAAAACGGAGTAATGCAATAAGAGCGGTGACATGATGTAGACAAGATCTATTCATGTAGGAATAGACCCCATCTTGTTATCCTTAATAGCAACGATACATGCGTGCCTCGCTGCCCCTTCTATCACTGAGAGAGGACACCGCAAGATCGAACCCATCACAAAGCACCTCTTCCCATGGCAAGAAAAATCGATCTAGTTGGCCTAACTAAACCAAAGATTCGAAGAAGAAATACGAGGCTATAAGTAATCATGCTTATAAGAGATCAAAGAAGACTCAAATAATATTCATGGATAGAAACTGATCATGAACTCAAAATTCATCGGATCCCAACAAACACACCGCAAAAGTTTACATCAAATAGATCTCCAAGAGACCATTGTATTGAGAATCAAAAGAGAGAGAGAGAGAGGAAGCCATCTAGCTACTACCTATGGACCCGTAGGTCTATGGTGGACTACTCACGCATCATCAGAGAGGCACCAATGAGGATGATGAACCCCTCCGTGATGGTGTTAGATTGCATCTCGCAGTTCTGGAACTTGCGGCGGCTGTATGTGTTTTTCGTCGACTCCTCTAGGGTTTCTGGAATATTTGGGAATTTATAGGTGTCAGAGGCGGTGGAGAGGGGTCCCGAGGAGGGCACAACCCATCAGGGCGCGCCCGGGGCCTCTAGCGCGCCCTGGTGGGTTGTGGTCTCCTTGGCCCTCCCCTCTGGCACTTCTTTGGCCCACTAGATGTCTTCTGGCCGAAACAAATCTCCAAAAAGTTTCGTCGCGATTGGACTCCGTTTGGTATTGATATTCTGCGAAGTAAAAAACAAGCAAAAACAGCAACTGGCACTTTGGCACTATGTCAATAGGTTAGTCCCAAAAAATAATATAAAGTTGCTATAAAATGATTGTAAAACATCCAAGAATGATAATATAACAGCCTGGAACAAGCAAAAATTATAGATACGTTGGACACGTATCATCATCCCCAAGCTTAATTCCTACTCGTCCTCGAGTAGGTAACTGATAAAAACAGAATTTTTGATGTGGAATGCTGCCTAACATGTTCATCACATATTCTTTTCTTTTGTTGCATGGACATTTGGACTTTTAGATGGTTCAAAGCAATAGTCTAGTTTTGGCATAATGACTTCAATACTCAAGCATGCCAACAAGCAACCATGTCTTTCAAAATATCAACACTAAAGAAAGTTATCCCTAGCCCATCATGCTCAATCATTGATCCATTAATGAAACACACTCAAATATTAGCAGCACCCAATGCTCAAGTACGATCATAGTGCCCCCTAGTTGGTGCTTTATAAGAGAAGATGGAGACTCAAAGTAAAAATAAAAATTGCATAAAGTAAATAGATAGGCCCTTCGCAGAGGGAAGTAGGGATTTGTAGAGGTGTCAGAGCTCAAAGTTTTAAATTGAGAGAGAAAAATATTTTGAGTGGCATGCCTTTCCTGTCAACGAAAACGATAAAGTAGTTCACAATACTTTCCATGCTAGATATATCATAGGCGGTTCCCAAACAAAAAATAAAGTTTATTCCTTTTTCCACCATTCTTTCACAATCCATGGCTGGCCGTATCCACGGTTGCCTTCCATACCAACACCTTCCAAGGAATTTATTATTTGACAACATAAAGTAAAAAAAATCTTTTTTCATTTCGGGAATGGGCATCCCTATTACCGCCGTACTCTTGTGCAATGACAAGTGAATAAACACTCATCTTGAGAATAACACATCTAACATCGAAAAATATTGGACACCCCCTACCGTTTCATGAGCGGTACGAGCATACAAAAAGGAAATTTATTTTGGAAATTAGATATGGCACATACAAATTTGCTTAGAACGGCATGGAAATACCGCATATAGGTAGGTATGATGGACTCATAAGGCAAAACTGGGTTTAAGGATTTTGCAAGCACAAGTAGTATTCCTACTTAGTACAAGTGGAGGCTAGCAAATAGATTGAGAAGCAACCAACCAAGAAACAAAAATTCACATAAGCGAGCATTGAGCATAAATAACACCGAATAATGCACCATAAGTATGATGTAATTTCATTGCATAACTATTGACTTTCGTACTTGCATAGGGAGTCACAAACCTTAACACCAATATTACTAAAGCATAATTACTCACTAACATGACTCACATATTACTATCATCATGTCTCAAAACTATTACAAGGAATCAAGTTTAATTTATCCAATGATCTTCATGAAAGTTTTTATTATATCCCCCTTGGATATCTATCACTTTGGGACTAGTTTCATATATTGCCATTGCTTTTGACAAGCTCAAACAAATTTAAGTGAAGCACATGAGCATAGAGATTTCATCTCTCAAAATAGTATAAGTGAAGCATGAGAGGATTTCTTCAAAATTTACTAACTCTCAAATTAATCTAAGTAAAACATGAGAGTATTTCTACAAAAATTTCCAAGCACACCGTGCTCAAAAAGATATAAGTAAAGCAATAGAGCAATTCTATAGCTCAAAAAGTTTAAGTGAAGCATAAAGAGCAATTCTAACAAATCTTAGCATAATTTTGGCTCCCTCAAATAGGTGTGTCCAGCAAGGATACAAGTGACAAACTAAAAAGTAAAGCAATCAAAGACTCAAATGATACAAGACGCTCCAAGCAAAATTCATGATATGTGACGAATAAAAATATAGCTCCAAGTAAAATACCGATGGTCGTTAGAAGAAAGAGGGGATGCCACTCGGGGCATCCCCAAGCTTAGTTGCTTGTTTCTCTTTGGATATATCTTGGGGGTGCTGTAGCATCCCCAAGCTTAGGCTATTTTCACTCCTTATTCCTTCATCCATCATGATCTCACCCAAAACTTGAAAACTTCAATCACACAAAACTCAACAAAACCTTCGTGAAATCTGCTAGTATAATAAAGCAAATCACTACTTTAGGAGCTGTTGCAAACCCGTTAAAATTTTATTATTGCATTATACCTACTGTATTTTAACTTTACCATGGCTCATACCCTTCAATACAAACCATAGATTCATCAAAACAAGCACACAATGCAACGAAAACAGAATCTGTCTTAAACAGAACAGTCTGTAGTAATCTGTACTCTAACCATACTTATATAACTCTAAAAATTCTTAAAAATTAGTACAACTCAAAGAATATGTATAGAAACACTGTGTTAAAATTTCAGCTCAATATCACGATCCAGTAAAAAATGAAAATTCGCACACTGGAGGCAAAGTTTCTGTTTCAGATTCAGCATTGTTTCTACTCATCTTATGAATCATCCTAAAGGATTTACTTGGCACAAACACTAAATAAAACCTAAAAACACAATCATAACAGAGGCATAATTGGGTCAAGACTCAAAAACAGAAAGAAAAATATGAAAATAAAATTATTCATTGGGTTGCCTCCCAAAAAGCGCTATCGTTTTACGCCCCTAGCTAGGCATGATGATTTTAATGGTGCTCACATAAAAAGTAGTAATTGAAAAAAGCAAGAGAGCATCATGAATCTCATGACAAGCACATTTAAGTCTAACCCACTTTCTATGCATAGGGATTTTGTGAGCAAACAATTTATGGGAACAAGAATCAACTAGCATAGGAAGGCAAAACAAGCATAACTTCAAAACTTTGAACACATAGAGAGGAAACTTGATATTATTGCAATTCCTATAAGCATATGTTCCTCCCTCATAATAAATTTCAGTAGCATCATGAAGGAATTCAACAATATAACTATCACATAAATCATTCTTTTCATCATACACAAGCGTAGAATTTTCATTACTCTCCACATAAGCAAATTCCTTATCATCCATGGTAGTGGGAGCAAACTCAACAAAATACTATCATGAGACACTTGATTGACATAACCACATTGCAAATTAAAACCATTATGATAAGTTTCATGGTTATCATTACTCATTATAGCATACGTGTCATCACCATCATCATAAATAGTAGGCATGCGATCATCATAATAAATTTGCTCGTCAAAACTTGGGGGACTAAAAATATCAAACATAGCATCCCCAAGCTTGTGGCTTTGCATATCATTAGCATCATGGATATTTAGAGAATTTATACTAGCAACATTGTGTCAACACTCAAAAACAGAAAGGAAAAAGCAAAAATAAATTTATTCATTGGGTTGCCTCCCAACAAGCGCTATCGTTTTACGCCCCTAGCTAGGCATAACGATTTCAATGATGCTCACATAAAAAGTAGTAATTGAGATATGCAAAAGAGCATCATGAATAGCATGAAAAACACATTTAAGTCTAACCCACTTCCTATGCATAGGGATTTTGTGAGCAAACAATTTATGGGAACAAGAATCAACTAGCATAGGAAGGCAAAACAAGCATAACTTCAAAACTTTGAACACATAGAGAGGAAACTTGATATTATTGCAATTCCTACAAGCATATGTTCCTCCCTCATAATAAATTTCAGTAGCATCATGAAGGAATTCAACAATATAACTATCACATAAATCATTCTTTTCATGATAAACAAGCATAAAATTTTCATTACTCTCCACATAAGAAAATTCATTTTCATCCATGGTAGTGGGAGCAAACTCAACAAAATAACTATCATGAGACACTTGATTGACATAACCACATTGCAAATTAAAACGGTGATGATAAGTTTCATGGTTATCATTACTCATTATAGCATACGTGTCATCACCATCATCATAAATAGGAGGCATGCAATCATAATAAATTTGCTCATCCAAACTTGGGGGACTAAAAATATCATCTTCATCAAACATAGAATCCCCAAGCTTGTGGCTTTGCATATCATTAACATCATGGATATTTAGAGAATTCACACTAGCAACATTGCAATCATGCTTTTGAATCAAGGAGCTATCATGAATCACCTTATAAATTTCTTCTTTCAACACTTCATCAAAAATTTCAGATTCATGATTTTCAAACAAAACTTCATGGAGATAATCAAGTGCACTCAACTCACTAGCAATTGGTGGTCTTTTGAAAAGATTAACAACTGGATGAGGATCATATCAATAGATTTTTAGCAAGCGAAGATGCTTGCAAATAGAAGGCACATGGCAACACAAGCAAAGATAGCAAACAAGCAAACAAAAAGAGATCCGGCGAGAAAAAGGCAAACGAAAAAGAGGGTGAATAAAACGGCAAATTTGGTGAAGTGGGGGAGAGGAAAATGAGAGGCCAATGGCAAATAATATAATTGCAAGGAGATGAGATTTGTGATTAGGAACCTGATAGATGATGATGGTGTCTCCTCGGCGCCAGAGATTGGCACGTAGAAGAGACCGCTTCCTCCCCGGCAACGGCGCCAAAAATTCCTTTGACGTGGCTTGAGACTGCGTCGGTATTTCCACAAAGAGGAAGGGATGATGCAGCACAACGATGGTAAGTATTTTCCTCAGTTAGGAAACCAAGGTATCGAACCAGTAGGAGGATCACCACCACTACGTAAACAGCACCTGCACAACCCGACGCGAAAGAGAGGTTGTCAATCTCTCTACGGTAAAAAGATAGATTAGGTAGTGATAGATTGCAGAGATAGATCTATCAAGAACACAAAATAAAAAGGGCAAATAAAAAGTGCAGCAAGGTATTTTTGGGTTTTTGGAATAATAGATCTGAAAACAAAAGCGGCAAAAAGATAGATCGGAAAGCAATATGTTGGAAAAGTAGACCCGGGGGCAGTAGGTTTCACTAGTGGCTTCTCTCATGAGTATAGCACACGGTGGGTGAACAAATTACTGTTGGGCAATTGATAGAAGACCAAATAATCATGACGATATCCAAGGCGATGATCATTATATAGGCATCACGTCCCAGATTAGTAGACCGAAATGTTTATGCATCTACTACTATTACTCCACACATCGACCGCTATCCAGCATGCATCTAGTGTATTAAGTTCATGGGAAAACGGGGTAATGCAATAAGAGCGGTGACATGATGTAGACAAGATCTATTCATGTAGGAATAGACCCCATCTTGTTATCCTTAATAGCAACGATACATGCATGCTACGCTGCCCCTTCTGTCACTGGGAGAGGACACCGCAAGATCGAACCCATCACAAAGCACCTCTTCCCATGGCAAGAAAAATCAATCTAGTTGGCCTAACTAAACAAAAGATTCGAAGAAGAAATACGAGGCTATAAGTAATCATGCATATAAAAGATCAAAGAAGACTCAAATAATATTCATGGATAGAAACTGATCATGAACTCAAAATTCATCGGATCCCAACAAACACACCGCAAAAGTTTACATCAAATAGATCTCCAAGAGACCATTGTATTGAGAATCAAAAGAGAGAGAGAGAGGAAGCCATCTAGCTACTGCCTATGGACCCGTAGGTCTATGGTGGACTACTCACGCATCATCGGAGAGGCACCAATGAGGATGATGAACCCCTCCGTGATGGTGTTAGATTGCATCTCGCGGTTCTGGAACTTGCGGCAGCTGCATGTGTTTTTCGATGACTCCTCTAGGGTTTCTAGAATATTTGGGAATTAATAGGTGTCAGAGGCGGTGGAGAGGGGTCCCGAGGAGGGCACAACCCATCAGGGCGCGCCCGGGGCCTCTAGCGCGCCCTGGTGGGTTGTGGTCTCCTCGACCCTCCCCTCTGGCACTTCTTTGGCCCACTGGATGTCTTCTGGCCCAAAACAAATCTCCAAAAAGTTTCGTTGTGATTGGACTCCGTTTGGTATTGATATTCTGTGAAGTAAAAAAACAAGCAAAAACAGCAACTGGCACTTTAGCACTATGTCAATAGGTTAGTCCCAAAAAATGATATAAAGTTGCTATGAAATGATTGTAAAACATCGAAGAATGATAATATAACTACATGGAACAAGCAAAAATTATAGACACGTTGGAGACGTATCAGTGCCGAGGTTGTCGCGGTAGGACCTGAAGTAGCCGTTGTTGAATTATGACCGTTGTCCATGATGATGCTGTTGGGGACGCCGAAGCGGCACACCAATCCCTTGATAAACTTGACAGCGGATCTCACTGGGATGGAGCGGACAAGCTCCACTTCTGCCCACTTGGTGAACTTGTCGATCGCGACGTAGAGGTAGCGGTAGTCTCCAGCTACGCGAGGGAAGGGACCCAGGATACCCAGCCCCCAGACCGCAAAGGGCCATGAGAGGGGGAAAGTCTGGAGCCCTTGCACTGGCTGATGGATCTGTTTGGCGTGGAATTGGCAAGACTCGCAAGATTGGACCAGATCGATGGCGTCTTGAAGCGTTGTGGGCCAGTAGAAGCCGCTGCGGAACACCTTGCTGGCAAGGGTGCATGATGAATAGTGATGGCCACATTATCCACCATGTATGTCAGCAAGCAGCTCCTACCCTTGATCCTCAAAGATGCACTGCAATGCCACTTCGTTGTGGCACCTTCGGTAGAGATCGCCGCCCTTGAGGCAGTAAGATGTAGCTTGGCGGGCCACGCGCTCTGCTTCGGCGTCGTCTACTGGGAGGGTGTCTTCCTCCAAGTAGACCTTGAATTCTATGGTCCAGCTCTCCGCCTGCGGCTCCAGCGCCAACTGCAGGCTGGTGCCTGAAGATGGGCCGCAGTCTAGTGCACCTTTGGAGGGTGCGGGTGGGAGCTCCACATGAGGAGACACGACTCTGGTGGATGGAGGTGCTGCAGATGGCTTCGCGAGCCTTTCCTCGAAGACGCCAGGGCTTTGGGGCTCTTGGCGGGACGCTCGCTTGGCGATGTCGTCAGCTTCCTTGTTGTCGGCGCGAGGAACATGCTGGAGTTCCATGCCCAGGAAGCGCTTATCGAGCGTGCACACCTCCTCCAGGTACGCGATCAAGTGCTCGTCCTTGGGTTTGTAGCTCTTGTTGGAGAAGTTGATGAGGAGTTGGGAATCTCCCATGATGAGGATGCGCTCGATGCCCAGACATGGGTGGCCTTGAGGCCAGTGATACGTCTCCAATGTATCTATAATTTTTTATTGTTCCATGCTATTATATTATCAATCTAGGATACTTTATATGCAATTATATGCTATTTTATATCATTTTTGAGTACTAACCTAATAACCAGTGACAAGTGCCAGTTGATGTTTTATGCGTGTTTTTGGTTTTCCAGGAAATCTATACTAAACGAAGTCCAAACGCTACCAAACTTTTTGACGATTTTTTTCTGGACAATAGAGACCCAGGAAGCTTCGGGAGGAGTCAGGAAGCCTCGCGAGGAGGCCACAAGGTAGTTCGGCGTGCCCAGGGGGTAGGCGCGCTAACCTGGCTTGTGGGCCCCTTGTGGATCCTCCTAACCTAGTTCCACTTCTATAAATTCTCAAATATTGGGAAACCAACAGGGAGCCACCCGAACCCTTTTTTTGCTGCCGCAAGCCTCTGTTCCGACGGAAGGCCATCTGGAGACCTTTTCCGGTGATCTGCCAGAGGGGCAATCGATCATGGAGGCCATCTACATCAACCTTGCTACCACCATGATGATGCGTGAGTACTCCACCACAGACCTACGAGTCCATAGCTAGTACCTAGATGGCTTCTTCTCTCTCTTTGATCTTTAATACAAAGTTCATCGTGATCTTTGTGATGATCTATTCAATGTAATCTTCTTTTGTGGTGTGTTTGTTGGGATCCAATGAATTGTGGGTTTATGATCAGATTATTCATGAAAACTTATTGAGTATCCTCTGAATTTCAATATGCATGATCTTATAGCTCTGTATTCCTCTCCGATCTATCGATTTGGTTTGGCCAACTTGATTGGTCTATCTTAAGTGGGAGTGGTGCATTATAGTGAGTTCAATCTTGCAGTGCTCTATCCTCATGACAGAAGGGGTCAATACACGTATTTGTGTTATTTCCATTAAGGATAAAACGACGGGGTCTGAACATATTGCTTGTCTTACTTTGTCTACATCATGTCATCTTGCTCCAAGCATTACTTCGTTTGTTATGAACTTAATAGCATAGGTGCATGTTGGATAGCGGTCGACTGGTGAAGCAATAGTGGTAGATGCAGAATCGTTGTGGTCTACTTGTTTATGGACGTGATGCCTACATACATGATCATTACCATGAATAAAATGTCAAAACTATGCGCTTTTCTATCAATTGTCCAATAGTAATTTATCTACCCACTGTATGATATTTTTGAGAGAGAAGCCTCTAGCGAACACTATGGCCCCCGGGTCTACCTAAACATAAACACAAGAACATCTTTATTACCTTGCTGCCCTTTATTTACTTTTATTTTATTTTGCAACTACAATATCTATTATATCAAGACTTAATCCTTGCAAGTGACGAGTTCAAGGGGCTTGACAACCCTCTTGCCCATGTTGGGTGCAAGTGTTTGGTTTTGTGTGTGTAGGTGTTGTTGAAGGGAATTTGCATTCGTTAACCTATTGGTTTTATAACCTTGGTTCTCACCGAGGGAAATACTTATCTCTGTTGTATTACATCTCCTCTCCTCTTCCGGGAAAATCCCAACGCAGCTCACAAGTAGCAGCCAGCGATGAGGCCCTCATACTCTGCTATGTTGTCGGAGACCTTGTCGTCATGCATGAAGCAGAGCTGTACAACGTAGTAGAGTTTGTCTCTTGTTGGTGAGTTTAACACAATGCCAGCCCTGTGCCCTGCGGGGAGAATACGCCGCCGAAGTGCATGGTTGCTACTTGTAAACTGCGTTGGGATTTTTCCCATAAGAGGAGGGGAAATGCAGCACAGTAGAGATAAGTATTTCGCTCAGTGAGAACCAAGGTTATCGAACCAATAGGAGAACCACGCAAATTCCCGTCTTCAGCGCCTACACACAAAAGAGCACACACTTGCACCCAACACGGTCAAGAGGGTTGTCAATCCCCTTGAACTTGTTACTTGCAAGCGATAAGTAGTGATAGATAGATAAATTGATAAATATAAATTTTAAATAAAAAGAAAGTAAATAATGGCAGCAATATTTTGGGAGTTTTTGTAATAATACTTGTGAAGAGACCCGGGGACCATAGTGTTCTCTAGAGGCTTCTCTTTCTAAGAAAGCATACGGTGGGTAGATAAATTACTGTTGGGCAATTGATAGAAAAGCGCATAGTTATGTAATATTTATTCACGGCAATGATCATGTATATAGGCATCACGTCCATAAGCAAGTAGGCCGACTCCTGCCTTCATCTACTACTATTACTCCACCCATTGACCTCTATCCAGCATGCATCTAGAGTATTAAGTAAAAACAGAGTAATGCTTGGAGGATGATGACATGATGTACACAAAGTAAATCCAATTAATATGAATGAACCCCCTTATTTTACCCTTAGTGGCAGCAATACAATATGTTTCATGTCCCTTTCTGTCACTGGGATTGAGCACCGCAAGATTAAACCCACTACAACGCACCACCCACGCTGAAGATAAATCAATCTAGTTGGCCAAACCAAACCAATAGATTAGAGAGCATTATGAAGCTATAACAATCATGCATATCAATAACCAGCAAGGATTCAATATATTTTCATGAATAATATGAATATAAACCCACAATTCATCGGATCCCAACAAACACACCGCAAAGAAGATTACATTGGATAGATCACCGCGGGAATCGCGATGATCTTTGCATTGAAGAGCATAGAGAGAGAGAGAGAGATAGCCATCTAGGTACTAACTACGGACCCGTAGGTCTGTGGTGAACTACTCACACATCACCATGGCAGCAGCAAGGTTGATGTAGAGGCCCTCCGTGATCGATCCCCCCTCCGGCAGGGCACCAGAACAGGGCTCTAGATGGGCACACGGCGGAACAGAGACTTGTGGCGGCGGAAAATTTGTTTCGTGATGCTCTCTAGTGTTTTTGGAAAATTAAAGAATTTATAGGCCAGAGATGAGGGCCAGAGGCCGTGAGAGGTGGCCCCAAGCCATCAGGGCGCGACCACCCCCCCTGGGCGCTCCTTGTTGGCTTGGCGCCACCCCGTCTGGCCTTCGTTCTCCTTCCAAAGCTTCCAGGTCTTATTTTTGTCCAAAAAAAATCATAAAAAAGTTTCGGGGAATTTGGACTTCGTTTGGTACAGTATTCCGAAAAGGCCAAAAACAAGCAGAAAACCGCAACTGGCACTGGGCACTGGGTTAATAGTTTAGTTCTCAAAAATAATATAAATCAGCAAGCAAATGATTAAAAAGTATCCTAGATTGATAATATAATAGCATGGAACAATCAAAAATTATAGATACGATGGAGACGTATCAGCATCCCCAAGCTTAATTCTTCATGGTCCTCGAGTAGGTAAATGATAAAAACAGAATTTTTGATGTGACATGCTACCCAACATGTAATCTCTTTCAGATATGATCATTGAGAAACAAAGAACTAATAAACATCAACACAGTAATATCCATAAACATAAGTAAACACAATCATTAACTTTCAAAGTATATGATCCTTAAAGAATGTTTACTCCTCATTCATTTTATCATATTAGCATGGCATGGATCCGTCTTCACCACATAAATACAAATGTCAAGCACCATGGTGTTAAGCCAAGCAATTGGATCATACTTCTTAACGCGCTTCAGCTTATTATACCTCACTCAATACATGAGTGTGAACCATCGACATAGCATATAGGTGGAATAGAATATGGTGGTAGGTTTCAAAGGATTAAAAGTGGAGACGAAAGTCTTGCATCAACTAGGTGGATCAACGGGCAATGGAGATGCCCATAAATCGATATCAATGCGAGGAGTAGGGATTGCCATGCAACGGATGCACTAGAGTTATATGTGTATGAAAGCTGAGATGAAGCTAAGTGGGTGTGCATCCAACTTGCTTGCTCATGAAGACCTCGGGCATTTGAGGAAGCCCGTCATCGGAATATACAAGCCAAGTTCTATAATGAAAAATTCCCACTAGCATATGAAAATGACAAAAGATGAGACTCTCTATATGAAAAACATGGTGCTTTCTCTAAGCACAAGTGTGGACAAAGAGGTAGTAGCACTGTCCCTTCTCTCTTTTCTCTCATTTATTTCTATCTTTCTTTCTTTTCCTTTCTCCTTTTTTTTCTTTCTTTCTTCTTTTTTTCTTTCTTTTTTTCTTTTTTATTTTTCGTCCGGAGTCTCATCCCAACTTATGGGGGAATCATCGTATCCATCATCCTTTCCTCACTGAGACGCTGCTCCAATAATGAGGATCATCACACTTTTATTTACTTGCAACTCGATAGGAAAAACTACTAAACAAGATGACTCCATATGAATGCCTCTGGAAGTGTACCAGGATGTGGAATGATCTAGTGTAACATGTAATCAATGATGAACAGTGGCTTTGCCACAAATACTATGTCAGCTACATGATCATGCAAAGCAATATGATGATGAACACACAAGTCATGTAATGTAACGGTGAAAGTTTCATGGCAATATATCTCGGAATGGCTATGGAAATGCCGTGGTAGGTATGTATGGTGGCTGTTTTGAGGAAGATATAAGGAGTCTTATGTGCAAAAGAGTGTATCATGCGGGGTTTGGATGCACCAGCGAGAGCTGCACTGATCCTCGAGGTGAGAATGGGCAATGCACGGTACCGAAGAGGCTAGTATAGTATGAAAAGGTGAGTGTGCGCACGTCCATGGATTCACATTAGTCATAAAGAACTCATATACTTATTGCAAAGCTTTATTAGCTCTCTCGAAGCAAAGCTCGCATGCCTCTAGGGAGGAGGTTGGTAGGAGTTAACCATCGCATGCCCCCGACCTAAACAACACTAGGATTTCAACGAGGAATAAGAATGCTCACACATCATCACCATGCCATAACCAATATTTAAATGAACAGCAAATTAACACCCTTTAACTATCGATATTTCTACTAACCAACAACCATGCACTCACGCCCTTTCATATTACCACATTGATATCATTAACCCACAATTTCTCTTTTATGTGTTGGATGAATGTTTTGATTTTGCACTCCTTGAATACCTATTATTTTTGGACTAGTCTTATAACCCATCCAAATTTCCATCATAATTTATTAGTCTCTCAAACAAATTTGAGTGCAGAACGAGAGTTCAATTTTTTCTATGAAATATATATATGCCACCGTGCTCTAAAAGATATAAGTGAAGCACTAGAGCAACTTCTTTGCTCAAAAGATATAAGTGAAGCACATAGAGTATTCTAACAAATCATGGTGATCATGTGTCTATCTCAAGTAGGTGTGTCCAGCAAACAATGATTGTGGAAAAATAAAACAAAAGCAAACTATAACACACGACGCTCCAAGCAAAACACATACCATGTGATGAATAAAAATGTAGCTCTAAGTGACATACCGATGGACTAAGATGAAAGAGGGGTGCCTTCCGGGACATCCCCAAGCTTAGACGCTTGAGTATTCCTAGAATTTTACCTTGGGGTGCCTTGGGAATCCCCAAGCTTAGGCTCTTGCCACTCCTTATTCCTTCATCCATCGTGATCGCACCCAAAACTTGAAAACTTCAGCACACAAAACTCAACAGAAAACTCGTGAGCTCCATTAGTATGATAGGTAAATCAAACACTTTAGGTACTATTATAAATTGATTCATATTTTATTACTGCATAAGTTACTGTATTCTAAGTTCTCCATGGCTTATACCCCCCCAATACAATCAATAGCATCATTAAAATAAGCAAACTATGCAAGCAAAAAGAGAATTTGTCTAATATAGAACAGTCTGTAATGATATGCACAAACACCGTACTTCTGTAACTACCAAAATTCTGAAAAATTAGGACAACCTCGCGAATTTGTATACAAATACTGTGTAAAACATTCAGATCAAAAGGATGTTCCAGTAAAATCAGAGAAATTCTGCACTGGACGTAAAAGTTTATGTTTTTGCACCGTATCAATTCTACTTATCATTCAAGTCATCCCAAAGGCTTTACTTGGCACAAACACTAATTTAAACATAAAAACACAATCATTATAGTAGCAATAATCATGTTATCACACAAAGATATAAAGTTAAAAAACAAAATTTAAAGATAACTATTGAGCTGCCTCCCAACAAGCGCTATCGTTTTATGCCCCTAACTAGGCATAATGCATAGTATCAAGTGTTGTCATCTTTGACACTCAGTCCATAGGTGTCCCTCATGATAGATACATAAGGTGGTTTAATTATCTTTCTAGGAAAGTGTTCCATCCCTTTATTTAGTGGGAATTGGAATCTTATGTTTCCCTCCTTCATATCAATAATAGCACCTATAGTTCGTAGGAAAGGTCTACCAAGTATTATTGGACAAGATGAATTGCATTCAATATCAAGCATAATGAAATCCACTGGTACATAATTTCTATTACCAAGAATCAGCACATCATTTATTATACCCAATAGTTTTCTAATAGTGGAATCCGCTAAGTGCAAGTTAAGGGAACATTCATTTAACTCGGTGAGACCTAGCACATCACATAAAGATTTCGGTATAGTAGACACACTAGTGATGTGGCTTGAGACTGCGTCGGTATTTCCCCAAAGAGGAAGGGATGATGCAGCACAGCGATGGTAAGTATTTCCCTCCGTTATGAAACCAAGGTTATCGAACCAGTAGGAGGATCACCACCACCCAATAAGCAGCACCTGCACACAAACAACAAATACTTGCAACCCGACGCGAAAGAGAGGTTGTCAATCTCTCTACGGTAAAAAGATAGATTAGGTAGTGATAGATAGGAGAGATAGATCTCTCAAGAACACAAAATGAAAAGAGTAAATATGCAGCAATATGTTTTTGGGTTTTTGGTTTTGTAGATCTGAAAACAAAGATTGCAAAAAAGGAGATCGGAAAGCAATATGATGGAAAAGTAGACCCGGGGGCCGTAGGGTTCACTAGTGGCTTCTCTCATGAGTATAGCGCACGGTGGGTGAACAAATTACTGTTGGGCAATTGATAGAAAATCGAATAGTCATGACGATATCTGATACGTCTCCAACGTATCTATAATTTATGAAGTATTCATGCCATGTTTGCTATAATTTTATATGATTTTGGTATGATTTGATTAGAACTAACCCGGACTGACGCTGTTTTCAGCAGAACTACCGTGGTGTTGTGTTTGTGCAGAAATAAAAGTTCTCGGAATGGGCTGAAAATTTACGGAGAATATTTTTGGAAAATGTAAAAAATACTGGAGCAAAATGCTGGGCCAGGAAGTGACCGAGGAGGACACAAGCCTGGGGGGCGCCCCCCCTAGGGCGCGCCCCCTTGGCTTGTGGGCTCCTCGAGCACTCCCCTGACGTGATTTCGACGCCAACCTCTCCTATAAATCCAGAAAATGCCAGAAAGAAACCTAGATCGGAAGTTCCGCCGCCGCAAGTCTCCAGAGCCACGAAAGATCAATCTTGGCCCTCTCCGGCACCCTACCGGAGGGGGTCACCTTCACCGGAGACCATGGAGGAGGTGGACGGAGGGGCCATCATCGCCATGGAGGCCAAGGACCAGAGGGAGAACCTCTCCCCACTCAGGGGGGAGGCCATGAAGGAGGAAGCACAAGGGGGAGACCCTCTCCCCCTCTCTTCCAGTGGCGCCGGAGTGCCACCGGGGGAACCATCGCCGCGGTGATCGTCTTCATCAACATCACCTTCTTCATCACCGTCCTCATGTCTTTTCAGCGGTCCACTCTCCCACATCCCGCTGTAATCCCCTACTTGAACATGGTGCTTTATGCCACATATTATGATCCAATGATGTGTTGCCATCCTATGATGTTTTGAGTAGATTTCTTTTGTCCTTTGGGTTGATTGATGCTATAGATTGGTTTGAGTTGTATGTTTATTTTGGTGCTGTCCTATTGTGCCTTCCTGTCGGTGCACTAAGAATTGAGTCCTTTAGTGCCCCGTACTTGTGCACGGACAGTTGTAGCCACACCTGCGGCAAGGCCTGCCGGGAGACAGCCGAATGCAAGTTCATAAAGTCAAGAAGGCATCCAAGACAAGGCAATAATCAGAAGATAGAAGACTGGAGGCTGGAACCCCGGCAAGATCTTGCCGGGATGGCTCGCAGCCCCGGCAAGGCTCGCGCCCGGCAAGCCCTCGCTGCCCTGTCACCGCTCCAGTGCAGTCACCAGCTTGTCTTTTAGCTGTTGTCCTCCTGGTAACGTGTCAGGTGCTAGCGGTGGATGGGTTTAAGCGGTGCGATGGGACGGCCCCTTTTTCCAGCCCCAAGACGCTAAGGGACACCTCAACGGAGCATTTAATGTTCTTGTCCTAAACCGTCAGTGTTAGGTATGATAACACTGTAGCTACTTTTACAGCTCATGTATGCACTGTACGCCACTATTGGTGACCCCTTCGAACGTATAAAAGGAGGCCCAAGGCGTAGCTACAGGGGGATCGGATCTTTTCAGCCCTTTCTGATTGTGTAGCTGCTGAGTACTGTAGCGCTCCCAGAACTTGAGCTAGAACACACCTAATACAACCAAGCAGGAGTAGGGTTTTACGCTTCTTTGCGGCCCGAACCTAGGTAAAATTCCCGCGTGTTGATCATCAGATCTGCTCTCTGTACAAACCCTTCCCCTTGCCGAATCGTTAAGGGATCATCGCGATCCCATAGGTGTCGTTTCTCCGACATCTTTGGCGCGCCAGGTAGGGGGCGCAGAGGTTGTGCGGACCTGATCTGGTGATTAGTGCGCCAGTTCTTCATCATCCTCGTCGCCATGGCCCCCAAGAGGAAGTGTTTCACGGCGGTTGGTCCATCCACGTCCGCTGCGCCTGTGCTTACACGCACGGGCGACGGCGTCGACGCTGGTGGAGGAGGAGGTAGAGATCCAGAGCTTCCACGACGCTCTGGTGATCGTAGCCAGGCGAGCGGCGTCGTTCGCGCCGCTGGATCCAGGGATGGAGCTGTGCTGCCAGCAGGCGGTGCAGCGAACTCCAGAGATGGAAGGGCGCCTTCCAAGATGCCCACACCGGCGCACGTGCCGCGACCTTCTCAAGGC
Source organism: Elymus sibiricus (assembly GCA_039707655.1). Lineage (NCBI taxonomy): Eukaryota > Viridiplantae > Streptophyta > Magnoliopsida > Poales > Poaceae > Elymus > Elymus sibiricus. The sequence goes on along the minus strand of CM077669.1, from coordinate 319,926,760 downwards.
GCGCGTGACGAAAGTCGCCTTGATGTTGGTGGGTCCCGGCGTCCCCATGGAAAGTCTCCTGAGAATCAACCTCGGGATGTGCGAGACCAGCATGCACGTCCGCATGCTGGTGGAAGCGGTGTACGGTCGCGGGACCGTGATGTAGCTCCTTCCAACATAGTTGGGAGTCAGAGCACATCACGTTCCTCGCACCTGTCGCCGCCGCCTACACGAGCAGAAGCGCTAGCACGTGCACAGCTGCTTCTGAACTTCCCTCCTGCTGCGGACAAGCTGGACAAATGGAGAGCTGCCATTCAGAGCCTCGTTGGCCTCGCCAACGAAGATAAGCCAGAGCAGGCGGAGCCCTCGCAGCGGCAGACCATCGAGACGGCACGCGTCGGCGGTGAGAAGACTTTGGGCGGTACAACTACGATGTACTCTCCCCCACAGCGGCAGCAGCGGACGCTGACTCGACGGGTCGACACCCGTGATGACGATTCCACGGCGTCGTCTGATCCGCGAACTCGCCGCGATCAACGTCAAGTTCTTCGGGAGCGAGGCAAGGAAGACGCTCGAACCACCATCGAGCGCCGTCGGGAAGCGCGCCATCAATCTAATAAGCACGCGGGACCCACTGTAGATAAGCCTGCGCCGGGGTATCCTGTCGATCTACCTTACGAGGTGGGTTGTCCAGCGTTTACCCGCGAGCTGCGGCGAGTCCAATGGCCCAATTCCCGCACGTTCAAGCCGGAGGTCCCGGAGAAATACGACGGCAAGACCCACCCGTCGGAGTTCCTGAGCATCTACACCATTGCGGTGCAGGCTGCCGGGGCTCGTGATGACAAGATCCTCGCCAACTACTTCCCATTGGTGCTTAAGCCCAACGTAAGGTCATGGTTGATGCACCTGCCAGAGAATTCCATCTCTTCTTGGGAAGACCTGTGCCATGAGTTTGTTGGCGCCTTTACTGGAGGCCACCAAGCTCCTGGCCAGGAAAGCGATCTACATCTCATCCCCCAGATGGAAGGCGAGACTTTGCGCAAGTACATCCAGAGGTTCAGCCGCATACATCACAACATTCCAGACGTTCACCCTGCCGCTGTTATCAGCGCGTTCCATCAGAACGTGCGCAACCGTAGGATGCGGGAAGAGCTGGCGATGAACAAGATCAGGGATGTTGCCGAGCTTTATGCTCTGGCAGATAAGTGTGCTCGAGCTGAAGAAGGGAGGAGACTCCCCGGCAAAGATGCTGGTGCAGGGGTCGACTCTGGAAATGAGGACACCGCCGCTCCGGCAAAGAAGGGCCGGCGGCGTAATAGGAAGCGCAAGGGCAAGGTTGTGCTTGTCGTTGAGGGATCCGGCAACCCCGGTACCGCCAAGAAGGCCAAGGTTGACGACCCCGGCAAGGATGTTGCCGGGTGCGCCTCCTGCCAAGCCTTGGTGGCTGCCGACAAGCCAGACGGTTCCGGCAAGCAATACTGCAAGATCCACCGCACCAAGGGCCACGATCTCCAAGACTGCCGGCAAGTTGAGCAGCTTGTCGAGAAGCAAAAAGCCGAGTACGAGAGGCGACACAAGGAGAAGGCCCAGGATGGCGCGGAGGGGTCCGGCAAGAAGCGTGGTGGCCGAGGAGGTCGCCGCGGCAAGGCCAAGCAACAGAAGGACCGGCCCGCTCGAGGCCGCAACAAGCAAGAGGGGGGTGATGATGACATGGAGGAGGACGATGAATCCAGTGAGCAAGAGTTCCAGAAAGCTACGGACGCCATGTGCGTTGACGGAGGTGCCTCATTGCATTCTTCCCACCGCCAGCTTAAACAGTGGGCGCGTGAGGTTAACGCGACTGAGCCATCTATCGGCGCCCGGAAGCCTTTGAAATGGTCCAACACGCCTATCATTTTCGACATTGAGGATCACCCTGATCGCGTAACTGCGGTTGGGTGTTTGCCGTTGTTGGTCTCACCAACGATTCGCAACCTCAAGGTGACGAAAATGTTAGTTGACGGTGGGGCCGGTTTGAACTTGATCTCACCCGAAGTAATCAAGAGATTGCAAATTCCTGATGGAGATCTCGAGGAAACGGGCTCGTTTCAAGGGGTCAATCCAGGAAGGAGCCAGCCCAAGGGGAAAATCACGCTGCCGGTGACATTTGGCAGTGACCTGAACTTCAGAACTGAGAAGATCGTGTTTGACGTCGCCAATATTCTGTTGCCATATAATGGGATCCTTGGCCGCCCAGCGCTGGCCAAGTTCATGGCGGCATCACACTACGCCTACAATGTGCCGAAGATGCCTGGGCCGATGAGCGTTATCACTGTCGGCTCCGACAAGAAGGACGCGCTTATCTGCACCGATCAACTCTACCGGGAGGCAGTTGCAGCATCTGCCGCCAAGGCACTTGCTCCTGTCGCTGAAGCTCCCGGGGGGAAGAAGACCGGCAAGACCTCTCGCACACACTCTGGCAAGCGTACCTCCTCGGAGTGCTGCGCTCCCGTTGAGGACGTGCCTGAGAGCTCCACCGGCAAGAGCAAGAAGTCCAAGGATGCTCCGCCAGAGACCAAGAAGGTACCCGCCAAGGAAGATGGCTCGGGAGGAACTTTCACCATAAGTTCCACCCTTGACAGTAAATAGGAAAGCACGCTCGTTGCCTTCCTGCGGGCGAATGTCGATGTGTTTGCATGGCAACCATCTGATATCCCCGGTGTTCCCAGGGAGGTGATTGAGCACCACCTTGCTGTCTGTCCACACGCGCGGCTTTGGAGTGGCAACAGTTTATTGCCGAAGAAATTAAGAAGTTAGAAGCAGCAGGCTTGGTTAGAGGAGTACTTCATCCAACATGGTTGGTCAATCCAGTTGTAATGCGCAAGGTGAATGGAAAATGGAGGCTATGTATTGACTATACAGATATCAATAAAGCCTGTCCAAAAGATCCTTTTCCCTTGCCGCGCATCGACCAGATTGTGGACTCCACTGCCGGCTGCGACTTGCTGTCATTCCTTGACGCCTATTCAGGCTATCATCAGATTTTCATGGCCAAGGAAGATGAAGAGAAGACCGCATTTATCACCCCATGTGGTACGTACTGCTTCTTGTGTATGCCTTTCGGGTTGTAAAGTGTTGGTTCTACATTTGCAAGAGCGGTCCAGATTGGTTTTGATCCCCATCTACATAGAAATATGGAAGCTTACATGGATGATATAGTGGTCAAAACCAAGGATAAGGCGACGCTCATATCGGATTTAGAAGAAACATTTGCAAATCTGCGCAAAATCAACTTGAAGCTCAACCCTGAGAAGTGTGTGTTTGGTGTCCCATCCGGCAGGCTTCTCGGGTTCTTTGTATCTCAACGTGGAATTGAAGCGAATCCCGACAAGATCAAAGCAATTGAGCAAATTGAAGCGCCGTGACGTGTCCAAGATGTGCGCCGTCTTGCCGGCTGCGTTGCTGCTCTGAGTAGGTTCATCTCAAAATCTGCTGAGCGCGTCCTGCCCTTTTTCAAAATTTGGAAGAAGGCAGGTCCAATGAAGTGGACTCCGGAAGCGGAGGCGGCGCTGCAGGATTTGAAGAGGTACCTGTCCTCTCCGCCAGTACTAGTCGCGCCGAAACCACAAGAGCCATTGCTGCTATATTTAGCGGCAACGAATCAAGTGCTAAGTGTTGCGCTAGTGGCAGAGAGAGAAGTGGATGAAGAAGCAGTGCCAGCGGCAGACCCGCCAAATGACAAGCTGGGATCTTCCCCGGCAGAGTCTGGTGCCGACAAGGTTGAATCTGCGCAGTCAAGTCAAGCAATACAGAAGAAGAAGATGGTACAGCGCCCGGTCTATTTTGTCAGCTCCCTTTTGCAGGGGGCTAGGTCAAGATATTCGAGTGTGCAGAAGTTGCTCTTCGGCCTCCTTATGGCATCGAGGAAGCTGCGCCATTACTTTCAGGCACATGAGATCACCGTTATCACTCGCTTTCCATTACAGCGGATTTTGCGGAACCCAGATGCTACCGGCAGGATTGTGGAGTGGGCTTTGGAGCTGTCGAGCTTTGGTCTCAAGTTTGAAAGTACTTCGACAATCCAGAGCAGGGCCTTGGCGGAGTTCATTGCAGAATGGACCCCAACGCCAGATGAAGAAGTTCCAGAGTCAACTCTCCCCGGCAAGGAAACGAATCAAGAGTGGATCATGTATTTTGATGGGGCTTTCTCGCTGCAAGGCGCCGGTGCTAGCGTGCTTCTTGTCGCACCCACCGGAGAGCACCTCAAATACGTGGTTCAGATGCATTTTCCCCGGGAGAGGTCAATGAACAATAATGCGGAGTATGAAGGATTGCTTGCCGGTCTCAGGATCGCGGCAGACCTTGGAATCCAGAAGCTTATTGTCAGAGGTGATTCTCAACGTGTCGTCAAGCAAGTCAACAAGGATTATCAGAGCCCGTTGATGGAAGCTTATGTAGATGAAGTGAGGAAGTTGGAAGAGCATTTTGACGGCCTGCAAATGGAGCACGTTCCTCGTGCAGAAAACGGCATTGCTGATGGCCTGTCAAAATGCGCTGCTCTCAAGTTACCTGTGGAACCAGGAACTTTTGTGCTTCGACTGACTCAGCCATCCGTGACACCATCAATGGGACAAGAGAAGAGAAGAAAGTTGAGTTCCGGCAAGTACTTCCCGGCAGAGCTCCCAGAAGCCGCCGGCAAGAAAGTTGCCGGGAACAACGCCCAGCTTGCCGGTGAGCGACAGGCTCCGGCAGGGCCTCAGGCTCTTGCCGTCGAGATAAACGCTCCCGCCAAGCTTGCCGGGGAATAGCAAGCTCTGGCAGGGTCTCAGGCCCTTGCTATCGAGACGACTGCTCCTGCGGCAGAAGATTTGCCTTTAGTCCTTGCCGTCGAGCCTCAGGCTCCAGCATGGGCACAGCACATCGTCCATTTCCTTCAGACAGGAGAACTCCCCGAAGAGCAGGAAGAAGCAGAGAAAGTTGCCCGTCGGTCTAAAATGTACCAGTTTGTGGACAATGTCCTGTACAGAAAGAGGCCGAACGGTGTGAAATTGAAATGCATTCTTCGGGAGGATGGACTGGAGCTGTTGGCAAAGATACATGGAGGCATATGTGGCTCCCACATAGGATCAAGAGCTCTTGCCGGTAAGGCATTCCGGCAAGGTTTCTTTTGGCCCACCGCTCTCCAGGATGCGACTGCGCTAGTAACCAAGTGTGAAGCATGCCAGTTTCATTCAAAGAAATTGCATCAACCAGCTCAAGCTCTTCAGACAATCCCTCTCTCCTGGCCATTCTCGGTCTGGGGCCTCGACATCTTGGGCCCTTTTCCCCGTGCTACCGGGGGCTTTGAATACTTGTACGTTGCAATCGACAAGTTTACAAAGTGGCCGGAAGTGGAAGCAGTGAAGAAGGTAACAGCACAGTCAGCCGTCAAGTTCTTCAAAGGAATAGTTTGCCGCTTTGGTGTACCAAACAGGATTATCACCGACAATGGCACACAGTTCACGAGCCGCACCTTCATGCAGTATGTCCAAGACCTTGGCGGCAAGATTTGTTTTGCTTCTGTTGCCCACCCGAGGAGCGACGGCCAGGCGGAAAGGGCTAATGCTGAAGTGCTGTGAGGCCTCAAGACGAGGACTTTCGACAGGCTGCGCAAGTGCGGGAGGCGCTGGGTTGATGAGTTGCCGGTGGTTCTTTGGTCAATCAGGACGACACCAAATCGAGCTACCGGCCAGACACCCTTCTCCCTAGTATATGGGGCGGAAGCGGTTCTCCCCACGAAACTCACATACGGGTCACCTCGAGTGCTCGCTTATGATGAGCTCGAGCAAGAGCAGCTGCGGCAAGATGACGCTGTGCTCCTTGAGGAGGATCGTCTCCAGGCTGCTGTGCGAGCTGCATGCTACCAGCAAGCTTTGCGCCGCTACCATAGCCGCAAGGTTCATGCCCGGAGTCTTGAGGAAGGCGACCTTGTTCTTCGGCGCGTTCAGTCGGCCAAGAATTCCTACAAGTTGACGCCGAAGTGGGAAGGCCCTTATCGGGTAGTACGAGTCACCAGGCCTGGCGCAGTCCGCCTGGAGACCGAAGACGGTATTCCGGTGAGCAACTCCTAGAATATCGAGCATCTTCATAAGTTCTACCCATGAGGCGCGGTTGCCGGGCCCCCCGGCAACCACCTTTTGTACAAGTCTTGCCGCTGTAGCATGTGATCCTTTGTACAAAGCCAGGCGCAGACCCTGTGCATAGTTGAATAAAGCCTAAGTGTTTTACAATTCTTGTCGATTTTCATGTTTACTTACGTGCATGTTTATCTGAGATATTGTATTACACTCATCTCCAGCAAGTGCTAACGAACCGCCAAGGTTCCATATCTCTATTTTCTCTTCTTTCTTTTTCTCAAAGGACGGAAGGTTCCCTCGCATGCAAGTTTGCCGGGGGGAAAGATGGTATGGATACCAGTAGGCGACGTTCAAGGTTGATATCTTGCCGGAAGAAGTACTGCGACGGAAAGCTAAGTTGCAGAAACTTTAAACAAAAATTTTGTTTGTAAGGTTATTCTCCTTGAACGATTTCGACTCTTGTATGGAAAACCTGCACGCGAAGGAACCTTGTTGTGATTGGTTGCGCCCTTATCCTGTTTCGAGTCCGCTCAACAGTTTAGGTGGCTGCACTGAAAACACCAAGGTCTCTTGCCGGTAGCGGCACCGCCAGCAGGCTGCTAAAGTCCCGCACCTAGCGCTCGCGGCAAGGGTGCGCGTGTCGGCAAGTTTCCGATCAAGCGTAGGGCGAATACATACAGGGAGAAATTAAACAAGGGGAATAGCATAGCATTCACCCAGAACATAGCAAGTCATATTACAATACTAGCTGCCGCGATTCTAACATAAGGTGATTTTGTCTTTGACATGGAACGATGGCGGCAAAGAGGGGGAGAAGCAGCTAATCCCAGCGATCGCCTTCGACTCTCTTGACTTGGCTTACCCTGTCGACGATGGGCACGACAAGTTCTTCTGCCGCCTTGAGATCTGCATCCTTCGGCAGGCGGTCAAGGACGTTGGCGAGGTTGATGCCGGGGTTCCTGTGCACCACCTTGACAAGCACCCTGCGGAGGACAGCCTGGCAGAGCTTACGTGATTCGCTGGCCAGATGGGCTTTTCGGTCTGAATGGAGCTGCTCCAGAGCTCCAAGCACACGGTCGAAGAACATGGTCACCTTGGCGCTCGGAGACACCCTGTTGTCAAGAGGCTGCCTGTGATCTTGCAGGCCCATGGTAGACAGTTGTGCGGCAAGCTTCTCCGTGACGTCAACAAGCTTCTCAGTCCAGATTTGCACTCCCTGCACATAGTCGTTGTGGGTGGCGGCAGCGCTCTTGACCAGCTCCTCCTCATCCCAGAGACTTTTGACCAGGGTCTTCTCGCGAGCCTTGGCGGTCCCCAGAGTCTCCTCCAGCGTGGACAGTTTCAGCTTCAGATCAACGATGGACTCTTTGGCTGTGGAGAGCTCCTTGGTCTTGTCGGATACGGCAACTTGCGTCTCCATCAAGCTGTGGAGAGCTTTGTCTCTCTCGATCTTGAGCATTGAGATCTGCTTGCCGTGTTCCTCAAGATCTGCTTCCAGCTTTTTCACCCCGTCGGCGAGCTTGTCCTTGGCGGCCTCTGTAGCTCTGGCGGCATTGACGGCCTCCTTCAGCTTGCCGGCATGATCTACAGTCAGAGCCTCGAGGGCCTCCTTGTGCTTCAGCTCTAGGTCCTGGGTTCGCTGCGCGACAAGCCTTTCAATCTCCTCGTCCTTGGCACGGAGCTTGTCGGCAAGTACCTTCTCGCGAGCGGTCAGGTCGTGTTGGGGAACGTTGCATGGGAAACAAAAATTTTCCTACGCACACATAAGATCTATCCATGGTGATGAGCATCTACGAGAGGGAGAGTGAATCTACATACCCTTGTAGATCGCTAAGCGGAAGCGTTAATAAACGCGGTTGATGTAGTCGAACGTCTTCGCGATCCAAATCGCCGAGCGTCCCGCGATCCAATCACGATCCTTCCGATCTAGTGCCGAACGGACGGCACCTCCGCGTTCAACACACGTACGGCTTGATGACGCCTTCACCTCCTCGATCCAGCGAGCGATGGTGAAGTAGTGGTTGAGTTCCAGCAGCACGACGGCGTGGTGATGGTGGTGAGGAACAATCTCTGCAGGGCTTCGCCAAGCGCTACGGAGATTATGACGGAGGAACTAGAGGGTTAGGGTTGCCGCACACGGCTTGGGGAAATCTTGATGTGTCACGTGTGCTAGCCCTGCCCCTCTATTTATATGTTGAGCCTTGGGGTCCAAACTTGGAGTAAAAGGCTCTTCCAAGTCGGTTTTGCCCGCACAAGGTCGGTTTGGCCCGCAGGGAAAGAGTCCAACTCGGACCCCTGCCGAATCGTGCACAGCCGCACACAAGCGGTAGTACCGCTTCACACAAGCGGTAGTACCGCTTGGGCGGTAGTACCGCTTCACACAAGCGGTAGTACCGCTCCGGCGGTAGTACCGCTTCACACAAGCGGTAGTACCGCTTCGGCGGTAGTACCGCTTCACCAAGCGGTAGTACCGCTTACGCGGCAGCAAAACTACTTTTGCACTTTCCAATACCTTGTGGGTTTTATCCTTTTGGCTCATATAAAGTGTTGCTGCACCCGAACACTTCGGTAAACATCCGGAACCCCTTCCGGTGAACTTCGGAACCCTTCCAGAGATCAAAACACTATTATCACATATATCAATCTTTACCTCCGGACTATTCCGGAGATCCTCGTCATGTCCGGGATCTTATCCGGGACTCCGAACAACTTTCGGTCACCAACATAATAACTCAATTATACTAATCGTCACCAAACGTTAAGTGTGTAGACCCTGCGGGTTCGAGAACTATGTAGACATGACCGAGACACCTCTACGGCCAATAACCAATAGCGGGACCTGGATGCCCATATTGGCTCCTACATATTCTACGAAGATCTTTATCGGTCGAACCTCTATGTCAAGGATTCAGTTAATCCCGTATGCTGTTCCCTTTGTTCTTCGGTATGTTACTTGCCCGAGATTCGATCGTCGGTATCACTATACCTAGTTCAATCTCGTTACCGGCAAGTCTCTTTACTCGTTCCGTAATACAAGATCTCGTGGCTAACACTTTTAGTCACATTGCTTGCAAGGCTCATTGTGATGTTGTATTACCGAGTGGGCCCTGAGACACCTCTCCGTCATACGGAGTAACAAATCCCAGTCTTGATCCATGCCAACCCAACAGACACCCTCGGAGATATCTGTAGAGCACCTTTATAGTCACCCAGTTACGTTGCGACGTTTGATACACACAAGGTATTCCTCCGGTGTCAGTGAGTTGCATGATCTCATGGTCAAAGGAACAGATACTTGACATGCAGAAAACAATAGCAATAAACTGACACGATCAAATGCTACGTTTACAGTTTGGGTCTTGTCCATCACATCATTCTCCTAATGATGTGATCCCGTTATCAAATGACATCTCATGTCCATGGCTAGGAAACCTTAACCATCTTTGATCAACAAGCTAGTCAACTAGAGGCTTACTAGGGACACAGTGTTGTCTATGTACCCACACATGTATTTGAGTTTCCAATCAATACAATTATAGCATGGATAATAAACGATTATCATGAACAAGGAAATATAATAATAACCAATTTATTATTGCCTCTAGGGCATATTTCCAACAGTCTCCCACTTGCACTAGAGTCAATAATCTAGTTCACATCACTATGTGATTTACATTGTAATGAATCGAACACCCATGCAGTTCTGGTGTTGTTCATGTTTAGCCCTTGGAAGAGGTTTAGTCATCGGATCTGCAACATTTAGATCCGTGTGTACTTTGCAAATATTTATGTCGTCCTCCTTGATGTAATCGCGGATGGAATTGAAACGTCGCTTTATGTGTCTGGTCCTCTTGTGAAATCTTGGTTCCTTGGCTAGAGCAATGGCACCAGTATTATCACAAAACAGAGTCATTGGGTTAAGTGCACTTGGCACTACTCCAAGATCTGTCATGAACTCCTTCATCCAGACACCTTCCTTCGCCGCCTCCGAGGCAGCGATGTACTCCGCTTCGCATGTAGAATCTGCTACCACGCTTTGCTTGGAACTGCACCAGCTAACCGCACCCCCATTAAGAATAAATACGTATCCGGTTTGCGACTTAGAGTCATCCGGATCAGTGTCAAAGCTTGCATCGACGTAACCCTTTACGACGAGCTCTTGATCACCTCCATAAACGAGAAACATGTCCTTAGTCCTTTTCAGGTACTTCAGGATATTCTTGACCGCCGTCCAGTGTTCCATTCCTGGATCACTTTGAAACCTTCCGACCATACTTATGGCAAGGCTGACATCGGGTCTTGTGCACAGCATTGCATACATGATAGAGCCTATGGCCGAAGCATAGGGGATGACACTCATCTTTTCTCTATCTTCTGCAGTCACTGGGCATTGAGTCTTACTCAACTTCACACCTTGCAAAACAGGCAAGAACCCCTTCTTGGACTGATCCATTTTGAACTTCTTCAAAATCTTATCAAGGTATGTGCTTTGTGAAAGTCCTATTAAGCGTCTCGATCTATCTCTATAGATCTTGATGCCTAATATGAAAGCAGCTTCTCCTAGGTCCTTCATTGAAAAACTCTTGTTCAAATATTCCTTTACGCTTTCCAGCATTTCTATATTGTTTCCAATCAGCAATATGTCATCCACATATAATATTAGAAACGCTATAGAGCTCCCACTCACTTTCTTGTAAATACAAGCTTCTCCGTAAACTTGTATAAACTCGAACGCTTTGATCACCTCATCAAAACGAAGATTCCAACTCCGAGATGCTTGCACCAGTCCATAAATGGATCGCTGGAGTTTGCAAACTTTGTCAGCATTCTCTGGATCGACAAAACCTTCTGGTTGTATCATATACAACTCTTCCTTAAGGTAACCGTTAAGGAACGCTGTTTTGACATCCATCTGCCAAATTTCATAATCAAAAAAGGCAGCTATTGCTAACATGATTCTGACGGACTTAAGCATCGCTACGGGTGAGAAGGTCTCATCGTAGTCAACTCCTTGAACTTGTGAAAAACCCTTTGCCACAAGTCGAGCTTTATAGACGGTGACATTACCGTCCGCGTCCGTCTTCCTCTTAAAGATCCATTTGTTCTGAATGGCCTTACGCCCTTCAGGTAATACTTCCAAAGTCCATACTTTGTTTTCATACATGGATCCCATCTCGGATTTCATGGCCTCTAACCACTTCTCGGAATCCGGGCCCATCATCGCTTCTCCATAGCTCGTAGGTTCATCGTTGTTTAACAACATGACCTCTAAGACAGGGTTGCCGTACCACTCAGGAGCAGTACGCGTCCTTGTCGACCTACGAGGTTCGATAGCAACTTGATCCAAAGCTTCATGATCATCATCATTAACTTCCTCTTCAGCTAATGTAGGCTCCACAGAAACAATTTTCTGCGCTGCGCTACTCTCAGGTTGAAGTAAAGGTTCAACAACCTCATCAAGTTCTATCTTCCTCCCACTCAATTCTTTCGAGAGAAACTCTTTCTCAAGAAATGTTCCGTTTTTAGCGACAAACACTTTGCCCTCGGATCTGAGGTAGAAGGTATACCCAATTGTCTCTTTTGGGTATCCTATGAAGACGCATTTCTCCGCTTTGGGTTCCAGCTTTTCAGGCTGAAGCTTTTTGACATAAGCATCACATCCCCAAACTTTAAGAAACGACAGCTTTGGCTTCTTGCCAAACCAAAGTTCATATGGCGTCGTCTCAACGGATTTCGATGGTGCCCTATTTAAAGTGAATGCAGCTGTCTCTAATGCATAACCCCAAAACGATAGTGGCAAATCGGCAAGAGACATCATAGATCGCACCATATCTAATAAGGTTCGATTACGACGTTCACCATTACGCTGTGGTGTTCCAGGCGGTGTTAGTTGTGAAACAATTCCACATTGTCTTAAGTGACTGCCAAACTCATAACTCAGATATTCTCCTCCTCGATCAGATCGTAGGAATTTAATCTTCTTGTTATGATGATTCTCAACTTCACTCTGAAATTGTTTGAACTTTTCAAATGTTTCAGACTTGTGTTTCATTAAGTAAATATACCCATATCTACTTAAGTCATCAGTGAAGGTGAGAAAGTAACGATAACCACCGCGCGCCTCAATGCTCATCGGACCGCACACATCAGTATGTATGATTTCCAATAAGTCACTTGCCCGTTCCATTATTCCAGAGAACGGCGTTTTAGTCATCTTGCCCATGAGGCATGGCTCACATGTGTCAAGTGATTCAAAATCAAGTGACTCCAAAAGTCCATCAGCATGGAGCTTCCTCATGCGTTTTACGCCAATATGACCTAAACGGCAGTGCCACAAGAAAGTGGTATTATCATTATCAATTCTACATCTTTTGGCATCAATGTTATGAACATGTGTATCATTACTATCGAGATTCAATAAGAATAAACCCCTCACATCGGGTGCATGACCATAAAAGATATTACTCATATAAATAGAACAACCATTATTCTCTGATTTAAATGAGTAACCGTCTCGCAATAAACAAGATCCAGATATAATGTTCATGCTTAACGCAGGCACCAAATAACACTTATTTAGGTTCATCACTAATCCCGACGGTAATCGAAGAGCGAGCGTGCCGACGGCGATCACATCAACCTTGGAACCATTTCCTACGCGCATCGTCACTTCGTCCTTTGCCAGCCTCCGTCTATTCCGCAGTTCCTGTTTTGAGTTGCAAATATGAGCAACCGCACCGGTATCAAATACCCAGGCACTACAACGAGAGTTGGTAAGGTACACATCAATAACATGTATATCATATATACCTTGTTTGTTGTTGGCCGCCTTCTTGTCAGCCAAATACTTGGGGCAGTTCCGCTTCCAGTGTCCAGTTCCCTTGCAATGAAAACACTCAGTTTCTGGTTTGGGTCCAGCCTTGGGTTTCTTCACGAGAGGAGCAACTGCTTTGCCACTCTTCTTAGAGTTACCCTTCTTACCCTTGCCATTTTTCTTGAAACTAGTGGTTTTATTGACCATCAACACTTGATGCTCCTTCTGAATTTCAGACTCAGCGACTTTCAGCATCGCAAACAGCTCGGCGACTGACTTGTTCATCCCGTGCATGTTATAGTTCAACACGAAGCTCTTGTAGCTAGGTGGCAATGATTGAAGAACTCTGTCAGTGATAGCCTCTGGCGGAAGGGGCATCCCTAACTCAGCCAGACGGGTGGAGTACCCAGACATTCTGAGCACGTGATCACTGATAGACCCGTTCTCCTCCATCTTGCAAGCATAGAACTTATCGGAGATCTCATATCTCTCGATCCGGGCATTCTTCTGAAAGATAAACTTCAACTCCTGGAACATCTCATATGCTCCATGACGTTCAAAACGTCTTTGAAGTCCCGGTTCTAAGCCATACAACATTGCACATTGAACTATTGAGTAATCATCAGAACGAGCCTGCCAGGCGTTCACAACGTCTAGAGACTCAACTGGAGCGGGTGGATCACCAAGCGGTGCATCAAGGACATAAGCCTTCTGGGAAGCCGTAAGGATAATCCTTAGATTACGGGCCCAGTCCACAAAGTTACTTCCATCATCTTTCAACTTAGCTTTCTCTAGGAACGCATTAAAATTCAGGGGTGCTACTGCGCGAGCCATGATCTACAACATAAATATAGCAAAGACAACTTAGACTATTGTTCTTAGATAATGAGTTTAGTTAATCATATTTAAAAAACTCCCACTCAAATTGACATCCCTCCGATCATTCGAGTGTAACATGATCCAAATCCACCAACTCAAGTCCGATCATCACGTGAGTTGAGGTGGTTTCAATGGTGAACATCTTCATGTTGATCATATCTACTATATGACTCATGTTCGATCTTTCGGTCTCTTGTGTTCCGAGGCCATGTCTGTACATGCTAGGCTCGTCAAGTTTAACCCGAGTGTTCCGCACGTGCAACATGGCTTGCACCCGTTGTATGCGAACGTAGAGTCTATCACACCCGATCATCACGGCGTGTCTCGAAACGACGAACTTTCGCAACGGTGCACACTTGGGGAGAACACAATTTATCTTGAAATTTAAGTGAGGGATCACCTTATAATGCTACCGTCGTCCTAAGCAAAATAAGATGCATAAAAGGATTAACATCACATGCAAATCATAAGTGACATGATATGGCCATGAACTTGTGCTTTTGATCTCCATCTCCAAAGCACCGGCATGATCTCCATCGTCACCGGCATGACACCATGATCTCCATCATCTTGATCTCCATCAACGTGTCGCCATAAGGTTGTCGCGCCGACTGATGCTTCCACGACTATAGCTAACGTTTAGCGATAAAGTAAAGCATTACATAGCGCTTAATGATTGACACGCAGGTCATACAATAATTAAAGACAACTCTATGGCTCCTGCCAGTTGCCGTACTCATCGACATGCAAGTCGTGATATTCTATACAAAACATGATCATCTCATACATCACATATATCTCATCATGTAATTGGCCATATCACATCACAACATACCCTGCAAAAACAAGTTAGACATCCTCTAATTGTTGTTGCAAATTTTACGTGGCTGCTACGGGTTTGCAAGAACCGTTCTTACCTACGCAAAACCACAACGTGGTGTAGTGATTGCTTTTTGATCTTCTAAAAGAACCCTCTTCATTGAAATCGATTCAACTAAAGTGAGAGAGACAGACACCCGCTAGCCATCTTTATGCAACGAAGTTACATGTTAGTTGAAGGAACCTGTCTCGCGTAAGTGTACGCGTAATGTCGGTCCGGGCCGCTTCATCTCACAGTACCGCTGAATCAAATATCAACTAGTAACGGCAAGCAATATGTATACACCCACGCCCACAACTCGTTTGTGTTCTACTCGAGATCTCATCTACGCATAGACCTAGCTCTGATACCACTGTTGGGGAACGTTGCATGGGAAACAAAAATTTTCCTACGCACACATAAGATCTATCCATGGTGATGAGCATCTACGAGAGGGAGAGTGAATCTACATACCCTTGTAGATCGCTAAGCGGAAGCGTTAATAAACGCGGTTGATGTAGTCGAACGTCTTCGCGATCCAAATCGCCGAGCGTCCCGCGATCCAATCACGATCCTTCCGATCTAGTGCCGAACGGACGGCACCTCCGCGTTCAACACACGTACGGCTTGATGACGCCTTCACCTCCTCGATCCAGCGAGCGATGGTGAAGTAGTGGTTGAGTTCCAGCAGCACGACGGCGTGGTGATGGTGGTGAGGAACAATCTCTGCAGGGCTTCGCCAAGCGCTACGAAGATTATGACGGAGGAACTAGAGGGTTAGGGTTGCCGCACACGGCTTGGGGAAATCTTGATGTGTCACGTGTGCTAGCCCTGCCCCTCTATTTATATGTTGAGCCTTGGGGTCCAAACTTGGAGTAAAAGGCTCTTCCAAGTCGGTTTTGCCCGCACAAGGTCGGTTTGGCCCGCAGGGAAAGAGTCCAACTCGGACCCCTGCCGAATCGTGCACAGCCGCACACAAGCGGTAGTACCGCTTCACACAAGCGGTAGTACCGCTTGGGCGGTAGTACCGCTTCACACAAGCGGTAGTACCGCTCCGGCGGTAGTACCGCTTCACACAAGCGGTAGTACCGCTTCGGCGGTAGTACCGCTTCACCAAGCGGTAGTACCGCTTACGCGGCAGCAAAACTACTTTTGCACTTTCCAATACCTTGTGGGTTTTATCCTTTTGGCTCATATAAAGTGTTGCTGCACCCGAACACTTCGGTAAACATCCGGAACCCCTTCCGGTGAACTTCGGAACCCTTCCAGAGATCAAAACACTATTATCACATATATCAATCTTTACCTCCGGACTATTCCGGAGATCCTCGTCATGTCCGGGATCTTATCCGGGACTCCGAACAACTTTCGGTCACCAACATAATAACTCAATTATACTAATCGTCACCAAACGTTAAGTGTGTAGACCCTGCGGGTTCGAGAACTATGTAGACATGACCGAGACACCTCTACGGCCAATAACCAATAGCGGGACCTGGATGCCCATATTGGCTCCTACATATTCTACGAAGATCTTTATCGGTCGAACCTCTATGTCAAGGATTCAGTTAATCCCGTATGCTGTTCCCTTTGTTCTTCGGTATGTTACTTGCCCGAGATTCGATCGTCGGTATCACTATACCTAGTTCAATCTCGTTACCGGCAAGTCTCTTTACTCGTTCCGTAATACAAGATCTCGTGGCTAACACTTTTAGTCACATTGCTTGCAAGGCTCATTGTGATGTTGTATTACCGAGTGGGCCCTGAGACACCTCTCCGTCATACGGAGTAACAAATCCCAGTCTTGATCCATGCCAACCCAACAGACACCCTCGGAGATATCTGTAGAGCACCTTTATAGTCACCCAGTTACGTTGCGACGTTTGATACACACAAGGTATTCCTCCGGTGTCAGTGAGTTGCATGATCTCATGGTCAAAGGAACAGATACTTGACATGCAGAAAACAATAGCAATAAACTGACACGATCAAATGCTACGTTTACAGTTTGGGTCTTGTCCATCACATCATTCTCCTAATGATGTGATCCCGTTATCAAATGACATCTCATGTCCATGGCTAGGAAACCTTAACCATCTTTGATCAACAAGCTAGTCAACTAGAGGCTTACTAGGGACACAGTGTTGTCTATGTACCCACACATGTATTTGAGTTTCCAATCAATACAATTATAGCATGGATAATAAACGATTATCATGAACAAGGAAATATAATAATAACCAATTTATTATTGCCTCTAGGGCATATTTCCAACAGGTCGTCATCGTGAGCCTCAAGCCCGACACGGAGTTCCCTTAAGCGTGCTTCCTCTGCGGCAGCCTGTTGCTTGGCATCCTCTTGTGCCTTCTCCACGTCAGACTGCTTCATGAGGAGATCGTCCCATCTCTGACTCAGCTGCTCTTGGCCAGTCCTCAACTCCTGGAAAACTTCGGCAAACCAGGCCTGCGTCTCCTCAACGCGTTTCTGGAGATCTGCTTCAATCTTGTCAGCAACCGCGGCCCTGGAGTCTAATTTCTCCTTTCGGGCGCGGTGGAGTGCTTGGAGCTTCTGGTAGTTGTCGTGCATGGCCTTGAGGAGCTTCTCTTCTTCAGATTTGCTGCTGCTGGCGCTTGGTTCATCGACGACCTCGAGCCCGGCAGCGGCAATGGCGTCTTCATCGAAGACTTCCCCTTCAGTTGGCGCCCTAGTGCTTGCCGTGCCTGGGATGCTGACGAACAAGTTGTCGCCAATCTTGAGGTACTTGCTTGACGAGGGAGCTTCGGATGTTGGTGGCTGTTCCTCAATAGTCGCCTCCCCGGCAGCTGGGGGCTCTGTGTCCGGCGTAGCGCCTGGCGCTCCTGCGGCAGGGATGCCGTCAGTACGGTCACTAGCCTCCTCGCCGCCCCTCTCGGCAGCTTCTTCCTGCGCAGCCCTGGCAGCTTCGGCGCTGGCATCCTTGGCGGCCTCAGCAGCAGCATTCTTGGCGGCTTTGGCGGCAGCATTCTTGGGGGCCTCCTCGGCGGCAAGCCTACCGGCCTCGGCGGCAGCATCCCTGGCGGTCTCCTCGATGACGGTGTCAATGTCCATTTGCTCTGCCGAGGGAATGTCTGGGGGCCAAGAAAGCAAAGCAAGATGAGATTGAGATGGAAGTTCAAGAAGACAAAAAAGAAGGAAAACAGAATAACAAATACCTGTGCCAACATTGGTTGCCGGCGTAGAGCTGCCAGTGCCCATGCTTGCCGGCTCTTCCTCATCACGGTAAAGCACGCTAGAGGAAGTCCTTGCCGGCGACCCATCCCTGGGCGGCGTGGTCGATGGAGGCGGCACATCAGGAGTGGCCTCTGATGGTTCTCCTTGTCGCTGCTCTCCTCCTACACGTCTGGTGATGTCAGCAGTAAAAATGCACACCCCGGCACTTGCCAGCGGAAAGTGAGTAATAGACTCATGCTAGGGACTGCGCCGGGGGCTGAGCCGAGGACTGCGTCGCGGGCTAGGCTCCGGGCTGATGGTGATCGTCTCCGGCGCACCAGAGGTGCTTGCCGGCGGTTCCTCGCCCGTCGAGGTCTTCGCCCTCTTTGCTATCCTCTGCGCCAGAGTTTCCGTGTCCCTGCGGAGACAGGCCAAAGCAAGACAAATGAGATAAGAAAAACCAAAAACTCAGAAAGTAAAGGACGCGGTAAGATCCTTACTCTTCTCCTTCTTCTCCCGAGCTAAAGGCAGAGAGGTCGAAGTCGACTTCTGCAATGGGAGGAGGTGGAGGGGTGCTCCTGGGTCGCTTGGCTGCGGCAGGCGCAGGTTGCTGAGGAGCTCCTTGCCGCTGCGTGGCCTTGCCGGCCGCCCCCTTGCCGGGGGCTGCACTGCTCGAGGAAGGCTGGTGGACTGCGGTCCCATAAGCTGCGCTCCGAAGGACACGCCTCTTCCTTGGTTCAAGGGTCGGGGCTTCCTCGTGCAGTTCCTCCTCGGCGGCGTCTCCAGCAGAAGGGCCTTCGGCTGATGTGCCGCCCTGCTCTTCTGTGGCCTCGTCCTGCCCAGCAAGATCCTCATCCAGCAGCGCTTCTTCTCCGCTGGTTCCCTCTATCACGAAGCCAGCGCTGCCGGCCTCCGCGGCAAGATTTGCTTCCTCCGCCCTGCTGGCAATGTATGCCACTTCTTCCTCATTGGTGGCGCGGACGAGGCCCTCTGCTTCGCGGATGGCCCTCTCCGTCAGGTTGTCAAAGAATTGCTGCACTTGCTCTTCAGATGGCTCAATCCAAGATCCGTCAAGGCTGTGAGCGTCAAACGCCGGCATCATGGCGATGATTGGGCCTAGAGAGGAGTTGTTGCATAGAGGGACTATGCTTGCCGGCAGCTTGCATACCACGTCGCCCCTGAACAGTTTCTGGCAGAGAGGTGTGTGCTGCATAAATGTCAGATTGCCATTCAGCCCAGGGCGCAGTCCCATGATATCTGCCGCGTTCCGAAATTGCCAGGCTGGCCTCCCTTTGTTCTGCAAAGGGGCGATGCGCCGGCCAAGGAAATCGGCGCCTATCATATCTATTGTGAGCCCGGCAGCTCTGAGGCGGTGAATCCTGGTGGTAGCGACTGTGAGCTTCTTGTCGTCAGGATCGAAGGTGCTCTAGTCGTTGCTGCGCGCTATCTTCGTCTGCCGCGGCAAGCAGAAAGGTTGGACTTCGGATTTTTCTGTCTCCCGAACCCAGCACCATCTGGCCCGCCATTCATCCCACTTCTCGCGGAAGGCCCCGCCTAGATAGACCTCCTTGGTTCCTGGCCGTGGGATCCAAGCGATGGAGCCAGAAAGGGCCTCACCTTTTTGGATGCGGGGAATGAAGTAATGGCGAAAAAGAGCGGTGCTAGGAACTACTCCGGCAAAGTTTTCGCAAAGGTGAGCGAAAACGGACATGCAAGTTACGGCATTCGGCGTGAAATCCAAAAGTTGGAAGCCGTAGGTGAGCATGATGTCATTGAATAAATTAGAAAAAGGGGGGCAGAGTCCGCAGTAGAAGTAATCGGCAAAGAAGTGGTATTTATTTGGGCCGCCCCTAGAAGAACCTGGACTCACGGCGGTGGCCGGATGCGCTGTCGTCTCTGTCGCCCACATGAACTGATATCGCTCCCTCGGTGCGGCCGCATCAAGCGCCGGGGGGAAGACGACGTGCTCCTTCCGCATCTTCGCCATCTTGTTCTCCGAGGCAGCGGCATCCACCTCCTTGCCCCTGCTTGCTTTGGGCGGCATGGCGGCTATGGGAGACGGAGGCTGAGGGCGGAGACGGCGTGGAGGCGGCGGATGAGAGGGGGAAGCTCTGTTTCGACTCAAGGAAGAAGACGGCGGCGGTTCCCAGATTGGAAGAGACAAGAGGTAAATGAGCAGTGCCTCTACGGATTCCTTTTTATGGGAAAAACGCGAGGCTGCCTCTTTACTAAAGTAATATTGAAACGCTTCGCGAGCGCGCTGCTATAACGGCCGCGCTGCGCACGTCCCCCACGTCCCGCATTCAATGGGCGTCGTGGGCGGCGCTGTAAATGGAATGATTACGGTGGATAACTCCTGCCACGCGTGCCTGTGCACTGTTTGGGCCTGGCCCAACAACGCCTCGCACCCGTGTATGGCCCAGGCCCAGGGGCTCCTGTCGGTGCACTAAGAATTGGGTCCTTTAGTGCCCCGTACTTGTGCATGGACAGTTGTAGCCACACCTGCGGCAAGGCCTGCCGGGAGACAGCCGAATGCAAGTTCATAAAGTCAAGAAGGCATCCAAGACAAGGCAATAATCGGAAGATAGAAGACTGGAGGCTGGAACCCCGGCAAGATCTTGTCAGGATGGCTCGCAGCCCCGGCAAGGCTCGCGCCCGGCAAGCCCTCGCTGCCCTGTCACCGCTCCAGTGAAGTCACCAGCTTGTCTTTTAGCTGTTGTCCTCCTGGTAACGTGTCAGGTGCTAGCGGTGGATGGGTTTAAGCGGTGCGATGGGACGGCCCCTTTTTCCAGCCCCAAGACGCTAAGGGACACCTCAATGGAGCATTTAATGTTCTTGTCCTAAACCGTCAGTGTTAGGTATGATAACACTGTAGCTACTTTTACACCTCATGTATGCACTGTACGCCACTATTGGTGACCCCTTCGAACGTATAAAAGGAGGCCCAAGGCGTAGCTACAGGGGGATCGGATCTTTTCAGCCTTTTCTGCATGTGTAGCTGCTGAGTACTGTAGCGCTCCCAGAACTTGAGCTAGAACACACCTAATACAACCAAGCAGGAGTAGGGTTTTACGCATCTTTGCGGCCCGAACCTGGGTAAAATTCCCGCGTGTTTATCATCAGATCTGCTCTCTGTACAAACCCTTCCCCTTGCCGAACCGTTAAGGGATCCTCGCGATCCCATAGGTGTCGTTTCTCCGACACTTCCGTGCCGCGCACACGTGAAGGATTCCCGCTGTAGGGTGTTGCAATACGTTCATGATTTGCTTATAGTGGGTTGCTTGAGTGACAGAAGCATAAACCCGAGTAGGTGGGTTGTTGCGTATGGGATAAAGGGGACTTGATGCGTTAATGCTATGGTTGGGTTTTACCTTAATGATCTTTAGTAGTTGCGGATGCTTGCTAGAGTTCCAATCATAAGTGCATATGATCCAAGTAGAGAAAGTATGTTAGCTTATGCCTCTCCCTCATATAAAATTGCAATAATGATGACCAATCTTGTTAACAATTGCCTAGGACAATTCCGCACACCGACCCATCATTATTCCACCCTCGCTGTTTGTAATACATTGTAATATATTCTAACTTTATGATAACAGCACCTATCTTTATATTCTAGTTCCCCGATATCATACAAAGCTATTCTCTTTATACCCACAACGTAGTTTTATTTCTCGTTTCTAGTTGGAAGCAAATGTTCGGCGTATACGTAGAGTCGTATCAGTGGCAGATAGGACTTGAGAGAATATTGATCTTACCTTTAGCTCCTTGTGGGTTCGACACTCCATACTTATCACTTCCACCTTTGGAAATTGCTATGATGATTCCTTGCACTTGGGGATTATCAAGCTCTTTTCTGGCGCCGTTGCCGGGGAGCAATAGCGTGGGGTTGATATTCTCGTGTGTGCTTGTTTGCTTTCTTCATTAGTAGATTTTGTTTTCCCTTTTTGCTTTCTTTAGTTGTGGGTGAAACAAACAAACAAATTAAATAATGAAAAATACAAAAAGAATTACTTGCCTCTTGCCTAAGAAGTTTTTCAAAAAGAGAAGTGATTGGAAAGTTGTGCATTGGAGAAGTGAGAGTCGACCTTGAACACTTGTGTTCATGCTCATGGAAACAATGTAGAATTTTTCATGGAAGCTTCTCAAAAATAATTATCCCCCTGTATATATCCATTGTATTATAAAAATAATGTGCCAAGATTTTCTTTTAGGATGATTAGATTGCTTGTTTGCTTTGTGCGGTGCAAAAACAGAAACTTTGACTGTAGTGCATGAATTTACATTTCTTACTGGAACGTCAAAAGTTTCTGAAATTTTTACACAGTACTTCTATACAATTTTTAAAATTTTTCCTAAATTTTCAGAATTTTTTGAGATACATAAGTATACGAAGTTTTCAGATTGCTACAGACTGTCCTGTTTTTGACAGATTCTGTTTTCTATGCATTGTGCTCTTATTTTGATGAATCTATGGGTAGTATCGGGGGGTATGAACCATGGTGAAGTTGGACTACAGTAGATATAATGCTAATATGAATTTGGAATGAGTTCACAACAGTACTTAAAGTAGTATTTTGCTTTATTACTAACGGATCTCACGAGGGTTTTGTTAAGTTTTGTGTGAATGAAGTGTTCAAAGATCGAGGAGGTATCTATATAAGAAGAATACGGAGAAACAAGAGTTCAAGCTTGGGGATGCCCAAGGCACCCCAAGTAAATATTTCTAGGAGACTCAAGCATCTAAGCTTAGGGATGCCCCGGAAGGCATCCCATCTTTATTCTTCAACAATTATCGGTATACCTCGGTTTTTGTTTTGTTCACATGATATGCGTCTTTAGTGTTTTTCTTTTCCTTTTATGCATCCTTCTAGTATGAGTTAGTCCTTTATTGATTGTAGAATGCTTCATGCGCTTCACTTATATCTTTTGAGTATGGCTTTGTAGAATGCTTCATGCGCTTCACTTATATCTTTTGAGTATGGCTTGGTAGAATGCTCTTTGTGCTTCACTTAAACCTTTTTGAGTATGGCTTTATAGAATGCTTCGTGTGCTTCACTTATATATTTTGAGCTTGGGTATTGGTTAATCTTCATTAATTGTAGAATGCTCTATGAACTTCACTTATATCTTTTAGAGTATGAATAAAAATTTCTATCGGAATTAGGCTTGGAAGTGTATCAATGTCATGCCTAGCTAGAAAGGCATTAAAGAAAAGCGTTTGTTGGGAGACAACACAATATTTACCCCTACTGTTTTTGTGTTTCCACATGATTAAGATACTGTAGAATCATGTTTTATAGCTTTTGTTTCAATAAAGTGCCAAGCAAAGCCTTTGGGATAGTGTGGATGATAGTTGACTTGATTCTGTGCAAAAACAGAAACTTTTGCTCTCAGTCCAGGAATTTTGTAAATTCACTGGAACGTGATTTTGATCTGGAATTTTTAAACAGTCTTGATATACAAATTTCCTAGATTGTCCTAATTTTTCAGAATTTTTAGAGACAGGGAAGTATGGCTACACTACAGATCTTCACAGACTGTTCTGTTTTTGACAGATTCTGTTTTGCATGCATAGTTTGCTTGTTTTAGTGTTTTCATAACTTATATTTAGTGATATAAATTATGGGAATGATAGAATACAGTAGGATTCATGTGGGAACAATTATGAATCTTGTCTTTACAGTACCTAAGTGAATGATCTATCTTTATTACACTAACCCTTCTCACGAAGTTCCGTTAAGTTTTGTGTGATTGAAGTTTTCAAGTTTTGGGTGAGACACCTATATGAGGAGAATAAGGAGTGCAAAGAACCTAAGCTTGGGGATGCCCAAGGCACCCCAAGGTAATATTCAAGGAAGATACAAGCAACTAAGCTTGGGGATGCCCCGGAAGGCATCCCCTCCTACGTCTTCAACATTATCGGTAACCTCACTTGGAGCTATATTTTTATTCGTCACATAATATGTGCTTTGCTTGGATCGTCATTATATTTTGTTACTTTCTGTTAGGTGTTATTCATAATCTTGTTTTTCAATAAAAAGTTCCAAGAATTGCCTTTAGGATGCTTGCATTGCATGTTTGATGTGTGATGTGTAAAAACAGAAACTTTTGCTGTAGTGTTTGAATTTTCATATTTTACTGGAACGTAGGAAGTTTCTGAAATTTTTACACAGTGTTTTCATATAAATTATTTAGCATGTCCTCAATTTTCATAATTTTTTGAGTTATGGAAGTACACTGTTTTCATAAATTGCTACAGACTGTTCTGTTTGGACAGATTGCTGTCATAGTTTCGTTATCTACTTATCCTATAGTTTCCATAGCCTATATTGGTAGATATAAATTGTGGAGATGATAGTATACAGTACCTAATGTTTGAAAATTATTATGCAACTTGTCTTGGCAGTGCATAAAGAGTTGATTTATTATTATGTGTACTAACCTATCTCACGAGTTCTTTTCGAGTTATTGTGTGGATGAAATTTTTGAGAATAGGTGAAACCATGACATGAGAGGATTGAACGAGATACAAAAGCTCAAGCTTGGGGATGCCCAAGGCACCCCAAGTCAATATTTCAAGAAGTCTCAAGAATCTAAGCTTGGGGATGCTACGCATCCCACCTCTCTTTGTCAACAATTATCGGTTAGCCTATGTTGAGCCTAAAATTTTTATTCATTCACATGATGCGTGCTATTCTTGGAGTGCTATTTTTATTTTGCTTGCTGTTTGAATAAAATCATTGTATCTGAAATTTTGAATGAAGGAGAGTCCCCACATGGTTATTTAACAACTTGACTATGCATTGATCTTCACTTATATCTTTTTGGAGTAGTTTGTCATTCAATCTCGTGCTTCACTTATATCCTATGAGTAAATGGTTGAATGAATTGAATATTATAAATATGAAATTAAATATGCTTCATATACTTATCCCGTGGGGAGTAATGACTTCACACATAATAAGTATAGGTGGTAAAATTTATTGAAAGTTAGCAAGCACCGCATTGGTCACTTGAACAATTCATGAAAGAATATTGAAGGAAGAGAGATTCCACATATAAATATACTATCTTGGACATCTTCTATGATTGTGAGCCCATTAATTATTTTCAAACTTGAGAAAATTAGTTGAGATTGGACAAGGAAGACAACGTAATGATTTATGTTTGGGTATATTTGTATAGAAGTTATATTGTTATGGATCCTCCAACATGTGGTGCTTGCTCCCACCTCATACTAGCCAAAAATTCCGCACCAAGTAGAAATACTACTTGTGCATCCAAACACCCTTAAACCAGTTCTGCCATGAGAGTCCACTATACCTACCTATGGATTGAGTAAGATCCTTCAAGTAAGTTGTCATCGGTGCAAAAAGCAATAAAAATTGCTCCTCAATATGCGTGATCTTTTATTGTGAGGGAAAATAAGCGTTGTACGAACTTGTGATGGTAAAGAAATAAAAGCGATGGACTGCATAATAAAGGTTGCTATCACAAAGGGCAATACAACGTGATGTTCCTTTGCATTAAGGGTTTGCACATCCAAAAACAAAAAGCGCATGACAACCTCTGCTTCCCTCTGCGAAGGGCCTATCTTTTACTTTCTAGTACTTACCTTTATGCAAGAGTCATGGTGATCTTCACCACTTCCTATATTTCGCCTTTTTCTCTTGGCAAGCGTCATGTGTTGGGGAATGATCCAGACATATATATCCACACAAATATAGTTGATCATGAATTATTATTGTTGACAATTATCTATATGATAAATAAGTTGGGAGGCGAAACATTAAGCCCCTATCTTTCTCTGTGTTCGATGGATGCTATTTGTTCTAAAAATATGCTTTGAGTGTCAATAATCATGGAAGACTATATGATAGTTGAGTATGTGGAATTTGCTAAATCAAAGCACTTACATAGACCCTTCCTAAAAATAAGATGAATTGCAATTGTTCGATGACTAGGAATATGGTTTGTTAGTTTTCAAGAAACTTTTTTGTCTATACTTTAACATGTGAATACTTGTTACTTGATCATGAGAAGTTTTATGAGATGAGCTACTGTTTATGGTTTATATTGATGCTAGAAAAAGTGATTGGAATTATCATTGATCAAACTTGTGCACTTGCTAGCATTCCTACTTCATAAATTATTTCTTTTATCATTTACCTACTCGAGGATGAGCAGGAATTAAGCTTGGGGATGCTGATACGTCTCCAACGTATCTATAATTTATGAAGTATTCATGCCATGTTTGCTATAATTTTATATGATTTTGGTATGATTTGATTAGAACTAACCCGGACTGACGCTGTTTTCAGCAGAACTACCGTGGTGTTGTTTTTGTGCAGAAATAAAAGTTCTCGGAATGGGCTGAAAATTTATGGAGAATATTTTTGGAAAATATAAAAAATACTGGAGCAAAAAGCTGGGCTAGGAAGTGACCGAGGAGGCCACAAGCCTGGGGGGTGCCCCCCCCTAGGGTGCGCCCCCTGGCTTGTGGGCTCCTCGAGCACTCCCCTGACGTGATTTCGACGCCAACCTCTCCTATAAATCCAGAAAACGCCAGAAAGAAACCTAGATCGGAAGTTCCGCCGCCGCAAGTCTCCAGAGCCACGAAAGATCAATCTTGGCCCTCTCCGGCACCCTGCCGGAGGGGGTCACCTTCACCGGAGACCATGGAGGAGGTGGACGGAGGGGCCATCATCGCCATGGAGGCCAAGGACCAGAGGGAGAACCTCTCCCCACTCAGGGGGGAGGCCATGGAGGAGGAAGCACAAGGGGGAGACCCTCTCCCCCTCTCTTCCGGTGGCGCCGGAGTGCCACCGGGGGAACCATCGCCGCGGTGATCGTCTTCATCAACATCACCTTCTTCATCACCGTCCTCATGTCTTTTCAGCGGTCCACTCTCCCGCATCCCACTGTAATCCCCTACTTGAACATGGTGCTTTATGCCACATATTATGATCCAATGATGTGTTGCCATCCTATGATGTTTTGAGTAGATTTCTTTTGTCCTTTGGGTTGATTGATGATATAGATTGGTTTGAGTTGTATGTTTATTTTGGTGCTGTCCTATTGTGCCTTCTGTGCCGCGCACACGTGAAGGATTCCCGCTGTAGGGTGTTGCAATACGTTCATGATTTGCTTATAGTGGGTTGCTTGAGTGACAGAAGCATAAACCCGAGTAGGTGGGTTGTTGCGTATGGGATAAAGGGGACTTGATGCGTTAATGCTATGGTTGGGTTTTACCTTAATGATCTTTAGTAGTTGCGGATGCTTGCTAGAGTTCCAATCATAAGTGCATATGATCCAAGTAGAGAAAGTATGTTAGCTTATGCCTCTCCCTCATATAAAATTGCAATAATGATTACCGATCTTGTTAACAATTGCCTAGGACAATTCCGCACACCGACCCATCATTATTCCACCCTCGCTGTTTGTAATACATTGTAATATATTCTAACTTTATGATAACAGCACCTATCTTTATATTCTAGTTCTCCGATATCATACAAAGCTATTCTCTTTATACCGACAATGTAGTTTTATTTCTCGTTTCTAGTTGGAAGCAAACGTTCGGCGTACGTAGAGTCGTATCAGTGGCAGATAGGACTTGAGAGAATATTGATCTTACCTTTAGCTCCTTGTGGGTTCGACACTCCATACTTATCACTTCCACCTTTGGAAATTGCTACGATGATTCCTTGCACTTGGGGATTATCAATATCCAAGGCAATGATCATTATATAGGCATCACATCCAAGATAAGTAGACCGACTCCTGCCTGCATCTACCACTATTACTCCACACATCGACCGCTATCCAGCATGCATCTAGTGTATTAAGTTCATGGAAAAACGGAGTAATGCAATAAGAACGATGACATGATGTAGACAAGATCTATTCATGTAGGAATAGACCCCAACTTGTTATCCTTAATAGCAACGATACATGCGTGTCTTGCTGCCCCTTCTGTCACTGGGAAAGAACACCGCAAGATCGAACCCATCACAAAGCACCTCTTCCCATGGCAAGAAAAATTGATCTAGTCGGCCTAACTAAACCAAAGATTCGGAGAAGAAATACGAGGCTATAAGTAATCATGCATATAAGAGATCAAAGAAGACTCAAATAATATTCATGGATAGAAACTGATCATGAACTCAAAATACATCAGATCCCAACAAACACACCGCAAAAGTTTACATCAAATAGATCTCCAAGAGACCATTGTATTGAGAATCATAAGAGAGAGGAAGCCATCTATCTATTGCCTATGGACCCGTAGGTCTATGGTGGACTACTCATGCATCATCGGAGAGGCACCTATGAGGAAGATGAACCCCTCCGTGATGGTGTTTAGATTGGATCTCGAGGTTCTGGAACTTGCGGCGGCTGGAATTGTGTTTCGTCGACTCCCCTAGGGTTTTTGGAATATTTGGGAATTTATAGGCATCAGAGGCGGTGGAGAGGGGCCCCGAGGAGGGCACAACCCATCAGTGCGCGTCGGGGCCCCCCTGGCGCGCCCTGGTGGGTTGTGGTCTCCTCGGCCCACTCCCCCGGCACTTCTTTGGCCCACTGGGTGTCTACTGGTCTAGAAAAAATCTCCAAAAAATTTCGTCGCGATTGGACTCCGTTTGGTATTGATTTTCTGCGAAGTAAAAAACAAGCAAAAACAGCAACTGGCACTTTGGCACTATGTCAATAGGTTAGTCCCAAAAAATGATATAAAGTTGTTATAAAATGATTGTAAAACATCCAAGAATGATAATATAACAGCATGGAACAAGCAAAAATTATAGATACCTTGGAGACGTATCAGCTAGCACCAAGATCATACAAAGCATTGCACTCATATTCCTTAATATTTATTTTAATAGTAGGTTCCCATTCATCATGCAACTTTCTAGGAATAGAAACTTCTAACTCAAGTTTTTTTCATGAGCCTTAGCATAGTTTCTACGATATGTTTAGTAAAAGCCTTATTTTGTTCATAAGCATTGGGTGAGCTAATAATGGATTGCATCAAGGAAATTCATTCTACTAAAGAGTAATTATCATAATTAAAGTCCTTGTGATCCAAGATAGTGGGTACATCACTAGTTAAAATTTTGACCTCTCCAAACCCTTTTTCATTTTTATCATTAAGATCTTCACCCTCCGAACTAATGGGACGCCTTCTACTTAAAGTTGACTCATCTCTAGTACCTTTATCATTTATTTTTAGATTAGTAAATAAAGATTCAATGGGAGAAGTACCAATCATTTTAAGATCTTCATTATGATTACGGTAAAATCCGGGTGGAAGCGCCTTTTCTAAGAATTCTCGCTTAGCTCTCAACCTAGTGGTCCTCTCCTTACTTTAATTAATAGATATTTGGATGGATTTAATAGACTCATTAATATCATGCTTGGGTGGGAAAGTTTTACTTTTAAGAGTTTCCACATCATGAGCAATTATATCCATGTTTCTAGCCATATCGTCAACTTTATGCAACTTTTCTTCTACCAAAGTGTTGAAGATATTTTGAGAACTAATAAATTCTTTAATGGTGTTATTAAGATGAGTAGGTATCCTATTATTATCGTTGGATGAATTTCCATAGGAGTTACCATAAGAGTTGCCATAATTATTAGAGGAATTACCGGGATACGGTCTAGCATTGAAATTACCTCTATAAGCATTATTGTTGAAATTATTTCACGAGACAAAGTTCACATCAATAGCACCATTATTTTTCTCAATCAAAGTATATAATGACATATCATTATGATCAACTTGAGCATTCTTGTTTGCAATCATATTCATAAGAGCATCCATTTTATCACTCAAGGTAGTAATTTCTTCGATGGAATTTACCTTCTTACCAGTTGGAGCTCGCTCGGTGTGCCATTGAGAATAATTTGTCGTGATGTTGTCCAGAAGTTTTGTAGCCTCTCCTAATGTCACCTCCATAAAAGTACCACCTGCAGCAGAATCTAAAAGGTTTCTAGACACAAAGTTCAGTCCAGCATAGGAATTTTGCATAATCATCCATAAGTTTAAGCCAAGAGTGGACAATTTCTAATCATCATTTTCATTCCCTCCCATGCATGTGCAACATGTTCCTGCCCATGTTGTTCAAAATTCATAATTTGGTTTCGGAGAGATATAATTTTAGCAGCGGAAAATACTTGGCAATAAAAGCATCCTTACACTTATCTCATTTTCCAATACTATTGTGAGGCAAGGATGAAAACCAAGTTTTAGCTTTATCTCTTAGTGAAGAAGGAAATAATTTCAATTTAACCACATCATTATCCATGTCCTTTTTCTTTTTCATATCACATAATTGAACAAAGGTGTTCAGATGAGAAGCGGATCCTCATTAGGACTTCCCAAAAATTATTCTTTCATAACAAGATTTAGCAAATCGGCATTAATAACATAAAACTCCGCACCAGTGGCGGGTGGTATTGGAGTACTAATAAAATCATTATTATTAGTATTTGAGAAGCCATGCAACTTAGTAGTATCTTGAGATATGGTGACGAAACAAGCAAAGTAACAGGCGAAGCAAGTAAACTAACAGGTATAGCAAGCAAACAAGTAAACTAGAAAAGATAAATATTTTGTATTTTTTATTTTTATAGCAAGAAAAATATAACAGCAAATAAAATGTATAACAAGTGAATGATAATTTGTGAGAAGGTACTTGATAGGAATTTGATGATTCTCCCCGGCAATGGCGTCAGAAATCCTTCGTGATACTTGTAAACTACGTTGGGATTTTCCCTGAAGAGGAGGGGATGATGCAGCATAGTAGAGGTAAGTATTTCCCTCAGTGATAACCAAGGTTATCGAACCAGTAGGAGAACCATGCAAACTCTCGTCTTCAGTGCCTACACACAAAAGAGCACACACTTGCACCCAACGAGGGCAAGAGGGTTGTCAATCCCCTTGAACTCGTTACTTGCAAGCGATAAGTAGTGATAGATAGATAAATTGATAAATATAAATTGTAAATAAAAAGAAAGTAAATAATGGCAGCAATATTTTGGGATTTTTTGTAATAATATTTGTGAAGAGACCCGGCGGCCATAGTGTTCATTAGAGGCTTCTCTCTCGAAGAAATCATACGGTGGGTAGACAAATTACTATTGGGGAATTGATAAAAAAGCACATAGTTATGTAATATTTATGCACGGCAATGATCATGTATATAGGCATCATGTCCATAATCAAGTAGACCGACTCCTCCCTGCATCTACTACTATTACTCCGACCATCGACCGCTATCCAGCAAGCATCTAGAGTATTAAGTAAAAACAAAGTAATGCTTGGAGGATGATGACATGATGTAGACAAAGTAAATCCAATTACTATAAATGAACCCCATCATTTTACCCTGAGTGGCAGCAATACAATACGTGTCATGTCCCTATCTGTCACTGGGATTGAGCACCGCAAGATTAAACTCACTACAACGCACCACTCCCGCTGAAAATAAATCAATCTAGTTGGCCAAACCAAACCGATAGATCAGAGAGCATTACGGAGCTATAACAATCATGCATATAATAATCAACAAGGATTCAATATATCTTCATGAATAATCTGAACATAAACCTACAATTCAGTGGATCCCAACAAACACACCGCAAAGAAGATTACATAGGAGAGATCACCGCGGGAATCGTGATGATATTTGCATTAAAGATCATAGAGAGAGATAGCCATCTAGGTACTAACTACGGACCCATAGGTCTATGGTGACTCACACATCACCATGGGAGCAGCAAAGGTTGATGTAGAGGCCCTCCGTGATCGATCCCCCCTTCGGCAGGGCACCGGAACAGGGCTCCAGATGGGCACAAGGCGGAACAGAGACTTGCGGCGGCGGAAAAAGTGTTTTGGGATGCTCTCTAGGGTTTTTGGAATATTAGAGAATTTATAGGCCAGAGATGAAGGCCAGAGGCCGCTTGGCGCCGCCTCGTGTGGCCTCCGGTCTCCTTCCGAAGCTTCCAGGTCTTATTTTTGTCCAGAAAAAATCATCAAAAAGTTTTGGGGTATTTGGACTTCGTTTGGTACAGTATTCTTGAAAGGCCAAAAACAAGCAGAAAATAACAACTGTCTCTGGGCACTAGGTTAATATGTTAGTGCTCAAAAATAATATAAATCAGCAAGCAAATGCTTAAAAAGTATCCTAGAATGATGATATAATAGCATGGAACTACCAAAAATTATAGATACGTTGGAGGCTTATCAATGGTCCAGCCTCCGGAGGCGTCCTTGCCTAGCTGGAGAGGCTAATCCTCGCGAGGATCCTCTTGGTGTGGGTCCATCCACTCCGCAGTGAAGTCCACCAGGGTTGTGCCCTTGATCGTCCTTGTGGTGTGAAACGCCAGCTCAAAGGGTTGCAGCTCAATGTTCCACTTAGCGATGCGGTCGGTGGCGTAGGGGTTGCACAAAACCTGCTCAAGTGGATAAGATGTGAGCACCTTGATAGGATGGCACTGGAAGTAATGGTGCAGCTTCCTGGAGGCAATGAGTTGCAAGAGCAGGAGCTTTTGTTGCATAGGGCGCCGCTCGCGCGCATCCCGCGGCACTGAGCTGACGAAGTAGACAGAGTGCTCAACGAGGCGTGTTGTAGAAGAAGCAGCCTCTTGCTCCACGGGAGGCTCGTCAGGTGGCTCGCCAGGGGCCTCCTAACGAGGAGGCTCGGCAGACTCTGGTGCAACCTTGGTTGGCTCGGATGTGGCCTCATCAGGCGCTGAGGTGGCCTTAGCAAGTATTGGTGTGGCAAGCTGCTGCTTGGTAGGGACTTTCTCCTCTCTTTCCACAACAAGGGCCGCGCTGGCTGTCTTGGGGTGGCTGCCAAGTACAAGAGTAGGGGATCATGAGGTTGTCGGGCCACCATGATAGGAGGGCTCATCAAGTACCTCTTGAGGTCCTCGAAGGCTACGTCAGCTTCAGGAGTCCACTTGAAGGGGCCCAATCTATTTATGAGCTTGAAGAAGGGCAGGGACCTCTCGCCAAGCCTGGATATGAAGAGTACAAGCGAAGCCATGTATTCTGAGAGGCGCTGAATTTCCCTAAAACTACGGGCAGGCCACATCTTCTCGATGGCTTGGATCTTCCCAGGATTGGCCTCAATGCCGCGGTGGGAGACCAGGAAACCAAGGAGTTTGGCTGAGGGACCTCCGAAGACGCACTTGACGTGATTGAGCTTGAGGTTGATCTTGCGCAGGTTGGAGAAGGTCTCCTCGAGGTCCTTGATGAGGGAGATTGCTTCGCGTGTCTTGATGACAGTGTCGTCGATGTAGGCCCCTGCATTCCTCCCCATCTAAGGCCCCAAGCCTTTGTGCATGGGCCTTTAGAAGGTGGCTCCTCCACTCTTCAAACCGAAGGGCAGGTAGATGTAGCAGTACACTCTATAGGGGGTGAGGAAGGTTGTCTTCTCTTCATCTTGCTTGGCCATCTTGATCTGGTGGTAGCCTGAAAAGGCATCCAGGAAGCACAGTAGATCACACCCAGCGATGGAGACCATGATCTGGTCGATGCATGGCAGCGGAAAGTGGTCCTTGGGACAGGCCTTGTTGAGGTCAGTGAAGTTGATGCACATACGCCCCTCTCCGCTATGCTTCTGGACCATGACGGGGTTGGCAACCCACTCGTGGTGGAGCACCTTGCGGATGAAGCCTACCTTCTGCAGCTTCTTCGTCTCTTGAACGATGAACTTTTGTTTCTCTATAGCCTGGCGCCATGCCTTTTGCTTTACGGGCC
Organism: Elymus sibiricus; assembly: GCA_039707655.1. NCBI lineage: Eukaryota > Viridiplantae > Streptophyta > Magnoliopsida > Poales > Poaceae > Elymus > Elymus sibiricus. The sequence continues at coordinate 319,893,173 of CM077669.1, read as the reverse complement.
GTGCATTGGGACACACGGCTAGGTGGTGCTCGATCATCTCCCTCGACACACCGGGCATGTCTGATGGTGTCCAGGCGAACATATCAGCATTTGCCCAGAGGAAGGTGATGAGCTCGCCTTCCTATTTGGCCGAGAGGCCCTTGCCGATGGTAACGGTGGGATCAGATCCATTGCCGTCCAGCGACACTTTCTTCGTCTCGGCACGGGCCTGAGAAAACATTGGCTTCTTCTTTGCGGGTGCGGGCTCAGCAGGCCCGACGTCGTCCTCATCGGCAGGGTGAGCAGTGGCGGTAGCCTTGTATGCGTGCTCAAGAGTGTGCACCGCATCCTTCTCGTCGCAGCGGATGGTAATAGTGATGCTACAGCCCGGAAGCTTAACGGTGTTGTAGGCATGATGAGTCACTGCCATGAACTTGGCGAGCGCGGGGTAGCCCAAGATGGCGTCTTAGGACAGGCCAATGTGCGCCACGTCAAAGTCGACGAGTTCGGTGCGGTAGTTCTTACAGCTACCGAAGGTGACAGGAAGACACACTTTACCCAAAGGCAGGGTGGATCCATCAGTCACGCCTATACCTGACCATCCACCAGGCCGGGCCGGGCTTCGGGCCGGACCTAACAAAGCCCGAGCCAAAAAACCTAGGCCCGAGACCGGCCCGGCCCAGCCGTCGGGCCTGGTTTTTAGGCCCAAGCCCGGCCCGTCACTGATAAAGCCCGTCAGGCTTCAGGCCTCGGGCCAGGCCTCTTTGGTAAAATGTAAATATGACAGGCTTGGGCCTGGCCCGGCCCGGCCATCGGGCTCAACATCTAGGCTCGAGCCCGGCCCGTGGGTAAGGTCGGGTCAGGCTTCCCATGGCCAGATATAGTCACGCTTGAGACGGGCCTCGTCGGCATCAGGCGCTCGTAGGGCACTTGAAGCCCCTCGAAGGTGTCCATAGAGAGCACATTGAGGCCTGCGCTACCATCGATGAGCGTCTTGGTGATGGCGACGTTGTTGATGGTGGGTGTGCACGGCCGAGGGATCGTCCCCATAGCCCTAGTGGACTTGGGATGATCGCTGGAGTCGAAGGAGATCAGGAACTACGACCACTTGAGGGGCTTGGAGACCTCAACTCCCGGGAGGGCACCATTAACCTCGCGGGAGAATTGCTTGAAGTGGCGGTTGGATGCAGGAGCCTAGGCTCTGTCAAGGATGCACGCCACCTTGCGAGGCTCCTGGTAGCCCCCAACGTCTTCATCAAGCAAGTTGTTCCTTCCGGTGCGAGGCAGGGCGGCGTTGACTTCAGGAGGATTGTCCTGCTGAGACTGGTTCCGCCAGCCCTGCCGGTAGTTGTTGTTGTTGCCGTTGGAGTCATTGTTATTGCGGTCGTTGTTGTTGCGGTCATTCCAGTGGCCACCACTGCGGCCCACACCGCGGTCGTTGCGCCTGACCTGGCGGTCTTGCCGGAGCATCTTGAGCTCGTGGCAGTCCTCAGTGCGATGGGTGTTCACGTTGTGGAGGCACAGAGAGGACGGCCGTGTTTCTTGGGCGCAGGCTCGTCGCAATCGCGCCCGCACTTCTGCTCAGGCTCCGCTGCAAGCACAGTGGGGCCCTTCCACTTGGCGTCCTTGGCCTTGGGTCTAGCGGCGTCTCGCAAAGCGTCAGGGTCGTTGTGGGCGAAAAGGCGACCCTCTTCAGTCTTGGCGCACCTGTTGGCAAGGTCGAACATCGTGACCACAGTGTCGATCTCGTCATTGATGGAGAGCTTCTCGAGCATCTTGACGTCCGTGACACCCACGGAGAACTCCAAGATGATGGCGGTATCTGAGGCGCGCAGGATCTTGTTGCGTACTTGGCTGAAGCGCGGGATGTACTTACGGAGGGTTTCACCAGGGCGCTGGCGCACGGCGCACATGTCATTGAGCGTGAGGGGGCGCTCGTACGTGCCCTTGAAGTTGGCAACAAACTTCTTGCACAGCTTGGACCATGAGGAGATGGAGTTCTTGGGGAGGTTCATCAACCATGAGCGAGCGTTGTCCTTGAGGGCCAAGGGAAGCCAGTTCGCCATGCACTTGTCGTTGCCGTCCGTAGCTTGGATACCCGTGGCATAGAGCTGCAGGAACTCTACGGGGTTGGTGGTGCCGTCCTAGCGAGGAGGCAGAACGGGCTTCCACTCGAAGGGCCATACCACATAGCGCAGCTCGGGGGTGAAGGCGAGGCAGCCCCCGCAGAAGGTGGCGACTCCGCTGGCGAGAGCGCCCCGGTTCTGGCGCCCAGCCGCTGCGATGTCCTGGATGGTGCGGTTCTAGCGGTCATGCTGCCTTTTGAGGAGGACGCGCGCGTCTGGCTGCGCGCGCTTGAAGATCTGGCAACTGGTTCCCGCATGGTTGGGTGAGGATGCGCCCTGGGACGGCTCCAACCCGCACGCACGGCGGCGAGGTTCCGCATCATCACCGCCCGGAGGAGGTGGATGAGGAGTGTCGTGCTCTGCCTACGCTTCGCACGATGACGGAGGAAGGAATGGGCAAGAGGGCGTCGGGGCGCCCCCGGCGGTGTTGACGAGCTGGGTAAAGCGTGTGAGCCAGGCATTGTAGTTGGCTGGGGTCGGGCGATAGCGCAGCAGCTCCTGCGCCATGAGCAGCGCAACCTGCAGCGTCGGCGGCGAGTGAGCGAATACGTTGTGCCGGTGCGCTCAGGCGGATGCTGCCGGGTGGATGAGTGGACGGAGGAAGCTTGCTGCCCCCCCGCGCCGGCTCGCCGGCGGCGCGCGAGCACCCACGGCGGTTGTCATTGGCGATGGGCTCCGTGTGGACCCGGTTGGCCCTACGTTGGGCGCGCTTGGCGTGCGTCGGCCGTGTCGATGTCGAGGTTGAAGATGTTGCAACAAAAGAAGCCCCTACCTAGCGTGCCAAATGTCGGAGAAGCATTTGAGCTAGCATACACTCTCCAAAACTCTATGAACTCTGGGGTCTCTTCGTGCAGCTATCTCATAACCCGACGGCGACTAGGGCTACAGCGAATGGTGCTTCGCGAGAGCGCACGCACATAGAGCACAATGGGGACACCACGAGTTACCCAGGTTCGGGCCACCTGCGGTGTAAAACCCTACTCCTGCTTGGTGGGATTGCTCTCGGGGAGACACAGGTGTTACAAGGTGGAAGACGACCGGCGGTGGATAAGTCTAGAGTTTATGATTGGGGATCCCTCTCTACGGTGGCAGCATTGTCCCTCTTATCCTTGCCTTGGTCCTCTTCCCCGAAATTATCGGTGGGAAAGGGCAGCCAAAGGGCGGCAATTCGAAGGGGGACATGCGCTCAGTCTATCCTAACAAAAAGTAGTCTTCGTCTGCAAAGGCGCCATCCATGACGCGCCTGTGGGCTCGGTGATGACCTTCTTCCTGGCAACCGGTGTCACCGTGGTCGCCTTGCACCAAAATGGCAAGCTTTGTGAACCTGCTTTGGAGGAGGCAATGGGTGCTGCCCTTTAATCAGTAGAAAGGAAATCCTCTCTATCCGCGTCTGCGGGCACGGTCCTGTTGTCCTTACCTGCGCGGGCGCATCACCCACGTGCGGGCACGCAGCCGTGTGATTGTTACCTCGCGGTCCCTCCAAGTGGAGGGCCTCGTGGGAAGCCGCCTCGCGAGGGGGGCCTCACGAGGGCGCCTGCTGCTGAAGATGTCTGGCTTGACTAGCCTTGCCTTGCGGAGAGGGGCCTCACGAGTTCTAAGCCTCGCGAGGTGCTTCGCCTGTGGAGATCCTGAGTGGACCGCCTACTGGACCTCTTGCCAGGTGTCGCTTACTGGGTCGCACGCGGACGAGGCGTGGTACCCTGGTTCCCACTCGACTGACAAGTTCAATCTATTCCCCAAGAACTAATAATTCACTCGAACATGTAGATGGAGTACATAAAGGATAGAGGCAAGTTACAAGCCAACATGATGTTGGAGATGAAGAGGAGCATGGTGGCGGTGGCGATGGAGAGGACATCGGCCCTCCGGCCGGCGCCGGGTGTTGGGGGCGACTCCTTGCCTCCTTGTTGTTTTGACCCTCTCTCTATGGTGCAGTTTCTGCCATGGAGGTGTGGCGGCGGCTGATGGAACTTGTGGATGATGGAGATGGAATGAGGTGCGGCGGCGGCTAGGGATGGAGGCCTTCATATAGGAGTCCTCCTTGGGTCTCCTCCGTTGATCTAGTCTCCTCCCTTTCATCCAAGGGCTCAAGGGGAGACAAATCCATGTCCCAAACAAGCGTTGGTCGTCAAGGATCTCGTAAGGAAAATGCAGACGAAATCAGAGCAAATTTTGGAAAGTTCTGGCCAATTTTCGTGGTTGTCTGGAGGTCAAACGACCGCTCAAACGGACGGCTCCAATCAGGATTTCGGGAGTTGCTTCGTATTTTGGTGGTCATTTCTTCATACGAACTCCGATTTTGATGTTCTTGGACTTGTTGTATTGCTAGAGAAAAGCCCGATGTATCAGTGGCCTTGGATCTTCATTTTGGACACTTTGATAAATGTAAAATCATCAAATTATCCAAAGGGACTTGATCTGGTGCCTGGAGCTTCTCTGGTTTGACCCCTAGCTTGATTCTTTTGATGTCCCAAGTCCATGAGCATGTCAACAAACCTAGAAAGACCACAAAACAAAAGAAAACTAATAAAAACTAAATAAAATGAAAAGTGTAGAATGAACTTTTTAAAACAAGTAAATACCAAAAACAATGCATTGGAGACACGAATAAGTGCTTAATGGATATGATATGAGGGATTTTGGAACTAGAATATACTCTAATAAGTATGCATAACATCGGTGGCTATAGTTTTCGGTGGAAGTCGACTTTGATGATCCGACTAGGAACGTGCGAGGACGTCCCGCCTTAGCAATCGCTAAAACAACTCCGAGAGGTTATTGACCACGTCGGAGCACGACCAACCTGGCCACGAGGGTCTATTTTCTGCAAGCAAACCGAGAATAAGCAAGAAACTGAAATTGCAATCTGAATATGGTGAATATAAGAGGAAAGTTTTATTAATGGAAGTGGGGTTCTGTGATGTCTTGGTCTGGTCGTATAACACAAACGAAGGACGCGAAGTTGCAGCTATGGCGAAGTATTTGTAGGGGAAAAAGGAGGGGATTTCGTCCATCCTTGGCAAGGTGGGACTAAAACACCCCCTGAGTTGTTTCCCCTACAATACGGACTCTAAAACCAGCCTATGAAGTGATATTTCGAAATTACACGGGTTTGGGCCCAAAATAAGATGGCGCAACACCTATAATAAGCCATGGACGAATTTTATGAATAGGCTTCTTGTATACTTAGTCCATGTCCATGTATGTAACCATGGGGGCTTCAAAGTGTTGACATCTGCACTAAAAATGCCATTCTGGTTCCTTCCGCGCGCGCCTTCATCTCTATGCTTGATCCTGCCTTAGTGTTCATCCCTCTTGTCCATGCTAGGCCTCATTAGTAATCAACATAAATGTATCCAATTTAGGCAGCATCATATTCTCATGGACATTAAAATTATTATCAAGAAACGAAAGTACCTGGTAATTCAATTGGCGTGTGCGAGCTCTAGTACTTGGTCCAGTATGTATAGCAGCAGGGGTTGTGGGTGTAACAGTGGTATTGATGTCCTCGTCTCACTATGGCGGGCGGGGGGGTAAGTAGGCCGCTAGGGGAAAGAAAAGGAGGGTTGTGTCCCGACGAGCAGGAGGGAGGATAAGGATGTGTGTCTCGCGCATCCATGCGTTGTCCGTTTCGACGCAAATGCGGCTTAAATTTAAGCTGAAAATGGGTCGACGACGAAAAAATAGACATTTATCTGTTTGCTTCCGCATGTTGAACCATAATTTATGTCCGCTGAGTCCCAAACGACACGGCCGGACCATTTGGGTCGTGCCTAGAAGTTAGGCCTTACGCCATCACGCTCCCGAGTTAGTAGTCAGAAGCCATGGGAAGAAGAGGAAGTAGCACCAAAAACGAGCATTGATTATTGCAGAGAATCTCAGCAGTAGGTGCACCGTACGCATCCACCATGCGCCTCAATTGGCACATGATAATCACTAATCAGGGCCGAACGACCGCCGTCCCTCCGCCGCGCAGCATCCTAGAGTTGCCGAAAGCACACGTCATGGCCACATCCAGTCTAACACCCACCCATAACGGGACCCCAACATGCTACTTGCTAGTACTAAGAGCAACTTCAACGCAGATCATCTGTTAGGATCGGACAGTTCAAATATTTTTGTCGTTCATCACCCATCAAATTTATCCAGATTTGTCCGAGCATTCGAAATCTCACAAAGCGGAACCAAACACACTAAAGGCTTGCGGGCGTCCGGCCATTTGTCACATAGACCTCCAACAAGGCGGACCCACGTCAAAATACCATCCCTCCGCTTCGCCTACAACCCTCGCCCCGCTCTTCGCGTAGTTGTCTCCACTACGGAAAGGAGTTGGTGCGGGCGCCCCGTTGCCGACAAGGAGGAGCCGCCCTCCCTGCCCGGTCGGCTGCGCAGGAGCCAGTGCTGCTCGGTCGCCGTGAAGGAGTCACGCTCCTAGTGATCTCCAGGGCGCGCAGCCGCCTCCCCTACTAACTTGGTGGTGTTGGCAGTGGGTCATCCTCCACAACGCACGGGGGGGACGCAGTGTCGGACATCTTTCACGTGGTCATACGCCGTGTTGCCCTGGGTCCTAGCGGATACTGCGCTCATGGAGCCTAGGCCATTGATCGGTTCAGGACCACCACAGAAGACCTCCGCACGGCACCATAGTCGTACCAGCGACCAACTCCTCGAAGTGGGCTCGCGAGTTCGAGCGCTTGGCCCGGCTCAAAGGCAACGACGGGCGGTGCCAGGCGAACACCGTGGCCAACCGTCATCGCTTGGCGGAGGCAGCCGAGCGGCCGTGTCGTGAGCCCGCACAGCGGCGGTCGGTCAGGGTTGTCATGATGCCTAACGAGCCTTTCACCGCTAGAGGGACGACAACGACGGAGGTGCCAACGGCCTCGGATGCCACGCCTATGGGATAACTGTCTCATACTTAGTTTAGTTTAAATTTAGTTAAAATTATGTTTGGTTTAGTTGAAATTTTGTTAGTTTTGGTTGTAATATATCGAGATTTAACAAATACCATTTGGTTTCGCTTGAATTTCATCCCTATTTTAGAAAAAATCGTTTGAAATTGGAAAGACACTGGTGCTTGCGGTTGGATGACATTCGTCTCTAAAGCTATCTGTTAACACGTCCAGACATTTCCGTATACATTTGTTGAGATTCATTTTAGTGATCTGTGGACATTTGGTGAGGTCCTGATCCGCGTTGGAGTTGCCCTAAACTACTCCACTATTTGGAGTTCTATACTATGAATCCTCATTCACAAGTTAAGTTTGGAAGAAGAAGATCATATCGGTGGAATTGGAATAGAACTCAAAGGGCCCTCTCGGCATGTGCAAAAGCCAGTCGTCCGACCCCAATCTCAGCTAAGGGGAAATAGCCCGGCTGGATATGAGGCGGTCCAGTCGCGCCTAGATGCGTATATCACGTCGGATCCGACAGACAGGACCCACCACCAATTTTATCAACCCCTCCCCCCATGCGACCTAGCCAGACCAACCCTTTTCCTCTTCGCTCTTCTCCCTCGTCCACGTCGGTCCTTCTCTAGCTCTGTTGCCATCCAGACATCTGAGCAACACCATGTAACGCCCAAGATGCGATCCTATCCTTATTTTGGCTCGAGGGCCTCGACAGGGATAGAAGCACATCTCGTCATTTTGCAAGAATGGATATCATTACAAGTACATGTAAAGAAGAGATGAGTATATGGAATTGGCTTACACTCGCCACAAGCTAAATCAAGATCACATCAATACAACATCATATACAATCATCATACAGAAGAGCAGGGTCCGACTACGGACGAAAACAAACAATAAAATGACATCCATCCTTGCTATCCCAGGCTGCCGTCCTGGAACCCATCCTAGATCGATGAAGAAGAAGAAGAACTCCAAATCAAACAAGCATCGCGCTCACGTCAAATCATCGCATTACCTGTACCTGCAACTATTGTTGTAGTAATCTATGAGCCACAGGGACTCAGCAATCTCATTTCCAAGGGTATCAAGACTATTAAAGCTTAATGGGTGAGGTATGGTTAAGTGGTGAGGCTGCAGCAAGCACTAAGCATTTATTTGAGTGGCTAACTTACGAGTACACGAATAAAGGGGGATGATCATCGCATAAACGGACGTGAACTAGTAATGATCTCTAAGAGATCCTGAACACCTACTTACGAACAAACATAACCCCACCGTGTTCTCTCTCGGTTCAGAAATTTTGAGAAGAGACAGTCACGGTTACGCACACGGTTGGTGTATTTTATTTGAGTTTACTTCAAGTTTGCTATGACCGGGTGTTAAACAAAATTCCCAAGTTGCCACATAACCGCGGGCACGGCTTTCTGAAAGATTTAACCCTGCAGGGGCGCTCCAACTCATCCATCACAAACTAACCACATGCCGCGGGAATAACCTCGACCACGAATCCCGTGATTTCCTAGGAAATTCCGTTGGAAAACGTCAACCTCGAGATAGCCCAAAGTATCAGAATTCCTTGCACAAGACGTTCGAGAAAGGTAAAACAAATCCAGCAAGGCCGCCCGACGTGTCGACGAACCCGATAGGAGCCGCGTATCTCGTTCTCAGGACACGACCGGATGAGCACTACGTACGGTGGCCGGATAGAGATCCCCCGAGTTGCCCCGGGTGGCCCCGCAAGTGGCTCTGTTTTGGACCAGCACCAGCAGCACTGGCCCCCCTGTATTAGGTTGGATAACGAACCTCGGGTAGCGCTAACTCCCTATGCGTCAAATTAATTATCAGTATTATTATGTTGGGCAAATGTAGTACCAATGTTGGGCCTTGCCAGACAAGTTTTATCCTAAAACAAAAATCAAGGGGGTCCCCATAACAACCCCGAGCATGTTAGGAGCGCTCAATATGGAACATAACACCGGTTCACAAGTAACTAGGGCGGCAAGAGTGGAACAAAACACCGAGCAAAAGGCCAAGCCTTCCACCCTTTACCAAGTATATATGTGCATTAAATTAAATAGCAGTAATATTGTGACATCTCAAAACATCCATGTTGGCACATGGAACCAATTTGCACCTGCAACTAGCAACGCTATAAGAAAGGCTGAGCAAGCGGTAACATAGCCAAACAATGGTTTGCTGGGATGTGGAGGGGGTTAGAGGCTTATCATGGCATTTTGGGAGGCTTGACAAACAAGTGGTAGGTAGCGAGACAAGCGATAGAAACGAGACATCTAGCATGGCAATGATAGTAATGGTATCCAGGGAAATGATCGTCTTGCCTGAGATCCCGCTTGGAGGAAGATCGAGTCCATGAAGAAGACGAACCAACGTAGTCGAACGAATCCTCACACTCCGAACGCTTACGGAACTCTATCGAGAAGAAGCAATCTGGAAACAACAATCAACACATGATCAACACCACAACATATGCATGACATGATACGCAAACAAACATGATGCATGTCCGATTTAATTATGCAAGGCATGGCAATCACAACAACAAGCAAATACTACACATTAAGTGAAGCTCAATATGCAACGAGTTGCATATTGACGCAACTCCACATTCGAATTACTTAGTTCACTCTCGTTAGGTACACGACAATATTAAATGTTGTTAAACATGGCAAGAGGTGAAGCATAATGAAACTACACTATCGAGGCATCTTAAATGAGGCCGGAAGCAACATATAGCATTTCCGAAATGACCACATATGCAAATTATGAATTTAGTCCAGATCTGTCCTAACACAATTTTATCTTTATTAAACATGAAAATAAAGTGGACCATGTGATTCTACATGTTTTTCTAGTCAAGTTACATATGTGGAACATTTTAAGCGGAGCTACGGTTAATTAGTTATGAGAGAATCCGTGTAGCAAGTCATTAGGCAATTGGTAATGCAACATATTTTAAGGTTTTTAACATGCATGAGGATGACATTTACAATTTACATGCAATTTTTAGGAAGATGTTGAAATAAAGCACGACATGAAGCATTTGTCGCCAAGGCAGAAAGAAAGGGGTGCCATGGCGGCGAAAACGGAAACGGTGCCATGGCAACATTCCGGTTCCGGCAACTCATTGAGATGTCGGTGCAACTGAACAAGTGAGATGTGTGGAACATGCAAGAGTGATGGGGAGTGATCCCGGATACCGGGTGTCCCACGTGTCGAAGGGTGCAAAACGAGGGCAACGGACAATCGCAAATGGTGCAAATATGCGGTCCATCTCATACATCACACATGCATTCATTCACGGGCGTCGTCTCGGGGTTATACCTTCGAAGCATGCTTTCGGAGTGGACCAAGTCGATGCGGTGTAGATGTACATAGGTCGTTGCGGACGTCGTGGAAGTAGTGGTTCACCACTCCACGTCGACGGTAGATGTACACTTGCCGTAGTGGTAGTTGTTCGGGTACGCTGGTCGTGGCCTTGGTCTTCGGACGACGGTAGATGTACACTACCGAGGGAGTCCATGAATGGTCGATCGTTCGAGGCCGGACTTGTCGGTCTTCATAAACCAAAGGTACCGGTGGTCTTGGCAATGACACAAAAAGGCAGCAAGGCAGGGCAACGAGATGCAGGTCCTGGCCACATCCATGGAAAGCACAGGGGGCTCAGGGACGCTCGGACAGGAGGCATCCGTGAGGCGTCGAGGTGGAGGCGAGCTCCATGGCAAAGGACGGCCGATGAGGCTGCTCTCCTACTGGATCGAGCGAGGAGGAGGGCTGAGGGGATGAAGCCGTGGGATCGAGCGGGAGGTCGGAGCATAGGCGGGGCGGCGAGCTCGGGATGCAGGAGGGAGGAGGCGACAGCGCAGGCAGCAGCTTTGGCAGGGCGCAGGCGAGCAGCAACAAAGGAGCGACCGGAGTGGGCTCAGCCACGAGCATGGGCGTCGTGGTACGCGGCTAGCGGCAGGAGCGAGGGCAGCAAGCAGCGGAAGGAGGGAGTGCGCGAGGAGGAGGCTGGAGAACGGGACGGGCGGCGAGGCAAGGAGGTCCTGCGAGGAGGCAAACGACGGGCGCCATGGGGCTGCGGGAGCTCGGGGACAGGGCTCTCCCGCTCGAGCATGAGAGGCGAAGAAGTCATGCAGGGGCGATGCGTCGGACGGCACAGGGGCGCGTGAGTGTTCCGGCAGCTTGGCCTCCGGCCGGCGCGGGCTGGAGGCGGTGTAGGTCCTAGCGCGAGCGCCCATGGGAGGAGCTCGGGGAAGGAGGAGCCAGATCATGAGAGGGGGGTCGCTAGGGTTTCGAGCAAGATGCCCTGGCAGCGGCGCTCTCTCTCCCTGTATCGGCCAGGAGGGAGAGGCATGAGGGGATCGAGAGATGGGGGTCGGGGTTCCTGGCGGCACGAGCAGGGGAGAGCAGGGGAGAGATGGGGATTGAGGGAGGAGCGGTCGAGAGAGATGGGGCTCGATCGGGCTAGGGTTCAGGAGGGGCGGCTGGGCCTTGGGTCAATTGGGCTGCAAGACACCCAAGTGGCCGGCTGGATTGGGGCTCTCTCTCTCTCTCACTCACTCTCTCTCTAATTCTCCTTCCAAACTGCAGAAAAAGGAGAAATAAGAAAAGGTAGGAAAATAAATAGCAAGGGGCTTGGAAAATTGTGAAACACTTTTATGGGACTTATTGGATTAAAACCAAGCCTATAAAGTTGGTCCCCACAATTTATAAAATGTTTAAATTCAACAGGATTTGAATTTAAACCAAAGAGTTAAATTTAAAGGTAGGATCTAGAAGTGTCCAAAAAGGTTGAGAATTTAGGAGGAGCCATGATAAATGGAGAAAGAATTATTGACAAGGTTCGAAGGTGAAACTTGAAGTAGAAGAAGGCATGGGGTTTATTTTGCAAGTGTGTTGGTTGATTCCAAATTAATGGAATATTTCTTTTAGCTCCCTAAATATTGGGAGGATATTGCATATGTTTTAAAGAGAAAACACCATGTGTATTTCCCTCAATTTCAATGGATCGAAATCCATACCATTTATTTATTTGAGTTGGGGAAAAAATAATAACACGATGGCATGATGAAATGATGCAATGCGAATGATGCAGAGATTAATGCGACAAAACAGATGAACCACATGGCAACACTCGAAATAATTGGAAGGCGTCTGGAGCGTTGGTCTCGGGTTGTTACAACTCTGCTCCACTTACAAGAGATCTCGACCCGAGATCTTAGAATGAGAAGGGGAAGAGGAAGAGGAAAGGAAGAGGTACCACTTAGTTGTTTCTTTGACAAACGAATGAAACCAATGAACCTTGAAGGTTGCAAAGAGAACAAAGAACACAACGGAGAAGAACGAGATTGAAGACACTCTGATCGGAAAGATGAACAAAGAACACCATGGGAACCTTAGAGGTTGCAAGGAGATGAAGAAAGATTTGCAAAGACATGAAGAATGACATGAGGAATAAGCAAGAATTCAAAAGAAATTTGGGCGGCACTCCGGTAGAAAAGAGAGGCAAAACTTGATAAGATGGAAAGAACTTGAAAAGAGGGAACAACAGTCCGGCTGAATGGATAAGCAAGGATAGAACATGATCTTGACGAAATGAGATGATAGATCGAAGAGAGCAACAACACAATGCCTCCGTAACAAAAGAATAGGGGCTAGAACGATGGAAGGAAAAGAACGAAGAAGAAAATGACAACTTCCACCACAATTGAACTTGAAAAGCATCTTTGCAAGAAGAGATTGAACGGAGTTGTTGGAACATCAACAACGAAAAGAAAAGCTTGTTATGGGCTTATGGAAAACAACTCAAAATTATGAGGTGACAACCGGCCTCAAACGAAAACAATTGGTTGCTTGGGAGCAACAAGATATGCAGAACTTCTTTCACCGAGAGGATAAGAGAATACTTGGATCATTGATAAGCACCATGATAGCAACAATCCTTAGGGGATGCTTTAAGTGAAATCCAATCCAAGATAGCTCCAATGAAGAAATGATGGGTTGAAAAGATCTCATGAGAGAAGAAATTGGTTGGCTTAAATATCTCATTCTTGAAACTAATTCTCTCCGAGACTCCTTACGAATCAAGAATGCTATAACACCACCTCAAAGATAAGGGAGAATTAATTGCACTTTGAAATTCAAGATAAAGAATACTTGAGCTCCTCCAACAAGAATCTTAAAGAATACTTTGAGAATGAATTAAATTCTTGAAGAACCACGATGAAGAACCTCTGGAAGAACTCCGGAATGAAAGGATGATTGAAAATCACTGTTGAGGAAATCATTAACTGGTAGCTGCTCGGTTGGTTGGCGAGTAGGGGATTAATAGGCTAATCGGCATGTTAATCGGCCATTTAATCAATTAATCGGGCGATTTATCACTTAATCGGCTACTCGGTGACCCTACAAGTAGGGATTAATTGGCAAGTTAACTGGTTAATCGCGCGAATTCTTGAACAGGGTAGAAAATAATTGAAGGTTGCAAAAGAACAAGATTAAGGCCTTGCAAAGATTTGGATGAAGCTTCGCGACGAGATATTTGAAACTCCAGAAAATAGAAAAGATGAAGCACTTGGACAGAGAATTGATATCATGAACAAACTCCGGACGAAGGAATTGAAATCACTTGATGAAACAAGAATAATACTTATGTTATGCTTCTCCTTCATCAAATTAAATTGATGACAAGCAACAGATTTGGCATACAACTTATTCTTGTTGATAAGATTGAAGAGAGATATCACAAGCTGGAAGAACTCTTGAACGAACCACCGATAAGAATTCACAAACGAATGAGGATACCATGAACGAATGAAGATACATGATAACGAACAGAGCATGACCCGCCGAATAGAAAACTTCAACAAGGCACCGGAATAATTGAGATACGAACGAAGAGACAACAATTGAGAAGGATTAGAGAACGAAAGCTGAAAGCTGAGAACGAAGAAATCTTCTCAAATGATGGCCTTTGGAGGCTCGAGAAATGGAACAACTCAGAAATGCTCCGGATAGATATGGAAAGAATTTCTCATGACCGAAAACAATTTGAGAGGATAGCAACAAGCTAAAACCATGAATCTTCAAGAGAATGGACAAAGATTTAAGAGAAATACTCCTTCGGTCTTCAACGCTGAGAATGATGACGAGAACCAACATCATGAATTATTGAGACACTCCGGACCAATGAGGAATAGAAAGGTTGAGCCAACAATGAAAATAATTTAGCAGCAATCTTCGAGAAGGAATATGACTGATGAATTCATTCTTACGTCATATTTCAAAAGAACTTGAGATCTCCGGAAAGATTAGAAGAGTCAGGTAAGATCCTTGGGAAAAACATGTGGGTTATGAGCCCACTCAAAGAAAACACCGTTGAAACGATTGCTTAGAAAGATATTGCACCAATACAAATGAAAACTTGATGAGGTTGAGATCTTGAAATCATTCAAGAGGATATGAATGGGAATGAAATCCTTCTGAGATATCTTGCCACTCCATATAGAATAGAGAGAGGGGAAAAAACAAGAGAGTCTTAGATAAGAATTTCCAACACGGGAAAACATTTGACAGATTAAAGGATATGATGAGCACCGAGAGATTGGATTGAATCCAGCGGAGAAGAATGAGAACAAAGAATGATGAACTTGAAACTCTTGAGAATCTTCACAAGGAATCGTCGGATACAATATGGAAGAAAAGATAGCGGAAGCATCACATGAATAGAAAGGCACTTGGATGAGAATTTAATCGAGGAAGAAAAAGGGTGGGAGGGCGGGAAAAAACAAGACAACTTGGGACGGATGAAACGAACTCCGGAAAGAAATAAGAGGATAGATCTTGCGAATATTGAAAAAGATTGAATTCACTTGGAGAGAAGCACTCCGGATGGAAAGGAATTGACATGACAATTTGATTGAGCAAAAGGATTAGCATTCCCATAGAATTATGAGAACACCGCTGAGGAAAGATATGAAATCACCACTTGACATCGAAGCAACTTGAATCACCATACTTCAAGAAAACAAAGGATGGGGCTTGCAGAAAAAGCCGGAAACAAATACACAACCCATTGCATTTGCTGGAAGGATAATCCTAGGTAACTACTTGAATTCCCACCTGAGAACTTCCAAAATCTTTCTGGTTATGCAATCTGGTCCAACGGATACACGGATAAATTACTGAATAAAACACTCAACTCCTAGCAATAATACTACCCACCGTGTATCACATCCGTCAACACAAAACCAGAGAGACCTCGGAAACTCATCTACCTTAGACCCTCGTAATCACAACGATACTAAACATGGCAGTACATGTGATCCCGCTCCCCGGTACTGGGTGCCGCCACACTCTTCGCACCACAAATAGTATTGAAGCAATTTCGAACATCCGCGTCCTGAGATACTAAGGAAACTGAATGATAGCGATGTCTCAAGAACCCCTTGGAGCTCAACTCCCCGGGTCCAATCCATACGTACGGGAGGCACCAAGAACAGAGTTCCGGTCACATCGACATCATAGAGGTTCCAAAATACCCACGTGATCCTAAAAAAATTTGAGTGAGAAGAGGGATAGAATTAAAATTCCTAAGTCGAAATTCCTCACCAAAGAATAGAAGAGGAGTAAAAAGAATCCTACTCTCCGATATAACTAGACTCAAAATAGTTTTTCACTAGACTCGACTCGGCCAAGATCGATCAATCAAGGGGGCTCCTGGGTCGGTACAGGCTTTGATACCAACTTGTAACGCCCAAGATGCGATCCTATCCTTATTTTGGCTCGAGGGCCTCGACAGGGATAGAAGCGCATCTCGTCGTTTTGCAAGAATGGATATCATTACAAGTGCATGTAAAGAAGAGATGAGTATATGGAATTGGCTTACACTCGCCACAAGCTAAATCAAGATCACATCAATACAACATCATATACAATCATCATACAGAAGAGCAGGGTCTGACTATGGACGAAAACAAACGATAAAATGACATCCATCCTTGCTATCCCAGGCTGTCGTCCTGGAACCCATCCTAGATCGATGAAGAAGAAGAAGAAGAAGAAGAACTCCAAATCAAACAAGCATCGCGCTCACGTCAAATCATCGCATTACCTGTACATGCAACTGTTGTTGTAGTAATCTGTGAGCCACAGGGACTCAGCAATCTCATTTCCAAGGGTATCAAGACTATTAAAGCTTAATGGGTGAGGTATGGTTAAGTGGTGAGGCTGCAGCAAGCACTAAGCATTTATTTGAGTGGCTAACTTACGAGTACACGAATAAAGGGGGATGATCGTCGCATAAACAGACGTGAACTAGTAATGATCTCTAAGAGATCCTGAACACCTACTTACGAACAAACATAACCCCACCGTGTTCTCTCTCGGTTCAGAAATTTCGAGAAGAGACAGTCATGGTTACGCACACGATTGGTGTATTTTATTTGAGTTTACTTCAAGTTTGCTATGATCGGGTGTTAAACAAAATTCCCAAGTTGCCACATAACCGCGGGCATGGCTTTCCGAAAGATTTAACCCTGCAGGGGTGCTCCAACTCATCCATCACAAACTAACCACACGCTGCGGGAATAACCTCGACCACGCATCCCGTGATTTCCTAGGAAATTCCATTGGAAAACGAACCTCGAGATAGCCCAAAGTATCGGAATTCCTCGTGCAAGACGTTCGAGAAAGGTAAAACAAATCCAGCAAGGCCGCCCGACGTGTCGACGAACCCGATAGGAGCCGCGTATCTCGTTCTCAGGACACGACCGGATGAGCACTACGTACGGTGGCCGGATAGAGATCCCCCGAGTTGCCCCGGGTGGCCTCGCAAGTGGCTCTGTTTTGGACCAGCACCAACAGCATTGGCCCCTCTGTATTAGGTTGGATAACGAACCTCGGGTAGCGCTAACTCCCTATGCGTCAAATTAATTATCAGTATTATTATGTTGGGCAAATGTAGTACCAATGTTGGGCCTTGCCAGACAAGTTTTATCCTAAAACGAAAATCAAGGGGGTCCCCATAACAACCCCGAGCATGTTAGGAGCGCTCAATATGAAACATAACACCGGTTCACATGTAACTAGGGCGGCAAGAGTGGAACAAAACACCGAGCAAAAGGCCAAGCCTTCCACCCTTTACCAAGTATATATGTGCATTAAATTAAATAGCAGTAATATTGTGATATCTCAAAACATCCATGTTGGCACATGGAACCAATTTGCACCTGCAACTAGCAACGCTATAAGAAAGGCTGAGCAAGCGGTAACATAGCGAAACAATGGTTTGCTGGGATGTGGAGGGGGTTAGAGGCTTATCATGGCATTTTAGGAGGCTTGACAAACAAGTGGTAGGTAGCGAGACAAGCGATAGAAACGAGACATCTAGCATGGCAATGATAGTAATGGTATCCAGGGAAATGATCATCTTGCCTGAGATCTCGCTTGGAAGAACATCGAGCCCATGAAGAAGACGAACCAACGTAGTCGAACGAATTCTCACACTCCGAACGCTTACGGAACTCTATCGAGAAGAAGTAATCTGGAAACAACAATCAATACATGATCAACACCACTACATATGCATGACATGATGCGCATGTTGGGGAACGGAGCATGAATTTCAAAAATTTCCTACGCTCACGCAAGATCTATCCATGGAGATGCATCGCTACGAGAGGGGAAGAGTTTCTACGTACCCTCGTAGACCGTTAGCGGAAGCGTCTCACGACGCGGTCGATGTAGTCGAACTTCCTTCGGGATCCACCGATCGAGTACCGAACGTACGGCACCTCTACTAGGACTCCTAGTCCTAGTAGGATTCCTTCTCAAGAGGGGGAAGAAGGAAGGGAGATAGAAGAGGAGAAGGAAAGGGGGTTGCGCCCCCTCCCCTAGTCCAATTCGGACTTCCCATGGGAGGGAGGCGCAGCCACCCCTAGTGGGCTGCCTCTTCTTTCCCGTATGGCCCATGTAGGCCCATTACTTCCCCGGGGGGTTCCGGTAACCCTCCGGCACTCCGATATTTACCCGGATCACTTGGAACTATTCCGATATCCGAATACCACCTTCCAATATATCAATCTTTACCTCTCGGACATTCCGAGACTCCTCGTCATGTCCGTGATCTCATCCGGGACTCCGAACAACATTTGGTCACCAATCACATAACTCATATAATACTATATCGTCATCGAACCTTAAGTGTGCGGACCCTACGGGTTCGGGAATGATGTAGACATGACCGAGACGACTCTCCGGTCAATAACCAACAGCGGAACCTGGATGCTCATATTGGTTCCTACATATTCCACGAAGGTCTTTATCGGTGAACCTCATATGACAACATACGTTGTTCCCTTTGTCCGGCGGTATGTTACTTGCCCGAGATTCGATCGTCGGTATCTCGATACCTAGTTCAATCTCGTTACCGGCAAGTCTCTTTACTCGTTCCGTAATACGTCATCTTGCAACTAACTCTTTAGTCACGGTGCTTGCAAGGCTTCTGTGATGCTGTATTACCGAGAGGGCCCAGAGATACCTTTCCGATAGTCGGAATGACAAATCCCAATCTTGATCCATGCCAACTCAACAAACACTTTCGGAGATACCTGTAGTGCACCTTTATAATCACCCAGTTACATTGTGACGTTTGATACACTCAAAGTATTCCTACGGTATCCGGGAGTTGCATGATCTCATGGTCAGAGGAACATGTATTTGACATAGTGAAAGCAGTAGCAATAAACTGAACGGTCATATGCTATGCTAACGGTTGGGTCAAGTCCATCACATCATTCTCCTAATGATGTGATCCCGTTATCAAATGACAACTCATGTCTATGGTTAGGAAACTATAACCATCTTTGATCAACGAGCTAGTCTAGTAGAGGCATACTAGGGACACATTATTCGTTTATCTATTCACACATGTATTAAGTTTTCGGTCAATACAATTCTAGCATGAATAATAAACCATTATCATGAACGGAGAAATATGATAATAAACACTTTATTAATTGCCTCTAGGGCATATTTCCAACAGTCTCCCACTTGCACTAGAGTCAATAATCTAGTTTACATCTCCATGTAATTAACATCCAATCAGTTCTAGGGCTGATCATGTTTTGCTTGTGAGAGAGGTTTTTAGTCAACGGGTCTACAATATTCAGTTCCGTGTGTTCTTGGCAAATCTCTATGTCATATGTAGATGCTGCTACCACACTCTGCTTGGAGCTACTCCAAAACCGACTGTCCCACTTTACGTATCTGGTCTGAGACTCATAGTCTTCCGGATCGGTGTTTAAATCTTGCATCGACGTAACCCTTTACGACGAACTCTTTATCACCTCTATTCCCGAGAAATTCTTCCTTAGTCCTTTTCAGGTACTTCAGGATATTCTTGACCGCTGTCCAGTGATCTACTCCTGGATCACTTTGGTACCTTCCCACCAAGCTAATAGCGAGGCATACATCAGGTCTAGTACACAGCATGGCATACAAAATAGAGCCTATGGCTGAGGCATAGGGGATGACACTCATCTTCTCTTTGTCTTCTGCCGTGGTCGGGCTTTGAGTCTTACTCAAACTCACACCTTGCAATATAGGCAAGAACCCTTTCATTGACTGATCCATTTTGAACTTCTTCAAAATCTTGTCAAGGTATGTGCTTCGTGAAAGTCCTATGAGGCGTCTCAATCTATCTCTATAGATTTTGATGCCTAACATGTAAAACAACCTTTACCTAGATTTTCAAGTCTTACTCCACTTCACACCAGGCAAGAACTCATTTCTTTGACTTGATCCTATTTTGATCTTCTTCAAAAAACTCATCAAGATGTGTGAACTTTTATCAGGCGTTTTGATCTGTCTCCATAGATCTCGATGCCCAATCTGTGGATAACTCAAAAACAGGTTTTTATTGAAAACCTCCTTTCAATTCTTTATGCTTTCCAGAAATTCTACATCATTTCCAATCAACAATATGTCATCCACATATACTATTAGAAATGTTATAGAGCTCCCACTCACTTTCTTGTAAATACAAGTTTCTTCATAAACTTGTATAAACCCAAACGCTTTGATCACTTCATCAAAGCGAGTATTCCAGCTCCGAGATGCTTGCACCAGTCCATAGATGGATCGCTGGAGCTTGCATATTTTGTTAGCGCCTTTAGGATCGACAAAACCTTCCGGCTGTATCATATACAATTCTTCCTTAAGGAATCCGTAAAGGAATGCCGTTTTGACGTCCATTTGCCAGATTTCATAATCATAAAACGCGGCAATTGCTAACATAATTCTGACAGACTTTAGCATCGCTACGGGTGAGAAAGTCTCATCGTAGTCAACTCCTTGAACTTGGTGATAACCTTTAGCAACAAGTCGAGCTTTATAGACGGTAATATTACCATCAGCATCCGTCTTCTTCTTAAAGATCCATTTATTTTCAATAGCTCGCCGTTCATCGGGCAAGTCTACCAAAGTCCACACTTTGTTCTCATACATGGATCCAATCTCGGATTTCATGGCCTCAAGCCATTTGTCGGAATCCGGGCTTGCCATCGCTTCTTCATAGTTCGAAGGTTCATCGTTGTCTAGCAACATGTCCTCCAAGACTGGATTTCCGTACCACTCTGGTGCGGAACGTGTCCTGGTTGACCTTCGAAGTTCAGTAACAACTTGATCCGAAGTTTCATGATCATCATCATTAACTTCTTCTCTGGTCTGTGTCGATGTCACAGAAATTTCTTTCTGTGGCGTACTACTATCCAGAGGAGGTACAATTACCTCATCAAGTTCTACTTTCCTCCCACTCACTTCTTTCGAGAGAAACTCCTTCTCTAGAAAGGATCCATTCTTTAGCAACGAAAACTTTGCCTTCGGATCTGTGGTAGAAGGTGTACCCAACGGTCTCTTTTGGGTATCCTATGAAGACGCACTTATCCGCTTTGGGTTCGAGCTTATCTGGCTGAAGCCTATTGACATAAGCATCGCATCCCCAAACTTTCAGAAACGACATCTTAGGTTTCTTGCAAACCACAGTTCATACGGTGTCATCTCAACGGATTTAGACGGTGCCCTTGTTTAAAGTGAATGCAGCTGTCTCTAATGCATAACCCCAAAATGATAGTGGCAAATAGGTAAGAGATATCATAGAACGCACCATATCCAATAGAGTACGATTACGACGTTCGGACACACCATTACACTGTGGTGTTCCATGTGGCGTGAGCTGTGAAACAATTCCACATTGTCTTAAGTGATTGCCAAACTCGTAACTCAAATATTCTCCTCCATGATCAGATCGTAAGAACTTTATTTTCTTGTTACGATGGTTCTCTACTTCACTCTGAAATTCTTTGAACTTTTCAAATGTTTCAGATTTATGCTTCATCAAGTAGACATAACCATATCTACTCATATCATTAGTGAACGTGAGAACATAACGATATCCACCGCGCGCCTCAACACTCATCGGACCGCATACATCGGTATGTATTATTTCCAATAAGTTGGTTGCTCGCTCCATTGTTCTGGAGAACGGAGTTTTAGTCATCTTGCCAATAAGGCACGGTTCACATGTCTCAAATGATTCATAATCAAGAGATTCCAAAAACCCATCTGCATGGAGTTTCTTCATGTGTTTAACACTGATATGACCTAAGCGGCAGTGCCACAAATATGTGGTACTATCATTATATTTTGGCATTCGTGTTATGAACATATGTATTACTACGATCAAGATTCAATAAACCTTTCATTTTAAGTGCATGATCATCAATGATATTATCCAAATAAATAGAATAACAATTATTCTCTGAAATTGAATAACCGTCTTGCAATAAACACTATCAGATATAATGTTCATGTTTAACGCAAGCACCAAATAACAATTATTTAGGTTCATCACTAATCCTGAAGGTAGAGAGAGCGTGGCGATGGTGATCACATCAACCTTGGAGACACTTCCAATGCACATCGTCACCTCATTCTTAGCTAGCCCTCATTCATTCCGAAGCTCCATGTTTCAAGTTGTAAGCAACTGAACAAGTATCAAATACCCAGGTGCTCCTACGAGTACTAGTAAGGTACATATCAATAACATGTATATCAAATATCTTTGTTGACATTGCCAGTCTTATTATCTGCCAGTTACTTTGGGGAAGTTTCGCTCCCTGTGACATTTCCCTTTGCAATGGGAGCACTAAGTCTCGGGTTTGGTTCAGCCTTGGGTTTCTTCACGTGAGCGGCAACTGTTTTACCGTTCTTCTTGAAGTTCCCTTTTCTTTCCCTTGCCCTTCTTGAAACTAGTGGTCTTATTAACCATCAACACTTGATGCTCCCTTTTTGATTTCTACATCCGCAGCTTGTAGCATCGCGAATAGCTTAAGGATCTTCTATCCCTTGCATGTTTATAGTTCATCACGAAGATCCAGTAGCTTAGTGATAGTGACTAGAGAACTCTATCAATCACCACTTTATTCGGAAGTCTAACTCCCACTTGATTCAAGTGTTTGAAGTACTCAGACATTCTGAGTACATGCTCACTAACGGAGCTGTTCTCCTCCATCTTGTAGCTATAGAACTTGTCGAAGGTGTCATACCTCTCGACCCGGGTGTGAGCTTGAAAAACAAATTTTCAGCTCTTGGAACATCTCATATGCTCCGTGTTGCTCAAAACATATTTGGAGCTCCAGTTCTAAGCCGTAAAGTATGGCGCACTGAACTATCGAGTAGTCATCTTTTCTTGTCTGCCAGACGTTCATAACGTCCTCAGACGAAGCCGTAGGGGTATTTCACTGAGCGGTGCATTAAGGACATAAGCCTTCTATGCAGCAGTGAGGACAATCCTCAGATCATGGACCTAGTCTGCATAGTTGCTTCCATCAACTTTCAACTTCGTTTTCTCTAGGAACATAATAAAAACAGGGGAACTACAGCGCGGTCTATTGATCTACAACATAAATTTGCTAAGACAAGTAAAACTATGTTCATGACAATTGAAGTTCAATTAATCAAATTACTTAAGAACTCCCACTTAGATTAACATCCCTCAAGTTGTCTAAGTGTAACATGATCCACATCAACTAAACCACGTCCGATCATCACGTGAGGTGGATTAGTTATCAATGGTGAACATCTTTCATGTTGATCATATCTACTATATGACTCATGTTCGACCTTTAGGTCTCTTGTGTTCCGAGGCCATGTCTATACATGCTAGGCTCGTCAAGTTTAACCCAAGTATTCTGCGTGTGTAAAACTGGCTTACACCCGTTGTATGCGAACGAAAGAATCCATCACACCCGATCATCACGTGGTGCTTAGAAGCGTCGAACCTTCGCAACGGTGCATACTAGGGGAGAACACTTATCTTGAAATTTAGTGAAGGGATCATCTTATAATGCTACCGTCGTCCTAAGCAAAATAAGATGCATAAAAGGATTAACATCACATGCAATTCAATATATGTGACATGATATGGCCATCATCGTCTTGTGCTTTTGATCTCCATCAGCAAAGCACCGTCATGATCTCCATCGTCACCGGGTTGACACCTTGATCTCCATCGTAGCATCGTGACACCTTGATCTCCATCGTAGCGTCGTGGTCGTCTCGCCGGCTATTGCTACTACTACTACTGCTAACTTATAGCGGTAAAGTAAAGCAATTACATGGCGTTGGCATTGCATACAATAAAGAGACAACCATAAGGCTCCTGCCGGTTGCCTGATAACTTACAAAACATGATCATCTCATACAACAACTTATATCACATCATGTCTTGGCCATATCACATCACCAGCATACCCTGCAAAAACAAGTTAGACGTCCTCTACTTTGTTGTTGCAAGTTTTACGTGGCTGCTACGGGTTTGCAAGAACCGTTCTTACCTACGCAAAACCACAACGTGGTGTAGTGATTGCTTTTTGATCTTCTAAAAGAACCCTCTTCATTGAAACCGATTCAACTAAAGTGAGAGAGACAAACACCCGCCAGTCACCTTTATGCAACGAGTGCACGTAGCGGTGAAACCTGTCTCGCGTAAGCGTACGCGTAATATCGGTCCGGGCCGCTTCATCTCACAATACCGCCGAATCAAGTAACAACTAGTAACGGCAAGCAATATGTATACACCCACGCCCACAACTCACTTGTGTTCTACTCGTGCAAATCACATCTACGCATAGACCTGGCTCGGATGCCACTGTTGGGGAATGGAGCATGAATTTCAAAAATTTCCTACGCTCACGCAAGATCTATCCATGGAGATGCATCGCTACGAGAGGGGAAGAGTGTCTATGTACCCTCGTAGACCGTTAGCGGAAGCGTCTCACGACGCGGTCGATGTAGTCGAACTTCCTTCGGGATCCACCGATCGAGTACCGAACGTACGGCACCTCCGAGTTCTACACACGTGCAGCTCGGTGACGTTCCTCGCCTTCTTGATCCAGCAAGACGTCGAGGTAGTAGATGAGTTCCGTCAGCACGACGGCGTGGCGACGGTGACGGTGAAGTGATTCCGGCAGGGCTTCGCCTAAGCTCTCCGAAAATATGACCGGGGTGGTAAAGTGTGGAGGGGGGCACCGCACACGGCTAAGAGAACAATTGTCGTCCCTTTGGGGTGCCCCCAGCCCCTGTATATAAAGGAGGAGAGGAGGAGGCCGCCGGCCCTAGGTGGGGCGCGCCATGGGGAGAGGAGTCCTACTAGGACTCCTAGTCCTAGTAGGATTCCTTCTCAAGAGGGGGAAGAAGGAAGGGAGAGAGAAGAGGAGAAGGAAAGGGGGTTGCGCCCCCTCCCCTAGTCCAATTCGGACTTCCCATGGGAGGGAGGTGCAGCCACCCCTAGTGGGCTGCCTCTTCTTTCCCGTATGGCCCATGTAGGCCCATTACTTCCCCGGGGGGTTCCGGTAACCCTCCGGCACTCCGATATTTACCCGGATCACTTGGAACTATTCCGATATCCGAATACCACCTTCCAATATATCAATCTTTACCTCTCGGACATTCCGAGACTCCTCGTCATGTCCATGATCTCATCCGGGACTCCGAACAACATTCGATCACCAATCACATAACTCATATAATACTATATCATCATCGAACCTTAAGTGTGCGGACCCTACGGGTTCGGGAATGATGTAGACATGACCGAGACGACTCTCCGGTCAATAATCAACAGCGGAACCTGGATGCTCATATTGGTTCCTACATATTCCACGAAGGTCTTTATCGGTGAACCTCATATGACAACATATGTTGTTCCCTTTGTCCGGCGGTATGTTACTTGCCCGAGATTCGATCGTCGGTATCTCGATACCTAGTTCAATCTCGTTACCGGCAAGTCTCTTTACTCGTTCCGTAATACGTCATCTTGCAACTAACTCTTTAGTCACGGTGCTTGCAAGGCTTCTGTGATGCTGTATTACCGAGAGGGCCCAGAGATACCTTTCCGATAGTCGGAATGACAAATCCCAATCTTGATCCATGCCAACTCAACAAACACTTTCGGAGATACCTATAGTGCACCTTTATAATCACCCAGTTACGTTGTGACGTTTGATACACTCAAAGTATTCCTACGGTATCCGGGAGTTGCATGATCTCATGGTCAGAGGAACATGTATTTGACATAGTGAAAGCAGTAGCAATAAACTGAACGATCATATGCTATGCTAACGGTTGGGTCAAGTCCATCACATCATTCTCCTAATGATGTGATCCCGTTATCAAATGACAACTCATGTCTATGGTTAGGAAACTATAACCATCTTTGATCAACGAGCTAGTCTAGTAGAGGCATACTAGGGACACATTATTCGTTTATCTATTCACACATGTATTAAGTTTCCGGTCAATACAATTCTAGCATGAATAATAAACCATTATCATGAACGGAGAAATATGATAATAAACACTTTATTAATTGCCTCTAGGGCATATTTCCAACAGCGCAAACAAACATGATGCATGTCCGGTTTAATTATGCAAGGCATGGCAATCACAACAACAAACAAATACTACACATTAAGTGAAGCTCTATATGCAACGAGTTGCATATTAACGCAACTCCACATTCGAATTACTTAGTTCACTCTCGTTAGTTACACGACAATATTAAATGTTGTTAAACATGGCAAGAGGTGAAGCATAATGAAACTACACTATCTAGGCATCTTAAATGAGGCCAGAAGCAACATATAGCATTTCCGAAACGACCACATATGCAAATTATGAATTTGGTCCCGATCTGTCCTAAGCATATTTTATGTTTATTAAACATGAAAATAAAGTGGACCATGTAATTCTACATGTTTTTCTAGTCAAGTTACATATGTGGAACATTTTAAGCGGAGCTACGGTTAATTAGTTATGAGAGAATCCGTGTAGCAAGTCATTAGGCAATTTGTAATGCAACATATTTTAAGGTTTTTAACATGCATGAGGATGACATTTACAAGTTACATGCAATTTTATGAAGATGTTGACATAAAGCACGACATGAAACATTTGTCGCCAAGGCCGAAAGAAAGGGGTGCCATGGCGGCGAAAACGGAAACGGTGCCATGGCAACATTCCGGTTCCGGCAACTCATTGAGATGTCGGTGAAAATGAACAAATGAGATGTGTGGAACATGCAAGAGTGATGGGGAGTGATCCCAGATACCGGGTGCCCCACGTGTCGAAGGGTGCAAAACGAGGGCAACGGGCAATCGCAAACGGTGCAAATACGCGGTCCATCTCATACATCACACATGCATTCATTCACGAGCGTCGTCTTGGGGTTATACCTTCGAAGCGTGCTTTCGGGGTGAACCAAGTCGATGCGGTGTAGATGTACATAGGTTGTCGCGGACGTCGTGGAAGTAGTGGTTCACCGCTCCACGTCGATGGTAGATGTACACTTGCCGTAGTGGTAGTTGTTCAGGTACGCTGGTCGTGGCCTTGGTCTTCGGGTGACGGCAGATGTACACTGCCGAGGGAGTCCATGAATTGTTGATCGTTCGAGGCCGGACTTGTCGGTCTTCATGAACCAAGGGTACCGGTGGTCTTGGCAACGACACAAAAAGGCAACAAGGCGGGCAACGAGATGCAGGTCCTGGCCACATCCATGGAAAGCACAGGGGGCTCAGGGAGGCTCGGACAGGAGGCATCCGTGAGGCGTCGAGGTGGAGGCGAGCTCCATGGCAAAGGTCGGCCGACGAGGCTGCTCTCCTACTGGATCGAGTGAGGAGGATGGCTAAGGCGATGGAGCCGTGGGATCGAGCGGGAGGTCGGAGCATAGGCGGGGCGGCGAGCTCGGGATGCAGGAGGGAGGAGGCGACAATGTAGGCAGCATCTTCGGCAGGGCGCAGGCGAGCAACAGCAAAGGAGCGACCGGAGCGGGCTCAGCCACGGGCATGGGCGTCGTGGTGCGCAGCTAGCGGCAGGAGCGAGGGCAGCAAGCAGCGGAAGAGGGAGCGCGCGAGGAGGAGGCTGGAGAACGGGACGGGCGACGAGGCAAGGAGGTCCTGCGAGGAGGCAAACGACGGGCGCCATGGGGCTGTGGGAGCTCGGGGACGGGGCTCTCCCGCTCGAGCACGAGAGGCGAAGAAGTCGTGCAGGGGTGATGCGTCGGACGGCACAGGGGCGCGCGACTGTTCCGGCGGCTTGGCCGCCGGTCGGCGCGGGCTGGAGGGGATCATGAGAGGGGGTCGCTAGGGTTTTGAGCAAGATGCCCTGGTAGGGTGCTCTCTCTCCTTGGATCGGCCAGGAGGGAGAGGCACGAGGGGATCGAGAGATGGGGGTCGGGGTTCCTGGCGGCGCGAGCAGGGGAGAGATGGGGATCGAGGGAGGAGTGGTCGAGAGAGATGGGGCTCGATCGGGCTAGGGTTCAGGAGGGGCGGCTGGGCCTTGGGTCAATTGGGCTGCAGGACACCCAAGTGGCCGGCTGGATTGGGGCTCTCTCTCTCTCTCTCTCTCTCACTCTCTCTCTCTCTAATTCTCCTTCCAAATTGCAGAAAAAGGAGAAATAAGAAAAGGTAGTAAAAGAAATAGCAAGGGGCTTGGAAAATTGTGAAACACTTTTATGGGACTTATTGGATTAAAACCAAGCCTATAAAGTTGGTTCCCACAATTTATAAAATGTTTAAATTCAACGGGATTTGAATTTAAACCAAAGAGTTAAAATTAAAGGTAGGATCTAGAAGTGTCCAAAAAGGTTGAGAATTTAGGAGGAGCCTTGATAAATGGAGAAAGAATTATTGACAAGGTTCGAAGGTGAAACTTGAAGCAGAAGAAGGCATGGGGTTTATTCTGCAAGTGTGTTGGTTGATTCCAAATTAATGGAATATTTCTTTTAGCTTCCTAAATATTGGGAGGATATTGCATATGTTTTAAAGAGAAAACACCATGTGTATTTCCCTCAATTTAAATGGATCAAAATCCATACCATTTATTTATTTGAGTTGGGGAAAAAAATAACACGATGGTGTGATGAAATGATGCAATGCGAATGATGCAGAGATTAATGCGACAAAACAGATGAACCACATGGCGACACTCGAAATAATTCAAAGGCATCTGGAGTGTCGGTCTCGGGCTGTTACACACCACGACTGCCACAAAACTCCTCTCGACCAGTCTTGTCGCCCCGGGCACTGTCTTCGCCACGGTACGTCGACTCTCCTCGGATTGCACCTTGTCCTCTATGTCTTCGTCAAATTGTCCGAGCAAATTTTTTGATTCTTTTGTAAGGAAAAATGATGGATTTGGAGGGTTCATCGGATGAGGCGTATCCACAGAACTATGAGTTAATTTAAAAGTTCTTTGATTCGTCGGATTTCAGATGGCGAACATGATGAGATGATGATGAGCATTAAGGAGGAAATGGAGAGGGAACTGGAGCACATTAGGCCTTGTACAATGCTAGGTGCTTAGGGAGGTGCTTAGAAAATAAAACCGGGTTTTTCTTAAGCACCGGTGCCTATTTCTATAGGAAAAACGCTTAACTAAGCGTCTACCCTGTACAAATAAGCACCGGTGCTTAAGAAAAGTCTGGTTTATTTTCTTAAGCACCTCTCCTAAGCACTGTGCATTGTACAAGGCCTTATGAAATTCAAGGATTCTATCAAAGGAAGGAGAGTTTTCAAAGGGGATAGGATCATTGGCGCACATCTGCTCTACAAGGACTACTCGGGCTCAACAAGGATTGTTGCGACCAACTCTCATTCTCTCATTTTGCAGAAATGCATGTCTGCTACGATGATGCTTGCATCAGGTACCATCGCCGATGCAGTTGGTGATATGGTCCGGATGAAGGAGAGCACATGCCTTAAGACCACTGTGAGATTTACCCGCGGGGTGGTGAAGGTGTTAAGCATAGTATCTGAGAGAACCAAATGTGCAAGATACATAAAATATGTTGGAAATATGCCCTAGAGGCAATTAATAAAGTGTTTATTATTATCATATTTCTCCATTCATGATAATGGTTTATTATTCATGCTAGAATTGTATTGACCGGAAACTAAATACATGTGTGGATAATAGACAAATACTATGTCCCTAGTATGCCTCTACTAGACTAGCTCGTTGATCAAAAGATGGTCAAGGTTTCCTGACCATGGACATGAGTTGTCATTTGATAAAGGGATCACATCATTAGGAGAATGATGTGATGGACATGACCCAATCGTTAGCATAGCAAATGATCGTTCAGTTTATTGCTATTGTTTTCACTATGTCAAATACACGTTCCTCTAACCATGAGATCATGCAACTCCCGGATACCGTAGGAATACTTTGGGTGTATCAAACGTCACAACGTTACAGGGTGATTATAAAGGTGCACTACAGGTATCTCCGAAAGTGTTTGTTGAGTTGGCATGGATCGAGATTGGGATTTGTCACTCCGACTATCGGAGAGGTATCTCTGGGCCCTCTCGGTAATACAGCATCACAGAAGCCTTGCAAGCACCATGACTAAAGAGTTAGTTGCAAGATGATGTATTACAGAACGAGTAAAGAGACTTGCCGGTAACGAGATTGAACTAGGTATTGGATACCGACGATCGAATCTCGGGCAAGTAACATACCGCCGGACAAAGGGAACAACGTATGTTGTCATATGAGGTTCACCGATAAAGATCTTCGTAGAATATGTAGGAACCAATATGAGCATCCAGGTCCCGCTGTTGGTTATTGACCAGAGAGTTGTCTCGGTCATGTCTACATCATTCCCGAACCTGTAGGGTCCGCACACTTAAGGTTCGATGACGATATCGTATTATATGAGTTATGTGATTGCTGACCGAATGTTGTTCGGAGTCCCGGATGAGATCACGGACATGACGAGGAGTCTCGGAATGTCCGAGAGGTAAAGATTCATATATTGGAAGGCTATATTCGGACGTCGGAAAGGTTCCGAGTGATTCGGGTATTTTTCGGAGTACCGGGGAGTTACGGGAATTCACCGGGAGAAGTAATGGGCCTTATTGGGCCATACGGGAAAAGGAGAGGCAGGCCACGTGAGGAGGCGCGCGCCCCCCCCCCCCCCCTTGCCCAAACCGAATTGGACTAGGGGAGGGGGCGCAGCCCCCTCTTTCCTTTCCCTCTCCCTTCCCCCTTTCCTACTCCGTATGGGAGGTGGAATCCTACTAGGACTAAGGAGTCCTAGTAAGCCTCCTCCCTCCCTCCTTTATATACGGAGGAGGGGCACCCCTTGGAGACACACAATTGTCCCATAGCCGTGTGCGGTGCCCCGATCTCTATTTTCCACCTCGGTCATATTTTCGGAGAGCTTAGGCGAAGCCCTGCCGGAATCACTTCACCGTCACCGTCGCCACGCCGTCGTGCTGACGGAACTCATTTACTACCTCGACGTCTTGCTGTATCAAGAAGGCGAGGATCGTCACCGAGCTGCACGTGTGTAGAACTCGGAGGTGCCGTACGTTCGGTACTCAATCGGTGGAGCTCGAAGGATTGTTCGACTACATCAACCGCGTTGTGAGACGCTTCCGCTAACGGTCTACGAGGGTACGTAGACAAACTCTCCCCTCTCGTAGCGATGCATCTCCATGGCTAGATCTTGCGTGAGCGTAGGAAATTTTTGAAATTCATGCTCCGTTCCCCAACAGTGGCATCCGAGCCAGGTCTATGCGTAGATGTGATTTGCACGAGTAGAACACAAGTGAGTTGTGGGCGTGGGTGTATACATATTGCTTGCCGTTACTAGTTGATACTTGATTCGGCGGTATTGTGAGATGAAGCGGCCCGGACCGACATTACGCGTACGCTTACGCGAGACAGGTTTCACCGCTAAGTGCACTCGTTGCATAAAGGTGACTGGCGGGTGTCTGTCTCTCTCACTTTAGTTGAATCGGTTTCAATGAAGAGGATTCTTTTAGAAGATCAAAAAGCAATCACTACACCACGTTGTGGTTTTGCGTAGGTAAGAACGGTTCTTGCAAACCCGTAGCAGCCACGTAAAACTTGCAACAACAAAGTAGAGGACGTCTAACTTGTTTTTGCAGGGTATGCTGGTGATGTGATATGGTCAAGACATGATGTGAAATAAGTTGTTGTATGAGATGATCATGTTTTGTAAGTTATCAGGCAACCGGCAGGAGCCTTATGGTTGTCTCTTTATTGTATGCAATGCCAATGCTATGTAATTGCTTTTCTTTACCGCTATGAGTTAGCAGTAGTAGTAGTAGCAATAGCCGGCGAGACGACCACGACGCTGCGATGGAGATCAAGGTGTCACGACGCTACGATGGAGATCAAGGTGTCACGACGCTACGGTGGTGATCAAGGTGTCAACCCGGTGACGATGGAGATCATGACAGTGCTATGCTGATGGAGATCAAAAGCACAAGACGTTGATGGCCATATCATGTCACATATATATTGAATTGCATGTGATGTTAATCCTTTTATGCATCTTATTTTGCTTAGGACGACGGTAGCATTATAAGATGATCCCTTCACTAAATTTCAAGATAAGTGTTCTCCCCTAGTATGCACCGTTGCGAAGGTTCGACGCTTCTAAGCACCACGTGATGATCGGGTGTGATGGATTCTTTCGTTCGCATACAACGGGTGTAAGCCAGTTTTACACACGCAGAATACTTGGGTTAAACTTGACGAGCCTAGCATGTATAGACATGGCCTCGGAACACAAGAGACCTAAAGGTCGAACATGAGTCATATAGTAGATATGATCAACATGAAAGATGTTCACCATTGATAACTAATCCACCTCACGTGATGATCGGACGTGGTTTAGTTGATGTGGATCATGTTACACTTAGACAACTTGAGGGATGTTAATCTAAGTGGGAGTTCTTAAGTAATTTGATTAATTGAACTTCAATTGTCATGAACATAGTTTTACTTGTCTTAGCAAATTTATGTTGTAGATCAATAGACCGCGCTGTAGTTCCCCTGTTTTTATTTTGTTCCTAGAGAAAACGAAGTTGAAAGTTGATGGAAGCAACTATGCGGACTAGGTCCGTGATCTGAGGATTGTCCTCACTGCTGCACAAAAGGCTTATGTCCTTAATGCACCGCTCAGTGAAATACCCCTACGGCTTCGTCTGAGGACGTTATGAACGTCTGGCAGACAAGAAAAGATGATTACTCGATAGTTCAGTGTGCCATACTTTACGGCTTAGAACCGGAGCTCCAAATATGTTTTGAGCAACACGGAGCATATGAGATGTTCCAAGAGCTGAAAATTTGTTTTTCAAGCTCACACCCGGGTCGAGAGGTATGACACCTTCGACAAGTTCTATAGCTACAAGATGGAGGAGAACAGCTCCGTTAGTGAGCATGTACTCAGAATGTCTGAGTACTTCAAACACTTGAATCAAGTGGGAGTTAGACTTCCGAATAAAGTGGTGATTGATAGAGTTCTCTAGTCACTATCACTAAGCTATTGGATCTTCGTGATGAACTATAAACATGCAAGGGATAGAAGATCCTTAAGCTATTCGCGATGCTACAAGCTGCGGATGTAGAAATCAAAAAAAAGGGAGCATCAAGTGTTGATGGTTAATAAGACCACTAGTTTCAAGAAGGGCAAGGGAAAGAAAAGGGAACTTCAAGAAGAACGGTAAAACAGTTGCCGCTCACGCGAAGAAACCCAAGGCTGAACCAAACCCGAGACTTAGTGCTCCCATTGCAAAGGGAAATGTCACAGGGAGCGAAACTTCCCCAAAGTAACTGGCAGATAATAAGACTGGCAATGTCAACAAAGATATTTGATATACATGTTATTGATATGTACCTTACTAGTACTCGTAGGAGCACCTGGGTATTTGATACTTGTTCAGTTGCTTACAACTTGAAACATGGAGCTTCGGAATAAACGAGGACTAGCTAAGAACGAGGTGACGATGTGCATTGGAAGTGTCTCCAAGGTTGATGTGATCACCATCGCCACGCTCTCTCTACCTTCAGGATTAGTGATGAACCTAAATAATTGTTATTTGGTGCTTGCGTTAAGCATGAACATTATATCTGATAGTGTTTATTGCAAGACGGTTATTCAATTTCAGAGAATAATTGTTATTCTATTTATTTGGATAATATCATTGATGATCATGCACTTAAGATGAAAGGTTTATTGAATCTTGATCGTAGTAAATACATATGTTCATAACACGAATGCCAAAAGATAATGATAGTACCACATATTTGTGGCACTGCCGCTTAGGTCATATCAGTGTTAAACACATGAAGAAACTCCATGCAGATGGGTTTTTGGAATCTCTTGATTATGAATCATTTGAGACATGAAGAAACTCCATGCAGATGGGTTTTTGGAATCTCTTGATTATTAATTTGGAGGCTCGGACAGGAGGCATCCGTGAGGCGTCGAGGTGGAGGCGAGCTCCATGGCAAAGGTCGGCCGACGAGGCTACTCTCCTACTGGATCGAGTGAGGAGGATGGCTGAGGGGATGGAGCCGTGGGATCGAGCGGGAGGTCGGAGCATAGGCGGGGCGGCGAGCTCGGGATGCAGGAGGGAGGAGGCGACAGTGTAGGCAGCAGCTTTGGCAGGGCGCAGGCGAGCAGCAGCAAAGGAGCGACCGGAGCGGGCTCAGCCACGGGCATGGGCGTCGTGGTGCGCAGCTAGCGGCAGGAGCGAGGGCAGCAGCGGAAGAGGGAGCGCGCGAGGAGGAGGCTGGAGAACGGGACGGGCGACGAGGCAAGGAGGTCCTGCGAGGAGGCAAACGACGGGCGCCATGGGGCTGTGGGAGCTCGGGGACGGGGCTCTCCCGCTCGAGCACGACAGGCGAAGAAGTCGTGCAGGGGTGATGCGTCGGACGGCACAGGGGCGCGCGACTGTTCCGGCGGCTTGGCCGCCGGTCGGCGCGGGCTGGAGGGGATCATGAGAGGGGGTCGCTAGGGTTTCGAGCAAGATGCCCTGGTAGCGGTGCTCTCTCTCCCTGGATCGGCCAGGAGGGAGAGGCACGAGGGGATCGAGAGATGGGGGTCGGGGTTCCTGGCGGCGCGAGCAGGGGAGAGATGGGTATCGAGGGAGGAGTGGTCGAGAGAGATGGGGCTCGATCGGGCTAGGGTTCAGGAGGGGCGGCTGGGCCTTGGGTCAATTGGGCTGCAGGACACCCAAGTGGCCGGCTGGATTGGGGCTCTCTCTCTCTCTCACTCTCTCTCTCTCTCTCTCTAATTCTCCTTCCAAATTGCAGAAAAAGGTGAAATAAGAAAAGGTAGTAAAAGAAATAGCAAGGGGCTTGGAAAATTGTGAAACACTTTTATGGGACTTATTGGATTAAAACCAAGCCTATAAAGTTGGTTCCCACAATTTATAAAATGTTTAAATTCAACGGGATTTGAATTTAAACCAAAGAGTTAAAATTAAAGGTAGGATCTAGAAGTGTCCAAAAAGGTTGAGAATTTAGGAGGAGCCTTGATAAATGCAGAAAGAATTATTGACAAGGTTCGAAGGTGAAACTTGAAGCAGAAGAAGGCATGGGGTTTATTCTGCAAGTGTGTTGGTTGATTCCAAATTAATGGAATATTTCTTTTAGCTTCCTAAATATTGGGAGGATATTGCATATGTTTTAAAGAGAAAACACCATGTGTATTTCCCTCAATTTAATTGGATCAAAATCCATGCCATTTATTTATTTGAGTTGGGGAAAAAATAACACGATGGTGTGATGAAATGATGCAATGCGAATGATGCAGAGATTAATGCGACAAAACAGATGAACCACATGGCGACACTCGAAATAATTGAAAGGCATCTGGAGTGTCGGTCTCGGACTGTTACACACCACGACTGCCACAAAACTCCTCTCGACCAGTCTTGTCGCCCCGGGCACTGTCTTCGCCACGGTACGTCGACTCTCCTCGGATTGCACCTTGTCCTCTATGTCTTCGTCAAATTGTCCGAGCAAATTTTTGATTCTTTTGTAAGGAAAAATGATGGATTTGGAGGGTTCATCGGATGAGGCGTATCAACAGAACTATGAGTTAATTTAAAAGTTCTTTGATTCGTCAGATTTCAGATGGCGAACATGATGAGATGATGATGAGCATTAAGGAGGAAATGGAGAGGGAAATGGAGCACATTAGGCCTTGTACAATGCTAGGTGCTTAGGGAGGTGCTTAGAAAATAAAACCGGGTTTTTCTTAAGCACCGGTGCCTATTTCTATAGGAAAGACGCTTAACTAAGCGTCTACCCTGTACAAATAAGCACCGGTGCTTAAGAAAAGTCTGGTTTATTTTCTTAAGCACCTCTCCTAAGCACTGTGCATTGTACAAGGCCTTATGAAATTCAAGGATTCTATCAAAGGAAGGAGAGTTTTCAAAGGGGATAGGATCATTGGCGCACATCTGCTCTACAAGGACTACTTGGGCTCAACAAGGATTGTTGCGACCAACTCTCGTTCTCTCATTTTGCAGAAATGCATGTCTGCTACGATGATGCTTGCATCAGGTACCGTCGCCGATGCAGTTGGTGATATGGTCCGGATGAAGGAGAGCACATGCCTTAAGACCACTGTGAGATTTACCCGCGGGGTGGTGAAGGTGTTAAGCATAGTATCTGAGAGAACCAAATGTGCAAGATACATAAAATATTGATGGCTATTCGAGTGGCAAGAAGTTTTTCAGATAAACTCGGTTCAGTTGATTGCATGCATTGGCAATGAAAAAACTACCCCAAAGGTTTGCGCGGGATATATCAAGGTCACATAAAAAGGTCAACATCATACGAGAAGCAGTGGCATCAAATAACTTGTGAATTTGGCATGCTTTCTTTGTTATGAAAGGTTCTCAGAACGACATCGATGTGTTCCACCGATCTCCCATGTTCAAGAGACTTTGTGATGGGGAAGCGCCATTGTGCAACTACACCGTTTAACAAGCACAACTACAACATGTGGTACTACATTGTCGATGGTATCTATTCTCAATGGTAGCATTTGAGAAGACTATATTTGATCCCCATGGCAACAAACAAAGTCGCTTTGCAATAATGCAAGAAGCTGCTAAGAAGGATGTGTTGATGTCATTCAGAGTGCTTCAAGCTTGTTGGGGTATTGTTGATGGAACTGCAATGATGTGGGAATGATGAGATGCAGTGTAATTTTACATAATATGATTGTCGAGAATGAGGGTGAAAGGCAAACTTGAACTCATGATTTTGAGAAGGCCCGAGTACAAGTCCACATCTCGAAACAAGATGCATATCATATTCTGAACTTTCTATGGATCAGAATTTTGAAAACCAACGGTCACGTGCAACTACTCAGTGACTTTGTGCAACATATATGACCCGCAGTGGAAATCAAGGAGTTTAATGTTTGAATTGTGCACTTTAAATAAATTTTATGTTTGAACTATGTCAATTTTCACTATGAACAAATGTTATTTACATGTAATATTCATGTGTATGATCAACGTGCATAAATATGCATGTGTTTAAGGATCTGACACAAATATGCATGTGTTTAAGGATCTGACACGAGGAATGTGGATATGGGTATGGTTGTAGAGAAAGACATTTAAGGGATCATCCGGTGGTGTCCGAACCCAACATTTAGGGGCTCCAATTTGCCATGTCGAACTGTACATGCGCTTACAACACTCATAAGTACATTGATTCAAAGGAATTCTATAAGTTTTTTAGAGGATTAGAATAAGATTTTTTTTCTTAATTAGTTGTTTAATTCATAGGAGTGGAGCCTATAAAAAAATCTTAAGAAATCATTTGTGCTAGATTTCATTAGGAAATCCTGCATCCACTCTAACTTTTTTTACAGTCTAATTGTTTTCTCTGTGCCATCAAACACACACCACTAATCCTATAGGATTCCAAGGTAGGCATACCACTTCAATCCTATAATTTTTTCTATTCCAAAATCCTGCAAAACAAACAGGCCCTCGAGGTCACCGTTTCTCGTCCACAACATGTTCGAGCTCCCCCGCAATGAACAAAAAACACCATTTTCGTGCTGATAATAATTTCAGGTCGGCTGTTTTCCTCATCCACCCCTTTGGGTCCATAAACCGTGTACACTGTACACTAACAGTGAGCAGTGTACCAAAACCTGGGCTGGAAAACGAGCAGGATAACAACAATAGGTCCACCAAAAACACTCGCTCGCTCCAATCCTGAGAGCATACACACTAACTTGATCGTCCAAGTTCTAATCTAGCTTGTCCATAGTCCGTACAATAGGTACCCTCGGCTCTGACAACCTGTCATCGTCAGCAGGCAAGATTGCTCGGTGATATCTGCATTCAGCCCCTGCGACTGCGAGCTCAAAGGCCTAACCTGCACATTGTCAAACCTCTCAACAATCATACACAAAACATCTTAGGTAGGGCTGAAATGGAATGAACGCAAATATAATGCCCAGCAATTACGCAGTGGAAAATCTTACCAGGTATTCGAGTTCCAGTGCACAGCTTCACATTCCACCGGGGCCTCTGACTCCAGCAACCTTGTCCCAATCCTCAGGGGAGAGCATGTCAGACATGTACTTCTCCTGACCGCGCCAAAGGATCTGACATCATACAACATTAAGTATTTGCTCATTTTCCTAAGGCAAAATTCTGTGCAACCCCACACATAAGGCACGCTACCATCCCATGTGTAACTCAGAAGGTCAAATAATAATACAATGTGCAATCTTACTATCTACTTCCTCCGTTCCTAAATATAAGTCTTTCTAAAGATTCCACTATGTACTACATAGTGATGTATATGGACATGCTTTAGAGTGTAGATTCATTCATTTTGCTCCGAATGTAGTCCGTAGTGGAATCTCTAAAAAGACTTATATTTAGGAACGGAGGGAGTAATTCATAACGTACTCTACCTAATGATACCTGTGAAAAGCTTCAAGTTCAAATCCATTATTAACTGTAAACAGTCTATTTTGTTTCTTCTAACACTTGATTTGATATTTTACCTGAAACTCTACATAGCACATCATCGTTTGCTTTTCCAGAAATTTTCATGCTGATTTGGTGCCCAAACTGTACGTTGATTGGAAGAGTGCACCAGAAACTAAGATTGCTTATGTTGCCTTGGGTAAAGAGATTAAAATACCTTGTCAATTACCCCAAACTCCTTGGCTTTCAAAGAGTCCATATAAAATGGTCCTCTCATCACCTTGTCTATTTTCTCTGGTGGCTGATAAAGAACTGTTATATCCCAGCTGAAAAAAGGAAAAAAAATACAGATCCGTACAAATAAATGATTAGAAGTTGTACGTACATTTCCAGTGTGCCTTGCTAAAAGTTTGACCAAGGTATTCCTGTTGTGCACGACCTACAAGAAGCAACAGGAGGTATTGATTCTCGACTCAAGATGAACCATGAATCCGGGAAACGGGCAAAATACTACGGATAATGATATAAATTTATGTGGAGGAACGGTACACTACCATACCAGGAACCAGGTAGTATCGAAATTTGTCATCTCTCATGACTTAGCAAATGGTTTAAATTCCAGAAATCAATGGCACAGGCAATATTTGCATGACCACATCAACATTGACTGGATTCATCTTTTATTATTGAGATATTCTTAGAGTAGAAGCAAAGCTTCGATGTTATTTTTACTTAAGTAATAAAAGTAACAAAAGACCCAAAGTGGTCGGACCCTGCGCAAGCAGGAGCTACGTGCACCGGGCTGCCCTTTTAACAAAAGTAAGTGCTTAATCACTTGCACAGACAGCATTTGCTAACATGTTTGATTCATGAGTACAAGCTAATAAGAAATGAAATCACAGCTCCTACCTCTTTCGCACGAATAACAACATCAGAGGCTTGCATCATCCCATATGAAGGAATACGAGGTTGCTGAATCAAAGCTGAAATGAAAGTACATTTTCTGTTGTTAGCAAGAATCAACCTACAGAAAATCTGATCCATAGTCCCTCCACTTTACTACCTTTGGCATGGGGAAACATATATCGTTTGCCTTTCTTCCCTGCTGCAAGGACAAGGCAGGCATGACCTGCTGCAGCTCCTATACAAAGTGTGTGAACCTGCAGACCAAATAGTAGATCCATCAAGTTAGTGACTACAGAATTTAGAATACAAAAAACACTAACAGTCAATTCGACAAATACAAACAGCACATCCTAATATTATGTCAATGATTTTTTGCCCGGCTCAAAACATCAGGGCAACATAGAGGTGCACCATGAGGGTACACAGGCGAAATCATTCTAATACATCAAAGATATGATTTGTTGCTTCTAAGACACTTCGTAGACATAAAAAAACAGCATATTCATGTTAATTTGGTGCCCAACCAAAGCTAGTTTGAAATATCACACCTTAAGCGTGGTTGCACCCAATATTTTGCCAAACATCAGTACGAATAAGTGGCCAGTTATATATTAGAACCAACTTCTTGCTGAATATATGCATAAATAATGAAACAAAGTTGCTTCATCTTTAACATGTTCCGGATAGTTTTAAAAAAGTGATCAAAGACTATTCATTAACAAATTGGTCATTCTATTTGGCTATTGGTTACTAGCAAAACGTAATACTTTCTGGAAGATTAGAACACAAAAACCAATAAATGTAATAATTAATATTGAACTTCTAAAGTACATGCAGTGAATGCAAAATATGGTACCTCAGTTTTCATCCGCATCATGGCATCATAGATAGCAAAACCTTCTGTCTCCATTCCAACCTAATTTATTCAAGGAACTTCACTAAGAGCAATGATCATCATGACGACGAAAAATAAAGCAACACGAGACTTCATAATTTGTCACATTTATCATGGCATAAGTAAGCCATATTTAATAAGATACTTAATCACAATATTAGAGAGCACACTCGACAATGAATCATGAACTGAAGAAGATAAACTTGCTTACTGGTTCCCCATCATCACGAGCCGTTCCTGTTGAGTTGATGTATATATATGCAGGCTCACTACTATTCATCCAATCAAGGTACATCAACTGGGCAACAATAAGCTCGGTAACTGCTGGCACCAACTACCAAAGCAAGAAGAGATAATCTCATGAGGTTATTAGTTCTGACAGTCTCATAATAACAGATATTATAGCATGTTCTACAAAAACAATTTGCTAAGCATCTATGATAAAGCTACCATTTTAACACCTGCAGAATTTTCAAGTACACTGAAAACAGATGTCAACCTAGCATCAAATCACAGGATTTAGCAAACTACATTAAGAAAGGCAATTCAAGTGCAGTTCAACATACAAGGAAAGTGAGCCGACATCCACATAGGACAAACTAATGAATATTCTTTTCCACGGTAATGTGGAAATAGTAGAGGGTCAAAGTGTGAGTGAATGCAGGAAATGTTGTCTTCAGAGCCACTACTGGATACTGAGTACACGGAAGAAACTATGCAATGAGCAATATGTATCCTCGGATCAGAAGTATCTAATTAACAAAAGGGACATTTGATTCAACATGTTCTCTGTACTGGCAGTGGTGAGATCTTAATTACACTAGCGCCATTGCAGAAAATCAGGAGAACATTTACAAAATTATAGGTTTAGTGTACAAATTATAACAAAATCAGAGATGTATAGGTAGCAAATCCCAACCTAATGCCTGATTAAGCAATATAAAAGTTAATAACCCATTCAGTTTGTAATCTAAATTTGTAGTCCCTCCTCCGTCCCATAATATAAGAGCGTTTTTTACACTAGTGTAGTGTCAAAAACGCTCTTATATTATGGGACGGAGGAAGTAATACTGAATGACGGTAAGAATTAAGACAACAGGCTAGTGAGGAGCAAAACTTTGTTAAACTCTATAATCAGTCCATTGGTGACTGCCTGACGGGCTTTGCCAAACAGGGCTCATAGTATTGCAGTCTGTTTTTTTGTTTTTGACGTATGCAAGGAGATAAAATACGTAGCATGAACTGTTAAAGGTCAGTTCCTTTCATCTATTACAACAGTGGTTTCAGTGTCTGTCTGTCTGATAGCTCAGGATATAACATTGCATCAAATTATTTATATTTTATCCAGGCTAGTTGATTCACTCATACATACTACAAAAAGTTTTCCTACTGAAGAATACCACAAATTCAAAATAGAAGAATAGCACAAAAAGTTTTCCTACTGAACCTTGGTGCAGATTCATACCGGCATGCCAATATAAACAATCCGGCCATGTAGAAGCAACGATGGCAAATCCGGAGGAGGCCTTCTAGGACTGTGCTGACTGTAAGAGCTGCTGGAACGTTCCACCTGCCAATTTGACAATTTCAGTTAAGCTGGGCACAGTTTGCAATAAACCCCTACATAAGAAAGATCAAGGTCCGCATATGTAAACTTTAGCAATTTCAGAAGCAAAGCACAAAGGCATTTATATGCAAGGAAACAGGTTCAAAGATTGGAACCTCAGTGTGCAACATGATACGTGTACTCATCTGAGTAAGTTTGTATAATCACATAGTGGATATATGCTTTGCTAGTAGGTTATTATTTCAATGGGGGTAGAACCCTTTAGGATAGCAACCTAATTAAACATGTTAGCTGAGACACTGAGCAGAGCCTTGACATGTGTTACGCCTTAAGACATGGATCACATAATTCTGACAACCACTAAGAAAATGGAAAAGAAAAACAATCCCAAGAAATGGTTTGCACGTAGTATAGCCGGCCAAATGAGGAGAAAGTCATGGATGAACCCGGGTACATATGAACCCACTTTGGAAAACACATTTTGAAATGACAAAAAATTCTAAAAAAAAGTGCGCGCGGACGTCTTCATATTCTATGTGCGTGCGGAAAGTTTCACGAAAAAACAACTTTTTTTATGGCCTGTGCAAAAAAGACAAAACATTCTGTCGCGAAACGCTATTTAGAAGCACTAAAATTTGTCTTTTTTACGAAGACAAAACAAAAAGACTTTTTTTCACAAAACTTTGTGCTGCGGACATATTTGTGCGAACATGTATGCACAAAAATTTGTTTCGAATTTTTTGACATTACAAAACGTGTTTAAAATACATTTTTGAAAAACGGGTTCATATGTACCCGGGTTCAGGACGTCCACACTCGCCAAATGAGCAGCAAGTTTCAATTTCAGCTTTTTCTTTCTTCCATGTTTATGTGTGTGGTGAGACCAACATCGTATCATACTACCGCAGCTCCATTACCGCTGCCCATAGAAGCACGAAGAAAGTGAGCGCGAAAGCACTAAATCACCTGCGCGGGCGAGGACATGAGCTTGGCGTTCTGGAAGATCTCGAGGAACGGCAGGTGGTCCTCGCCGCGGCGCTCGCCACCTGCAGCTGCCGCGAGCTGCTCTGGAGAAGCAGCGGCTAGCGTGGATAGGAACGGGTCGCCCCTCGGGTTGAACAACGGCGACGGAGCCCCCGCCGCCGACCCGGCAACACGCGCCACGAGGGTAGAGGACGGCGGACTGCACTTTCCAGAACGGACTAGGGGATTCGGGGAGAACGGGGATGACGCCGCGGTGGGCGGGGAGGGGGTAGGGAGGCGTAGGGAGAGGAAGGAGGAGGCCATGGTGCCCGGTGGTGGTGGTGGTGGTGGTGGTGGTGGTGTTACTCGGCCGCGGCGTGCGAGCGAGCTCGGGGAGTGGTCTGTGTGGATAATTTGGTCGGAGCTGACGCCGTAACTGCCCGTCTGTTTGCTCTGGGCCTTGGCCTTTGAAGGAGGGCATGGGCGGAATGAACCTTTGGGCCTCTTGGTCTCAAGTACAGTATGTTCTTAGAAATATTCGTAAAATGCTCTCAAAAAAAATTCGTAAAATAAATTTAACTTCCCCTAGAAAAAGGTAAAAAAATAGCTATTAAGAAATTGCAGATATTATCTTCAAACTTCTCTAGTGACGAAAGTGGCACAACACATTAGCGTTACTTGTCACAATCATGAAGTTTTGGTGGTGTTTTCCCTTGGGTTAAAAGAGGTGGGAGGTTGTCGGTACATGTTTTTTCTTCTTCTTGCGAGATACAAATTTTAAAATGAAATATCTTTTATTTTTGTGTATAAATTATGAATCGTTTTCATCATTGTGCTCCAATCGCCAATATCTGCAAAACTAGATCCACTAGTATAATGA
Organism: Elymus sibiricus; assembly: GCA_039707655.1. Taxonomy (NCBI): domain Eukaryota; kingdom Viridiplantae; phylum Streptophyta; class Magnoliopsida; order Poales; family Poaceae; genus Elymus; species Elymus sibiricus. The sequence goes on along the minus strand of CM077669.1, from coordinate 319,849,571 downwards.
TCGTGTGTTGCCACGGGCAACAAACATCTAAAAACTCATCAATGATCAAAGGATATTTGGTTCAGGTGAGTAGAAAATGGATAAAATACCGACATCTTAATTTCTACTATTAAAGCGCAGTTTTTTTGTTATTCGACATCTTAATCTCTACTATCCAACCAAAACTATCTCCCGACGAAAGAAAAAAAGCACTAGTAAATCGATCGCCCATCATGTGTTTCCGTCTCCGAGAGGTGACCCCCCACACACATGATTGCTCCTTCACCGTCGCTTTTGACCCTGCCTCCCATCTCATGCTGCCTCGTCTCGGTCCCTCTACCGTCTAGACCACACTCCCTTGCCACCTCTCCGCTTCGAGATCCATGTTTGTTCCGTTGCCAGGAATGCCTCCCGATTGTAAGTGAGCCCTTCGAAACCGAAGCATCCTTTCCTCCCCCTTCGCATCTATCCTCCTCCCGATCATCTCGGTTTTCCCTCCTTCACTAAGTACAACGACGGAAACCAAAGAACCCAGTCCCCATACACTTGTGCATGCAATTAAGGAAGTGGATTTGTGGTCCGTGAGGTTGCTACCATCGGCCATCAAGACTTCTGAAATCCAATGGAGAGCGCCTACACTACAGCTCATTTCCACTCTCGGTTGGTAGAAATAATCATATGTCAAGCATACAAATCCAAAATACTGTTCAAATTGTATGGTTCATTCTTCCATGGTGAAGGGAGAGTTAAAAGAGTTGCCAGAACTCATTTGTCAAATATACTACTCCCTCCGACCAATATTAATTGTCGGTGACTTACTACAACTTTGTACTGAAGTTGTAGCAAGTTAGCAACAATAGATCGGGCGGAGTAGTATATACTTTTCTGAATGAAATCTTCCCTTGTGGCATTCTATAGAAGCATCATTTCATGGTATAATGTTCTCAAGAAAACATGGTATAGCCAAGAAATCAAAGCCTTACACACATTTAGGACAGTAAAAGTGAACCAATTCCCTGCCCTCTCACGATCTCACCGTTTTTGGCCGTCCATTGTTGTGATTGGGTCATTTGGAGCCGTAAGATCTTCTGCCCTAAAGGGCAGCTTCTCCACAGGAAAAATCCGAGCTCTCTCGTTAACTGGGCCTTAAGATCCAGCCCAATAAGGTAGAAAGGCCAGGATCCGTCCGTCACGAGAGACCACCGATCGATCGCTATTCCTCCAAAAGAAAAAAAAAGTCGTCGACGCGAGGAGTGAAGAGGATCCGTCAGTTGCGGGAGAGATGGGATCTGGGAAGCCGATGCGGACCGGACCTACGAGAGAGAGAGGGAGAGAGAGAGAGAGGAGGTGATGGATCCATCAGTGAGGGGGCAATTCAGACCGAGGACATGGCTGCTCGTTCGGGCGAAACTTCTCAGCTAAAATTTAATGGCCGCACTCATTCTTCAGTTTCTCTACGCAGATTCATGACGGTGTTGGAAATATCCCCTAGAGGCAATAATAAAAGTAGTTATTATTATATTTACTTGTTCATGATAATCGTTTATTATCCATGCTATAATTGTATTAATTGGAAACACTGATACATGTGTGGATACATAGACAACACTGTGTCCCTAGTATGCCTCTAGTGGACTAGCTTGTTGATCAAAGATGGTCAAGGTTTCCTAGCCATAGACATGAGATGTCATTTGATAACAGGATCACATCATTAGGAGAATGATGTGATGGACAAGACCCAAACTATGAACGTAGCATATGATCGTGTCAGTTTATTGCTATAGTTTTTTGCATGTCAAGTATCTGTTCCTATGACCATGAGATCATGCAACTCACTGACATCGGAGGAATACCTTGTGTGTATCAAACGTCACAACATAACTGGGTGACTATAAAGATGCTCTACACGTATCTCTGAAGGTGTCTGTTTGTGATGCCTTGGTTTTGTGCTACAGTAATATCTGTAATTAAGCTACAGTATCCCACGCTAATGTTGCCACATCACCACGATTACTGTTGTTAAACTCGCGTTGGTTCAAACACCATTCAAATTCCGTTGCAATTTAAATTCGTCTGAAAGGTGGATTTAAAAGTTGTGCAAAACTGAAAATAAAAATGTTGGATGGGTTGCAAATATTCCCTAAGGATTTATAAATTGGAACCGGAATTTTTCGAAGTATTTTAGAGCCTCTAAATAATTAAAACAGACGATGTTTAATAATAAAATTTAAAAAGAAAAAAAAAGTAGTACTGGGCCAAAAGGGCCGACCCAGCCAGCTCCTATAAGGAGCCAGCTGGGGCGAACCCTAGCGAGCCCCCGCGCCCGAAACCCCCTGCTCCCTCCAGATCCCCCCCCCCCCCCGCCGCCGCTCGCCTGCCTCTGGCTCCACCCGAGTCGGCGCTCGCTTCCCCCCCCCCCCGCCCCCCCCCCCCCCCCCCGCCGACGGACCGCTCCGCACCCCCCCGACGGACGTCGGCCCGCACCGGCTCAGGCGCCTGCCCCGCCGACCCACGCTCTGCCCCCCCGGGGGCGACGCCCGACGGCCCCGCCGCCTCCTGCCGCGCACCGCCGGCGGATCCAGGCACTGCCCGCGCCGCCACGTCGTCCCCGCCGGTATGCACCGTCTCGACCGCGCCGCCTCGCCGGACTTCGTCTCCCCCTCCTCGCGCCCACTGCCTCCCTCTTCCGCGCCTCGGTGAGCTCCGGCCGCCGACCTCGCCCCCCCCCCCCCCCGAACCACCACCGCGGCCGCAGCCGTGCTGATGCGTGCGTGCGTGCTGGTGCTGGTGTGTGTGTGTGTGTGCGTTGCGTGTGTGCGAGTAGCGTATGTGTGTGGGCTGTTTCAATGACATGCGGGGCCCACGCCCTAAAACAAAAATTAAATAATAAAAAAATGTTAAAAATAAATAAGTAAATAAAAACAATTAGTTAAATTAATTAATTAATTAATTAGTGAATTAATTAATTAGGTAATTAATTAGTTAATCAGATGATTAAGATTAATTAATTAAACTGTTAATTAATCTGTTAATTAATTTAATTAAACAGTATTTACTGTTTTGGATAATTCGGATTTATTAATTAAAAGAAATTCAGAATATTGTTTAATCTTTAAAAATTAATATAAAATAAACCGTAGTCCGGATTAAAAAGTTTTGAACATGAAAGTTGCTCAGAATAATTCTACGGTTCCAATTACGCAGTCCGTTAGTCTGTCACGTGGCCCTAGCATAGCGAACATGGAACTTTTCCATCGATTTCGTTTGTCCGGTAGTAGCCCGAGACCCGGAAAATATCGTCAGATATTCTTCCGACCCGTCTACGACGTGTAATACTGCGTTAGTGCATGCCTAGCTCTGCTTATTGCCATGTCATGCATCGTGATGCATGTGTCTGCCTTATATTTATTGTTTCTCCCCCGTCTTCTTACCGGTAGACCCCGAGACTGACGGTGCTGCCGGGTACGACTACACCGTTGACGATCAGGCCTTTGCCGCAGAGCAGCAAGGCAAGCAAACCCCCCTTGAGCATTCCGATATCGCCTATTCCTTTCCCTCTTATTCTTTTATTAGATTTTTGCTACTGTATTAGTTAGCTCCTATTCTGATGCATAGCCTGTTTTGATAAACTATTACTATACCTGCAATCATACCAACTGCTTAGTATAGGTTGATCAGTGAATCCCCAGTGACCCCTTAGTCCTAGTTGCCCCTGCTTCTTCATCGACGACTCGAAGACCCGAAGACTCGGTCAATCGACCGACGAGCCAGGCCCCTCACATCACCGCACACCCCTTAAGTATGGCACTGCAGAGCTACTATCGAGTGCCGAGGGTGATACCTCACTTAACACTCCCGGTGTTAATTCTGTAGCGTAGCTAATCGGTCGTGGGTATCGAGGGTGATTCCTCCTTCCCATTTATCGATAGCGACTCTTGCCATACACATACCTCGAGTGGGATCCATCGAGGGTGATTCCTCGGATATCCACTTGGTGTATAAACACACAGTTACTTTAACTTGACATTGTTTACATGTGAAAGACGGGACTGGAGGGACAGGCGGTACCACCCTGGTTGAGGTGGACCTGAGTTCCCGACAGTCTTGAGACGGGTCAGCCCCAAGGGTACCCGTGTGTGAGATGTGGTGGGATGCGCCGGTAAGGCATCCAAAGGGTTATGTTGAGGCGTGGGCGGGCAAGAGAGGCCCTTGCCACACATCCTCGAGTCGGGGCGACGGACCGCACTTCATGGGTCGCGCTTTCCCCGCCTTAATAAAATGCTAATGGGTTGGGTATTTGATCTGAGTTGGGTCGTTGGCCTTTTTACACACCAAACCATCGCGTGGGAGAAGTTATGGGTACTCAGCGTCGTTGTATCAGCCGAAGCTCTTCGGACGTCAGCAATGGAGCGGCGCGCGCCGGATTGGACTGGACGGTACAGCTCTTGGACTGGAGTGTGCTAGGTCTGCTTCCGGCCGCGTACGCATCGTGCAGGAGCGCGTAGGGCAAGTGGGCCCACGACCCCTGTGTGCTTAGGATTTAGACCGGCGGGCTGGCCTCTCTGTTGAGCCTAGGTGGGGCGACGACGTGCTGATATCCCGAGGCCGGGCATGACCCAGGAAAGTGTGTCCGGCCAGAGGTGATCAGGCGTGTTGGAAATGCGGTGCACCCCTGCAGGGATGAATTATCTATTCGAATAGCCGTGTCCACGGTAACAGGACGACTTGGAGTTGTACCTTGACCTTATACAACTATAATTGTGATTTAATTTGAAATGAATGTGGCTCCGAGATTGCTTCCTCGCAGGGAGTCGAGGAAGAATCTCTGGGCGTGGTTACTTAATAAAATGTGCTACAATAATATGACTATATATGAGATACTAGTCTACTCTCTTCTAATGCTGCAAGATGCTGAAGATGCTAGTCTTTGATAGGACTAGGCCTTCCACCTACTCTTGCTTTCTACAGTCAGTCCAGATATAACCCCATTCCTTGATACTGATGCATACTTAGCATAGTTCTGATGTCAGTCTTGCGAGTACTTTGGATGAGTACTCACCGCTACTTTGCCTTCTCTTTCCCCCTCGATACGATTCTGCGTTCACACGATGGAGATGGAGTACGCCGGAGATGACTACTACACCACCGCTGGAGCCCAGGAGAGTGCCGACGCTCAGGAGTAGTTAGGTTGGCTCCCAGGCAGGAGGCCTCACCTCTTTCGATCCGCTGCTTATGTTTGTGCTAGCCTTCTTAAGGCAAAACTTGTTTAACTTATGTCTGTACTCAGATATTATTTGCTTCCGCTGACTCATGCTTGTCGAGCTTTGTATTCGAGCCCTCGAGGCCCCTGGCTTGTAATATGAAGCTGTATGACTTTAATTTGTGTCTAGTGTTGTGTTGTGATCTCGATCAGTGAGTCCCTAATCTTGGTCGTACGCATTGCGTGTTTGATTAGTGTACGGTCGAAATTGGGGGCATCACACTGTTGAGCTGGCATGGCTCGAGACTGGGATTTGTTACTCCGTATGACGGAGAGGTATCTCAGGGCCCACTCGGTAATACAACATCACAACAAGCCTTGCAAGCAATGTGACTAAAGTGTTAGCCACGGGATTTTGTATTACGGAACGAGTAAAGAGACTTGCCGGTAACGAGATTGAACTAGGTATAGAGATACCGACAATCGAATCTCGGGCAAGTAACATACCGAAGAACAAAGGGAACAGCATACGGGATTAACTGAATCCTTGACATAGAGGTTCAACCGATAAAGATCTTCATAGAATATGTAGGAACCAATATGGGCATCCAGGTCCCGCTATTGGTTATTGACCATAGAGGTGTCTCGGTCATGTCTACATAGTTCTCGAACCCGCAGGGTCTGCACACTTAAGGTTCGGTGATGTTTCGGTAGTATAGAGTTATGTATGGTGGTGACCGGAGGTTGTTTGGAGTCCCGGATGAGATCCCGGACGTCACGAGGAGCTCCGGAATGGTCCGGGTAAAGATTGATATATAGGAAAGTGGTGTTTGAACTCCGGAAAAGTTTTGGGCATTTCCGGCAGTGTACCGGGAGTGACGAATGGGTTCCGAGGGTCCACCAAGTGGGCCCACCACACCCCAAGTGGGTCACACGGGCATGAGGGTGGTGCACCAGCCCCTGGTGGGATGGGCGGCCGGCCCAAGAAGGCCTATGCGGCTGGACTTGTGGGAAAGGGAAAGTCCAAGAGGGGAAGGGAAGGAATCCTACTAGGAGTAGGATTGGAGGTGGACTCCTCCACCTCCACCTCCTTCGGCCGACTCCTAGGAGGCTTCCTAGGTCAGCCAGCCCCTCCCCTCCCTCCTTTATATACTAGAGGGGAGAGAGGGCAGCAGCACAAGAAACCTTAGCCACGGTGCAGCCCTCTCTCCCCGATAGATCAAATCCTCTAGTTTTCAGCAGCGCTTCGGCGAAGCCCTGCTGGAATAGTTCCACCACCACTGCCGCCACGCCGTCGCGCTGTCGGAGAACTCATCTACCTCTCCGCTCCCTCTTGCTGGATCAAGAAGGCGGAGATCGTCATCGAGCTGTACGTGTGCTGAACGCAGAGATGTCGTCCGTTCGGTACTAGATCGTGACTGGATCGCGGGACGCTCGGCGATTTGGATCGCGAAGACGTTCGACTACATCAACCGCGTTTCTTAACGCTTCCCTCTTAGCGATCTACAAGGGTATGTAGATCCACTCTCCCTCTCGTAGATGCTCATCACCATGGATAGATCTTGCGTGTGCGTAGGAAAAAATTTGTTTCCCATGCAACGTTCACCATCAGTGGTATCAGAGCTAGGTCTATGTGTAGATGAGATCACGAGTAGAACACAAAGGAGTTTGTGGGCGTTGATATTCAGATTGCTTCCTCCCTTGGTATTTTATTGATTCGGCGGTATTGTGGGATGAAGCGGCTGTAGGAGATATGCCCTAGAGGCAATAATAAATGTTATTGATTATCTCCCTGTTCATAATTAGGTTTATGTTCCATGCTATAACTGCTATGGTTCTCGAGTCTACAATAACCACGAGGCTCGGAGGAAGACTCATATGCACGTGTGGAATAATAAACGGTAAAATGTATTCCTAGTCTGGCCTCTAAGACTAGCTCAAGTATTGCATGATGGTTCTGTTTTCCTGATCATGGGCATGTCTATGCCAGCAACTTTGAGGGCACAATGTTAGAAGAACATTTGTGTTGAATCGACCCGAATTGATGTTATGCTATGAGATACATTCGTCACAAGTTAAATGGTTAATAACACAGAGATAGTTAATGTTTGCATAATTCCTTAGACCATGAGAGTATCGAGTTTCTTCAGACTTGCTTCACGAACTTTGGGGTTTGTTAAACGTCATCCGTAAATGGGTGGCTATTACGGCGGCTTACGGGTTCATGGAAAAGTGTGTCAAGTAACTTGATAGCTCAAGATTGGGATTTGCTCCTCTGACGATGGAGAGATATCACTGGGCCCTCTCGGTATTACGGTATCCATCATCGGCTGGCCAGGCACAGGGTGATTTGATCACAGGGATGCCGGAACACGGTAACGAGAAAAGAGAACAATACCGGTAACGAGGTAACTGGCATAGTGGACAAGTTGTTGATCCACGGGGATGCCAACATGTCTCACCTCGGGTATTTGTAACATATCGCGAAGCAACAGGAATAGCACACGGCAACTAGAGGTTCACTCGAATATTCATTCGTGTGGGTATAGGGGTCAATATGGGTGTCCACGGCTCCGATGTTGATCATTGATCGGAAGGGGTTCCGGTTCATGTCTATACTTCACCGAACCTATAGGGTCACACGCTTAAGGGTCATCTATCTGCTGAATACTAGACAGGGAGTCTGAGAGAAAATCACCGGAAAAGTTTCGGAGAGCGGAAAAGTTCCGCAGAGAGAACACCGGAATAGTTTCGGTAAAACTGAAAAGTTGTTTCAGGGGATACCATTAAGTCAAATTGGTTTTGGCACATGCCTGATAATTCTTGGAGGGTGCCAGAATCATTCTGGAAACTTCTGGGAATTTTCCGGAAGAAAAACCGGAAATGTTCCGGAGCTGCCGGAACCACTTCAGATGCTTTTCGCAAATGAAAATCACTAATCCGGAATTGTTCCGGAACGCATTGAAAATTATTTGTGGGTACTGGAAATGTTCTAAGCCCACATAAATATTTTCAGTTCGAACGGATGCTGAAAAATGTCGTCGTGAATAGTGAAAGTGCTTTTTGGGATATTTTTGGAAAGTCACCTTTTGGGATATTTTCCCAAAAGGCTTCTAGAAGGGATGGATGGATGAGGACCCCCTTTGGGGGGCCCCACCAAGAGGGTGGCTGGCCACATGTGGTGCTCCTCCATGGAGCACCACTTGTTCTTTGGCTTTCCCCTTTTGCCCTTGGAAAGTGTTTCCTTCATGGGCATTTTTGGTATTTTTTAATACCCTTCCCACCCCTTGGTTTTCCTATAAATAGGAGGTGAGGGGGCTGACCAAACCTCATCCATTCTCACATACACATGTCATATGATGTTATCTGGCTTCTCTCTCCCTCCTAGCGAAATAGTTTCGTAGAGCCGAAAGGCTGTCTGGGTTCCGGTGGGAACTAGTTCTGGACGACGAAGCCCTGCCGGATAGATGACACCGTATGTGTGCAACTCTGTAGAGATATCGTAGTTTCGGTCTTAGTTCGAGAGTGCCTCCCGAAGGGCTGTCCGAGTGACTGTCCGAGTTTCGAGGGTCCTCCCGAAGGGCTGTCCGAGTGACTGTCCGAGTTTCGATGGTCCTCCCGAAGGGCTGTCCGTGACACCATCCGGGGGACTGTCCGACCGCCTCCCGGAGGGCTGTCCGAGGGGCGGATGAGGGTATACATCCTCACGGTTGGGAGGTTGTAAATCCTAGCTGCGGGGATCTGCACCGCCGATCGTCATCGACTCTACTTCCGCTGCGCTACGAGTCGGTAACGAAAAAGTTCAAACCTTGTATGCAGTCTTCATAGTGGTCCTGGGCTGGTGCGTAGGTCGGAAATTTTTTGTTTTCTGCTGCGTTACCCTACAGTGGCATCAAGAGCCGTGCTATGCGTAGATGCAGGTTGCGATCTAGAATACATAGAGATGTATGGGTGTTGCACAATATAATTAGGTAGTAGATGAGTTCTATTACTGAAAATTATTTGTGCGGGTAGCAGATGAAATCTGTTACCCGATGTTCTTGTTGCTTCCCTGGAATTTGCATATTTCTGATCTTGATAACAGTATGGTGGAGTTTCAATGTTCTGGCAATCCGCGATCCTGATTGATCAACGAAGTGCTAACAGTTCATTGAATTCCACCGTAGTTAAAAAGAAAGATGAAATTTCGCAGACGAAAGGGCAATGCAGATATGATCTGCACGGGGGTCATGCGTATGACAAAGTTTAGTATGGGGCTCGAGATTTTATTATCTCGTGTTTCATACACCCCGCGATGTTAATCTAGCGACTTGGATTATCATCCTTGATGATGGACGTTGGTAGCTTCGGTTTGTTTCGAAACCTTAGAAGCCACGTAAAACAAGTTTTTGCATGAACCTTTTAGAGACGTCTAACTTGGTTTTGCAGGATGGTTTGCATGTGCATATGATGTGGTATAGCAGTGCTCATATTAATTTGATTATGTATGAGATGACTATATGATGTAATATTAACATGACCTACGTGTCATGATTCGGCATGATGGCTGGAGCCATATGATTGTCACTTTAATGACCTGCGTGTCAACCTTAAGTAAAGCACTTATTTTATTAGCTATAGAGATAGCAATATTATCTGATGCATCAACAAGGTGGTGGCAATCTTCGCGAAGGTGAACACCGACGCAAATGCCGAAGACGAAGAAATGTTTGACTTCTCCGTCAGAAGGGGCTATACCATGTCATGCTAATTATGAATTGCCTGAGATGTTTATCCCTTATGATGCACCCTTCTTGATTACGCGGTAGTCGCTTTTTATTAGGGTGATCTCTCACTTTAAAATATCAAAGTAGTTAGTGTTCACCCAAGTGTAGCACCGTCTGAAATTCGTATCTTTTCGGGGTGCGCCATGTCCACATGGGTACGAACGAATCGAGAGGAATGAGGTGGGTGAGGTCAGACCTTGCAGCAAGATCACTTGGTTGTCTTTGACGTTCAGGCAGGATAGTCCTGAGCTCGGAACACACCCATCGAAAGATGAACAAGAGTCACATAAAGATGTGATTGGCAAGTTTGCCTACCGATTAAAATTCCCGTCATCAGTGATGTCCACATCAATGGCGTTGAATTGAAATGCGGATCTTGAATCACTCACAATCAATTATGAGAGATATTGATTTGAGTGGGAGCACACTTTAGAATTAGTTCTTTTAATTCTTAGTGCAATTAATTTTGAACACTGTCTAAGTGTGATTTGCATAATAGTTGTAGAATAATGGCTCGCGTTTCCACCTTCCCTATTAAAATTGAATAAGTTGTTATTTATCTGGTTAAAACTTTACGCTTGGTAACGTAATGTGAGGATTGTCCTCAAGAGTGCCGAGAAGGACTTTGTCCTATCGCATACTTTCGGTATTCTCCCACTAATGCTATGGATGATATGACTCTCGTCCTTCGATCCAAAAGCTAAAATTCCGTTACGGTCAAGTGAAATATGTTTGCTTCCATGAGACCCGAACTTTGAAAGTTTGGATAGTCATGTGATATTCATGGAATCCGAAAATCATTTTCAGAGACGGACAAAGGCTAAAAGATATGAGATATCCAAAGCAATGTTTGTTTGCAAAACATTAGTAAAGTGTTTACTATACATTGGACTGATAAAAATGGGATCCAGAAGAACGCCTGTCATATAATATGAAGGTGAATAAAACAACAACTTAAAGAGAAAGGAAGTGTCCGAAGGGTGTTAGTGAAACTTTTCACGCCTAGGAAGTCCGGGGCTAACGCCACTCTTAAGTTGGGTGCTTCTTCTGAGAGTAGGAGAAACACTGAAAGTTAAGACTGTTAGAAGTATGAAGGCAGAAGGAAACAAGACTGGAATATCCAGCTCATGTATGAATGTCATACAAGTTTTTGATGTATAGAAGGCTGGTCAAAGATATAGTTCTTGGGAATTATGGTTAAACATGTTAATCACTGATTCTTGGGTATTGTGAGTTAATCACAAAGATACCCGCTCGATTGCATTCTGTTGCAACTCAATGTAAAAACTACTATGGCCTGAAAGAGTAGCCAGGAATGAGGTTTAGATACACGCTGGGAATATAGTAAATGGTACTATACTTTCCATCGGTGTATTACCATATGTATTTATTTTCATAAATCATTTTAGAGTTTTACACACTCTAGCCCATTGCATAAAGTATCTTGCAAGAAGGTTGTTCATAAGAGAACTTTTAATGTTCGGAGTTATGAATAACAAAAAGGTCCATACTTTCATTATGAGTGAGAAGTATGTTATGAATATTGATAATAATACATTACCTCTGTATTTACTTTCATAATTCATTTAGAGTTTCATACACTCTATCCCATTGCACAATGTTTGTTGCAAAAGAGTTGTTCATAAAAACAACAATTGTTGTTCAGTATTATGAATAACATGAAGGGCCATGCTTCCATCCTAGATGGGATGTATGTTATGAATATTGATGGAAATATGATACATCCATAACACTGACGCTAAATGTCACAAGACTAAAAGAATACCACACAAGTGTGGCACTGCATTTGGTCACATTGGAGAAACCCGCATGGAAAATTCCATTATGATGGATTTTGAAGTCGTTTGATTTTGAATCATCTGACACTTGCAACTTTCTCTGAAAAATGAAGTGACTGAAATACCGTTCACAGGCCATAAGGAACGAGCAAAGAACATATTGGTGATCATACATTATGATGTGTGTAGTCCAATAAATGTTGTTGCTTGCAGTGGATTTGTCTATCTTCTGAAATGACTCAAGTAGATATATGGATATTTACTTGATGAGACGTAAGTCTAGATCTTTTGAAATCATTCAAAAGGTTTTTCAAAAATGAAGTAGAAGTTATTGTAACAAGAAAATTATGTTTCTGCAATTTGATTGCGGAAAGGAATATTTGAGTTACAAGTTTAGCGAATGTCTGATGAGTTGTGAAAAGAGTTTCATAACTTGCACCTCCCGGAACACCACTGCAAGTGGAGAGTCCGTGAATATGTAATCGAACCATTTATGACATGGTAAGATCAAAGATGACATAAATAAATTTGCCATTATCCCTTTTAAGGTGATGCTTTAGAGACTGCGGCTTTTACACTGAAAAGAGCTCCATCGGGTCTGTTGAAATGACGTCATGGTATGGTACGCCCAACCATGTTATATCTTTTCTTAACATTTGGAATATGGGGCTTGTGTAAAAGGTTACAAACCTATTCGAAATCAGACAAGTGCTGCTTTGTAGGTTATCCCAAGTCATTGGGTATTCCCCCACCACTATACCGAGGCAAAGGATTTTGCCACAAAATGGTATGCTTTTAAAGAGAATAGTTCTTACAAAAGGTGAGTGGGAGGACAGTGCAACTCGACGAGATAACCAGTATCTTCGTCATCAGGTCAAAGGAAAGGAACCTTGGAAGTGATTCCGGAGTTTCCTACTGCGACTGATACGGAAGTCTCTACAATAAAATGTATGGACTTCGGTCGAACTTGCAGCTGAACCACGTAGGCAAGGCTCGTGCAAACCTCTCAGGTGCGCAAACGAGATATTGTTGTTGGACAACAGTATACCTACGATACACAAGGAAGCGGTGATGGGCCCTGACTCCGGAATTGGCTAAATGCCAATACAATCCGAGATAGTTTCCATATAAATGTTTCAAGATTAAAACCTTGATACACCTTTCGAAAGACTTAGAGTCTAACGAATATTTATGAAACTATAAACTGATGTGGATAAAATGTTTTATCCATAAAGCTCGACTTGTTGAAATAACAAGTTCAAGGAGTTGACTACGATGAGGTTGTTTCACCGTAGCGATGCTTAAAGTCGGTTTGGGTTGAACTAGCAATTAATACATATTTCAATCATGAGATATGAAACATGGATGACGAAAGGATTTCCATCTGATGGAAATGAAACCAAGGACTTGCATGTGTTACAGTCCAAGGTATTTTGTCAGTCCAGAGGATGCTAGTAAGTATGCAAACTTCAGAGTTCCAGCGATGGACAGAAGAGAGCAAAATGGAGTTGGAATCTTCGTGTTTTGATGAAATGGTCAAAAGGGTTTTGACTTCATCAATGGGTAACGAAGATGCTTGTGATTCAAGAAAGTAAGTGGGAGCATAATAATATTTCTAAAAACGTTGTGTGCTTGACACATTGTTAATTGGAAATAAATTTCTTGACACAAATTAGGACTTCATTTGAAAAGGGTTTTTTCGATGAAGTGCTTGGGCTAAATAGCCTTAATATTAGGCATGATGATCTATGGAGATAGATTTACCTAATGGGGCTGAGCAAAGATACATATTGACAAGATGCTAAAACTTTTTAGCATTTAAAACGCCAAGGAGTGATTCTTGCCGAAGTCACATGGAAAGAGTTTTTGCAAGACTCGGTGTCTCAAAAACACTGATGAGCAAAATACATGATGGAGATTCCACACACCTTCGTGTTTGGATTAATCATGTATTCCATGGTATGTAAAAACAACAAGATATGTCCAATACTCCAAAGTTGTTACGAGTATAGATACCAAAGTGATCAAACGTACTGATCATGGGACAACAGTGAAAGATGTCGTTAAGTACTAGAGCAGTACCGATGACATGTTTTCTCGCAAGTAGAGATTATGAAGTGCTCGTTGTAAGTAATTACATCGATACAGTCTTCATCAATGCTCCATGCGATTTTCGATTTAAGTTAAGGGTTTTGTGTAATACACAACATAGTGGCACGGTAGTTGGAAATTGTTCCAAACAAGATAATGTGGCGAATTCTATAACAAAGGCTAAGTATGTTGACGCTTTAGAAGCGACAAAGAAGTTGTTGAATCATATAGTTCATTCATGAACTTAGTATGGTTCTAAGATGGCTTTGGTCTATGGGACACTATTGCAGATAGTTGCTCCATAGCTCAGTCTGAGGAATCAGTTTTCGACCAATGATTCACACATATGCAAAGCCAAATCCACACAAAATATGAATTTTGTGAAAGCGTGAAAACGCAAGGATATGCAAAGTTACACACGGAGCTGAAGTCGTCAGATCCGTTGGACATCAGGCTATACCACATGCGAAGCATATTTTACACCAGTGTGCCACAGGTGTAAAGTGCATTAGCATTAACTAGATTATTGACTCTAGTGCAAGTGGGAGTCTGTAGGAGATATGCCCAAGAGGCAATAATAAATGTTATTGATTATCTTCCTGTTCATAATTAGGTTTATGTTCCATGCTATAACTGCTATGGTTCTCGAGTCTACAATAACCACGAGGCTCGGAGGAAGACTCATATGCACGTGTGGAATAATAAACGGTAAAATGTATTCCTAGTCTGGCCTCTAAGACTAGCTCAAGTATTGCATGATGGTTCTGTTTTCCTGATCATGGGCATGTCTATGCCAGCAACTTTGAGGGCACAATGTTAGAAGAACATTTGTGTTGAATCGACCCGAATTGATGCTATGAGATACATTCGTCACAAGTTAAATGGTTAATAACACAGAGATAGTTAATGTTTGCATAATTCCTTAGACCATGAGAGTATCGAGTTTCTTCAGACTTGCTTCATGAACTTTGGGGTTTGTTAAACGTCATCCGTAAATGGGTGGCTATTACGGCGGCTTGCGGGTTCATGGAAAAGTGTGTCAAGTAACTTGATAGCTCAAGATTGGGATTTGCTCCTCCGACGATGGAGAGATATCTCTGGGCCCTCTCGTTATTACGGTATCCATCATCATCTGGCTAGACACAGGGTGATTTGATCACAGGGATGCCGGAACACGGTAACGAGAAAAGAGAACAATACCGGTAACGAGGTAACTGGCATAGTGGACAAGTTGTTGATCCACGGGGATGCCAACATGTCTCACCTCGGGTATTTGTAACATATCGCGAAGCAACAGGAATAGCACACGGCAACTAGAGGTTCACTCGAATATTCATTCGTGTGGGTATAGGGGTCAATATGGGTGTCCACGGCTCCGATGTTGATCATTGATCGGAAGGGGTTCTGGGTCATGTCTATACTTCACCGAACCTATAGGGTCACATGCTTAAGGGTCATCTATCTGCTGAATACTAGACAGGGAGTCTGAGAGAAAATCACCGGAAAAGTTTCGGACACCGGAAAAGTTCCGCAGAGAGAACACCGGAATAGTTTCGGTAAAACTGAAAAGTTGTTTCAGGGGATACCATTAAGTCAAATTGGTTTTGGCACATGCCTGATAATTCTTGGAGGGTGCCAGAATCATTCTGGAAACTTCTGGGAATTTTCCGGAAGAAAAACCGGAAATGTTCCGGAGCTGCCGGAACAACTTCAGATGCTTTTCGCAGATGAAAATCACTAATCCGGAATTGTTCCGGAACGCATTGAAAATTATTTGTGGGTACTGGAAATGTTCTAAGCCCACATAAATATTTTCAGTTCGAACGGACGCTGAAAAATGTCGTCGTGAATAATGAAAGTGCTTTTTGGGATATTTTTGGAAAGTCACCTTTTGGGATATTTTCCCAAAAGGCTTCTAGAAGGGATGGATGGATGAGGACCCCCTTTGGGGGGCCCCACCAAGAGGGTGGCCGGCCACATGTGGTGCTCCTCCATGGAGCACCACTTGTTCTTTGGCTTTCCCCTTTTGCCCTTGGAAAGTGTTTCCTTCATGGGCATTTTTGGTATTTTTGAATACCCTTCCTACCCCTTGGTTTTCCTATAAATAGGAGGTGAGGGGGCTGCCCAAACCTCATCCATTCTCACATACACATGCCATATGATGTTATCTGGCTTCTCTCTCCCTCCCAGCGAAATAGTTTCGTAGAGCCGAAAGGCTGTCTGGGTTTCGGTGGGAACTAGTTCTGGACGGCGAAGCCCTGCCGGATAGATGACACCGTATATGTGCAACTCTGTAGAGAGATCGTAGTTTCGGTCTTAGTTCGAGAGTGCCTCCCGAAGGGCTGTCCGAGTGACTGTCCGAGTTTCGAGGGTCCTCCCGAAGGGCTGTCCGAGTGACTGTCCGAGTTTCGATGGTCCTCCCGAAGGGCTGTCCGTGACACCGTCCGGGGGACTGTCCGACCGCCTCCCGGAGGGCTGTCCGAGGGGCGGATGAGGGTATACATCCTCGCGGTTGGGAGGTTGTAAATCCTATCTGCGGGGATCTGCACCGCCGATCGTCATCGACTCTACTTCCGCTCCGCTACGAGTCGGTAACGAAAAAGATCAAACCTTGTATGCAGTCTCCATAGTGGTCCTGGGCTGGTGCGTAGGTCGGAAATTTTTTGTTTTCTGCTGCGTTACCCTACAGCGGCCCGGACCAACATTACTCGTACGCTTACGAGAGACCGGTTCCATCAATTGACATGTAACTTCGTTGCATAAAGATGGCTGGCAGGTGTCTGTTTCTCCCACTTTAGTCGGATCGGATTTGACAAAGGCGGTCCTTGAGAAGGTTGAAAAGCAATTTTTGTATCACCGTTTTGGTTTTTGCGTAGGTAAGAATTGTTCTTGCTAGATACCCGTAGCAGCCACGTAAAACTTGCAACAACAATTAGAGGACGTCTAACTTGTTTTTGCAGGGTATGTTGTGATGTGATATGGCGAATTACATGATGAGATATATTTGATGTATGAGATGATCATGTATTGTATAGAATATCATGACTTGCATGTCGATGAGTACGGCAACCGGCAGGAGCCATAGGGTTGTCTTTAATTATTTTTGCCGTTTTGCTTTACTTTATCGCTATGAGTTAGCAATAGTCGTGGAAGCAACAGTCGGCGCGACAACCTCATGGCGACACGTTGATGGAGATCAAGATGGTGGAGATCATGGTGTCATGCCGGTGACGATGGAGATCATGCCGGTGCTTTGGAGATGGAGATCAAAAGCACAAGTTCATGGCCATATCATGTCACTTATGATTTGCATGTGATGTTAATCCTTTTATGCATCTTATTTTGCTTAGGACGACGGTAGCATTATAAGGTGATCCCTCACTTAAATTTCAAGATAAAATTGTGTTCTCCCCGAATGTGCACCGTTGCGAAAGTTCGTTGTTTCGAGACACCACGTGATTATCGGGTGTGATAGACTCTACGTTCGCATACAACGGGTGCAAGCCAGTGTTGCACGTGCGGAACACTCGGGTTAAACTTGACGAGCCTAGCATGTACAGACATGGCCTCGGAACACAAGAGACCGAAAGGTCGAACATGAGTCATATAGTAGATATGATCAACATGAAGATGTTCACCATTGAAACCACCTCAACTCACATGATGATCGGATTTGAGTTGGTGGATTTGGGTCATGTCACACTCGAATGACCGGAGGGATGTCAATTTGAGTGGGAGTTTTTAAGTAATATGATTAACTAAACTCATTATCTTGAACAATAGTCTGAGTTGTTTTTGCAAAATTTATGTTGCAGATCATGGCTCGCGCAATAGCACCCCTGAATTTTAATGCGTTCCTAGAGAAAGCTAAGTTGAAAGATGATGGAAGTAACTTTGTGGACTGGGCCCGTAATCTAAGGATTATCCTTACGGCTTCCCAAAAGGGTTATGTCCTTGATGCACAGCTTGGTGATCCACCCGCTCGAGTTGAGTCTCCAGACGTTGTGAACGCCTGGCAGGCTTGTTCTGATGATTACTCAATGGTTCAATGTGCAATGTTGTATGGCTTAGAATCGGGACTTCAAAGACGTTTTGAACGTCATGGAGCATATGATATGTTCCTAGAGTTGAAGTTTATCTTTCAGAAGAATGCCCGGATTGAGAGGTATGAGACCTCCGATAAGTTCTATGCCTGCAAGATGGAGGAGAACGGGTCTGTCAGTGAACACATACTCAAAATGCCTGGGTATTCCACCCGTCTGGCTGAATTGGGGATGCCCCTTCCAGCAGAGGCGATCACTGACAGAGTTCTTCAATCATTGCCACCTAGCTACAAGAGCTTCGTGTTGAACTATAACATGCACGGGATGAACAAGTCAGTCGCCGAGCTGTTTGCGATGTTGAAAGTCGCTGAGTCTGAGATTCAGAAGGAGCATCAAGTGTTGATGGTCAATAAAACCACTAGTTTCAAGAAGAATGGCAAGGGTAAGAAGGGTAACTCCAAGAAGAGTGGCAAAGCAGTTGCCCCTCCCGTGAAGAAACCCAAGGCTGGACCCAAGCCAGAAACTGAGTGCTTTCATTGCAAGGGAACTGGTCACTGGAAGCGGAACTGCCCCAAGTATTTGGCTGACAAGAAGGCGGCCAACAACAAACAAGGTATATATATATGATATACATGTTATTGAGGTGTACCTTACCAACTCTCGTTGTAGTGCCTGGGTATTTGATACCGGTGCGGTTGCTCACATTTGCAACTCAAAACAGGAACTGCGGAATAGACGGAGGCTGGCAAAGGACGAAGTGACGATGCGCGTGGGAAATGGTTCCAAGGTTGATGTGATCGCCGTCGGCACGCTCGCTCTTCGATTACCATCGGTATTAGTGATGAACCTGAATAATTGTTATTTAGTGCCTGCGTTAAACATGAACATTATATCTGGATCTTGTTTATTGAGAGACGGTTACTCATTTAAATCAGAGAATAATGGTTATTCTATTTATATGAGTAATATCTTTTATGGTCATGCACCCAATGTGAGGGGTTTATTCTTATTGAATCTCGATAGTGATGATACACATGTGCATAACATTGATGCCAAAAGATGTAGAGTTGATAATGTGATAATGATAGTACCACTTTCTTGTGGCATTGCCGTTTAGGTCATATTGGTGTAAAACGCATGAAGAAGCTCCATGCTGATGGACTTTTGGAGTTACTTGATTTGGAATCACTTGACACATGTGAACCATGCCTCATGGGCAAGATGATTAAAACCCCGTTCTCTGGAACAATGGAACGGGCAAGTGACTTGTTGGAAATCATACATACTGATGTGTGCAGTCCAATGAGCATTGAGGCGCGTGGTGGATATCGTTATTTTCTCACCTTCACTGATGACTTGAGTAGATATGGGTATATTTACTTGATGAAACACAAGTCTAAAACGTTTGAAAAGTTCAAGCAATTTCAGAGTGAAGTTGAGAATCATCGTAACAAGAAGATTAAATTCCTACGATCTGATCGAGGAGGAGAATATCTGAGTTATCAGTTTGGCAGTCACTTAAGACAGTGTGGAATTGTTTCACAATTGACACCGCCTGGAACACCACAGCGTAATGGTGTGTCCGAACGTCGTAATCGAACCTTATTGGATATGGTGCGATATATGATGTCTCTTGCCGATTTGCCACTATCATTTTGGGGTTATGCATTAGAGACAGCTGCATTCACTTTAAATAGGGCACCATCGAAATCCGTTGAGATGACGCCTTATGAACTATGGTTTGGCAAGAAGCCAAAGTTGTCGTTTCTTAAAGTTTGGGGATGTGATGCTTATGTCAAAAAGCTTCAGCCTGAAAAGCTAGAACCCAAAGCGAAGAAATGCGTCTTCATAGGATACCCAAAAGAGACAGTTGGGTATACCTTCTATCTTAGATCCGAAGGCAAAGTGTTTGTCGCTAAAAATGGAACATTTCTTGAGAAAGAGTTTCTCTCGAAAGAATTAAGTGGGAGGAAGATAGAACTTGACGAGGTTGTTGAACCTTTACTTCAACCAGAGAGTAGCGCAGCGCAGAAAGATGTTTTTGTGGAGCCTACATTAGTTGAAGAGGAAGTTAATGATGATGATCATGAAGCTTCGGATCAAGTTGCTATCGAACCTCGTAGGTCGACAAGGACGCGTACTGCTCCAGAGTGGTACGGCAACCCTGTCTTAGAGGTCATGTTGTTGGACAACGATGAACCAACGAGCTATGGAGAAGCGATGATGGGCCCGGATTCCAAGAAATGGTTAGAGGCCATGAAATCCGAGATGGGATCCATGTATGAAAACAAAGTATGGGCTTTGGAAGTATTACCTGAAGGGCGAAAGGTGATAACCCACAAGTATAGGGGATCAGTTGTAGCCTTTCTCAATAAGTAAGAGTGTCGAACCCAACGAGGAACTAAAGGTAGAACAAATATTCCCTCAAGTTCTATCGACCACAGATACAACTCTAAGCACGCTTAACGTTCGCTTTACCTAAAACAAGTATGAAACTAGAAGTACTTTGTAGGTGTAACGGGATAGGTTTGCAAGATAAAAAAACACGTAAATAAAATCTAGGTGCTGTTTAGATGAAGAAACAACTAAGTTAGTCTTAGTAGAGAGCTTTTTGTCATAAGAAAGTTATTTGTCCCTAGGCAATCGATAACTAGACCGGTAATCATTATTGCAATTTTATATGAGGGAGAGGCATAAGCTAACATACTTTCTCTACTTCGATCATATGCACTTATGATTGGAACTCTAGCAAGCATCCGCAACTACTAAAGATCATTAAGGTAAAACCCAACCATAGCATTAAGTATCAAGTCCTCTTTACTCCCATACGCAAACAACCTACTTACTCGGGTCTATGCTTCCGTCTCTCACGCCACCCACCATAAGCGAATCATAAACATATTGCAAACCTTACAGCGGGGATCCCTCACGCTTGCGTGACACGGAGAGCACCATAGGACAGCACCAATAATAAAACATGCAACTCAAACCAATCATGATCATCAATCAACCCATAGGACAAAACGGATCTACTCAAACATCATAGGATAGCCATACATCATTGGGAAATAATATATAGCGTTTGAGCACCATGTTTAAGTAGAGATTACAGCGGGGAGAAGAGGTGTTGAACCGCTACATAGAGGGGAAGAGAGTTGGTGATGACGGCGGCGAAGTTGTTGGTGTAGATCGCCGTCACGATGATGGCCCCGGCGGCGTTCCGGCGCCACCGGGAGAGAGGGGGAGAGAGCCCCCCACCTTCTTCTTCTTCCTTGTCCTTCCCCCTAGATGGGAGAAGGGTTTCCCCTCTGGTCCTTGGCTTCCATGGCGGCGGAGGGGCGAGAGCCCCTCCGAGATTGGATCTCTCTCTCTGTTTCCTTCTGTTTCTGCCTTTCTGATTCTGGCCTTTCACTGTTTCTTAAATTCCCGGAGATCCGTAACTCCAATTGGGCTGAAATTTTAACACGATTTTTATTTGGATATTAGCTTTCTTGCGGCGAAAGAAGGGCACCAACCGCCTTATGGGGTGACCACAAGGGTCCAGTGCGCGCCCTACCCCCTAGGGCGCGCCCCTATGGCTTGTGGGCCCCTCGGGCATCGTCTCGCGTTGATTCTTTTTCCCAAAAATCACATATATTCCAAAAAAAAATCTCCATAAGTTTTTATCGCGTTTGGACTTCGTTTGGTATGGATATTCTGCGAAACAAAAAACATGCAACAAACAGGAACTGGCCCTGGGCACTGGATCAATATGTTAGTCCCAAAAATAGTATAAAAAGTTGCCAAAATTATATGAAAGTTGTAGAATATTGGGATGAAACAATCAAAAATTATAGATACGACGGAGACGTATCAGCATCCCCAAGCTTAATTCCTGCTCGTCCTCGAGCAGGTAAATGATAAAAAAGATAATTTTTGATGTGGAATGCTACCTAGCATAATCTTGATCATATAATCTAATCATGGCATGAATATTATGACACGAGTGATGCAAAGCAACAGTCTATCATTGGACATAAAGACAATAATACTTCAAGCATACTAATAAAGCAATCATGTCTTCTCAAAATATCATGGCTAAAAGAAAGTTATCCCTACAAAATCATATAGTCTGGCTATGCTCCATCTTCATCACACAAAGTATTAAATCATGCACAACCCCGGTTTTAGCCAAGCAATTGTTTCATACTTTAGTATTCTCAAACTTTTTCAACTTTCACGCAATACATGAGCGTGAGCCATGGATATAGCACTATAGGTGGAATAGAATATGGTGGAGGTTGTGGAGAAGACAAAAAGAAGGAGATAGTCTCACATCAACTAGGCAAATTAATGGGCTATGGACATGCCCATCAATCGATATCGATGCAAGTGAGTAGGGATTTCCATGCATCCAACTTGCTTGCTCACGAAGACCTAGGGCAATTTGAGGAAGCCCATCATTGGAATATACAAGCCAAGTTCTATAATGAAAAATTCCCACTAGTATATGAAAGTGACAATATAGGAGACTCTCTATCATGAAGATCATGGTGCTACTTTGAAGCACAAGTGTGGAAAAAGGAATAGTAGCATTGCCCCTTCTCTCTTTTCTCTCATTTTTTTTTGTTTTTTTGTTTTTTTTGGTGGGCTTCTTTGGCCTCTTTTATTTTTTTGTAAAGTCCGGAGACTCATCCCAACTTGTGAGGGAATCATAGCTTCCATCATCCTTTCCTCACATGGGACAATGCTCTAATAATGATGATCATCACACTTTTATTTACTTACAACTCAAGAATTATGACTCGATACTAGAACAAAATATGACTCTATATGAATGCCTTCGGCGGTGTACCAGGATGTGCAATGATCTAGCATAGCAATGACATCAAAAAACGGACAAGCCATGAAAACATCATGCTAGCTATCTTACAATCATGCAAAACAATATGACAATGATGGTGCATGTCATAATAAACGGAACGGTGGAAGTTGCATGGCAATATATCTCGGAATGGCTATGGAAATGCCATAATAGGTAGGTATGGTGGCTGTTTTGAGGAAGGATATATGGTGGGTGTAATGCACCGGCGAAAGTTGCGCGGTACTAGAGAGGCTAGCAATGGTGGAAGGGTGAGAGTGTGTATAATCCATGGACTCAACATTAGTCATAAAGAACTCACATACTTATTGCAAAAAATTATTAGTCATCGAAACAAGGTACTACACGCATGCTCCTAGGGGAAGGGTTGGTAGGAGTTAACCATCGCGCGATCCCGACCTCCGCACAAAGGATGACAATCAATAAATAAATCATGCTCTGACTTGATCACATAACGGTTCACCGTACGTGCATGCTACGGGAATCACAAACTTTAACACAAGTATTTCTACTAATCCACAATTACCCACTAGCATGACTCTAGTATCACCATCTTTATATCGCAAAACTATTGCAAGGAATCAAACATATCATATTCAGTGATCTACAAGTTTTATGTAGGATTTTATGACTAACCATGTGAATGACCAACTCTTGTTAACTCTCTAAATAGATATAAGTGAAGCATGAGAGTTTAATTCTTTCTACAAAAGATATGCCCACGCTCTAACAAATATAAGTGAAGCAAAAGATCATTCTACAAATGGCGGTTTTCCATGTGTAGAGAAACAGGCAATCCAAACTTCAAATGATATAAGTGAAGCACATGAAGCATTCTATAAAGCCATACTCAAAAGATATAAGTGAGGTGCAAAGAGCCTTCTATAAATCAACCAAGTACTTTCTCATACCAGCATGGTGCATTATTAAAAGAAAAAGAAAAAGCACACGACGCTCCAAGATTTACGCATATCATGTGACGAATAAAAATATAGCTCCAAGTAAAATTACCGATGGTTGTTAGAAGAAAGAGGGGATGCCTTCCGGGGCATCCCCAAGCTTAGTTTCTTGGGAGTCCTTGAATATTACCTTGGGGTGCCTCGTGCATCCCCAAGCTTAGTCTCTTTCCACTCCTTATTCCTTCATCCATCGTGATCTCACCCAAAACTTGAAAACTTCAATCACACAAAACTTAACAAAACCCTTGTGAGATCCGTTAGTAATAATAAAGCAAATTACAACTTTAAGTATTGTTGCCAACCAATTCATATTTTGTTTTTGCATTGTAGCTACTGTATTATAACTTCTTTATGGCTTATACCACCGATACAATCGGTAGTTTCATCAAAACAAGCAAAACAATGCATCAAAAACATAATCTGTCTTAAACAGAACAGTCTGAAGCAATCTGAACATTTACTATACTTATGTAACTCTAAAAATTCTTAAAAATTATGAAAAAATAAAACATTTGCATAGCAGTACTGTGTAAAAATTTCAGAAACTTTTGACATTCCAGTAAAAAATGTAAATTCACGCACTACAGCCAAAGTTTCTGTTTTTGCACTGCACACACCAAACAAGCAATCTAATCATCCTAAAGGCAAATCTTGGCACATTATTTTTATAATACAATGGATTTATACAAGGGGATAATTATTTTTGTTGAAAATCTTCTGTAATTAAGATTCACAAGGTTTCCATGGGCATGAACAAAGTTCAAGGCATGCTCCCATTTTAACAATGCTCGTCTCTCTCACTTTCACTTTTCTTTTTGAAAAAGTTTTAGGTTCCCCTCTTTATTTTTTTGTTTTTTAAACTATATAAAAGCACACAACAGAATAAAATGACTCTCTAAAACTTCCGGGTTGTCTCCCTGGCAGCGATTTCTTTAAAGCCATTAAGCTAGGCATAAAGTGCTCAAGTAATTGATCCACTCGGATCCCAAGGTATATCAAAGCCAATTTTAATTAACAATGATTTGTAATTTAGTAGTGAGCACAAATTAACATATATCATGCAACAACGAAGTCTAACTCTCTTCCTATGCATTGGCATATCATAAAAGAACAATTCATGCACATCAAGTAAAGGCCAATACATAGCATAAGCAGTTTCTTGCAATTTTATCATATTGGAAACATAGAGAGGTGGAGATGTAGTTCCTCTCTCATAATAATTGCAAGTAGGAGCAGCAAGCACATGCATATTATATCTATCAAAATCATCGTGTGTAATAGTAAAAGGCAACCCATCTATATAATCCTTAATAAGTGCAAACTTCTCCGATATAGTGTAGTTCGGAGAATTCAAAAAGATAATAGGACTATCATGTGTGGGTGCAATAGCAACAATTTCACGTTTAACATAAGAAACTATAGCAAGTTCATCTCCATAAGCATCATTCATATTGGCATCATGGCCACTAGCATAGCAAGCATCAAGTTCATCAAAAAGGGATATTTCAAACGAATCCAAGGGATCATAGCAATTATCATAGCATTCATCCTTCGGTAAGAACGAAGGGAAATTAAACAATGTATGAGTTGAAGAGTTACTCTCATTAGAAGGTGGGCACGGGTAGCTAATCCGCTCTTCCTCCTTTTGTTCTTCGCTCTCCTCCTCATCTTTTTCATCCAATGAGCTCACAGTGTCATCAATTTCTTCTTCCATAGATTACTGCAAAATATTAGTCTCTTCTTGGATAGCGGAGACTTTCTCAATAAATTGATCAATATGGGCATTATATTCATAATTGGCATAACAATAACGAAGCATAGCCAAATTTTGAGATCGGTAAACAACATCATCATAATCTTCATACTTTTCAAACAAAGCTTCAATTTCATAAGCACCCTTAAAAGCAACAAACTCTTCTATTTGTTCCACATCATAGTAATCATATATACCATTAGCATAAGAAGCCAAGGTTTCATTATCATTAAATTTACATGAAAAGGGAAGATGTTTAGCCTTCATCCTAGAGCAACAAGTAATATCATATCTCAAGCATAGATTCCAAGTATACCATTTCAACATATGAATTTGATCCCATAACAGTTTCCCTTTTTGAGTCAAGCGATAATCCCTAAAGTATTCACGTTGATCCAACGTGTATCCCATTATCAAGTTGAATGGGGTTTTCTCAGGATTATCAAAGTAGTGCATAATATTTTCCACATAACGAGCATCGAGGGTTTTAGGAGGTTCCCCATCACCATGATAGCAAGTACACCTAATTTTTTTGGTATTTCGTGTTCCATATCCATAGCTAAAGATAGAGAACAACTTAGAACAACAAATAAAATCTACTTAGTGATAAAGCAAACAAGCACACACGAGAATATTCACCCCACGCTATTGCTCCCCGGCAACGGCGCCAGAAAAAGGTCTTGATAACCCACAAGTATAGGGGATCAGTTGTAGCCTTTCTCGATAAGTAAGAGTGTCGAACCCAACGAGGAGCTAAAGGTAGAACAAATATTCCCTCAAGTTCTATCGACCACCGATACAACTCTACGCACGCTTAACGTTCGCTTTACCTAGAACAAGTATGAAACTAGAAGTACTTTGTAGGTGTAACGGGATAGGTTTGCAAGATAATAAAGAACACGTAAATAAAATCTAGGGGCTGTTTAGATGAAGAAACAACTAAGTTAGTCTTAGTAGAGAGCTTTTTGTCACAAGAAAGTTATTTGTCCCTAGGCAATCGATAACTAGACCGGTAATCATTATTGCAATTTTATATGAGGGAGAGGCGTAAGCTAACATACTTTATCTACTTGGATCATATGCACTTATGATTGGAACTCTAGCAAGCATCCGCAACTACTAAAGATCATTAAGGTAAAACCCAACCATAGAATTAAGTATCAAGTCCTCTTTACTCCCATATGCAAACAACCTACTTACTCGGGTCTGTGCTTCCGTCACTCACGCCACCCACCATAAGCGAATCATAAACATATTGCAAACCCTACAGCGGGGATCCCTCACTCTTGCATGACACGGAGAGCACCATAGGACAGCACCAATAATAAAACATGCAACTCAAACCAATCATGATCATCAGTCAACCCATAGGACAAAACGGATCTACTCAAACATCATAGGATAGCCATACATCATTGGGAAATAATATATAGCGTTTGAGCACCATGTTTAAGTAGAGATTACAGCAGGGAGAAGAGGTGTTGAACCGCTGCATAGAGGGGAAGAGAGTTGGTGATGACGGCGGCGAAGTTGTTGGTGTAGATCGCCGTCACGATGATGGCCCCGGCGGCGTTCCGGCGCCACCGGGAGAGAGGGGGAGAGAGCCCCCCTCCTTCTTCTTCTTCCTTGTCCTTCCCCCTAGATGGGAGAAGGGTTTCCCCTCTGGTCCTTGGCTTCCATGGCGGCGGAGGGGCGAGAGCCCCTCCGAGATTGGATCTCTCTCTCTATTTCCTTCTGTTTCTGCCTTTCTGATTCTGGCCATTCACCGTTTCTTAAATTCCCAGAGATCCGTAACTCCAATTGGGCTGAAATTTTAACATGATTTTTATTCGGATATTAGCTTTCTTGCGGCGAAATAAGGGCACCAACCGCCTTACGGGGTGACCACAAGGGTCCAGGGCGCGCCCTACCCCCTAGGGCGCGCCCTACCCCCTAGGGCGCGCCCCTATGGCTTGTGGGCCCCTCGGGCATCGTCTCGCGTTGATTCTTTTTCCCAAAAATCACATATATTCCAAAAAAAATCTCCATAAGTTTTTACCGCGTTTGGACTTCGTTTGGTATGGATATTCTGTGAAACAAAAAACATGCAACAAACAGGAACTGGCACTGGGCACTGGATCAATATGTTAGTCCCAAAAATAGTATAAAAAGTTGCCAAAAGTATATGAAAGTTGTAGAATATTGGCATGAAACAATCAAAAATTATAGATACGATGGAGACGTATCAAAATGCCATTCAGAACAAATGGATCTTTAAGAGGAAGACGGACGCGGATGGTAATGTCACCGTCTATAAAGCTCGACTTGTGGCAAAGGGTTTTTCACAAGTTCAAGGAGTTGACTACGATGAGACCTTCTCACCCGTAGCGATGCTTAAGTCCGTCAGAATCATGTTAGCAATAGCTGCCTTTTTCGATTATGAAATTTGGCAGATGGATGTCAAAACAGTGTTCCTTAACGGTTTCCTTAAGGAAGAGTTGTATATGATGCAACCAGAAGGTTTTGTCGATCCAGAGAATGCTGACAAAGTTTGCAAACTCCAGCGATCCATTTATGGACTGGTGCAAGCATCTCGGAGTTGGAATCTTCGCTTTGATGAGGTGATCAAAGCGTTCGGTTTTATACAAGTTTACGGAGAAGCTTGTATTTAAAAGAAAGTGAGTGGGAGCTCTATAGCGTTTCTAATATTATATGTGGATGACATATTGCTGATTGGAAACAATATAGAAATGTTGGAAAGCGTGAAGGAATATTTGAACAAGAGTTTTTCAATGAAGGACCTGGGAGAAGCTGCTTTCATATTAGGCATCAAGATCTATAGAGATAGATCAAGACGCTTAATAGGACTTTCGCAGAGCACATACCTTGACAAAGTTTTGAAGAAGTTCAAAATGGATCAGTCCAAGAAGGGGTTCTTGCCTGTATTGCAAGATGTGAAGTTGAGTAAGACTCAATGCCCAGTGACTGCAGACGATAGAGAAAAGATGAGTGTCGTCCCCTATGCTTCAGCCATAGGCTCTATCATGTATGCAATGCTGTGCACAAGACCTGATGTCAGCCTTGCCATAAGTATGGCCGGAAGGTTTCAAAGTGATCCAGGAATGGAACACTGGACGGCGGTCAAGAATATCCTAAAGTACCTGAAAAGGACTAAGGACATATTTCTCGTTTATGGAGGTGATCAAGAGCTCGTCGTAAAGGGTTACGTCGATGCCAGCTTTGACACTGATCCGGATGACTCCAAGTCTCAAACCGGATACGTATTTATTCTTAATGGGGGTGCGGTAAGCTGGTGCAGTTCCAAGCAAAGCGTGGTAGCTGATTCTACATTTGAAGCGGAGTACATCGCTGCCTCGGAGGCGGCGAAGGAAGGTGTCTGGATGAAGGAGTTCATGACACATCTTGGAGTAGTGCCTAGTGCACTGAACCCAATGACTCTGTTCTGTGACAACACTGGTGCCATTGCTCTAGCCAAGGAACCAAGGTTTCACAAGAGGACCAGACACATAAAGCGACGTTTCAAGTCCATCCGCGATTACATCAAGGAGGACGACATAAATATTTGCAAAGTGCACACGGATCTGAATGTTGCAGATCCGATGACTAAACCTCTTCCAAGGGCTAAACATGAATAACACCAGAACTGTATGGGTCTTAGATTCATTACAATGTAAATCACATAGTGATGTGAGCTAGATTATTGACTCTAGTGCAAGTGGGAGACTGTTGGAAATATGCCCTAGAGGCAATAATAAAAGTAGTTATTATTATATTTCCTTGTTCATCATAATCATTTATTATCCATGCTATAATTGTATTAATTGGAAAAACTGATACATGTGTGGATACATAGACAACACTGTGTCCCTAGTATGCCTCTAGTAGACTAGCTTGTTGATCAAAGATGGTCAAGGTTTCCTAGCCATAGACATGAGATGTCATTTGATAACAGGATCACATCATTAGGAGAATGATGTGATGGACAAGACCCAAACTATGAACGTAGCATATGATCGTGTCAGTTTATTGCTATAGTTTTCTGCATGTCAAGTATTTGTTCCTATGACCATGAGATCATGCAACTCACTGACACCGGAGGAATACCTTGTGTGTATCAAACGTCACAACGTAACTGGGTGACTGTAAAGATGCTCTACAGGTATCTCCGAAGGTGTCTGTTGAGCTGGCATGGATCGAGACTGGGATTTGTTACTCCGTATGACGGAGAGGTATCTCAGGGCCCACTCGGTAATACAACATCACAACAAGCCTTGCAAGCAATGTGACTAAAGTGTTAGCCATGGGATCTTGTATTACGGAACGAGTAAAGAGACTTGCCGGTAACGAGATTGAACTAGGTATAGAGATACCGACGATCGAATCTCGGGCAAGTAACATACCGAAGAACAAAGGGAACAACATACGGGATTAACTGAATCCTTGACATAGAGGTTCAACCGATAAAGATCTTCGTAGAATATGTAGGAACCAATATGGGCATCTAGGTCCCGCTATTGGTTATTTACCGTAGAGGTGTCTCGGTCATGTCTACATAGTTCTCGAACCTGCAGGGTCTGCACACTTAAGGTTCGGTGACGTTTCGGTAGTATAGAGTTATGTATGGTGGTTACCGAAGGTTGTTCGGAGTCCCGGATGAGATCCCGAACGTCACGAGGAGCTCCGGAATGGTCCGGAGGTAAAGATTGATATATAGGAAAGTGGTGTTTGAACTCCGGAAAAGTTTCGGGCATTTCCGGCAGTGTACCGGGAGTGACGAATGGGTTCTGGGGGTCCACCAAGTGGGCCCACCACACCCCAAGTGGGTCACATGGGCCTGAGGGTGGCGCACCAGCCCCTGGTGGGCTGGGCGGCTGGACTTGTGGGAAAGGGAAAGTCCAAGTGCGGAAGGGAAGGAGTCCTACTAGGAGTAGGATTGGAGGTGGACTCCTCCACCTCCACCTCCTTCGGCCGACTCCTAGGAGGCTTCCTAGGTCGGCCAGCCCCTCCCCTCCCTCCTTTATATACTAGAGGGTTGAGAGGGCAGCAGCACAAGAAACCTTAGCCACGGTGCAGCCCTCTCTCCCCGATAGATCAAATCCTCTAGTTTTCAGCAGCGCTTAGGCGAAGCGCTGCTGGAATAGTTCCACCACCACCGCCGCCGCGCCGTCGCGCTGCCGGAGAACTCATCTACCTCTCCGCTCCCTCTTGCTAGATCAAGAAGGCAGAGATCGTCATCGAGCTGTACGTGTGCTGAACGCGGAGGTGCCGTCTGTTCGGTACTAGATCGTGATTGGATCGCGGGACGCTCGGCGATTTGGATCGCGAAGGCGTTCGACTACATCAACCGCGTTTCTTAACGCTTCCCGCTTAGCGATCTACAAGGGTATGTAGATCCACTCTCCCTCTCATCGATGCTCATCACCATGGATAGATCTTGCGTGTGCGTAGGAAAAATTTTGTTTCCCATGCAACGTTCACCATCAGACGGGTGATGTTCCCATCGTTTCCGCTGGCTTGGGGTCTAAGTACCTCTGCATATATGCTTCATCCCATGTCACTCTTCGAGCCTCCATTCGCAGTTAATCCGCCGTCCCTGGAACCAGCCGACGGTGAGCCACCCACTAATATTGTGCGTCATATTTTCGCCCCACATCCTCTCTTCTCTGTGCTCAATTCCAACTCTGATCTTCCGCAGGGACACACCGTCGTCTTTCTCCGCCTTCCTTTGTAGTCGTTTGTGGATTCTGTGTGATCTTGGATTCCATCTAACCATCCTGAGTTCCTGACTACCCCACGTGTGTGGTATAAATCCTTCTACCCATGGCCATATGGACATTGCAAGGTCGCGTTGTTCCTTCTGTTCATTGGGGAGTTGGTTGTCCTCCGCTTGATATATTGTGATGATTTTTCAGACAATTGGGTATGAAATTGTTATAGAAATTTAGGAGATGAAAGCTTTGGGCATATGCAGCAACGAAGACACAAGGATTGAAAAGGAGTGGTCCACTTCTATCGGCTGAGAGCGGTAGAAGTGCAAGAATTTTCCACACTGATTTGTTGAATTGTTTTTTTGTCAAAGCCCAATTTAACAATATTGTTTATAATAGTTCTATTGTACTCCGATGTTTGTTTGGATCCATTGGTTCTGATGATTATGTCAGGTTCAGAAAATTAGAGACAGTGATCCATGTGTTTTGAACAAATGATCCATGGGTTCTGATGATTATATCAGGTTCTAAACAAATGATTCATACTATATTGTGCTCCAATGTTTGTTTGGATCCATGGGTTCTGGTGATATGAAGCAAATTTACACTTAACTGACTGACAAGCTGCACTTGAACACTATCCTGAAGCTCATAACTTGTATGATGTCATTGCAAAGAAATAAACGGGGTAATGATATTTATTTAATATTAGGAAATAGGAATATATGTGTGACCTGCACTGTCTCTAATTTTTTAGATATTAGCAGTATCCAACAATATTGTTTTTCTGATACATTAAGGAAGAGCTTTCAATTGTGCCTTCTAAGAATTCATTTTATTTCTATTTTTGCAGCAGGGGCAATGTAATTCAGGTGGCAGTGCCGGCCAGATTGAGACAGTAACAAATGAACTGCATACCCAGAGAACGTGCTCCATGTGAAGAAACACTTCGTTTACCTGAACATAACAACGATGATGCAATACAGGAAGGAGATACCTCATCAGTCTATCAGAAGCATAAGTTCACTAAGCAGGAGGAGAAATCGCCTGAGTTATACCTAAACTGCGTCCAGTATATTAACTTCTGCATTTGGATAATCAGTAGCGGTGTGGTTATAGTTTTCTCGGAAATGTTTTTTATGACCATTTTACTGCAGCTGTTATAGTAGTCAAGTTCCCACCCTTTTGCTTTGCCTCTCTTGCTCCCCTCCCCCTCCCGTGGTTTACAATCCTTGTTGTTCTTATATAAAATCAAACTACCACCAAGCATTTAACATAGCGTATTCCTACTGAACAAACTAATCAACTTAAAAGTATTTTTCTGTCAATAGAAAACATGCTCGCGTAAAAAATAAGCAAGCGCAAAAGCACACACAATTGGATGAATTTGAAGTTTCAAAATTTCAGGTAACAAACATGATTCATGGGTTCTGATGATTATATCTCATGATTGAATACTCCCCTAAAATATAATGTGATGATTATACCACATGATTAAAATACTACATTTACATACAATTGCATCAATCACTAATATTAGTATCAAAATTGACGGGCGCAGCAACGCGCGCCTTCGACGGTCTAGTTATTTCGTAGAACAAGGTAGGAAGCGGCGACAAGATCCAAAGTTGCTTTGCATGCCCCGAAATCAAAAGTTGTGTTGGCAAGACAACCTGTAATCCAACATACCTGCCTTTAGAGGTGGGTGAATAGACACTTAACAAGACAAATGAGCAATTTTTAGTTCATTTGAAGTTTAGGAAGATTTTGCACAAGTTAAGTTGCATCCAATGATTCCTACACATGCATATCTAGAGATTAAGCAGCAAAAAGTAAACGTCATGCATTTGCAAGAAACATAAAGGATGGCAGAGTAGGAAGATCAAACACAATAAATACTCAAAGATTTTTCCCGTGGTTCCGATAGGTGGTGCTATCGTACGTCCACATTGATGGAGGCTTCAACCCATGTAGGGTAACGGCTGCACGAGTCCATGGAGGGCTTGTAGGATCGCAAGTATGTCTAGGGGGGTGATTAGACTACTTGACCAAATAAAAGTCTATCATTTCCCAATTTTTAGTTGTGGGCAGATTTTAGCAATTGTAGCAAGTCAAGTACATCCCACACATGCATGTCTAAGAGTATTGCAGCGGAAAGTAAATACAAGCACATGAAGTAAAGGGTAGGGTAGGAAGATCAAACACAATGTAGACACGAAGATTTTTCCCGTGGTTCCGATAGGTGGCGCTATCGTACATCCACCACTACTAGAAAAAAGGCTATTAGTGGCACACCTGTTTTTGCTATTAATGGCGCACTATAGGTGTGCCACTATTAACACGCCATTAGTAACAAATAGTAATGGCGCACCTCTGGTGCGCCATTAGTAATCCAGATAGTAGTGGCGCACCACCTAGTGCGCCATTGATAGTTCTCTTAGTGCGCCACTAGTAATGCTGCTGGGGGGCCCTGGTAACCCTACAGGTGCGCCACTAATATCCATACAAGTGCGCCACTGCTATTTGGAAGGGTGCGCCACTAAAGTGCAGGATGGTGCGCCACTACTATTAATTCAAGCAAAGATTATTTTTTGCTTTTCTGGTATTTGCACAGATTACAAAATACAATATACAGCACAGAATAATATGCACAGAATATTCAACCTGATAAATAGATAAACTCCCATTTATACAGTACAATACAGCACCACAATTAGTCAAGTATAAACAACACATATATAATACAATTCGTCACATTAGTCCGAATTCAAAAAAGCGAACAAAGTTCAAACAGTAGACAAGCTTAGGTCTCGAGACCGAGTAGCGAGTTTGTCGTCACATTACAAAGTCGATATCATCTAAATAAACTACCATCACATAGAAGAGAGCTGCGGTCACGATGAGCATCATCGCGATGAAACTGGTCTTCATCCGGTTCCTCCTCCGCTCCCTCCTCTCTCCCGCTAGATAGCGCGCGTATCTAGCTTCCGCCTCCGCCCTAGTGGTGTACCCTTTGTAACTGTTACCGCTGAAACGGTGAACCTGTTTCCGACACTCCTCCCAGTCGTCGTAGACTCCGGGAACCTCACCCTTGTAAACGACATACCACGGCATCTCTATGCACTAGACAAACAAAACGTTAGTAGCAATTCACAGATAATATATAAGCAATATATAAGTATGCAACAAAAGGATCGGAAGAGAAAAGCAACACATTAATAGCACGATTCATGGTCCTACTAATAAATAGCATCGATTACATATAAGTTGAACGACTGTCCAAACTAAAGAGACATACAAGTTCATTAAAGTTTAATTACAACATGAGCTAATCGATATTTCAGAACTACATAGCATCAATACTTTCGACTCGACTCAGGGACCGGAGCGTGGATGAAGCCGCCGTCTTTCGTGATGGTCATGAATGTGCGGTCGTTGTCAGCCTGCATTTGTAGCGTTGTTTCTATTTCACTGTTGGACGGTTGATTGTTGAGGTAGAACTGCCCCGAGGTACGAAGGACATCTTGATAGATGATTTCCGCAAACTCCGACTGGATGCGAAAGAATTCTTGTCTGATGTCGGTGTCCTGGATTGCCGACAAGCGTGCGGCCCATTCTTTGAGATTATTTGGTAGCATAAGCTGATGCTGGTCCCGTACGATCGCCCGCATGTGATGGAGGGCGTAGTAGGCATCCTTCTGACTGCCAGGCGGCTGCTTGACGTAGGGGAACGTCGTTACGTGGGTGAACACGTGCTTGCCGTACCTACAAATTGGCCTCCTGAAGGTGCCTCCAGATTTGGCGTAGCCGGGGAGAGCATCATCAAGAACTTTCTTGATATTTGTGTAGTCTTTGTTCGACTGACGGTCCGAGTCGAAATACGTGGCCATGGAATATTTCGGGCTTAAGAGGATGAGTGTGCAATGTGTGTCACTGCACAAAACACGGAATGTTAGAAAAAAAAACAATCGAAATCTAAGAAATCATATGTTACGGGGCGGTGAGGGGATGACTTACTCGGAAAAGTAAGGCACGAGGAAGTTATCCTTATCTGGGTTCGCTAGAATGACGCCTTCGAGGTATGAACTCGTGACTTGCCGGTCCCCAGCGCTGCTCAAGATCTTGGCACGCATGTAGAAGGGGTCGACTATCACGATGTCCGGGGTCTTGTCTCTAATGATCCGCATCTCCATACTGAGCGAAAATAGCCGAATGAAGGTGTAGTGCAGCGGATAAAGGTTAAACATAGCGAAGATGTCATCAAACCGCAGGACGATCATACGCCCGATGGTGCTATCGACAAAGCCCTTGCCCTCTGGCACCTTGGCCACAAAAACCGGGTATGCCACATCATTCTCGGAGAGATGCCGCTTCTCCATAGAAAGAACACCGTCATGCAGACTCCGCATAGCACCGGTTGCAGCATTGAGCAGATTAGTCGGTAGCATCGGCCTACCCGCCACATGCACCCTCCTCGAGATATCCTTAGATATTGGTGGCCCGTCCTGAGCACGGATCGTACTCGGTGCCGGCTGGCTCGCACCCTTGTTAGTTTTTCTTTTCCGTCCCTTCGGCTTCTGCTGCTGTAATGGGATTGAGTTCTGCTCAGAGACCGCCTTCTTGAGTGTGTTGGGGCTGATAATATTTCGCACCTCGGCTGTTTGAGTCTCGGTGAAGGCGGCAGCTGGAGGCGTCTCCTGAGAACTGAACAGACGACGCCTGTTGCAATTGGGTTTCTCCGCGGTACCAGCTAGATCGCGATCGTCTTTTGCAGGGTTGGGTTCTTGAGAAGGAGGCCCCAAGAATTCGTCATCGTACCCATGTTCGTTGATGTACTTATCGACGTTGGAAAATGTATCGTCGTTGTCGTCCGGATCCTGTGCCATATGCATGTCCGGATCAGCTGACGGCGGTAGCATTGCGACGGTCTTGCCATGGCTTGGCGCCGGCACGACTGGCGGTGTTGTCTGTGGGGTGGTGTCCCCCGCCCCCAAACGAATCTGGCTCTTCGGCCAAAGCATGGACCAGTTTAAGCAGGCGCTGAGGGTCATCACATCATCTTCGTCGGCCCTAGGGGGTCGATACGGAGGTAACACATCGTCGCAGCCCCGCAGCACCCGAACCAGTTGAACCCTATACACGGTGGGTGGCATCGGATTACCATGGAACACGCGGTTGCCCGGTTCAACGATTTTGGCCTTGGCGACATCGATCAACTCGCCGTCCACGAAGTGCAGGAGAGTGCATGGAACGTTGGCGGCGCCCTGCGAAAACATGTAGGGCGTCAGGGATGCCCAGTCAAAGGCAAGGAGATGAAGTCATCGGCCGAGGCTTAGTTACCGTGATGGCGTCGAGCTCGGCTAATGTCGAGGCACCGCCAACGGCGGGCGTGTAAGTGACGGAGGGGCCGCTTGCTGCCGAGGTGCCGTCCGGCGTATTCTTCCCACACCCGGGTGCATTAAGCTCCAATACCGGCGCCGACGCCGGAGACACCAATGCCGCCTCCGCCGGAGACACCAATGCCGGCGCGTTGTGCGAGTTGCTGCCCGTGAAGCTGGGAATCGGGGGCGGCCCCTGTTGGCCGCCCACAATCCACCCCCGCAACCCCTCAAGCAAAGAAGGCATAATGGCGGTGATCGTCGCTCCCAGTTGGTCTCGCACTTGCTCTTGGACTATCTCCGGAATCCGCGCCACTTGTGCCTTGAGTTCTTTAACCTCGCGCTCCTGGCTTTCTGAGCTGGTCTTTCTCTCCTTTCGCCCAGCCTTATAGTATTCCGACCATTTCGTGGACAAGCCTTCGCCGGCCACACGACCAGCTGACGACGGCTTACTGAACTTATCCTTGTGTTTCATTACGTTCAACGCCCTATTTAAAGTGGTGTCCCAAGGGGCAGACGGGGAGCTCTGAGACCCCGCGCTACTGCTTTCAGTTTCCTGCAGAAGGAACGTGAACCATTTAGAAATTTGGCTTCATTAATTAGAATGCAACCATATGGAGCTAATTACGCGGGGGTGTATTCCTTACCAGAACACGCTCAAGCTCCTTCACCTTCGGATCCGTGGTAAGCTCCTTTGTTACCGGGTCCACCTTGTACCGGGCCCTGACATAGTTCCTGGTCTGCTTTTCATGGTATTTATCGAAGAGGGGCGGTAGGCCTTGCTCGGCACGCTCCGCGTCCTCCTTGTCCCATTTAGGTTCCGCCACTCTGTAACCGCCGGGACCGAGTTTGTGGACCCCTAAGTTCAAGTCCCGCATATCTTTCCCCCACTGACTTGATTCCGCGGATGCGTTGCTCTCGCACTTGATCTTGAACTCCAGGTAGTCAGCTTCGCTGATCGAAGGATTTGTCTCCTTGATCTTCTCATAACTATTACCTCTTAGAATCCTTCTCTTCACCGCGGCTCTCCAAGTAGCCAGGGCCGTGCTCATCTTCGTGAGGGCGGCACTGTTCACTTTATTCCCTGAGAGGCGTGTGTTTGCGAAGTCACCGGGGAACTTGTATCGTTCGTGCAGCTTCGTGAAGAGGAGGTTGCGCAAATTCCCTCGGTCACGATGCCTTAGGTTCTCGGTGTTGATCGAGACGGTGCTCCGGAGAATGCACCCGAGTTGTCCCGCGTACCCACCGACTAATTCTTTGGGCGCCGTTGGATGCCCACTGGAGGACACTTCAGTAAATTCCTCCTTGACGGTGCCGAGCACGTTCGGGCGCCGGTCCTTCCGTTGCCTCTTCGGTTGGCTGCCATCTGTGCGTTCGCTGCCAACATCAGTGGTGGCATCCCCGGCGGCACCATCAGTGGTGTCATCCCCGACGCCACTAGGGGTTTTGTAGTCGGGATCGGTGTCTTCCGCGGTGTCCTCATAGCGGTGAGGTTCTTCCTCCATCTCCTGGGACAGCTCCCAGAATGGCTTGCCCGAACCGCCGACCTCATCGATGTCGGCCATGTTCGCTCTAAATAGGAAAAAATGGCTAATAATTAGTGCCATGGTGATCTACAATTAATACTAGTAGCTGAAAGCCTGAGATGATACTTTCAGGGGATGAATACTAGTAGTCAAGGTTAAACCTGGTCGGCAAAAAGGCAAGGAGAAGCACGCACACGTGCATCACCAGACAGGGCTACGAGAAAGCAAAGCAAACGCGTCTTGGTGGTCTACCTTTCAGGGGATAAATTCTAGGAAAAATTCGGCATGACCTTTGCTATTTTCTTAACCTAGAAGTGCCCGTTTTTCGCCGAAACGGAAATGAATCAACATTTCGGCGATAACGGGCACAAATCCCTGCTCAAATAGCAACTGCCAACAACTATAAACATGAATAATCTGCCAGCAACATTTTGGGCCACACTCTCAGGATCAAGTTGTGCACTATCTTAGCCAACATTTTGATGTTTCAGCACATGCACACTCTGACGAGCAAAACTGAACTCTCAAAGACAGAACTTACTTCACATTATCTAGATTAGGTAGTCAGTCTTGTATTTCTCCAATGGACAACATGATTCTCCTCCCATATTCACTACTGAAACAGTTGAACAGCAGGGGAGATAATAAGCGAGAGAAGTCGTCACCTTGGCAACAGGGGGAACCAAATTGAAACAAAATGAACCCACGGCAACTTCTCCTAGGCCCCCTTCACAGAAGCAGATTAGATGGTAACAAACCGCCTGCACAAACCGGATGCACGAATCAGACCACGCGTGTCAGTTACACACATACACCACAAAGTACCCAGCACACACAGAAACATGCATATTATGATGACTCCCTCCTATAGAACCTGGACCTAATAACATAGGTAGCAGTGTAACACTACTTCATATATATGACAAAAAACTACATGACCTGCACATATACTACTATTACAGTACACCTAAGCTACGGCTGTGACTAGTAGTAATTAACACGTATCTCCTATGAAACAGAGTATTGTGATTTGTGAATCATACTACAGTATTGTTACACGTATCTCCTAAGGGAGACGAGGAGTGTCTGCTATGCGAATATTGAGTCTTTTACTTTCAATTTCTGTAACCGCAAGTGTTTCCGTGTCCAGAAAAATAAATCCATAGATGCAAATGCAGACCAAAATGGGGCAGATTCGCAAGGGGATAAAGGATTTGGGGGTGATATATACCTGCGAGGAGTCGGGCGGCAGGACGGCGGAAAAGCCGTCGAAGACCTCGGTGGCGGTGGCGACGAGGCAGACCCCGGGCGGCTGCTGCTTCTTGGGCGGCGGCGGCTGCTCCTTGGCCCTGGCGCGGCCGGCGGCAGGCCTGCAGGCGTGCTCCCGCTCCGGCGCCGGGAGGGGGCGGATGCGGAGGTACACCTTGAGGCGCTCCTCCGCCGCAGACGGCTGCGACGAGGTCGAGGAGGTGAGCGCAGTGGCTGCGACCGCTGCGGGAGGAGGAGGAGGAGGAGGAGGAGGAGGGGAAATGGCAGCGTCGGGTAGGGTGGGCGGAGGAGGCGGGAGAGGGGTGGCGGGGGCTGGGGGAGCTGCCGCCGCGACGGCGGGTTCATAGTCGAGCAGTCGGGAGATGACCGGGGCCTTCCGGCGGCGGGAGCGGAGAGTGGTCGTGGCCATGCTCGGGGTCGGGGCCGGGGCCGGGGCGGGGAGGGTAACTGCAGGGGAGGGTCAGGCCGCGGGGAGAGAGAGAGGCTGTGTAGTGGGGGGGGCTGGGTAACAATGACGCACCTGGGAGGGGTGCGCCATACATACATATAACAATGGCGCACCTCTGTCTGGTGCGCCATACATACCCGTATAGCAATGGCGCACCTCTGCCTGGTGCGCCATACATACCCGTATAACAATGGCGCACCTCTGCCTGGTGCGCCACTGCTATTTTTTTTCTTTTTATTTTAAATTTATTTTAACCTTGTAATAAATATCCAAATACTCTAAAATAAATAAGCACACATAATTATAATTATGTAGTGTATTTAAAATAATATAATATCTAAAAGAAAATATATAGTATATGACTATTAAGGTCGTTAAAATGTGTAGATTA
Organism: Elymus sibiricus; assembly: GCA_039707655.1. Lineage (NCBI taxonomy): Eukaryota > Viridiplantae > Streptophyta > Magnoliopsida > Poales > Poaceae > Elymus > Elymus sibiricus. The sequence continues at coordinate 319,809,400 of CM077669.1, read as the reverse complement.
ACAATATGCCATATCCATCTCTCCATAGAAAAATGATACATAATATAATATGCCCACATACACACACGGCCGACACGTCGTGATTCGATCGATCTTAGCTATCTTTTCACAATCTTCTTGCCCTTCTTTCTCGCGGTTGAATAATTTAGCCCCGGAACCCCTTGAATTCTTCTCTTGAACGGACGTCCTTTAGGTAGGGTGGTCCTGCTTCTTCTTGTGGTGTATGGTACTTCATCGTCGTCGTCATCTTCCATCTTCGGGTCGCCGTACTTGTCGAAGTCTTGCTCATTGGCGACTCCATCCATTCCGATGATGTTCCTTTTGCCTCTCCTCACGACAACACGACTGGGCTTTGACGGGTCGGTAATGAAGAAGCATTGGTCCACTTGGCAAGCCAGTACCCATGGCTCATTTTTCGCGGTGACGTTTGCGCCCGCGGTCTTGGATTTGGCTTCGGGTATAACCATGGTGGTGAAATACCGGTCTTCTTTTACGACGCTCTTGGCCCATCTGACACGGAACATCGGGACCTTCTCTCCAGCGTAGCTTAGCTCCCAGATCTCCTCGATCCTTCCGTAGTATCTGTCCTTGTCGTTACCAGTGTAGGATTCCATCGTTACCCCGGAGTTCTGATAATCGTTCTTCATGTCCTTTTCCTCGGTGTAGAATGTGTAGCCGTTGATATCGTACGCCTGATAGGTCATCATGTTGTGCTCGGCGCCCTGTGACAAGGCGAATATGAGTTTTTCTTCCGCGGAAGAATCCTCATGTAAAGGGTACCACAGAAGCTTGTCCTTGAACCAACGCGTGAAACATGAGTTGTGCTCTTTGATTATATCTCCGTCCGTCCTCTGTTGGCCTCGGTCATTGTACGTCTTCTCAATAAAGGTTTTGTGCTCTACCACCCAAGGATCGACCACGTCTATGTGTTGTAGCGCGACTAGGTTTGCTCTTTCAAAGTCGGCGAGTCGACCCTCGAAGTCGACATGCATTTCGCAGCGACCCTCGCGGTGACCCCATCCAGCGAGCCTGCCGAGGTGCCTGTTGACGGGCAGACCAACGGGGTTCTCGATGCCTAGATAATTCGTGCAGAAGGAGATGCACTCTTCGGTCAGAAAGCCCTTGGCTATGCTGCCATCTGGACGTGCCCTGTTGCGAACGTATCCTTTGATGACACCATTCATCCTTTCGAACGGCATCATGCTGTGCAGGAACGTCGGCCCGAGTTGGATGATATCCTCCACGATATGGACCAGCAGATGCACCATAACGTCGAAGAATGTGGGCGGGAAGTACATCTCAAGCTCGCATAGTATCACCACGATCTCTTCCTGTAGCCTTCTGAGTTGCCTCATGCCAACCGACTTCCGAGAGATGACGTCGAAAAAGTTGCATAGGCCAAATAGCGTTTCACGGACGTGCGCGTCCATGATCCCACGGATTGCAACTGGAAGTATCTGCGTCATCAGCACGTGACAGTCGTGAGACTTCATCCCGCTGAACTTCTGCTTCGCTGAGTCTAGGTATCTGCTTATCTTCCCCGCGTAACCGTAAGGAAGTTTTACTCCTACGAGGCAGGTGAAAAACTGCTCGATCTCCTTCTGACTTAGAGTGAAGCACGCGGGAGGGCAGTCATATTCGATCTTCTTGGACTTTTTGCCTTTGCGATGACTTTCCGTGTCCTTCGCCTCATCATCATCATCATCATCATCATCATCATCATCATTAGGGCGTTTTGCGTGAAGCTCCTCCCTGATGCCCATTGATTGCAAGTCTGCCCTTGCTTTCGGCCCATCTTTGGTCCTCTCTAGCATGTTGAGCAGGGTACCAAGCAGACTCTCGCACACGTTCTTCGTGATATGCATGACATCAAGGCTGTGGGGCACACGGAGGATCTTCCAGTACGGCAAGTCCCAGAAAACAGACCTCGTTTTCCATACCTTCAGCAGCGGCTCTGGTGATGGGGATACGTACCTAGGGTAGGGTTATAGGCCTGACCTACATATCCTACCCAAGGACACTGCCCCAGAAAGCTTAAGGGCCACAAGGAAGTCTCCGACTGAAATAGCGAAGAAGCATAAATCACTCGACAATATACACTCGGAGATGCCTTTCACTCGACGGTTATCTTTCACTCGAAAGAGTCTGAAGACAGTCGACCGCAGGAGTCCAGAAGTCACCCCAGGGAGGCTAACGGGCAAGCAGTCATCAAGATCATTAACAGCATTTATGGTGTACGTTACCAGTAACGTACACCTCTTTATGACCACGATTAAACCCCTTAATGCCGGACGTTATGAGGGGCAGCGCACTCTATATAAGCCACCCCTCCCCGCTGGTAGAAGGGTTCGCAACCTTTTGTAATACAACACACACATTTCACTCGACAGAGTAGAGAGCTCTCCGGAGCACTGAGACGTAGGGCTGTTACCTCCACGAGAGGGGCCTGAACTCATACATCTGTGTGTACAACCTCGCCGTAGCTAGGACTCTGCCCTCTCCATTCGTACCCCTACCTTCTACTGTCAGGCTTGTTCCCACGACAGTTGGCGCCCACCGTGGGGCAGGCGTCTAAGCGACTTCCGGCGAGTTTGCATTTTTTCTCCTTCGTCATGTCTTCCGGTGGTGATTTGTTCCTGGGCCGCGAGATCCGTCTCGGAGCGCTCACCTTCATCGCCGACGATTCGGCATGGCTCCAGGAAGCGCCTTTGGATGTGGAAGCGCTCCCGATTCGCAGGGCGACGCACTTCTGTGCAAGCTCCTGCGGCGTTCTTCTCCTTCAGTCGTCGACTCCGTGTGTATCGGCCCTCCCTGCTGTTCATCGTCGCAAGCGATCCGGTCGCTCGCGGCTACAGCGTTGGGTGCGGCACGCGGCGGCACGCCAGGTTTCGTCCCCGCAGATTGCGGCCATCGAGCCCGCCGAGTCACTTCACGGCGTGTTCGACTCGGCGTCGGATCGGTCCGACATCCCTTCCGAGTGCGAGAGCTGCGACCCTGCGGTGGAAGTTTTCATGGCTGGCCCTCATCAGAGTCCGCCGCCCGGCTTCGACCACTCCAGGCGTGAGATTGGTGGAATGTCGAATGATCAGCAGCGCCGGGATGAGGATGTTCTCCGTACTCCCATCGTCGGTACGACCGCTGAGGCCCAGGCCATGGAGGCTACACGCCTTCGGCTCATAGAGATGCAGGAGGCACTCGACGAGCGTGCTGGGCAGCGTCCACCACGTCCCAATCGACAGCAGCGATAGTTGTTTCCGAGTAGATCTCGAAATAACGTCGAGGTATTTCGTACTCCAGTTTTAAATGTTGCAGCAGCTGCTAGAATTGCAGAGTCTATTCAACCGTCACGATCAGAGGCTGGTAGAGGTCTGCAGCAGATCAAGGCATTGCTTGAGGCGGCGCAGCACCAGAATGCAGCTGTTTCTCAGTCGCAGAACAGGTTACATGGCAATTCTACCAGGGCAGAAACAGTTCAGTCGGCTCACAGTCCTGGGTCACCTTCGCGTCGCAGAGGCGGAGAATACCGTGAAGACCGGTACAGAGATCAGGGGCGAGATCAGTCTGCTCCCCGTTATCACCGTGATGACCGCCGTCGAATGTTTTCTCCTCCGCGGAATGGTTCTTATGTGTCCCGGCACAATGATGATAGGCGCCCGTTCGGTGATGAGCGGAATCCCGGATTTGACGCAAGGGATGTCCTTGCTCAAAGGAGGGTCGACAGAGGCAGAGCCCACAGAGATGGTCATAACAGAGATTATCCGAGTGGAAGCAGTGCTGTTGTTTCTGGGCCCGAGTGTTTTAGCAGAGCCATTCGCTCTGCAGAGATTCCCCCCAACTTCAGGTTGGCGGCCGGGATCGGCAAGTTTTCTGGCGAGTCAAAGCCTGAAACCTGGTTGGACGATTACCGAGTGGCTGTACAGATTGGTGGAGGTAACGACAACATAGCCATGAAGCATCTGTCCTTGATGTTGGATGGTTCGGCCAGAGCTTGGTTAAATCGTTTGGCTCCCTCTAGCATCTATTGCTGGGAAGATTTGGCCCGAGTGTTTATCAGAACTTTTGAAGGCACTTGTAAACGTCCAGCTGGTTTGACTGATTTGCAGCACTGTGTCCAGAAGCCCAATGAAACCTTGCGAGATTACATTCAGCGTTGGTCCACCTTGCATCACACGGTGGAGAATGTTTCTGAGCATCAAGCTGTTTGTGCCTTCAAGGCTGGGGTTAGATACAGAGAGCTCTATCTGAAGTTTGGTCGCACCGGTGACATTTCTATGAGCAAGATGATGGAGATTGCCACTCGGTACGCCAATGGAGAAGAAGAAGACCGCCTCCGAAGCGGTAAAGCCAAAATAGTCGACAATGATGCAGGTGGGAATTCCAGTCGGAAACAGAAGCGCAAAGCTGATCCCCCTGCTCAGGCAGAAGCGGCCGCCCTGGCGGCACAAGGCAAGAATAAGGGAAAGTCCAAGGCTAAGTTCACCCCAAAGAAGTCAAAGAATCAGTCGGGTACCGATGTTTTGGATTTACCGTGTGCAATCCACACGAGGAAAGATGAAGAGGGCAATTTGATATTGCCAAAGCATACCACTCGACAGTGCCGTTTGTTGATCCAGTCATTCAAAGAGAACCAGTCGAGTGAGAAAGACCCTGAGAAAGAAGATGAAGAAGAAAAAGAAGAGTTCCCTGAAGTCAATGCCACCTTGTTGATTTTTGCTGATGTTGAGAGTAAGAGTCGACTGAAAGTTATCAACAGGGAGGTTAACATGGCGGTTCCTTCTACCCCCACATATCTCAAGTGGTCTCAAACTGCTGTCACTTTCAGTCAGTCAGATCACCCTGCGCACATTGCTACCCCCGGGCGGCAAGCGCTGGTGGTAGACCCAGTTGTGGGGGGCACTCGACTCCGCAAAGTTTTGATGGATGGCGGGAGCGGTCTGAACATCCTGTATGCTGATACCCTTAAGGCAATGGGCATTCCGATGTCCCGGCTCAGTGAAAGCAACATGCAGTTTCATGGAGTAATCCCTGGGAAGAAGGCCCGTTCACTCGGCCAGATAGCATTGGATGTGGTGTTTGGTGATGACAAGCACTTTCGCAAGGAAAAACTGACGTTTGAAGTGGTAGATTTCCAGAGTGCCTACCACGCCATCCTTGGTCGACCAGCTTATGCCCGTTTCATGGCCCGACCATGTTACGTGTATCTCAAGCTGAAGATGCCTGGACCAAAAGGTGTGATCACAGTCACTGGCAATCGACAAAGGGCTGAGGAGTGCCTCCAGCAGGGCTCCAAGATCGCCGACCAGCAGATGGCTATGGTTGAGTTGGAGGAATACAAGAAAAATGCTGATCCTGCCGACCTGTTGCGTGCTAAGAAGCCCGCTTCTGAGTCAGCTTTTCAGTCGGCAGGAGAGGTGAAGAAGGTGCACATTCACCCGACAGATCCGACTGCTGCCCCGACCAACATCTCAACAACACTCGACAGCAAATAGGAAGCCGAGCTCATCCAGTTCCTCCGTGAGAACTGGGACATCTTCGCATGGAAGCCCGTTGACATGCCTGGTGTACCCAGGGAACTGGCTGAGCACCGTTTGAGAGTTGATCCGAAGGCCAAGCCTGTGAAGGAACATTTGCGTCGGTCAGCAACAGAGAAGCGAAAAGCAATCGGCGAAGAGGTGGCTCGTCTCTTGACGGCCAAGTTTATACGTGAGATTTACCACTCCGAGTGGTTATCAAACGTTGTCATGGTCCCTAAGAAAGACAAGTCTCTTCGCATGTGTATTGATTTCAAACATATCAATCGGGTCTGCCCGAAAGATCATTTCCCGCTCCCCCGCATTGATCAGATTGTCGACTCAACTGCGGGATGCGAGCGTTTATCTTTTCTTGATGCTTATTCTGGCCACCATCAGATCCGTCTGTTTGGTCCAGATGAAATAAAGACAGCCTTCATCACCCCTTTCGGGTGTTTCTGTTATATCACCATGCCTTTTGGTTTGAAGAATGCTGGCGCTACTTTCATGCGCATGATTCAGAAGTGTTTGCTCGATCAGATCCCTCGGAACATCGAAGCTTATATGGATGATATCGTGGTCAAGTCTCGCAAAGGTTCCGACCTGTTGTCTGACTTGGCTGAAACATTCGCCAATTTGAGGAGATATGATATTAAGTTAAATCCGACTAAATGCACTTTCGGCGTTCCTGGTGGCAAATTACTCGGTTTCCTCGTTTCCGAGAAAGGAATCGACGTCAACCCTGAAAAGATCGGTGCCATCGTCCGAATGAAAAGCCCTGAGCGTGTGCACGATGTCCAGAAGCTCACAGGTTGCTTGGCAGCATTGAGTCGATTCATTTCTCGTCTCGGTGAGAAGGCACTGCCTTTATACCGACTGATGAAAAAGTCTGATACATTTGAGTGGACTCCAGAAGCTGAAGCAGCGTTTGTCGAGCTCAAAGCCCTGCTTACCACCCAGCCGGTGCTTGCTGCTCTGCACAGCAAAGAGCCATTGTTATTGTACATCGCGGCCACTAATCAGGTCGTCAGTACAGTACTAACTGTCGAGCGGGAAGAGGAAGGCAAGGCTTACAAAGTTCAACGCCCGGTCTATTATATTTCTGAAGTGTTGACTCCGTCGAAGCAAAGATATCCACATTACCAGAAGCTCGTATATGGTATATATCTGACTGCAAAGAAGGTAGCACACTATTTTCAGGATCACTCCATTTCAGTCGTCAGTGATGCTCCGTTGTCTGAAATTCTCAATAATCGAGACGCGACTGGTCGAGTGGCCAAATGGGCTATTGAGCTCCTTCATCTTGATATCAAGTTTGAGGCGAAGAAAGCAATCAAATCTCAAGCGCTGGCTGATTTCCTCGCCGAGTGGATTGAGCAACAGCAGCCAATCCAACTTCACTCGGCACACTGGACCATGTTCTTTGATGGTTCAAAGATGTTGAATGGGTCTGGTGCTGGCGTTGTTCTGGTATCCCCAAAAGGTGATAAGCTCAGTTATGTCTTACAGATTCACTTTGATTCCTCCAACAATGAAGCTGAATATGAAGCACTTTTGTATGGATTGCGTATGGCCATTTCACTCGGCGTCCGTCGCCTGATGGTATATGGCGATTCTGATTTGGTGGTTAATCAAGTGATGAAAGAGTGGGATGTCAGGAACCCCGCTATGACTGGATACTGCAATGCAGTAAGAAAACTTGAGAAGAAATTTGAAGGTTTGGAACTCCATCATGTTCCCCGAGTGAAGAATCAAGCAGCTGATGAGTTGGCAAAGATTGGATCCACTCGGAAACCTGTCCCCAGCAATGTATTTCTCGAACACATTCATTCTCCTTCGGTGCAAGAAGATCTTTTCACTGAAGAGCCCCCGCAAGCAAAGAGTGCTTCTGATCCGACTGAAGTTGATGTCCCAGCTGTCATTGATCTGGTCATGGAGATTTTGGTAATCACGCCCGACTGGACTGTACCATATATTGCGTACATTCTCAGAAGAGAACTCCCAGTTGATGAAGATGAGGCTCGGCAGATAGTCCGCAGGTCCAAGGCTTTCACTGTGATCAATGAACAACTCTACAGAGAAAGTGTGACTGGCGTAGCTCAGCGGTGCATTTCTCCTGAAGAAGGTCGACTGATTCTGGAGGAGATTCACTCGGGAACTTGTGGCCATCATGCGTCCTCTAGGACGATTGTTGCCAAAGCTTATCGAGCTGGTTTCTTCTGGCCACGCGCCAATGAGATGGCTAAAGATATTGTCGATCACTGCGAAGGATGTCAGTTTTACTCGAATCTGTCACACAAACCTGCGTCTGCCTTGAAGACCATTCCACTCGTCTGGCCGTTTGCTGTGTGGGGCTTGGATATGGTTGGACCCCTTAGAACAGGTCAGAGCGGGTTTACTCATTTACTGGTTGCAGTCGACAAGTTCACTAAGTGGATCGAAGCTAAACCCATCAGGAAGCTGAACGCCCGCACTGCTATCAAATTCATAAGAGAGATAACGTTCCGGTATGGGGTCCCTCACAATATCATTACAGACAATGGTTCTAACTTTGACTCGGAAGAGTTCAGGTACTATTGCTCTTCTCAAGGCACTCGGGTGGATTACGCATCTGTTGCGCACCCCCAGTCAAACGGTCAAGCTGAGCGAGCGAATGGCCTTATCCTCCAAGGATTGAAGCCTCGGCTCATGCGAGATCTTGATCATGCTGCCGGAGCTTGGGTCACTGAGTTACCGTCTGTTCTGTGGGGCTTGAGGACAACTCCCAACCGGTCGACTGGACGAACTCCTTTCTTCCTTGTATATGGAGCCGAAGCCGTATTGCCAAGTGACATCCTTCACAATTCTCCTCGAGTGGATCTTTACTCTGAAGACGAGGCTGAACAAGCAAGACAGGACGGAGTGGATCTCCTGGAGGAGGAGCGTGAGATGGCCCTGATCCGATCAACTGCATATTAACAAGACCTTCGCCGCTTCCATGCAAGACATGTCAAGAGCCGTTCATTCCACGAAGGGGATTTGGTGCTCCGAATGGATCAGCAGCGACCTCATAAATTGGCCCCAGCCTGGGAAGGACCATTCGTCATTACCAAGGTGCTTAACAACGGGGCGTACCATCTTTTCAACTTGAAGAAGAATATTGACGAGCCACGCGCCTGGAATGCGGACCTACTTCGACGTTTTTATTCTTGATAACAGAGTTGTTTTGATGTAATAAGAGTATCCCAGATGATGTTATGGATTGAATGAAGACTCCCGCAGTCTATTGTCGATTCCGATCGCACAGATTTACATTCAAAATTACTCCGAGTGAAGAGCAGTCCTCTCTCTCGGGGGCTTAGCTGCGAATCCGTTTCGCCTAAGTTCAAAACTTTTCCGAGTGTATTACATTCAATACACTCGGAGACTTAGCTGCGAGCCAGTCCTCGTCTAAGTTCAAAAATTACTCCGAGTGAAGAGCAATCCTCTCTCTCGGGGGCTTAGCTGCGAATCCGTTTCGCCTAAGTTCAAAACTTTTCCGAGTGTATTACATTCAATACACTCGGAGACTTAGCTGCGAGCCAGTCTCGTCTAAGTTCAAAAATTACTCCGAGTGAAGAGCAATCCTCTCTCTCGGGGGCTTAGGTGCGAATCCGTTTCGCCTAAGTTCAAAACTTTTCCGAGTGTATTACATTCAATACGCTCGGAGACTTAGCTGCGAGCCAGTCTCGTTTAAGTTCAAAAATTACTCCGAGTGAAGAGCAATCCTCTCTCTCGGGGGCTTAGATGCGAATCCGTTTCGCCTAAGTTCAAAACTTTTCCGAGTGTATTACATTCAATACACTCGGAGACTTAGCTGCGAGCCAGTCTCGTTTAAGTTCTAAAATTACTCCGAGTGACGAGCAATCCTCTCTCTCGGGAGCTTAGCTGCGAATCCGTTTCGCCTAAGTTCAAAACTTTTCCGAGTGTATTACATTCAATACACTCGGAGACTTAGCTGCGAGCCAGTCTCGTCTAAGTTCAAAAATTACTCCGAGTGAAGAGCAATCCTCTCTCTCGGGGGCTTAGCTGCGAATCCGTTTCGCCTAAGTTCAAAATTTTTCCGAGTGTATTACATTCAATACACTCGGAGACTTAGCTGCGAGCCAGTCTCGTCTAAGTTCAAAAATTACTCCGAGTGAAGAGCAATCCTCTCTCTCGGGGGCTTAGCTGCGAATCCGTTTCGACTAAGTTTAAAACTTTTCCGAGTGTATTACATTCAATACACTCGGAGACTTAGCTGCGAGCCAGACCTCGTCTAAGTTCAAAAATTACTCCGAGTGAAGAGCAATCTTCTCTCTCGGGGGCTTAGCTGCGAATCCGTTTCGCCTAAGTTTAAAACCTTTCCGAGTGTATTACATACAATACACTCGGAATTCTTTCGTGTGCAGAACACCCGTTTCACTCGAGAATCAAATAAATTCGGCCAAGCTAAATGTCAGAAAGCGAAATGCGAGTAAGACTAAAATCTCCGGCGCAGCAGGAACTTGTTCGCGCAAAAGGGAAGTTCTCAGGCTTAAAGCCTGAACGAAGTTTACTCGGTTACACCAACACTCGGCATACCGAGGCAAATAAAGTTTTTACCATAAGCAAAATACCAACTTAAGCTCCAGCAGGACTTGAAGGCTCAACAAAGGTATCCAGGTCGATTCCGTCGGCGATCCGAGTGGCAGCATCGATGAAAGTCTCCATGAAATCTTCAAATTTGAGTTTCTTCGTGTTGGTCACTCGGAGATCCTTCAGTTTGTCCTCTCTAGCTTCCTTGCAATGAACCCTGACGAGTGAAAGTGCCACGTCAGCTCCACAGCGGGCAGCAGATTTCTTCCACGATTGCACTCGATTGGGAATCTCATTGAGCCGAGTCATCATTGACTCGAGGTCAGTCTGGAGAGGATCTTCAGGCCACAGTTCCTTGTCGACCTTCTCAAATGCAGCTCTCAGCCGAGTGATGAATCCTTGGACGCTCTTAAGACGAGCTTCGAGACGAAACATATCCATGGCCACGGCGTCTCCGACGAGAGACTTTGTGGGGTCCAGATTGGGTTCAATTTCTTCAGTTTCTTTTTCGAAGTCTCGACAGAATTCTACATGAAGAGAAAGTGAAAGGGTGATCATAATACCATTCTGGAAAAACCGGGGAAATTCATTCGACAAATGAGGGTTACCTTCGAGCATGCTGAACATTTTCTTCGCAAAGTCGCCCAAGTGTTTCTCCAGAGCAGTCCTACTCTTGGTCTGCTCTTCGAGTTTTTTGATCCACTCGGATCGTTCCTGCTTGAGCTTGGCGTTCTCCTCTTCCAGTTTACTGGCTGCTGCAAGTTTCTTCTCAGCAGCTGCAGTCTTCTCCTTCGCTTCCTTCTGAGCATCAACAAGTGATTTGTCCTTGTCCTCGAGCGCTTTCTTCATGGTATCTAAAGAAATAGCATTGTTGAGGCGCACTCGGAGACGACGGTTTTCTTCACGTACGTCTATTCGAGTGGATTCACTCGGTTCAAAAGATGGAAATTGAAAGTGATAATACAATTGATCAATAAAGATTACCTCCCAAAGTCTTCAGTTCGGTCTGTGCACGGTCCAGGTTGTTGTTCGTCAGTTCCAGATCCAGCAGAAGTCGGTTCTTTTCCTTCTCCAGCTCGACGTACTTGGTCCCGAGCCCACAGGCTTTCTGAAATCAGCAGAAATAGGGGTTCAGTCGACATAACCATTTCTCTACTCCCGAGTGGAAAAGGTCAATTGCACTCGACTGAAAGACGGCCCGCCACCCCACCTCACAACCCTATACAAGCATCATACCATGGTTGATGGAAATGATGTCCATGAAACCTGCAGAATGGTTCTAAAGACTACCGCCCATCGTCAACGATCGACAGTAGTCTCGGGGACTACACCCAGTGGGTGCACTCAGCGTGCCCCCACTGGAAACGAAAATACTCGACCAGGTCTGGCCTGTCCGAGTATAAAAGAAAGAAGCAAGCAACCGAACATCGTCTCTATCAGACCACCGCCGAAGCAAGCACTCGACGGCGGCCTCGGGGACTACACCCAGTGGGTGCACTCAGCGTGCCCCCACTACCCTGTCGAATGGAAACAATATTAAGACCCCCGCCGAAGCCTTCGTCATTCGACAGCGGTCTCGGGGACTACACCCAGTGGGTGCACTCAGCGTGCCCCCACTGGACCAGAAACTATTTGGTCTACTGGCGAAGAAAAACACCCCAGTGGGTGTAAAATCAAGACGGACAGGAATTCAATCGGAAATGAACTTACAATACCACTTACTCGGACGTTGGCCTGAAGCGCTGAGCTGGCATCATAGGCTAACTTGCTGGCTTCATACGCCTCCTTTGTTCGTAGCATCATCTGCCCAGCCTGGATCATGGCTTCCTTGGCAGCTCCGGTTTGGTCCTCCGGGACGTGGTACAAAGGGTATGCAGGCGTCGAGTGAATTGGTGTAGTCAATGGAGCAGCTGGAGGTGCTTGGGATTGTCCGATCTGCGTCGAAGCCACCAGAGTAGAAGTGGCCGGCGGAGCACTCGACAGCGGAATTACAAGGCTTAGAGGCGTCGCAGCACTCGTCCCACGGGGCGTCTGGACAGACGGTGGTCCCCGAGTGTCCACGCGTGGAGCCTCCGGAAGCACAGCTTCATCCTCTGCTCCCCGCCGCGGCTCCTCATCATCTTCCAGTTCGATGACTTCGTCAGCTGCATTCGACACTCGACAATTATTCTTCAGCAAGCAGAGTAAAGTGTGGGATTGTCATACCTCGTAGGGAGGTGGCCGCATCAGGAGTGTCTACTTCCATATGGTCTCCATCATCCCGATGGGGCGACGTTACGGAGGTAGCGGCTCTGGCAAATATATTTCACTCGGTCAACGTCAACATAAAGTTCTTCAACAGCAGAATAAGGAGAACGAACACTCACGTGGAGGCAACAGGCACGGCTATCTTGATTCAAGGCAGGGCCTTCCGAGGCTTTGGCACGTCTGGCTTGAGCTGTTTCGCAGCCTTTTCAGTCGACCCCGATGCCGCGACACGGTCACGTTTCGGGTTCCTTGTGCTCGACGCCACTGTTTTGCTCGGGGTGACCTCCGGGTCGTTCTGCTGCCTGGCTCGACGCTCGGTGCGCGAAGGGACAGGGGCCTCCACCTAATCCTCATCCAGGTCGTCATCACTGCTCTCGGTGTCATCAGCATAGTCACCGTCTGCGCTGCCGTCGACGCTTCCTTCCTCTTCATCAGGATGTTCTCCATTGGGTATGGGCGAGTACATGTTCGTAAATTCCTGCGAGGTTCAAGCTTCAAATTCAGTCGACTGAAGATTCAGTTACTCGGCAAAGTATTAAAACAATCGACAAATATGTGACTCACCAAGTTCTTTGGCGGGTTCAAAGCGGAGAAAGGCGGAATTCGTTTGGATCCTTCCGGATTATCACAGGCTCCAGTGATGCTCCTGAGCCACTGAGAAACAGTCTGATCGGAAACTTCCTCAGGATGAGTCCGAGTGGTATCCTCAGGGCCCGAATAATGCCACATGGTGTGATCCCGAGCTTGGAGAGGCTGAATTCGCCGACTCAGAAACGTTTCAAGGAGGTCCAGACCAGTCACTCCACCGCGGATCAGTTCGGATATGGCGTTCACTAAGATCCCTACCTGGATTTTCTCTACCTTTGTCACGTACAGCGGTTTGGGAGTAACAGGTCGATCCAAGGTGAAGGGAGGAAGCCCAGTCGACATATTTGGCGATGCGGCATCTTTGCAGTAAAACCAGGTCGACTGCCATCCCCGAACAGAATCGGGAAAGGTCATAGAGGGGAACCCACTCCTACCTCTCTTCTGAATCCCTAAGCCACCACACAGTTGGATCACATTGGTTTTGCTATCTTTGGGATTGGCTTTCTTGACAGCTTGGGATAGGACAGAGAATATGTGCTTGAACAAACCCCAATGTGGGGGACAGCCCAGGAAACATTCGCACAAAGTTACGAAGCAGGAAAGATATGCAACCGCATTCGGAGGAAGGTGGTGGAGTTGCGCTCCAAAATAGTTCAAGAAAGCGCGGATGAACGGATGGGGAGGCATGGAGAAACCTCGCTCGATGTGGGTGAGAAGCAGAACTCGCTCGCCGTCGCGTGGCTCCGGCTCGATCTCCCCCTTCGGCAACCGCCATGAATCGGCAGCTATCAACCCGTCGACGACGAGTTTGTCCACATCTTCCGCAGTGACCGTCGATTGGAGAAAATCCCCCTGGATCCACCCCGGCGGCACCGTCGACCGAGCTCCCGACGGCTTCTTCGCCTTGGCGCCTCCCCTCTGGGCGCGCTCGAGCTTCTCCGTCTTGCCCTTCGTCATGGCGGCGGCGGTCAACGAAGCAGAGCAGGGCGGAGGAAGAAGAGGAGAGGAGTGGATTTGGGAGAAAAATACTGTGCCAGCACCGGCGTCGTCGCCTCTTATATGCACTCAAGTGAGCCACTGACCTGCGGGCCCGCCGGATCTCTGAATATCCCGAAATCAGAGGAGGACCGGTACGTGGCGATTTGGGCGGCGCGATAATCGAGGCGTCGTTCCCGCACTTGCCTTAGCAGTTACGCCATCTCCGCTGCGCGCGCGCGCGCTCTTATCCAAATTTCGAAGCCCGCGAGGCTCGGACCCGGTGGAGCAAACTATTTCGTCAGAAGGTTTTCCAGATCACTCGGACCTGTTTTCAAGTTCAGTTTTACTCGGACTCTCGAACCAGTTTTACTCGGACCGGTTTTCAAGCTCAGTTTTACTCGGATAACTTCAAGACGGAATTGATCAGGGCAAACGGTTAAGGTTTCAATCGACGCAGATTTCGAGGAAGCCTCAAAATACACTCGGAGTTTTGGTGTCTCGTTTGAACTTGCATTGACACCTTTTACCCTCGAACCCCGATCCATTCGGGGGCTAATGATGGGGATACGTACCTAGGGTAGGGTTATAGGCCTGACCTACATATCCTACCCAAGGACACTGCCCCAGAAAGCTTAAGGGCCACAAGGAAGTCTCCGACTGAAATAGCGAAGAAGCATAAATCACTCGACAATATACACTCCGAGATGCCTTTCACTCGACGGTTATCTTTCACTCGGAAGAGTCTGAAGACAGTCGACCGCAGGAGTCCAGAAGTCACCCCAGGGAGGCTAACGGGCAAGCAGTCATCAAGATCATTAACAGCATTTATGGTGTACGTTACCAGTAACGTACACCTCTTTATGACCACGATTAAACCCCTTAATGCCGGACGTTATGAGGGGCAGCGCACTCTATATAAGCCACCCCTCCCCGCTGGTAGAAGGGTTCGCAACCTTTTGTAATACAACACACACATTTCACTCGACAGAGTAGAGAGCTCTCCGGAGCACTGAGACGTAGGGCTGTTACCTCCACGAGAGGGGCCTGAACTCATACATCTGTGTGTACAACCTCGCCGTAGCTAGGACTCTGCCCTCTCCATTCGTACCCCTACCTTCTACTGTCAGGCTTGTTCCCACGACATCTGGCGCCTTTCGCTTCTTTCCCGGCGGTGGGCACTCTTTCCAATTTTTCAACAGCTCGTCTATTTCCTCACCGCTCCTCGTACGTGGGGGTCTTCGGGGTTCGGTTTCACCATCGAACAGATCCTTGCGTTTTCTCCATGCGTCATCGTCGCGAAGCCACCTTCGATGTCCCATGAACACGGTTTTCGAAGACCCAGGATCTCTATCTAGCTGGCGATACGTTGTGTCATCCATGCACCTGACGCATGCACAAAATCCGTGGACCACCTGCCCCGCGACATATCCGTAACCGAGATAGTCATGCACCGTCGTGAGCAGTGCGGCTCTCATAGGGAAATATTCTTTCGCTACGGCGTCCCACGTATTGGCTGGCGTTTTCCACAGCGTGTCTAGCTCCTCTTTCAGTAGCCCCAGATACAGATTGATGTCGTTCCCTGGTTGTTTCGGCCCTTCAATTAGCATACTCATGTGAATGTACTTCCTCTTCATGCACATCCAGGGGGGAAGGTTGTACATCCACACAAACACAGGCCAGGTGCTATGTGTGCTTCTCTGGCTGCCAAACGGATTGACTCCATCGGTGCTCGCGCCCAGCATGATGTTCCTTGGATCGTCGCCAAATTCTGGGTGTTCGAAGTTCAACGCTTGCCACTGGCTCGCATCCTTAGGGTGACTCAGCATCTTGTCTTTTTTATTTATCTCCGGATCATTTCCGTCATCTTCTCGCTTCTTCTCCTTCCTATCCGCGTGCCAACGCAGGAGCTCTGCTAGCTTAGGGTCCGCGAAATACCGCTGCAGACGAGGAGTGATCGGAAAGTACCACACCACTTTTCGAGGAGCTTTCTTCCTCTTCTTGTATCGAGTGACGCCGCACACCGGACATATGGTAGACTCCATGTGCTCGTCCCGATAAATGATGCAATCGTTCATGCACACATGGTATTTCACGTGCGGTAAATCCAGAGGACACACGATTTTCTTCGCCTCCTCGAAACTGGTCGGGCACTTGTTCCCCTTGGGAAGACGTTCGTGCCAGAATGACATGTTCTCGTCGAAGCATGCGTCGGTCATTTTGTGTTTTACCTTCATCTCCAGAGCCATGAGCGTTACTTTCAGGCGGGTATCCTCGGGCCTGCATCCTTCATACAATGGAGTAACCGCGTCTATCTCCAGTTGATCCAGCTTGGCTTTCTCTCGGGCGGTAGCTCTTGCATTACCCGTCTGCTTGAGAAGCAGCTCTTGAATATGAGGGTCCTGCACCCAGCCCATCGTCGTCTGCTCCGGCATCTTCATCTTCATGATCATGCCCTTCGTCTTGATCTTCCTCATCATCATGTCCGGCATCTTCTACATGATGACTGTGTCCTGCATCTACTTCGTGATCATGTCCTGGAGATTCTTCGTCTTCTCGCCCGCCCTCGCCGCTATTGTCTTGCTGCCCTTCCTTATTTCTTGCCCGGCCCCCATGGACGACTTCATAATCATCTTCATCACCTTGCCACCGATAGCCATCCATGAAACCATGCACGAGCAGGTGGTCCCGCACCTGTCTGGAATCCGGGTCCATAAGGCTCTTCAGCTTGCATCTTCGACACGGACATCTTATCTCCGTCTCGTTCTTTTGAAGCATCTCGGCCTTCGCGGAGCTCAAAAACCTATTCACGATGCCTTCGGTCATCGTGCGGACCATGGTCGCCTGCGGGGTAGAGCAAAACGATATTTTAGAACCAAAAAAAATTTGGCATGACTTTGCCTAAAAATAGGACCAAAAAGAATGCATAGTGCCAAATTCTCGCCGAAACGGAAATGAATCAACATTCCGGCAAAATATTGGCAACTATCGCATTTCAAATACCGGTACCTGCAAACACAAACATATGCAACACCACAAACATACGTAGATCTAGCTCAATGAGAAAAGTGTAGATCTAGGCCATAAAAAGTGTGTACGTTGGAGGGAGAAAAAAGTAGATCTAGAACATAAAGAAAGCTTTCCCCTTACTTACCTATCAAAAAAAGGAAATTTAACCACTTAATTTGGGTGAATCTATGGTGCAAATGAGGTGAGGAGGAGGAGGCAGCCGAGACCAAGCTTGGTAGAGGTGGAGAGAATGAAGTGGGGGGAAAGTGAGTGTGGTAAGTGGCTGTCAAAAATATCTAGCTGCTCTCAGGTTACCAATGGTGCACCTCCTAAGAATGCGCCATTGGTAACCAGGGTTACTAATGGCGCACCTGGTGTGTGGTGCGCCATTACTAGTTTTGAAAAAAAAATTGAAAAAAAATTTGTTAGTAGTGGCGCACAAGGGTGTGGTGCGCCATTACTAGTTAAACTAGTAATGGCGCACCACACCCCGGTGTGCCATTACTAGTTTTGAAAAAAAAATTGAAAAAAAATTTTGTTAGTAGTGGCGCACCAGGGTGTGGTGCGCCATTACTAGTTAAAACTAGTAATGGCGCACCACACCCCGGTGCGCCACTGGTAAGTCTGGGGAGGGGGGTGTGCCCAGGAGAAACTTAGCAGTGGCGCACCACACACCAGGTGCGCCATTAGTAATATGGACATTAATGGCGCACCCATATCTGGTGCGCCACTGCTATATAGCAGTGGCGCACCACATACATGGTGCGCCATTAATGTCCATATTAGCTATAGCCGTTTTCCTAGTAGTGCACGTTTATGGAGTCTTCAACCCACGGAGGGTAGCGGTCGCGAGAGTCCACGGAGGGCTCCACCCATAAGGGTCCACGAAGTAGCAACCTTGACTATTCCATAACGGCCTCCGTCCACGAAGGACTAGCCTCACTATGGGTAGATCTTCACGAAGTAGGCGATCTCCTTGCCCGTACAAACTTCTTGGTTCACTCCACAACACGAAGTAGGAGGCTCCCAAGCGACACCTAACCAATCTAGGAGGCACCACCCTCCAAAAGGTAATAGGCTCGATAGTAACGATGAACTCCTTGCTCTTGTGTTTCAAATGATAGTCTCCTCAACACACAATCACTCTCTCACAGATTTGGCTTGGGGTAGAAGAGATTGATTGGATGGAAAGCAACTTGGGAGGCTAGAAATCAAGATCCATATGGTTGGAGTGGATGATCTTGACCTCAACACAAGGGTAGGTGGTTCTCTCTTAGAAATTTGGATATGGGAAGTGTGGAACTGTTCTGAGTGCTTCTCTTGCAAGTGGGATGTGGTGGAGGGGTATATATAGGCATCTCCAAAATTCAACCCTTACACCATTATTGACCAACTCGGTGAAACCGAAGTGAAAACTCGGTGGCACCGAAGTGTTCAAAATGTGGCAACTTTAGGAATCTCGGTGAGACCGATATAGAATTCTCGGTGGTACCGACAATGTTCACCTATGCAGTTTCCAGAACTCGGTGGCACCGATTTTCAAACTCGTAAATTCCGATTCTTGAAAATGAGATACCAGAGAACTGGCACCGTTTTCTGTGGCACCGAAATGCAACTGGGTGGTACCGAGAATAGGGTTTGGCTAGGGTTTCTGTCTGAGATGAAAATCGGTAGTGCCGAGTGGGAAATGTTGGTGGCACCGATTTTGCATGTTAGGCTTTGGACAGAATATTTGTGGGAGTGCTTTGTGAATGTTTTTGGTGGCTATCACTTGATCACTTGAGCATTTCATTCACCATTAATACCTTACCCCCTTTTGATAGTATTGGCTTTCCTATGGACTCAAAGTGATTCTCACAAAGTAAAATGTAGAGTCTTCTTGCTTGTAGCTTGGCCAATCTTATTCCTTGCATCTTGGGGTTCTCCTCACAATCTATAGCCATCACATCATTGACCTTTTCCTGAAATATACTTAGTGGAAACATGAATTCAATGAGGTGTATGTTGTTATTAATTACCAAAACCACCTAGGGAGAAGTTGTGCTTTCAACCTCCCCCTTTTTGGTAATTGATGACAACATATAGATCAAAGCTTCGATAAGAGATTTAATCAATTAATAGCATCGTCGCTTTGAGAGGTATGTTATAAGCAAGATCTCCCCCTAAATTTGTGCATTATTTTAAATTTGCGTTTGAATGCAAATGCACAATCGATTAGGATCATGGGTCACTCTCTTATGTCACATACAACTTGGTGGTGCGCCAAAATTAATATGAATGAAATACATGAGCACATCACACCAAAACATTAAGTGAATGATCATCTAAAAGATATCTCAAAGATAGGCAATAGTAGCATCACACAAGAGTGATCAAACACCGATAAAGTTTGCAACATCAAACGATAAAACCAATTGTTTTCAAAAGTGCAACACTCTCTCTCTCTCTCGAAGCCCTATGATCTATAACTTCTCCCCCTTTGGCAACAAGTTACCAAAAAGTTCAAAGCTATAGAGCTAAGCGTCGCTCTGGGCATGATCTCCTCCATGAGATGATGAAGCAGCTCATGTGGCTGTCGATGGAGTCGAGAGAAGAGCATCCATGAATGAATCAACTGAAGTCCTCTGCGGTGGTGGAGTGGACACTGGAGGTGCTGGAGGAACTGAAGGAGCTGTAGCAGGTGCTGATGAGGTGGGTCTGGTCTCTGAGGCTGGCACTGTGGGAGTCCTGGACTTGGTCACAAACTGGCTGCTGGTCCTGAGAGGTGAGCCATCATCATCACTGTCAGATGAAGTATGAGGTTTGGGCACTCCATCCACTTCCTGCTTGAGCTCAGTGACAGTTGTCGTCAACTCATCTACCTTGTTGTTCAGTGTGGTAAACCTGTCTTCCACTATCCTCTCAAGGCTCTGCTGAGTCAGCATGATGTTCTTGATGTCCTTCTGCATGCACTGAAGTGAAGTGAAGATAAGATCCATTTGCTCACTCCTGGATCTAGGGACCTGAGCACTAGTGGCTCTAGCTGCCTCTGCCTCTGCCTGTGCAGTAGATGAAGTAGGATGGCTAGGATCCATCACCACAACATTGTCCTCAAACTCTGGCTGAAGTGGCATATGAGGTCGATCAAGTGCATATACATTCTTCTCTAGCTTAGAGTTGATAAGCATCTGAATGTACGGTGCATATCCACATGATCTCTTCTAATCAGCGACAGTCCTCTTGATAGTCTCAACTATCAGATCCATCACCCTAAATCTGGTGTGAAGATCTACATGATGTAGCATCTTGATGGAGTATCCTCTGATCATCTTGTCATCCCCTGACTTTGGCATCAATGTGTACCTCATGATTGTGTTGGTAGTGGTTAGCCCTGCCTGCAGAAAGTACACTGATCCAAACTTATGTGAAGCTATATAGTAGGCAGGAACATCCTTGTACATGTTGGCCATGGAATTGTGGTTCATCTTGGGCTCAGCATAGACATCCAAATCACCTTCCTGTACCTGTGGGGCTCCTAAGATGGTAGCCCACTCCTCCACTGTGGATTCATACCTGACACCTTCAGTCATCCAAACAATTTTGCCATCTCCATAAAAATGAGTTGTAGAGTAAAACTGCATAATCATCTTGTTGTTCCAAGCAGTGAACTCTCTACCAACAAAGTTCTCAATATCAATGCATCTGAAGTTCTCTTGCACATGGGGGAAAAAGTTCTCATTAGACTTGATATAGTCCCAGTCAACATATCTCATGTCACTACCAGCTGGGCTCTTGTCCAATAGGACAGTCTCATAAAAATCTTGCTGCTCCTTGGTGTGAAATCTGGGATCAACAACAATCCTTTTCCTGGAGGCATAAGGGTCATTTGCTCTCCATAGTCTCAGCCCTGAGTCTTTCCTCTTCTTCATGTCCTCAGCAATAGGATGGTTGTCATTGTGCTCTGGAAGGTGAGGTCTCAGCTTCCTCAAAACAGTCATCTCATCCTCTTCAACAGCAGCTCTGGAGGAGGAACCCTTGTTCTTTGTTGCAGCTGGAATGTCTCTAGTAGTCCTCTTGGGCTTGGGTGCAGCAGGCTTCTTGGGTGCAGAAGGTTTGCTCTTAGAAGGAGCTTGCTTGAGCATAGCATCAGCTAGAAGCTTCTTCTTCTTCTTGGGAGGAGCCTTGGCAGCTGGCTCTTCCACTTCTTCATCTTCTTCTGGATCTAAGTACTCTGGAGTAGAAGCAAGAACTGTAGTTTTGACATATCTTGTCCTCTCCCTCTTTTTCTCTCCTGTCTTCTTTGGCATGCAGCTCCTGGATGCCTCAATGGACATGGATGCCCTAGCACTCTCTGGTGCTCTCACAGCTTCAGAACTGGCATACTCTTTTCTCACTGGCCTCCTAGATGAAGTGGCCTCTGTAGCAGACTTCTTTGCAGCTCTCTCTGCTTTGTCTTGCCTTTTCTTAGCAAGAACCTCCTCTGGCACAAAGTCTCAGTCTTCCTCATCTGAGTTTAACTTCTTCCTGGCTCTTGTAGCAACCTTGGGCAACCCATGAGAACTTGGGGTACATGGTTCTTCTGAAGAAGAAGAACTAGCATCTGGACTAGTGCTTGAATCTGCATCAACACTGGGCTCTCTGAGGTCATTCTGGCTGTCATCTGAACCTGACATGCTGTCCTTGTGAATAGAGTATAGAAGAGTAGAAAGATTGAGCATCACAAAACATAGAGATTTTTCAAAGTTTGAACAAAGAAAATCTTAGTTTTAGCTTTCTGCAAAATGAATTTCGGTACCACCGAGTCAAGATTTTCGGATCCACCGAGACATATGGCCTACTTTACAGAGACTGGGCAGTCACTTCGGTGTCACCGAAAAAGACTGCTCGGTCTCACCAAGACCATTCTCAGGAACCCTAGAATCAAAATCGGTAGAACCAATTTTTGTAACTCGGTGTCACCGAGATGCGTTTTGCGGACGGCTAAACCTAAATTTTTTTCTCGTTCGCTATTCTAATGAAGTTTCCGGTGGGATAGGAAGATTGCAAACTGTGGTTTATCAATAAATCTTCCCTAATGCACAAGAATTAGATTGAGGAGCGCATGAGGGGGTCGGATTCTCACCCTAACTCGGTGAAGATCCGCTACGGCGAGGACGACGGTGAATACTCCGTCCACGGTGGCGAGTCCCAACGGCGGAGGTGCACGGGGAAGCAAAGGCGACGACCAGGGGGTCAGGAGTGGCAGATTAGGGTTGGGGAAACCGAACGTTTGAAGGAGTATTTTCAAAGGTCGGGCCCGCCAGGTTAAATACCCTTCACTGTCGGTGAAACCGGTTCTAAATTATTGGTGCCACTGAGTTCCTCAACTGTCAGGTGACAGGGAAACTCGGTGTAACCGAGAAGATGGAATTGGTTTTACCGAGGCAAAAACCTAGATCAAGTCAGTGTTTCGGTGGAACCGAGTTTTTGGGGTTGGTTTCACCGAGATGCACATGAGAGGTTTTGGAATGCAGCTCTTGTCGACACGGTACTCCGAGTGCTCCTCACACAGAGGGTTCGAGAAGTGCTTGTTCAAGTTTTGTGATGTAGCATGAATAGAACTTGAGACGAGAAAGCATAGATAGCTAGAGAGGGGTCCTAGGCATTCTTCTATATCCAATTGGCCAAATTTTAAAAGGAAAGCCAAATAACAACAATTGGATATCCTCGAATGAGAAAAGATATGCATACCAACATGCTCACACAATAGAATGTCAAATGAAACATGGCAAACATGCAAAACCACTCTAGTATCTACCAAGCACTTGGGCGATGACGGAGTCATCTATATATGAGTATATTGACTTAGGAGCCAAGTAAGAATACTTGATCATAGGTCATACTCGTCGTTTAAGCACAAGTGGGGTTTCCACTTTTATATAAAGCATTTAATGTGTTCACATCTTTAATAGATGCTTTAACTCAAGTCTTAGAGTAAAGCTCCCCCTTGATGTGACATCCCCCCTAAGAGGGATAAACTAACCTTGGGTTTTGTCGATGAAGACTTCATGTAGGTGAAGTAGTGGTGGATGCTCAAGGTTGATGAAGATCATCTTGAGTTGGGAGCATCCTTGTTGTTTCTTACTCTTCTCACCTACATGGGTTAGTCCCACACACAAGAGACGAATACAAGGATATCTATGGACATGGAGTGCAATGCATACATGATGATGTCCATTGATTCTTTCATTACCTTGTCCCTTGCTTACCTTTGAGGGAATGTGTGACTCCTTGAACTATTGCATAGAGTTGGAGTTGTTTGCAAATATCTCTTGCCAATAATGAATGTGAGTGAATTTCATTGGCGGAGTCACCCCTCAAGAACTTCTCTAGTTCTTCTTCTTTAGGATCCACATCAACTTGATGGGAATCCTTGGAGTTGAAGTAGCACTTGTAGAAGTTGAGCTTGTGGTATCCTTGGGAACCCACTTGACCAATGCTTAGGATTCATCTTCATATGAGTCAATCTCCTCTTGAAGCTTGTCCTTGCCCTTGAGCTTGTGGTCTTGTGGTGGAAGGTCATCTTGAGCATTTTTTCCCTTGGGGAGAGTATGTTCATACTTCTCCTTTTGAGGAACAAACTTCGGGTTGGGGTATTGGCCTTCTTCCCATTCAACTCCATTTGCGTCGAAGTATCCAACGCCACGGTTCTTGCGGTATCCTCCATGCTTGCGTACAATTTCCTCGAATTGCTTACATCCGGCAAGACTCTTGTAGATACCCTTTTCTATAATCCCTTTCAATAGATCATTTTCTTGCTCAAGTGTAACTTGGCTAAGAGAATCGTTAGTGGAATCAATAGAACTACTAGAAACAATATCATTTGATTTATCATTTTTATTGCTACTAGTTGAAGAACCTTTCTTGCCTTTGTTACTAGATTGTTTAGTCTTAACTTGTGGCATGAATGTAGACAAGAGTAATCGTTTGGCTAGATAAGAAGAAGTCTTCTTTCAGAGATCTTCATTGATTGCTTTAAGAAACTCATGCTCTTGCTCCAAATTGAGCTTCTCGAAGCATAGCTTCTCATGAGTTCTTACAAGCTCTCTATGATCTTCTAAAGTAGATTCATGAGCTAACTTAAGAGTGGTTAATTCTTTAGTTAGTTGTTCTATTTCCTTCTTATCATCATCACATGACTTATCTTGGCTAGAGTGATTACTAACAAGTTCATTTTGACTAATATCACTAGATTTGTCAAATAGCAAGTCATCATCTCCAAGTAAGTCATCCTCATCACTATTGAAATCAAGATATTCGGGGTGTGATACCTTGGGGCCTTTAGCCATGAATCAACTTCCACTCCCTTCATTTGGTGAATCAAATATGTCGTAGGAGTTGGAGGAAACGAGTGCAAGTCCGGAAACACCTTCATAGTGACTATAGTCGGAGTCGGAGTGATAGCTTCTCTCGGATTGGTTGTCGGATTCGGAGCCGGAAACCCATTCACCAACATGAGCTTGATGCCTTCTTCTTGAGTAGCTCTTGGTGTACTTGTCCTTCTTCTCCGAGTCTCTACTTCTCCTTGAGGGTCTTCGTTCATAACAATCATCTCTACTCCTTCTCTCTCTTCGAGGTTACTCATCTCTTGAGATTTTTCTTCTAGGAGACTCTTCTCATCTCTTGTGGGGGGTCGTGCACTCATTTGGGTAGTGTCCGGGCCTTCCACAATTGTAAAAATTCCGATCACGACTAGATGAACGCTTCTCTTCATATCTTGAGTTGGAGCTTCTCTCTTTGCCTCTATTCTTGTAGAACTTGTTGAATTTCTTGACCATGAGGATTATCTCTTCATTGGTAATAAGGTTGTCACTTGAGGTAGCGGGAGCATCACTTGAGGCTTTGTAAGCACCGCTTGACTTGTTGTGAAGCTCTTCTTTGTATTTGAGAGACATTTCATGAGCAACAATCCTTCCAATGACTTCCGTAGGCTTGAGATCCTTATAGTTTGACATCATTTGGATTAATGTGCACACGGTTTCATACTTTCCATCCAAAGCTCTAAGTATCTTCTTGATGATGAATTTGTCGGTCATTTCTTCGCTTCCTAAGCCGGCAATCTCATTGGTGATGAGAGCAAGCCTAAAGTACATCTCCGCGACTCCTTCACCATCCTTCATCTTGAACTTGTCAAGTTGACTTTGAAGCACATCCAACTTAGATTCTCTGACGGAATCGGTACCTTCGTGCATATCAACCAAAGTGTCCCAAATTTCCTTGGCATTCTCAAGACGGATGATCTTGTTGAATTCTTCGGGGCATAGGCAGTTGAATAGAATGTCACATGCTTGAGAATTGCATTGCAACATCTTCAATTCTTCCGCGGTTGCTTCACGATCCGGTCCCTTTCCATCACCAAAGAATTCACCTTGCAAGCCAACACGAATAACAACCCAAACGGCGGGGTTATGACCAAGAATATGCATTTTCATCTTATGCTTCCAACTAGCAAAATTAGTACCATCAAAGTACGGACCTCTACGGTGGTACCTTCCCTCACTAGACGCCATACTCTCCTAGGTTGTGAAACCAATGCAATGGTGACCAAAGCTCTGATACCACTTGTAGGATCTAAAGTATGTCTAGAGGGGGGGTGATTAGACTACTTGACCAAATAAAAGTCTATCCTTTTCCCAATTTTAGTTGTGGGCATATTTTAGCGATTGTAGCAAGTCAAGTACATCCTACACATGCATGTCTAAGAGTATTGCAGCGGAAAGTAAAGACAAGCACATGAAGTAAAGGGTAGGGTAGGGAGATCAAACGCAATTGTAGACACGGAGATTTTCCCCGTGATTTCGATAGGTGGCGCTATCGTACATCCACGTTTATGGAGTCTTCAACCCACGGAGGGTAGAGGTCGCAAGAGTCCACGGAGGGCTCCACCCATAAGGGTCCACGAAGTAGCAACCTTGACTATTCCATAACGGCCTCCGTCCACAAAGGACTAGCCTCACTATGGGTAGATCTTCACGAGGCGATCTCCTTGCCCGTACAAACTTCTTGGTTCACTCCACAACACGAAGTAGGAGGCTCCCAAGCGACACCTAACCAATCTAGGAGGCACCACCCTCCAAAAGGTAATAGGCTCGATGAACTCCTTGCTCTTGTGTTTCAAATGATAGTCTCCTCAACACACAATCACTCTCTCACAGATTTGGCTTGGGGTAGAAGAGATTGATTGGATGGAAAGCAACTTGGGGAGGCTAGAAATATAGATCCATATGGTTGGAGTGGATGATCTTGACCTCAACACAAGGGTAGGTGGTTCTCTCTTAGAAATTTGGATATGGGAAGTGTGGAACTGTTCTGAATGCTTCTCTTGCGAGTGGGATGTGGTGGAGGGGTATATATAGGCATCTCCAAAAATTCAACCGTTACCACATTATTGACCAACTCGGTGAAACCGAAGTGAAAACTCGGTGGCACCGAAGTGTTCAAAATGTGGCAAATTTAGGAATCTCGGTGAGACCGATATAGAATTCTCGGAGGTACCGACAATGTTCACCTAGGCAGTTTCCAGAACTCGGTGGCACCGATTTTCAAACTCAGAAATTCCGATTCTTGAAAATGAGATACCAGAGAGCTGGTCACAGTTTTCGGTGGCACCGAAATGCAACTTGGTGGTACCGAGAATAGGGTTTGGCTAGGGTTTCTGTCTGAGATGAAAATCGGTAGGGCCGAGTGGGAAATGTTGGTGGCACCTATTTTTCATGTTAGGCTTTGGACATAATATTTGTGGGGGTGCTTTGTGAATGTTTTTGGTGGCTATCACTTGATCACTTGAGCATTTCATTCACCATTAATACATTACCCCCTTTTGATAGTATTGGCTTTCCTATGGACTCAAAGTAAAATGTAGAGTCTTCTTGCTTGTAGCTTGGCCAATCTTATTCCTTGCATCTTGGGGTTCTCCTCACAATCTATAGCCATCACATCATTGACCTTTTCCTGAAATATACTTAGTGGAAACATGAGTTCAATGAGGTATATGTTGTTATTAATTACCAAAACCACCTAGGGAGAAGTTGTGCTTTCAGGGCTCCACCCACAAAGGGTCCACGAAGAAGCAACCTTGCCTATTCCACCATGGCTTACGTCAACGAACGACTAGCCTCACTCGGGGTAGATCTTCATGAAGTAGGCGATCTCTTTGCCCTTACATACTTCTTGGTTCAACTCCACACGATTTGGAGGCTCCCAAGCGACACCTAACCAATCCAGGAGACACCACTCTCCAAAAGGTAATAGATGTGGTATGGATGATGAAATCCTTGTTCTAGTGCTTCAAAAGATAGTCTCCTCAACACTCAATCACTCTCACACATAATTTGGCTTGGTAAAGAGATTGATTGGGTGGAAAGCAACTTGGGGAGGCTAGAAATCAAGATTCATATGGTTGGAGTGGAAGATCTTGATCTCAACACATGAGTAGGTGCCTCTCTGTAAGAATATGAATGGTGGAAGTGTTTGCTTGTTTTGAGTGCTCTCTCTATGAATGAGAGCGTGGTGGAGGGCTATATATAGCCATCTCCAAAAATCCAACCGTTACAACATTATTGCCCAACTCAGTGGAACCGAAGTAAAAACTCTGTTGCACGGACTGTGTGCAAAATGCTCTAACTTTTGGGTTCTCGGTGAGACCGATATGAAGCATCTCGGTGAGACCGATATGAAGCATCTCGGTGAGACCGATTCAGTTGGCCTTGAGAAGTTCCTCACTTTGGTGGCACCGAAATGTA
Organism: Elymus sibiricus; assembly: GCA_039707655.1. Lineage (NCBI taxonomy): Eukaryota > Viridiplantae > Streptophyta > Magnoliopsida > Poales > Poaceae > Elymus > Elymus sibiricus. Next base: position 319,781,736 of record CM077669.1, on the reverse strand, counting down.
AAACTCGGAAATTCCGATTTTTGACACTTAGATACCAAAAGATTGGTCACTGCTTTTCGGCTGTACAGAAGCAAAACTCGGTTGTACCAATTTGCTAGGGTTTGGCTTGGGTTCTGTCTAAGAAAAACTCGGTAGGGCCAAAATGTGAAATATTGTTGGCACCGAATTTGATCATTAGGGTTTTGGACAGAATGTTTTGTGGGAGAATTGTTGAGGTTTTTGGTGGCAAATCTCTAAGCACCTTTGAGCAACCAGATCATCATAGATACGTCATCCCCTTTTAATAGTACTGGCTTTCCTGTGGACTCAAATGTGATTTCTCACTTAAAGCAAAATGTAGAGTCTTGAAGCTTGAAGCTTTTTCCAATCATGTTCATTTCCTTCTTGGGGATTCTCCTCACAATTCCCAGCCTCTGCAATCTTTGAACTTAATCAGAAACAAACTAGGTCGAACTGTTACTCCAAGAGATCATATTTGTTGTCATGAATTATCAAAACCTTCAAGGGAGCTTATGTGCTTTCAATCTCCCCCTTTTTGGTAATTGATGACAACATACATTCAAAGCTTCAAATTGAAATAAGCAGTAATATATGATAGCTTTAAGAAACATATGACTAAGGCAAGCTCCCCCTATATGTGTGCAATCCCTTTAAGGAATGATTCCTTTTGGAATGCATGAGCACACAAATAGTACAGAAGACATGACAAGTCATATGTACCTTGTCCATATGCATCAGATATATGAGAATGAAGTGTCTCCATCTTCAAGATTCACTCTTGCAAACAATATGTGCAAGAAACAAGAGACCATCCTGAGCATGGGTATGATGCATATACTTACCTTGATATTCTAGAGCATTTTAACTAGAGAAACGCTTGAGAAAACAAGGTTAGATAACACAAGAATATTTCTTTCATACAAATGCAAAGAACATCAAGTTTACCAAGATTTGGATGACATGTAGGAAATAGTATTCTCTTAGGATTGTCATCTCCAAGAATATTTGTAGAACTTTCTCCCCTAAATATAGATTTCCATTTTTCCTCTCCCCCTGAATCTTTAGCATGTAGATATTGGGAGTAGTTAGGGTGAGACAAGTGTAAAAAGAAAACACAGGATCAACACATGATCATAAGTAATATAAGTCAAATCCAAGATACTTTGTCTCTCTCTCCCCTTTTTAAAGATGTTGATATGAATTGATATCCCCCCTTAATGATTCTCCCCCTGAAGCTTTGAACTTTTCTCCCCCTTTGGCATCAATTTCCAAGAAGGGTCAGAGGGTAAGGGATCCTAGAGAATAAGGGTCATGGAGCTTTTTTTGAAAAAGTCGGGACATGGCAAAGAACACAAGAAGTAGCAAATGTCGGAGACTCCGAGACAAACGTGATCGGTGGAACCGAAAGGATATTAGGGCTCTGGGTAATATCGGTGTTGCCGAAGAATTTCATGTCGGTTGCACCGAAGAAACTCTGAGCAGTTTATCTGCTACATCGGTGATACCGATTCCCCTAAGTCAGTGTGTCTGAGTTACAAACAGAAACTTGGCAAAGACATTCTTGGCCAATTTTGTCAAGGATTTTTTTTAGAAAGACTTCACTATTTTGCAAGGATTTTCAACAAGATTTGCAATTAATTTTCAATAATATTTGCAAGGAATTTTCATCTAGGTGAGGATTGAATGGTTGCAACAAAGTAAGCAACAAAAGATCTTCCATTCATTTTCCTCATCTAGATGTTAGTCGGCGACTAGGTCACCCATATTAGAGTATATTGACTTAAGGAGCCAAACAAGAATGCTTGATCATAGGTCATACTCAATGTTAAGCTCAAAATGGGCTTACCATTTTTTGTTTTAGCATTTTGATGTTTTCATTTCTCTTAGAATTGCTTTATCGCATGACTTGGAGTAAAGCTTGTTCAAGGATATGATTACATACCTTTGAATGATGTAGATGACGTAGCATGTAGGTGGACGTGTTGTGGATGCTCAAGTGTTGGAGTTTGGAGCAATCCTTGTTTCTTTTGAGGTACCTACATGGGTTAGTCATGCAAGGAATAACATGAATATGTCCAAATGACGAGAGTGAAGTTTTCATCAAATGTTTGTCAAGGATATGGTTTGTGTTGTCTTCTTCCTTCATCTCGAAGTAGGATTGTTGATACTTGGCCATGACAAGATTGCTTATGATTTTATTTGATGGCAATCTTGTGGAGTGTAATCCATCCAAGTACCTACAAAAAGGTTAGATGCAATACAAAAGAGCATAGTTTTCCAAGATATGAGATAGTACCATGTCAATAGTATCAAGGAATAGTCATGTAAGCTCGTGCCCTTAGCATGCATCCGAGTGAGTCCCTAGAATAAGTTTGAAGCATCTATGATGTTCAACTCACTCCTCAAGTGAGAAAACACTTTCTCATCAAGTGGCTTTGTAAAGATATGTGCCAATTGTTTGTCGGTACGAACATGTTTGAGATTTATATCTCCTTTGGCAACATGATCACGAATGAAATGATGACGAACTTGAATATGTTTAGTTCGAGAATGTTGCACAGGATTGTGAGAAATGTTAATAGCACAGGATTGTGAGCAATGTTCTAGATCTTGGAGTTCTCCGTGTTCTTCTTCGTTCTTCCTCTCATTTTCCTCCCTAGCATTAGTTGCTTTGGTGGGATTTGGGAGAGAAGGACTTGGGCACTTTGTGTGCCCTTGCCATTGCATTTGGTGCATAGGTTTGAGTTCTCCATGGTGATACGTGGAAGTGATAAGTTGAGAAGCTTATTACTCTTGGGTGTTTGAGCACCCTTGAGCTTGTTCCTCTTGGGTGCTTTGGCGCCCTAGACGGTTGGTGATGCCTTGGAGCTCAATCATTGTGGTGCAAAGCTCCAGGCAAGCTTCGGGGTCTCCAATTAGGTTGTGGAGATTGCCCCGAGCATTTGAGGTCACCTCGGAGCCACAATCCATTGTGGTGAAGCTTCATGGTGTTGTTGGGGGCCTCCAATTAAGTTGTGGAGTTTGCCCCAACCTTGTTTGTACGGGTTCGGTGACCGCCCTCAAGGGTCCCTTAGTGGAATCACGGCATCTTGCATTGTGCGAGGGCGTGAGGAGATTACGGTGGCCCTAGTGGCTTCTTGGGGAGCATTGTGCCTCCACACCGCTCCGAACGGAGATTAGCATCCGCAAGGGTGTGAACTTCGGGATACATCGTCGTCTCCGCGTGCCTCGGTTATCTCTTACCCGAGCCCTTTACTTATGCACTTTACTTTGTGATAGCCATATTGTTTCTTGCTATATATCTTGCTATCACTTAGTTGTTTATCTGGCTTAGCATAAGTTGTTGGTGCACATAGGTGAGCCTAGTTGTTTTAGGTTTTGTACTTGACTTATTAAACGTTAGTTTTATTCTGCATTTGTTCAAGCCTAAACCGTAATTATTTTAAAGCGCCTATTCACCCCCCCCCCTCTAGGCGACATCCACGTCCTTTCAACATGTATTCCATAGTCCTTAAGAGTTTGTGTCATCCATAGTAATTGCGCACAACATGATCCGGCGACAATGTATTCCGCTTTGATGGTAGATAGAGATACCAAGTTTTGTTTCTTGGATGACCAAGACACAAGAGATCTCCCAAGAAATTGACAAGTACCCGAGGTGGATTTCTATCAACCTTATCTCCGGCATAGTCCGAGTCAGAATATCCCATAAGATTAAAAGAAGATCCCTTGGGATACCAAATGCCAAAGTTAGGTGTATGTATCAAGTATCTGACGATTCTTTTCATAGCCTTAAGATAACACTCTTTGGGTGCCGCTTGATATCGGGCACACATGCACACACTTAGCATGATATCGGGACGAGAGGCACAAAGATATAACGATGATCCGATCATTGATCGATAAACCTTTTGATCGACCGGTTTGTCCTCCTTAGTGAGGTCAACATGTCCACTTGTAGGCATGGGAGTTTTCATACCTTTGCACTCTTGCATGTTGAACTTCTTGAACAATTCCTTGGTGTACTTGGTTTGAGAGATAAATGTACCATCTATCGTTTGCTTAATTTGCAAACCAAGAAAGAATTTTAGCTCAAACATCATAGACATCTCATATTTCTTGGACATCAACCTTCCAAATTTATCACTAAAATGTGGGTTAGTAGATCCAAAGATAATATCATCCACATAAATTTGGAACACAAATAATTCACCATTAACTCTTTTAGTGAACAAGGTACAAAACCCTTTTCTATGAGAAACTTCGTTAAGCATTTGTACCAAGCTCGAGGGGCTTGTTTAAGACCATAGAGAGCTTTGCGAAGTTTATAGACATGGTTGGGTTTCTTAGGTTCACAAAGCCGGAAGGTTGTTTAACATAGACTTCTTCCTCAATTTCACCATTTAGAAAAGCACTTTTCATATCCATTTGGTAAAGAGTAATGTCATGGTGATTGGCATAAGCAAGAAGTATGTGAATGGCCTCAAGTATGGCAACAAGGGCGTAAGTCTCACCATAGTCCATACCTTCGACTTGAGTGTAGCCTTGAGCCATAAGAGGAGCCTTGTTGCATACTACTTGACCATCTTCATCTTGCTTGTTGTGGAACACCCATTTTGTTCCAATGATGTTGTGCTCGTCCTTGGGTTTCTCCACTAGTGTCCATACTTCATTCCTCTCAAAGTTATGTAGCTCCTCGTGCATGGCATTTACCCAATCTGGGTCTTCAAGAGCTTATTCCACCTTCATATGCTCAATAATACAGATAAATGAGTAATGCTCACAAAATTTAGCTAAGCGAGTTTTAGAGCGAGTGATTCTCCCGTTTCTTATGTCGCCAAGAATTTGCCCTACGAGATGATTCTTATCTACTCTTGCTCGAACTCATGGTAACTTTTGCTTGTTGGACGGAGGAGCTTCCTCCTCATCATATTCTTTGTTGTTGTTGAAGGTGTCATTTCCTTGTGGAGGTGGTGAAGGAGATTGAGGTGGATCATCTTGATGTACTTCTTCTTCCTCTTCATCTTGGCGTGTACCGCTTGTGGATGCCACCATGTCATTTCGTGGTTCGCATTGACGCGAAGTAGGAGCTTCCACTTGTGTCGATTAAGTGCTTTCCTTCACCTCCATAGGACGAATCTTGCCAATGGACAAGTCTTGGATAGCTTCAGATGGTTCCTTATCTCCTACATCATTAGGCAATTGTTCGACTTGCGAAACATTAGTCTCATCAAACTTCACATGCATCTACCGTCTCTTCAACTTTTTGAGTGAGGTTCTTATAGACATGGTAAGTGTGAGAGTTTGATCCGTAACGAAGTAGCAAACCTTCATGGAGCAAATTTAGAACGATGATCCTTATCAAGAATGTAGCACTTTGAGCCAAATACCCGAAAGTGTCCAACTTGGGGTTTGTTACCGGGGAGTAGTTCGTATGCCGTTTTACCAAGAAGCTTGTGTAGGTAGAGTCGGTTTGTTGCATGACAAGTTGTTTCCACGGCTTCCGCCCAAAAGTGTCTTGGACTTTTGTACTCGTCGAGCATCGTTCTAGCCATCTCTATGAGAGTCCGGTTCTTCCTCTTAACAACTCCATTTTGTTGAGGTGTGTATGTAGTCGGGAACTCATGTGAGATTCCTTATTCGTCAAGAAAGGTATCCACATTAGTGTGTTCTTGAACTCCGATCCGTTGTCACTCCGAACTTTCTTGATCTTTACTTCAAATTGATTTTGGGCCTTCCGAGCAAAGTTCTTGAAGATCTTTTGTACATGTGACTTGTCGACAAGAAAGAATGCCCACGTAAATCTAAAAAATTATCAACTATAACTAGACCAAAAGAATTTCCACCGAGGCTCTTGTAAGCATTGGGACCGAAAATATCCATGTGAAGCAACTCGAGTGGTCTCCTAGTAGTCATGATGTTCTTTATGGGATGACTTCCCCAACTTGTTTTCCTGCTTGACAAGCACTGCAAAGTCTATCTTTGTCAAAGATAACATCTTTAACACCAAGTATGTGATCACCTTTAATGAGCTTGTCTAGATTACGCATACCAACATGTCCTAACCTTCTATGCCATAGCCAACCTTTAGAAGATTTTGCAATAAGACAAGTGCGAGGTTGAGCTCCCTTAGTGAAATCAACAATATATAGATCACCTCTATGGAAACTGGTAAATACCATGTTATGATTGTCTCCACGAAACACTTGGCAATCTACTTTAGTAAGTAGGACATTGAAACCAAAATCGGCAAGTCTAGATACGGAAAGAAGATTGTAGCCAAGAGATTCAACGAGCATGACATTTTGAATAGAACTATCATGAGATATGGCCACCTTACCAAGACCAAGTACCTTACCTTTGGAGTTATCCCCGAAGGTCACATACCTGCGTGGTCCATGGTTTGGTGTGATATCATGAAACATGTCTCTATCTCCGGTCATATGATCGGTGCATCCACTATCGAGAATCCATTCCTTTCCTCCGGACATGTAGTCTTTAAAGTTTTCCATGAGATTCAGATTCTTCATAGTCTTCTCAAATTCGATGTCAAACTCCTCCTCTTCATCATAGTAGACATATTCCAAATGGAATGTCCTTGTCACAACGATCAAGAGAGTCATTAGAATTTTGACCATGACAATGTTCAAGATTATGAATGCAAATGGCTTCGACAATGATATTATTGATAGTTATGGCATCTCCTTTAGCACGCGGGAGGTAACGAAGCTCAGATAAGCATCTATCAAAATGTGACGCCCTGGTTTTGTGCTATAGTAATGATTGTAATTAAGCTACAGTAATCCCACGCTAATGATGCCACGTCACCACGTTTACTGTTGCTAGTCTCACGTTGGATTCAAATCCCGTTCAAATTCAAATTTAAAATAAAGTGAAAACAAATAAAGTTTTCAAATATCAAAACAAAAATGTCCAAAGTGTGACAATTATTCTCTGGATATTTGTCATGTTGAAACCACATCTTTATAAAGTGTTTAAATGCACTAAAATAATTAAAACAGCAGCAAAACGATTAAATAAATGCCTTTTATATTTTATAAAATACTAGGCTATTGTTATTTGGGGTTAAACCTTTTTGTGGCAGTGACATAAATATTAAAACTAAATTGGGGACTAGATACATATTTTATAAATCAAGTTTAAAAACAAACTAAAAATAAAACAGAAAAGAAAAAGATAGATAATTAAAAGGACAAAACAAAAAAAAGGCCTAACCGGGCCGAATTAGGCCGGCCCGGCCGGCTGCTATAAGGGAGCCAACCAGGCAACCCTAGCGCCCCGAAGCCCCCCCCGGTTCGATCCCGTTTACCCCCCCCCCCCCCGCGCCGCCAGCTGGAGTTGGCCCGAGCCGGCCCCTCCGTTCCCCCACCCCCCACCCCTCGCGGACGACGACCCGGCCCGAGCCGCCGCGGCCGCGCCCCTCCCCCCCCCCCGACGACGCGCGGCGCGCCCGGCCGCCCCGCCGTGTTCCCCCCCCCGGCCCGCCGACGCGCGGGCGCTCGCCGCCCCGCCGCCTCGCCATCGTCGCCGTCCGCCGACGCCGCCGCCGACCGTCGCCCCGCCTCGCGCCCGTCGCCGCCGCCGACCGTCGCCCCGCCTCGCGCCCGTCGCCGCCGCCGACCGTCGCCCCGCCGCCACGCCGCCTCGTGCCGCTGCCGCCGTTCGCCGCCCCCCCCCCCGGTGAGTTGCCCCCCCTCCACCCGGCGCCCGCGTCCGCCGGCGGCCGCCGCGCCGGCCGGTGCGCGTGCGTGCGTGTTGTGTGTGCGCGTGCGTGGGTACTGTGTGTGTATACGTGTATGCATATGCATGTACGTACGTATACGTATGTACTAAAAAAATAGAAATAAAAATAAAAATAAATAAATATATAATATTAATTAATTAAGTTAATTAAATTCTGTTAATTAACTCTTTTTTAGTTAACCTAATTAGTTAATTAGCACCTAATCTGATAGTTAGTGTTAGAGTCTGTGACAGTGGGACCCACTGGTCCTGTTGGCCGCTGATGTCATGCTGATGTCAGCCTACACTGTTTTGGATAATTCGAATTTAATAATTAAATTAATTTCAGAATATTATTAAATCTTTATTAAATCATATAAAATAAACCGTAGCTCGGATGAAAAAGTTTTGAACATGAAAGTTGCTCAGAATAATCCTACGAATCCGACTACGCTGTCCGTTAGTCTGTCACATGCCTATAGCATAGCAAACATGGAACTTTTCCATCCGTTTTCATCTGTCCGGTAAAAGCCAGAGACCCGGAAAATATCGTCAGATATTCTTCCGACCCGCCTGCGACGAGTAATACTACCTTAGTGCATGCCTAGCTCTGTATATTGCCATGTCATGCATCGTGATGCATTTGTCTGCTTTATATTTATTGTTTCTTCCCCCCTCTTCTCTCCGGTAGACCTCGAGACTGACGGTGCTGCCGGGTATGACTACATCGTTGACGATCAGCCCTTTGCCGCAGAGCAGCAAGGCAAGCAACCCCCCTTGAGCATTCCGATATCGCCCATTCCTTTCCCTCTTATTCTTGCATTAGATTTTGCTACTGTATTAGCTAGCTCCTATTCTGATGCATAGCCTGTTTTTGATAAACCGCTACTATACCTGCAACGATATCAACTGTTTAGTATAGGTTGATCAGTGAATCCCCAGTGACCCCTTAGTCCCAATTGCCCCTGCTTCTTCATCGACGACTCGAAGACCCGAAGACTCGGTCAACCGACCGACGAGCCAGGCCTCTCACATCACCGCACACCCCTTTAAGTATGGCACTTCAGAGCTACTACCGAGTGCCGAGGGTGATACCTCACTTAGCACTCCCGGTGTTAATTCTGTAGCGTAGCTAATCGGTCGTGGGTATCGAGGGTGATTCCTCCTTCCCATTTATCGATCGCGACTCTTGTCATACACATACCTAGAGTGGGATCCGTCGAGGGTGATTCCTCGGATATCCACTTGGTGTATAAACACACAGTTACTTTAACTTGACATTGTTTACATGTGAAAGACGGGACTGGAGGGACAGGCGGTACCACCCTGGTTGAGGTGGACCTGAGTTCCCGACAGTCTTGAGACGGGTCGGCCCCAAGGGTACCCGTGTGTGAGATGTGGTGGGATGCGCCGGTAAGGCATCCAAAGGATTATGTTGAGGCGTGGACGGGCAGGAGAGGCCCTTGCCACACATCCTCGAGACGGGGTGACGGGACCGCACTTTATGGGTCGCGATTGCCCCGCATTAATAAAATGCTAATGGGTTGGGTATTTGATCTGAGTTGGGTCGTTGGCCTTTTTACGCACCAAAACATCGCGTGGGAGAAGTTATGGGTACTCAGCGTCGTTGTATCAGCCGAAGCTCTTCGGACGTCAGCAATGGAGCGGCGCGCGCCGGATTGGACTGGACAGTGCAGCTCTTGGACTGGAGTGTACTAGGTCTGCTTCCGGCCGCCCACGCATCGTGTAGGAGCGCAGAGGGCAAGTGGGCCCACGACCCCTTTGTGCTTAGGATTTAGACCGGCGGGCTGGCCTCTTCGTTGAGCCTAGGTGGGGCGACGACGTGCTGCTATCCCGAGGCCGGGCATGACCCAGGAAAGTGTGTCCGGCCGGAGGTGATCAGGCGTGTTGGAAATGCGGTGCACCCCTGCAGGGATGAATAATCTATTCGAATAGCCGTGTCCACGGTAACAGGACGACTTGGAGTTGTGCCTTGACCTTATACAACTATAATTGTGATTTAATTTGAAATGAATGTGGCCCCGAGATTGCTTCCTCGCAGGGAGTCGAGGAAGAATCTCTGGGCGTGGTTACTTAATAAAATTGCTACAATAATATGACTATATATGGTATGCTAGTCTACCCTCTTCTAATGCTGCAAGATGCTGAAGATGCTAGTATTCGATAGGACTAGGCCTTCTCCCTATTCTTGCTTTCTGCAGTCAGTCCAGATATACCCCATTCCCTTGATAATGATGCATACTTAGCATAGTTCTGATGTCAGTCTTGCGAGTACTTTGGATGAGTACTCACCGCTGCTTTGCTTTCCCTTTCCCCCTCGATACGATTCTGCAATCAGATGATGGAGCCCAGGAGATGGAGTACGCCGGAGACGACTACTACACCACCGCTGGAGCCTACTACTACGTGGGGAGTGCCGACGCTCAGGAGTAGTTAGGAGGTTCTCAGGTAGGAGGCCTCGCCTCTTTCGATCCGCTGCTTATGTTTGTGCTTGCCTTCTTAAGGCAAAACTTGTTTAACTTATGTCTGTACCCAGATATTATTTGCTTCCGCTAACTCGTGCTTGTCGAGCTTTGTATTCGAGCCCTCGAGGCCCCTGGCTTGTAATATGAAGCTGTATGACTTTAATTTGTGTCTAGGGTTGTGTTGTGATATCAATCAGTGAGTCCCTAATCTTGGTCGTACGCATTGCGTGTATGTTTAGCGTACGATCAAAATCGGGGGCGTCACAAGTTGGTATCAGAGCCGACTGCCTGTAGGTAGCCCCCTTTCCAACTCCTTGGCCGAAGTTGATTCTAGTACTTGAAAAACTTTTACTAACATTGTTGTGTGACTTACGGGCCCACATCTCAATCGGGTGGTATTAGGATCTTTTATTTCTCATCCTTACTCTGGGTTCTGATCTCTCTTCTCTTTCGAGTTAAAGATTTTACTAACTCTAACTCTAGGTTCTCGTAACTACTTCCCCCGGAGAGCCCCTTCATTCCAGATGATCGGCTGCTTCACCAGAAGGTTCCGAAGATGTTATTCGATATTTTCCCGAGACACCTGTGCCACCGCCTTTTCAAATTCCCTACCGCTGTTATATCCTTATGGATAACTAAATACACTTGCCACTCTTACATTCAATCCCATTGATCTTGTTATTACAAGATGCCCCGAACTGCTCTTCATTGTTCCGACAATCCTCTGAGCTTACTGCCTTGCAGTTCTTGCCTCAGGAATACCCCCTACGGATAATTCCTTGCACTTACCGAGTATCCGTTCTTCCCCCTTTGTTCATATGATTCACAAGATACATTCAAATACTATTTGATCTTCCGAAAATCCTTAGCAGCTTATTGCTCTGCAAATACTTGTCTGATTACGTTATGGATGCTTCCCATATGCCTGACAATATTCATTAGTATCCTTTGACACCGTCATTTTGATCTTATTGATTCAACATGAGTGCGAATGCACGCAATCATCAGTTGATCCTTTTGAAATTATCTTTCCGGCTCAGACGTCATTTTGAACATGAGCTGGTTCTCGACCAATCTAATTGCCGTCAATCGTACCCTTAGGTCTATTCAAGCTACCCATCCTTGATCAGAGCGTCTGCTTCTGATCCTTCGTATTGGAATTCATATTTCCTTTGTTATCTAAGCATCAAGTTATTCAGATGTTCTATAATCCGATGCCTTTGCATTCTTTCTTCATCTGGTTGTGTGCCGATGCTCACATCAGCTCCGCTAATGACCGTCAGACCCTTTGTCGAATTATTATCCGACAGTGTCCTTCATATTCAACAACTTTGTGAGTTTTTCCTCGGATACATAATGCCTTTGGTAAATTGTATCCTATTCTTTTGTCAGCCATGCTCTGTTGTCAAGCATGTGTTAATTACTCTTGAAGCTTGTGGTATATGTTCCTAAGATGCCCCGATGGGTTGAATTTATGCCTTCCTTAATCCGTGTGAACCCGACAGTTTCACGAATCATACTTTTCTGGTGTTTTGCCGGATAATCTTTCAAAGCTACAACCTGATTTGACACTTTACAACCGTGGTTCCGACCATGACTGTTCTTCTTTGATCCCATTTGTAGACCAGTTTAAGCACTTGTCTTCTGCGGATCAATACATCGGTCCAAGCTTTAATTCTGATCTACATCCGAGTATTACCCCTGGTATCTCTAGAAAATCATGGAGCTACATAGCTTCTTATAAGCTCCTCGTCATCTATGTTTTCCTTCACTGATTCCAGTTTCCTCGTGTTCTGAGTTGTTGGACACTCAAGGACACCGATAATTGAATCGAGTCTGCATTGCGATTCAACAACTCTTAGTAATCTTCTTTGCTTATGAGTTTGTGCTCGATCATGTCTTTCCAAGCTGTTTAACTACATCGTCGTCGTCATGCAAAGGCTTGACCATGCTATTTATGTCCTTCATCCCCGGGACACAATTCCAACAGTGCTCTAAGCTTACATCGGGTTTTCAACGTCATGTTGGTTGTCTTGAAAGGCAATTTCGACTCTGAGCTAGCACTCTAAACTGTGGTTCCGACCACCCTTCGCTTCATCATTTCTTTGCTTGATGTCAACGCTGATCGATTACATCTTCAAGAGACTTCTCGGCAAATGTGTCGTGATCCTCATCAGCATTCTGGGCTCTTCCAGGATATCAATTAAATTCATGATGAGAGTAGCATCGTTGTCCTTGTTAATTGGTGTTGTCATTGGCGACATCCTTGCCATCACCTTTCATTCCTTAGATCCCGTGTTGTTACTAACCGGAATACTGACAAATGGAATGTGATGTGTAAATTCAACACTTATGGCATACCAACTCTATTACCTTGGAGTTAATGAACAATAAGTCCATTCTTAGTGTATTGGCTGTTGAGTCAGCACTTTGACATTGGTCGTGCTACTTAGTCCGGATTTAGGGAGCACCTTTCGATTAATGTTTAATTGCGGGTGTTTCCCTCGGGCATACCTCAATGTATCATCTGGTTTTGTTCACTCAATCGTGGAGATCCTTCTTTGTGGGAATCTCGACGAATTGTTGCTGAGCCCATCAGCCACATCCTCTTCTCCCTCCTGGTTCATGATGAACATTGAAGCTAGTGTTGGAAACCCCGAAAGCATTATCTTTGTGCCTAGTTCATGAAGAATATGTTTGATAAAAGAAGTGTTTTTCTATAAGTTCACGTGCATTCTTGCCACCGTGCTTATGGGAAATTTGTGCCTCGCTTCCTTTGGAATCGTTCCAATTCATTCAGGCATGTGCGAAGTCTTCTATGGTTTGATAGATTTGTTACCTTCACTCCATATGTATTTCCTAGCACGCGAGGCCACTGATTGATTTGATTTGTCCTAGTCCAGACTTACACATGGAACTTTGATATCCTCTATGATGGTCCCCAATCAGAACTTGATTGCCCTCCATTCTAGAAACTTCCATGTGGGCACGAATGTCTTGACCTTGTGTTCAGATGTCTTGTAGTCTGGCTAATGATTCAAATCTTGCTTCTGTCGTTCATTCCGAGGTTCTTGCAACATCATCTCGTAGGTCTGTGTTGCATCCTTTTCTCCTCAGGCCTTCTTCCTCTGAAGTATCCTGACACCAACCAGATCTGAATCTCGGACAGATATGATGGTTGGAACATTATCAAGAATTATAACTTTGGTCTTTATTACTCGGTAAGGTGATGTTGTAGCTAACACACCTGGCCGGATGACCTATTGTTATAATGCTTTGTTCAGCTAGGGTTGCCATTCTTCCATGGGGAAATTATAAGACTTAATTTTATAAGTTGTTCCTACTGGATCCTTTGTGTATCCAAACTCCATTCTTTACTCGAAAAAAACAATATCATTGCTATCCCGAAGCATGGATGTGGTATATCGATCATCAAAAGGAATAATGTAAGCTCAATGCTAATTGTTTCTTGATCAATTATCCAAACACCATTGTTTGGGAATATCATGAATTTCCTCGCCCCTTTACCTAGATGGTTATCTACTTGCTACCCTGTCATGTATATCATGCTCTGATTTTTCCTTGGGAAAGATATACTCCTAAAACTTGAGTATAACCACATCTTCCTTTCCATTGGTCTGTTTAATGTGATGAACACATTTTTCTTTCCATTGGTCTGTTTAATGTGAAGATCACATTTTCCTTTCCATTGGTCTGTTTAATGTGAAGATCACATTTTCCTTTCCATTGGTCTGTTTAACCTTTCTTGAGATTATATGATCTAAGCGGTAATAATTCTCTGCTTAGGTAAACACCTCGGTGAACAAGTCTGTCAGTAAGATCATGTTACTATTGTTGATAACATTCCGGTAACCGCCGGTGGACGAGAACTTTGCCTATTGGTCCGCCTCGTTTCTACGAGCAGGAAATTGGTTCTATTCGTCCCCCGCCCTTGGTACCGACGTTGTTGCCAGCATAACTGACAAGCTATCCTCTGACTTGTCATGCTACCATGACCGTGTAAGCTGTCACCGCTCTTCCTGCTCTTGACCACATGGTCGGCCCATAACCCTCAGTTCCATAGGAGCGAAACCTGACTCTCCTGTACATCTTTGATTCCAAGGTATCCTTTGCACTTGGCTTCGTTTGTAATTCCCGAGCCACCGTCCGAGGGATGATCTATCCTAATATCAGACATAATAATTATTTCGTTGCTCTGAATCTCTTTCACCTTCCGATCAGGCATCGAATGATTGCCTACCCATTTGAAACTTTTATACCATCGCATTTTGCTCTTAGTGATTCCTCGAGTCTTAACTTGAGAAATAAATCTTGTGTTCCTCCCTGAGATCGCCGTCAGTTGCCCAACCTTGTAGGGATATGTTCTCCCAGAGTTTTCCCTCTAATCGCATTCGTAGGACGATGAAGATCCCAAAGAAGGGATGACGACTTCATCATGATGACCTGAAGCAGAAACATGAATATATCAACGAAAGGGATCAACTTCTTCGAGAAGAACAACAAAGACGAGAAGATCCGTTAGAACTTCGTAACCAGAGCTTTTCCCATTACCCTACCTCTTAATTCCTGGGACGAGAATTCTTGTTAGTAGGGGAGAATTGTGACGCCCTGGTTTTGTGCTACAGTAATGATTGTAATTAAGCTACAGTAATCCCACGCTAATGATGCCACGTCACCACGTTTACTGTTGCTAGTCTCACGTTGGATTCAAATCCCGTTCAAATTCAAATTTAAAATAAAGTCAAAACAAATAAAGTTTTCAAATATCAAAACAAAAATGTCCAAAGTGTGACAATTATTCTCTGGATATTTGTCATGTTGAAACCACATCTTTATAAAGTGTTTAAATGCACTAAAATAATTAAAACAGCAGCAAAACGATTAAATAGATGCCTTTTATATTTTATAAAATACTAGGCTATTGTTATTTCGGGTTAAACCTTTTTGTGGCAGTGACATAAATATTAAAACTAAATTGGGGACTAGATACATATTTTATAAATCAAGTTTAAAAAGAAACTAAAAATAAAACAGAAAAGAAAAAGATAGATAATTAAAAGGACAAAAAAAAAGGCCTAACCGGGCCGAATTAGGTCGGCCCGGCCGGCTGCTATAAGGGAGCCAGCCAGGCAACCCTAGCGCCCCGAAACCCCCCCCCCCGGTTCGATCCCGTTCCCCCCCCCCCCCCCCCCCCGCGCGCGCCGCCGGCTGGAGCTGGCCGGCTTCCGTTCCCCCCCCCCCCCGCGGACGACGACCCGGCCCGAGCCGCCGCGGCCGCCGCCCCCCCCCCCCCCCCGACGACGCGCGGCGCACCCGGCCGTCCCGTCGCGTTCCTCCCCCCGGCCCACCGACGCGCGGGCGCTCGCCGCCCTGCCGCCTCGCCATCGTCGCCGTCCGCCGACGCCGCCCTGCCTCGCGCCCGTCGCCGCCGCTGACCGTCGCCCCGCCGCCACGCCGCCTCGCCGCCTCGCGCCGCTGCCGCCGTTCGCCCCCCCCCCCTGCCCCCCCCCCCCGGTGAGCTGCCCCCCCGGCACCCGCGTCCGCCGGCGGCCGCCGTGCCGGCCGGTGCGCGTGCGTGCGTGCTGTGTGTGCGCGTGCGTGCGTACTGTGTGTGTATACGTGTATGCGTATGCATGTACGTATGTACTAAAAAATAGAAATAGAAATAAAAATAAATAAATATATAAAATAAATAATAATTAGTTAATTAATTAATTAATTAGATAATTAATTAAGTTAATTAAATTCTGTTAATTAACTATGTTTTAGTCAACCTAATTAGTTAATTAGCACCTAATCTGATAGTTAGTGTTAGAGTCTGTGACAGTGGGACCCACTGGTCCTGTTGGCCGCTGATGTCATGCTGATGTCAGCCTACACTGTTTTGGATAATTCGAATTTAATAATTAAATTAATTTCAGAATATTATTAAATCTTTATTAAATCATATAAAATAAACCGTAGCTCGGATGAAAAAGTTTTGAACATGAAAGTTGCTCAGAATAATCCTACGAATCCGACTACGCTGTCCGTTAGTCTGTCACATGCCTCTAGCATAGCAAACATGGAACTTTTCCATTCGTTTTCATCTGTCCGGTAAAAGCCAGAGACCCGGGAAATATCGTCAGATATTCTTCCGACCCGCCTGCGACGAGTAATACTACGTTAGTGCATGCCTAGCTCTGTATATTGCCATGTCATGCATCGTGATGCATTTGTCTGCTTTATATTTATTGTTTCTTCCCCCCTCTTCTCTCCGGTAGACCCCGAGACTGACGGTGCTGCCGGGTACGACTACATCGTTGACGATCAGCCCTTTGCCGCAGAGCAGCAAGGCAAGCAACCCCCCCTTGAGCATTCCGATATCGCCCATTCCTTTCCCTCTTATTCTTGCATTAGATTTTGCTACTGTATTAGCTAGCTCCTATTCTGATGCATAGCCTGTTTTTGATAAACTGCTACTATACCTGCAACGATATCAACTGTTTAGTATAGGTTGATCAGTGAATCCCCAGTGACCCCTTAGTCCCAGTTGCCCCTGCTTCTTCATCGACGACTCGAAGACCCGAAGACTCGGTCAACCGACCGACGAGCAAGGCCCCTCACATCACCGCACACCCCTTTAAGTATGGCACTGCAGAGCTACTACCGAGTGCCGAGGGTGATACCTCACTTAGCACTCCCGGTGTTAATTCTGTAGCGTAGCTAATCGGTCGTGGGTATCGAGGGTGATTCCTCCTTCCCATTTATCGATAGCGACTCTTGTCATACACATACCTAGAGTGGGATCCATCGAGGGTGATTCCTCGGATATCCACTTGGTGTATAAACACACAGTTACTTTAACTTGACATTGTTTACATGTAAAAGACGGGACTGGAGGGACAGGCGGTACCACCCTGGTTGAGGTGGACCTGAGTTCCCGACAGTCTTGAGACGGGTCGGCCCCAAGGGTACCCGTGTGTGAGATGTGGTGGGATGCGCCGGTAAGGCATCCAAAGGATTATGTTGAGGCGACGGGCAGGAGAGGCCCTTGCCACACATCCTCGAGACGGGGTGACGGGACCGCACTTTATGGGTCGCGATTGCCCCGCATTAATAAAATGCTAATGGGTTGGGTATTTGATCTGAGTTGGGTCGTTGGCCTTTTTACGCACCAAACCATCGCGTGGGAGAAGTTATGGGTACTCAGCGTCGTTGTATCAGCCGAAGCTCTTCGGACGTCAGCAATGGAGCGGCGCGCGCCGGATTGGACTGGACGGTGCAGCTCTTGGACTGGAGTGTACTAGGTCTGCTTCCGGCCGCCCACGCATCGTGCAGGAGCGCAGAGGGCAAGTGGGCCCACGACCCCTTTGTGCTTAGGATTTAGACCGGTGGGCTGGCCTCTTCGTTGAGCCTAGGTGGGGCGACGACGTGCTGCTATCCCGAGGCCGGGCATGACCCAGGAAAGTGTGTCCGGCCGGAGGTGATCAGGCGTGTTGGAAATGCGGTGCACCCCTGCAGGGATGAATAATCTATTCGAATAGTCGTGTCCACGGTAACAGGACGACTTGGAGTTGTGCCTTGACCTTATACAACTATAATTGTGATTTAATTTGAAATGAATGTGGCCCCGAGATTGCTTCCTCGCAGGGAGTCGAGGAAGAATCTCTGGGCGTGGTTACTTAATAAAATTGCTACAATAATATGACTATATATGATATGCCAGTCTACCCTCTTCTAATGCTGCAAGATGCTGAAGATGCTAGTCTTCGATAGGACTAGGCCTTCTCCCTATTCTTGCTTTCTGCAGTCAGTCCAGATATACCCCATTCCCTTGATAATGATGCATACTTAGCATAGTTCTGATGTCAGTCTTGCGAGTACTTTGGATGAGTACTCACCGCTGCTTTGCTTTCCCTTTCCCCCTCGATACGATTCTGCGATCAGACGATGGAGCCCAGGAGATGGAGTACGCCGGAGACGACTACTACACCACCGCTGGAGCCTACTACTACATGGAGAGTGCCGACGCTCAGGAGTAGTTAGGAGGTTCCCAGGCAGGAGGCCTCGCCTCTTTCGATTCGCTGCTTATGTTTGTGCTAGCCTTCTTAAGGCAAAACTTGTTTAACTTATGTCTGTACCCAGATATTATTTGCTTCCGCTGACTCGTGCTTGTCGAGCTTTGTATTCGAGCCCTCGAGGCCCCTGGCTTGTAATATGAAGCTGTATGACTTTAATTTGTGTCTAGGGTTGTGTTGTGATATCAATCAGTGAGTCCCTAATCTTGGTCATACGCATTGCGTGTATGTTTAGCGTACGGTCAAAATCGGGGGCGTCACACAAAATTAGAATCACTAGGCTTCATTTTGTGAAAGGCGGTAGTTTTATGAAGAATAACATCAAGATTTTTCAAAGAGTAGTTTGCATATCTCTCCTCCAAATCTTTCCACAAAGTGTACACACACTCAAAGTTTTTCATATGATCAAACACGGTTCTTGCTAATCCTCTAATGATAAGATTGATGGTTCTAAGATTACTAAGAATGTAAATTTATTCCTCATGAGAAGGGTGTAAGGGATCGATGGGAGGCACATAGGGACTATCAACATATTTGCTCAAATGAAATTCATCAAATAGATCAAGCATTTTGTCTTTCCATTGACTATAGTACTCCCCATTGAGAATAGGCACTCTACAACTAAGGCTCCCCAAACTAGGTACATCCATCTTCCTCCAATGGTGATAAAACTAAAGCAATGGAGACCAAAGATCTGATACCAATTGTGGGATCGAGAAGAGGCGTCTAGAGGGGGTGAATAGGCACTTAACAAGACATATGAGCAATTTTTAGTTCACTTGAAGTTTAGGCAGATTTTGCACAAGTTAAGTTGCATCCAATGATTCCTACACATGCATATCTAGAGATTAAGCAGCGGAAAGTAAACGTCATGCATTTGCAAGAAACATAAAGGATGGTAGAGTAGGAAGATCAAACACAATGAAGACTCGAAGATTTTTCATGTGGTTCCGATAGGTGGTGCTATCGTACGTCCATGTTGTTGGAGGCTTCAACCCACGAAGGGTAGCGGTGGCGCGAGTCCACGGAGGGCTCCACCCATGAAGGGTCCACGAAGAAGCAACCTTGCCTATTCCACCATGGCTTACGTCCACGAAGGACTAGGCCCACTTGGGGTAGATCTTCACGAAGTAAGTGATCTCCTTGCCCTTACAAACTTCTTGGTTCAACTCCACACGATTTGGAGGCTCCCAAGCGACACCTAACCAATCTAGGAGACACCACTCTCCAAAAGTTAATAGATGTGGTATGGATGATGAACTCCTTGCTCTAGTGCTTCAAAAGATAGTCTTCTCAACACTGAATCACTCTCTCACATAATTTGGCTTGGTAGAAGAGATTGATTAGGTGGAAAGCAACTTGGGGGGGATAGAAATCAAGATTCATATGGTTGGAGTGGAAGATCTTGATCTCAACACATGAGTAGGTGGTTCTCTCTCAGAAAATTAATGGTGGAAGTGTTTGCTTGTTCTGAGTGCTCTCTCTATGAATAAGAGGGAGGTGGAGGGGTATATATAGCAATCTCTACAAATCCAACCATTACAACATTATTGCCCAACTCGGTGGAACCGAAGTAAAACTCCGTTGCACCGACTTGTGCAAAATGCTCTAACTTTTGGGTACTCAGTGAGACCGATATGAAGCATCTCGGTGAGACCGATTCAGTTGGCCTTGAGAAGTTCCTCACTTTGGTGGCACCGAAATGTAAAACTCGGAATTTTTGATTTTTGACACTTAGATACCAAAAGGTTGGCCACTGCTTTTCAGCTGTACCGAAGCAAAACTCGGTTGTACCGATTTGCTAGGGTTTGGCTTGGGTTCTGTCTAAGGAAAACTCGGCAGGGCCGAAATGTGAAATATTTGTGGCACCGAATTTGATCGTTAGGGTTTTGGACAGAATTTTTTGTGGGAGAATTGTTGAGGTTTTTGGTGGCAAATCTCTAAGCACTTTGAGCAACCAGAACACCATAGATACATCATCCCCTTTTAATAGTATTAGCTTTCCTATGGACTCAAATGTGATTTCTCACCTAAAGCAAAATGTAGAATCTTGAAACTTGAAGCTTTTGCTAATCATGTTCCTTTCCTTCTTGGGGATCCTCCTCATAATTCCCAGCCTCTGCAATCTTTGGACTTAATCCGAAACAAACTAGGTAGACCTGTTAGTCCAAGAGATAATGTATGTTTTCATGAATTATCAAAACCTCCAAGGGAGCATATGTGCTTTCAGCCATTAATTTCTCAAGATCTTGATAGTTCATGCTCTAATGAACTGACAGCATGCTTCCCTTGCTCTCTCTCTCTATTTTAATTTATATAGTTTACTATCCTCCTAGATGAACAGATACAAAATATGCAAGTGCTCAGAATTAAAATCAGCAGAAAAGCAACACGACAATGGACATACATGGGATAATAATCATTGTTTCCCAATTGGTTGAAATTTGTCAAGATTAAAGAATACCTGATTCAACAGATCACCAAATCCATTTTTTACTCACATCATTTTATCTAGAACCTTCTCAAGTGTCGTTAGGAACTACAACAACCGTAAAGTATGACGTGTAGGAGTAGTAAAAAACTGAGTAATCCATTGTTTAACTAAGCTATAGTAAGAGAACATAAGTTAGACTCTCGTAGTTACTGGAAATGAGGTGTGGGCTAAATAATAAAACTTACGCGAAGGAGGGAGGCAAGGTCAATCCCCACGGAAGAAGCGGTCGCAGACGTACAGGAGCTGCACAGACTAGGAGGAGGCATGGGAACCGCGGGCATACCAACGCTTGACATTGGGTATGGAAGGAGGTCCTTGTAGTCCTGGAGGAGGCTTTAGTACCTTAGCCTCGCCACATATACTTCTCCTCCTCTGACTGCACCACCGAGGGTGAGTCTGGGCGCATAAGGCAGCAATCAAGAATTATATCCATGTGTCCATCAGAAGAACCATATAATTTAAAAAACTGAAGTTATTAAGTGCAAGCCTTGTATGTTATTTTAAACATCATTGGGCACACTAACCCATTACTTTTTTAAATGCCTCGTCCTTTCATTTCTCACACTATTCTACTGGGGTATGATCAAAGTTGCAAATAATTACTCGACATGTAACAAGTATACGTGACCTAGTCCTCAAACATACAATGCTACCCCGCAATGGTTCTACAATATATTTGTATCCCCAAAGATATAAATCCAAACAATAATACAAAATTAAAAAGGGAATTCTATAAAATAAATAAATATATATCATACAAAACAATTAGTAAATGTGTCATGTACCAACATCATATCAAGTTGCATACAAGAAAAATTCTCCATAAATATGAAAAATCCGGTTTCATCTCTTATCAGTGTATCCTCTTGAAAGCATTATATCGTGTTAATATTAGCCAAGAAGCTTACATCTAGCAGTTCACCAAAATGACAATATTCTAGTGTACACACTTGAGACTAAAGTTTCAGATAAACCACGCAGTTGCCTTCAATTCGGAAGCATGTTCGCCTAATAAATTTTTAAACAAATTATAGAGATAAACAATAAAATAAAAAATTCTAGATGGATGACTAAGTTGTTGACCATGTTTCTTACCTTCTCCCATGTCGAAAACAAGATTATGTTGTGTTGCTTAATCGGCTTTTAGTATTTTTAGCAAGGTACTCTTATTTAAAAAAACGAAAAATCTAGGAGCGAAGATAAAGACTCAAGAACTAACATTAGCAACTGCCACCGCATCCCCTTGGACCTATATTTATGCTACCACTTTGAACTATTTTTTTCTCATCGCTACAAAACTACTAACAATGAAGGAGAAAGTACATATATCCGATTCACCCCAAATGTATTGAAAATGGCAAGTATAAACCTGATATGTTTAACATGGAAACATGTTTATATGCAGGAGCCAACATATTTTACGAAAGATGCTTTCTGACGTGGCTTGAGACTGCGTCGGTATTTCCCCAAAGAGGAAGGGATGATGCAGCATAGCGACGGTAAGTATTTCCCTCAGTAATGAAAACAAGGTATCGAACCAGTAGGAGGATCACCAACACTATGTAAACAGCACCTGCACACAAAGAACGAATACTTGCAACCCGACGTGAAAGAGAGGTTGTCAATCTCTCTACGGTAAAAACATAGATTAGGTAATGATAGATTGGATAGAAAGATCTCGCAAGAACACAAAATAAAAGAGGCAAATAAAAAGTGCATCAAGGTATTTTTGGTTTTTTTGGAATAATAGATGTGAAAACAAAAGCGGCAAAAAGATAGATCGGAAAGCAATATGTTGGAAAAGTAGACCCGGGGGCCGTAGGATTCACTAGTGGCTTCTCTCATGAGTATAGCACACGGTGGGTGAACAAATTACTGTTGGCAATTGATAGAAGATCAAATAATCATGACGATATCCAAGGCGATGATCATTATATAGGCATCACGTCCAAGATAAGTAGACCGACTCCTGCCTGCATCTACCACTATTACTCCACACATCGACCGCTATCCAGCATGCATCTAGTGTATTTAGTTCATGGAAAAACGGAGTAATGCAATAAGAACGGTGACATGATGTAGACAAGATCTATTCATGTAGGAATAGACCCCATCTTGTTATCCTTAATAGCAACGATACATGCGTGCCTTGCTGCCCCTTCTGTCACTGGGAGAGGACACCGCAAGATCGAAGCCATCACAAAGCACCTCTTCACATGGCAAGAAAAATCGATCTAGTTGGCCTAACTAAACCAGAGATTCAAAGAAGAAATATGAGGCTATAAGTAATCATGCATATAAGAGATCAAATAAGACTTAAATAATATTCATGGATAGAAACTGGTCATGAACTCAAAATTCATCGGATCCCAACAAACACACCGCAAAAAGTTTACATCAAATAGATCTCCAAGAGACCATTGTATTGAGAATCAAAAGAGAGAGAGGAAGCCATCTAGCTACTGCCTACGGACCCGTAGGTCTATGGTGGACTACTCACACATCATCGGAGAGGCACCAATGAGGATGATGAACCCCTCCGTGATGGCGTTAGATTGGATCTCGCGGTTCTGGAACTTGCGGGGGCTGGATGTATTTTTCGTTGACTCCTCTAGGGTTTCTGGAATATTAGGGTACTTATAGAGCTCAGAGGTGGTGGAGGGGACTCCCGATGCGGCCACAACCCATCCGGGCGCGCCCGGGGCCCCTGGCGCGCCCTGGTGGATTGTGGGCGGCCTGGGCTCCCTCCTGGTTACTTCTTTGGCCCACTGGCCTTCTTCTGGTCCAAAAAAATTCTCCAAAAAGTTTCTCTTGATTGGACTCCGTTTGGTACTAATATTCTGCAAAGTAAAAAACAAGCAAAAACAGCAACTGGCACTATGTCAATAGGTTAGTCCCAAAAAATGATATAAAGTTGCTATAAAATGTTTCTAAAACATCCAAGATTGATAATATAACAACATGGAAGAATCAAAAATTATAGATACGTTGGATACGTATCAGCATCCCCAAGCTTAATTCCTACTCGTCCTCGAGTAGGTAAATGATAAAAACAGAATTTTTGATGTGGAATGCTGCCTAACATGTTCATCACATATTCTTCTTTTCTAGCATGGACATTTGGACTTCTAGATGGTTCAAAGCAATAGTCTAGTTTTGACATAAAGACTTTAATACTCAAGCATGCCAACAAGCAACCATGTCTTTCAAAATATCAACACTAAAGAAAGTTATCCCTAGCCCATCATGCTCAATCATTGATCCATTCATGAAACACACTCAAATATTAACTACACCCAATGCACAAGTATGATCATAGTGCCCCCTAGTTGGTGCTTTATAAGAGAAGATGGAGACTCAAATAGAAAATAAAAATTGCATAAAGTAAATAGATAGGCCCTTCGCAGAGGGAAGTAGGGATTTGTAGAGGTGCTAGAGCTCAAAGTTTAAATTGAGAGAGAAAAATATTTTCAGTGGCATGCCTTTCCTGTCAACGAAAACGACAAAGTAGTTCACGATACTTTCCATGCTAGATATATCATAGGAGGTTCCCAAACATAAAGTAAAGTTTATTCCTTTTTCCACCATTCTTTCACAATTCATGGCTGGCCGTATCCACGGTTGCCTTCTATACCAACACTTTCCAAGGAATTTATTAATTCACAACATAAAGAAATTAAATTTCTTTTTTTTCATTTCGGGACTGGGCATCCCTATTACCGCCATACTCTCGTGCAATGACAAGTGAATAAACACTCATCTTGAGAATAACACATCTAGCATGGAAAAATATTGGACACCCACTACCGTTTCATGAGCGGTACGAGCACACAAAAAGGAAATTTATTTTGAAAATTAGAGATGGCACATATAAATTTGCTTAGAACGGCATGGAAATACCGCATATAAGTAGGTATGGTGGACTCATAAGGCAAAACTGGGTTTAAGGATTTTGGATGCGCAAGTAGTATTTCTACTTAGTACAAGTGGAGGCTATCAAATAGATTGAGAAGCAATCAACCAAGAAACGAAAATTCACATAAACTGGCATTGAGCATAACTAACACCGAATAATGCACCATAGGTAGGATGTAATTTCATTGCATAACTATTGACTTTCGTACTTGCATAGGGAATCACAAACCTTAACACCAATATTCTTACTAAAGCATAATTACTCACTAACATGACTCACATATCACTATCATCATGTCTCAAAACTATTACAAGGAATCAAGTTTAATTTGTCCAATGATGTTAATGAAAGTTTTTATTATATCCTCCTTGAATATCTATCACTTTGGGACTAGTTTCATATATTGCCATTGCTTTTGACAAGCTCAAACAAATTTAAGCGAAGAACATGAGCATAAAGATTTCATCTCTCAAAATAGTATAAGTGAAGCATGAGAGGATTTCTTCAAAATTTGCTAACTCTCAAATTAATCTAAGTGAAGCATGAGAGTATTTCTTCAAAATTTCAAAGCACACCGTGCTCAAAAAGGTATAAGTGAAGCACTAGAGCAATTCCATAGCTCAAAAAATTTAAGTGAAGCATATAGAGCAATTCTAACAAATCATAGCATAATTTTGGCTCTCTCAAATAGGTGTGTCCAGCAAGGATACTAGTGACAAACTAAAAAGCAAAGCAAGCAAAGACTCAAATAATACAAGACGCTCCAAGAAAACTCATGATATGTGACGAATAAAAATATAGCTCCAAGTAAAATACCGATGGTCGTTAGAAGAAAGAGGGGATGCCACTCGGGGCATCCCCAAGCTTAGTTGCTTGTTTCTCTTTGGATATATATTGGGGGTGCGGTAGTATCCCCAAGCTTAGGCTCTTTTCACTCCTTATTCCTTCATCCATCGTGATCTCACCCAAAACTTGAAAACTTCAATCACACAAAACTCAACAAAACCTTCGTGAGATCCGTTAGTATAATAAAGCAAATCACCACTTTAAGTATTGTTGCAAACCCATTCATATTTTATTATTGAATTATACCTACTGTATTTTAACTTTACCATGGCTCATACCCTTCAATACAAAGCATAGATTCATCAAAACAAGCACACAATGCAACGAAAACAGAATCTGTCTTAAACAGAACAGTCTGTAGTAATCTGTACTCTAACCATACTTACGTAACTCTAAAATTCTTAAAAATTAGGACAACATAAATAATTTGTATAGCAACACTGTGTTAAAATTTCAGCTCATTATCACGCTCCAGTAAAAAACTAAAATTCGCATACTGGAGGCAAAGTTTCTGTTTCAGATTCATCATTGTTTCTACTCATCTTATGAATCCTAAAGGCTTTACTTGGCACAAACACTAAATAAAACATAAAAACACAATCATAACAGAGGAATAATTGTGTCAACACTCAAAAATAGAAAGAAAAAGATGAAAATAAATTTATTCATTGGGTCGCCTCCCAACAAGCGCTATTGTTTTACGCCCCTAGCTAGGCATAAAGCATAGATTCAAGTATTGTCATCTTTGATTTTCGCTCCATAGGATGCTCTCATGATTGATTCATATGGTGGCTTAATTCTTGTTCTAGGGAAGTGTTCATACCCTTTCTTAGTGGAAACTGAAATATAATATTGCCTTCGTTCATATCAATCACGGCACCTATAGTGCGTAAAAACGGTCTACCAAGTATAATGGGACAAGACTGATTGCAATCAATATCAAGAACAATAAAATCTATGGGAACATAGTTCCTATTTTCAATAATAAGAACATCATTAATTCTTCCCAAAGACTTTTTAATAGTAGAATCCGCCAAGTGCAAATTAAGAGAACATTCTTCAATATTTGTGAGACCAAGCACATCACATAAAGATTTCGGAATCGTGGAAACGCTAGCACCCAAATCACATAAAGCAAAGCACTCATAATTTTTAATCTTGACCTTAATGGTGGGTTCCCACTCATCATGTAATTTTCTAGGAATAGAAATCTCTAATTCCAATTTTTCTTCAAAAGATTTCATCATGGCATCAACGATATGTTTAGTAAAAGCTTTATTTTGTTCATAAGCATGGGGTGAATTCAACATGGATTGCAGCAAAGAAATACAATCAATTAAAGAGCAACTATCATAATTAAAGTCCTTGCAATCCAAAATATTGGGCATATCACTAGTTAAAGTTTTGACCTCTTCAAACCCACTTTCATCAATTTTTTCATCAAGATTTTCACCCTCCAAATCATTGGGACGCCTTCTAGCTAAAGTTGACTCTACTTCAGTCTCTTTATCATCAATTTTAATATTACTAAACAAGGAATCAATAGAAGAAACACCAATCACTTTAAGATCTTCATCATTTTTCTGAAAGCAATCACTAGAAAACGCTTTTTCTAAAAATTCTCTTTTAGCTCTAAGCATAGCGGTTCTTTTCTTACTTTCATCCATAGACACAAATAAAGCCTTAATTGATTCATCAATCTTAGGTGCAAAAGATTTCAACTTGAGATTTTCTACATTATGAGAAATTCTATCAATGCTTCTGGACATATCATCAATCTTATTCAACTTTTCTTCAATCGTAGTGTTGAAAACTTTTTGCGCATTGATAAATTATTTAATATTACACTCAAGATCAGAGGGGTTCCTATTATTATTGTACGAATAATTAACATAGGAATTACCATAATTATTAGAGGAATTTCCAGGAAAAGGCCTAGGATTAAAATTACCTCTATAAACATTGTTATTGAAATTGTTTCGCGAGACGAAATTCACATCTGCGGAATCACTATTTTGCTCAATCAAAGTAGACAATGGCACGTCATTAAGATCAATAGGAGCATTTTTACTAGCAACCAACTTCATTAAAGCATCAACTTTTTCACTCAAAGTACTAATTTCTTCAACCGAATTAACCTTTTTGCTAGTAGGTGCTCTTTCAGTATGCCATTGTGAATAATTTGCCATAATATTATCTAGCAATTTAGTAGCTTCACCCAAAGTAATTTCCATAAAAGTACCACCCACGGCAGAATCTAAATGATTTCTAGAGACAAAATTCAATCCCGCATAAAAATTTTGTATGATCATCCAAATATTTAAACCATGAGTAGGACAATTCCTTAGCATCAATTTCATTCTTTCCCAAGATTGTGCAACATGTTCGTGCTCAAGTTGCTTAAAATTCATGATTTGTGTTCTAAGGGAAATAATTTTCGCGAGCGGAAAATACTTAGTAATAAAAGCATCCTTGCACTTATTCCAAGAATTGATACTATTGCGAGGCAAAGAAGAAAACCAATTTTTTGCACGATCCCGCAAGGAGAAAGGAAATAATTTCAACTTCACTATATGATTGTCCACATCCTTTTTCTTTTGCATATCACACAATTCAACGAATGTGTTTAGATGGGACGCGGCATCCTCATTAGGAGTACCGGCAAATTGATCTTTCATGACAAGATTCAACAAAGCGGCATTAATATCACAAGACTCCGCACTAGTGGCGGGAGGAGCAATCGGAGTACTAATAAAATCATTATTATTAGTATTACAAAAATCACACAATTTGGTATTTTCTTGAGTCATCATGACTAAGATAACAAGATTGCAAGCAAGCAAGAGATTTGACGAGAAAAAGGCAAACAAAAAAGAGGGCGAATAAAAGGACAAATTTGGTGAAGTGGGGGAGAGGAAAACGAGAGGCAAATGGAAAATAATGTAATTGCAAGGAGATGAGATTTGTGATTAGGAACGTGATAGATGCTGATGGTGTCTCCTCGGCGCCAGAGATTGGCACGTAGAAGAGACCGCTTCCTCCCCGGCAATGGCGCCAGGAATTCCTTTGACGTGGCTTGAGACTGCGTCGGTATTTCCCCAAAGAGGAAGGGATGATGCAACACAACGACGGTAAGTATTTCCCTCAGTTATGAAACCAAGGTATCGAACCAGTAGGAGGATCACCAATACTATGTAAACAGCACCTGCACACAAAGAACAAATACTTGCAACCCGACGCGAAAGAGAGGTTGTCAATCTCTCTACGGTAAAAAGATAGATTAGGTAATGATAGATTGGATAGATAGATCTCGCAAGAACACAAAATAAAATAGGCAAATAAAAAGTGCAGCAAGATATTTTTGGTTTTTTGGAATAATAGATCTGAAAACAAAAGCGGCAAAAAGATAGATCAGAAAGCAATATGTTGGAAAAGTAGACCCGGGGGCCGTAGGATTCACTAGTGGCTTCTCTCATGAGTATAGCACACGGTGGGTGATCAAATTACTGTTGGGCAATTGATAGAAGATCAAATAATCATAACGATATCCAAGGCGATGATCATTATATAGGCATCATGTCCAAGATTAGTAGACCGAAACGATTCTGCATCTACTACTATTACTCCACACATCGACCACTATCCAGCATGCATCTAGTGTATTAAGTTCATGGAAAAACGGAATAATGCAATAAGAACGGTGACATGATGTAGACAAGATCTATTCATGTAGGAATAGACCCCATCTTGTTATCCTTAATAGCAACGATACATGCGTGCCTCGCTGCCCCTTCTGTCACTGGGAGAGGACACCGCAAGATCGAACCCATCACAAAGCACCTCTTCCCATGGCAAGAAAAATCGATCTAGTTGGCCTAACTAAACCAAAGATTCGAAGAAGAAATATGAGGCTATAAGTAATCATGCATATAAGAGATCAAAGAAGACTAAAATAATATTCATGGATAGAAACTGATCATGAACTCAAAATTCATCAGATCCCAACAAACACACCGCGAAAAGTTTACATCAAATAGATCTCCAAGAGACCATTGTATTGAGAATCAAAAGAGAGAGAGAGGAAGCCATCTAGCTACTGCCTACGGACCCGTAGGTCTATGGTGGACTACTCACGCATCATCGGAGAGGCACCAATGAGGATGATGAACCCCTCTGTGATGGCGTTAGATTGGATCTCGCAGTTCTGGAACTTGCGGCGGCTGGATGTATTTTTCGTCAACTCCTCTAGGGTTTCTGGAATATTTGGGTATTTATAGAGCTCAGAGGCGGTGGAGGGGACTCCCGAGGCGGCCACAACCCATCAGGGCGCGCCCGGGGCCCCTGGCGCGCCCTGGTGGGTTGTGGGCGGCCTGGGCTCCCTCCTGGTTACTTCTTTGGCCCACTGGCCTTCTTCTGGTCCAAAAAAATTCTCCAAAAAGTTTCGTCACGATTGGACTCCGTTTGGTACTGATATTCTACGATGTAAAAAACAAGCAAAAACGGCAACTGGCACTTTGGCACTATGTCAATAGGTTAGTCCCAAAAAATGATATAAAGTTGCTATAAAATGATTCTAAAACATCCAAGATTGATAATATAACATCATGGAACAAGCAAAAATTATAGATACGTTTGAGACGTATCACTTTCCCTTCTAACATTCAATTTTCATCTCCTATGTATATATATGTTGGTAAATAGTTTCGTTTCCCTGACAATAACTTCAAATCTAGACTGGGAGGATAGAAAACACACAATGAAAACAAAGCCATGCATGAATAGAATGTTGATGGTATGCTCATCTTGGTCCCTCTATACATGCAAGAATTTATCAACATATACACATCAACATATATACCGAGAGAATATATTTGTTTTAGTTACCTTTGTACAAAACATGTTTTGGTTCCCCTGGTATTTATCTTCTTGATTGTTGAGCGATTTCAGAAGGAAGTACAATATTCATACCTGAACATTGTACCATGAAATTCCACCCCTCAAGTTGTAGATATGCCTATTTGCCGGCAACCATTTTACTCCATTAACTATGATCGAAATTTAGGACTCGCTCAGATTAAGAATACAAAAAGTAAAGCCACAAAGGCAGGAAATCTTTCCCATATCCTTGAAACAAAGATCGCACACATGTGTACCCCATGCTGCCACAGGGAGGCACATTCAGTTGCTCATGAACTTAATGTATGGTAGTTATGAGTGGATGGAAGAACCTCATAGGGAGTTGGTTCCTGTCCTTTCATCTGATCTAATACTTAATAAAGAGGGGTTCGAACTTCGTAATAAAAATAACAGGTGTACTTATGTTGGTTGTTCTAGTAACTTAGAGACCAAAGTGCAAGCCCACACAAATCCTACTACGTGAGCCAATAACGTATGGAAGGCAGAGAGTAGCAGAGGATTGTTCATGGGGACGCACCTCGGAGTTGTCAGAGACGGCGACGACGACAAGGAGGATCCTGGTCCCCATCCCGATCATTGGATCGATCCAGAGCATGTTAAGACCGTAGAGCACCACAAACACTATCGTGGTGAAGTAGGCCCATGGCGCCAGCCGTCGTTCGGCCAGGCGGAACAGGACCGATGGTGGGAGGATAGACGAAAAAAACCAGACGAAGCTGAGAGGTGAGGCGAAAATAAACCGTGGAACGCCGGCTACCAAGTCTCCAATTAGGAGTAGAGATATTCAAAATTTTCTTACACACCAGACTACCTTGGCAATTTCTTTTTTACCGGTAAATCACTCTCCTTTTATTTGTTTTGTTTTTTCTCCCAAAGAAAAATGTTTCTCAGAGTGATATGTGAATGGATATATCGACAAACATAATAAAATATCTAGAGCTAAAAACTCTTTAATCAAATAATTTAAGAATATATCCATGATGCATTAACATTGATTATTTTCTATAAATGTTGCCCTGTGTTAGCAAACATTGATTCCTTTCCATAGATTTGGTCTATAAAGATTGATTAGAGATCACCGTGATTGATTCCTTTCCATAATATTACTAAATTTGGCAGATAAAAACCGGATTAAGTAGATTAGTGGGCTAAAACCAGTTAAAATAAACTGGTGGGATAGAAAAAATAAGTGGGGAGGTTTAACCGGAATGGAGGCGATGCTACAAACTCACCATGGCATACAGGTTTGTGTCGATTGTGATAGTATGCCGAGCAAAAACTAACTAGTAGAATGCCCGTGCATTACTACGGGCTACAATGCATGTATATGAATCAAACAAATGATCGTCTTGAAGGTCAAAGCTCATTTTTCCTCATACACTCGAGCTTGTTCAAACATCTAACAAGTGTCCAACGGGCTCCGGAAAATTCAACCGTCTAAACAATGAGGGCTCTCCCAATCCAGCACATACATGGGGGGTAAATTTGGTTATCCAGACTATCCGACACTCCAATACATGGCCCCGCAAAAACCTCTCCCCATGACGCACCCTTCCTATTTCCTAGCGAACCACCCCCTTCCGCTCACTTTCCCACCATAGCGGGACATTACTCGTTTGAGTCCTCTCTTTAAAATCGGATGACGCCCACATCACTTCACCATGTCACCCTCTCTCCTTCACACCGGACTTCCCAACGGACCACTAAGGAGGAGTCCCCCGCCAACCGCCCCACTCTCCTCCATGACCGCCCGGTATTCGTGCCAATCCACCAACGCCATTAGGTGGACGAGGCGTGCGCCACCCGTGACGCCCCCGAGCCAAGAAGGAAGATCAGATGTCTCTTGAGCCATTGTCACGTTGTAACATATAGTTGAATGTTGTGCATTACCACAAAAAAATATGATGTTCGTTGTTGGCATGCAACTGATACACCACCGTGTCCGTTATTAACTCTTGAAGCAACCAACCAATACATTTACCCTTCTATCTTGACCAACAAAATTATAGAACTTGATGAAAAATATATACAATTTGCTGTAAAGCCATCTCCAATGAAATGTAATTTACCACATTATATAAAGTAATCAAATTATTTCACTCAGACAACCATAACCGAATAAATCAACCCCAACACCCATCCGCTCACTCTCAACCCTCTAACAATGCCATCACCTCCTCATTTTGTATTTGAATTAGCATATCCACCCGACTCGTCTATGCCAGTGTGGTGCCGCTTTGACCACGACCTATCCTACCTTGCCTCCCCATTGCTCGTCCTCCCTACTATTTGCTCCCTTCTTCTCCTGACTCCAGCACGGCTCCGCCGGCCGACGTCGTCACAGCCGCCACGGGCATCAGTTTATGAGTCGTTCTGATCTAGTATGAATATGGCACAACAATTATCATACATATAGATTATGTATGACATACCAAATGAGGAGGCGGCATTGTTGTAAACCATCATAAATGCGTATTATCTTGTGGTTCTTTGTTTGTATGATTAACCGGTCATTGGTCTGGTTGCAACCTATATAAATATGTAAATGTCCTTTCATCAACAACAATCATCCTTGATAAATGGAAGGTATAGCCACATGTCTACTGAATCAATATTGTAGCATCTCAAATTTCTCTGAAACAATTGGTCTATTAAAAGAAGAAAATAAAATTTCAACAATAGCACGCTACAACTTCAATAACCCAGTAAGAGACCATCTACTAATGTGCTCAAGGCCAACACCCAATGGAAATCAAAATTTTGCCCTTCATGTTCAGCTTCAAGGTTTCAACCAATATGAATCCCATTGCTGCAAACAACGAATTTTAGTTCTCAGACCAACAAATCGCAATTCAGCGATAACCAAATCCGGCAAATCGTATATCACCATGAAACTGGATCCCCAAACAATAATCAACCGCAATGGACTTGTGCCTCAGCTTAAGGGTGGATCCGAACAGCCAATGTCTGACCATTGGCTTAGGCATACTCTATAGATGAAATAGGTTAATACATGTCTCTGTTAATTGTAACCTAAAACAATACCTAGTAAGTGTCAGAGTATAGTTGCAATAGGTTAAGTAAAAAGAAGATAAGGGGGTGCAAACTGTAACAAGCTTTCCGCTGAAATTTTGGTCAAAAGAGATCATTAAACTAGGCTGCTAATGGTAGTCTTGACCTATCATTGGTTTTTGGTGGCCATACACATTTATTTGAGTGAAAACTAAAAAAATCCATATTGATAGATCCAGCCAACAACACAAAAACTAGTCTCAAAGGATATAAAAGAACACGCATAGTCATCATATTCAACAAACTTTTAGATCACAGGCGACCTAGGAAAACTTTGGAGCTTCTCAAGTTATTCAGATTTTCTAGCTTAAAACTCTGCTCTACTGCTAGATTTTTGTATCTTGTAAAACTTGGTGCTATTTTGTTTACAACACGATGGTTAAGGGGACACCTCCATATAGGATTACCGCCTTCATTAATTCCACACATGCAACCTTGTACTATTCTTGTGCCTAGAGCAGAAAGACTACAAGGACACAATCATGCTTCCTAAAAGAAAATATACAGTGTGGAAATTTTACATTGTGATTTCCAGTCCAAATTAGATGGCTCCAAGTCCGTCAAACATACAGCTCATGACTGAACTGTTCTGTTTATGAGATTATGAGACATCTTTGCAGGGTATAGTATAGTAGAACACTCAACACCAGCTCTAGAAAGAAAGCGCAATGGTTTTCACGTGGCTGGCTTGGGTGGTGAAGGAAAATTCTAGTTAACTATAGCAATCAGTGATTAGCATATATAAATTTGACAGACTCCCTACACCCTGCTACACATGATTTGGTACTATGGCTACCCTGTAAGTTCACATCATTCACGTAATGGACCAAATTATGTTACCAACATGCTACACGAACTGAAGGCAATGAATTAATTAAAGCATCAGTTAGGCATTTGACAATCATGAAACATAGGAAAAGGGATCAATATCCAACCTCAAAATCAAATTCACGAACAGTCCTGGTACAAAGCCATTCACAATGGACCTCATGTTCCCGCCAGCAACGACCATTGTGTCAACAGAAGATCGTAACGACACCTATTCCTTCTCTTCCCCCCGTTGACGCCTCCTATGAGCCACCACAGAAGCTCCTTGCATCGTGGATATGCTCATGTATCAGGTTTTCGCTACATGAGAAGTGCCAAATGGCCGCTATATGTTTGCTTGACACCATTAGGGCTAGTGATCTGAAGATGACTCGATGAGCTATATGGATGGTCACTGCTAGCTTTGAGCTTGGCGTCATGTCGGTTAAAGTGGGGGTCATTATTGGGCTAGTTATAGAAACCACTACTACAACTAATAATAATTTAACCACACAACAAAATCCACCGTTGAATGGGATGTACTTTAACTGGTCCTATCCAAATTAATTACAATGTGCAGATAACAAGTGAAATTGAATATAATGTATGTTTCCTATATACTTAAAGCTGGGAAATCATGTGCAATATATTCAGAAATGACAGATGTCTATTCCTTTATGCAACTGAAACTGCAAACATGGATGTTGAACAAATTACTACAAACCTGAATGTGGAATAAACCTGGATGATGGTAAATAGCCTTGCAGATTATCTACTTCAATTGATAGTTATGCTGCAGCCATCACCATATGAATAGTTTCAGTGCTGGACAATGAAACAAAAATGTCAGTATTAGAAGTTCCAGAAACACAATTGCTAGTATTAGAAATCAGTTGCTTGATCGATTAATCATCATATCCATGTCTAGAACATGGAAAATCAGCCACGTCTAGAGCATGAAACCGACATAACATAGCAATGGCTTTGACAAAATCTGCTTAATAACAACAGCAGTAAAAGTAGCACATCAGTACCAGTATCCCATCATGCACATAGATCACTATGAGAACTCACCGTAAAGCCTTATCAAACTCCGGAAGTGGTCATGTTCTTTGACTTCCGATAGCTAGAGTCGCACCTGAGGCTCCCTCAAGATTTTTTATCGTGGCCCAATGAACGACACACTTGGTAGTGTCCCGGTGATTTATCTGGGTGGCGATTTATCTACTACACGCAGGAGTTGCACGACCTCCCCAAGTTGTTCTTCTGTTGCGGCTATAGGTCCTGGTGGACATCGGCGCTGCCGATGCCATCGTCGCCTCACGTCCTCCCACCAACGCAGCCCCGCCATCTCAAGGCACCAACGCCCTCACCCTAGT
Source organism: Elymus sibiricus (assembly GCA_039707655.1). NCBI lineage: Eukaryota > Viridiplantae > Streptophyta > Magnoliopsida > Poales > Poaceae > Elymus > Elymus sibiricus. Next base: position 319,745,995 of record CM077669.1, on the reverse strand, counting down.
TTGTAGCCTCCGTGCCCATTGAAGTCCTGCCAGTCCAACATCCGGAGCTTGAACTGAAGAGCGGTGGCAGACGAAGCTTCGATTCTTGCGTGGACAATGTTTGAGATCAGAGGAATACAAAAAAATCATAGGATTAACTCCATTGAGAGAGAAAATCAATTTTAATTAGTATGGGTGGTCCTAGTGGCATGTTTGAGATCATGCAGTATATATTTTTACGAGAGAACAGAACATGTAATCTTTCCTGCGTATATATTTTCCTCAGTGGATGGAGCTGAACATGCCTTGACTTGGGCTCTCCTTTCCTGGTTTTCTTTTGATTTCAATAAACTTGACCACATAACCAATACTACTATTGTACAACATATTTTTATTTTTATTATTTTACAATGTAAAAAGAAATTAAGTCAAGACCTTGAATAATGCTAAGAAAAAATATATCTAAATGTCCATGCGATGTTCTCAAATCCTTGACAAAGCTGTGAACCAACCCAATGTTGATTCCAACGCTGCAAGTTGTGTCTGCACAATCCGTCATATGTGTGGTAAGAAAAATTATCATTGAGCTTCTAGTTTTTGCGCCAATGAATATATACCAGAATCAAAGCTAGAAAATCCAGAAACAATCACAGCGGGAGAATCCGGACGTTCTCAGCGCTCAGAGCATTCTGTCCGTCCGATCCTTTTTTGGATGCGTTTCGGATCGTTCGATCTTCTCTAGAAATCATCTCGGCCGCAGGATCAAAAGATGACACTGTAGATCGAAACAGTGTTGAATCGTGCGTGGCCCCGCCTGATATTTCCCTACCCCGCTGAGGGCAATATTGGGATTTCGCATAGCTTCGCGCCTCGTGGCTTCTACCGATTCGTGGCCTCGTCCCCAATCGGCAAGACGCCTAGGGTTTCCGTCGCCATCAGCCGCCGCACCCGTCCGCTTTCCTCTCTTCCCCGCCCCCTCCCATGCCCGCACATCTCTCTCTCTCGAGCGCTGCCGCGGCCAGCCATCCTCCCCGTCCAACCTCTTCTCCTTCCCATCCCCCCCGTCCTCTTGCATCTCTCGAAGTGTGGCGTCACCGCTGGTAGCGCCGCTACTCCCGAGTCGAGCTTGAGCGTCCCCATCGCCAGGAGCGGAGGTTGCCGCTCCCGCAACTGCTCGGCCCTCTCTCCCTCGGCGTCGAGCGGCTCATGGCGGTGCCGGAACCGGTGTCCTCCGTCGTCGTGCCTCGGCAGGCGGAACACCAGCCGCAGAGATGGAAGGGGAGACCGAGTCATCCGCGAACCCGGCGCTGTCCTCTCCTCGCGTGTCTGCCTCCAGCCCGTCCAGCCCTCTGCTCCCCTCCACCAGGTGAAAGCAGCACCACTGCACACACCCTGCCGTCGTGACTGCCGATGACCTACAGGTCCGTCTCCCTCTCAATCTTGATCTCCTTGTGGACTGAAAGCTGATGCCATGTCTTGTGAAATGCCAATGTCATGATAATTTTATGTGATTTGATGCCTCTGGTTCCTCCATGATATATTCTGTTTGTTGTCTTGAAGGATGACTTGCTTGATGCAATCCGTGTATCCCTCACAGATCCACTTGGAACTCATGCTGCAGACCATCAGATTGGTGTGGTAATGAACTTTTTCTTTCCCGAGCATTTCATTTTTCTCTTGTTTTTAGTTGCTGTACTGTAATGTTTTTTTTTCCAGTAGTGCTTTGCCTTATCTATTGCTATATATTTCTCCTTTTGAATACTGTGTGACCTGCTAATTTAGACTGTGTGACCTGAATATTGTACTTTGCAGGTATTATGGAAGAGTTGTTTTATTTATTATGAGAAAGCTCAATATTTTTTGCTGTGGATTATATATGTAAGTGTTCTGTTGGATCATTAGATTGTTGCAGAGATATCATATAGAGGGTGTTGATTGTTCAGTTTACTCGCTTGCCGCTTATCTGCACAGTGATGCGTCTCCTTCTCAATCTTGATCTCCTTGTGGACTGAAAGCTGATGCCATGTCTTGTGAAATGCCAATGCCATGATAATTTTATGTGATTTGATGTCTCTGGTTCTTCCATGATATATTCTGTTTGTTGTCTTGAAGGATGACTTGCTTGATGCAATCCGTGTATCCCTCACAGATCCACTTGGAACTCATGCTGCAGACCATCAGATTGGTGTGGTAATGAACTTTTTCTTTCCCGAGCATTTCATTTTCCTCTTGTTTTTAGTTGCTGTACTGTAATGTTTTTTTTTTCAGTAGTGCTTTGCCTTATCTATTGCTATATATTTCTCCTTTTGAATACTGTGTGACCTGCTAATTTAGACTGTGTGACCTGAATATTGTACTTTGCAGGTATTATGGAAGAGTTGTTTTATTTATTATGAGAAAGCTCAATATTTTTTGCTGTGGATTACATATGTAAGTGTTCTGTTGGATCATTAGATTGTTGCAGAGATATCATATAGAGGGTGTTGATTGTTCAGTTTACTTGCTTGCCGCTTATCTGCACAGTGATGCGTTGCATTTAGTTTTTCTGCTTGCTTAGTTGGCTAATAAGAACATCAATGTACATGATGGCTGCACTGCAGAATATCCTATAGTATTGCTGTTCAGTGATATTAATCACAATTTTGCAAGAACAAAGATAGATGTGGTGCACCGTTTTCTGCTAATAATAGGGACTCACTAATTACTAGCAAAAAACAGGATCGAGTGCATGCTAGGATGAGGCCTCAATTATTATTCTTTTCTTACGATTATTGTGTGTAGCATGTTCCTTATTCTCATCCTATCTGATTGTCTAACTGCAATTGATCATGTTTCTTCATGTCCGTCGTGTGAAGGCAGAGGTGAGTGCCCTCTCCACTTACCCCATTTCCTCCCTCTCTCTCTCTGTTCTGATCTTTTTTTCTCCAGCTCGACATATAGGTCAGTGTGTGTGTGCAGCAGCTCCAGAGGGATGAACGTCGAGGTAGCGACTGCTCTGGTTGAGGCTAGCCTGCCGTAGGTATGAATCAGGTCCCTAGACCCTTATGAGCCCTACTTTTCATGGAGCAAGGTGCAGCTTGTTGCTTTTGCTTTTGGTAAACAGGAATCCCTATTGTTATGTTGGTAGCCTCTTTGCAAGTTTATTCTGCCCTTTTTGACATTTTTTGTTCTATCTTGCTATGCATTGTATCATATTACAGTTGTGTGCTCAAACCAACTGAGCTTAATTCATGTATATAAATATTTAAGAATGCGGGGATGATGCCCAATTGACAAGGTTTGCAATATTGTAGGAATCATTTGGAGATGGGTTGTAGATATTAAGCTATGTAGGAGATGATTTTGAGGTAACAAGTCTTCAGCTTGCTTTCTGTTAACCTTTCAGCCTTCAGTTTGCTTTCTGTTAACCTTTTTATGCGTGGTAAATTTATCAAAGCTTGTGCCGACCCTTTTAGTAGTCAATATGGTTCAGATGCAGTATTTTTTTGTCAGATTGCACCCATTTAATTATCAGATTGCATCCATTTAATTATAGCACAATAATGAATGGATCTGTGTGTGTGTGTGTGTGTGTGTGTGTGTGTGTGTGTGTGATAGAGAGAGGGAGGGAGGGAGGGAGGGAGGGAGATGAGATGACCTGGAACACTGAAACAGAGCATAGGTGCAGCGCGCGGACGACGGCTGGGGGTGGTTCCTTAATGGGAGAACAGAAAAACCAAGCTATCATCAACCAATATTTAAGGGCCTCCAAATCTTTTGAAGAGAAAAAAAATAGTAATACGGAAGTATTTAGTATCTTGCATATGTAAGAACACACTTAAGAAGACCCATCCCGCACTGTTACACTTGCGCAACCTGAACTGCTGCTGGGTATATAGCTGCCTGCTGGTGCTGTGTAATTATATTAGGGTCGGAGACAGAAGCGCCGTGCGCATTTTAGTTCGATTTCGTGTTAGTACTACATACACAGTGGTTCTATGTTTACGTTGCGGAATCGATTCTCTACTGCGTCATGGATGGGCGAGTGCCGAGAAGCTTTATTTTCTTCCATATGCTCTTCATTGATATACTATCTCCTTTTTTGTATAATTTACAATTTTGTTTGCTAACAGTTTGAATATAGCGTCTTCATTGATAGAAATTTGTTACCGAATGATCAGTTCTTGCATGCTTACGATCACTCCATCTCCCTTTTTGTATTATTTACAGTCTTTGCTAATTCCTGAGGCATTTAATTTGTTGTTGATGTAGGGGGTCCAGTGAATACAGCCTGACGATGATGATTAAGCCTAAGAACGGATATCTGAATCCAATTCTACGTCGAAGCCCATTTGGTTGCTGTGCTTGATGCCTTGCTTCCTTTCTTTCTTGGCTGGGTTTCTCTCAGGCGTAAATGACAAAAGAGAAACCCCAACTTGCATGCATGGTTGCTTGCTCACACACACGTGTGGCATACAGCAGGCTAAATCTTCTCTATTTGGAATTGGATATTGGCTGCTGCAGGAGTCAGAATCTTATCTATGTTGATCAGCCAACTGGGACTGGGTTCAGCTACAACTCTGATTTACGTGATACCCACCATAACGAAGCGATTGGCAGCAACGACCTATATGACTTCCTGCAGGTAATAGTTGTTCCTTTTGTATTAGAGTAAATATAACAAGAAATAAGACCATTCTGTGGCCAACCAAAAACATTATTGATAAGCATATTAAGGAAAATAAAATTGAGCTATTGTTTGTTTCGTCGAATTTCGTCCAACACAAACTGGAACAATGTGGAAAGCGTAGTAGTCTCAGACATCTAACCCAATTTCTGTGGTATTGTTTACTAATTTTCTCGTCTCCAATTCTTGCTTCTTCCTTTTCCTGTTTAGATGCATGTTACCCTCGCTAGCTACTCTGTTGGTTCGTAGGTGATAAACTGTTCAGTGGCAACTTTTATACTCACATTTGATAGTCTACGGTAAACTCCCACTGACAAACCTGATCGGTTTGATGAAACTATGCTGCATTGTTGCTTGCTAGGCAGATCCTTTTATAGTCTATGTTGCCTATTATGCCAGTTTCTAGGTTACCTCTAACAATATTATCAGCTGGCATTCAGCGGCCAATGATGCACAATGGCACAAGTGACATCATCTTTGATTTTTTCTTCTGTTTATTGCCATTAAAAATTAGCGGACTGCATTTGAGCTTCTAATATTCATTTGATGTTTCAACTAACGGGTTTTATACTATGTATTGTTGGAGATTGGATTGCAGAAACATGAGAGAATAACTTCTGATTGGATGACAGCAATGTTGACCCTTTTGGAGAGAAAACTGAACCGGAGAAGGCGGCACCAGAAGAGCGTGCTGCGGAAGTGAAGGGTTCTGGCAAGAAGAAAGAATGTATGTTATCTTACATTCTTTCTATTTTTACTCTCATTATAGCTTTGCACTGAACTTTATTGCGAAGCATGTCTATTTGTTGTTTATACGTACTATTGTATAATTGTATGGTTGAAGCAATTATTTCGTTTCATCTACATATTGCTGCGCTCGTTTATGTCTGCTATAAAATGATAGGAATAAATAAAAATATATAGAGATATGATACATGCTTGCAAATTCGCATGAATTAACAAATAAATATCTCAGTAATTACACTAAAAATTAGTTTGCACGCAGGGGAACAGTGTAAAGTTGGGGTTAGGGTCTAATTAAACAAAACATTAGTTGGAACACACGGGAATACTGTGAAGTTGGTTCGTGCCTTATTGATATTTGGTTTGAATGGTCGATGGATAAATATTTTGTATAAGTCTGTCACCACAATTTCGTTGGTGCATCCTACCTGCCGTATTCTTAGTGTGGACTCCGTGTGTGTTAGACCTTGCTGGACAACCATCTCACAGCCTGCTCTAACTTTCCTCTATTTGCATTGGCACATATATTTGTAAAAGGGCACAACATTATAGTAATTCCCTATCAAAATATGCTACTCCCTTCGTCCCAAAATAAGTGTCGCTGCTTTAGTACTAAATTTGTACTAACTTAGTATTAAATTTGCGGCACTTATTTTGGGACGGAGGGAGTACTATTTAGGTTTTTACATAGCTAAAATATGTTTACTTCATAGCATAGATCAACACTTCTTGAAGAATCAGCAAACAACAGGCCTAAAGCAACATACCAGTTTAGAGGATATTTCTTAAATATGAATGCAAATTGGCGTTTGTTTCTTAACCACCACAGATACTTTTATTACACAGAGAGAGAGAGAGAGAGAGCTGTAATCAATATATATTCAAGAGAGAGCTGTAATCAATATATGTTCAGAGTAATTCACACCAGTAACATTTTATAGCATGAGTGCAAGTCCACTTCCTCAACCAAAGCTACCTACAAATTCTCAATCTTTCACAAGGTAAAATGATACGGACCAAATATATAATCATTGGTAGCCGGATTGCTTACACTATAGATCGTTCCAGTAGTTTTCTCATCAACCATTACTTTGAAAGCCCAAACTATAGATCTCTAGGACCAAGCCACTACTTATTCCAGTATACTGAATACTGAATTGCTATTGTCTGCACTTCTGTTGTGTTTTGTTATACCTTTTAAACACGCACCGTATGCCATAGATTGGTATGACCATTGTGATATGTGCAAAGAGATGTGATGTATCTTGATGTTTTTACTGAACCATTATTATTCTGGGTGCATAACGACTGTATGTTACTGTCATTTCTTTTATATCATTGTTTGCATCACCAGGTGTTTACGCTAAAACAAGTCGGTGGCTGCAAGCCTTGCAAGCAATTTAGATGACAATGCCTCTGGACGGAGCTATCTAATATAGTTTACTATTATACCATATAAAATCAGTGTAAATAAGTTAATCCACTACCACTATGTGTTGGTGTGGTCATGCATGATGTTAGCGGACACGATTGTTTAATGATATGTTGATTCAGGAAATTGGCATCTGGTTCAGCATGTAGTCAGGCTCTATGCTCTTAGGAGATAAATGTTCTGTGATTTTTTTTCCAACTATTATTGCCGCAAAATTGAAATTTGGCATTGGCATTATGAAGACTACCTTGAGTGTGAAAGGTACTGAGCATGGACATATGTTCTTATTTATAGCTGTAACTGCCTGTACTAAATGCATAAAAAATAGCATTGATCTTCAATAATGATGTGTACATAAATAGCATTGAACTCGATGCTGACTTATGCTATCACATGTAAATGTTTCTTCTTACTTTTATTTTGTTCTATCCTGTTTGAATAAGCAAGTTAAACTTGGATTCCTACTAACTTACCATCATCTGCTTGACAAAATCTTGGGACCGGCACCCTCGCGCCAAGGCGCGATCCCGATCTAGTAGATATTAGAGGGGGGAAAATAGAGGCTGCTCACTTGCTCTGCAACATATAAGCTAGAAGCCATGATACATCAGTTTTGTGATCAACTATTCCAGGTATGAATCCCTTCTACTATTGAGTGTCAATTCGAGAAACAAAGTCCCACATGTCCCCTTAGTACTACGTAGCATCAAGTGTTGAACTAAGAAGCAATATGCCATATTGTGCAGCTAGAGAAAAATGAGCAAATCGGTCATGAAAAGTAACTCACAGTAGTCTTCCTGAGGGCATCCAACTCTAGATGCTAGCAAGAATTTCTCATGACTCTTCGAACTTCATTGTAGACACCATCGCCTTTCCGCACGTCATCTATGACAAAGTAATCCCCTGCATGGGGTAGACACTAAAGTAAATCCCAAATCCTACCATGTCGAGGTGGTGGTACAGAAAAAGGGGAGCCATGTGGATAGCAGAGGAGACTGATCATGAAATTAGATATTTGATGCATGCTCATGGAAATACTACATCCCCAACACGATCGCTAGTGTCAGTGTCAGCCGCGGGGACAACCATAGGCATGGAGAGGTAACACATCCTCGACTTGGTTCCATGAGGGAGTCGATTCAGCGAGCAACATGGTGAGGAGATGTAGCAGCTGGAGTGGACGAATCGAGACCCTCGACGAGGCCTCCCGCTCCACCAGCATCCCCGTACCCCTCACCTCCGACGACGCCCGCACCAACATCCCCGTCCACCTCACCCTCGCCGTCCAAGTACACCTCTGCGCCACCAACCCCCGCCGGGGCCGTGGTGGAGCAGAGGACGCAGGGACGCAGAGAGGACGCCGGAGACGGGACTACGGGAGGTGGAGGCGGAGGTGCTGGAGGTGCTGGTGGTGGTGGAGGTGGAGCCGCGGAGGTGGGAGGCCATGGCCGGCGGGGCGATGAGGAAGCATAGCAACTCAAAGCTTGGGGATGGGAGCTGGGTGGAGCGGGGGGGGGGGGGGGGGGGGGGGGATGGGCAGAAAAAACCGGGAGGTGGGTTTGGTTCAAAAAAAATTCGACGGGGTAGGCTTATCGATCGAGGATGGACGAAGGTACGAACGAACGAACGACGTACTAAGGGCCTGTTCTGAACTCCTCCCGCTCCACGCTTCTCCAACTCCAGGCGAGAAGCCGGACAGAACGTCTGAACTTTGCGGAGTTAGCTTCCTGAAGCGCTGCGAGCCTACAGTGTAAAATGCTGAAGTTGCTAAAGCCCAACTTCACCAAATGGAGAAGTGAGGAGTTCGTGATAATTACGAAGGGATGCCACCGCGAAGTTGAGAAAACGGTTCGTGAAACAAGTCCCCCGACGCCTCTGGATGCCCGCCTCGCTTCAACTCTGTGCGAGCGCACGTGGCCAACCCTCCTCCACAGAACGATGCAGTGTGGGGCCATATGGGCTGTCTCGAGCCGACCCAAATTGGTGCCCAACAGGCCAGTAGCCTCCCGGCTGGGCCGAATCGCTGGGAGAAGCTACGTACGCTGCCGAACGAAAGGAATCGCCAGGTGAAGTTCGAAGCTAGCTCCAGAAGCTAATTTTGTGGAGTTTGAGAAGCTCGGAGAGGTTCAGAACAGGCCCTAACTTCGCAATTAGGAGTAGAGACTTATTGGTCATAGAAAAAATAAATGGTAAAAAAGGAAACGAAAAAACGAAACATAGAAAAATAAAATAAAAAAATGCGTGCACGCGTCGAATAGGCCGACCAACTTTGATTATAGTTGATGTTTTGGTAAGGTTTGATTTGATTTGGATATGAATAGTGGAAGACAAGGAAAGATTGGATTTAGTTGTGATTTATTAAGATTTGATTTGAATGAGTTAATACATAATGTTGTTTTTCGGAAAGTCCCGATCTGATTGAGTTAATGCACGCATCAAATGAGCCGGTCCAAATTGATTGCGCTTGAGCGAAAGGTCGCCTGTAAGATGCTTGTGGGCGTAATATAGGGTTTGCCAAGGGGTTGGTGGAGGTGAGGCGAGACTACTAACTCCTTTTTAGGAGTAGAGATCTTAGTAGATTGCGACAAACATTTTTCGACACAACTTGTACTTCCAACAATAATATATTTGTCCCCTAAAAGAATAATAACATATTTGTACTCTAAATATAACATACAGGAAATTCACACGCCAATGTACTACTTCCAGTGTAGTGTAACATATACTTCCACCCGCAGTACAATCAAATACTCCCCGGTGACATGTACTCCCCGTGTACTGCAACTTGTACTTCATGTGAACAACAATATGTATCATGTGGTATAACATGTACTTGCATGCTGTAATGTGTACTCTAGAGTACAGTGCAACCATCCCCGGATTTTAAGTCCCCTTCCTATAATGAAATTTTTGTAGGTGTAGTTTTACTACTAGATCTAGAGATGGTTTGGTCAGTGCATTGTACGATGCGTTACAGCTCAGTTGACAAAAATTCTGAAACATATGCATCATGGTTAGCATTGATGTAGGGTCTATGGAAGAAATGACTCAAGCACGAGTCCATGCCCATCACCCATCGCCCTAATGTTTGAAGAATGGTGATAGAGTTAGTACAAGCAGAGGAAGTGCTAGTCACTTGCCAGTGCCTAAGGACGGCTACATATCACATAACGCAGCATTAGAAGTTGCTAGTAGTACAAGTCGAGTGAAGACCGAAGACACCGATGGTTCACTTTATTAAGTAAAAACAATAGCTACTCATCCCGACTCCCGAGGTTGACCGCTCCGATGTTGTACCACGACATCACATTGACCAATCAAGATTTACATTCCCAATTAACTTCTAGGGACGGAACCACCAACGTTGACACATACAATTCATAAATACCAAGTAACTTCGCCTCTAAGGTTCCATGAGTCCCTAAAAAACATTTCAGCCCACAAACTATTGTCACTGACCGTTCAAAGCTTTCACACACCCGCTACCTTTGCCATGGCATCGATCAAACGTTGTGGTTGCTGAAAAACTTGGCGATGAGCTTGGTCACATGACCCTCTCGCTCGCAACAAGCGCTCTCCACCTACCAGGCTCGCGTGCGCTCTGCGGGTGCCCCTAGGAAGCCGTGGGCACCCTCTAACTAGTTGATCCCAAACATCTCTAGTCCTTTCCTAAACTTTAACTCCTTAAAAGTAGATCTCAAACTTAACTCCTCAAATTTCAAATATTAATTTTTTCATTGCATCTAGTTCTTTCCTCTGAGTTAACCACTAATATATCTGGCCCCACGTGGAAACCTCTCTCCCGCTCATCCACCCCCACCCGATCTCGTGCATGTGTCTGGTGCAACCCATGTCGTAGCCTTGCCTGACTATCGCTATCATTAGCCCCAAGCGGGGACACCTCATGGCGGGCTAGGGAAAACTTGCAGCCGTGTTGGCAACCTCGTCATGGCTGGCGGCGAGAGAGCCGCATGGTGGTGTTGGATGTGGGAAACTCCGAGGAGGCGTAAGGGAGCTCGCTAAGGACGACATGACCGACGACAAGGGGGGAATCCAAGGTAGAGACGTAGATTAGGGAACACTATGCAGAAGCCCGAGGGGCACGACGATGAAGATGTGCAACATAGTAGGTCACTGGTGTCAATTTAGAGAGGAAAGATAAATTTATAGAGAATAGGGAACTGCTCAAAAATTAAGCAAGATGAGATAGGTTTAAGTAGTTAAGCTTTTTGACAGGAGGAGATAGATGATTTGAGTGAAGAGCTAGAGATGCTTCAAGAGCACCCAAATGCAAAAATAAGCTAAAAAAGGCAAGAAAAATCTCGGTCATGAGAGCATCCTGCAAGTCCAGATGAGGACGATGGCTGCATTGTAGATGCTATTGCTTTCTAGAGACTAAAACCATAATCTAATAGTCGCCATAATACTATTATTACGATGCTTTTGGCCAAAAAAGACACTCTAGCAGAGTCATCATCTTGTCAGGAATCGCCATAATTAATGAAGCTTCTAGGGCAGTTGCATGTGGCGCGTATGCAACTTCAGATGCCCCCTATCTCACTTGGGGTGGCAAAGAGGTTAAGAAAAAAAGGAGAGACCGAGCGGCCTCCTTTCCCAAACAAAGTTAGGGTTCCTCTGCCTCCCGCCAGCGCCGACGTCGGTCCATCTCGTCTCCGGTGGCCTTAGTGCCATGTGGGCGTGGTGGATCCTGACTCTTGCCGGCAGGATGGCTCTGTTTTTATATGTCTCTTTGGGTTTTGTTAGGGTTTGTGTCTTGCTCAGTAAGGCGAGACGGCGGCGGCTCCCTAAAAATGGAATAAGGTTCTCCCCACCTAACCCCCTTTCCGATGGTGCGTGTAGCATTGTCGGTGGGCGTGTGGAGGTGTGTCTGCGGTGGATCTGTCTTTGGTGGATCTGGTTATTGTTCGTCTACATTCATGCATTTTTAGATTGGACCTTTTCGATCTACGATACTCTTCATCGCCGACGGTTGTGTGTTGGTCCTATAGAGCCTTAGCACGACGACTTTCCGACTATCTATCACAACAAGGTTTCCCGGCTTCGGCGAGGGAAGGGTGATGACGGAGGAGTGCCTTCGGCTCGCTTCAATGCTTGTAGTCGTCGCTAGGTGGTCTACGGATCTGGATGTAAATTTTTATTATTTCTGGTTTTCGTTGTACCGCCATGACTAAAGATAAATAAATTGAAAGTTTTTTTGGAAAATAGGGATGTCTTGTTGCCAGGTGAGTCCCACGATTATGAAGACATCGGATATGGCTGATTTTGTGTTTGCACACTGCCTCGACACACTTCACATCCATACGGAGCCTGCATTTGCAATATGTACAGTGCTAAAGAGTTGCTCTAAGGGCATCTTCTGCACACAGGGGACCAGTTCGCGGATACGGATGCGGGAGGGCGACATACAACCGTAGCCGCATACATTTCAACCCACATTTTAACAAACCAGACAAAATTCATGCAAACCGAACGATATTATTCAAAGTTTTGATAGGAAATAGCACAAATCCATACATACCATGCAAATTAATAGTACAACAAGGTCTCAAATTAAGCAGATGTCCAACAAATTTTTGATCAAAAGATCATGTCATCCCACACAAACTGCCCCTTCAGCTTCATCCAACAGTGTGTTGATGTGGCTTGGACTGCGTCGGTATTTCCCCAAAGAGGAAGGGATGATGCAGCACAGCGACGGTAAGTATTTCCCTCAGTTATGAAACCAAGGTTATCGAACCAGTAGGAGGATCACCACCACCCAATAAGCAACACCTGCACACAAACAACAAATACTTGCAACCCGACGCGAAAGAGAGGTTGTCAATCTCTCTACGGTAATAAGATAGATTAGGTAGTGATAGATAGGAGAGATAGATCTCTCAAGAACACAAATAAAAAGAGTAAATATGCAGCAATATATTTTTGGTTTTTTCGTTTTGTAGATCTGAAAATAAAGATTGCAAAAAACGTAGATCGGAAAGCAATATGATAGAAAAGTAGACCCGGGGGCCGTAGGGTTCACTAGTGGCTTCTCTCATGAGTATAGCGCACGGTGGGTGAACAAATTACTGTTGGGCAATTGATAGAAAATCGAATAGTCATGACGATATCCAAGGCGATGATCATTATATAGGCATCACGTCCAAGATAGATAGACCGACTCCTGCCTGCATCTACCTCTATTACTCCACACATCGACCGCTATCCAGCATGCATCTAGCGTATTAAGTTCATGGAAAAATAGAGTAATGCAATAAGAACGATGACATGATGTAGACAAGATCTATTCATGTAGGAATAGACCCCATCTTGTTATCCTTAATAGCAACGATACATGCGTGTCTTGCTGCCCCTTCTGTCATTGGGAAAGAACACCGCAAGATCGAACCCATCACAAAGCACCTCTTACCATGGCAAGAAAAATTGATGTAGTTGGCCTAACTAAACCAAAGATTCAAAGAAGAAATACGAAGCTATAAGTAATCATGCATATAAGAGATCAAAGAAGACTCAAATAATATTCATGGATAGAAGCTGATCATGAACTCAAAATTCATCGGATCCCAACAAACACACCGCAAAAGTTTACATCAAATAGATCTCCAAGAGACCATTGTATTGAGAATCATAAGAGAGAGAGAAGAAGCCATCTAGCTACTGCCTACGGACCCGTAGGTCTATGGTGGACTACTCACGCATCATCGGAGAGGCACCTATGAGGAAGATGAACCCCTCCGTGATGGTGTTTAGATTGGATCTCACGGTTCTGGAACTTGCGGCGGCTGGAATTGTGTTTCGTCGACTCCTCTAGGGTTTTTGGATTTTCTGGGAATTTATAGGCTCGATAGTCAGTTGAGGCGGTGCCCGAGGTGCCCATCCCCCACCAGGCCGCACCAGGGGGCCTCTGGCGCGCCCTGGTGGGTGATGGCCACCCTGGCCCCCCTCTTCTGGTGTTCTTTGGCCCATCTTCTTTCTTCTGGTCCGTAAAAAATCCACAAAAATTCCCGCAGCGTTTTGTCTCCATTTGGTACTGATTTTCTGCGAAATAAAAAAACAAGCAAAAAATAATAACTGGCACTTTGGCACTATGTCAATAGGTTAGTCCCAAAAAATGATATAAAGTTGTAATAAAATGATTGTAAAACATCCAAGAATGATAATATAACAGCATGGAACAAGCAAAAATTATAGATACGTTGGAGACGTATCAGCATCCCCAAGCTTAATTCCTACTCGTCCTCGAGTAGGTAAATGATAAAAATAGAATTTTTGATGTGGAATGTTGCCGAACATGTTCATCATATTCTTTTCTTCTTTGTGTAACATGTACATTTGGACTTGTAAATGATTCAAAGCAATAGTCTAGTTTTAACATAATGACTTCAATACTCAAGCATGTCAACAAGCAACCATGTCTTTCAAAATATCAACACTGAAGAAAGTTATCCCTAGCCCATCATGCTCAATCATTGATCCATTCATGAAACACACTCAAATATTAGCTATGGCCAATGCTCAAGTACGATCATAGTGCCCCCTAGTTGGTGCTTATAAGAGAAGATGGAGACTCAAAGCCAAAAAAATTGCATAAAGTAAATAAATAGGCCCTTCGCAGAGGGAAGTAGGGATTTGTAGAGGTGCCAGAGCTCAAGGTTTTAAATTGAGAGAGAAAAAATATTTTGGGTGGCATGCTTTTGCTGTCAACGAAAACGATAAAGTAGCTCACAATACTTTCCATGCTAGATATATCATAGGCGGTTCCCAAACAGAAAATAAAGTTTATTCCTTTTTCCACCAAACTTTCACTTTCCATGGCGGGCCGTATCCACGGTTGCCTTCCATACCAACACTTTCCAAGGAATTTATTATTTGACAACATAAAGTAAATATTTTTTTCCTTTTCATTTCGGGAATGGGCATCCCTATTACCGCCGCACTCTCGTGCAATGACTAGTGAATAAACACTCATCTTGAGAATAACACATCTAGCATGGAAAAATATTGGATACTCCCCACCGTTTCATGAGCGGTACGGGCACACAAAAGAGAAAATTTATTTTGAAAATTTAGAGATGGCACATACAAATTTGCTTGGAACGGCATGGAAATACCGCATATAGGTAGGTATGGTGGACTCATAAGGCAAAACTTGGTTTAAGGATTTTGGATGCACAAGTAGTATTTCTACTTAGTACAAGTGAAGGCTAGCAAATAGATTGGGAAGCAACCAAACCAAGAAACGAAAAATCACATAAGTGAGCATTGAACATAACTAACACCTAATCATGCACCACAAGTAGGATGTAACTTCATTGCATAACTATTGACTTTCGTGCATGCATAGGGAATCACAAACCTTAACACCAATATTCCTACTAAGCATAATTACTCATCAACATGACTCACATTTTACTATCATCATGTTTCAAAACTATTACAAGGAATCAAGTTTAATTTGTCCAATGATCTTCATGAAAGTTTTTATTATATCCTCCTTGGATATCTATCACTTTGGGACTAGTTTCATATATTGCCATTGCTTTTTGGCAAGCTCAAACAAATTTAAGTGAAGCACATGAGCATAAAGATTTCATCTCTCAAAAAGGTATAAGTGAAGCATGAGAGGATTTCTTCCAAAATTTACTAACTCTCAAATTAATCTAAGTGAAGCATGAGAGTATTTCTACAAAAGTTTCCAAGCACACCATGCTCAAAAAGATATAAGTGAAGCACTAGAGCAATTCTATAGCTCAAAAAGTTTAAGGGAAGCACATAGAGCAATTCTAACAAATCATAGCATGATTGTGGATCTCTCAAATAGGTGTGTATAGCAAGGATACAAAGGAAAAACTAACAAACAAAGCAAGCAAAGATACAAGACGCTCCAAGCAAAACACATGATATGTGACGAATAAAAATATAGCTCAAGTAAAATACCGATGGTCGTTAGAAGAAAGAGGGGATGCCACTCGGGGCATCCCCAAGCTTAGTTGCTTGTTACTCTTTGGATATATCTTGGGGGTGCGGTAGCATCCCCAAGCTTAGGCTTTTGCTACTCCTTATTCCTTCAATCATCGTGATCTCACCCAAAACTTGAAAACTTCAATCACACAAAACTCAACAAAATCTTCATGAGATCCGTTAGTATAAGAAAGCAAATCACTACTTTAGGTACTATTGTAAACCCATTCATATTTTGTAATTGCATTATACCTACTGTATTTTAACTTTACCATGGCTCATACCCTTCAATATAACCCATAGATTCATCAAAACAAGCACACAATGCAACGAAAACAGAATCTGTCTTAAACAGAACAGTCTGTAGCTATCTGTACCATACCCATACTTATTTAACTCTAAAAATTCTGAAAAACCAGAACAACGTAAGTAATTTGTATAGCAACACTGTGTTAAAATTTCAGCTCAAGATCACGTTCCAGTAAAAAACTAAAATTCAAATACTGGACGCAAAGTTTCTGTTTCAGATTCAGCATCACTTCTACTCATCCTATGAATCATCCTAACGGTTCTACTTGGCACAAACACTAAATAAACCATAAAAACACAATCATAACAGAGGCATAATTATGTCAACACTCAAAAAAAGAAAGGAAAAAGCAAAAATTTATTTATTCATTGGGTTGCCTCCCAACAAGCGCTATCGTTTTACGCCCCTAGCTAGGCACAATGATTTCAATGATGCTCACATAAAAAGTAGTAATTGAAATATGCAAGAGAGCATCATGAATCTCATGACAAGCACATTTAAGTCTAACCCACTTCCTATGCATAGGGATTTTGTGAGCAAACAATTTATGGGAACAAGAATCAACTAGCATAGGAAGGCAAAACAAGCATAACTTCAAAACTTTGAACACATAGAGAGGAAACTTGATGTTATTGCAATTCCTACAAGCATATATTCCTCCCTCATAATAAATTTCAGTAGCATCATGAAGAAATTCAACAATATAACTATCACATAAATCATTCTTTTCATGATGCACAAGCATAGAATTTTCATTACTCTCCACATAAACAAATTCCTTTTCATCCATAGTAGTGGGAGCAAACTCAACAAAATAGCTATCATGAGACACTTGATTGACATAACCACATTGCAAATTAAAACCATGATGATAAGTTTCATGGTTATCATTACTCATTATAGCATACGTGTCATCACCATCATCATGAATAGGAGGCATGCAATCATCATAATAAATTTGCTCATCAAAACTTGGGGGACTAAAAATATCATCTTCATCAAACATAGCATCCCCAAGCTTGTGGCTTTGCATATCATTAGCATAATTGACATTAAAAGTATTTATAGTAACATCATTGCAATCATGCTTTGCAATCAAGGAGCTATCATGAATCACCTTATAAATTTCTTCTTTCAACACTTCATCAAATTTTTCAGATTCATGATTTTCAAGCAAAACTTCATCGAGATAATCAAGTGCACACAACTCACTAGCAATTGGTTCATCATAATTTGGTTTTTTGAAAAGATTAGCAAGTGGATGAGGATCCATATCAATAGATTTTTAGCAAGCGAAGATGCAAGCAAATAGAAGGCACATGGCAACACAAGCAAAGATAGCAAACAAGCAAACAAAAAGAGATCCGGCGAGAAAAAGGCGAACGAGAAATAAGACGAATAAAACGGCAAATTGGTGAAGTGGGGGTGTCGGATTTCGGGCTCCACAAAACCCTTGAGATTTGAACACAGGGGCGTGTGCGAAGATCCCCAGCGGCTTCGCCCTACCTAGCTCGCTACTCGATGAACACAGCAATGAACTCGCACGATGACGAGGGAGAAGATGACACGACGCCCAGGTGCAGCGCCGACCATCATTGCTTCCCATTGAATGCTGCCGCTGCTTCGGGTCTCTACCCCTCGGGCCACGCGGATGTGACCCTTCAGTTGGCAGGAGAGGCGACGTGAATGGTACTGCATTGATCGAACCGCCTCGCGGCGCCCGAGAGGCACACGACGCCTGCTCTCCCACGACGCCTGGCGGCTGCGGTTACGCCTATAAATCTGCCCCGCCCATGGCAGGGGAGGGGCATTGCAGTCTTGGGGCTTCTTCTTGTTTCCTTTGCTCCGCCGAGAAAACCCTCTCTCCTTCCCATCTTCTCGTCCTTCATGGCGTCCGGAGGAAGCGGTGCGGGCGCAGGGAAGCGCACGGCTCCGCCGGCTCCCTCGTCCTCCTCCGGAGGCAGTGGTGGGGGGCCCTCGGGGCCGGCGCAGGCTCGCCGGCGCTGGGCCCTGGTCGACGAGTGAGTATTCTGCTGCCTCCCTCTTCCTTAGTTGCCTCGTCCGCCGTTCCGAGCATGATCCTCTCCTTTCCCAGGGCGCCTGCGGCCAAGAAGCGCAAGCTTGGCGAGCTTCAGGAGGAGGCGGAGACGCTGCGGGCCTGGCTGACGACCGCCGAGGCCGCCTTCCAAGCCGCCCTCCGGGGCGAAGCGGAGGCCAGGGCGGAGCTGGCGTCCCTTCAGACCCAGGTCCAGGAGGCGGCCGACGCCGTGCAGGCCGCCCAGGACGAGGCGGCGCACGCCAGGCTGCTGGAATCCCAGCGTGCCAAGCAGTTCCTGGGCATCGCCAGCCGCGCGGCCGGCACGGTGAGCCGGTTCGTTGGGGACGCCCCCGCACTGCCGAACGTGCGCGGTGACGGGGGCTACCTTGAATTCTTCCAGAAGGTGGTGGAGGCGCTGGAGACCGGCGTCTCCCGCGTGAACGCGGACAGCGAGTCCGACGTGTGCGACCTTCTGGACCTTGCCTTGACGCTCGTCTTCTCCAACCTGCGCCGCCTCGCCCCGCAGCTCGACCTCCGGCGCGTCGGGGAGCCGGTGCCTGACGGGCTCCAGCGCCCCCTTCGGGACGAGGTGCGCCCGCACGTGGAGGCCATGGTGGAGCGGTTCATCCAGGTGCCCACCTCCAGCGAGGAGGACGACTCCGATGCCGAGCCGGCCGGCGGCGCGGGTGGCGACGGTGGCTTCTCCTCCTAGGCGTCCTCTGTTTCCTCTCCCCAGTTCCTGTAACGTTTGAAGAAGAACTCTGCCCTGATGGGCGTTAATCTTTTGCGTGTTACCTTCGCCTTCTTGTCTTTCTTCCTTGAATCGCTGGTTGCTCGCTTGCCGTTGTCGTAGATTAGCTTCCTTGCACGGGGCTTGATGCTGGTTCTGCCGTGGCCCGGCGACAGCGGCCGTCAGGGCCCCCGCGAGGTGTCTCCTCACGAGGTGCTGCTTGCGCCACCGTTCGCCTGGTCGGTGGCCTTGCTGCTTGCCGTGGCTTGGTCCGCAACGCCTGCATCCTTACGTTAGTGCGCGCAATTCTTATCCCGCCCTCGGGTCGTTATGAGGCCTGGAGGCTCTGGCTTGGTTCCGCAGTGCACTTAGCTCGTGGGGCGGCGACGGCCTTGTTCACAACTCCTCCTGAGACGCTCCCTCCTTGTTCGTGGGACGGTTTGGGAGCCCTTTCGGCACTCTGCGCCTACAGGACCCAGTCCCGCACATTTCCAGACCACCGTAATATCCGGCTGAACCACCAGCACGCAACCATGGGGTCCGGCCCCGACACCCTCGACACCGACCGGATCACCAAGGACGACGTCAAGGGGGACGAGTGGCTATATGACCGGTAAGGCTCCTGAGGCGTGATGCTCAGGAGCCCCCCTTCTGACGCTCAAGCCGCCCTACGTCGTTAGGTCCCAGTCCCGCGCATTTCCCGACCACCGTGATGTACGACCGGATAACCAGGACGCAACCACGCGGTCAAGCCCCGTCACCCTCGACGCCGACCGGATCACCAAGGACGGCGTCTAGGGAGACGAGTGGCTATATGACCGGTAAGGCTCCTGAGGCGTGATGCTCAGGAGCCCCCTTTGACGCTCGGGCGATCCCCCATTCCGTCCTGCCGGCTGCTGCCTCGGGAAGCCCTGGGGCCTCCCTAGATTCCATGCTGAGGTCGGAGCCCCCGAGCGGGGGTAGACAGCCAAAAGATGCGTGCTCCTGAGGCGGCACGGCCTCGTCATCCAGCCCCGAGGTGCCTCGAGGCGGAGCGGGGCGTTTGGCCCCTTGCGAAACACCATCCAGAAAGAAAGAATCCAAGTTTGGTAAAACGAGAGAACACAGAGAGAAAAGTTCCCGCCCCTTTTTCTTTTAAACATAGAGTTTCAAAGTCTTCTGACTTCATTCAAAAAATGGCAACTTGAACACCAAAGAAGAAGCAAGCAAATGTCGCGTCCGTCCCCTAGGCTAGTCTTCGTCTTCCCCCAGCGCTGAGCGTAGGGCATCCACGTTGCATGGGCATAGCCGTTGGGGGGCAGTGTTGTCTTCTCCGACAGCGCGGAGCTGTGGCTGCCACATTGCGTGGGAGGAACCCCTCCACGTCCTCGGGGGGCTCCGGGCGTATACAGCCCGCTCATTATTACGTGAGAGTGTCACAGCCGTAGATAGCTGGGCAAGCCCCCAGGCGCACAGCCTGGTGGCTCCCAACCCCGTCAAGAACCATCCCGTGCATTTCTGCCCGGTTGCACGCCCTTATGACCCTAACCCGAATGCATCGTTCCCCGCGCGACCGCATGATTGCCCTCCCGAGGCCCAAACATGAGCACGATGCACCGGCGCAGCCATAAGGGTGTTTTGTCGATGAAGTCGCCCCGTGAGGCGTCCGTGCGCCGGCCGAACAGCATCCTGAGGGCCTCATGAGGCCCAGCCTCCCGAGGCCGTGCCGGCACTGTAGTTGCCGCGGGTGGCCCGCGCTGTTTTGTGTCCCGTTGCTCCCCCCAGGCCATCGCTCCTGAGGCCTTGGGGCCTGGTCTGACGCTGCTTGCCCGCGGAAGCACCGGCTTGCGCCGCGCCCCGCGGGCCTGGGGGCGCCCTCCCACTTGTGCCGTCTAGGCCCGGCGCTCCGTTGACGGAAGCCCCCAGGCCCGGCTCAGGGAAGACGCCTAGGACGCTCCTTACTCTTGGGGGGTGCTGGCGCCCGCGGCAGGCGCCTGACCCATTCCACCGTCAAGCGGCATGACGTAGCACGGTACATAGGGCTTCACGTAAGAGCTCGGTCCTCCTCCCGAGCCGTCCGGCGAAGCGCCGGGAACGGCCCCTCCTGGCGGCGGCGGGAAGCCGCCCCGCGCGCGTCGTTCGCAGACCCTCCTGCGACGGGCCTCAGAACGGAGTTGCTTACCTCTGCCACTGCCGTTGGGTGGGCCGCGCGCCTCCTGGCGTGGATTGCTTCCTTGGCGTCCTGATGCGCCTTCGCCGTAGTTGCTTGTTTGCCCGGACGCCAGCGCCGCTTGCTCACTACGCCGGATGGCGCGTTCCCGCCTGGTCAACCCAGGCTGTTGAAGGTCCATCGGGTCGTGGGGGCGCGTGTTGGTGTTCGTGCCGGGCGCCCCATCGCATCCTCCATGCGCTTGGTCGTTGTGGTCGGGCTGCACCCCGAAACCGGTCACCGGGATTCGGAGGAGAAGGAGCACAGCGTGTGGCGGGCCCCGTTTGGGCCCGCCCGGTGCCGGAAGGGTCACACCGCCAGCGGGCCGGGGAACGGGTGTGGCGGACGAGCCCCCAGCGCCTGGCGCCTGTGGTCTTGAAGAAGAGTGAAGGGCCAACGCCCTCTGCGCGACGGTGACCAGCTCCGCAATGTGGTCGGCCCATGCGTCAAAGCCCCCGTGCATTGGATAGTGGCGGAGCATCTCGCTTGCCAGCAGCAACGCATCATGCACGTCGAGGTCCCCCACGTAGGTGTGGCGCGTTGCTGGTGCCGAGGGCGCCGCCCGCCCGCCGTGCGCTTGGGCGATGCGAGAGGCGGTGACGGTGGAGGCGATGCTGGTGGCCTGGTACTGACCGCCCAGGTCGACACTGCCGTGGCGTGGGCCTCCGGCAGCAGCGGCGGGGTTGGCGGAGGCTGATCCGCTGCGGCCGGGGGAAGCTTGCTGAGCGCCGGCCATCAGAGCAGTGAAACACGGGAAGGGCGAAGCTCGGAGGTGATCCCGACGCGCCCCCTACGTGGCGCGCCAAATGTCGGATTTTCGGCTCCGCAAAACCCTTGAGATTCGAACACAGGGGCGTGTGCGAAGATCCCCAGCGGCTTCGCCCTACCTAGCTCGCTACTCGATGAACACAGCAGTGAACTCGCACGATGACGAGGGAGAAGATGAACACGACAGTTTACCCAGGTTCGGGCCGCTGCGAAGCGTAATACCCTACTCTTGCTTTGGTGGATTGCCTCTCGAGGAGGTGAGGTGGATGAACTAGTACAGTGTTTTAGAGCCTCGTGAGGGCTCCTCTGAGGTGTTCGAGGCCCTCTGTGGCTTGGTGGTGGACGAGTGCTGGAATGGATGGGGATCCCTCTCTACAGTGTAGCCTACCCTCTACTTATAGCGGTGGCTCGGGTCCTCTTCCCTTATCGCAACGGCGGGAAGGGATCCCACAATGGCCAATTTTGAAGGGGGACAGGAGTACGTGCCCGCCCTGCCCAAAGGCGGTCTTCGCCTGCAAAGTAGCTGTCGACGGCGCAGAGGCGGGCTCAGCGATGACGTCCGCCCTGCGGGGCTGGTGGTTGCGGTCTTGTTACTCCGAAATGGAAACCTTTGGAGGATGCTTTGGGAACCTGCGTACGTCCCTGCTCCCTTTGCACCAAAGGGGAAACTGCACCGCCAGGCGCGCTGGCGCCCGCCTGTCCTTCCTTGCGTCATCTTTGACTCCTGAGGCCGGGCCTTGCATAGAGATCTCCGCCGCTCCGGAGGGGTCCTGGGAAGGCCCATCCTTTGCCGGCCTTGACGCCGCTCCCCCTCGCGAGGCTAGGGCCCTCGTGAGGGCCTTGTCTTGAACGGGGCCACACTTGGCTGTGTTTGGTTGGTGAAGTGGGCCATGCCCTGGGCCGCAGGCAGGCAGGTCTGGGTACCCCCGTTCCCAGAACGCCGACAGGGGGAGAGGAAAACGAGAGGCAAATGGCAAATAATGTAATTGCAAGGAGATGAGATTTGTGATTAGGAACCTGGTAGATGATGGTGAAGTCCCTCGGCGCCTACGATAGGCACGTAGAAGAGACCGCTTCCTCCCCGGCAACGGCACCAGAAATTCCTTTGACGTGGCTTGGACTGCGTCGGTATTTCCCTAAAGAGGAAGGGATGATGCAGCACAGCGACGGTAAGTATTTCCCTCAGTTATGAAACCAAGGTTATCGAACCAGTAGGAGGATCACCACCACCCAATAAGCAGCACCTGCACACAAACAACAAATACTTGCAACCCGACGCGAAAGAGAGGTTGTCAATCTCTCTACGGTAATAAGATAGATTAGGTAGTGATAGATAGGAGAGATAGATCTCTCAAGAACACAAATAAAAAGAGTAAATATGCAACAATATATTTTTGGGTTTTTGGTTTTGTAGATATGAAAACAAAGATTGCAAAAAACGTAGATCGGAAAGCAATATGATAGAAAAGTAGACCCGGGGGCCGTAGGGTTCACTAGTGGCTTCTCTCATGAGTATAGCGCACGGTGGGTGAACAAATTACTATTGGGCAATTGATAGAAAATCGAATAGTCATGACGATATCCAAGGCGATGATCATTATATAGGCATCACGTCCAAGATAGATAGACCGACTCCTGCCTGCATCTACCTGTATTACTCCACACATCGACCGCTATCCAGCATGCATCTAGTGTATTAAGTTCATGGAAAAACGGAGTAATGCAATAAGAACGATGACATGATGTAGACAAGATCTATTCATGTAGGAATAGACCCCATCCTTTTATCCTTGATAGCAACGATGCATGCGTGTCTTGCTGCCCCTTCTGTCACTGGGAAAGAACACCGCAAGATCGAACCCATCACAAAGCACCTCTTCCCATGGCAAGAAAAATCGATCTAGTTGGCCTAACTAAACCAAAGATTCGAAGAAGAAATACGAGGCTATAAGTAATCATGCATATAAGAGATCAAAGAAGACTCAAATAATATTCATGGATAGAAGCTGATCATGAACTCAAAATTCATCAGATCCCAACAAACACACCACAAAAGTTTACATCAAATAGATCTCCAAGAGACCATTGTATTGAGAATCATAAGAGAGAGAGAAGAAGCCATCTAGCTACTGCCTACGGACCCGTAGGTCTATGGTGCAGTATTCACGCATCATCGGAGAGGCACCTATGAGGAAGATGAACCCCTTCGTGATGGTGTTTAGATTGGATCTCGCGGTTCTGGAACTTGCGGCGGCTGGAATTGTGTTTCGTCGACTCCTCTAGGGTTTTTGGATTTTCTGGGAATTTATAGGCTCGATAGTCGGTTGAGGCGGTGCCCGAGGTGCCCATCCCCCACCAGGCCGCGCCAGGGGGCCTCTGGCGCGCCCTGTTGGGTGATGGCCACCCTGGGCCCCCTCTTCTGGTGTTCTTTGGCCCATCTTCTTTCTTCTGGTCCATAAAAAATCCACAAAAATCCCCGCAGCGTTTTGTCTCCGTTTGGTACTGATTTTCTGCGAAGTAAAAAAGCAAGCAAAAATAGCAACTGTCACTTTGGCACTATGTCAATAGGTTAGTCCCAAAAAATGATATAAAGTTGTAATAAAATGATTGTAAAACATCCAAGAATGATAATATAACAGCATGGAACAAGCAAAAATTATAGATATGTTGGAGACATATCATGTGTGCACGTAAATGGTCGTCCCTCTTGTTGGAGATATGCCCTACACGCAATCATGAGATGATTTCGTTTCCTATGTATTCATGAGTATTTTGTATTGTCCTTGAACATCATCGATGATATGTATCAATAAGTATGTGACTTATTTGTGAGACTATATATTGTATGATGATTGTTCTAATAGTCCCTAGTTGTTAAGGTTATGCGGACACATATCCTTTACTAGTATACGATTCAGTTGATGACTACGTTTCACAAGTCATGTGCATAGAGATGCTAAACTGATAGTATGGACTCGGAGATTGAGATCACCGACTCGGACAGACCCACTTTGAGACACAGCGAGATAATGTCATCTGTTAGTCTCAAGTACAATGTATATGCCATGTCCTAGACCTGAGGTCCTCGCATGTTCTCGGGATGAGGATCAACTTACTTAGGGTCTATCAAACGCTACTCCGTAACTGGGTAGTTATAAAGGTAGCTTTCGGGTGAGTCGTGAGACATGCCGCGAGACTTGGTTAACCAAGATGGGATTTGCCCCTCCATGAGGAGAGATGTTCTCTGGGCCCTCTCGTGTGATCAGATTCAGAAAGCATGGCCATGCGACATGGGTTAACTGTTAACCCAGTTCGGGAATCTGCATCACGGTTTCGAGAAGAGATGTCGAGCTACCACAAGGGTGACAAGTACTCGCCTTGAGCTCTACAACCTATATCATGAGGCAAAAGGAATGTTGTATATGACACATTGTTGAGGTTCGTCTAACGACTTTCGCACACATGGGAGTTGGCACGTTCTGGTAGGAGCCGCTACCGACCATCGACTCGGGTCGTGTCCATGTGTATGTGAACCTATAGGGTCGCACACTTAAGGGATTGCAGCCCATTCGGATTGGATCCGAATGGAAAATGGGACTAGACTCGTCATGGGTCTCAAGTGTTGAGCCCACCTCGGAGGTCTATATAAAGGGGAGTGGGCACACCTT